>OX637508.1:2525000-3775000 GCA_951799955.1 Apamea anceps | reverse complement strand
TATAAAATGTTATCCTAAAAGATACTCCAAAATTGATACACTATTATGATTACTCGTTTTCCTAATATTTTTACAGCTGCTGTAACTAATAAGCGTGTTTTGTATTTCGATTTTTTTTGTACATTTTATGTTTTAAATTTGGTTTTACTAAAAAAATACACGTTTTTATTTAATGCAGTGTAGTGATTTTTTATTTTCGCTACACTATGTAATCTACGTTCGCGATAAATTTGCCAAACATGTAAACAAATATGAGTTATTGGATAAATAACTAATTCCTACACAATAAAAGTTCAGTTTAATATATAACTTCAAACATTTTTAAGACTTTTTAAATAATGCTTATCACTTTGAAATCAACTTAAATTCTACTGCAATAAAGTTGATATTCGTTTAACTTGAAATAGCATTAATTGGAAACGTAAATTTGAATAGACCTTAGGTACGCCTCGTGTAACTCTGCCATTACCATACCAAAAACATGAATAAACACGACGCGATAAAAACTAAAATACAAAGGAATATTAAATTTATTTTAGGTGTTCAGGACAATATAAAAGCTTCTCCATTTATTTTCTTCGGAATTTTCAGTTGTATGTCTTCATTAATTAAGCCAAGCAAATGAAAATCTGATACATAGGTACATCACTGATCCTTTTTCGAAAACTCTTGTTTATCACGAATACATTGAATTTTGTTAATTAAAGCAACTGAACTAATTAGTGCTGTATTACAATCTAGGCTAGACAGACGAGGAATTTAAAACTTTTTTTTGGATTTTCCCTTAGATAAAGTGAAGTTTTGGTTTTTTTCCTTAGGTAAAATCTAAAGGCCAATAAAAATATAAAATTGCAATCTTATTGTTTTGCTGTTATATAAATATTAAAATAAAAATTAAAAAGCCTTTATTCTACTAGTTTTCCATCATCATCTGCCGAGCCTTTTCCCACCTATGTTAGGGTCGGCTTCCAGTCTAAGCGGATGCATCTGAACACCAGTATTTTACATGAAGTGACTGCCTATCTGACCTCCACAACCCAGATACTGGGCAATACGACACCTCTTGGTAAGACTGGTTGTTAGACTTCTGACCACTCGTTACGACTGTCAATGATTCACGAATGACAGCCGGGACCAATGGCTTAACGTGCTTTCCGAGGCATGGGGGGGTATGTGAAGATGGTCACCCAGCCACGGACCAACCGCGGCAAGCGTAGTTTACCTGATCTATCGACTCGTGCTGTTATTACTTAGCCACAAGCCCCTCTTTCGCCTGTCCTTTACATGCATATATGTTATTATAATAGTGTGGCTCACACCTCTAAGCAGTAGCCGCCTCTCCCATTTCCTTCCAATGATTCCTATCCCCAGCTCTAGTCATCCATCCTGGTCCTCCCTTCTCCCAAACTAATGTCTGCTCCCACCTTTTCTTTGGCCGACCTCTACTTCTGCGTTGGTCACTTGGTAACCATGCAGTTACTTCTTGGTCCATCGACTATTTTCCAACATGCAGACATAGTCAGCCCAGTTCCACTTCAATAACCAGCACCCTAATTGCGTAACACACGATCAATCAGAATCTGAATCATTTTGAAGCAAATTGCTAATCCATTGCTTCATAAGTTCGATTGTTTTTTTAAACGTTGCTCCACACTGTCTGCTCAACACGTAAATAACGCAATGAATGTTGTTGAACTGTCAAAATGAAACCGATTCCGATTGAATTTGTGTTACGGAATAAGGGTGCTAATTCATTTGATGACGTCAACTACATAATTTTGTCTTGCGTCTAATAGTTTATTATAAATCCTATCCTACTATGATATTATAAACGTGAAAGTTTGTATGGATGGATGGATGTTTGTTACTCTTTTACGCAAAAATTACTGAACGGATTTGGCACACAAATAGTTTATAACCAGGATTAACATAGGATACTTTTTATCCCGATACTCCCACGGGATCGACACTTATGCGGGTGAAAACGCGGGGCGCAGCTAGTTTTATATAATTACCTAGAGCTGATTTTCCAATAGTTAGATATTTTTTATCTGAGAAATAAATATTGTTGTTTGACAACTTTTGTATAGAAAATATGTCAAACTGTCAGATTTATTCTCCTGATAAAAGTTATCTGACTATTGAAAAATCAACCCTTAAATAAATAATAAACGACCGGTTGCATGCAGTCATACTGTTCTCTCAGTAAAACCTCTTTTTTAATACTTAACCTTTAAGTACCGACGTGTGGTCTGACAGACACTGGGTATTCGATTTTGTCTAGTTACCTGTGTTAGCGAAGACGTACCCCCCCGTGCTTTTCTCTACCCCTCGAGCAGTCGCTCGGCAGCGTTTGAGGAGAGTGGTTGTGTCGGCGTGTGCGATCCCGGTGAGTTTTGACTTTTATAAGATCGCGAGTGGTCTATCAGACCACTCGTCTGTACTTGTGTAATTTTTTTGAATGAGACTTGTTTGAGATTATATCGTTTTTTTTTCTTATATTTTCAGTCAGATACGAAAATGGATCAGCCAAGTACATCAGGAGTAAAATGGGCAAGCACAAGTAAAAATAGGGCTGTTCCTAGTACAAAGAAAAAATACCTTACAAGGCCTCAAGGCCATGTAAGGGAAGAAAATGAAGCAGAAGGAAATCAAACTAGAAAACTCTGTCACATCTGTCCTTCAAAACTAAAGCGCAAGACTGCTTATAAATGTGACACTTGCATGAAACATGTGTGCTTACAATGCAGCGCGCCTGTATGCAAAGACTGTTTGTAAAATTTGATTGTTTCGAATATTTTGTGCATTGCGATTTCCAAGAAATCACTTAATGTTTTGTTTCTTTTTAATTTTTATTATTTGCTTAGTTAATAAACTTTAAGAAAAAAATGTTGTAAAGAAAAAATAATTGTTCAGTTTATAAATGTTAATTACTAAGTAAAAAGTTGATTTTTCATACCAAAAAAGTTGAGACTGACTGATAAATGTTTATAATTAGTAATAAATGTGAAAACTTTTATATTTTGTTTTACTCGTAAGATAACTAGATATGTCAAAAATATATATTAAAATTTATTTTTTTAAATAATCCAGAAATATAAAATTTTTAGTCAGTTAAGCTACGGTGGTCTGCCAGACGTCACGTCGGTACTTATGTAACTAAAATCTCACGTCGGTACTTGAAGGTTAAATAGCTATTTCGAAGAACTGAACGATAACTTCAGTCACTCATAGTTAAAATCGATCGTTGGTATTTTAATGGCTATTCCCCTGGAGTGTTTGAACCATTTTGAACCGATACTTAACTGCATAGTCTGGCCTTCGGATGACGGTAAAAGTCATATAGTAGGTCGATAAAACATTTCATCGATTTCAATGAAGCTTTTTATTTTCTTTATTTAATGGTGGCTAATTTGAAACTTCATTAGACGCACGCCACGAGTGAAGCGTCGAAGTAGTTTATATTGCAAAAAATTTTCACACCGCTCTTTTTTCTGATAACAAGTAGGATTAATGTTCATATTCGAATGAAAAGCTTAGTCAAATCAAAATAAAATTCATTTATTCAAATTAGGCTGAAAATCAGCACGATCGTCAAAATCACAAAAGATAGTCCCCCAAAAACGTCCTCCCTTCACCATTTTCAATTTATAGTGCTGTCGCTGGGAAAAAAAAGTGGCGCAACAAACTCCCCAGCAGCACAGCTGTTTGTTCAGTTAGAAAATACTTGATTGTATACAATACTAGGTATGTTAAGTAATTAACATTACAAGACACAGAATATTAAATTACATTATTTGCCATGTCAGCTAGCCACGCCAATATACCAACAAATAATAATAAAAACTATATGTACAGACGCCAGCAGGTCCAGGTGATGTGCTGGCGTCTGTACTCAAGCTAAAAAATTATTAATTAAAATTAAAAATGTAAATAAAAACTTACTACCTAAATAAAAGCCTCCAGGCATAAAGGACGTCACAGCTTACATATTTATGCATTGCAGGGGTCTGTTCACATAGCTGTCACTTGAAGTCACAACTGATAAACTAGGACCATCGAAGTAAAATAAATAAATAAGTTAATACTAATAACAACAATAAAACCATGTTCAGCAAGACGACTAGTCACCACAAGTAGCACCCGTTCACGAGCATAACGCAAAGATCAGCCTTTACCCCCCTCACCATGTTTGAGGGCAGGAGGTAACCCGACCCCTGACGCTACCGCAAGCAGTGGCATCTAGGGGAGCATGACGAACTTGCTGCCCGTTGTTTAGGCAAGAATAATATGATCAATCGTCGAGGTCACTAGCTAACCAAATATTGCAATCAACTAATTTAAAACATTTAAATGAGTAGAATAAGTCAATAAAACATCAAAATAAAATTAAACTGAATTAACTTATACAGTCAAATAAAAATAAACAATTGTATGAACTCATATAACCTGTCAGTAAGCTAATTCTGGAGAAAAAATATAAACATTGTCTTGAGTTAATCAGGTCGACCAACAATTCTTATCGTGTAAGTAGTCGTTGATGGAATAGCATGCCTTTGAACAAAGGTTGGATTTTACTTTAAGCGCATTAAAAGGCAAGTCTAGCAAAGAGAGGGTACCTATCTTGTTATAAAAGTTTATACCAAGCCGAACAAATGACTTATGAACTTTATGGAGCCGGTGAAAGGGGGCACGTAGTTTGTCAGTCACATTCTCTCATAGGAATATGGACAGAATAGTTTCCACAATCCTTATAACCGCTCACCTCAATTTATATGGGCTTCGCCCGCGTGGATGTCGGAAAATAATCTCACGGGAATGTGCTACGGGAACAAGTAGTCCTTCCTAATTAACCTATGTCCTTCCCCAAGATGCCGTCTATCTTCTTGCTAATTTTAATCGAAATCCGTTCAGGGATTTCGGCGTGAAAAGATACGAGTATATACAAATAGGTATATTGGATTTAATGGGTTTTATTTTTTTGCCCTAATTTTGTTTTTTAAAATAAAAGTACCATAAGTTACTCCTTGTAACATCAGCTATCTGCCAGTGAAAGTCCCGTCAAAATCGGTCCAGCCGTTTTGAAGATAAGCCGGAACAAACAGACAGACAGAAAAAAGAAATAGTTTTTTGTTAGAAGCACCGTGTATGCTTTCACATGCATGTAGTAAAAAGCTGTTATTTCGACATTACAAACAGATACTTAAATTTTATTTATTTGTATTGCATGTAAATATTGTATAGAAAGATATATGTCGGAGTCATTCGTTTGACTATTTGGAACGTTAGCGTCATCTCGTGGCGCTTGACAGAATCTAGCCTGAGTTCGTGGTGGGACGAGAGCAACAGCTACAAAAGTGGTGTGAGCAGAGCTCTCGGGAGAATTGAAACATTGGACATCGTACGAACGTACGAACAACATGTGCCCAGAAACTGTCGCGCGTTCCGTATCGTTGAGTCGTATATGTACCTACAGTACGTGATTCGCTAGTGTGACTAACTTGTTCGTAAATCATAATCTGATTTGAAGTGCAAACCGTTTGTCTATTGTGCTATAACCAATACTACCCATAGTACGCCCACGCCCGCAGTAATTAAATTATGCCTGATGTTAACGAGAGACAGACATACCTTTTCCGACATATAGATGAAACCAAATGCAACAAACTCATGATTCATTCTTTATAAAACAAAAATTATTGGTGTTGGGTTCGTCTGCACCAGCATGAACTATTATTCTATAATTTGGCAATCACGCAAACAACATATTAAACGTTGATAAATAATAATAAAACATATTATCAGAAACGAGCTGATAGTATCATCGTTGACGTCAACACACCTCTATTTCACGACTTCTTCCATTGTTTAGGATTCGGTGTTGGTGAACTCAGTAAAGTGCACCACTCTAAAGTGGCACTTAATTAACTTTGAATAGAAATCATTTTGCTTTGTACTCTTGAACAAAATCGGAAACACCCTAAACTACTTATAAGTTTGTGTGCAGCATTCAGAACTCGAAAACAGCCTATTCAATGCCCCGGCTGTTACAGCAATGAAGGAAAACTTTTTCTTCTTAATCGGAGGGTGGATTTAAACTTTTTCTGAAATATTTAGCGAGGTCAAGAACTCCATTATTTTTAGAGAAAATTATGTGTTTGTTTCTAAACAAATACAAACACTGAATTTTTTTAACCGCTAAACACAATTTATATCAGCTTCGCCCGAGTGGATACTCGGGCGAAGCTGATTAAATTGTGGTTTTAGCCGACATTCGTCGGAAAAGAATCCCACGGGAATGTACTACCGGGACAAATAGCAAATAACAAATTCTATTCTATTAACAAATAATACCAATAATATTATTAATTAAAAAATTTAAAGTGTTTTTTTTTAGATTTGCATTTTTTTTATTTTAAAATGTTTTTTTTTTAAATCTCATTGTTCATAAAAATATTTAAAAATGTAAATTATAACTATTTAAATGAAGTAAAAGATATCATTATAATAAATAATAATATAATATAATATTTATTTATTAAAATAAAAATATAATAATTATCCTAATCTTGAACCCTGTTCCCGATACCGGTGGGCTACTATTTTTTATACTTTTTATATTCTAATATTTAAAAATATAATTTATATGTTTACATTCAAATAAAGGAGATAATAATCCTAATCTAACTAAAAGTCACATAAGTACACAAACAGCAAACAGGATTTGTATGTTTTAAGTCTTCAATCGTGAAATAAGTAAAAGTACTAAGTATTAAAAACCAAGCAAAATGGAGATACGTGTACAGTCACAAGCAAAAGTATGTATACACTCGGCTTTATTCAAAAGCTATTTACTCCTTTATTTTGGAATGAAATTTTATGTTGTTACGAACATAGCATTTTCGAACCCATAGGTTTATGTCACGTGTCGTATTTCAACGTTGCATTCGTTATTTCACGAAAAAATCGCAATTAAAAGTGCGAAGTGTTCACATATTGGAGCTCGGGACTGTACACGGTGCTCACATATTTCAAAATATTGCAAGCGAAGACGGTTTTTTTAAAAATATTTTAACAAACAATGTTGAGAGCAAAATCCCTAACGCCAACTTTCTTTCCAGATCTACCTGTTCTACCCAGACGAGCTGTACCAGTACATAGGCTCCAAAGGTGTGGTCTTGCTGCAACTCCTCGCCTATTGCTCATCGTGTTGTAATCCTATCACCTACTGCTTCATGAACAGGAAGTTCAGGCAGGCCTTCATCAGCCTGATCAAATCTTTCAGGATGTTTGGGTAAGTGATGATAATAATCATGAACTTACATTGGGGCTCCTTCTTATTACAATCAATGAGAAAGTGTCTATCAAGTAGGTAATGTCAGCAACTAAATATGATCTGACTTACTCGTAGATGTCAAAAATCAAACTGCCTAGACATTTCCCAACCACATATATTGGGTTTCCAGTCTAACCGGATGCAGCTGAATACCAATATTTTATATGTAGCGAGAGCCTATCTGACCTCCAGTTACTGGGTAACACGATAACTCTTGGTAACACTGGTCAGACTGCTATCCATTGGGCTTCTGACTACCCGTAACGACTTTCAATGATCTGCGAATGACATCCAGGATCAACGGCTTAACGTACTTTGTAAGGCACGGAGGGGTCTCGATATCTAATTGATGTTCACCTATCCACGAACCGACCGCGGTAATCGTAGCTTAACCTTTGACCATGCGGCTGTTATTATTTCACCGCGTACCCTCTGACTTAGAAGTCTGGGACTTTAAAAGAGATAGTGGCCTCTAAGTTTGTGGCGGAGTTTCTTCTCATAATAGTTAAATAAGTTGGTTAGGAAAGACGAATCAAGGTAACTGGCAAACACTGGAAATTGTCGAGTTGAGGCGACTGTCTAATCCGCAAAACTGAGGTAAGTTGCGTTGAGGAAACAATTGCGTTGGTTCATCGCTTTCGTTGATTTCGCGGTACGCCTTGATACTCAAAAAAACATAAAAATAGATAGAACTTTGCAATTTTTTTGTATCGACAAAATTTCATTGTATCGTGTATTCTCTTTTTTGGGACCATTTATAGTCATAAAACATACACGAAACTGTGAAATCCCTATATGGAACAAGTACACTACATAATGGAGCAGTGGAGACACAGTGGTATCGGCCCTGACATACGAGTTGTAGGTCGTGAGTTTGAACCCAGGCAGGCACTTTACTTTGTGTATTTAATTTCATCACCACTGCTCTCAAAAAGGTGAAGGAAAACATCATGAGGAAACAAAAAAAGGTGTCTTAAAACAAAAAAAAAAAGAAATGTCTTAGAACCAAAAATCCGTATACATGTGACATCTACCAGCCCGCACTGGGCCCGCGTGGTGGATTATGACCCACTCCCTCTCACAGACAGGAGGCCTGTGTCCCAGCAGTGGGAACATTATAGGCTGATTATGACATTACATTATAAAGAATAAGCACGTTTTTTCCCCTAAAAATGAAAAAGTTAAATGTACAGAACATAACTAATCCGAACCCTTTGAAAAACAGCATAAATATATGTACATTGCATTATTCAATCCAATTCAGTATTAAAACTTAATTGTAGGATTCAAACTGACTTTAATTGTAGGATTTAAACTGATTTTAATTGTAGGATTTTGTAACCTTTGCCTCTATTTTATAAGATCAAATTGCCTCATTTAACTTCAACTCGCATGTTATTTCAGAAAATGTAAACGAGTTTAGTGTTACTAGACCTGGTACTCAAATAATATAGGGTTTAAATGCACGCAAATTTGGATTACATTCTCTTTCAACTTACTACAAATATTTCTGTGAGCAGGGTTTGCGATGTTTTAATATTTGTTTAGCACTAAATACAAAGCTGGTACAAATAAGTAAGTTAGATGAATTTTGATGTGTTTCATCCTATTTATTGCTAACATAGATTCATTTTTTTTTAAACTACTAGAATTAATTTTATTAAAATCTGTACAATAGTCACTACCTATGACAAGCGAGATTTTCGTATGTCTTTCGTAGCACACTGCGCTACGGCGCGGCGTAGGCATTTCGTAGCACGGGTTGTCTTTGAGACCGTGTTGTTCTAAACTACGCAAAGAATTTTGATGCGGTTTTCACCGTCATTTAGAGAATTTAGCCCGGAAGGTTTATATGTATACCTAGCTGTGCCCGCAACTTCGTTCGCGTGGATGTCAGAAAACAATAATAGTAATTCTTTTTCTAAAATAAACGTCGAAAATAACCTAAGTTACTCCTTACAACGTATCTGTCAGTGAAATTCCCGTCAAAATAGGTCCAGCGGTTTCGGAAATTTGCTGGAATAAACAGACAGACAGACAACAATTTTAACGACTGCTTTTTTGATATAAGTACCGTATACACTTTCATATTTCAAATAACCGCTTTTTGCATCAATTTTATTTACTTGCATAGATGTACGAGTAAACATCAGTTCAAATAGAAATTAATTAAAGTCTATGAGATAAATATCATTAATCAGTTAAAGTCCAAAATAATACTTGAAATCATTCTCATTTGCTTTTCCTCAACCACTTTAATTCAACTCTTCAATCTTGACACTTCCCTAGCGGTAAAATACGGGCACACTCAGCTAATTAAATCCCTTGGAACATTTCGACCGCCTCGCCAGGGCGACAGTGGTATGTCAAATTAAATAAAAGACTACCCGCCTTCCGTTTCTCAAATATAAAGCTTCATTTATACTATTCCATATTTGTGAAAAACTTCAGAATTTTTTTTGGAACGAAGTTCCTTATCGCGCGTTGCGAAAAGGGGGCTAGATGGAAAAAATTAAGACCAAAAGTTGGAAAGACACTTTTTGCTATAGTTGTAAGCCGTGCGGCGTGCGCGTGTTACTCTGTCTGTCTCTCTCTCTCTCTTATAGAAAGCAAGCCAGTTATTTTCGTTTCGTCTTTCTATTTCGCATTGAACAGTGTGGTGTCGCGACGATTATTTTTGTTGAGTGTATACAGGTTTTTTGTACATAATAAATAATAAAAAAGAATAACAACTTCGTTCCATCCGGGTGTCCCTTGACACCTCTCAAGTTGTTTGTACATTTTTCGTGTTTTACAACATTCAATTCAATTTTTATTTCTAGTACTCACTCTCACTCATTATTATTATTATATTATGAGCCTGTGTTGTTCCGCTGCAGGGCAAAAGCCTACTTTCCCTCTTTCCACTTCTCCCGGTCTACTGCGAGTGTGGGCCAATCCTTTAAGAAGGAGTCCAGCTTATCCCGCCATCTCTTTCTGGCCTGCCGCGCGGTCGTTTCCTGCCATTTGGGCCCACTGAGTGATGGCTTTTGTATATTGCTGCTCCGACATGCGACAGATATGGCCAGCCCAGTTCCACTTTAGCCCAGCAGCTGTGCGGCCAGCGTCCGCTATTTGTATTTTAGAACGAAGTATACAGGGTGAAATTGAATTCATGGGCATCCTTATAAGGGGTCATTGTAATCATCATTATGAAAAACATTTACTATGGGACCAAACCTGAAATCGCGAAATAAAAAACAGTTGTTCCTTACATTTTGACGAGTTATGCGAACATAAATGTAGGGAACAGCAGATTTTTTTCTTTGCGATTTCAGGTTTGGTCCCATAGTAAAAGTTGTTCATAATGATGAGTACAACGACCCCTTAAAAGATTGCCCATAAATTTAATTTCACCCTGTAGAGTTCTTAATGCGGTCTGTGAGTTTGACACCTAACATACTTCGTTCCATGGCCGATGGCAGAATCCAAGTGCAGACTTTTGACGCTTTGTAAGATACCATGTTTGCGCTCCGTAGGTGAGGGTGGGAAGAATGCACATGTCCATGAGCTTTCGTTTTAGTGAAAGCGATGACGCGCAGCCTGTTACTATGGATTCAGTATAACATTCTGTGTCCCCCTGAGTAGGAATTTTCCATCGATTATTAAAAAAAAATGCTGTTCCATACATTTTGATCGCGATTAATTTTTCTATGAAACAGCAGATTTTTTTAAAATTTATTAACACACTAAAAATTACTTAATGCTTTCATTTACGTATTAAGAACAGCTCCAACATTCTGCTTTTCCACATTTCATAATCCTGCAATGGTGCTGGTGCTGGTGTTAATGGTGACTCCATTAACAGCGTATTTATACGGATGAGGCAGAGCACTGGTGGTCTAGTGGTAACGGCCCCAACATACTAGTTGTAGGTCGTAGGTTCGAACCCAGACAGGCGCATTAATTTATGTAAATTATTTCATCACCACTGCTCTCTATAATAATATGCTGAAGGGAAAAATCGTGAGGAAACCGGCATGTCCTAGAACCAAAAACTCTGAGACATGTGACATCTATCAAGGATGGACTGTGTAAATGATGATATGGTTAGAGAAGGGGTGACTACCGAGATGACGACTGATAGAGAAGTTTCGAAGACAAAGACATGTTGCGCTGACCCCAAATAAATTGGGATAATGATTATGATGTGACATTTACCAACCCGCACTGGCCCCGCGTGGTGGATTACGGCTCACTTCCTCTCACCTAGAGGAGGCCTGTGTCCCAGCAGTGGGAACATTGTAGGCTGATTATGACTAATTATACGGGTCTATTCATATACCAGAGGAGCAATCCTCGTAATTTTAAGAACGTTCACAGTCTGATCTCAGTCTCAATCGGTCAAAAATACCTCTAATTTCCCTACATTTTGACAAGTTTTTTGACATTTGTTTGTCGCCGAGATTAGACCGCGACTAGATTTTGAACGTTTTTATTTACGAGAATTGGCCTTCAGCTTTATGTATTGGAAACGTTCTAAATAGATGTAGTCCGGCAGCCATTTCAATGGATAATATAGTCGATTGCCAAGCAGATAAGATATCTTGCCTAGCAATAATGCGGCATCCAATTATTTTCTGGTTACGTGATATTCTGGGAGGTTAGATATTACATTCATACTATTCTAAATGCGAAGTTATCTCTTTCTATGTCAACAGACTGATAGAAATAAAGATACCTCCACCACCTTACCACCTTTACACTCCTAAATCATTGGCCGGTCGTTAAGTTTGACAGGTAGGAAGCCTGGAGTAAAACATACAACACTGAACATGCTATTTTTCTTCCTGGAAATGTGTATGAAAAAAAAAACAAGGTACGAAGGTGAAGAAGATGGTGGTGGTGGTGGATAGTGATGGATGGTGGATGGTGGTGGTGGTGGTGGATGGATGGACGGTGGGGAAGGTGGTAGGATACGAATTCGCGGACAACAGCTAGTATTTGTTTTTCGAAATGTTACCGATACAATAATGATATGGTTTCTTTTAGTTGTTGCGATATAACGGGTTCTAGATTTGTCTTCGGCTAGAGAACCCTATAAGTCAAAGCATAATGGTTTACCTACCGATATACGTACCTAACTTACATTGGTGGAGTCATAGCATAATCAGCCATGTTCCCACTGCTGGGACACAGGCCTTCTCTCGGCGAGAGGGAGTGGGCCGTAATCCACCACGCGGCGCCACTGTGGGTTGTTAGATGTCACATCATCAATATTATTCTCCTTCACGTTTCCCAATTCATATAGGGTCGGTGCACCATGTCTTTGACTTCCAAACTTCTCTGTTAGTCATCATCTCGGTAGTCACCCCTTTTGTAACCATATCATCATCCACACAGTCCATCCATGGTAGATGTGACATGTCTTCGATTTTTTTGTTCTTGGACATGAATAAAGAAGATTCATACCCATCCAGCAAATTAAAAGAAACAAAAATCTACCAATTGCAAACTAGAATTCAAGCTTAACAGTATTTGCAGAAGCCACAAAGACATTGATTAATTAGTAGCAGCTTGAAAGTTTAATCTGTTAGTTAAAGCCGGAAGCTTGCACTGTCACCCGCAGGAAATAATAAATGTCTTTCGTAACTGAATCTTAAAGAGACAGAAATACAATTTGTTCGATGAATGTCTACACTAATATTCTGAAGAGGTACAGTTTGTAAATTTCGATGTAAGGGGTTATCTCTGGAATCATCTGCCTAGCCTTTTCCCAAGTATGTTGGGGTTAGCTTCCAGTCTAACCAGATGCAGCTGAATACTAGTATTTTTATATGGAGCGACTGCCAATCTGGCCTCCATAACCCAGCTGGGTAATACGATACCCCTTGGTAAGACTGGTATTCCGACTTTCGGGCTTGTGATTAACCATAACGGCTGTCAAAGATCCACGAATGATAGCCGTCACGAAGGAAAGCACGTTAAGCCGTTGGTGCCGGCTGTCATTCGTGGATCTTTGACAGTCTGTTGAAAGACTGTTGTCAGACTTTCCAAGGGGTATCGTATTAGCCAATAACTCCTGATGATGACTTCTCTATTAGTGGCCATCTTGGTAGTCAACCCCCTATCTAGCTATATCATCTTTCGCACAGTCCACCCACCGATAATTATGAGATTGATGAACCCCAACTATGAAAATTTACACATGGAGAAAGTTTTTATAGGGTTTTTTTTTAACACCACGTGGGCAAAAGCTAGTTAAGTTATAAATTGATAAAAAATTTGGACGAATTATATGTAAACCGCAGGACAGTTTCCAATTGAATCGAAACTAGTCCGCGGCTAGCACATCGGGTCACGAGTGATTAGAAAGTAACGTATTGTTAATTTTATTAATTTGTGATTGATTGCGTGGTGTCCGGACCGCCACCGGTATTGAAATACTAATGCTGTGACATTCTGGTTACTCACTGTCGATTTAATGTTCTAACACGATACTTTTGAGTAGCGTCTTGAACGACGGGCCTTAGGTGGATCTTAGATTACTACGCGCCACGCTCCGGTGCCTCCGCGCGTCATTTCTACTTCTAAAATTCAATAAAAACGCGTTTCCGCGCTGGCATTTGGATCCGTTTTCCGCGTCCCGTCGCGTGGAGCGTTGTAGGGCCTAACTAACAGACCTTAAATTAGGAATATTGATTTGTTAGGTAAACAAAAAAAAAATTAAAGAATTGAGAAGGTACTAACCTGAAGCCTTTTAATGTGATAGCAAACTGTACGTTTATGAAGCATAATGACACTACATTAATAAAGTAACAGACAAAATAATATCGACTCTGAACAAAATACATTCAAGACTAGTATTCATTCTGTTTGTAGGTATTATCATGATAGATTTTTCACAGCTCGTGGTAAGTATGAAAATTGACGAAAGGCGGGTATTTCAAGCTTTCTTTCAACCGACACAGGTGCTGCTTATTGATAATAATGAGAAATCTGGAAAGCCAATTTCGTTTTTACTGCCAACAACACGTAGGTACGTGCTTGGGTAAAATGCTTTTCTTCTGAAGAGGAAATTGAGCGTTTCGAGGTTTATTCTGAGACCTGAAATTAGTTTCCAGACACAACAAATAAACATAAGCCTGATACACAGAAAAAAACTTTACATCAAACATCAGACTTTAGCTCGTTGACTGACACGTTATTTCTACGGGGCGGTTTATACACAGTGTGTAGACACAGTTCGTCTGTGTTTTATGGATCACTATGGAAGTTTGTTGATAGACACGTTTTATCTAGGGCGTGTTTATACGCTGTACTGTAAAGAAATTCCGCCGTATACAAAGGGCCTTACAGTCGCAGAGCCTTAGCCTGACTGAGTATATTTCTCCATTGTGTATATTATTACTTTGCCATTGCTTATATCCAGCTTTTTCTCTCCAATTTCTCCCTCCAATAGTTCTAAAATCATGGTCTGCATCATCCAACCTTAAGGATCTGAGCTTAAGGCGTCGACTTCTCGGTCCATCCAGATTGACCGAGGGTCTGGCTGTTTGTGTATGTGAGCTTAAATGTTTGTAAATGCACCCGCGATACAGGAGTAATTCCTAGTGTGGGGCAACGTATTTAAAAAAAAAAAGATTACTCAAGCAAATGTTTTGGTGCTCGGCGGGATAATTGCGTAACACACTATAAGTAGCAATGGTTTTCATTTTGACATTACAACATCATTCATTGCGTTATCTACGTTGTTAAAAAGACAAATTTTTCCAACATGTGAAGCAATGGATTAACAATATCCAAATAAAAATAATATAACAAGATTCAGATTGAGATTAAAAACCAGGTCCTGTCGTGCCCTGCCCTTTGAAGACTTTGTATTTTAATGGTCTTAGTAAAAAAATAGGTTCATTATCAAATTTTACATAATAATCTCTAGCCTCCACCATATTAAATTTCCTTTGACGCTAACAACTTTAAACATGGGCTAGACTTGACTAATCTAAATCTAATAGTTTTGTAAGTAATTTCACAGGAATATTTAATGCCGCGAAAATTATAATTCTCAGGCAAGCGTTTAAGGAAGCAAAATGCGCCAGACGTAATAACATTTATGTATTTCTAACATCTTGGAGGCTTTTTAATAAACCTCTAACGTAAACTGAGTTTGGTAAAAGATCTTTTTAATAGACCTCTGACGTCAACTGAGTTTAGTAAAAGATCTTTTTAATAGACCTCTGACGTCAACTGGGTTTGGTAAAAGATCTTTTTAATAGACCTCTGACGTCAACTGAGTTTGGTAAAAGATCTTTTTAATAGACCTCTGACGTCAACTGAGTTTGGTAAAAGATCTTTTTAATAGACCTCTGACGTCAACTGAGATTGGTAAAAGATTTCTTTGTTTGTACCACAGAGCACAGACACTACGCGATTGGTACCAGAAGCGGTAATGTCAACATTTTCCATACTTGCGTGTCAGTGGACGTCATCGTCTACTCATAGAAACTGACGGCCCATGATAATGCTTATGACAGCCGAATTTGCTTACAACACTGCATTCCTTTCACAGTTATTTTACCTATGACAGCAGCAACCCAATAGCAACCCTATTGTAACGAAAACAAACATCACTGTTGTTTCTATGTTCTATGTTAGATAAGTAGTTAGGTTTTTGCACTTAGTCCTTCAAGTAGACCATTCTGCGTGGGCCAACGCGGCCGTTGGTGTTTAGTACAAAGATCATTTGACAGACTTGTCAGTAGAAGCAATCCAACAGCAAGCTTACTTCAACGATAATTTACTGTGATTTTGACAATTCCGCATCTTAGTCGCGACAAACTTATACTAATAAAATGCGAGGTAAGTAACTGTGAAGGCGACGCTGGTCGCTTTGTATTATCCTAATACCAAGTAATGCTCCCCGTGTCTTTAGAGTTTAATGAACGATATTATACAGCGAATTAAATTATACAGCAACCTATGTAAGTAGTCATGTTTGAATATTCGAGTAGGAAAGTTTATTATTTAGAGTTGCCTACAATCTTTGTATGTGAAGAAATAATTTAGTATGCGAAAATAACCGTAGGCGAATGATGTTAAAACAAGAGAAGGCTGGAAAATACCGATAATTTATTATGTACGAAAAGCTTAAAAAATGATAATATGAAACTATGTATACTTATATAACACGTTCCCTATTAAATAAGAATAAGTATGCCTTTTTTAAATAAAATATCACAAAAATATATTGCGACTAGGCTGAGTTGATCAAAGCCAGACCTTTTATTAGTGGAATAAAATTGACATCTGAAAAAATTCTAAATTTTATTCACTGGGCTAGACTTACATTACTCACTGTGTATAAAGTTTTTTTTTTTTGTTTTTCAGTGTCTGGATAAAATAGCACAAGAAAAATATTTTAAATCGGTTTTCTTTTTTTTGGAAACTGACTAAAAATTAAAATAAATGAACATATTTATAGAAACTGTCACCGCACCCTAGCAAAATTCGGTAGATATAATACGAATAGTTTAGTAGGCTCTGTTACCATTTGCTGAAACTTTTTTAACTAGGTTAGTGTTGGCTTTCAGGTCCACCAGATGTCACCGAATATCCATATTTAACACGAAACGACTGCCATCTCCACTTTCACATATGGGTAATACCGGAGGTTAGAATACTTCATTTTTAGATTGTCAGGTTTCATCCCAGTATAGAAAAGTTGGTTAGTACTGGTTTAAATAAGAAATAAATTACGTATTAATACTTTATTTACGGTAAAACATGACGCAAAGAAAAAACACAAACATCCACGCAAAACGGCCATCGTTCAGCATAATGAAAGAATGAAAAATATTTTAATTGGGACACGCACAGGAACTACTACTACAACATAAAGAAGAACATTAAAAGTAACAAAAACAATAAAAATAAAAAAGAACATTAAAACCAACAAAATTGTGGAAAAAAGGAGACCTGTGCTAAACCTACGACCAACAGGATATATTTAGGGTTCCGAACCTCATAAGGAAAAATGGAAACCTTATAAGATCACTTCGTTGTCTGTCCGTCTGTCAAGTCTTAACATGAACATCATTTTGGTAAATGATCCTATTTGCGTACATAGGTACGAGAGGGGAACATCAAGAATTAATTGATCGTATTTTTGTACGTTAAGTACTGAAGATAAAGATATGATTCTTTTCTATATGAGAGAATCCAACTCTCTTAGATATGACAAATGTTAATATTAATCTGTAACGCAGGAGCGTCCTACCTGCACCTTTCTCTACTTAAGATTGTGCATTTCTTTAACTAGTGCCTGTATTAGGATGTTAAGATAAGTAAAGATTTAATCACGATAATCCAATCCTTTCGTATTTATTGTAAGTTTCGCTAAACAAGTTGACATCGACTCCCAGATCACGTTCCAAAGATTCAATTTAAACTCACGCGATAAACCTAAACATCAGCTTATAGTATATTATGTCTGTTGAACCGAGTCTCTTTCAGTTAAATTCATCGAAGCGTTCGATTTCATTTCTATTTCAGAAGAACTGTCATCACTTGGAATGTAAAGTCACGCCGTTTGTGATCCCAATGGGATTTACCAACTGCAATTTCTATGAAACAATTTATGAGTTTTATTGTCAATTCCATCGTCACTTTCGGCTCGATTTAATTTGGTGACGGGAATTTTAATCAGTATCAATGTCTAGTGTGGATGCAATTTAGGAATATTTGCAATCTGAGCATAAATATTGGATTAAAGGACACACAGTACTGTGGTTGGTTTGATGTGGTTTCATTAAGAATCTTGAAGTTACATCTTACAATATTTAAACAAGACTTCGCAAAATTAACCTAACATGTATTAAGCCATCCGCGCGTTTATGGCAGCAAAGAGACACTGACATTGACTTTATGATGTAGACCGGGGCGTGTGGCCACGTAATAACAGCCGCATGGGCAGATAGATCAGGTTAAGTTACCTACTTTCCTAGACTTGCCTTTTAATGTGTTTAAAGCTCAAGTAAAATCCAACCTTTGTTCAAAGGCATACTATTCCATCAACGACTACTTACACGATAAGAATAGTTGGTCGCCCTGATTAACTCAAGACAATGTTTATGTTCTTTCTCCAGAATTAGCTTTCTGATAGGTTACTGTTATTAGTATTAACTTATTTATTTATTTTACTTCGATGGTCCTAGTTTATCATTAATTTGTGACTTCAAGTGACAGTTATGTGAACAGAACCCAGCAATGCATAAATATGTAAGCTGTCACGCCCTTTATGCCTGGAGGCTTTTATTTAGGTAGTAAGGTTTTATTTGCATTTTAATAAATTATTAATTTTAATTAATTATTTTTAGCTTGAGTACGTCTAGTTATTATTATATTTGTTGGTATATTGGCGTGGCTAGCTGTCATATAGCAAGTAATAGGTAAGTTAATTACTTAACATACCTATTGCCTATTGTATGCAATCAGGTATTTTCTAACTGAACAGACAGTTGTGCTGCTGGGGAGTTTGTTGCGCCACTTCTTCTTCCCAGCGTTGGCACTAGGAAGTGGTGAAGGGCGGGCGCTTTTGTGGGACTGTCTTTTGTAATTTTGACGTTCGAAAAGTGCTGATTCTCAACCTAATTTGAATAAATGACTTTTGATTTTGATTTTAAGTTACGCTTGTCTCGGTTGGTCCGTGGATGGGTGACCATCTTTACGTACCGAGACCCTTCGGTGTATCGGAAAGCACGTTAAAAGCCGTTGGTCCCGGCTGTCATTCGCCGATCTTTGATAGTCGTTACGGGTCGTCAGAAGCCCGATAACCTGATAACCAGTCTTACCGAGGGGTATCGTATTATCCGGTAACTGGGTTGTGGAGGCCAGACAGGCAGTAGCTCCGTTCAAAATGCAGGTATTCAGCTGCAACCGGTAAAACTGGAAGCCAACCCCAAAATAGTTGTCACCCGCGTAATTTCCGATCCCGTGGGAATTTCGGGATAAAAAGTATCCTATGTGTTAATCCTGGTTATAAACCATCTGTGTGCTAAATTTCATCCAAATCCGGTCAGTAGTGTTTGCGTGGGAGAGTAACAAACATCCATCCATCCATCCATACAAACTTTCGCGTTTATAATATCAGTAGGACTAGCTTCTGCCAGCGATTTCGTCCGCGTAAATTTCTTGTTCCTGACCCACCCCGTCGCATCGCATCGTTTGATCGCGCTAGTAGTTCATTTTCGCTAAGCGTTCTTTTCTGTTTTTTTTTTTTTTCTTTTTGTTGTTTGTTAAAGACAAGTAGCCTTCCTCAAGGATTGGGCATTTAAACGCAAAAAAAAAAATTTAAATCCTTTTGGTAGTTTCAGAGGTTTGGGCGTTCAAACCAAATCTATCTGTCTGTGTTCTGTTCAAAACAAATGAAAATAAATAATTACTTAGGTACCTAAGTATTCAATCCAAGAAATCTACGTAAAGAAGTCTTATAAACGTCAAATAAGTACTTGTTAGAAAGGTGGCGAGAAGAGGGAGAAAATATCGTTAATAGTTCAGAGAATCGCTTTTCATCTTTAGTAAAGTATTTTCCGAGCAATTTATTACCTTTTGAAAACCGCAGAAACAGAAAAACACGCCTAACTTTGTTGAATTCATCAGATTTATTTTTATTTTTGTGAAAACAGCGAGTGGTGGCTTTTTTCTGAACTTTATAAAAGTTCAGAAAAAAGCCACCACTCGCTGTTTTGATTCGATATCACGATATTTA
The DNA here is from genome assembly GCA_951799955.1 of Apamea anceps. Classification (NCBI taxonomy): domain Eukaryota; kingdom Metazoa; phylum Arthropoda; class Insecta; order Lepidoptera; family Noctuidae; genus Apamea; species Apamea anceps. The sequence goes on along the minus strand of OX637508.1, from coordinate 3,754,916 downwards.
AAATCGAATACATAAATGCGGTGTCCGATTTTGTTTTTTTCTTTTTCAACCCACAAGGTAGGCAAACTTTACTTTTCATTTCAACATTTCGGTCGTCGCGACAACAGGTCGAAACGCATGTTGCCAGTAAAGCAATCGTTAGTAGGTATAATACTATGCCAGTTATTTTACCTCTAATCAAATCAAATCAAATCAATAGTCATTTATTCAAATTAGGCTGAGAATCAGCACTTTTCGAACGTCAAAATTACAAAAGACAGTCCCCCAAAAACGCCCGCCCTTCGCCACTTCCTAGTGCTATCGCTGGGAAGAAGAAGTGACGGAACAAACTCCCCAGCAGCACAGCTGTCTGTTCAGTTAGAATATAGTTAGTTGCATGTATACAATACTAGGAACCTATGTTCAGTAATGAACATTACAAGAAGCTTAAATTATTTGCCATATTATGTCAGCTAGTCACGCCAATATACCAACAAATATAATAAAAACTATACGTACTCAAGCTAAAAAATAATTAATTAAAATAAAAATAAAAACTCACTACCTAAATAAAAGCCTCCAGGCATAAAGGGCGTGACAGCTTACACATTTATGCATTGCTGGGTTCGTCACCTAGCTGTCACTTGCAGTCACAGATGATGAACTAGGACCATCGATGTGAAATAAATAAGTGAGTTAATACTAATAACAGTAACCTGTCAGTACCTAAGGTAATTCTGGAGAAAGAACATGAACATTGTCTTGAGTTAATTAGGGCGACCAACTATTCTTATCGTGTAAGTAGTCGTTGATGGAAGAGTAAGCCTCTGATAGTAGTAACCTAACAGCAACCTTATTATTACGAGAATAAAGATCACTGTGAGTATGACAACTCCGCATAGGTAATAGTAGCGATAAACTAATACGCGACAAATGTTAGGGCGACTGTACGATAATATGTCAACCATCAGTGGTACGACAGCACCAGCCTCAATTCTGTAATATTCCCCGCGAAATTTTACCACGTGCAAGTCACGTCAATATCGTGTCTTGTTAACGGCAACCGTACGGACAACACGTATTTTGACAGTTCAAACCACGCCATTGTGTCATAGAGAATACGTTAAGTGGTATAGTGAATTAGGGCTCTGCTCGACGTACCTTAGTGCGACTGATTGTATTCTCCACAAACGAGAGAAAGACGGAACTTTTGATAACCGAACGATAACGCGACCCAACTTACTTCGACAGGCCACCACGTATGCCACGTACTAACAAGGACGGTTCCATTCATCCAAAGTGTGTGCGAGTGCTCAGAACAGACTGTGACAGATTTGTTAGTGGCAGCAAGCTGGCAACAAACTTTTAAAACCTGCACTACACTACTCGTAAAGTTCCTTTGACGAAGCACTGGTCGAAATTGATCGAAGTCCAAAGCACGTGACTATACACTCGTGCAAAAAAGTACAGGACGCTTCGAGTCTTTTGACTCGGGTGCAAAAACCGACAACGATTGGAAGTCGCCCGAGGCGGGCCGAGGTTGCACGAAGCGAAACGAAGTGCCCTTATAGTCTCTCGTATTCACTTAACTTCGATCAACTTCTCGAGTAGTGTCATCAGATCACTGTGATTTTACAAAATCAGAGGTACTCGTAAAATAACTGTAAAAGGACTTAAACTGTGTTTCCGACATTATTATTACTACTTAACTGTAACCGAAGTACCGACAAATCATTACCATTCCGACGAGGGTATCGAACCGTGTTTAATGACCCGTTTAATTTTATCGCCGGCGATATATTCAGGTCTGTGAATGTTTCAGGGCTTGTTTTCCCGAGAAGTCGGAGTGCAAGCAGGCCACTCCACCCCCGGTGAGCTCCAGCCAGGATGCTACAGCCTGCGTGATCAGGGGCAGCCATACCGGACGCACAGGTATTTAGTAATTTATACTATAAAATAACATTATGTATATACAGTAAACAGGATAATAGCATACAGGCTATTATGCTGTTACACGTTGTATTGACGTGCGTCTTTATGTAATTAAAGGTTCCAATAAAGTTCTTATCAAAGGAAATGTCAAGAATACCTTGTATTCGACATTTCTCTTGATTCTTGATAGACAAGGTCGTGTCCTGTGTGGTGTTTGATCAGTATTTAGTTGTTTACGATAACACTAGTGGAGAAGCGAGCACTACATTACCATATTTGGAGTACATTATTTTTATCTCACAAAACGACGCGCGCTTTACTTGTGCTAACCAAGTGTACACACAAACTCAAATTCAAACTCAAACTCAAATCATTTATTTCAATTAAACCATTTCAGGCACTTTTGAATTGTCAAAATTAAATTGTCGGTCAGTTAGTCAGAAAGTTGAAGCTAGTTGCCCATTCCAAAACGTAGATCTCTGTGGAGAAGAACGGGCAAGAAACTCCACGGACACTCTTTTAAATCAAGATATCACACACACACACACACCCCCACACACACACTTCTGACTACGCCAATGTCTTGAACGGTGCCGAGAACTCCTGCGCTTACACACACATTCACAGCGTATTTGTGCACTTGGTAACCACAAGTAAAGCGCGCGTCGCTTCGTGAGATAAAAATACTAATTTGATGCTATCTTTTGAATAATGCACCTTCATTTTCAATTAAGGCCTTTATATGACCGTTAATGACTTTGCACACGACCCGGTTGCTTTGTATTTAGTACCAGTTTCCGTTAATAATGAATTTGTACAGCAGATTGCTTTTACAAGCTATGTATTTATCTCGCCGCTTTGTAAATATGAACATTTGGCCAATATGTACCCGGAAACTGGGTAGTTATAGAAGGCAATTCAGAGAACGTTGACTGAATGCTGCTGGATGACTTTGGAGCAATTATCGTTCTGGATTCTCTCTCTTTCTATTTAGTTGAAAGGAAAATTACAGTCTCAAGGCAGTTTCTTTGGAGTGCGGTTCAAACTTGGCTACATTATGTTTGAAAGACAAAAGATAAAGTGAAGTGATTTGAAGCGAGCAATAATATAAACACTTTTGTTTATTACACACACATAAACTCACACCTTCGCAGGAAAAAAAGGGCTTATTACTCGATTCGTAGGAATTTACTCGCCCGAAACGTGCGAATCGTCACTTTTAAATAATATTATTTTTTCTATAGGCGACTCGCACAAAGTTAATTTGTACTTACTTACTAATAATAATAATTACTAACTTATTTTACTAATTACTATTAAAAAAATTACAGAGAATTTACATTGGCTCTAGGCAAGCCTGTATGTTGGGCACCAATATGGAGGGTTTACCATTTAAACATTTATTATAAAAACATGTTCAGTAATAAAAGTAAAATATGTTTGCTATAATAATCTAGGAAGTATCAGTATCAACGACGTTGTATATTTGGTCTCTACAGCCATGAGAAAATAACTGTAATTTTTTGTCCTTACAACTGAACGCATCTCTAAAAAATTGAAATTCTACACTCATACAGATCTTAAAAGTTTTAGGCAAACTGTTTCAACAACTCGTAAGTTGCAGGAAACCACTAATCCTACATAATTCAATTGCCACTTGTATTCAGCTCAACACTTCAAGGCACTTTCCACCCAGTCGATGTACAGATACGCTACACTTTTAAGCTCACCAAAGTACCTACTGAGTTAAAAGTACACTAAAGTCCTCTCCACAATCTTCAGTCGTCGCTTCGTCGAACAGAGAAAATTCTTCAGATACCTTCTTCTTAGCGTGTCGATAGCAATTTAAATGGACACTGCCCAGAATTCGGCTACTTGTTTGGTGCCATCACCAGCGTCCATCAGTTTCTGTAACGTGATTTGCAGATACCTAACAATTTTCCTTTGGTAAAAGTACCAGTTTTTATAAGCTCAACGAAGCGGGTAAAGGGGTCCTACTAATATTATACACGTGAAAGTTTGTATGGATGGATGGATGGATGTGTGTTTCTCTTTCACGCAAAAACTACTAGACGGATTTGGATGTAATTTGGCACACAGGTAGTTTATAACCAGGATTAATACATAGGATACTTTTTATTCCGATATTCTCACGGGATCGAAACTTATGCGATGAGACAGCTAGTAATAGATTCCCACTATTATTCACAACTAGATTCTGTCCGCGACTTCGTCTGCGTGAATGGTTTTGTTCCCCCGACCCACCCCATCGCATTGCATCGCATCGCCCGCGCTATCACTTACTTCGTTTCTCTTAGCGTTCTTTCTGACTTTTTTTCTTTTTGCTCGGCTCCCATGGGTCATAGCATGATGTTTAATGCCTATAGCCTTCCTCAAGGATTGGGCTATGAAATGCAAAAATAATTCTTCAAATCTGACTGGCAGTTCCAGAGATTACCCCCTACACACAAACAAACTAACCGATACCTCTTTATAATATTAGTATAGAGCTTGGTCACTAGGGTGGGGTGCTTTTAAGCGTTTTTTTTTTTGTTTATTTGATTTATTTTATTTTATTACTTTTAGGAAAACTAACAGCTAATACATTTAATATCTAGTACAATGTGTAAACGATGGCCAATTACAAGCTTCCACTAACGATCAATGTGAGTAACACATTGTACAGACGCCAGCACATCAAGCTACTACAGTCTGTCAAATTTCTTTAATAGATTTTCAACTTTATCGCTAAAGCATTGAGGTTCAAGGTTGATTGGGAAAATTTGACTGTTTCGGGTAGCTTGACCTGCTGGCGTCTGTACACACATTGTGTGTCACAGTGTTGTTCATGTATGTATCCCGATTTCTCTATGATTACTAGTCTAATTTACGGTGATCTCATATCAATCATATTTATTTTGCTTGAGTAGTTTTGACTTAAAATCTACTCAAGCAAAGGCTTTTACAAAAAATAATACATTGAATTAACGTATTGAAAACTTTTGAATTGAATTCATCGGTCATTGAACAATTATTATATCTAAAAAGGCTTTAAGAGCGAAAAAAGTAAAACCTAATATTGAAAAAGAAAAATCTATTTTGACTGCTCTTTTTTAAAATACTTTGTAGCTAGAAGGTACTTCTTGAAATTGATATTTTAACTTAAATTATAAAGGGTCCGTGGACCTTTATTCATCACCAGAAAAAGGGACCTTCTTGACAAATGCTGCAAAGTAATGAAACAGGCCAGCTTTATCATAATGTCAATGTGAACACGTTGGGAATAGTCTCCCATTTGTGGTAAGGACTACGACATATTAGTACGTGTCACATTGTAACACAATTATTGCCACGCTGAAGTTGATGTTATCGGCAGGTTGACAACGGTATATCCGTCGTAGGGTATTTATTGTTACCTGCCGTAAAGGATTATCTACTGCTTCTTGCTTCTCTGGTATGTGCACGAAAATTATATATTTAAATGCCATAGTAAAAATATTAGTTAGTCAGCAAGGTGGTTCACAGCCCAGAGCGCGCCGATGGTAAATTTATGTACCATCAGTAGTAGAAGCCGTTCTAATACACTCCAGATAATGAACCTTATGACTATAATGCAGCTCCTAATGATCACTGCTTTGCACATGAACTGTTAAAGGCGATATTACCATAAGTACTGTCGCTTGGCACACAATCGCAGTTTTAGTGTTACTAGCAGACAAGAGTTTGGATTTCTACCCGGATAATGGCAATACAGGGCGATAATACGGGGAGCCGTGTTCTATTACGTGGTACTAAAACATAATTGGTGATGGTGAAATGTAGGTCGACTGTGCACCGTGTTCTTCACGTTATCCATAAACTTTGGCAAACGCTTCTATAGCTTTTACAAATCAAATCCAACAAAGGAAGTAGTATTTAAAAAGGCTTTGTTACAAAGACATTTGTAATTTCATTTAATGAAATTTAATTGAGCTATGCAGTAAGAAAGGGTCTTAATTTGGCCTATGTTGTCGCTTAGTGCAATTAAAATAATAAATCTATCAAATGCTTCGGATAAAGAGGCATGCATGCGGGTGATTTCCGTCAAGGTATTTAGTTTGTATGAAAATTAAGAAAAAATAATAATTAATGTGTCCATAATGAAAAATGCTTATTTCCATGGTCTGAACATCTGGTCGAAGCTTATGTATATCTTCCGAAAAATACTCGGTGGTTTTGGACGAGACAAACGGAACAATTATATGTGTGGAATAAAATGTCTACATACCTACATAAATGCTTTTACACCCACTCCTATAGAGAGATATATGAGAGTACTTAAATAAGCAAGATATGGTGAATATTTTTGTAACTCTGATAACAATGTGCCTGAAACTACTTGAAGATTATAAGATAGTCTTCCATTTAGATTTTTATCTTGGTATTAAACAGGAGGGGCTTGTGGCTAAGTAATAATAGCCGCACAGGTCCATCGATCAGGTTAAGCTACGTTTCCCGCGGTTGGCCCGTGGCTGGGTGACCATCTTAACATTGCAAGACCCCTCCGTGTCTCGGAAAGCACGTTAAGCCGTTGGGTCCGGCTGTCATTAGTGAATTTTTGGCAGTCGTTACGGGTCATCAGAAGCCCGAAAGACTGACAGCCAGTCGTCGGGTCTGTCGGTTTAATTTTTTAATTAATACGGCAGAAGAGAGAAGAGGAGATGAACGCTTCTGCGCGTATTTTGCATGGCTCCAAAAATGTACAATAAGCCACCTAAAAGCTGAAAGCAGTGAAAAAGTAAGAAAGTTAATAGGTGATTTTCTAGCTAAAGCTTATTATAATTTTTATGAGTCTTTAGATACGAGATTTTTCTTGTGTTACTGATATATTAAATATTTTTAATGTTCTTATTATCAAGACATTTTAAACAAGTTCACTCAAAATTACATTACAAATTATTGTATTCATATTTTTGTTTATTACCGAGCTGGTAATATTTTGGACTAACACACTTGTGTGAACACTGATAGGGTTGTAAATAACACCACAATTGGGTCCTGATCTAACCTGCACCCTAATTGCGTAACACACGATCAATCGGAATCGGTTTCATTTTGACAGTTCAACAACATTCATTGCGTTATTTACGTGTTGAGCAGACAAATTTTTCGAACTTATGAAGCAATGGATTAGCAATTTGCTTCAAAATGATTTAGATTCTGATTGATCGTGTGTTACGCAATTAGGGTGCTGGTATATTTGATTAAAATTGCGAGACCCTAACCTAATCGTTGGAACGAAGCAAGATCTATTTCGACGCCAACGCCATCTATCGAGCTTGACCTCATAGACCTCATCCATCGCTTCCCATCAGGCGTGATCGAGGTCGAGAGCAGGCCCATTTAGCAATAAAAAAAACCTTTGGACTTTTCCAATATTTACATACCATTGTTTAAGGCAAACGTGATGATCTGTTTTTATCTTTACTTTTAGCATCTCTTGCATGCTTATTTGTATTGTATGTATTGTACTCATGCTTAGGCAAATAATTGATTATCTTATCTTGAGCAAATAAAAAGATTCTTTTATATTCCTACAGCGGCCCGTGGCTTAATAATAACCGCGGCACAGGTCGATCGATTCTGTGGACAGCCGATCGATTCTGTGAAAATCTCACCGTGAAAAGTTAGGTGAAGTGAGCTTAGAGTGAGCTGTCAATAGTGTTAATCCCTATTATTAGTTGGAATGACAGCTCACTCCACGCTCACTTCACTTAAGTTTTCACGGTGAGATGGTTACAGAATCGCATTGCAGGTGTCAGTCTTTATATACTGACTCCCCTCCGTGCCTCGGATAGCACGTTAAACCTTAATCCCGGTTGTCATACCTGGATCTCTGACAGTCATTACGGGTAGTCACAAACCCGAAAGTCTAACAACAAGTCTTACTGGGTTGTGGAGGTCATATAGACAGTCGATCCATGTAAAATACTGGTACTCAGCAGCATCTAGTTAGACTGGAAGCCGACCCCAACATAGTTGGGAAAAGGCTAGGCAGATGATGTTTTTTTTATTTTATAAAACAGCAAATGCTTACACACTAACATACTATCAGAGATCAAAATTGTAGTTATCAAATATTCTAAGAATATAATATACTTATTACCGGTAGGAATTGAGTTAGGATATAATTCGTATTATAGTTTGACCAAAACCGCTGTACCGCGCCTTCGGTATGTGCGCGGCGAGACGGAGGGCAGTGCAGGCCGCTCATTCGTCATCGCTCACGGCGTCCCGCCCCCCGCCTCGCCGCGCATTCCTCCCGCCTCACCGCGCATTCCTAAGGCGCGGTACAGCAGTTTCGGTCAAACTATAGTAATTCTGTTCAGTACCTATCTTAATGTATTCAACCGACCATGATGATCCAATGATATGTCTGCGGAATGTAGGTACCTCCTAGATTTCGAAGATATCAAACATTCTCTAATAGGCCTCATGCTACCAAAAAGGCTCTTGGTAATTGGAGTTTATAATAATAGGATGTAGATTGTAGGTAGATCGTGACCTTTTATCGGCATTTAAACAATGGCTGAAACTTTTATTATCTTCGCGATATTTCCTTATTTTCGTTAAATTGCTATCACAAAAACATAATAAAACGCAAATACCAGCTCGCAGGATAAAAGCACTCAGAGATGAATAAATAGCCAAAGTGGGTGTACGCATGATGACCTATCATTGTACGAAAATTTTATACAATGCGAGGTCAGTTTACGCTGGAAAATTCACGACATTCAGAATGTTTGATGTTCTTTAAATGATAAATGATAAATGATAAATGATTTTATTTTGTAAGTAGGTTTGTACAAACACTTTTACACGTCAATCATATTTTAAAACTAGATGAGGCCGGCGTTTCCTATCTGACTAGCCTGAGAAGAAAGGCCGAAACAAACTCAGACGTCACAGTCTCTTTTAAAGTCCAGACATAATCTTGGTCAGATCATATGAAGACCATGTAGGTCGATGTCTGAGATGGTCTTTTGAGGAAAGAACCACACAGATTGAGAGGACCTGTCCAGTCAGTGCACGCATATGTCAGAAATCGTGCAGCTCAACTCAAAACTTAAGGAGCTCAACGATTCGACGAACAATACCAAAGAAAGGACATTTGGGTAGGCCACAATAATTACTCAAACTGCCAGACCATGACAAAAACTAACAGAACAGAAAGTAAAAATAAAAAATAAAATGACCCACATAGTCTTCACATTCACAATAATTAAAATAATAGAATACTTTACAAAGTAAGTAAATGTCATAGATCAAATTCATTAATGTCAAATTGTATATATAAAAAAAAAAAAAAACAAACAACAACCACAAAAAAAAAAACATTCAATATGTAAAAATTGGAAGCAGCTTAATCCCAAGCCTTTTTGTCCTCGATATAAGCCTTAACGGTATAAAAGGCCTTCTGGCACAACTTACGTTTAATGAATGATTTGAATTTATTAAGGCTTAGATCTTGAACGAGGCTTGGAACTTTATTGTAAAAGCGTATACATTGGCATCTGAACGAGCCACCTATTTTCTTGAGCCTTGTTGTAGGTACAACAAATTTGTGTTTGTTCCTAGTATTTATATCATGGATATCACTGTATTTTTTAAACAATTTTATATTTTTATGGGCATATAAAAGATTTTCATAAATATACTGAGAAGGCACAGTCATAACATTAATTTCTTTAAATTTGTCTCTGAGCGAGTGTCTCGGACTTAATTTATAAATTGATCGAACAGCTCGCTTCTGCAAAACAAAGATAGTCTGAATATCAGCGGCATTTCCCCACAATAGGATACCGTACGACATTACACTATGAAAATAGCTAAAGTACACTAAACGGGCTGTCTCTATATCAGTTAAATTACGAATTTTTCTAACAGCGTATGCTGCGGAACTTAGCTTTTTTGACAATTTGTCTATATGTGGACCCCACTGTAGCTTAGCATCCAAAGTTATGCCCAAGAATACTGTGCTGTCTTCAGGATTCAATTCTTCGCCCTTTATCAACACATTAGTTTTCACCTGTCTAACGTGAGGTAACGTAAATTTAATGCATTTGGTTTTTTTCTCGTTTAGAAGTAAATTATTAACATTGAACCAGTGGACTACTTTAGAGATCGCGCTATTTACATCGTCAGTAACCTGCTGCTGACGTTTAAGTTTAAACAAAAGTGAAGTGTCATCTGCAAACAACACTATATCATGATTATCCTTTATGAGGTACGGCAAGTCATTAATATAAATAAGAAATAAGAAAGGACCAAGAATTGAGCCCTGTGGGACTCCCATTGTTACTAAAGATCCGGGAGATCTTTTTCCATTAACATCAACGCTCTGAATCCTCTTACTCAAGTATGAAATAAGAAGATCCAGAGCAGCGTTCCGGATCCCGTAGTGGCGGAGTTTCCTGATTAAAGTTTCGTGAAGAACGCAATCGAATGCCTTGGACAAATCACAAAAGATGCCCAAGGCATCGCATTTGTCTTCCCATGCATTATAAATATGTCCTATAAGTTCAACACCGGCATCAGTAGTTGAACGACCCCTTGTAAAACCGAACTGTTTGCTATGTAATAATTTGTGTTTATTAAAAAATCTTTGCAATTGTTCTAAAATTAATTTCTCAAAAATTTTACTAAAGGTAGGTAGTACAGAAATAGGTCTATAATTTGTAGGGTCTGATGTACTACCTGATTTAAACAAAGGTATTATTTTACTATTTTTCATGAGGTCAGGAAACTCCCCACTGTCAATACAACTATTAAAGATAAGAGCTAGAGTAGGTGCTACAATGTCAATAATAGACTTAGCAACTTCTACAGAATTACCCCACAGATCTGCAGTCTTTTTAACATTTAATGTGTGAAAGGTTTTAATTATATCTCTACAGGTAACATGTTCAAAATGAAATTCCGAATCGCAACCATTAACATTTTCCATAAGCAAAGACTCAGCAACAGAAGGTGATGAGTTTAGGGATTTAGTAGTAGAAGTTCAAGAGCGTAGGACGTAATTTGTAAAAATTTTCTATTCTATACAGGATCAAATCAAATGAACAAGCGAAACTACACAGACGTGATAGATATCAATATCAAAACACGATGAAAAGAAAAATTTATGATTTGTTGAGTTTTTTCGAGCCAACGTAGCGTCGTTAGTCATGAAGTATGAGTTAAAAAATACCGTTTTGTTTTGTTTTACCGTGTGTAGATATTTATGTAATGATACCTATCCCATCATATGTGGAGTTTTCACACAAAAAAAACTAATGTCCTAAACTCATAAAGTACAATGCGGTCGTTGATCCAAAAAAACATCAAATCATATTTTTTCCTTTTTATAATTTTTAGATACAGGTACCCATCACGTCTGTGGAGTGTTGCTAATTTAATTTGACCCTGTATACAGATAAGAATAGGTAATTAATTGTAAACTATCAATATACATATTATTTATTTTATTCACAATAATTTGTATATACGAGTATAATAGACTAGCTGCGCCCCGCGGTTTCACCCGCATAAGTTTTGATCCCATGGGAATATCGGGATCAAAAGTATCTTATATGTTAATTCTGGCTATAAACCATCTGTGTGCCAAATTTCATCTAAATCCGTTCAGTAGTTTTTGCGTGAAAGAGTAACAAACATCCATTCATACATACTTTCACATTTATAATATTAGTAGGATAATAAATGATAGTAAACTACATTATATTAACATAATTTAAAAAAGCAATATATATTGATTTCTGACACATAAAATTCAAACAGGCGATACAGACGGTCGTAAGCATCTTGCATGTCATCAAACATAATAATATGGCAATGAACTCTAAATAAAAAATCAATGGTTTATAAAAACTATACATACTCGTAGAAGCACAAAACCTATAAAATTTTATGTTGTGTCTGGGTACCGTTGTGTATCAGACAAATGTTTTTAAAATGTCTTGCACCTACGCCCTTTATTTGTTTAACTATAAATATTCAAATTTTCAAACCAGCTCTCCGCCACAATTTTTAATATTCTTTTTATTTACATCTTCCCATAAATGGTAGCTGCTAAATTTGGTCCTGGATAAAGTTAGGAATATATAAATACCATGAGTTGTATAGTTGTTATTCCATTATCATTGTCATTCTATTGACAGGATTATTTTAAAAATTTAATACTGAATAAAATATTTTTATTATTTTATTATTATTAGGATCACTTACCTACAAATCAACTTTTTTCATCTCTACCAGCCCCACAATTGGGTTTAATTCATCATCATCCATGATTGGATAATGTTAGAGAAGAAAGCAAGGAAATGAAGGAAAATTGTTAATTCTGAATTCTGCTTCCGTTTTGTATGTCCATCATTGTTATACTTTTGAGCAACTGGTATAGACGCCAGCACATCAAGCTACTACAATCTGTCAAATTTCTTTCATAGATTTTCAACTTTATCGCTGCAGTATTAAGGTTCAAGATTGATTGGGGAAATTTGACAGTTTCGGGTAGCTTGACCTGCTGGCGTCTGTACATAACTTTTTAAGGTAGATGCTCCAAGGTAGTCTGCGAAATTCAAATTTTCTTACGTTTTTTGCAATTTTCTGGTCAGCACTAAGGTGTACGTTGATTAAAATATGATTCGCGGCCGTAACAAATATGTATTTACAGAATTATAATAATTAAATTCATCAACATAACTCTCTAAGATCAAGTAACCCTACTGAATGATTATTTCATGAAATCTTGACATTTTAGGATTATGCTAACTTAACAAGTTGTATTACTGATTCTACCTTAATTAAAACGGAAGAACATTTCGCAAACAAGTCCGATATACATCGATTGCTACACGTACGGTCAGAGCGGCAGTGGTTACATAAATCCGGAGTTGGACGCGTGCCAGTAACTATCCGGTTCCAACCACCAATAATTTAACGTCACGTACAGCAGACTTCGACAGATACATGTTTTTAACGTTAAAACTACAATAACCTGTGTCATATATCTTGTAAATATGTCTGCTAATTGTTGGTTGTAATTTAGTTTTAAAGTTGGGAAAATATTTGAAACTTTTCATACGAGCAAAATGAAATATCTTGGACATTCAGTTCCGTATTTATATAATAACTCGAATAGAAAAGTTTATTTGACAAAGTATTGAATTCTTTGGTCTGTCAGTATTACAGAAGTTTTTTTTTTTACTTTATCAATAAAATTACATAATCTAACAACATAACGTCATGCCTATTTTTCTATAAGGGTTAAGCAGAGGATATACAGACACCAGCACATCAAGCTACTACAATCTGTCAAATTTCTTTAATAGATTTTCAACTTTATCGCTAAAGCGTTAAGGTTCAAGGTTGATTGGGAAAATTTGACAGTTTCGGGTAGCTTGACCTGCTGGCGTCTGTACATATAGCACCCCTACATTTCGCCAGTTATCCCATGTAATATGGGGCGAGTCTGTTACCATCACCTGGCAAAAATCCTATCTATATAATATAATTATATAAAAATGAATCCCTATTTCCCTTGGTCATGTCATAACTTGAGAACGACTTTACCGATTTCATCTTTTTAGGGTTCTGTAATCAACAAGGAACCCTTATAGTTTCGCCATGTCGTCTGTCTGTCTTTCTGTCCGTGGTTTAGCTCAAAAACTATTGGTACAGACGCCAGCAGGTCAAGCTACCCGAAACTCCCAATCAATCTTGAACCTTAATACTTTAACAATAAAGTTGATAATCTATTAAAGAAATTGGACAGATTGTAGTAGCTTGATGTGCTGGTGACTGTACTAGAAAGTTGTAATTTGGCATGAGTATACACGTAAATGACGCCGAAAAAGTAGTAAAATAAAATTTTGAAAAATATTATTATTTAGAGTACCTCCCCTACATCTAAAGTGGGGATGATCATTTTTTTTTGTCCTTCCCATATTGTTGGATATCGTTGGATAGGTCTTTCAATATAGGGGTTTGGGTAGACTGTTTTTTGATTAAGTAAACCGTTCGTGACTTATCATGCTTTAAAGTACCAATTTTCGTTAGAGTCAAGTGTCCCCCCCCCCCCCTCTATCAACTAAACGGTTGCAGTTAGAAATTCAAATGTCATGGCAGTAGTACTTATATATAACGAAGTTTAAAGGAAAACTATCACACTTAAGTGGACTTTACAAGTTTACGAGCAATAGTCGACCAATTGTATTAGACTCGAAAATTTCGAACAGCTCCATAGAAATTTGGATAGATGGCGCTAAGCGTCAGTTGTATCGCGCTATTGTTTCATTCCTAAAAAAGTTTTATAAAAAAAAAAACAGTTGCTACATCGGCTATGACACGTCTTATCCACATCTCAAAAAAAAAAAAAAAAAAACTTTCCGTGCAAAATTGTCGGATCGGGTGAGAATTTGTATAGGAAGTCCAATTAGGTAGATAGTCATGTTTGGCTTTTAGTTAGAGCATGGTACGAAACTATCAGTCAGCGAATACGACTGTTATAAAAACTACGGAACCCTACACTGCGCGTGGCCTGACACGCACTTGACCGGTTTTTTTTTTAAGTTTTCTAATACTTTGTAGAGGTTCTTACGGAAAAAAAATAAGAAAGTAGCTTCACGTGGACAAAGTCGCGGGCAAAAGCTAGTCAACAATAAAATCCGATACTGGACTTCTATTTGAATAGTACTGATTGCTGAAATTGTAACATTTCTGCCTCACAAACTTGTTCGGAATCTATGGCAGCAGACAGATTTGCATTCTAGTTACGGAACACTCGTATCGAAATATTTTTTGAAGGTTTTATTGTAATCCCCGGCTTTGGCGAGGTTTTTGAGTCCGTGCATTGTTTTTTTTATAGAAAAGCTCTCTAATGAAAGCTTATCCGGAGAAATACGCTTCCTGGAGCGTTGCTATGCTCCGATTTGAAGGAGATAGGTGGGTATGTTATTTACATAACAGACGATTCAGCTTTGCTTCTGGGAAATGCGGTCGAACAGATTGACCGCATGCTTATAACATAAAATAGTAGAGGATTGCTGAAAAATCTTTGTAGGTTCAGTTCTACTAACTACGATAGTCTTCTTCCTAAGTGTGAGGAAGCTCCGTCTCCGCTCTTTTTCCTTCAATCTTTACATAGTGTCGTCTCACACGATAATCTTTCTACTTTATCAGTGTAGTGTAGCTCCATCTATCTACCTCTCTCTCTTCTTCGCCATGCATTGCCGTGTCTTTATTCATCAGTAACGATGTTCCTTTGTTCTAGAGCTGGATGGACTGAAGTGTGATGAAGTAGATCTACCTCTCCTTCTCCCTTCAATCTTTCCATTATGCCATCTCTTTCTTCTTCACTAACTATGTTATTTTGTTCTAGAGCTGGATGGACTGGAAGGTGAGGATTGTGTTTAGCAGCGGTTCACACAGCACTGCTTTGGGAAGCGGCGTACACCCCGCGCTGCCCGCGCCAGTGGTCGCGCGTCCAATCACACAGGTAACTAATTACTTCATGGGCCACTTAACCATCATCATCGTACCGTTTTCCTAATTGATTGGGTTCGTGATTTTGGATTTTTATAATGTGTATCTAATCTCTGTGTAATCTTTTCCTAGATAGCGAAAAATAGCGAAGGGCGGGCGTTTTTGGGGGACTATCTTTTGTAATTTTGACGTTCGAAAAGTGCTGATTCTCAGCCTAATTTGAATAAATGACTTTTGATTTTGATTGATTTTTTTTTAATAAAAAAAAAGATTAATTGTCAAATAATCTTATTTCTTTGTTCATCTAGCCATCCACTCATACTTAATACTTTTTCATTACATGCTCCTCATCGCCTCCTCCAGTGTCTACACGCCCAATGTTGATCATATTTCAGACTCCTAATGAACTGTGAGCCAAGTTTCAAAGTCATAAAGTGTAATTATAATAAAAAACACCTTTAGAAAGTGAGGAAAAACTTCGTTCAATCCACTTACCCTAACGTACGATGTTAGCAATTCACGACCTTGTTGAATGAAGCACCTTTATGCCCCACAGGCGTTATATATCTTGTTCATTTCAAGTGAAAGAAATATAACGAGTGGTTTTGCAATTTACAGCTCAATTTCGCAACGAACGCTTAAACGCGTCACGTACCAATTGAATAACTTTACCAAACGTTTACCGGTCTTCTTCATGTTACCTATACTTATTTTATATTTCCATTTTTCGTGTGTAAATGGTTTTATGAGATATGTAAGGTATTTTCAACTTGGGGTAACTTAACTATTATATTATTTATACATTGATTATCTCCTTTATTTCAATGTAATCATATAAATTATATTTTAAAATATTAGAATATAAAAAGTATAAAAACATTTAAAAATATAAAAAATAGTAGCCCACCGGTATCGGGAACAGGGTCCAAGCTACCGGTGGCCCGGGCTCCAGAGAGAGGAACCTCCTGACAAACGAGCCGTGTCCAGAAGTACCGCTTTCTGAATCAAGCCCTTGATCCAGCTACCCAACGAGAGCCTCCTCAGGTGTTGGTCGAGGCTCTTATCTATTAAGCCATTGGCTGTCACGACTATCGGCAAAATGATCGCTGAGTCCACATCCCACATGTCGACAAGCTCGCTAGCCAAATCGAGATACTTGATTTGTTTATCTTTCTCGGCTTTCACGAGATTCTCATCATGCGAGACGGTTATGTCAACAATCATTGCGCGCAGCTCTGATTGATCCACCACCACTATATCAGGCTTATTGGCAACAAAAGTCCTGTCAGTGATGAGGGATCGATCCCAGTACAATGTGATATTTCCATTTTTGAGAACTCGGTCGGGTACATACGTGTAGTACGGCACCTCCGGTTCTACAAGGTTGTATTTCAGAGCAAGTACTGTCCGTTAGCTAGACGAGAACTCCCGGAGATAATATGCCTGATTGATTCCCTCGGCCGGTGGCAAGCCAAATCAAATCAAATAATTTATTTGCATAACACAGGTTCAGAGGATGTTACAAAAGGTTCATAAGACACACTGTATTATAACCATGTGAGGTGTGTTAGGAACGTTATGACACAATTATTCTTATTCAGTTTTCTTATTATGTTACATTGTCATTGAGAATATAGATAGATAAGTAGTCAATTTCATTACACATTAGATTAAATCTGAACTAATAAATTATAACAGTAATGTCAAGCAAATTAACAATGACATAGTAATTGTAATTAAAAATTATCACATTATTAAATTAATGTACAAATTTTTGCTATAATTAAAATACAATATCTTTATCTTCAAACTAGTCTTTTACATTATAATAACATTTTTTAACTAGGAATTTGTATAATTACTTTATAAATAGATGAGTAGGTAACTTCTTAATGTCATCGGACAATTTATTATAAATCAGTGATGCCATACAAATAATACTTTTATTGAGTTATGCCGCTTTCCCATACGGTATTTCTACGTCTTACCTTTTTTTGTCACGTAATTGTCTATAATAACTTTTAGAAGCAGTCTTGTAATAGCTTGGATTCGATTTTACAAAAAGATTTTATTCGTATATGTACAAGGAAGGTAATATTAGAATTTTTAAATTTAAAAAGTAATTTTGACAGCTTGTAGTATTATCTAGATGGAAAACACAAATTATTAAAATATAAAAAAGTTCTAGAAACCGATTATAAGCTTCGTTAGGGTCATTTGTCAGATAAATGTCAGCAAAGGTCAAATTGTTCATACAGTTATTGAATTTTATGAGGTTTTTCTTACTATAATCACGTCTTTTAATACGCCAAGATTTCATCACACATGTTTTTTTAACCGCCGATAATCCAAATTCAATTATATCACAAGCCCGGCCGATGTCAATCGTGACGTCTTTTACAATATATTTATTATTATTATATTTTTGGCCCGAATAAAATCTCCTTCATCATTTATCTATTGATTTCTAATCAAAACCTTTCGGTTCACTTATTTCAGTCCAGTTACGTAATGAACGTCATTACTTTATCGCAGCCTTTAAAATCTACGAGCCGAAATAATAATGAGTTACTCAAATAATTTTGTGTATGAGCTCAATATATAAATACTTCCCTAAAAGCTTTACTTTGTACACCAACAAATAAATGGCATTTGGTAAAATCACGTGTAAAACTATATATTATATGACATATAAAATATATAACCAACTATACCACTCTCTCATACCCCTCGTGCCGCTACCAAATATATTTCGAAGGCAACCAATCACAGTAAAAGAGCTTAAGAACACTAGGAAGTGGCCTTTTTCATTATTGAATGACTTCGGACCATGGGACATTCGATTTATTTACGAGTATTTATTGGTAATTTCTTTTGTTATAATTTCTTCATTTTAATAATGATTTATTTAACATACACTGATTAATAACTATTTCTACAAGCTAACACTAAAATATATATACAATTATATACAAGTATATAATTCGAAAAAATATAGAAAAAGGCAGGAGCTCATTGGGCATCAATAAATTCGTCCGCATTCATCCTTTATTTATTTAGCCAAAGGTCAATTTAATTATGAGCAGTAGTGGCCTAGTGGTAACAGTCACGACTTACAACTGTAGGTCGTAGGTTTGAACCCAGACAGGCGCTTTACGCACGCGGGAGCCGCGTGACGACTCCCGGCCACCGTAGGCGCGGGCCTGCGGGCGGAGAGTAATGGGTAACTTGGGTTACTCACCGTCCGATCAGGACCAGGCCCGTGCTGGACGGCGCGTATGTGTTCCACGCGCGCCTCAAAGAGATGTCAGCAGAAGTGACGGGGCCCGATAGGGCCGAAGCCTGCCAGGGTAGCGGGATCGTCCGAAAGGGTTACCGCTGCCCTGGAACATATGGAACATGCAAGGGGTCATTTGATGATTTCACATCGTCAAAAAAAAAAAAAAAAAATTACATCCACCAATCCGCACTGGGCCCGCGTGGTGGATTACGGCCCACTCCCTCTCACCGAGAGGAGGCCTGTGTCCCAGCAGTGGAAACAGTATAGGCTCGTTGGGCTATTATGCAATTACATTAGTTAAGTACAGACGCCAGCACATCAAGCTACTACACTCTGTCAAATTTCTTTAATAGATTTTCAACTTTATCACTAAAGCATTAAGGTTCAATGTTGATTGGGAAAATTTGACAGTTTCGGGTAGCTTGACCTACTGGCGTCTGTACAAGAACAAAAAATATACTACTACTCGGCAATCATACGCTCATCTCACAAACATCATCATCATCAGCCTATAGCAGTCCACTGCTGGACATAGGCCTCTCCTATTGCACACTATTTAACTCGATTTACGGCAACTTTTATCAAGCTGCTACGAGCCATTCTTCGAAGACCGTCGCTTTACCTAGCCTGAACGCGTCTCACCTTACGTTTACCGATTCGCGGTCTTCATCAAGAACACGTCTCCCCCAACGGTCATCGGTTCTACGGCTAATATGGCCGGCCCATTGCCACTTCTGCTTGCTTATTCTGTGGGCTATGTCGACAACTTCATCATCATCATTCATCTCACAATACTCCTTTCATCCTTCCTTCGATCCTCAATTTACCTTACACAGTCGATAAGTTCCTATTCAGGCAGACTGATTTATAACTCTTCCAATTTCATTGCCACGGCAACTTATCTACCCTACAAGAATTGCAACGGTTGAAATTAATGTACCCGAAATTATCCAATTACACATTTAAAAAATAAATGTCGCAGCGCTGGTATTCTGATAGGAACCTTATTTGTTGCTGCGATGCGCTTATGTCATATTTTTTTTAAGTTGCTTCTTACCTCGCCTTACTAAACTCATCTTCTCTTCTCAGGTCATCGAAACAGGAGAAGAAGGAAGCCAGTTCCTGTACCGCATCACGTGGGCGAGAACGGGGCTGTCAAAATCCAATGGACCAACTCAGCCACTTTATGAGTGAAAGACAATATCAGCGTGTCAGTGATATACGATTGTGCACTTTAGATTCGCTGTACAGGGTTCATTTTGGATTGTAAGGGATAATGTAGTGATGACCTTTTAGACTGCAGTGCTGGTTAAAATTGACTAATAGTGACCGATACTGATAGTGTTGTGGTGAAGATATTAAGCTTCCTGTGCACTTTCTGAACTGTGGTTTGATGTAATTCCATTGTAAAATGGTGCTTAAAGCAAAAGGTATGCTTCGTACGAACATGTTTTAGCGTCACCACCAATGTGCACAAATATCAACCAAACAAATGACTACTGTAGTAAGTGTTATAGTTTCTATGAAATTGTATTGTATGTATTTGGCGCTAAAACATCTTGCGTTTGGCTAACAAGAACACCCAGTTACTGTTATGCTATGTAGATTTACGGATTCTTTTTTTACCAGTACGCATCTGTTTCCGTGAATTCAGTATAATTATGATTCTAGATTCCCAGCGTAGAAATTTTTCTTCGGTTATCAAAGAAAAGTATTAATTGTTCAATACATTTTGACCGCGTAGGTATTGTAATTTTTTGAAACAGTCGATTTTTTAAATGATAACTGACTAAACATTTCGACGTCAGCGGGTCTGGGTCATAAGCTGAATTCATGGTTAAAGTTTGCGCATTGGTTAATTTTTTTTTCCTATATATTGTACTAAGGCTACATAACCTTCACAGCGTAACCATCTATCTCACGCTAAGAAAACGCTGCACTAACGTCGTTTATAATTCAACAATATTTATCATCATTACCCAGACTTTGCACCAATATATGGCCAACAAATGACGACAGATCAGAAGGCGTAAGGCAAGCTTTTCGTGTGTGTTGTGATTAATGTACCATTTAAGGTGACATTCGAAGTTGTGCTTTAAACATATGCAAATAATGTTTTTTTGCAATATGTACTTGTAATTGTAAAAAACGTACATTTTGTAAAGGGAAATACTGTTTTGTTTGTGACAAGCAGTGTACCTACAGTTGACATTATCTATTCATCTATACATAGGTATTATTATAAATTTAAGTCGCTTTTGATGTCTGTCTGTATGACCGCATTGTTCTCCTAAATTTCGCAACTCTCTAAGTTCAACAACGAAGATACGGGCCCGTCTGAAAGTAGTTGATCCGTCAAAACAAGTGACATATTAAATTTTTCGGACGGGCAAAAATTCAACGGGCGTAGAGACAACTGTAACTGTCAACTCGTATTGTTTTTATTCTTAGATCGGAAACCAAATTAATCTTACATATTTCCACAAGTGATACGGAGTAGGATACGCCCGTAACTTTGGCCGAAGGTACGGACTTGCTGTTTTCAACATAATTTATTCCGGAAGGTTTATGTGTGTAAAACATTCATATTAAACTTGCATACTTATAATATAAGATATTTATCTGATATTGCAAAAGGCTTGCTTATACTATTTTTACTTGGATGACAAACCTAATACGTAACGAAATTATTTTGTGCCGTAAATTTCTTGTCCCCGGGAAGACGAGATTTTGTGTGTGATGGGAATAATAATATAATGCTTTATTATATTAGAAGTATTGTGCTCAATTAGGTGATATTACTTAACTATGTAATTGATGAAATTGGAGCAGTTTCAATTGAATGATTTCTGGCGAGTCATTGAGACAGTAATAAAAGTAATTTATAGAAGCATTGGTAACATATAATTATTTGTATATAGTAACGAATAAAATCTAGGTACGAGTAGAAACTTACTATGTTTTTATTGGATAAGGTTCTAGTTATCTATATAATATGTGTCGCAGGTTTTTCATAAAATTAGTTTTTTGATCAAAAACCTAGGTTTTTGATGATAAACCGGAAGATGACACATTTTAAACTCAACTTCATCATAAAAGTTCTTTTCAAAATCAATTAATATAGGTACTTACGTGAAATTGAAACATTTCATTTCATAATTGGATTGAAGGAGGAGAATATTGATTGGATCATGGATGTAAAATTTTGACAAATAAGTAATTGTTTTCTTTCTACTAAGTTGCAAATAATGATGGAATGTTTTATTAAAACAAGAACAAGAACAAACAAACAAGAACTTTATCATAAACCCAAACTAGTTCAGTTTTTTGATAAAAAATCTGGATTGTTACAGGTTTATGATGAAATTGAGTTTAAAATGTGTCATCTTCCGGTTTTTCATCAAAAACCTAATTTTATGAAAAACCTGCGACATATATAAAATGATATGCTTTTCGTTGGTAAGCGCATCACCTGCACTCTTATTGCGTAACACAGATAGTGTGTTACGAATTTACATCACACACACCATAATCTGAATCAATTTGAAGGATATGGCTAATCCACTGCTTAGTATGTTGGGAAAAATTCTCTGCTGAGCGTGAATAACGCAATGAATGTCGTTGAACTGTTAACATTAAAGCCATTCCTAATGTAAATGTACTACGCATTTACCCAGCTGGATTATCAAGTAGGGTACTTTTAATCCCGGTTGTACGTCCCCGTGAGAAATCCACGCGCATTAATTATACAAAGGAATTAAATGTGATTTGCTCAGTCGTCTTTCTCAAATCGCACATTAGGCATTATTCACACAAAGATTTTTATTCGTACCTACAAGTATGGTTTAATGTCGTTTTAAATTAAATTTTCATCCTCCATTTTGAACATAATGATGTAAAAGCACAGAATAACTAATAGTACTAACGTATAAGTCCGTTTTCCAAAGTCAGATTAAATTATTTATCAAATTGCCACACTATGTCAATTTGCCATGGTTTAGTCATTTCATACAACAACTGTCCGTATTTGTCAATAATGATAGTTGCGGTTTTAATATACAAATAATTCAAATTGGTAGTCAATTTGACAAATAGTTGTCAGAAGCCCGAAAGTATGACAACCAGTCTTACCAAGGGGTATCGTATTACCCAGTAACTGGGTTGTGGAGGTCAGATAGGCAGTCGCTCCATATAAAATATTGGTATTCAGCTGCATCCGATTAGACTGGGAACCGACAGCAAAGGACAGGCTGGATCGGATTAACCAGAGCATAACGAAGACAAGGATTACTTTTATACCCGTACGAAATTGGAAATTACAAAACATATGACGGTTGTTTTTCCATATACTCACAGTATTCGTATTAGATAAGAAATATATAAATATGAATATGAAATGGTATTAAAATAATAATGTCAGGTTTTCAACCCGCGACTTGGTGCTCGAAAAGCGGGTCCAAAAACCACCAAGTCACTATAATTTTTAAGAAGAAAAATATTATTTATTTTTTTATGTATGAACCAGGGGTTATAATTATGGGATAGGAGATATTTTATCGTGAGGATTAATAAAAAGGGTATGAAACGATAAACTGATTATTCTTAATTATTATTATAATAATGTAATAAAACTAATCAAAAGTGTGTAAATATAGTGTAAGATATTAAGATTTGTGATAAATTCTAAATACTCTGTTAAATTATTAAATGTCTGAATAGTTTTTTATAATACTGTAACATACTATTTAAAACAAAAACTACTGTTAAAGATTAACATCGAAGAATTTTGGTAATGTTGTGTATATAAAAATACTTATTATATGCATGGATTCTTTCTATGAAATATAAAATGATGTTCCTTCGAGGGATTTTTATAAGTAACGAATTGCAGATGTCGATCAGTAAATCTGCTGCTAAATTGCATATTAAGATATATTCAACTTGGCATCAGATCTATACACCAATGCTGAGCCGGGCTCAATTTAAACAAATTTAGTCCGACTTGCAACGTTCTTAAGTAATCTAAAGCTGCTGTTGTGATTAGAACAAAAAAAAAAAAAATAGCCAATTAAATGGCAAATTCATAACTTACTGAGACTTTTGACCGTTGCAAACTACGGTACAATTATTGTCCATGTGAAACCAGCCTAGGATCATGCAATCAGGATCAAGGTTTCTGGAAGGTTGTACGATAAAAATAAATGTTCTCATAATTAATATATGTGTTACATAGTATTAAATGGTTGTAAGTACGTTGTTTTATAGCTAATAGTTTTATAGAATTTCGTTTCACAAAAAAAAATCTCTTATTTTCGTCTAATAGAATAATCAATACGCAGAATACTTACTTTGAAGATTTTTAAATCATTGATTTATGTTTCACATAAAATTTAATGTTAGAATAATAATATCATAGAATAACAAATCAAATATTCTTTATCTTTATATTGTTTATTTAATATAAAACATTTATTACCAAGAATAACATTTTATCAAGTGACAGTTTCTAAACGTTTCAATTCATACCGTTGATAAAATTATTATACATATTAAATACTCTCGCTGAGGTAATTTCTGTTGGGGGCTCAGTTCTGACCAAACCTACTGCTTGCATGCTGCAAGCGAGCATGCAACATGCAGCGTGCAAGTAAGCATGCAGCATGCAAGCAAGCAGGCAACATGCAGCGTGCAAGCAAGCATGCAGCAAGCGCGCATGCAACATGCTGCAGGCATTGTTTCTGTCACGCCTCAGGAGCTGCGGGGCTCCGGCGATCTGGTGGTGGAAAAAACCACCTGCTCCTCAGCTCGCGGGCTGCCTCGCCCTTCCGCGCCTACGCGGATTTAAATTCTACCAAAAACATATTGATTTTTAAGACAATATTTTAATTAAAAGTATGGATAGCATTACGTTTATTTTTATACATTTTCGTTGAAATAAAATACCATAGAAAAATACACCGAAAAAACAATATTCGTTAAAAAATAATTCCACTGCTTGATAAGTTTGTTAAACAAAAACATGTGATTAAAAATTCATGCAAGTATATTATTCTTTGAAACAATAATATTCGAAATAAAAATACAAGGGCCAAATATTGTATGAAACATTTTCTGGGAAACGAAATTCTATGAAATTTCTGTCTGTGAAACAAGGGGACGCCGTATTAAATACATAATATTACGACTGTTCTATTCACTGTCGTCTACTATAATAGCTGGATTATCAGATAAATTCGATGTTGACCGTTCTTATTTGAATTTCATAATAAAATTATGACAAATTTTTATGAGTGTTTGTTTTGATTACCTATAAGCCATAAATAAACATTTCCAGTCGAAAGATAACTTTAAGCACACGACACCGATTTTTGTAGCACAGGTATTTATGCAACTTTTAACACAGAATAAAAACTTACTTATAAAAAAACTCTATAAAGTGAAAAATAACAAAAAACGAAAATGCAAATCCTAAATCACCGACTGTAAATAACTCGGGTTATACATAACGGATTACTGAGGTAACAGACATAAAAAATACAACCAAATTGAGAACCTCCTCCTTTTTTGAAGTCAGTTAACAATAAGATCACACGCATTCTATCAAAGATTACGACGCGACGCTGACATATTATATTTATTTACGACTGAGTTGAAATTGATGCGTCTTGCAGCGTATTATGTCATGGCTACACAGTAAATCATACGTAATTTGATACTATTATGCGTCTAAATGCACTCATGACACACGATTGGATAGATCCTTGATGATGTTAACACAGCATGATTGCGTGCTACCGCACTTTATCACGTTCTTTATTCATGACCCCGCTAGACGTAACGCAGCACCTACATGCAATGTTAGGGCGAATGTCACAAATTAAACTGAACGCGATCAGCACATCTAAACCGTGTTCTAGAGCTGTCAGGGTCATAATTGTTGTGGAATAATGACACTGTGAGCTTGGCATTGAATCACACCTCTTTTTTTTTTTTTTTTTTTTGAGTATGGGACATCATCAACTGACCCCTCCCGCTCTGGGTGGAGCAGAAGGGAGTGTCAGACTCTTACTGACTAAAACCCACCCGTGTTCCTTCCTTAGCCCTTTATGTTCCAGGGCAGCGGTAACCCTTTCGGACAATCCCGCTACCCTGGCGAATCACACCTCTGACAGCAGAAACCAATCACACCGCCACCATAAAAAAAAAAAATGCAAAATCAAAGGTAAAATGACTGTGAAAGGAATGCTGATGTGCTGACTGCGTTCTGTTTCAGGTGTAATTGGCCTTAGTCTCTTTCTGAAAATGATCATACTGATACTATTCCATTTCGGTATAATTAAAGCAGCATTTCTGAACACTGAGCAATCTAGCCTAAACCGAATGTTCCTACTGCTGGGACACAGGCCTGATCTCTTCGAGAGGGAGTGGCCTTTATTCTACCACGCGGGCCCAGTGCGGGTTCGTAGATGTCACCTGTCTTCGAATTTTTGGTTTTAAGTCATGCCGGTGTCCTCACGATGTTTTTCTTCACAGTTTTGGGAGCAGTGGTGATGAAATTATTTACACAAGTAAAACGCCTGTCTGGGTTCGAACTCATGACCGTAAGTCGAGACCGTTACCAATGGGTAATCACTATTATTTTAAAAAAAACATCTATGTATAATTTTGTAATCTGTATCAGTATTTAAAGAAACCTAATTTCCACCTAACTTCCGTTTAAATGCTATTACAGATGATTTGTCACACTTGAACGGAGGCGAGGTAGAAAACAGCTAAATTAATTCGTTTATTCTACGGTAATGTGAACAACTCGAGTAGAAATGAGATGTCGGCTTAAGAATAACAGCGTATGTGGTTCCACTGAGAGCGATGAGTTCTTTCTTATGTTTCCAATTTGGCTGAATGTTAACCTAAAGTAAAATGAAGCTGTTAACCTCGCCGCCAAGAACTAAACTGATGCGGAGTTGACTCAAAAAAGGTAAGTAAATATTATTTTTCTTATAGGCTATAAAAAATAAAATGTTTAGGTAAATTAATAAAACCCTCTCTATAAACTCTGAGTTTGTTTCGGCATTTCTGCTCGGGGATGAGTCAGCTAGGAAATGTCGGCGCCATCTTGAATTTAAATTAAAATATTGACGTGTAAAAGGGTCTTAAATGATCTTCTTAAATATTTCATTTAATTTTAAGAAGTTTTTACTTGGTTCTGTAGCGGTATCTACAACGCCCCATCCGAACTACGCGTTATACTGACGTCACGCAAAATCCTGCATCCCGCAAGCAGAGTTTACCGCGCAACTAGCATATATACAAAGTCCCGACATCCCAGTCACCCACCAGACACGACACCTGTCTGGTCGGAGGATCCTCCCTTTTATATGGAGGATGAGTGAGCTTTACACCCTGTTCCTCATACCTCTAAAGTGCCTTAGTTTTATGTCCATAAAACTACATCCTAGTCCTCTTCTCAGAAGTATATAACTTTGATACAATACGAAGATAGTGCGTTAAAATCGCTTTTACTAGTGGCGGAACTTAAATATGTCCTACGTCAGGCGACCCCCGGCAGCTGGTCGGCCATTAATTTTATGACTGATATAAACTTTTCACGACATAATTATAAGGTATTCTTCTGTTAGTTCGTGCTGACACTTGAGAGAAGCAGGAGATATTTTCCATCCAGCAGACCTGTTAATGCTCGTGGTAAAATAATAACAGCCACACGGGTCTATCGAAAGTTACGCAACACTTGCTGCGGTGGTTCGTGGATGGGTGACAGTTTATTACATATCGAGACCATTCAGTGCCTCCGAAAGCACGTTAAGCCGTTGGTCTCGGCTTAACGTCGTCCGTAGATCTTTGACAGTCGTTATGGATAGTCAGAAGCCCAAAATTCTGATATCCAGTCTTACCGAGAAGTACCTATCAAGTTATCTAGTAACTGTCTATTGGAGAACAGATAGGCAGTCGCTATACATAAAATACTGGTAATCAGCTGCATCTGGTTAGTCTGGAAGTCAACCCCAACATAGTTGGGAAAAAGCAAGGCAAATTAATATACTTACCTGGTATTTTTTTTTTATTTTTTTTTTTATATCTAAACGTTGCCCCACACTAGGAATTTCTCCTGTATCGTGGGTGCGTTTACAAACATTTAAACTCAGATACACAAACAGTCAGACCCGGAACAACTACTTGTAGGCCATACTTGTTCCGTGCGGGATTCGAACCCGCGACACGCAGCGCAGCAGTCAATCGCTTAACCACTGCGCCAACCTTGCCGAATATGAATACGAATATGAATGTATTAAGCGTCGACTAATGAGCCACAACTAATTAATCATTATTGCATTAAAGAAATAGTGTATTTTTTTAAGCGTATGCAGTGGAACCATACCTGCTGCTAAACAATGTATCTTTTTTAATTAGACCGTGTAATTATTCTAACGTATTTACTTGAACAACAAATACTTCTCGCTACCTATATCTAGAAACAATACTCCTCTACTATTGTGTATTTATATTTATTATGATTGGCATAACATACATAATTTAAAGGTTAAACAAACTTGCCTAAGTGAAGTTTGACTATATAGACACTTCGTCACTGTACTTCTAGTACTAGTCAAACTTCACTTAGGCAAAGATATTTTCGCCATCTTACCCGCAACTCACGCTACACAGTGCGCGGTAAACAGAGCCGAATTTCCTGTATAAAATGAATATTATGTATGTAAAACTCACGTGCAGTGGCGCGTTATCTGCGCCCCGTCGCATGGCGCGTTGTAGTGTGTGATGTCTGCTCCATGTACGACAGAATCAGCTTTATCGTCTCAGCAAATAATAATTAATAATGCGTCGTAATATCAATACCGCAAATGCCATTTAACCATCTTCTTTGCTTGTCAAAATGAATAAAATGTGAAACTGTCAAAATACGACACCTAAATAAATATATATATATATACTTGATAAAATGGCTAGGCCATTAAAAAAGTTTTAGGTTGATTTCCAATGGTCAAAGGTATATGCTACTTTGATCTTTGTCGTCAAATAATGAAATACAGTTTTCTCAATAAAACTGTATTTCTTAACAACCTAACCTAAACTGTTAACTATTCTTAATAAGTTTACGCTGATTTTCTAAAGAGAAGATTAGCGTAAACTTATTGAGAACTAGAAATTAAAATTAAATCTCTAAAAATAATTTAAGTACACCTTAATTTAATTAATATATTAATTTTATTTTAATCTAGAAAGTGTTACAGCTTCTAAACAAACTGCTCTGTTATCTTCCAACTTAGCTTTACAAGTAACGACGTACCATCTGAAGTTGGGATGATTAAAAACGTTCAAATGAATGTAGTATCTAGTAATTTATTTTAATCTAGACATTCACCACGTGACGACTCAGAGATAATTATAAAGTTCTAGTTACTCAAATCTTTTGCAATAAAGGTCTATGAAAACTAATCTGTGAATAACTCTCGAACTAAAGATTTTATTGTTTTTTTACATTCATATTAATTTTGGACAACAAATTAAGGATCGATTTTTCGAACGCCAGATAATTTTATCCGAAGAATAATTTTAAAATTTTGACAGTCCTTCCATACAAAATCGATCAAACGCCAATTTTATTCCACGAATACAAATTATATCTGTCGATTGAAAAATCAGCCCTAAATATAATAAAAATATGCTAAATAAGCTACCTACGTCGAAAAAAAAAACATATTATTAGCCTTATTAGGATTTTCTCGCTGCATCCCTCCACTTTTCTCTATCTAGCGGTATTTGGGACCAGTCTGTATCAAAGGAGTCGATCTGATTCCGCCATCTCCACCTGCATAGCTATTCACAACCATTCGACAGGTTGTCGCGTCGAAAATGACACATTTTCAATTACTGATTTGCCTTGTTCCCGACACTAAATCGCTGTCAGACGAAAGGCGATCGTCTATTCGATTTAAACTGACAAAGTTTTCGGGTTTTTGATTTGTAAACAGCCCTTTTGTTTGGGTGGGAAATCCTTTGTTTATTTTATTTTTGGTCCCAAAATACCAATCAAAATAATTATTATATTTATAGGGAGAAACCGGGACCGCGGTCCCGGTCCCGAAAGCCCCCCATCAAATGACCTCTTCCGCTCTGTGCTGAGTGGAAGGGCGTGTTAGACTTTTACTGACTAAAACGCACCCCACCCCCTTCAGTTGCCTGTGCCAGGGGCCACGGTATCTCTTTCGAACAACCCGCGGTCCTGGCAGGCATCGGCCCTAGCGGACCCCGTCAATTCGTGCTGACATCTCTTTGAGGCGCGCGTGGAACACAACGCGCTGTCGATCCGGGCCTGGTCCTTACCGGGTGGCGAGCTGCCCGCAAGCTCGCGCCTACGGTGGCCGGGAGGCTCCGCCTCCTCCTTTGCGAGCATTACTGCTTTGCAGAAGAAGTACGGCCTCCCATGCACTCTCGCTCCGTACCACGGCCTGGACCAGGCCCGGACGCGAGAGATTGCCGCCGCCGATCGCCGCCACGAAGACGCGGCGGTGCTTCGCTCAAGCCGGGCAGACCTCCACCGTATGCTCCACCGTGTCCTCCAAGCGATCCACACAGTGGTGACACCCTGGCATTTCCTTCCGCTTTATTCTGAATAGAAACTTCCCGAAACAACCGTGTCCAGTGAGGACCAGTGTCAGGCGGAAGGTGAGGGTGCCGTGGCGCCTCTTTAGCCACTCCTCAAAGACTTCTCACTTATCGCCGCAATTGTGGCGTGCCCAGTACTGGGTTGCGACAATCGCACTCTCCATGCCGCTTTGAGATCCCGCCGGAGCTCTGTCCGCTGTACCGTGATTTCTCGCGGCAGCGGAGTTAGGCCCCGGCGTTTTGCGTCCTCTCGCTACTTCCATATGTGGGCAGGGATTGTAAACAGCCCTTAGGACTCTTTTGATAACACTGATTAATATGTGATTCGGCACGGAAGCGTATCTAACATTTGTGAATAGCCTGCCGCGATATCGCTTGGCATAAAATAATTTAAAAAAAACTTCTATTAGTTGAACGTTAACGACACCTAATATCAACAACCAGGTAACTAGCTATCCACATATTTTATTTGTGTTTATTGCTATTCAACTTGAAAATACCTGGACTTATCCATTAACCTGCACAAACCCTAACAAGAACGACACTAAAAACTTCGTTTGAAACTGGATGCGAAAACCCGCTTCAAGTTCTTCGCCTTACACATCAGTTAGCAAATACCTTTAAATCGTCAAAACATTCATAGCAAAAGGTTTTGCGAAGGACGAAGTTTTGTTTGAGTAACGAAGTTTTGACACTGTAACTGAGATAAAACTTAATTCTGTTGATTGTAAGCCATATAATTGGATAAAGGACATAATTGGACAGGTTTCTGAAGTCATTATGCATAATAGGATAACTTATATTTATTTTGAGACGGTCCTACTTTTTGGTTTATATTATCTGTATTCCTTACTACCTCCTGGTCTATTCTGAAAAATCTCACCGTAACAACTTAGGTGAAGTCGGCTGTCATTCCACCTGAACAAAAATATTGATGCTAGGGGATTGACACTATTGACCGCTCACTCCAAGCTCACTTCACCTAAGTTGTCACGGTGAGATTTTTACAGAATGGCTCGGCTGATCCAACAAGTCGTAGGATTTTTTTGAGAACTCAACACTATATTTAAATTTTGACAGGAAAATTTAAATATAGTGTTGAGTTCTCACAAAAATCCTATCACAGTAATATCTTAAAGGCGATAGTTTGTGAGTGAATGCGTGTGTGTGTGTGTTTGGATGAAATTTGGCAGACAGATAATTTATAACCAGGATTAACACAGGATTCTTTTAATCCCGATATTCCCACGGGATTAAAACTTATGCGGGTGAAATCGCGGGGCGCAGTTAGTAGATAATAAAAACACTTTCAGGTTTTACTAAATTTTGCCTATACTTTTTTTTTCTTTTCCTGTTTTCGTTTCCCTAAAATCCTTGTTCGGACTATTACGAACATTTTAAAATAAACAATAGCCAAATCAATCCAGTCGTTTTCAAGTGATGCGCTCACCAATGAACAGCATTTCATTTTTATTTATACAGGTTGCCACCCCATCCTGTATAAAATTTCAACAACGTTGAAATTTTTCTTTATTTATTGAAAAAGAACAGGTGTTTCATGCAAAAGTGCAATACCTACGCGATCAAAATGTATGAAACAGCAGATTTATTATCCGACGAAAACTTTTAACGAAAGAGGGTTCAGAATCATGTACTGAATCCATGGTAACAGTACGCGTCGATGTCCCTGCAACATCATATTCGTATGAAACGTATACTCATATTCGCATCATGTATGTGGACCATTATTTGCATCTAAATAAGATTTACATTGAAACACTTACTCCCTTGAGCAAAGTTAAGTCAAAGTGCGGTCTGTGAATCTTGCTCTGTATGTAAACTAACAAACTACGAAGAACTTGTTCCATTTGTTACATAGGTATTAAACCAGAATTTTGTGAAAACTAATCTGTTATATGAAATGGGTTCTTGAAACCAATACCGACGATCATTGAAAGTAACTTTAGGCGAATTAATTGAAACTCATAAATCTAGTGAATTTATAGAAATCTATGGAATGAATGAATATGGTACTTTCCTGGGTAAACAAATAATTATTATATTTAGTCCGTCAGTTAGACTATCGCAAAATAATGGACATGTATTTTTTCTTTTGTCAATCAAACAAAAAATGACAAAGATAAAGCGCGTCAAAATTTGGTCGTGACGTCGCCATGCTAAAAACTGTAGCAAGGCGTGACGTCACGCGGAACTTTAACGGGCGATATCTTCATAATTTTTTACATAATTGACTAAAGAAAAAATAGGGGTCCAATATTTTTTGATAATCTAACTGACGGACTTATTAGATTTTTTTAGGAAACTAGCCTACTGAAAGGTCGAAGTGTAATAAATTGGATAGTACAGACGCCAGCACATCAAGCTACTACAATCTGTCAAATTTATTTAATAGATTTTCAACTTTATCGCTAAAGCATTAAGGTTCAAGGTTGATTGGGAAAATTTGACAGTTTCGGGTAGCTTGACCTGCTGGCGTCTGTACATGAAAATTATCAAATTA
Source organism: Apamea anceps (assembly GCA_951799955.1). Lineage (NCBI taxonomy): Eukaryota > Metazoa > Arthropoda > Insecta > Lepidoptera > Noctuidae > Apamea > Apamea anceps. Next base: position 3,722,037 of record OX637508.1, on the reverse strand, counting down.
CAAAGTACAGGAAGCATTCTGAAACCGGCATGTCTTGGAATCAAAAATTCAAAGACATGTGACATCTACCAACCCGCACTGGGTCCGCGTGGTAGATTATAGCCCACTCCATCTCCAAGAGAAGAGCCCAGTGTCCTAGCAGTGGGAACATGATAGGCTGAAGACGATGATCTAAGTCGAAATATTTCGCTATTTTTGTCCCCTCTTCAGGTGTAGGCTCTTGGATATTAAGCCATTGACTGTAATTAATGTAATTTGTATTATCTCCTTTTTTCATTAAATATATACCTATATATACAGGGTTATTTGTAAAACACCAGAAAACTCTTAAGAGGTCATTGTACTCATAATTATGAACAACTTTTACTATAGCAACAAACCTGAAATCGTGAAAAAAAAATCAGCTGCTCCCTACATTTTGACGAGTTATGCAAACACAAACGTAGGGAGCTGCTGTTTTTTTTTTCGCGATTTAAGTTTTGGTCCCATAGTAAAAGTTGTTCATTATGATGAGTACAAAGGCCTCTTAAGAGGTTTCTGGTGTTTTACAAATAACCCTGTATACAGGAATAATTTTTATTCAGTGCGCAAACTTTGACAAATTAAACTTAAATGAGTTTTATTAAACACCTATTTTTTATTTTGATAAGTCTTAGTACAAAAATATAAAGTTATCGCTAACGAAAGATGTCTATTTTGAAATTGATTTTCTGGCCACTACGCGCCGCCCGGCGCGGCTGCGCTCGGTCGTTTTTCGTGCATAGGCGTGGGTAGATAGATATTTACGTGGGTTACATACAATGTACTGATCGCTGATTTTATCAGGTTCGAATTAGACTTTTTTAAGATTAGGCCGTGATCTGAAGTTATTTGAAGAGTAATTCCAATTTTTCCTTCATACTTTCATGGGCTTAGGACCATCAAAATGCAGAAAATAACGCATTATAATCAATTAAATTAAGGCACTTTTAAAAACTTAATACTTACATTTACCGCCAGTCGAGGTCTGCCAGACCCTAGTGCGTGATTTGGGGTCCTGAACTGACCGTGATCAAGCAGCCTCTGAGTGGCTGCTAAAATGGTCCTTTCATTAGGGACCGTGGGGTCCTTACCCCTTACCCCCTAGCATACATTCTGCGAGCTGCTCGTAGGCTTTCACCACATAATAAATAGACCCGCACCATCACATTAGAACTGGCGGAGCTGCTCGTAGGCTTTCACCACATAATAAATAGACCCGCACCATCACATTAGAACCCGCGACACACGAGTACGCGGGAAGCGACTAGACGCGACGTAACGACAACGCAAGCGCAGACTGTCGAGCGCCCGGCCGGCCGCCGCCGCCTGGCGCCACCCTGCCGCCCGGAAGGGGGTTTCACCCCCTCTGCAACATCACTCGTAAGCCGCACGGCGCCCGCGTTCATTGATATTATTACGAATAGATAGTGTCCATATTTTGCTGATTTAAAGTCGGATAAAAAAATATAAAAAAGTTTTGAACAAATAATGGAAATGTGTTCTATTACTGATACTGAACCACCAAAAAATTTTTGCACATTGCTTAAAAAATATTCCTGTATATCAAAATTAATCCCTATTTTCCTTGGTCACGCCATAACTTGAGAACGACTTTACCGATTTCATTCATCTTTTTTTTTTAATTTTCTAAAACTTTGTAGAAGGTTCTTACCTAAGGATCTGGAGAAGGACATAGGCTACTTTTCATCCTGGATCGCAGACGAAGTCGCGGGCAACAGCTAGTAATTTATATTTTTAAATATTAGAATATGAAAAAATATAAAAACATTTAAAAATATAAAAAAATAGTAGCCCACCGGTATCGAGAACAGGGTCCAAGCTACCGGCGGTCAAGGTTTCAGAGACAAGAACCTCCTAACAATGCGGGCCGTGTCCAGAACAGCTTTCTGAATCAAGCCCTTGGTCCAGCTGCCCAACAGAGCCTCCTGAGGTCTTGGTCGAAGCTTTTGGCTATTAAAACATTGGCTGTCACGACTATCGGCACAATGATCGCACGCATTCACAGCGTGTTTATACACTTGCTTAACGCAAGTAACGCGTGTCGCTTACTGAGATACAAATACTGTAAGTACTTTTTTTCTAACTTTATTTGCTGTAAGTACTTAACTTTTTTTAGTAGTGAAAGACCACATTACGCAAATAATTTGCTCGTAACATTCCTGAGCTTTTTTGTCAATATAAATTCCTTTAACATATATCGGATCCTTTGAAAATGTGTCTTTTAATCAAAGAATCCGATGTATCGAATTTTTCATCTCCATTAATGGAATTTTTCGTGTAAAATCAAGACCTGCCTACTGGGATTGGTTTTCTATAGAACGATGAAGAATTTTATGATATTTGTATAACCGATTCCATTTCAAAACCGACATAATGTAAAGTATCCCTCTTATAATTTGCAAAAGTCTCATTCATCAATTCAACGTATTTTGAACGAACTATTTTTAAAAGAGGAATCCTGGTTCTCCCTGATTAGAAACGACCAATAGGAAACGTGCACCTTGCTTCTGACGTTTCATACGTGCCCTTGTAGGTTTGTGGGAAATAAATATTTTGATTTAGAATATGATTATTTTTTTTTTGTTTTTCAGTAGAAAAGAACAGAATTTTGCTTTATTAGAGTAACCAAGACTCAACAAGATTGTTACTAATTCTTACGACTATGTTAGTAAGCACAGACACTAAACAAAAACAAGGAAAATAATACAAGAAATAACGGTTGGTCACCGTTGGGACATCCCATGAGAGACGGCACAACAGTGACCCCGTACGCACAATCCAGGCAACTCGCAATCATGCAATAAGGGAATTAAAACGCACCTGACGCCTCAGCCGCCGCGGGAGACGCTCCGGGCGTCGGGAGCCGCGTGACGACTCCCGGCCACCGTAGGCGCGGGCCTGCGGGCGGAGAGTAATGGGTAACTCACCGTCCGATCAGGACTAGGCCCGTGCCGGACGGCGTGTACGTGTTCCACGCGCGCCTCAAAGAGATGTCAGCAAAAGCGACGGGGCCCCATAGGGCCGAAGCCTGCCAGGGTAGCGGGATCGTCTGAAAGGGTTACCGCTGCCCTGGAACATAAAGGGCTAAGGAAGGAACACGGGTGGGTTTTAGTCAGTAAGAGTCTGACACTCCCTTCTGCTCCACCCAGAGCGGGAGGGGTCATTTGATGATTTCCCATCCTCAAAAAAAAAGAAAGGGAATTAAAATGTGTGTGAAATTGTTTATTTCCTTATTAATAACGGCAGGAAAAGAAACATTTGGCATTCTAAGAAATCACAACCTTATCCATTGAAAGAATAGAGGAAAATATGAGGAATGGAGGTAAGAAAACACAAATGAAATTAACAATTTCCGTAAAATAAAGCTGTCATTCATAAAACAAATCATGTAATATATCTTCGTGTAAATTACCATTACCAGGTTTAATTTAAGCACATAAATTACTTTTTTTTTTTGCTATTGAGCGCAAATATATTCACGACCTTGTCCTTAAAAAGAATTGTAGACGTAAAATTAAATTCTGTGATTCTAGCAATAGAACTCAAAATGAATTGACAGATTCAATTTTAGATAATCGAGAAACAACGGGCTGTTGCAAATGTCTTACATTCTATGCAAATGATCAGTTCAATAACATTTTATATTGGTTATTTGTTTGTATATTTTTTGTATTGATTTCATCTGTTATGAAACGCAGGAGGACATCATCATTATAGCTACCTACCTACTTGTCAGGTATGTCCTTCATACTTTCACTGTGCAAAAAAGGACATACCTGACAAGTAGGTAGGTAGCTATAATGATGATGTCCTCCTTAATTTATCGGTCAACGCTGAGCCATGTTAATTCAACTCTGATACGATGGCGCCGATTCTCTTGTTTACAAATTAAACTAAATTTAAGTTCAGTGCATCTTTTTCTTTCTATTTCATTAAGAAAAGGACAGAAGATAAAATGAGACCATGAGAGCCACAGTGGCCTAACTGTCATTTTTTCAATACACAATATACAGTTTAGAGCAGTTTTTTCAAATAAAGTCATTATTTGAAAAAACTGCTCTAAACTGTAAAAGTCATAGCGCCACAGTGGCTTAAAAATAATGTAGTTCAATTTTTTTCAGTTAGGCCACTGTGGCTCTCATGGCCTCAAATATTAGTTTAGTTCATTCAAATTAGTCAGCACTTGACGTAAATTGACGTATTTTTAGTAGCCATGTTTTTAATCACGTCTAAACTGTCTATGGAGTGTAATTTGACAGGAATAAACTAATATTCATCTTCTGTCCTTTTCTTAATGAAATAGAAAGTAAGAGATGCACTGAACTTACATTTAGTTTAGTTTGTGAACAAGGGAATTGGCGCCATGGACTGGCAAAACCTCCAAAATTCTCTAAATAGTTACTCCGGAATCTGGATTTGTGCCCGGGTGACGGCAGACCGACATAACTGGCGGAATGCCAGTGTACTACCTATAAAAGCACCTCTCGCTAACCCTTCGGGAAAGACGGGCGTGACGCCACGTGATCCACGTGATAACGTACTTAAAGATCCCATTTCAAAGAGTTCCCTTCCTCATTCCTGGATATTAGGTACTGGCCTTGACCGAAACCTTACTTATTCACTTAACGTGATAAATGATTTTATTTTGTAAGTAGGTCGGTAGTACACAAACACTTTAACATGTCAATCATATTTTAAAACTAGATGAGGTCGACGTTTCCTATCTGACTAGTTTGAGAAGATAGGCCGAAATAAACTCAGAGGTCACAGTCTCTTTTAAATAATACATAATCTTGGTCAGATCATTTAGATCGATGTCTGAGATGGTCTTTTGAGGAAAGAACACACAGATTGAGAGGACCTGTCCAGTCAGAGCACGCATTTGTCAGAAATCGTGCAGCTCAACTCAAAACTTAAGGAGCTCTAAGATTCGACGAATAATACTAAAGAAAGGACATTTGAATAGTCCACATTAATCACTCAAACTGCCAGACCATGACAAAAACTAAGAGAACTGAGAGAAAAATAAAAAATAATATAAATAAAATGAGCCACAACATAGTCTTCACATTCACAATAATTAATATAATCGAATACTTTACAACGTAAGCAAATGTCATTGTATATAATTATAAAATTAATTAATGTTCATTCAAAATTCAAAGTATATATAAAAAAAAGAAAAAAAAACATTCAATATCCATAAATAATCCCAAGCCTTTTTGTCCTCGATATAATCCTTAACGGTTTAAAATGTTTTCTGGCACAACTAAATGATTTGAATTTATTAAGGCTTAGATCTTGAACGGGGCTTGGGACTTTATTATAAAAGCGTATACATAGGCATCTGAACGAGCCACCTATTTTCTTGAGCCTTGTTGTAGTTACAACAGATTTATGTTTGTTCCTAGTATTTATGTCATGGATATCACTGTATTTTTTTAAACAATTTTATATTTTTATGGGCATATAAATGATTTTCATAAATATACTGAGAAGGCATAGTCATAACATTAAACTCTTTAAATTTGTCTCTGAGCGAGTGTCTCGGACTTAATTTATAAATTGATCGAACAGCTCGCTTCTGCAAAACAAAAATAGTCTGAATATCAGCGGCATTTCCCCACAATAGAATACCGTACGACATTACACTGTGAAAATAGCCGAAGTACACTAAACGGGCTGTCTCTATATCAGTTAAATTACGATTTTTTCAAACAGCGTATGTGTGGATATAAAACACAAGGGTTAGACCCCTAATGCGCGGTTATTTAAACCAAACTAGTTTGACGGTTAAAGACGTAACAATGAGCTGCCACGTAATCTCATTTTTTATTGCACAATGCAGGAGTGTGCAATGCTTTTTAGTCATCATCATTTGACTAGCCTTTTCCCAAGCCCCTAGATATTGGGGTCGGCTTCCAGTCTAACGTGACTTAATGCTTTTAAGTCATAATACAGTGCAGCCTTAATATGTCGTACCTCAATATATAACGAATTCCTCGATTTAACGAATTCTTCGTAATCCCTTGAACTGTCCACAAGAGTCAATGTAAAATATACCTTTACATTGCGAAGATTTTTTGCAAACAACCTCTAACGAATTGTCAACTAGGTATCAAAAAAAGTGTAAACCTCTAATTAACGAATTTTGTCAACCCAAAACCTTTATATAACGTTCCCAATAGTAAGTGATCATCAGTCGCGACAGGTTTCGACACGTTGTTACCTCTATAGAACAAATAGACCAACCTTGAATCTTCGGTAGGTATGCTTCGAAAATAGTCCACTGCCATATTTACACAAAAAGTCATTAACTTTCGACTGTTTTACACTCATTTTAAACTGTATAAAACCGAAAAAATGGATATTTGCCCATAACCTATTAAAACGTGTGAGCTTTTCGTAATCGACTGTATTCTTGTTTTAAATGTCATAAAGTAAAGGCATCTACTATGGCGTGACTTACACATATATATCTTTTTATTGTAACGCCATAATGGATGGCCTTTAATTTATGACATTTAAAAAGAGAATACAGTCGGTTACGAAAAGCTCACACGTTTTAATAGGTTATGGGCAAATATCCATTTTTTCGGTTTTATACAGTTTAAAATTAGTGTAAAACAGTCGAAAGTTAATGACTTTTTGTGTAAATATGGCAGTGAACTATTTCATCGCATCCCATCACCAACCAGCCCGCGCTAAGTATCACCACGATTTCGCTTAGCGTTCTTTCTTACCTTTTTCTTTTCGCTCGGCTGCTAAGGGTCCTAGGGTGATGTTAAGTAGCCTATAGCCTAACTCAAGAATTGGCCTATCAAAATGCAAAAATATTTTTCAAATCCGACCGGTATTTCCAGAGTTTAGCGCGTTTAAACGCTACGACATTTATTTTTTAAATGTCGAAGTATTAAGCTGAGATAGGAGCCTTTTGGCCTCGTATAGGACTTTCTGTTTCATTTTTTCCTTTTGTTACTTTTTTATATAATTTGTTTTATTTTTATTTTTAACTGTGTTTAGTTTAGTTTATGATCCTGTACGAGTCGCAATAAATACTTTTTCTTTTCTTTCTTTCTAAACAAACATACAAAGAAACTCTTCAGCTTTATTATTAGTACTAGCTAGCTAGCGACTTGTCCGCGTAAAATTATTGTTCATTGCCTGCCCGCGCTATTAGTTCGTTTTCACATTCTTTCTTACTTTTTTCTTTTTGCAAGGCTCCTAAGAGTCTGAGCGTGATGTTAACAAACAAACAAAATCTTCAACTTTATATTAGTAAGTATAGAGATTATATCCATCATACATTTGAATTCTCAGGTTGTCAAATTAATAATATCAGATCATATTGTCGAATGATGTCATTGTTTTGATTCTGGTTACCTCATTCTCGTGTTGTTGCGTAGTAATATTTATGTATACTTGCTAGTTTCCTTCACTCAAAGCCTCTTGTGGTACCCTGTCAAGACATTTATCTAGTAGACTGACACCTTTCAACCTACAAGCACGTGACCACTCAAACTGACCTCAATTTTGGCCCATATTTCTGCGAACGAGGCAAATGGATTGAAACACATTGGGTCAAAACTTTTGTTCTCTTTTGAGTACAGACGAAAGCAGGTCAAGCTACCCGAAACTGTCAAATTTTCCCAATCAACCTTGAACCTTAATGCTTTAGCGACAGAGTTGAAAATCTATTGAAAAAATTTGACAGATTGTAGTAGGTTGATGTGCTGGCGTCTGTACATTTGAGACCTCCCATTGTGTCACCCCTTGTAAAATGTTTATATTTTTATCGACTATCTATCTACATTTAGGGAAGTGCCTTTGTTGCTGGAACTGACGATAGTATTTATAGTTACGTAAGCAAGCAATGAATTTGTTAACAATGGCAATTCGTCGCTGATACTGCAATACCGCGTAACTAACAGTGGATAATACCGCGGAAGTACAAAAGTATCAAATTTTAGATTTCGCGGCAGTGAGCTAACTACGCGGTATTGCAGTATCAGCGACGAATTGTTATTATCATAACATAATATTGTTTATTTTAGTAAACTGCACCCACCTGCTCAATTTCGGTGATAATATTTTGAAAAACAGTGAATTGTTTTAGTACTGCTATAGTATTTCTATCTCAGGAAGCGACGCGCGATTTCCTGGGGGTTACCAAGTGTACAAACACGCTGTGAAAGTGTGTGAGTGCAGTAGCTCTTCGCATCCGAGACAATTGCGAAGTGGGAAGTGTGTGTGTGTGCGTGTGTGTGTTATGTGCTGACGCTACTCATCTTCACGCACACATTTACAGCGTATTTGTACAAATACGCTGAACACGCACCCTTTACTTGTGGTAAATGGTTACCACAAGTAAAGGGCGCGTCGCTACCTAGAATAAAAATGAAATCTTCCACATTTGATGTGAAGTAGGTAGGTACATATTCATATTAATTTATATTTCATATTAATCATCCTAGTGCATTTGTATAGCTTCTTGCATCTCCGTGTACAATCAGAAAGACAATTTGTATCACAGTTTATAACTATCGCTCAGTTATTAAAACCTTTTCTTCATCAGTTCATGTCAATAAAGGTGTAGAAATTCGATAGCAATAATTTTCATTTTTAAATTTTGTAAAGTCAGAGCTTTTGTTTAAATAAATAAATGTATTATTATTGTTTATTTTATTTGAAAAAGGCACATAAAAGGTACTTCGCACGTCAAAGTAGTAGTTTAGTCACGTATGTGGCCGGCCGTAAGTCCTTTTATTTTCCACTTTGTAGAACAACGAATAAAAAAGCCATTTTTCACGAATACCTACGTCATTATCACAGCAAGTCTGTCGACTGTTTGACGATTACGTAAATATAAGGAGGGAAAGAAAGAGGTCAACTCAAAATCAAAATATTTTATTTCACATAAATCTACGGACACTTAAGAAACGTCAGAAGCTAGGCGCACGGTTCCAATTGGTCGTTTCTACTGACTGGTATTGTCCAATATATCTAAATATTTGGACTCCTTAATTGTAAACTATTTAATGAATACACAGAAAATAATATGAAATGTTCTTTATACCTATATTATATTATTTCGAAAACCACGTTCATTGAAACCATTTGGCATTGACAAAATATTCAATTTTCATAAAGCAAAATTGAACTAGCTGTGCCCGCGACTTCGTTCGCATGCATATTAGATTTCATGGGTTTTATTTTTTTCCGTGGAACCCTAATTCTTTTTTCTTTATCTAAATTAAAAGTACAGACAGACAAAAATAAAAAAAAAACTGTTATTTTGTATATACTGTGGTATCCATTATTTATTTATTTAATTCATAACAATTTTTACATTGTGTCGAATATTAAAAATGATTTTATAAAAAATACAAAAAAATAAAACAACAATAAAATACATGCCACTTAATTATTATGGGGAAGAGTAATAATAATAAATAAATGTAGAATAATAATGCTACAAATAATTAAATATAGCCAATATCAGATGTTCAATGACAATTACTTACCTACTATATGTCATGAATATAAAAGAACAATAGAAGATTTTTAGACTAGGTAATAGTACCTAACAAAAATAACAATCATGATAAATTTCTAGTATTTATGTATGTTTACAATTTAAATATCATTAATATAATAATAGCAGCCTTCCAGTAGGTGTCCCTTCAATTTAGCCATGAATTCCCTTTTGTAAAGTGATAATTTTATATCAACGGGAAGTTTATTGAAAATTTTCACTGACATGTGGAAGGTGCCGTGTTCGACTATATTAAGTTTAGGAATATTAGTGGATTTAAAATCCTTTCTTTTCGTACTATCTCTAAGCTTTCTTTCCTCTTCAGTCTCATATAGATACATAAAGGTACATATTTAGAAAAATGTGTTAGGAGCACCAATATGCATAGGGAAGGTACAGTGAGAATATTCAAATTTACAAAGTGTCTCTTACAAGATTCCTACTGACGAACGCAAACCATGGTGCGAATGGCCCTTTTTTGTAACACAAATGCTCTCTGTATATTGTAATCGTAGCTGCCTCCCCAGCATAAGATGCTGTATCGTAACCTTGACTCGATTAACGCGTCATAGACTTTTTTTAACTGTGTAATGTCAACATCATTTCGTAGGCATTTAGTTATAAGCTGTTACTTTGACATTACAAACAGACATTTCAAATTTATTTAGGTATTTGGATAGATTTTTGAGATCAGAAGGCCAATTCCATAGTTAAAAACGTTCAAATCTAATCGCAATCTCATCTCAGTGAAATCAATATCAAAAATGTAGGAAAATTATTGAGCCTATAAACATTCCTAAAATTACGAGAATTCACCTCTGATTTATCTACGTAAACATTATGGAATTCCAAATACTTAAGTACTCCATGTTATGCTTATATTAAATTAAACATAATTATTAATAATCAAACCGACAATACCTGAGGTATCGCTATGCTGAAATATTTCACGTGTAATTTTACCCGCATATTTCAAGGGAATGAGTATACCCTTCATACCGGAAGACCGTAGGTATAGGCTCTCGCAGACAGGCGCGACGCGAAGGTGCGACCCGATTCTGGTAGAAAAATTTTCATTAAGTTTTCATAGAATTTTTTATAAAGTCGTGCCGTAGCGGTACGTATTAAATGTACCTACGCCTATACAAGGTGGCATGGACATTGACGTGCAAACTGTCACCGTAGATTCACTACATATAGGTAAGTACTTTTTTTTTTTAAATACCGACGTATTTTTTCCGTTCCATTCATTTTTTTCGAAATTTAATTTTTCACTTTGCTATGAAACAGCAGTTTTTTTTTTGTTGATAACCAAAAAAGAATGTTCACGCTAGTCTAGACGCGGGTCTAGAATCATGTGCTGAATTAACACATGTGTGCACAACACAGTGCACATATTGAACGAAACAAAGCATCATGTACTATAATATAAAGCTATGAAAACGGCAAGCGCGTTACCGTACAAAGACCAACTTTGTGCGAACTGTGATAACTGGTCGTAAAACATTACCTAATTCTGGGAAATCTTACTGTACGTTTGACTTACCAAACGGGGTAAGTCTACCTGGGTATTGCTTAGCAATATTAACTTACATACCTCGACCATAAATCATAAAGTTTATCTGTAAAACATAGGTATACAATAGGTCATACATATAAAATAGTACGCTATGTTTTGTCTTAAGACATATATACAAATATGGTAACATGCAAAGTAGTTAGGCTAAACAAAATGTCATTAATAAATAGAAACATAGTATTATTAATAAAAAGAAATGTCAGATGTGAAAATTTTAAATGCAGCATTAATAATTATTATAACTCTTTATCGTTTTAAAACTCGTCTATTGTCTAGTAGCATTTATCAATAAGAAGTTTCTGCAGTACGTTTAAAATTTTGACAATGGCATTATTCTTATGGAATTAGGAATTTATTCATAACGATTGGCTTTGACCAGTAAAGGCAAGTAACGTTTGACGTGGTCTTTTGAGTAGGTATGTGTGCTCCATCAAATATAATTGGTTCATTCGCCACGAGCTCCACAAATTACTACATTTACAGACGAATGGATCCAACAACTTTATGCACAGGTCTATTTAATCCTCCTAATATTATAAATGTAAAAGTTTGGATGTTTCGATGTTTGCGAGTATCATATTATGTATAATTAGATGAAATTTAGCACACAGAAAGTATAACCTGAATTTATACATAAATACGTTTCAACACATTAGTATAGTGCGGAACCCTAATTCGTTTTTCTTTATCTGAATTAAAAGTATAAACAGATAGACAAAAAAAAAAAAAAACTAATTTTGTTATAAGTACCGTGTATACTTTGGTATGCAATTCGTAAAAAGCTGTTATTTTGACATTAAAAACGGACATTTCAAATTTATTTAGGTATTTGTATAGATTTTTGCTATGAATTTCAGATTTAGGGCTTTTAACATCATGGAATTCCAAATACTTATAGAGTAAGAGAGTTCATGCTTATAATAAATTAAACATATTAATATTCAAACCGGAAATACCAAAGGTATCGCGAAGCTGAAATATCTCAGAAAGGTGTAATTTTACCCGCATATTTCAAGTATAACCGTTATACCGAAAGCCAGTAAAGGCTCCCGCGGACAAACGCGACGCGACGCGACGGTGCGAAGCGAACCTGGACCCCAAGTCTACTATTTTTATAAATTCATCGTTCCAACACGATCCCATTCCCATCCCATTGCCATTTTGCTTAAAGTTCGTAGTCTGCTAAATTCTTAATGGCGATCATTGGTCGGACAATGGTCTCGTAATAGAATTGTGTCATAATGACATTGTCGTATTGCCATTATTATAAAACCCGTTAGTAGTAATGATTTTCGAAAAACTACCACTATTTTATTTATGCCAGATTTAGTTTGTATATATTTTTATATATTATTTAATACAAGTCAAGTGTTTTATGTAAGTCAGTCATTCATTTATCATTATGTACGAGATTACCATTCTATGCCATTTCTTTCAATGGAGTGTCAGTGGTTGACCACTGGAAAGTCATAATGACGCCATTGTGTTAGTAGATTACCAAACTTGTCAAAATCAACAATTATGAAGTCAATGACATTCTGACACTATTGTAATAGCAGACTTGGGGCCCCCATTTCTATTAAGTTTTCATAGAAATTTTCGTATAGTCGTTTCACGCCTGTCTGTGGGAGCCGTAACGCTACTTGGCAATAGCAATCACTATTCAATCAAAAATGGAGTGACATTGTCACGAAGCAATAGTTTGACACTTCTGTTTAACTTACGACCTTCTTCTAATGAGTAATTTCTATACTATAGATAGACACACACTCTCACATTCGTTTGCAACTGATTGTAGTTCATAAATTCAACCATCAGGTTATATGGCATGATAGCCTAGCGGTTATTATAAGTCGGTAAACAAGTTCATGCGTAGCGAGCCGTGGGTTTGAATCTCACGCGCGGTGTTATTTTTTAAAAATGTTTTTGTAATTACCTACTCTAATAATCACGCTATTGAAGTTCCGTGTCATGTTCGCCGTGTTCACATAATTCGTTAAACTTTATGATTATACCCACAGAAATCTAAATAAATAATATATAAGGTAGACAGATGCAGATAGCTTACGACTCATTCACTGCGACTAACTAGAACGTTATTTGTTTTTGATTGGTTATTATTGTAGATTAGTGACGTGTGTTTAATCTATTAGCGGTGCTGTAGTTCATTTTGAAATGCAAGGAAATTCAAATATTGAGATGAAAGTAGATATTATCGCGCTGCGTAAAAGTGGACTTAATATTATTTCACAAATATTTGATGAAACCGGACTGAGTGTGAGTATTATGATTTTATTATTTTATCGATTTTTTATCTAATTAAAGTATGACTGCTGATCCTTTTATTTATTTTTTTAAACGAACGTTATATTTATCATAAAGCTTAAATAGAAGAAAAAAAAGAATTATGAATATAAAATATAACATTAAGAATATAATATTATGTAACATTTCTATTTTCAAAATAATTTTGTTTCAAATTGGTAATCTCAGACGTCGATCTACATGGTCTTGATATGATCTGACCAAGATTAATTCTGGACTAGACATGGGCGTTTTCGTATTTAGTTGCTAACGGATATGTAACCGATATTCAGTTTTCATATCGATATCGAAAACCGTTTTCAGATATCGATATCAGTAGTATGATTTAAAAACCGTCGATGTCATATCGGCTCGTGATGTGAAGTTTGCGTTTTCGTAGTTCGTTCTCGTTGTTGCGCTTTGGATACACCATAGCTCGATGAAGTTTTTGTGAAAACGGTTATGTATATTTAGATATCGATATGGTATGATATTAAACACATATCCGATATAAGTTACGTTTTGATATATCGAACCCATGCCTATTCTGGACTTTAAAAGAGACTGTGACGTCTGAGTTTGTTTCGGTCTTTCTTCTCAGACTAGACAGATAGGAAACGCCGACCTCATCTAGTTTTAAAATATGATTGACGTGTAAAAGTGTTTATACAAACCTACTTACAAAATAAAACCATTTATCATTTATCAATACTTTTTATCCCATTATAGTGCATTCCCGTGGGATAATCTCGGACATCCCTCATTGACTGACTAACAATCATGTAGGTATTACTGATATTTTTTCTTGAAGTTGTATTTCATGTTGTTTTAGATCTAATTGTTAATTAAATAAATAAATCCAGCAAAATAAATAAAAGCAAATAATGTAAAGTGTCGTATTAATCTTTATAAAAATAAAGATAAGTAGTGTTTTTTTTATTCACACGTTTAATTTCTGACAACTGTAGAACACGTTCGGTAATCAGGACAAAAACTTGTTTAAATATTTTACATCCTCCTCGTGTATTCTGTTAAACGTAAATAAATAGGTGCGTCAAAGAGCAGTAAAAACATACCGATCATTGCAATGTTTATTAGCTTCAACATGAGTAGATACATTACAGTGACTGGGTGGTCAATGGCGAATTAATCGTAGACCGCGCGTCGTTCAATCAAGTTTACCAAGTCTACACCTGTCTGTCCGTATCTCCCCACTACACAATCCTACTGTTATGAAAACCTTACTTTAACTATTGCTCTTAAGATAACAGCACCGCCACTCGATGTACGTCTTCACTCGCGCGTTGAAAATGTGAACAAGTGATACAACAAAACAAACTCTATTTAAACAGTGATAAAGTTGATATTGTGCTGTGTAATGAATTTGAACATGGAAAATGAGAGGTAAAATCTAGTGTTTGATAGAAATCTTGTTTGTTTTAGAGGATTGCAGTGAACTAAATGATTGATTAATTATGAATTAGTGTTGATACTATCTATTTACAAGTATGTATTTATTTACCGTTTGACATTACTCTGATTTATTTACTTACTCTCAATGTGAACATTAGGTACGATTTGATGAATTAATATTGCGTATAATACTTTTTTGTAAACACTTAAACACTTAAAACCCTTTTGAAAAACCGACAAGAATATGTTCGATTATGTATTTAAATAACTGGTTTCTTTAAATAACTCGTCAACTTATTTCATAGACAGGTATTCCCCCACTGGGTAAGCATATTGTAGAAATTCGGTAGGTAAATTTACCTATTAAAGTTATTAAAACAATTCGGCATAACTAGAAAACCAGTCTCGTTAACTCATTTTTTGCGGGTTTGTGTACAAGCATTACAATGTTACTAAAAATAAACATAATTATTTTATTCACAAGGTGAATGAATGGAGTTCTTCGTAAAAGGTAACCAATGTCAAACATTCAAGAACACTTCTATCTAGTTTTATTGCAATTGTATGAAGAAAATAAATAAAAATAATTGTGCTGTTCTGCTGCCAATATTCAGGATAAGGTCAGGTGAGTGGTTCTCGCATTTAGTGAATATATATATCATCATCATCATCTGCCTAGCCTTTTCCTAACTATGTTGGGGTCGGCTTCCAGCCTAACCGGATGCAGCTGAATACCAGTATTTTACATGGAGCGACTGCCTATCTGACCTCCACAACCCAGTTACTGGGTAATACGATACCCCTTGGTAAGACTGGTTGTCAGACTTTCGGGCTTCTGACTACCCGTAAAGACTGTCAAAAATCCACGAATGACAGCCGGGAGCAACGGCTTAACGTGCTTTCAGAGGCACGGAGGGGTCACGGTATGTAAAGATGGTCACCCATCCACAGACCAACCGCGGCAAGCGTAGCTTAACCTGACCGATCGACCTGTGCGGCTGTTATTATTTAGCCACGGGCCCCTCTGAATATATATAAATATATTATATATATATATGAATATATATAAATATTATATATATATATACCTATATATATGTATATTTATGAATATAGGAACGTGAACTTTCTAAAATCTTCCTTTAGTGCTCACTTTCGTAATAAAAGGAACATTTCATGCTTCTAGACTCCGTGGCTTTAGCTGTAAGTTGTCTTAGTTTGTTTCGGCGTTTCTTCTCAGACTAGAAACACCCACATAATCATAATATGTACAAACTTACTTACATAAATTATCAGTGAATAAATAATTTTAAGCTTTTTATTCAGTAGCTAGCCATAATTGCTCATCCTACTAATATTGTAAGCCCGAAAGTTTGTTTGGATGGACGGATGGATGTTTGTTACTTTTTCACGCCAACACGGATTTGGATGAAATTTTATCCCGATATTCCTACGGGATCGAAACTTATGCGGGTGAAACCGCGGGCTGCTGCTAGTACATACATAAACAACGGTGAAGTCGAAAAACGTGAGGAAACCGGCATTTCGTAGAACTAAAAATACGAAGACAGGTGGTGACATCCCCCACCATTTATCATTTTATTCTTACTCTGTGATCAAATGTTCTATTTATAGAGGTCAAAGTTATTTGCTAAGTGTCACCTACAAAAGGGCAAGAGCGTTGATGCCTGGAGGTCAAATCTCGTACTGAAAAAACGTTCAAATTCAAGTCGCAATCTCATCTCAGCGACAATCAATGTCAAACTTGTCAAAAATGTATGTAAATTGATTGTAAATACGGGTATTCCCCCTCTGAATAACAGATATTTTTTTTTATCAAAATCAGACAGACAGCCCACAAACTATCTCCTTTTCTTAATGATTAATTTCAATGACTTTACCACATTTTGTTAACCCTAATCTTCCATAAGAAAAAAAGTTAGTTGAGTTTAACAACGGATAAAATATGACATAGATAGCATTGGGTGGCAAAAAGCTGAAGAAGATGAAGAAAATTAATGCTGAGTGCATAATCCGTGATACTAGAATTTATCTCTATTGCAAAAGATTGTATTTACCTTTATATAAGTATAATATTATAAACGTGAAAGTTTGTATGGATGGATGGACGGTTGGATGGGTGGATGGATGGATGTTTGTTACTCTTTCACGAAAAAACTACTGAACGGATTTGGATGAAAGGCACACATATGGTTTATAACCAGGATTAATACATAGGATACTTTTTATCCCGGTATTCCCACGGGATCGGAACGTATGCGGTTGAAACTGCGGGGCACAGCTAGAATAATTATAAACAAAGAAAAAATTTAAAAAATCTGGGGATCTCTGTCTCAATTTGTCAAAAATACCTCTAATTTCCCTACATTTTGACAAGTTTTTGACTTTTATTTGTCGCTGAGATGAGACTGCGACTAGCTTTTGAACGCTTTAAATTACGAGAATTGCCCCTCTGATTTTACACATTATCTACATACATAGAAATGTTAAAACAAACACAATTATAAAACAAATAATAACCAGTCAGTGATGTCATTGTTTGATGTTATTATAGAGTTTCTCACGAGATGTCTGAGTAGCTAAAAATGCCTTGTATCTTTATTCTGCACCTACCCGGACAATTTGACATCAGAAACCAGTTTTGTCCAAAACTATTAACAACTAGCTTCTGCCCGCGGCTTCGCCCGCGTGGATGTCGGAAATTATCCCACGGGAACGTGCTAACAGGATAAAATGTATGTGCTTCCCCAGGATGCCATCTATCTCGCGGGCCCTTTGTGGCTAATTACAATAGAAAACCAATTGTGTCTCATTAGTGGTGATTAAGAGGGTACCTATATGATATCCTTACTAAGTACCTACATAATAAAAAAAAAAACTCAATAACAGAAAATAAAATACCTACCTACCTAAATAAACCTATTTCTGATGATAACTAAACTCAATAAATAAGCAAAATCCCTAAAAACTAATATCTATACGAATGACTAATCTTACCTAACAGTATTATAAAATAACCTACGGTCACTACGTACACTATCAAATATACTACCTATACTTTAAAATTAAAATCTATACCTACGACTTATAAAAATAAACCTAAATAACTCTAAAAACTAATAGAAATAAAAAAGGTCGCACTGAAAAACACGGTTTAGAATTGCAAGTAGCAGTTAAAATAAGAACGAACGCTCGCCACTCAACACGTCCGTTCAAATCAAAGTTCAAAAAATATCCATACGGTAGCGATCCGTGGCGGCCGCGCGCCACGCGTGTGCTGCGAACGGTGCAAGCCAAATTCAACCTTCAGCACTACATTTAGAGCATAACTTAGGGACACTGCACACGGCTAAGATACTGTGACGTAACCTACGACAAACTTATTATTTGCGGTTGGTACAGTAATCGGGTCTAGGGATCGAACCGCAAAATTAAGTTTGTTTTTTATTGTATATACTTTTCCGGGATAAAAAGTACCCAGTGTGGTGCCCAGGATATTAAAGAATAATTATACCAAGTTTCATCGTAATCGAACCGGTAGTTTTTGCGTGATGCCTGAACAAACAGACAGACAGACAGACAGACAGACAGACAAAAATTTTTTTAATCACATTTTTGGGTTCGGTGTCGGTCTAGTAACACCCCCTGCCATTTATTTTTTTGATATTTTCAATGTACAGAATTTTCACTTCTACAGATTTATTATAAGTATAGATAATAAAAACTTATCTATTTGCAAACCTGACAGCCAGTTGGAACTAATTTTATACCAAGGATAAAAAGTTATAGGGGACCGTGGCTAAATAATAACAGCCGCACAGGTTGATCGGTCAGGTTAAGCTACGCTTGCCGCGGTTGGTCTGTGGATGGGTGACCATCTTTACATACCGAGACCCCTCCGTGCCTCGGAAAGCACGTTAAGCTGTTGGTCCCGGCTGTCATTCGTGGATCTTTGACAGTCGTTACGGGTAGTCAGAAGCCCGAAAGTCTGACAACCAGTCTTACCAAGGGATATCGTATTACCCAGTAACTGGGTTGTGGAGGTCAGATAGGCAGTCGCTCCATGTAAAATACTGGTATTCAGCTGCATCCGGTTAGACTGGAAGCCGACCCCAACATAGTTGGGAAAAAGGCTAGGCAGATGATGATGGATAAAAAGTTATATACCAACAAAAATAATAATATGAATCTCATGGATTATCCAGCACTACATTTTTTGGTGTCGGTCGTCCGGCGGCGAGATGGTTGGACGACATTGTTGTCATCGCAAGCAAAATCTGGAAGAGGCTGCCACAGGAAATGTAAGGCCTATGCCCAGCGGTGGGCGAAGTGTCACGTCAAATTGTTACGGGCACAAAAAACCCGAAAGTGTGACAAGCAATCTTGCCACGGGATAATGTGTTACCTAATAACTGGGTTGTGAAGGTAAGAGAGGGGTGCTCAATATAAAATAATAGTTTTTAATTACATTCAGTTAGACTGGACCCCAACATTTTTGGGAAAATTGTAAGGTTATGATGAGCAGACTCGTCAATACATAACTTACTCTAATATAAGCGGGGTCAGTTAAAGAACACCAACATACTTTTACGTTATAATATGTAAGTCATTCTTGCAGATAAAATCTAAACTAATCAAGACAGCGACCAAAAAAATATGTAAAACAATTTAGAAATCAAAGTACGACGTGACACCGTTTGTACTGTAGAGTGACTTTTCTAAAGTTGTTCACCTTGAGTAGCCTTATATAACTGAGCAGATTAGGTATTCTATCGAGGATTCTAGTTAACTTTAGTTGACAGAACATTAGGTACAGTTTAAAGCATTGGATTAAGATGAAGGAAAACATCTTCATTGACCTATGTCAATGATACCGCTAGACAAACTAGCTTTGTCTAGCGGTATCAAACGCGATACAACCTGGGGTCTCTGATCCTGTTTGGGAGAAGGGTTATTGACTTTATTCATCAATAAAGGTCAAACTAGTCAGCGCCTGACGTAAATTGACGTATTTTTAGCAGCCATGTTTTTAATCACGTCTAATCTGTCTATGGGGTATCTTAATTTGACAGGAGTAAACTAATATTTTATCTTCTGTCCTTTTCTTAATGAAATAGAAAGAAAAAGATGCACAGAACTTAAATTTAGTTCGTAGTAGTTTAGTTTGTGAACAAGGGAATCAGGGCCACTGTCAAATTTAAATAACTAAAAAAACAAGTATATATTCATTATTTACCAGGGATCGTAATTGTATTTGATTATTTGTCTTTCATAACAGACTCCTGAAATTTGACGAGGATACAAAATAACAGCTTGTATAATTGCACATACAAACGCAAAGCAAAGTAAGTATACGTAACTACGTATACTTTGCACACAATTGTGTAATGTACACGATTGTATGCAATCATAATATTATACTATGTACTTTCATTATCACTAACAGACATAGTACGTCTTTGTTTATAATTACATAGTACATAGGTACAATACTATGTAGATGTACTTATATTTTTACGAGACAAAAATACTGCTGGATTCTTATCTATTTGACGTAGACGTAAATATGTGTTTTATAGTAAAACTGTATCTACATAGATACAGTTTTACTTTACTTTATTACTTAAACTCCTATTTGTAAATTTAATAAATAAAAAAATAAACTAATTTAATAAACTTTTTATTTTTTTTTATTTTATTTCAAAATGGTGATTTTAAGCCATTAGTTGCAAATTAAAACTTATATCATTTTTGTGTCCCATGTCCTTGGAATCATTAAAACAAAACCTATACGGGTTTATTTATAAATATAGCTTAAAGTTATTTAAACGTCAAAAATGTAAACTTTACCTTAAGCAATTAATTAATTCAGCAATCTTTGGGTGGTGTTCTACTGTAGATAAGTACTTCCTATATGTATTTTATTGATTGACTCAGCTGCGTCAGTGATATCTTTTCTAAAACACACCCTGCAGACAGTGTTGAAAACCCGCAATCTCATCTCAGCGACAATCAATGTCGATTTTTTTTTCAAAAATGTATGGTAATCAGAGATATTTTTGACAGATTGAGATTGAGATCAGACTGTGAACGTTCTTATAAATACGAGAATTGCCCACCGGATATCTTTTTGCGACAAATAATTTGTATCAGGTTCACATGTCCCATGCATTTACGCGGCAACAATAGCCGAAACCGAAACGCTAGTCATAGCCGGGTGCGCTTAGATTCCAATATTTGTTACTTAGATACCTACCTAAATTCCGCCAGCCGTCGTTCAGCTTTTACTAAAATGGCTAGCGCTCGTGTAAAACAGCGGATTCGACGATACATCTGCGACGTATACACACTGTACAATTTGTACATTCATAAAACTAATTTGTATTCCAACGCCACGTAATTTTATTGTCTCCATTCATATTTGCGCGTTTTTTAATTCCTGAGAATTTCAACGATGAAAATGCTGTTTTTGGTAACATTATCATTACTTAAATATTTACCATATAGGGGCTTGTCGCTAAGTAATAGCAGCCGCACGGGTCGATCGGTCAGGTTAAGCTACGCTTGCCACGGTTGGTCCGTGGATGGATGACCATCTATACATATCAAGAGTCCTCCGTGCCTCGGAAAGCACGTTAAGCCGTTGGTCCCGGCTGTCATTCATGGTTCTTTGACAGTCGTTACGGGTCGTCAGAAGCCCGAAAGACTGACAACCAGCCTTACCAAGGGGTTTCGTATTACCCAGTAACTGGGTTGTGGAGGTCAGATAGGCAGTCGCTCCATGTAAAATGCTGCATCTAGTTAGACTGGAAGCTGACCCCAACATGGTTGGGAAAAGGTTAGGCAGATGATGACTTAAATATTTACCATACTGATAGTTGTTAGTCCTTACGTAATACATTCTAAAATAAACAAAATAAAGGCGAGGTCGTTTCACTTTTGGGTTTTCACTCAGAATCTTGATAGATTTTTTCTCGACAAATCTCGGTAGCTATCTTAACCCTACCATAATACTCACACTTACCTCTGATAGCACAGATAGTATAGTGATAATTCTAATCAAGATACTGTGTGTACCTACTCGTATACCTACGACATGTCTTGATTTTCGTCAGAACTAAATAAACTTAGGTAATAATTTTCTGGAATAACATTCAAAGCGATAAAAACTAGATCAGACTATCTACAAGGCTAATCATCATCATCAGCCAACTAATTTGGGGTCGGCTTCCAGTCTAACCGGATGCAGCTGAGTCCCCGTATTTTACATGGAGCGACTGCCAATCTGACCTCCACAACCCAGTTAATGGGTAATACGAAACCCCCTTTTTTTTTGAGGATGCGAAATCATCAAATGACCCCTCCCGCTCTGAGTGGAGCAGAAGGGAGGGGAGGGAGACTCTTACTGACTAAAACCCACCCGTGTTCCTTCCTTAGCCCTTTATGTTCCAGGGCAGCGGTAACCCTTTTGGACAATCCCGCTATCCTGGCAGGCTTCGGCCCTATCGGGCCCCGTCACACATGCTGACATCTCTTTGAGGCGCGCGTGGAACACAAACACGCCGTCCGGCACGGGCCTGGTCCTGATCGGACGGTGAGTTACCCATTACTCACCGCCCGCAGGCCCGCGCCTACGGTGGCCGGGAGTCGTCACGCGGCTCCCGACACCCGGAGCGTCTCCCGCGGCGGCTGAGGCGTGAGGTGCGTTCCCTCGCCCACCCCGCCACCTCCTTCGCTAGCATGACTGCTTCGCAGAAGGAGGTGACTGCCTCCCACTCCCTCTCGCCCCGGACCATGGCTTGAACCAGGGCCGGACGCGAGAGGTCGCCGCCGCTGCCGATCGCCTCTACGAGGACACGGCGGTGCTCTGCCCAAGCAGAGCAGACCTCCACCATATGCTCCACCGTGTCCTCTGGGCGATCCTGACAGTGGTGACACCCGGGCGTCTCCTCCCGCCTGATGATGTGCAGGAACCTCCCGAAACATCCGTGTCCGGAGAGGACCTGCGTCAGGCGGTAGGTGAGAACGCCGTGACGTCTCTCTAGCCACATACGAAACCCCTTGGGTAAGACTGGTTGTCAGACTTTCGGGCTTCTGACGACCCGTAACGACTGTCAAAGATCCACGAATGACAGCCGGGACCAACGGCTGAACTTGCTTTCTGAGCCACAGAGGGGTGTCGGTATGTAAAGATGGTCACCCATCCACGGACCAACTGCGGCAAGCGTAGCTTAACCTGATCGATCGACCTGTGCTGCTGTTATTATTTTAGCCATACGCTATCTACAAGATTAATGCACCTTTGAAATGAAGCGCCAACGTAAACTGTTCGTTTTGTCGCTGCGTTTAGTCGCTGTACCAACTAACTGTCGAACATAATATTAATATATACAATTTAATATAACTGTCAAGCCCGTGCTCCCCTCAAGACACGTTCCCACACACCCACGACTGAAGATATTACGTTGCAGTGTGATAGATCCGTGTATGGCGAGACAGCAGGCGTTACAAGACGCATACGGTAGACCACATTGTTAAGTTAGGATAATACATTGTTAAGCATATTGATACTGTTACTGTTAGCCTGCATCATCCCACTGCTGGGCAAAGGTATCTCCCCATGACTTCCAGCTCTTGCGATCCAGGGCTAAAGTAGACCACTGGTCGTTTGTGTACCAACACAAGCAAGCAAGCAAGCATATATTGATTACCAACTTTATTTGTCCATATAACCAAATTACAACTGTTATTCTTTGATAATTGTATGAAATGGTTTTAACACGAAAAATTGACACTTCTAATGTTGAACAAATAATAATAATAATAATAATAATCTTTATTACACAAGAAAGTGGTTACAGAATACAGTGAAGTCCCTGACTCCTGTGCTAGGTGATAAACCTGTGTTACAAGAGCCAGTGCCCTCTCCCATTAGGAGATAGTACAGATCTTATGCAAAAAGATTAACAAAAATAAAATTTTAAAAAAGAATATGGTAACAACAAAAAAGTAAAATAGACTAAAAGCGGTTAAGAGAAGCCTGTATTGAGTTTGTGAATGTTTGTGTCTCAGTGTGAGGATGCGTGTGTTGTGTGTGTGTGCGAGGGGTGTGTGGGTGAGTGTATATGTGTGTGTGTAAATCAGACTCAACTGAGACAGGAATTGGTGGTGGAATTTAATCTGCATTGATAAGTACGTTTCGATTCAGCTAAGGTTGTCACGTTTCTAATCAGCATGAAAAATACGATTCAGAATAAAAATGCAATTATGGAAAGATACAGTCCCGAGCTTTAAAAAATTATGATATTATACTATGCCATGGACAGCTCGGCTATAAAATCTGATTTTATAAAAGAAAAGGAAGAAAATACGTTTATTTGCGGTAGACATGACGCAAAGAATGAACACAAACACAAAAAAAGAACAATTTGCGTGCGTCACATCCAGGCAAAACGGCCATCGCTCTGCATAATGCTACGACCCTATTCAAGACAGAGCCCCAGTAATGATTTTCAGCGACAGCCGGCGTTGATGTGATGACGTCAACAGGTGTAGTATACGATAAGATTATCATCATTCACGAGTCATCCATTAAGTTAGTGTCGTCTAGGTGACGGCAAAATGTGATCATTTATGAAAGGCATTTGTGAATATACAAGTGGCAGCACAAATATGTGACAACGAAGAAATATCAAAACTATTTGACGAGACAAGCAACGCCAAAATAAATAGGATGCTACATCGGCTTCAAAAAGATGTCACCTCTTAGAATGCAATAATATCGTACATGTCTTGCATTATAAATTTCTGCCTACTCTGTTTAGACAGACTCAGATATTATTGTGGAGTCGTCCATAAGGATGTAAAAAGACTCGGTCATAAATAGCCGTCAACTACGTATTCTGTACATTAAACTAAATAACTTTGGGCAAAGATTGCTGGGAAACGACTTTAATTTCTTGTGTAAAAAAACGCTGTTCACGGTAGTGTGCAAAACATTGTGCTTATGGGTGTATGCAACGATGTAGGGGTCGTGGGGGTATTTACTCGTAAATTTGCGTTATAACATGAAAAACTTGTTTTCGTAAAAAAACGACAGTGAAAGTTGGTATTTTGACCTTCGATATCTCCGTAACCAGAAGGTTCCCGGTTATGGCCCAGTACAAAAAATGATTACAATGACGAGGAGTACAAGTGACTCTCGGCTTCGTTAAGTGTCTTTTTTACACCCGTTATTTGTGATCATGAACAGCCACGAGCATAAATAATTATAATTAATTATTGCATGCTACAAATCAGAGTACAGAGATTTGTAGTCCGCAATATTCAGTTTGTACTCCATACTGATTTTATACGCACAAAACGTAGGTATGTAATTTTATGATATTATTAAATCAATGCCAAAGATTTTATAGATACATTAAATCATCAAAGAGTATTGTTTTGCTCAAACAACTCTTAATAAAATCAACAATTAAACGAAACTCTGACTAATGAATCACTTAGAGCCGACTCAAGTAGCGTGAAGAGATCGCACGTAATCAGTCAATGACTTCCGGTCTATCGTAGCACATAGTATAACGTCAATCAATCTCGTCACGCTCAATCAATCTCGTGGTCTGAATGTAACTGACTGCCTGATCCAGGCTCCTCTGATGTTAAAACTCTTATCGTCTTAAAACGTTCCCACAGGCCCACGACTACGTTCAGTCACGTCGTCGCCTTTCTTATCGGCAGTGATAGGAATAGGTAGTGCCTATTTGCCTAAACTTCGAAGATCAGAGACAAGAAACGGAGACTTCCTTAGGACTACATTTTTTCCGGGACATCTTTCCCGAAATTCGGGACAACACTTTTAAATACATTAAAAACATATGTTATTTGGAATAAGTAATTCGTCTATATTTACATTTATAATTTATAACTCCATAATAATAACGTTATTATTATGGATTTAATAACTCCATAATAATAACGTTATTATTATGGAGTTATTAAATTATAAATGTTATGTCTAGTCGCAAACTTTAGGTAAATATACGAATTACTTATTCCAAATAACATATTTTTTTAATGTATTTAAAAGTGTTGTCCCGAATTTCGGGACAGATGTTCCGGAAAAAATTTAGTTCTAAGGAAGTCTCCGTTTCTTGTCTCTGTTCTTCGAAGTTTAGGCAAATAGGCACTACCTATTCCTATCACTGCTTATCGGAAACAAAAATTCATTATTTATCAATCAATCATCAGTTTCAAGATTTATTTATTTATTTACACAATTTATTAGTTTAAGTGTGTGTGTTTGTATCTATTCTGTTGACATTACAATATATAAGGCCGCCAGTAACAGTCACAATACCCCCTGTACTAGTTGATACTGTATTACAGCAGGATATTATTCCTCATTAGGGTTAATATAGGCTCCTTAGGATATAAACTAAAACAAATGAAAAACTTAAAATAATTTTGCAGTGAAATTGCTACGCTATCTACGTCGCCGCGAATCTCTTAGGGAACTATTTAAAAGGGTTAATATTATGACGGTACCTTGCCAATTCATTTATGAAAATATTATGTATGTAAGAAAAAATCAACATCTTTTTAATAAAATAAGTGATAGACATAATTTTAATACTAGAAATAAAGATAAATTAGATCAACCTTTTTTCAGATTATCTAAAGTACATACATCTTTTATGGGGTACTGTGTTAAATGTTACAACAAAATACCTTGTGAAATATTGCAATTAAATGAAAGAAAATTTAAAACTTACATTAAAATTACACTTTGTAAGCAAGGATATTACAAATTAGAGGATTATATCCAAGATAAGAATGCTTGGAAACATGCTGGTCCTGCTCCATAGGACAATCTCTAGAGTCTAGACAAAATCAAACTGGTTGCTAATGTAATTGTATAATTTATTCTTTTTTTTTTTTATTCTCTTTGACATTGATTTACATTCTGTAATTACTTAAAGTCACCCGGACTTATTACTCCTTATTATTTATTTATGAAAATAGTCTACTTTTGGAATGTTTGTAAATATGTGAGCACCATGTACCTATCACATAGTCAATTTATATGTCATGGTTTCATTAATTCATTTTAATTTTTTTTTTTTTTACCTATTGTGGTATAGTAATTTTATGTTTAGGTGCATCGTCTTCACATATAATTATATAATTAATGTATGCAAAATATTGTAAAACATTTTAAAAGAGTAACGGTGGAGTTTCTTGCCCATTCTTCTCCATACGAAAACTACCTTTTGGAAGGGGCGACTAGAATCAATTTAATTTTAATTTTGACGTTCAAAAGTGCCTTTTATGTGCCTATTTGAATTAAATGATTTGACTTTGACTTTGACTTAACTTAATACTATTTGGCTTCTCGTGAATTTAAGTGTGTATTTGATATTATGCATGTAAGTATGTATGGAGTTTGCTATTTCAGAATCTTAAATGTGTCTTCAGTTCTTACTATCTTTTTAAATATGTGTGAATTATATTTCCGAAAACCTAAAATTACATTAAACTTATTATAAATATGCGGAGCTAGAAAAAAAAGAAATCGCTGGGCAAATTTTGTCCTATATACAGGTTGTATGTAGACTTTGTGAGCTCTTCGTATCATCTAGAAAATCGTATCTTCTAGCATCTAGAAAATCTATATATATATTGTGAACAGCTTAGTCTTTAAAATGGCCCTTTGCGTTCTTTCTGCTTTGATAAGCTGTGTCTTAGCACATCCTCCTCAGATAGATATGCCATAATTATGTGATAACTGATTGGCATAACGCATATTATTGTGTATTATTGTGGCATGTATTTTAATCTTTGGTTACTAACATAATTTTTAAGTATACTAACATAAACAGTCTAAATATATTTTCACCAAAACAGACTATGAGGCATGTGTTCGTGATCTACGTAAAGTAAAGTGGGAGGATTATTGTCATTTGCATTGTAATGATTATGTTATGACATTTTATAATATACTATGGGAAAATATTGATAAATATACTCCAAAGGGTAAACCTAAGAATAATAGTTATCCAGTTTGGTTCTCAGCTTCCTTGATTAAAGTTCTTAAAGAAAAACATAAATACAGGACTCGGTTCAAACGCTACAAAAACCCTCGGGACTACGATACTTTTGTTGCCCTACGGAAGCGAGCTGGGGGAGCTATGGATACCTGTTTTAAAGTTTATATGGAGAGAATTGAGAGTGAATTAAAAACAAATGTAAAAGCTTTTTGGCGTTATGTTAAGTCTAGGAAATCTTTCAGGGGTGTACCTGACCAAGTATCGTGGGGTGATCGTGTTGGTGAGGGTGGTAGTAGTGTGGCTGATCTATTTGCAGACTATTTTGCATCTGTGTACAGTGTTAGTCAACAGCTTAATAACTTGCCTCCAGATTACTCCTCGTCTAATTACAGTATGTCTTCCATTGACATTACTGAAAAGGACGTTAGTGATAGCATCAAACGGCTAGATCTTAATAAAGGAGCTGGTCCGGATGGACTTCCTCCTATATTTATTCGTCTTTGCATTGATGCTCTTATTATACCACTGCAGATAATATACAATAAATCCCTTAAGGAAGGTACATTTCCCGATTTATGGAAAATCTCACACATTATCCCCATACATAAGTCTGGTAGTATGAACGACGTAACTAACTATAGACCAATTTCTATTATATCACAATTTGCTAAGATGTTCGAGGGTCTCATATATAATGTAGTTTATTCCCACCTCCGTCATATTATTAGTTTGAAGCAACATGGTTTTGTGTCTAACCGTTCGACTTTGTCTAACTTACTTATTTACACTACTTTCATTAGTAACACCTTAGAAGCTAGGAGTCAGGCTGACGCTGTTTACACAGATTTTGCGAAAGCTTTTGATCGCGTTGATCACTCAATTCTCTCTATGAAATTAAATTGCGCTGGTATTCATGGCTCTCTGTTGCGATGGTTCAAGAGTTATTTAATTAATCGTTCTCAAATAGTAGCCTTAGCGGGCTATGAATCTGTACCTTTTTCTCCTGGTTCTGGTGTTCCACAGGGCTCTAAGTTGGGCCCATTGCTTTTTTTGGTTTTTTTGAATGATCTTTTGGATTTAATAAATTGCAATTGTTTGGCCTACGCTGATGATTTAAAGATATACTGTAGGATATCGGACTTGAGTGATTGTATAAAGCTTCAAAGGGATATTGATGTACTTCAAGAATGGTGTTTGAACAACAGAATGACGCTCAATGTTAAAAAATGCCAGACAATTACATTCACGAATAAGGCGAATTACATTAAATTTGATTATCATATTGATGGATCAATACTAAGCAGAGTGTCGGTCATCCGTGACCTTGGGGTACTCGTCGATTCATCACTATCTTTTCGCGATCATATCGATGGTATAGTAAGTAAGGCTAAAAGAATGATTGGCTTTATAATCCGTACGTCGAAACCTTTTCGTAATCATAGTAGCATTATTTTACTTTACAACGCACTAGTAAGAAGTTCCTTGGAATATTGTTCCTCTATTTGGTCTCCCTATTATTCAACTTATTCTAATAGCGTTGAATCAGTTCAGGCCCGTTTTGTTAGGTATTTATGTATGAAGGATGGGATCTGTAAAGCCATACCTGATTACAATGACAGGTTAAAGCACTTTAAAATGATTAGCTTAAAAGATAGACGTAGCAATTCTGACTTACTAATACTCCATAAAATTATAAACGGTTCCATCGATGCAGAATTGGTAGGTTATTTTAACTTTAGGTCTAGCGAACGTAGTAAGCGTCATCATCGTATTTTTGAATTGCGTACATCCACCTTAAATACCACATTTAATAGCCCACTAACACGTATGGCAAGGCAATATAATGAAAGGTCCAACTTGACAGATTTTCCTATTGATATTTTCTCCATGAGTTTTGTTTCATACAGGCGTTCCCTATTTAGACAGTGTGAAGAGTCTATGTAGCTCAAATTGGTTTGTTTTGTAGTGTTCTAGATTAAGATCTACTAACACATTTTTTTTTTTTATTGTTCTCCTTTGTCTCGCATATTTTTTAAGTTAAATGTCATGCATACCTGTTATTTGCATGGTTGCTAATTTTAGATGATATTTAATTTGAATCGTAAGTGATTGTGCTGTTGGTGTGCTTATTATTATAAATAAATAAATAAATAACTATGGATCGCTGTGTCTGACTTAAATAAATAATAATAATAATAGTAGGTTGTGGTAAGCAGTTTTGGGTCACAATCATATCGTAGGTTTCTGAACACACACAATAGTTTTCTTACACGCTTCGATAGGATTGAGATATGGCTATTCCAGTTCAGTTGTTCATCTATTTGGATCCCCAAATACTTGACCGATGAAGTAATATCGAGACGATTACAATCGCAATTTTGAGTGTTGGGCAAGTGTGTGGGTGGGCTCGTACAGTTATCATCTCAGAAGATGGTTTAGAAATTTTGTTTAAATAGTAAGTGATAATTTTTTTTTATGACTGATTGAGTGTCAACAAATTGTTATCTAGCCACTTAGTAACGAGACTAAACCCCTTTTCGGCGCTATCGTTTACCTCATGCCAGTAAAAATAATAACCGTGTCGTCTGCGAAGGTAATAATTTCTGCGTGTTTTAGTATTAAACTTGATAAGTCGTCAATGTATATAAAAAATAAGGTGGGGTCCAAAATGCTGCCCTGTGGTACACCATATTCAATAGACTCTTCCTTACTTGAGTAACTATCAAGCGTCACCGGAGGAGGCAGACCCCTAGCACCCTTGCATTCTGCCTTTTTTAGCAGTAAGGGAACAGAGACAGTATCAAAGGCTTTAGCCAAGCCTAGAAATATTCTAGTCTTGTTTTTGTCGATACTGTTCACTACTTCTGTCATAAGTTGTTGCATAGCGTCATCGGTACTTTTATTTTGTCTAAACCCAAATTGATTGATTCCGTGACAGTTCGTCTCGGTAGTTTCAAGATCATCGTAATCTTGAAACTACTTAGACGAGGTGTGACTGCACACTTTTGTCTCACGCTGAACTGAGAACTGGACAA
This sequence comes from Apamea anceps, assembly GCA_951799955.1. Classification (NCBI taxonomy): domain Eukaryota; kingdom Metazoa; phylum Arthropoda; class Insecta; order Lepidoptera; family Noctuidae; genus Apamea; species Apamea anceps. The sequence goes on along the minus strand of OX637508.1, from coordinate 3,691,062 downwards.
GGTGAGAGTTGATACCATCGTCTTGCGCCGACACCATCACCACCACCACCACCACCACCAACCACCACCACCATCATTATCAACAACTTTTACGCTATGGGGCATCATAAAATCGCGAAAAAAATCTGCTGTTCCCTAAATTTTGTCAAGCTATGCGGAACATAAGCTCAGGGTTGTTTTATGACTGCCAGGATCGCGGGTTGTTCGAAAGAGTTACCGTGGCCCCTGGCACAGGCAAACGAAGGAACACGGGTTATTTGATGATTCCCCACACAAAAAAGAAGAGTTGTTTCATGAGCACCAGACATCGCATCTCTTAAAGTAAGTTCCTCGTTTGAAGTAACACACTGTATACCAAGGGTCCAAGGGCTAAGAATATTTAGGTAAACTTGGTTCAAACAAATACAGTAGGTTAATTAATTATGAAGGAGCTCGTCCGAGACAGTACTAATACCGCACCTATTTTTGCTGCTAAACAGCGTACAGTCCAAATCATGGTGACCTTTATTCTCATTCCAATAAGGTTGCTGTTGGGTGGCTGCCATTGACAAGTCTGTCAAAATCATTGTGACCTTTGTTCTCGTCACATTAAGGTTGGGCGGACTGTACTTTTGTTTAGGTTTGAAGGCAAAAGTTGACAGATGCATGAGACATTTCAGCTTTATTGTTGGGAAGACTAAAGGCATACGTAACGTTTGTCCCGGACGGATCAAGACAACAATTTTTGGAGACAATGTTTCGTAGAAAATGTATACGAAAGAGCATTCGTTCCGGGTGCTCCTTGTACGTACGGGGTGAGAAAAATGTGGTCGGTGACAATGTCCAGGTCCAGGTCCCGTCCGTGGTTCCGCTGCGTATACACAGTCGCTCCGGTCGCAGTCCAGTCCATCTTTTCTTCATCACGTCCATGTCCTAACGACCCGTTCACGTCCTAACGCCCCGTCCACATCCTGATACTCCGTCCACGTCCTAACGCCCCGTCCAATATGTAGCGACCTTAAGGCAGTGTTGAATAACGTAAAACTCTTATCTCATCCAAATTTATATCTGTACTTTACTAGTACTTTACCATACCGAGATAAGAGTTGAGAGTGATACTATTGGAATAAAATCGTAAGTAGTAGATTCCAAATTTGACGTCTCGCCATTGGTTTTAACCGGTTGGCTTTACGTCGTCCAAATGATCGTGAATGTTCTACTTTACAACGCAGCTGTGATTGTTACTGGTGTTGCAGTAGTCAAGCTAAATGGCTTATTCAGTAATATAGAGTGAATGAATGATATAATCAGCTTGATTGGCAACCAAAGATACAGAAAAATGAAGCTGAATTAAAGAAAAATCCTCTTGAAAGTCGCTCCGTAAATCACCAGCAATATAAAATTGGCCTCGAGTTGTGTTTTTATTAGGAAGACAAATTTTAAAGACAAGAGAATTAAGACTATTGTCACCAGACAGTGATTACCTTAAACTGTTCTTCATACATAATCACTCAAACAATGTAAACATGTCCTACAAAACGATTTTAGTGCTGTCATTATATTAATCGCGATGTAACACATTTGAAGATAATTAAAACAAGTTGTTAATGTCCTATTGTTATCCGCTTATATTTATAACACACCAGCAGAAGCTGGTCACAAGCAAAGCTGGAAATCGCGGGCTTCCGCCCGCGATTTCGCGTTCATGTATCGATTGGCGTTCTTTTCTTACAAGCTTTTATTTAACTTGCGACGTATGTATGTATGTAACTATATTTGTTCAGGTGGACTCTTGAAACTCAATTCTGAAACAGATATAGGTATATATATATCTTCAACCGATAGAGCTGAAATTCGAATGAGCACTCGGTCGCGATCCACGGCCCTAGAGTTTTAACCCGAAATGGCCCAAGAGTTTGAGTGAGTTTGAGTTTGAGCTTAATAATATCGTTTATTCCGCGTAGTTCTACTAATAGGACCAAGTTTAGCTCTCAAAAGGGTTGTTGTATTTGCGCCGTTTGAGGTTTTCATAATAAAATGAAACGGAAGAAGGCATACTTTTATATTGTAGGTAAGACGTTTATCTATATTTAATTCCCATATAAAAAGGACGTCTAGATTTTCTCGACTTTGAAAATTTTGTATAATATTGTCCTACTGCTAGGCAAAGGTATCCCCCATATTTTTCTTTTCTTTGTGCTGTACCTTCTCCGTCTAATCGGTTAGAAACTAATCCAACAACTGTTATACAGGATGAAATTTTAACCAGTGCGCAAACTGGAACCATGACCGTCAGTTAAAAAAAAAACGGCGGTTTCATAGAAAAGTGGACACGCGGTCGAAGTTTAAGGAACAACCATTTTCTTTTTTATAATTCTACGCTAGGGATATACTGCACATATACTGCCATATACTGAACTCAAGGCCACAGTTTGCGCATGACCAAATTTTTTCCCGTATTCACATAAAAAGAATCTAGGTATATTTTAGTTATTCATGTATTGAAAAAAGAAACTACTTAGAAAACCTTATAACAAACATAGTTTTATATCACGATAGGCGCGAATTCCGGGAAATACAATTGCGATATACAATGTACCTAGGACCAATGTACGTAGGAGTTTATCTGAACCACTTTATTGCGCACCTATTTTGGTCCTGAAAGGTTACACGTGATTAAAGTTTACCCTGAAATTCCCAGAAACGCTTCAATAAATAAAAAAATCATTCCGCTCAAAGAAGACATAGGAAACACATTGAATATATGTGCTTCCTAGAAATCTCGAGCGCAGTAAATAACTCACATTAATAAGCAACTACTTGATAGTTTTTTAAACAAAAAGATTTTTTTTTTGTTCAAACCCTAATTGGGTAACACACAGTCAATCTCAATCTGAATCATTTTGAAGAATATTGCTAATCCATTTATGCGAATACTGGTGGGCAAGAATAATGTAAAAAAATAGAAAAAAAAAAAGCTAAACATGTTAAAAAAACACACATGGACTATTTCCATGTATGTTTTACTAACATAGTTTAGAAGTATTCTGTAACTAACCCATGGACCCCCTGATGTCTGATAAATAAATAAATTATAATAATTGCTCATTTGTTGCAAAACATTGTCTAATTGAGGCTTATCCCGCGCGGGATACGGGACAAAATTCGCTCGCGCTAATTTTGCCAACAAACTTGTATGGTGGCGTGTACAATCTGGCGTGAATAGTCACGTCACTCCTTGATTGATCATCGACGACTAGTGGCGTCCCGCATCCCGCGCGGGATTTTTCTCAGTATAACCAGAGATTAAAGTAGGTATCTTGCACAATTTTAAGCGGTTTTGAACGGTGTGCGATGCAACTTGACCTGCAGCCAACTTGAAGCTTCAAACATAATTCTTTGAAAACATTTTCGAATAATTACATTATTTCTATTATTAGTATGAGATTTCATTTCCACGAAAAACTGAATTAATTCATCTAACGAAAGGTACTAATATTATAAACGTGAGAGTTTGTATGGATGGATGGATGGATGTTTGTTACTCTTTCACGCAAAAACTACAAAATGGATTTGGATGAAATTTTCATAACCAGGATTAACATATAATGGGATACTCTTTATTCCGATATTCCCACGAGATCGAAACTTATGCGGGTGAAACCGCGGCGCGCAGCTGGTTTATTATAAATTCGTAAATAAATACTGCCTGTATGGATACATTTTCACGCCAAAACCACTGTACCGGTTTCGATAAAAGACATGGAACCAGAGTGCACCCTGGGGAACAACATAGGCTCGCTTTGCTTAGGAAGGAAGTTCCTGTGGTATAATTTCTTACATCCACGCGGGTGGAGCCGCAGAAGGCAGAAGAAAGAAATAAAGAAAAACTATTTATTGCGACTCGTAAAGGATCCTAGTTTATAATAATTTTCAAGATCTAAAAAACATAATGTAGGAAAGATCTTGGATGGTTTGTGTGAACGTAGATAATGGGTAAGAAGGTAGTGGATAGTACAGACGCCAGCACATCAAGCTACTACAATCTGTCAAATTTCTTTGATAGATTTTCAACTTTATCGTAAAAGCATTAAGGTTCAAGGTTGATTGGGAAAATTTGACAGTTTCGGGTAGCTTGACCTGCTGGCGTCTGTACCTAGCACAGTTGTATGAAAGAAAACGTTCAGCTCCGGTAATATTAAATAAACTAGAATAAGTGCTGGAGGATGACGATGATAAAAGGAGTCAAACATCCACTTCATATACTAACGGAGTGGATTTTTGACCCATGATGAATAAACGTTTGGCACATAACAGAAAAATTAAATAAATGTACCAATTTAAAATAATTGCTTTTCATATTTATTACTTTTAATTTTAATTTTTTATTTCAAGTTAAACAAATATCAAGTAACACTAATATACCTACACTATATACAAGTATATAATACGAAAAAATATAGAAAAAGGCAGGAGCTCATTGGGCATCAAAAAATTCGTCCGCATCACTGTCAGTGGGATAAGTGCCCAAAAGGCTGGCAGCATTACCACTTTTTCATATTTTGAATGGGTATTTTATTGATTTCAGTGTACGTAGCAGCACAGAAAATGTCCCATCGACAACAAAATCAACGATCACGCTTGACAGAAAGGAGGATGACAAGGAGGACGAATACAATCCCTTTGAACACAGGGATGTTGTTCATCCTACTTCGTAAGTATATTTTAGTTTGTTTCCTTTTTAATGTTGTGACAATCAAGCTTGCGGTTCACCTGGTAGTGGATAAATGGTGACAGCCACCGCTGATTATTTGTTTATTCACTGTTTTAATAACTCCCTACAAATCTCTTATTTAATCTGCAGTAAATACTAAAGGCAATGTAGTTAGTTGTAAAGCGTCTGTCTGGATTCGAACTTACGATCTACAACTCGTAAGTCACGGAAGTTACCACTGGACCACCACTGCTCGCACGAGCAGTGGTGGTCCAGTGGTAACTGCCGTGCCTTGCCGTGCCGTGCCGTGCCGTGCCTTGCCGTGCCGTGCCGTGCCTTGCGGTGCCGTGCCGTGCCGTGCCTTGCCGTGCCGTGCCGTGCCGTGCCTTGTCGTGCCGTGCCGTGCCGTGCCGTGCCGTGCCGTGCCGTGCCGTGCCGTGCCGTGCCATGCCGGTAACTACCTGTGATGTGTGTCTATTATTACACCGACTGTCATAAGCTTCAGCCACCCTGAGGTGAATCCCAAGCGGAACGCGGGACGCGAGTGCGCGCGTTGATTGTTTTAATGATTAGGAAGTCACGCAACTATTCGCGCCAGTTTGAACACTCTCATACGAGTTAGTTGACACCCCCCACGGCTTGTTATACACGAGAATAATAGAATATAGTCAAGCCAACCCATCTTGTTTTATTCAAGAAATAAAAACTTTAACCTCACGGCCTGAAAAAATAACAAAACATTTTATATATTTCTCTAAGAATGCAAATACTTTCAGAGATATCAAAATATTTAAGCTTTCTTGAATATAATAGTTTTTCAAGAAGCTTTGAAATGCTTTGAAGCTTTTATAAATATTGAAAAATTCTTTAAACCTAAACCTAAAACTGCTATTGCTGCACTTCATAGAAAATACGTATATAAAGAGCTGCTTTCCACTTTATCTAAATGACTTATCACTTTACAAAATAAATGTTTCAAAGAAAAGGATTTCTTTGAAACATTTGTAAGAAATCATGGACATTAAAAATAGTTTTTTTTCTTCGCCGCGATTAATATTGACTGTATTTCTGCTTAACTTCGTGCTATCTTTTCTATTTCTACTACTCCTTCTTCTTAGTGTAACTCTTGTGTGTGTGTGACTGTAACCTGTGTCTGTGCAATAAACTTTCTTACTTCTTCTTGTGTACTTCGGACTTTTCTTCATACCTTCGTACACCCTCGTACCTTCGTAACTACACACGCCTACGCTACCTACAGTATTGTTAACAAAAGGGAAAACTAAATCATTATTTTTATGTGATCTTTCTCGTGACCCTGTCTGTTACTGACGTTTTTCTCGAAAACTTTTAAAAGGTACTACAACGGAGGTTGTTGTATTCGGTTTTTAATTACTTGAAAGTCTTTTGTAATAAGTTTTGCTATTTACAGAAGCGCAAGTCTTTATAGCCAGATAGCTGAACGGAGTATTCTGGGCATTAAACTTGTGGTCCAGCAGGGTAATTGCGTAATACACTATCAGTAGAAATGGGTTGCATTTTGACAGTTCAAAAACATTCATAGCGTTATTTTTAAGATACAGTTTGTTTTTGTTTTTATCTACGCTTACTGACAGATAACATTTTTCTAAACCTAAGTATTTATGTTTTCTCTATAAGTGATTTTTGTAATTCTTGTGATTCTTTTTGTTTTCTTTAACCGTGAGCAGACACAATTTTCGAACATATGAAGCAATGGATTAGTAATATCGTTCAAAATGATTCAGATTACGATTGATCGTGTGTTACGCAATTAGAGTGCTGCACCATAATTGCGTAACACACGATCAATCGGAATCTGAATCATTTTGAAGCAAATTGCTAATCCACTGCTTCATAAGTTCGAAAAATTTGTTTGCTCAACACGTAAATAAGGCAATGAATGTTGTTGAATTGTCAAAATGAAACCGATTCCGATTGATTGTGTGTTACGCAATTAGGGTTCAGGTTAAAAATACAACAATCCGTTCCATCACTAAAATAACTGATGTCACTCAGAAAACTGCCATGGTTAAATGGAATTGGGCTGGTCAGATCTGCCACATCTCAGACGATCAATGGGCCAAACTTCCGACTCAGTGGGTCCCGATTAATGGCAAACGACATTGCGGCAGGCCCAAATGGAAATAACTCAAATTCAAACTATTTATTTCAACTAAACCAATTACAGGTATTTTTGAATTGTCAAGGTCGGTCAGTCAAAAAGATGAAGCTAGTTGCTCATTACAAAGCGTAGTAGGTACCTATGGAGAAGAACGGGCAAGAAACTCCATGGACACTTTTAAATCACAATAATATGGTTACAAAGTATTTTTTACATCATTCATGTTAAAAATTATGCGTGTGAGAACGATGCAGAACGTTAAAAGCGGCCGTAATGAAAAGATGAAAAAAACGAGTCAAATATTAAATTAAATCAAAGTAAGCCATGGCAGCAAAGAGTTGACCACTTGACTAGTCCCTACTGACGGCGCCCGTTCACGAACATGACGCATAGATTAGCACTATTCAGCTCAACCATTTTGAAGGGAGCTAAATGATCCAACACATGCACCACCATCAGCAAGACATTAGAGTAAGCATGACATACCCTCAGCCGCCAAGGCACGTTCAAGTCAATGAAAGACGTACCCAGTAAATGGTATCTTTATAGTATGTACAGACGCCAGCACATCAAGCTACCACAATCTGTCAAATTTCTTTAATAGATTTTCAACTTTATCGCTGATGCATTAAGGTTCAAGTTTGATTGGGAAAATTTGACAGTTTCGGGTAGCTTGACCTGCCAGCTGGCGTATGTACATAATACTATCATAATATATGTGCTATGCAATTATACAATACGAGGAGATTGAATTTATATAATGCAAAAATAGTATTTTAAAATCTTCAGCAGCTCCAACAGTATGTAGGCGTGTGTGAAGTATTTTCAAATGCTAATCAAATTTTTTATGCGTCCTTTGGAGCAGGACTAGCGTTTAGCCAAGCATTTATACAGCGATATAATCCCCCAACTTATAATATGCTTGGCTGCGTTTTATGTAAGATTTGAATTTCGTTTAATTGAGTTGGAGTATGTGGGGAGGTATTTCATTGTAACATTTTAAACAGTACCCCAAGAAGGAAGAGTCTACTGTAGCCAGTCTGAAACCTGGTTGAACTAATTGGTCCCTATTTTTAGTTCTATAGGTGTGTCTGTCACCTCTTTTACTGAAAATATTTAAATTTTTCCTTACGTATATGATGTTTTCATAACATAAATATATTGACAAGGTACCGTCATGATATTAATATCTTTAAACAGTTCCCTTAGAGAATCGCGCCTGCGGAGGCCATATATAACGGAATGAGACTCCTTTAAGAAAGATTGGTCCTTGGCCGCTCTGGACAAAGAGAGGTCAAAAGAGAGTAAGGAGGCAGTGAGACATTAATAGGTAACAATGTTTAACAAAAAAAAGTCCCAATAGTATTTAGGGTTATGAGGAGCAGAGTGGAAAGTTTCTCATCCTTCGTTGAATGAGGAGGACCTACCAGACCGGTGCGGTGGACTGCCAATGGTTATTATCGAGCTGTTGTTGTGTATGCTAATACTAATGCTTATGTCGCGGAGAACTCTCGTATCGCGATGTTGGATACTGCAATTTTATATTTCGGTATAGATGTCGTCACAAGCACTTATTACTCTATAAGCTATCCATCAATAAAAATGAATAGAATAGACTCTTTACTATGTACACCATATAAATTACATAAATATAGACATTTTACAAAGGGTGACACAATGGGCGGTCTAAATAAAATTTATGGTTTTTGTTCACAGGACATTAGGCGCATTCTTCCACTTACTCAAATCATCATTAGGGTCAGGATTGCTTGCGATGCCAGCTGCCTTCAAGAACACCGGGCTGGTCCCTGGTTGTATTGGCACAGTCCTCGTTGGAGTCATAGCTACACATTGCGTGCATATTTTGGTGAGTTCAATATTATTAAACTACCGACACACTGAGGATCTACTAAAATAACACTACACTATGATACACTACACCACTCCATACCTTACACACAAAATACTCACATATACATAAACGCTCACCATAAACATACATACACTTACTCAACTTTCTCTACATGCACACACACACCCACCCTCATACAGCACACAATCAGATAATAGCTGGACACCTTGTCTTTCAATTTTCTTTCATTAATATATTGTTGTTTCATTTTACTTTTTATTATTGTTTACTTATTCTAGTTTTAATTTTTCTATTTTTGTTTGATCTCTTTATTTTTTGTTTTAAATTGTATAAAAGCGCTACTGCTACTCTCACGGCGACATAAATATCAGTGTCATACTATATAAGGTGAAGACACTGGCTCTTGTAATACAGTTAATACTAGCACAGGAGTCAGGGTTCATTAATTCGTTGTAACTACAAAACTTATGTCAATAAAGATTTTTATTATTTTTTTATTATTATTATTATACGAAAAGATGTGGCTGTACTATAGGCAGCTAGGCACACCTCTGCCCGACCCTTCGGGGAAACAAGGTGTGATACTATGTAAAGTATTAGTCAGTCATATTAAATTGACTCATATACGTTAGACCGAAACTCAAAATCCCGAATCACTCAATCCCGAATGAACGTTATCCCGAATCACTCTATCCCGAAGGAACGCTATCCCGAATGAACATTGTCAAAATGCCTACTGAATGTTTCAGAGAGGTTTAGTTGCAATCTGCTCAATAAACAAGGCTTTTTTTTTTTTTTTTGAGGATGGGAAATCATGAAATGACTCCTCCCGCTCTGGGTGGAGCAGGAGGGAGTGTCAGACTCTTACTGACTAAAACCCACCCGTGTTCCTTCCTTAGCCCTTTATGTTCCAGGGCAGCGGTAACCCTTTCGGACAATCCCGCTACCCTGGCAGGCTACGGCCCTATGGGGCCCCGTCACTCATGCTGACATCTCTTTGAGGCGCGCGTGGAACACAACGCCGTCCGGCACGGGCCTGGTCCTGATCGGACGGTGAGTTACCCATTACTCACCGCCCGCAGGCCCGCGCCTATGGTGGCCGGGAGTCGTCACGCGATAAACACGGCTTTATAATGGAAATTAATTAAATATTGATAATAATAAACATTCGCAGTATACATTTAATATTGACATAACTCAACATTGAACAATTAAGCTTTATGAATGATGTTTAAATACCTACATATCATTTTGTGTGGTCCGGAAAATTATCCTGTATGACAGGTTCCAAAGCTACAAATTAAAAAAAAAACATTAATATACCTAGAATTAATTTTGTGTGGCAAAGATATCATAATTTAGAGAAAGAAAGAAAGAGTATATATTTATTTGCGGCAAACATGACGCATAAAAAGAACACAAACACAAAAAAAAACACAAGTTGGGGAAAACATGCGTCACTTCCATGCAAAACGGCCATCGCTCAGCATAATGCTAAGACCCTATACGAGACAAAGCCCTAGCGCTTCTTTTAAGCGACAAAAAAGGTGCTTCTTTGATTTCTACGTTAAAATACTGCACACGCATTGACACGTGTCACTAAATTCACTCGCATGTTTTCCCAGTGTCATGGATGCCTAACAAATGCAAATTAGAACAAACAGTTCATTGCGAAATCCATATACCTAACGCTTTGTTTGAGCAATCATTGCAGAAGTATACTACCATTGCTTCACAAGCATTAATGAAATTAAAATATAACATAACATTGCATAAATTAATATTTTATTTATGTAACGCCCGTGACATCACAGCGGGCCCTATCAGAATACTACCATACCGCATTTATTTTATAAATGTTGCACTATGGTGCTGAGATAGGAGCCTTGTGGCCTCGTATAGGACTTTCTGTTTCATTTCTTTTTAATTCTATTTTTTTTCTGTTCTTTGGGTTCATTTTCACTGTTAGGATACCACTTAAGGGAAGAACGAGACAGCTCCGACACAAGTACTATTGTAACTTACTGGGGCTGCCTCAGTTTATGTATGACACAATGTTTGAGAAGTAATAAATATTTTTGTATTTGTATTTTTCTTTTTGTTGCTTTTGCTTTCTTTCTTTGATTAAGAAGCACGGACAGCTTTATTTCAATAAAAACTGAAGAGTTTAGCGACCTTGTAGGTTGTACTGCGAGATCGATCAACAATCAACTCAGCCTATCGCAGTCCACAGCTGGACATAGGCCTCTCCCAGGCTGCGCCACAACACCCTGTCCTCCGCCTTCCGCATCCAGTCTGTCCTAGTTACCTCTTTAAGGTTCTTGAGATCAGTTCTGCAAAATAAAAAGCGCCCAAATGCGAGACGGATATACGAAGGGTTCCGTACTTCCGTACAATATTTAACACTACATTGTTTCTTTAAATACTTTAGTAAAAAAAAGGCCAAATAAAACACGTTGCTTTTGTAGGGACTCCCTTAAATTTTACCTTATGTTTTATTATTTGTTGTTTTATAGCTGTAAGTAATACCTACACAGTATGTGAAAATATCAAGTGTTTATTTATTACGGTTCAAAAGATACAGTCCAGTGACAGACGAACGAACAGCGAAGTAGGGTCCCGTTGGTATCCTTTAGGTACGAAACCCTAAAAAGTAAGATCAGCACCCTAATTGCGTAATACACAATCAATAGTAATCTGAATCATTTTGAAGCAAATTGCTAATCCATTGCTTCATAAGTTCGAAAAATTTGTCTGCTCAACACGTACAAAATAACGCAATGAATGTTGTTGAACTGTCAAAATGAAACCGATTCCGATTAATTGTGTGTTACGCAATTAGGGTGCAGATCCAAGGCTAATTTGAATGAGTAGGAATAGTTTTAGTAGTGTTAGAGCCTGGTTAATCCCCTTATTGCATGGGACCTATTTATGGCTATTAGGTATGTTCTGAAAAAATATGGGTGGAAAGTAGAGGTGCCAATATTATCATTTTTAAAACAATTCTCCATTCCTTTCTAAGGTGATTGATCCAGTACGATACTGTTATAATATTTCAGCACATACATATACACGTGTTTTTTTATTCATTAGTTAAGGCGGAGATTTCGCGAAAACGGTCAAAAAGTTGTTTTTTAAAGCAGTGTATCTCTTAAACCGTAAATAATTAGGACCTAAAAAAAAGTATGATATTTTAAAGTCTTATTTTAATACAGTGATCCAGCCCAAATCATAATTAAACATAAATTAATGCATCAAAAAAATCTTCAAACAAACCTCTTCTTTGTCTTTAAAAGCAGTTTATCTCTTTATTAACAACAATAATTATAATAAAAAATATAACATAAAATTTCTAATGCCAAACTGCATCCAGTGATCCATTAGTTTTTAATAAATAGTTAATATCTAATTTTATACGATTTTATGAACGTTTTCACGACATACGCTCGCTCATTTCCTTGCTGCCTGCACCGCGCCAGTGTTCCTTGGAACGTTGTTGAGAACGGACCTGTGTCGCTTTTCTCCGCAGTGGAATTTTACGTTTTGTACTACCGTGAAAATAAAAATGGGAAATAAATACAATAGTGGGAAGAGATGTAAAGCTGCTCGTCGAAAGCGTTTACTCCAGAGTGTGCAGAATATAGCACGAAGACGGTAAGAAACTTTATTATAAGTACCTACCTAAATAAAGAATGATAAAAATAAATATATTTCTCGTGAATTTAATACTTCTAACTTAGTCATTAATAATGCCTATAGATATAGAGTACACTCTATTATAGGCATTGTTACTAAGTTGAAATTGATTTTCCGAATCATATAATCACCTGAGTGACCTGAGGCTCACCGAAGGCCACAGAGTAAGTACCTACAGTAGGGTCAGCTGTGCTTCCAATTGTATTTCAATAATTTTATTATTTTAGATTGGCGAACAAGCAAATTGCTTCTCAAGAACTGGATGATACTGCTTCTCGATTGGATGTTGAGTAAGTACCTACCTACTCATTACAGTAGAATGCTTCCTTGGTTTAGTGGTGAAAGGGATATCTTCTCGATCGCGGGTTCGATTCTCACGGGGAATAACAACTTAAGGTGTTGTTTCTAGTTGGGCTAGGACTTTTTTGGGGTCATCGACCGTCGGTAGTGTAGTCAATTAAAATATGCGTAATTTTTTTTTTTTTGGATACTTAACAGACTGGTATCGATATCTCAACACGATAAAACAGATTTTATCAACTTACACTTCAAGTAACAACAATAACAGCGGTCTCAGGTCAGTGGGGTCAATGACCCCAAAAATCATAATTTTTTTATTTTATCTCAAGACATGATGGGTATCGATATCTACTAAACACGACAAAATAAAAAAAAATATGTTTTGTTTGGGGTCAATGACCGCTGTTATTGTTGTTACTTGAAGTGTAAGTTGATAAAATCTGTTTTATCGTGTTGAAATATATATAGTTTCGCTAGCTAATTTAATTTCACTCTGTATTATTGTTTTATTACTCATAACTACCAGACTGTTAAATACGGGGTAATAATATTAGGCCAGCCACATACAGTCGAAATTCCGTTACGGAAATCCGTTTCGAAATATCGGTTCGGAATTGAATTTTTTTTTTACTTACCTACGTTTACCTTTTATACGTTCACGTGGATGAATTCGCGGCCATAAGCTAGTGTATATTAAATCAATATTGTATTTTTCCAGTTCTACTATTGAAAACCCATCATCATCTATTGTTCACAATATTCAAGCAAATCAAAAGGCATTTCAAGAAGAAAACAGCGAATTTTTCGAATTTCGTATTATTCTTCTAGTCCTGTGGGATTTAGTGATCTATCACTACAACATCTTGATTAAGAAATTATAGGGTTTAATGAAATATTTAGTGATCAATCTATTGAATAAAATCTGAACTTAGTATCCGACAACAAATGACAAAGTTTCAGAATAGATTGACATAATATCGCCCATATTATGTAAATGTATTCTGAAATAATGAATTATAAAATAATAGATATAAACATACCTATCATAGAATACATTGTATTATTTTCAAAAATAATTGTTGTTTTTTTGCAGTCCTGCTACTGAAAAGCCATCATCATTTATTGAATTCGATGTCATCATCAAGTAAAGTGTTCATCAAGTAAAATTCAACTTTTGTTCAAAGGCTTACTATTCCATCAAAGACTACTTACACGATAAGAATAGTTGGTCGCCCTAATTAACTCAAGACAATGTTCATGTTCTTTCTCTAGAATTAGCTTACTGACAGGTTATTGTTATTAGGTAGTATTAACTTATTTATTTATTTTACTTCTATGGTCCTAGTTTATCATCTGTGACTTCAAGTGACAGCTATGTGACCAGAACCCAGCAATGCGTAAATATGTAAGCAGTCACGCCCTTTATACCTGCAGGCTTTTATTTAGGTAGTAAGTTTTTATTTTCATTTTAATTTTAATTAATTATTTTATGAGTACCTATGTATAGTTTTTATTATATTTGTTGGTATATTGGCATGGCTAGCTGACATATGGCAAATAATTTAATTTTATGTTCTGTGCCTTATAATGTTAATTACTTAACACCCGTATTGTATACAATCAAGTATCAAGTATTTTCTAACTGAACAGATAGCTGTGCTGCTGGGGGTTTGTTGCGCCACTTCTTCTTCCCAGCGATAGTACTAGGAGTAGGAAGTGGTGAAGGGCGGGCGTTTTTGGGGGACTGTCTTTTGTAATTTTGACGTTCGAAAAGTGCTGATTCTCAGCCTAATTTGAATAAATGACTTTTGATTGTGATTTTGATTTCGATGTAAATTTACACGAAGAACTAGATCAAACGACCTATGAAGCTGAAAGGTAGTTTTCAACATTGTGGATTTTGTTTGATCAAAACCTGCCTGTTTGAATATTATATATATTTCTAAGCCGTCAGTATTTCAACTGAATTTTATATTTTACTTTGTTTTAGGGAAACTGAAAAATTATCGATTGGTAGACGTAAAGTAAACATCAGTAATTTTTTTAAATCACTCCAAGAAATATCAAGCCGTACCTTTAGACTGCGGTTTAAAGTCAATTGAAATCGTATCTGCACGTTTGTCAGGTTGATGACTAAATTCGAATCGGGAATCGGCGCCAATGTTCGCAAGCAAGCAAGCCGGCAAGCCGGGGCCTATGCCCCGGGCGGCAAGTTCAGAGGGCGGCCAAATTCACACTTTACAGACGAATGGCCAACTCATCATTTACTTAACTTTGACCACGGAATAAATAATAGTACAAGTACAGAAATTTCATGGCCATATCAACTCTACCGATACCCAGAGCGCGGAGTGAGACTACTGCACGAACATTTATTATTCACGAGGCGCATATGCATAGTTCAAAATACGCGCCCGCTCGCCCGCAGGAATCACAGATCGCGGCAGCACGCGTCTGGTTACCGTGCGCGCGAAAGAGATGAAGCTATATTCGAAAACTCTTCTAGTTTTTCGAAAATTACCCCTGACGGGCTGAAAAGGGGTAGTCAATTTTACAGGGGAGGATTTTACTGTATGGCTTGATTAACTCGAAAATTAGTATAAATAATCTTTGAGTCAAGTTATGAATACATGCCAAACGATTTTTTTTAATTCCATCCCTGTGGGGGTGAAAAGCGGGGATACAGTTTATATGAAAAATCTTCTTCATTAGGTTAATAAACTTGAGACTTTCGAAGAATACTCGCCTAAGTAAATAATAAAGTTTATCATTATAGTTTTTTCAAAACTACCCCTCAAATGGGGATATAGGGGTGTTGAAGTTTCTGTGGAAGTAATTGAATGCGCGGTCTAATTAACTTGAAGCTCCGTATTTAATACTTTTGACAGAAAATAATTAATAAATTGACCCCTGATGGGGCATAAAGGAGCAATTCGTTTTTTAAGGGGAGGATTTGAACTTGAAACTGTATGTTACATTTTCTCACCTAAACCACTGAACTTCTGATTTGGCAAAAACATATATGGCATCCTGGGGAAGGACATGCTTTTTATCCTGGTAGCATGTTCCCGTGGGATAATTTCCGACATACACGCGGGCGAAGCCGCGGACAGAAGCTAGTGCAATAATATATTCGATTTTTATTTTTATTACACATATTTTTATTTTAAATCCTATCCTGTGCTGTGTATAAAATATATATCCTACACGTTTATGTCTATATATCTGTAAATGAATACGCTTAACACAGAAAGAACAGCGATGGATGCATTATTTCCGGAAGGCCTATGTAGGCTATGTCCAAATTTCAATCAATTAGTGGACATCTGATAGCTGAAATTATATGGATGACAAAGGTAAAAATAAATGTAAGTGGGCGGGAGCGGCATTTTTCAGTTTTTGCCCCACCTAAAAAATATTGAAGATCCGGGGCTGGGTGAAGAGCGGGCGTTTTTGGGGGACTGTCTTTTGTAATTTTGGCATTCGAAAAGTGCTGATTCTCAGACTAATTTGAATAAATGACTTTTGAAATTGATTTTTTTCTTTCTCACTTTCACAATGATTTTCACATTCTCTCTCTTTATCTTTTTTTTTCATTACAAACTAAAAATTGGACCCTGTATATAGTCTTTACTCGGCTGGCAAAATCGGAGTTCCGTTCGAAAATATCGATTCGGATTTTCGAAGGCAGCAAATCCATACAAAATAAATTCGAAGGCAGAAAATTTCGAATGGAGAACTACTGTAAGTACGTGTGAGGTAGTTCCTTGATTTTGTATGAATTCTTTGCCTTCGAAAATGCCTAATCGATATTTTGAAACGGAATTCCGTCCGTATGTGGCCGGCCTTATTGAACTAAAAAGTTTCGAGCCCACGACCGCTTGTGGCTTCTAGATAAACTTCTGGATAATAAATTAAATTGGGGGTCACGGGTTATACACGGGTCCCACAAACCATAATTCCATACATCGGGGCTCAAAGGGCGTATATATAGCACATTTTGGCCAATTAGAGTTATTTACACCATCTTGTTCAGTTTTTCTTTCTCTATCGATTTATTGGATTTCGTGAAAAGTCGTGTTCATCCTTTGAGCCCCGAGGTATCGATATAGGGCGTATTGTGGTTCATGGGCTCCATGAACCCAATATGGCATTTGATCTTCGTGCAAACGGTACCGATATGGCCGGCAGATATGTATATTGCTCAGAATTTCCAGTCGATCTATTCGGCGTTAAAAAAAAAAGTAAGTAGGTACTAACTTATTCACTTTTATTTGTGAGCGAAATCGTAGGGAAAAGCTAATTTAATAATAACTGTCTAAATTCTGCCGCCCGGTTACATTGATAATATTTTCTATTTTATTAATATTACGAGTTCTTTGTTTGCAAAAAAATATAAATATACACCACTGCTCTGCAATAAATGCTGTTAGCTACCTATATGTGAGCGTCGCGCGTCTGACACTATGGCAGCTAGCCCTACAAAATAGAAACTTCGTGACCGCTTCGCGCGTAAGTACGATGAGGGGCGCGCGGGGCATTTTCAGCGGTAACGCCCATTTGAGCAAGGTTAACGGCATAATACCGGGCCTTAAGTCGTATCGTTGTCAAGCGCTTGGCAAAGTGTTTGAAGCGAGGAGCGAGGTATTATTTCCAACATATTTTCCTTTGACATACTCTAAAAATGGATCGCTTTCATCTTGCGCCGAGAAAACTGTCACAGAAAATATGTATCTGACGTGGAAAACTGGCAATTTGATATGTTATGAAAGATGGAGGAATATGCAGATGAAAGATAAGATTTAATAATGTCTACATATATTATCGTAGTTTTATCGGAAAATTAAACGATGACTGTAAGGATAGCATATTTAATGGAATTTATGAGCGCACAAGACAACTTAGAAAGAAAGAAATAAAATATGTTATTTTGGGCATACACAGGAAATACAAACAATAAAAAAAGGATATTAAATATAACAACATTATGAAAAGAATAAAATAAAAAAAACAATAAAGCATTTAAGTTTATCTAAGATTACAACAAAAAATGGAAGACCTGCTCGAGGCCAAAAAGGCTCCTCATCTTAGCAGGATGCTGTAATACTTAAAAAAAAAAAACAAATATCACAGCGCTGGTATTCTGAAAGGGCCCGCTGTGATACCACGGATACACCAATTTCATGGTAATAACTTAATTCGATGTTAGGTATGAATAATTTGATTAATGAAAACCATTTATTTATTAATTTAAATTTAAAAATATTTAAATCAATACAGAAATCAGCACGCGTAACACTACCCGTAGAAACCTGCTCCCAAAATGTGTAACACACGATCCATTATAATCCGAATCATTTTCAAGGATAAAGCTATATATCCTTCAAAATGATTAATTTAATATAATACGTCAAAGTATGTCCTTCTTTTTCAAACCTTGTATAAAGCCTGAACCGTATCCCCAATTATCACATGAGTACACGAAAATTTTGTGACACGGATTCATAATGAGCAACGCGAGTTGAACTGAGAACATCACATAATTATTTATCTCTTAAAACTCAGTTTTCCAGATGACTCACTCGCAACTATGAATTGCAGACAGACCATCACCCTAATAGCGTAACACACTATCAGTCATAATCTAAATAATTTTGAAGGATAATAGCTAATCCATTGCTTCATATGTAAAAATTATATCCAAGGATAAGGGTTCTTGGATATTGAAAGAATATACAATGTTTAGGACACAAAAGATGATACAGAAAAGTTTTGTTAGTAAACGAATAGTAGCTGAAGTATTCAGTTTGAAGTACAACCCAAATACTAGACTTTACTTTCCCAGAGACGGTGGGATGAGCCGCTCTGCAATGTAGTTCAGGATAATTTACTTAACACGTCTGTTACTACTGCAGAGCGTGCGCGCCTGCTGGCTGTGGGTAAATGGGAGTCGGGTCTGTGGCTTCATGCACTTCCGTCGTCGAACATAGGCATTTTGCTCGACGACAATACTTTCCGCCTCGCTGCTTCCTTACGACTAAGAGCACCATGTTGTTCTCCCCATCGCTGTCACTGTGGCGAAGTTGTCAACAGCCTTGGACACCACGGCCTGTCTTGCTGCTGAAGTGCGGGTCGCTTAGCGCGGCACGCAAACATTAACGACATCATTCGACGAGCTCTTGTCACCGTCGGCGTTCCAGCTGTATTAGAACCCAATGGATTGGCACGCGACGATGGCAAGAGACCGGACGGCATGTCTTTATTTCCGTGGAAGGTAGGTAGGCCTTTAGTGTGGGATGCAACTTGTGTCGATACTCTTGCGCCATCCCATCTTCCAGGGTCAGCGTGTTGCGCTGGTGCTGCTGCTGCGGCTGCAGAAAACCTCAAGCGGCGTAAATATAATATTCTCATTAATAATTATATTTTCGAGCCGTTTGGGGTTGAAACCCTCGGGCCGTGGGGTCCAAGTGGGCATGGTCTTTTTAAGGAAATTTCGAAAAGACTGGTTGACACTTGCCATGACCCAAGGGCTGGCTTTTACCTTGGCCAGAGGCTAAGCATTGCCATACAACGTGGCAATGCCGCCAGTGTCTTGGGCAATTTACCAGTCGACAGCGATGGCAATGAATTTTTCGACGCTATATTTTAGTTTGTAAATAGTTTTATTTAATTTAGGATATTATTTTGTTATTTTAGTGTTATCTTGTAAATCTAGACTTAACCACAAAATTCCGTTGAATGTTAAAAATGATTCCAGTAACTGTCCCTCTTAGAAAAGACATTTTACAAAGAATAAGTCACACTTTACTTATCCACAAGTTAACCCCTCAAATATCCACAAGTTAATCCCTTAAATATGTTCTGAAGCTGACTGCGTTGGTCACACTAATCAATTTCTCTAGAAGTATTCATTCGTTTTCACATTAGTACCAAAAATAAACTAGCAATATTGTTTTAGTAAATTATACATACATGTAGTCTACAATTATGTTTCACTTTCGGATACACGAAAGCATTATTATTAATTTTGTGACGACAGATTATAATGTCATCTGGTAGATATAAATAATTATGGTGTAACAAAAATTGTATTAAATATTATCGAACTTCACGAGTAAATAATCAAAAGAAATGAGTATATTACAGACTGTGTATTCTGTGTTGCCGGTTACAGAACAGTTGAAAGGGACTCGTTTGTTTTGTTAAGGGTATGGCATGTGATGAGAAGGGACGAAACGGATGTAACTAAAAGAGTGATGAATATAAATATTGTTCGATGGAGAGGGATAAGAAGATCAATGACAATATTGACAAATTGTATGAGGGTTCATATGAAAAGGAGTGAATGATAAAGTGACGGCTGATATGGATGAAAAGAATTTGTTACGGCGATCCCAAGTAACCTAGGATATGGGCAGGAAATGATGATGATTTCTAACCACTTCATGATGATATATGTAGATTTTGTGTGTGACCCAGGCTAACAGTAGCAACAATACACTCACTACTCATTAAACTTATTTTAATCAATAAATTAATTTTACCTTAGATCTTAGGGTCTTTATTGTTGCATGCAAATTGATTGATAGTTTTATGTAGACATCAATAAAGTATTTAACATGTTTAGTTTTCTCAGCGTAAATAAACATACTAAATCTTGATAGTCGTACATAAAGTTTTAAGTGCCAAAAAATTTTGCAATCCGTTGACCAATAAAATAAGAATCTTTAAAGTAATATTTAAGAATATGATAACATACGGTACAGACGCCAGCAGGTCACCCGAAACTGTAAAATTTTCCCAATCAACCTTGAACCTTAATGCTTTAGCGATAAAGTTGAAAATCTATTAAATAAATTTGACAGATTGTAGTAGCTTGATGAGCTGGCATCTGTACGTAACAAGTCTAATTCTTTCTAAGAATGTTCTGACAAAAAATTGAACTTCACTTTTGTCACAAAAAAAATTATATATAAGAGACCACACCAGTGTTTTAATAAATTAAAATAAAATAATAGGTTTCACGAAAGTAACAGAAGTGTATGACTTTATTGGTAAAAATGGATATTTTGGCCTCTCATCACTCAAAAAACGATTTTCGATCATTTTGGAAAGCTACAAATAAAATTAATAACAAACCGGTTACTCCCGTGTGTATCGACGGCGTAAGCGATGCCGTTGAAATAGCAGATCTATTTCGACAACATTTTACTGTCACATCGCCATTGGGGTCCTCGCAATCAGTGATCAATGTTAAGAACGGTGAAAAAATAGGTTTTAGATGTACAGCTAAAGAAGTGAAGTTGATAATCAATTCAATGACTAGAGGTAAATCTCCCGGCCATGACGGGTTGAGCATTGAACATCTGCAGCATGCTGGGCCCCACTTACCGAGATTGTTAGCTATGTTGTTTAACCTTTGTCTAAGCCACTCATATCTGCCTAATGAGATGATTAAAACCATTGTAATACCTATCATTAAAAATAAGACAGCTGATCTATCAGATAGGAATAACTACAGACCTATCTCTCTTGCCACAGTGGTATCGAAGGTATTTGACAGCATGTTGAACTCACAGCTGACCAAACACATTGAACTTCATGACAATCAGTTCGGCTTCCGGGGCGGACTATCCACTGAAAGTGCAGCTTTGTGTGTTAAGCATGCTGTCAAATACTACACAAGACGTCTAACTGCAGTTCACGCATGCTTTCTTGATCTTTCGAGAGCCTTTGACCTGGTTTCCTATGATAAGCTATGGGAAAAGTTAGAAAACACTAATCTACCAATAGAACTCATAAACATCTGCAAGTACTGGTACGGTAATCAGGTCAATGGCGTCCGATGGTCGGGAACCATGTCGCAACCGTACAGGTTGGAGTGCGGGGTGAGGCAGGGGGGATTGTCCTCGCCAACCCTTTTCAACCTGTATATGAACGATCTGATTATGGCACTCAGTAGCACCCGGGTAGGTTGTCACATAGACGGGATTAATGTAAATAACATAAGCTATGCTGATGATATGGTGCTTCTGAGTGCATCGGTATGTGGCATTAAGAAACTGCTTACCATCTGTGAAGCATATGTCGAGCAACACGGATTAAGATATAATCCACTCAAAAGTGAAGTCATGGTCTTTGAGGCCAGAGGTAACAGTACAGGTAATGTGTTTCCCGACATTACGCTTAATGGTACAGCGTTGCGTAGGGTGTCTAAAGTTAAGTACTTAGGACATATGCTGACCTCTGACCTCAAGGACAATGATGACATCGAGAGGGAACGGAGGGCGCTGGCGGTGCGGGCGAACATGGTGGCGCGCAGGTTTGCACGTTGTTCGACAGAAGTCAAAATCACACTTTTTAGGTCTTATTGTACATCACTCTACACGTGCAGCCTGTGGGCCGACTATACTCAAAAGTCTTACAGTGCCCTCCGAGTCCAATTTAATAATGCGTTCAGGGTGCTGATGGGGCTGCGGCGATTCTGTAGTGCTTCAGGGATGTTTGCTGAACATCGCGTAGACTGCTTTTACGCTACGATGCGTAAAAGATGCGCATCCCTGGTGCGTAGAGTACGCGGCAGCGCCAACAGCATCCTCAGCATGATCGCTAGTCGGCTGGACTGTGAGTACATCAATCATTGCTGCACCATTTGTCATGGAATGGTGCAGTAGTGATTGTTGTCGAGTTGTACTTTTAGTTTTAAGTATTACTAACACTAGTCTATAAGAACATTGTTACTAACAAAGTGGATCCATGGTCTGAAATAAAGTAAATTATTATTATTATTATTATTATTTATTCTACCCTTGAATCCATGCTAACACAGTAGTTACCAGTGTATTTCTAGTAATCCCAGTAGATATAAAACCATCCACCGAAGTACTTCAATGTACCCTTTGCCAGGGACTGAATGTTCACTCCTTGTCTAGCCCCTAATATAAAAAGGTACTGATATAGTTACCAGTTTTAGAGCAGCCTATTTAATTGCTTCACTCAATCTTTTTCTATTAATTTTTAGTCAATCCCTTATCTAGGATTCTATTGCATACTCAGGATTGATGAAGAAACTATGAAAGGAACCAGAACAGTAAATTATTGGTGCTAATAAAGGATTCATTGTTACAGGTATCAACCTCACGTGATGTCTGCAAGAAATCCCGAGTGCCTTTACTTAGCTATACAGACACATGTGAAGAAGTATTCAAGCAAGGGCCAAAGAAATTGAAATTATACTCTACACATATCAGGTACGTTGGTACATCTCAGACTTCTACCAGTAGTATTCGTTCGCATAGCAAAGCACGTGGACGCGATATAACTGCTAAATTCAGCTTGAATCTAAACGATAAACAATTCCATTAAAGCTAAGTGCACGGCAGCCAAAGAGGCAGGTAAACGTTTGCAACATAGAATATAGAAAGGATCCACACACCAAAATAGGGTTAGTGCGGAGAAGTCGCAAACTGTACAGAACCGGCTCACTTTGATAAATTTATTAGCACAGATTAAATCACCGTAGGTGAATTCGTTGTGCGGTTTAGAAAGTGATCGTTTCTCGTTGATCGTTTCTCGATGATCGTTCTGTGTTTATAACTCCTAAAATACATAGTATTCTTATTGAAGACGATATATAGATATATACATGTCTAGATTTGACATTGCCTAAAGACAAACTACCTATATACCAATGATTATTAATTTCCAGATACCTACAACCATACGAGTATCTCTGCGATTCTTAACATGACTTTCGATCTAACCGTTCTGTTAATACGAACCTTCTAACGCTGGTGGATCTTATTTTGCAGTACTTAGACAAAGGCGTACAGATTGATGTTCTTTACTTCAACTTTAAAAAAGCGTTTTATAGCAGTGATAACGACGTATTGTTGGTAAAGTAACTTAATAACATAGACTTTACCTCGAATTTATAAAAAAAAATTGCAAGTTACTGGCGGGATCGTCAGCAATATGCTCGGCACGGTTGTTTTGTATCCGCGTATCTTACCACACTCGTTCTGGAGTAAGTCGAGGCTCTGTTTTGGGACCATTACTACTTGAGGTCATGGTTAATGACCTCGAAAAGGTTCTCATACATGCTAGGTATTTGCTTTATGCAGATGACCTTAAATGAATATCTAGCGTGGAAAAGGATTCTGATTCAGAAACTTTACAGGAGGCCATTAACACTGTCTTTCAGTGGAGTATCGAAACTTACGTTTTATTTTACAAAGAAGATCTTATAGCCTAAAAGTCACTGTATTCGGCCTGCAAGCAAGCGTGCAAATTATTGAAATTTATGTCGTTATCACAGAATATGTCATTGGTACATTTTTACAAAAATATGCCATTACCTACATTATTACAAAATTTAAATCGTTACTTTTCAACATTAAAAAATGTAGTGTGGTGGTATTATTTATTAAAGTTTGATTTAACTTAAATAAATACTACCACTTTCGCCATATTAATGATATCACCTGAAATAAAGTATTAAACGTACTTACATTTTCAGACACTTTGTGGACGCGGCGATGGCCGGCGTATGTCTCGGTGGGACAAGTGTGTACGTGATATTTATCGCGTCTTCTCTCAAAGATGTGAGTATAAGACCTTGAAATAAATAAACCAATAGCAGTGGATTATCCCAGGAGCAGTGGCCATTTCTCAACCGTGATTCCAACCTCGAGGTTGTTGTTGAATAATTCAAATTCTTATTTTGAATTATTTGTCATTGGGGATAGCCAATAAATTTCGGATCCAAGACCTGAGGGCCGAGACAAACTGACATTCTATCAGCGATAACGATGATAGAAAAGTAAAAAATGTATTGGATTGACATAATATACCAAAAAACCTGATCTCAATTCTGTAGAAAGCGATTGCCACTTGTCTAGACCCTGTGGTAAGTTCCCATGTGACTTTTCCAATGTCAATTTTTTTTTGACTGGGAATACCACTGACAAGAGATGAACAGAAACTTCGACCCAAACTTAATTATGCATGAAATAGCTCCATGTATGGACCGAAGAAGTCCAGGAAAAAATCAGTTCATCCGGCGAGTCCTAAAAAGCCAGTGCAACCCTGCTGAATGACTTATATTTTTGCAGCAGCCAAAGTTGAAGAGAAGAAAAAATCGATATCATTCAATCATTTTGTAATGTATTTAGGTACTTACCATTATAAACAGATGAGTTTTGCATAGAAAAAATAAACAAAGTAGAAAGGTAATATTAGGGATTCAATACTAGTAACTCCGTCTATCCGTCTGACTGTGACCTTTTCACGCCTTAACGGCTAAATGGACTTCGCTGATATTAGGCGCACAGATAGAACTCTTTATTTCGGTAGTACGTTCCCGTGGGACAATTTTCCGACATCCACGCGCAACCCCAGGTAAAAAGCAGTGCTATATTAACACAGAAAAATAGAACATAACTGACGTAACGTTACTTCTATGTGCTGTTAACTGTACAAGAGATGAAGGATGAGATGGCTTATACTGAGAATTACCTCATAATAAACCTCCTAAGAAATTAATATCTGTTTCTACAACATATTACAATCCTGCTCATAGTAATAGACAAGTTTAATTTAGTTTTGCAAGTCGTTTCACATTATGTGCAGACATCTCGAAACCACGTATATTGCATTTGCATTCTGAGGAGTGCGATATTACACTGTCATGTATAATTAAGATGCCAATTGTGCATGCCCGACCGTTTTGACGTCTTGAAAAAACATCGACATTAATTCTTTATGTCATCATTATCATCATCTGCCTAGCCTTTTCCCAACTATGTTGGGGTCGGCTTCTTATGTATGTAATTCTTTATGTATTAACACATAAACCTTCCACGGTAAATTCTCTAATTCATACTGAAAGCCGCATCAAAATCCGTTGCGGAATTTAAAAGAACGGCGGTCACACAGATTTGAAAAGAGACTTTAATTCATACTATACTAATACTTTACTACTTTTGCGCGCGCTAATCTCTGGAACTACCAGTCTGATTTGAAAAAATATTTTTGCATTGATAGTCAAATTTTTGAGGAAGGTTATGTAACATCATGTTAGAGCCCTTAGGAGCCGAGCAAAAAGAAAAAAAGTTAGAAAGAACGCTAAGCGAAGATGGAGTAGAAGAAGACGAAGGGTCCTGGGAAAAAGAATTTTCACGCGGACGAAATCGAGGGCTGAAGCTAGTTCATAATATGTATATGTATGTGTGTATGTATGTATATTTCATACTGGCAGTTAGAGTATATCAATCTAGCATACGTCTGACTTTTAATTTATTTATTTATTTAATATTCCAAGCACATACATGTACAGAGGTGACTACCAGTCAACCAAAATCAATCCAACCATGAAAATTGAGGAATATATATTCTAATTAATGTTAAATTTTTGAGAGCGGTTCTTTCTAAGCTGGTAGATATATCTAATCTGTTTTGTAAAAAAGAGCAGTGACTCTTCAGACGTTCATCTTTTCTTAGAGCTTACAAAAACTCAGGGTCGAGCAGATTTTTATTTATTTACAGAAATTTTTGGTTTTAAAGAAGGCTTTGGTTTCTTTTGTGCGCACTTTAAGTAAAAATAGACTTTTATTGTTTCTTTTCACGTAACCTTTAGAGAATGAATACCTAAGGCCTCTCAGATACTTTTGATACACGTTTTAACCAAAATTGCCAAGCCAAAAAAACACAAGAACAGTCTATAAAAAATAATTGCTTACCGAATTGAGGTAAAATTATTGCGAAACTTGGCAAGTGCTAGCCGATCTGTGAATAGAAACTGTGAAAGTTTAATATTCTTTCGCCTCTGCTCTAGTGTTCCTGGCATCATCAGCGTCTTTGTGAAATGTTTGAGTGCTAATTAGAAAATGATCAAAGACTCCTTTCATGCTAATTATTATTAAGTAGAAACCGCATGTTTCTCGTAAAACCGAAGAAACCTTTCATACTTCAACCTTTCAGCAAGTTACAGGAATCTATGTTCGCACTTGGTCAATTTATGGTTATAAGGATTCACACACAGTTCTAAAGATGCCTATTATAAAACGAATACGATCTATCTATGGGCCCGATGACACGTACCACAACCACATCACAACGACAACACGTGTTCGGGCGCTAGTTCGAATGAAAATGACCACATTTTACCGTCATAGTCATCCGTGTTGACGATACCGACCATATCGCAACCACAACGTTGCGTCGACCATTTCATTTGATTATGTTCGAGTATTTACCACAACGCAACTGCAAAACGCTGCAGCGATGCTATTCACTCGTACTGCTTGCCCACATTTTGTCGCTGCGATGTGTTGTGGTTAGTTCTATCTTCTTGTAAATTTTTAACTTTCAAAAGTATCTTTAAATATAAAATATCATGAATATTCTGTCACTATTAGCCTTCATCGTCCCACTGCTGGGCAAAGGCCACGCTCCATGCCTTCCTATCCTTACGTAAACGTGAAAATATTTTTTTCAGTATGTTTAGTACGTACCTCCGTTGTTACACCTAAAAAGGCTAAAGAAATTGGAATTTTAAGTAAATTGGCAGACACAGTATGATGTTAGCAAATAAAATGTAAAAGAACATTGGGTAAATACTTTTCATCTCGGAAATTTAAAAGAAAAACCGGTAGTCGACTTTCTGAAAATCTGAAAACCATTTTTAATTTATTCAAAATGTGAAAAGGAAATTGTTGCTATGGCTTGCAACGTGGGAGAAAACATTATATGAGGGAACACAGTAGCTTTTTGAAAATGAATTATTATTTGCTTCTTTTTAAAGCCCCTTTGAACTGGCTTATTATATAATAATACCTATTATTATAGAAACAAATTATGAATATAAAAGTAAGCTTCTTGGAACTTATGAATGAAATTGAAAATATGAACCTATAATAATTTGAATACTTTTACATATATATATTATGTGAGTATTCGTGTATTCGTGTTGTATTCGTTTTTGTGACGGCAGTGGTTAAGCGATTGACTGCTGCGCTGTATGTCGCGGGTTCAATTCCCGCACGGAACAAATATTTGTATGACCAACATGTATTTGTTCCGAGTCTGGGTGTTTTTCTATCTATAATATGTATGTATTTACAAAAAAAAAAAAATGTATATAAGTAGTTTATCAGCCATCTTGTTACCATAACACAAGCATTAGGTTGCTTAGCTTGGGACTAGATGGCGCTGTGTGAAATGTCCAGGGATATTATTATTATTATTATTCAAATACTTATTTCATCTAGGTGCCTAGGACGTTTCTATTTATCGATAAATTAATATTAAGCATAAAAAACACCCATTTAATTGGAATAATTTCACTGTTTTAATTTAATATTTAATTGACTTAATACCGTGACGTCTTCTTGCTGTGAAAAACTACGGTTTATTTACCGTGTGTAGGCACGGTCGTCAGTGTTGTGTGGATCACTATCGAAACGTCTTGTCAGACACGTTTTTTTCCATGGCGCGGTTTATACGCCGCCGCCGTACCGTGAAGTAACCGTGCCATTAACAAAGGTCCTAAAGCTAGAATCTCTTAAAACCGCTGACAACAGGTAAATGAGTGTTTCGGGCTGTTGTATAATTATATGCTAGTCGCGCGGTAAACTCTGCTTGCGCGATGCAGGATTTTGGGTGACGTCATTATGATACGTAGTTCGCATGTGACGGTGTAGTTGCCGCTACAATATCTTCAAGTATAAATAGTTGTTAACTCACTCCTGGCACAACCACCGTGGTTTGTAGACCTCAGGTCATCATCATCATCACTGGAAGCCTAGTTCCGCCCACTACTGAGTAACAGCCTCGCCCCTTTTGTGCCATACTCTCCTGGTATGTGCGAGTCTCAATCGGCAACCTAATTGTAACACACTTTCTATCACAATTTGAATTATTTTGCTCAACAATGTAAAGTACGCAATGAATGTTGTTGAACTGTCAAAATTTTTCAGCTGGTCTGCATCATCGGACTTTCATCGAATTCTGAAAATAAAAGCTTGAATGCGTAACAACTAATAAACTTAATTATTTTGAACCCATCCCATACCCAGATTATTGGATTCCAATAAATTAACGAATTAATTTTAATGAGAGAAATCCATTAGGTACCAGGCGTATATCGCTCGTCCAATTTCGTTTCGATACAAATTACATTTTAAACAATAGGTACTTCCACCAATTTGGGCGTAAGTCACTCAGTCTCAGCAAAATCAATACCTACCATTTTTGTACTCCAATAATTAATCCTTGGAGTACAAAAATGATTTCGGAAATATAAAGTATAAAATAATTATTATAGAGAGGTATAATTGTATGTTTGTTTGTAACAGGAAGTACTGGTCCAATTATAAAAATTCTTTCACTGATACAAAGTTTTGTATCAGTGAAAGAATTTTTCTGTGTACACGGACTTTCAGAAGGCTTTTGACAAGGTGGACCATACACTGCTTTTGGAAAAAATAGCTTTCGACGGAATACGTGGTAATTTGCTTAGATGGTTTGTTTTATATATTTACAACACAACCCAAAAAATTGTTGTCAATGGTTACGAGTCAGACCCTATAGTTGTTACATCTGGTGTACCACAGGGATCCATTTTAGGCCCCCTTCTCTTCATTATATTTGTTAATGACATTAAACAATGTTTTATCAACTCAAAGTTTGTAATGTATGCGGATGATATAAAAAATTACAGATCTTGCAAGAATATACAAGAATGTCTACTTCTTCAAATGGACCTGGATAGATTATATACCTACTGTAACGGCAATGGGCTCAAAAAGAGAATTAAAATAAATTTTAATTATTCAATTAATAACGCCCTCTTAAATGTAGTTAGTTTTGTTCGTGACTTAGGTGTCACACTGGATGCCAGTTTGCACTTTGACAATATAGTAAACAAGGCGTATCAGATGTATGGTTTTGTCATGAGATCGTCACGTGACTTTTTGCGGCCCTCTACGTTCTTACTGCTTTATAAGAATTTGGTACGATCCCAGTTAGAATACGCCGTCCCGATCTGGAACCCTTTCTACGACAAATACAGCACTAGAATTGAAAGGGTGCAGAAGAAGTTCTTACGGTCTATGAACTATAAGTGCTTCCAATCAAAGGTTCCGTGCGTGCAGCTATTGAAACGGTATGGAGTACTAGATTTGGGATCTAAGCGGTTGTTACTTGATGTCATGACACTGCACGGCATATGCAACAGCAAGTTTGATTGTATTGAGCTAACTAACAAATTGTGTTACAAGGTACCCAGAACTGTTATTCGAAGAGGGATGCGCGTCCCTCAACTATTCCATGCAGACATATGCAGTACTAACGCTGGGGAACGTGCACCTCTTCGTCGCCTTGTTGATTCTTACAACACGCATTTTATTGAACTGGATATATTTTGTCTATCTAAGAAATCATTTAAGAGTTTGCTGTGGATCTTTTGGTTAGCGAGTATTTTAAGTTAAATTCAGCTAAGCTAGGTAACACAGCATAATTGTGGCAGCGACTAGTGTTTTATATTTCTTAATCTTTTTTTTATCACTTGTCTTAAGCTCTTCTTTTAACCTTTAGTTAAAACGTGGACAATGGTGTGGGTTACGTGTTTGTTAAATCTTAGTTTAAGTATTTCTCTGTATTTTGTAGCATGTAAGTGTTTTTGTCCCTAATAAATAAATACACTATTGCCGAATACTATATATAATTATAATTACAATATATATATATACTACTATATAATTATAATTTCACATTTTATTTAAATAATATATACGTTATTGCCGAATGTCTCGAAAAAACGTTTACACCAGTTATTACTTATTAAAAAAAAATATATTATTCGTTATTTTAATTTTAATATATGTTTTATACTAAAATTCACTGTTGTAGTGCAAATACAGAAAACTCATTACACTCTCTAATTAAGAACGCGGTTTTAACATATTATCTTTAGAATCACTTTGAAACGAAATGTGTTCTATTGTGACCAAAATTGCTTCTGCCTGAAAGGTTCTATTGTAATACGAATATGTAAACATCAAACTATTAAACCACTTTGATGACAATTTAACGCGAAAATTATAAGAATTTTGTTAATTTAGAATTTAAAACATATTGACTTCAGAGAAACATTAAATGACTCTGATCTAAAAGGCATTGCACTTTATGTTACTAAAATAGTGTCTAGTTATACAATCGAATTTAATTTTGTGTGGATGACAGATTATTATATTTTATGTTATACACACTAGTGGTAAAAGATACCTGCATAATAATTATTATTTGGAAAGAATAATTATACAGGAATAATTTTTATTCAGTGCGCAAACTTTGACAAATTAAACTTAAATGAGTTTTATTAAACACCTATTTTTTATTTTGATAAGTCTTAGTACAAAAAAATAAAGTTATCGCTAACGAAAGATGTTTATTTTGAAATTGATTTTCTGGCCACTACGCGCCGCCGCCGTTCGGCGCGGCAGCGCTCGGTCGTTTTTCGTGCATAGGCGTGGGTAGATAGATATTTACGTGGGTTACATACAATGTACTGATCGCTGATTTTATCAGGTTCGAATTAGACTTTTTTAAGATTAGGCCGTGATCTGAAGTTATTTGAAGAGTAATTCCAATTTTTCCTTCATACTTTCATGGGCTTAGGACCATCAAAATGCAGAAAATAACGCATTATAATCAATTAAATTAAGGCACTTTTAAAAACTTAATACTTACATTTACCGCCAGTCGAGGTCTGCCAGACCCTAGTGCGTGATTTGGGGTCCTGAACTGACCGTGATCAAGCAGCCTCTGAGTGGCTGCTAAAATGGTCCTTTCATTAGGGACCGCGGGGTCCTTACCCCTTACCCCCTAGCATACATTCTGCGAGCTGCTCGTAGGCTTTCACCACATAATAAATTGACCCGCACCATCACATTAGAACTGGCGGAGCTGCTCGTAGGCTTTCACCACATAATAAATAGACCCGCACCATCACATTAGAACCCGCGACACACGAGTACGCGGGAAGCGACTAGACGCGACGTAACGACAACGCAAGCGCAGACTGTCGAGCGCCCGGCCGGCCGCCGCCGCCTGGCGCCACCCTGCCGCCCGGAAGGGGGTTTCACCCCCTCTGCAACATCACTCGTAAGCCGCACGGCGCCCGCGTTCATTGATATTATTACGAATAGATAGTGTCCATATTTTGCTGATTTAAAGTCGGATAAAAAAATATAAAAAAGTTTTGAACAAATAATGGAAATGTGTTCTATTACTGATACTGAACCACCAAAAATTTTTTGCGCATTGCTTAAAAAATATTCCTGTATTGCTAGACAGTGGGTGACTACCGAGATGACGACTAATAGAGAAGTGTGGAAGAAAAAGACATGTTGCGCCGACTCCAAATAAATCGGTATAAGGGCAAGAGACTGATGACCTATACAGGGTGGCGATTAGGTTATCACATTAATTGAAACCACGTACTCTATATTAGGTATTTTATCATATTCAATTAAAATAATTTAATAATAAACAATATTATAGCCGCAGGACCCTTTTTTTCATTTTAATATTTCACAACATCATGTATTGCATAAACATAATCAGCTGACCAATAAAAGTAGGTCAAAGACCCGTGGCCGGTGAAGATAGTTCAAAACTTCAAACGTTGCCATTCCGAATTACCTACAAGCACTACTAAACTACCATTTTACAAACTATTATTACAAGAAACGTAAAAAATTCAAGCGAAAAATGTCCTTACCGCCTTCTTACGGCTAATAGTTGAAGGCGTTTTTTGTGCGCAAAATTAAAAGATGAAAAGGGACCGCATGAGAGGTATGAAAAAAATATGCAAAAATATTCTTACGGTTGACGACTTAAGGTATAAATTTCTATGCCCGAAATGCTACGGGGTACGGGGGTGTGCTTGTAGGCATTTCTTTGGCGCGTGCGACGAATGAGTCACGTAGTCCGCCGCCAAAATCCTTGAGGAATAGTTGACGATTGGCGCACGCGCCCTTCGTAGTATTGTTATTGTTTTTATTTTGTGGACATTGTTTTGTGTTAACTTTATTTTAGTAATAGGAATAGGATAGGTTAGTGAAGGTGGTGTGTGTGACAGTTTATGCGAAATCAAACGCTTAAATAATAATTATTGTTAGGTAGCTATTTTCATTGTGTTATTGTTTCCAACAAGATACCTCGAATCAATTTCGCATCGCCGGAGTACACCGATATGATTTGGAGTTCGGGCAATGGACATTTAAAGAATGAGGTTAAAGTGACGACTATGGACGATTTAAAATCTCGAATAATTGGGGCCTTCGACAATTTAAAAATTTTAGCCGCGAAGCCTACTCTGGAGAGTCCGAAATAATATCGTAAGACGATGTCATTTGTGTGTACAGAAGAACGGTGGACATTTTGAAAACGTAAAAATTAAAATACGTAATAATTGATTGCATTTAAGTGGAGATTTTTAAAGTTAATTTGTGATTATTTCATAAAACAATATCGTGAGTATGTTGTGAAAATGTTGAATTACTGTCGCACGCACCACGCGCGCGTGCCTACATTCACAAGTAGGTACTCGTACTCGTACCTCGCGTAGGTACGGCGCGTGCTCCGCCGGCGCGACGCTGCGGCGTTGCCGCTTTTACAGGTCAGTAAACTAATATTATAAAGGATGATTTATTTTTTACCAACTATAACTCCATTTATTTTGTTTGAAAAATGCATTTTTTTAATTTTAGTAAAATTATTTATTTTATTATTTTAACGGACTGATAACAACTTGTAATACCTGCTGTACAATTTAATGTGATAACCTAATCGCCACCCTGTATAGGTCCCATTAAAATAGGTGGACAAACTTTTAGAAATCGTTCAGGCCACCAAAATAAGGACAATGGTAAAAAAATATATAAGAAAACGCATTAGATACTTACAATTAAAATAATCAGCTAACAAAAATAACTTATAAATATTGGTTACCCAATGCATAAACACATTCCTCCATTGTCTTTAAAATTGTGATGCTAGCATGCACGCAGCGGGGCGCGAGTGCAAGTACCTACCCATAATGGATAGATGTGTTTATTCTGGAGAGCCAGGGTATTTATTATTTTAGGTCAAAATAAAATCATTTTAATCAGTGTTTTTTTTTTGCTTGGATATCTTTGGTTAGACGGACGGAGCGCTGTGGTAAAATTTGTCCATCTATTTTAACTGGACCCTGTATATTATGTGCAATTGTGTAGCATCTGTTAAAACTGCAAACACTAAGGTTGGGTTTAGACCACGCTATTCAAAACTCAAATCATTTATTTTTGGATTGTCAAGGCGTGCGGTTCAGAAATATGAAGCTAGTTGAACATTTCAAAGCGTAGTAGGTTCCTATGGAGAAGAACGGGCAGGAAACTCAAATTTTGTTGATTGTTGTACTTTAATCAAAATATTGTATATTATACAGACAATATACAAATCACGAGAACAACAATAATAAAATGTTTTATTTTATTTCAGACAGTATTGCAGTCCATATTTTCACAAATTATTTAGGAATAGTATTGCATTACGGCACTAATTATAATTAATTAACAGTTTAGTTTTACACTAATTAACTTAAGTTAGTTAGTAATTTAATTTCATACCTAGTGTAAGTAGTTAGTTTGTTATTATTGCATCGTTACATCGTAATCGCGAATAAAAATTCAGCCGTCCCATACATTTAGGTCGAGTAGGTATTGAAGTTTTCTATGGGACAGATGATAAAATTTTCGCGATTACGCTATTTGTCCCATGGAGAAAGTTGTTCAGTTTGATGGTCTGTACCACATCCTTAAATTTGACTGGTCTTTGAAAAATAACCCTGTATACTCAGTTTTAATTTAACTACAAAATCTTCTTTCCAGATACTCGATCACTTCGTGCCATCGACGAAGTACGAGGTTGAAGTTTACTGCGGGATTATCCTCCTTCCACTTATCCTGATAACGCAGATACGTCACCTGAAGTTCCTGGTACCGTTCTCAGTGTTAGCTAACGTATGCCTGGTAGTTACGTTTGGTATAACGTGTTACTATACGTTCACCGACCTGTCACCGTTGAGCAACATTGAAATGGTGGCCAGTGTGGAGAAGTGGCCGCTGTTTCTCAGGTAAATGTTACTATAATGTTTAAAACTTCATTTATTTAATCATTTAAGTACACATAAATATAATTATAATAATAATTTATTTGTCAGATCACTACAATCCACTTATATTAGTAATGACATAAACAACTTACAAACTAGTGTTAGTACATATACTTCTGTCAATTAAATAATAAATTTTAAAACATGTCAGGGACGATAATAATAAAAATAATTCATCATTCACAATAACACAATATACAATAACACACTATTTCTGGGCACGGTTTGAAGGCAACACTATCGTCCTCGTCCAGTGTTTCCATAGAAAGCGATCAGCCGAGGATTGTCCGAAAGGGTTACCGCTGCCCTGGAACATAAAGGACTAAGGAAGGAACACGGGTGGGTTTTAGTCAGTAAGAGTCTGACACTCCCTCCTGCTCCACCCAGAGCGGAAGGAGTCATTTGATGATTTCCCATCCTCAAAAAAAAAAAAAAGGCCATCAGCCGATACGCCGATATGGTCATCAAGAGGCTGTTGGCGTTGCCACGCACCGCCACATCAGGGATGCGATACGTTTTCGAATAATAGCATAGAAGTCATCTATACGTGCCTCCGCGAACATACCTGATGCGCTGCAGTGTCGCGGCAGCCTCAACAGCGCCCTGTATGCGTTATTGTATTGGACTCGCAAAGCGCTGTAAGCCCTCTGCGTGTAATCGACCCATAGGCTGCAAGTATAAAAAAATCAAATCAAAAGTCATTTATTCAAATTAGGCTGAGAATCAGCACTTTTCGAACGTCAAAATTACAAAAGACAGTCCCCCAAAAACGCCCGCCCTTCGCCACTTCCTAGTGCTATCGCTGGGAAGAAGAAGTGGCGGAACAA
The DNA here is from genome assembly GCA_951799955.1 of Apamea anceps. Lineage (NCBI taxonomy): Eukaryota > Metazoa > Arthropoda > Insecta > Lepidoptera > Noctuidae > Apamea > Apamea anceps. Next base: position 3,655,314 of record OX637508.1, on the reverse strand, counting down.
ACTCCCCAGCAGCACAGCTGTCTGTTTAGTTAAAATATAGTTGCATGTATACAATACTAGGAACCTATGTTCAGTAATGAACATTACAAGAAGCTTAAATTATTTGCCATATTATGTCAGCTAGCCACGCCAATATACCAACAAATATAATAAAAACTATACGTACTCAAGCTAAAAAATAATTAATTAAAATAAAAATAAAAACTCACTACCTAAATAAAAGCCTCCAGGCATAAAGGGCGTGACAGCTTACATATTTATGCATTGCTGGGTTCGTCACATAGCTGTCACTTGCAGTCACAGATGATGAACTAGGACCATCGATGTGAAATAAATGAGTTAATACTAATAACAGTAACCTGTCAGTACCTAAGCTAATTCTGGAGAAAGAACATGAACATTGTCTTGCGTTAATTAGGGCGACCAACTATTCTTATCGTGTAAGTAGTCGTTGATGGAATAGTAAGCCTTTGAACAAAGGTTGGATTTTACTTGAGCTTTAAACGCATTAAAAGGCAAGTCTAGCAAAGAAGACGGTATCTTGTTATAAAAGGTTATACCAAGCCCAACAAATGAGTTATGAACCTTATGAAGCCGGTGAAAGGGGGCACGTAGTTTGTCCTTATTTCTAGTGTTAACACTGTGAATATCACTGTTTTTAGTGTACAAGTGCAAATTTTGCCTAATATATAGGATGTTGGCGAAGATGAATTGTGATGCAACCGTGAGAATACCAATATCTTTAAAAAAATCTCTTAGAGAAACTCTGGCACCTAGCTGGTAAATTGCCAGTTGAAAAAGATTGGCAGTATGCCCTAAACATAGTACCCTATACATCACTTGAACACCTGGCAAATCTACGGATTAACATATTGCTCCTGACTGACAGCGCCCTACGTTCCCTCTCCATGTCAATGTTATCGGTTTGTGTAGCAGTGACCCAGTGCCCCAGATATTTGAGAATGTCACCCACTCTAGAGCGGTTCCCCCGTGTGTGATACGGTGGTACTGCATAGGTTTTAGTACCTGCTTTGAACATAAGGCACTCGCTCTTTTTTGCATTATATCTAAGACCCTGGGCCTCCGCATATCGCTCACAAACCAACAACCGCATCCTGAGGGCGCTAATTGATGGGGCCAGCAGCACCATGTCGTCGGCGTAACTTATGTTATTAACAATTGTTCCATCAAGTGAACAACCTATCATAGTGCCGCTGAGCTCACAAACCAGCCGAGCCATATACAGACAGAAGAATTTCAAAGATAAAATAAAAATAGGTTCAAAAGTAATGCTTATTTCTAAAGAAATCTCATCCAGCATACCTGCGATAGGAAAGTAGATACAGAGACTTAAAATAAATAAACTTTTTTTCTTTCTTTTCTTTCTTTCTTTCTTTCTAGACGAGATGAGAGCGAAACATCTACAAAAGCTCCTTCAGTATTTCTATAAACTAAATATTTTTACATAATTATTTATGCAGAACTATAGTCTCTGTTTTTATAAATTTAATCTTACACTTGAATGACAATGAATACAGTTCAGCAACAAGAAACGTTAATATCTCGGATACTAAGAAAGCTAAGTATCTTGTTCAATTATAAAGAATTTTAATAATACTCAAATAAAATCCATGAAATTATTTGGTTATCTTTTGTAAATTAAAATATGCCGCGATTAGAACGCGAAACAAAAAGAAGCATTTTTTGTAAAAGATTTATAAAAGTTACAAAATATAAATCTCTACTATTTTTTTACCTTGTATTCTGTACGCTATCAATAGATGCATACGTCCTGCGATTGGGGATGCAATTGTCATTTCACAGAGCGCAATTGGAGCGGAGTTCCGCTCACACTCAAACACAAGCTTGTCCCAAGCATGCTCGAGCATTCTTAGTTTCCGAGATATTAGGGCTTCTGTCGGTGACTCAAGTTCATTGCTTACGAGTCTACTCACATTGTTTTTAGGCTTAAAAGCTTTCTCTTCTCGTTCTTAAGAATGCTAATAAATATACACATACTTGCCCACGCAACGATTTTCTCTGTTAAAAGTTAATTTATTTTCAGTTTCGGGTCAAGGACCCGAAACTGAAAATAAATTAACTTTCCTGCCATTGTTGGAATTTATATTAGATTGAATTTTATATATATAGATTCCTTGTTTGTACGCTAATCTATCTATTAATGCTTTCAGCGAGATAATATTTTGAATTTGGGGATCGCTATTGCTAACATATTAATTTTTGTATGAAACCTTCTTATTGTTGGACGAATGTGAATATGTACATGTTTGGTAATTTATGAATGGAATGATTTTTCATGTAGGAATGTCAGAGACAAAAATAACGCAGAGCTACGTATTTTGGTTTATTTATTCTGGTCCATAACTCTGTACATATTATAAGCATTACTAATTGGATATAATGCCTAAAGCCGCCTTACTAAGGAATATTTTTTGAAGATATTGTTTTTCAGCAAAAATAATGGGTACAGTCAACAGCAAAAGTAGATGATCAAAATCAGAAGTTCAATACTAGTGAACGGAGTTCGCGTCAGAACTGTGTGGCTTCGAAGTGATTCAAAAGTATGTGCTTGTAAATTATACCAAACATTTACTACTGGTATGCCACACAGTTCTGACGCGAACTCCGTTCATTAGTATTGAATTTCTGATTTTGATCATCTACTTTTGCTGTTGACTGTACCTACCCAAACTGTAAGTAAAATATTAGTGAGCTCAAAGAATAGTGAATGATGAAACTAATGTTTGCCTTCAAGTTATAATCGTCCCGTTTATAGGAAACTAGCTGGCACACGGGGGGTCGTCCAGTCTAAATTTCAGTAACCATAGAAAATGCACATTCCCCAATTTCCCCAATAACTTTTTAAATTGTTCAAACATGAGTCAGACTAATATTGGACATTTTAATAATAATAATAATATCCCTGGACATTTCACACAGCGCCATCTAGTCCCAAGCTAAGCAACCTAATGCTTGTATTATGGTAACAAGATGGCTGATAAACTACTTATATATATATTTTTTTTTTGTAAATACATACATATTATAGATAGAAAAACACCCAGACTCGGAACAAATACATGTAGGTCATACAATTATTTGTTTCGTGCGGGAATCGAACCCGCGACACGCAGCGCAGCAGTCAATCGCTTAACCACTGCGCCAACCGTGCCGTCATTTTACATTTCAACAAAAATATTTATAAATCAGTCCAGCCGTTCTGAAGTGATGCACTTACCAACGAACAAGATTTCATTTTTACTATACATATAGATGCAATGCCTTGTGCTATAGTTTAACCAAAACTGCTGTACCGCGCCTTAGGAATGCGCGGCGAGGCGGGAGGAATGCGCGGCGAGGCGGGGGGCAGGACGCCGTGAGCTATGACGAATGAGCGGCCTGCACTGCCCCCCCGTCTTGCCGCGCACATACCGAAGGCGCGGTACAGCGGTTTTGGTCAAACTATACCAGGATCTTCAGAGCGGTAGTGGCTCAGTGGTAACGGCCGCGACATAGGAGCTGTAGATCATAGGTTTAAACACAGACAGGCGCTTTAATTTGTGTAAATTATTTCATCACCGCTGCTCCCAAACCGGTCAAGGAAAACATCGTGAGGAAACCGGCATGTCCTAGAAACAAAAATTCGCAGACATGTGACATCTACCTACCTGCACTGGGTCGGCGTGGTGAATTACGGCCTCACAGAGAGGAGGCCTGTGTCCCAGCAGTGGGAATATTATAGGCTGATTATGCGTATGCAAAAAGGGTGTTTAGGCGCTTGTATGATATTGAAAGCGGAACGTTAGCGGTAAAAAATGTGAAAATGTATTTTAAAAAACCAGTTGCTGGCGTTGGTTCAGATTTCGCCCAAGAGCTAAAAGCTCCTTATATAACGATATTATCCTCATATAGACGCTCCTTATATATCGCCTCTACTGGACTAATGAGATGTCAGCAAAAGATAACATTGGGTGGACCCTGGCACAACGAAACCGAGCACCGACAGGCCACCATTTTATGAAACGACGGGACAAGCTGCTGGGTAAAATTAATTCCTTTGTCACTACTTTAGCCATCTCAAACATCCTGTGGAATGTGGCTTTGGTTTGTATTGGTATGCTATACAAAACTGTTGCCTGGATTTCAGCCCCCTATTTAATATTGGCTGGATCAGGGATCAGGAGTCATGTTTCAATTTTTTCTTTCAAACTTTTTATTTATATCTTCAGTTATTGCAGCTGTACATTTGTTGTCCGTCAGTCGAATGGTGATTAAAACTGTAATAATACCTACCTACATACAGGCACAAATAAAATCATCGATTGATTTATAAATACTACAACTACAATTTCCAGTAGGTTAAAATTCATGTCCGTCAAATTCAACTCATTAGCCGTTTTTCTATTTCCAGCACTGCAATATTCGCAATGGAAGGCATCAACGTGGTTATGCCAGTGGAGAATGAGATGGCTAAGCCTCAAGACTTCCTCGGCTGCCCCAGTGTTCTGAATGTGACCATGATTTTCGTTGCTATTCTGTATGGTGTCGTCGGGGTGTTTGGCTACATGAAATATGGAGAGGGTGTCCTTGGGAGCATCACGCTGAATCTACCCGAGGGTGAAAAGTGAGTATAAGGTACATAGAGCTATTCATAAAAAAGAGGATGTCTTTGTGCTTTTGATACGCTTTCACGGCAAAACCAAGCACAAATAACCCGAACAAGGGTGTACAAATAACCCAAATTCAGATAGTACGCATTACTTCGGCTATAGTTATAATTAGACCACACCTTCAGTATCAGTCCCTACTAATTGGAACTATGAAGGCATTTAATTGGGTACCTACATAAATAACTTTACCTTTTGACCTTTATTAGAATTTTAGTCTGAGATTTTGCGAACGAGGGTGTTATTATCCCTTCAAATTGCGGTCTTCTGACCTGAAGGTCACAGGTGAATGGATCACACCTTTTATTACGTAATGGGGGGACCATTACGTAATGGGGGGACCATTACGTAATAAAAGGTGTGATCCATTCATCTCAACACGCAGAACAAATACAGGATAAACAACAACAACAACAGGACAAATCAACAACATACAGAATAAATTTTTAACCAGTGCGCAAACATTTTAAATGAGTAACGGTGGAGTTTCTTGCCCATTCTTCTCCATACGAAAACTACCTTTTAGAAGGGGCGACTAGAATCAATTCTATTTTTAACCGACTTCTAAAAAAGGAGGAGGTTCTTAATTCGGATGATTGTATTTTTTTTTTTTTTGTTTTTATGTTTGTTCGCGCAGAACACCGTCGCTTGCCAACCGATTTAAAAAATCCTTTTTTTGTTGGAAAGGGTATACTTCCCAAATAGTCCCATAGAAATTTTATCAAAAACGGTTCGGTAGTTTGGTTTTTAAACCAAAATTACTGGTAAAAATTACAACTTAAAAGTGAAAAATAAAAACAATTTTGCAAAAAAAAAAACAACTGACCTTCAAAAACGACACTACAAAGTGAAAAATAACTTTAATTTCGGAAGTTGGTGGCAAACAACGAAAATGTGAACCCAACGACACCGACTTCCGAAATTAAAGTTATTTTTCACCTTGTAGTGTCGTTTTTGGAAGTCGGTTGTTTTTAACATAATTTTTGACGTTCAAAAGTGCCTTTTATGTGCCTATTGGAAATAAATGATTTGACTTTGACTTTGTAACTATGGATTCACCATGTGATTCTACACGTATTTAGCGTAGAAAGTTATCGTCGATTATTTAAATCAAAATTGTAGAATTGAAACAGGTGTTTCATAGAAAAGTGCAATACCTATCCGGTCAATTTTTTATTCTGTATAAGTATGCTCATCAGTTTTTCTGTGCCTGATTTTGTCGAGTCGAGCAATGTTTATGATAGTGAGTATTACATATTTTGTTTTCAACAATATTTATGATTGCCAAATACATTGCGTACAACGAGACGGTTAGAACCAGCTGTTTTCACATCTCACACAATGCGAATAAAGATATCTCATGAATATACGATTTTCCTGGTCATGAGGAAATAATACCGATTGTTCATTTCCGCGAACACGTATCAATCTACAATCAATAGGTACGTATGATTTTTTTATTACAAGCTTTTTCCATTCCCGTATTCCCGTGTAATTGACACGTGTCAGCTTTTACGTTATTTGAGGAATATATAAATGTAAAGTCAGACTTTTGTTTTTCGTCATTTAGAACTCCGTGTCGTTTATTTGGGAACTTTTACTCCTTCACTAAAGCTTAAACGATTTTGGCCAGCTGCTGACAAAATAATCTAAGGATAGTGACCCTAAAGCAACTTATTATTGAATAAAACATTTTGTTTCCCGATTTTTCAATCTTTTCAATTTTTCTTTCTTCCAATTTTTAGGGCGATTTTTCAATTTTCACGTAACTTTCATCTGAGGAATAAACATTGTGGTCCGGCCTATTTATTCTATAGATAAAAAAAAAGATAAAAGTTATCTGACGTTCGAAAAATCGGCTCTTAATCTGAATGTTTCTTCATCCGTTCGTACAGTCACGAGCTAAAGTATGTATACACTCGGCTTTATTCAAAAGCTATTTACTCCTTTATTTTTTAATGTTTGATGTTGTTATGGACGTAGCATTTTCGAACCCATAGGTTTATCTAATGTATCGTATTTCAATGTTGCATTCGTTATTCCACGAACAAATCGCAATTGAAAGTTGCCAAGTGTATACATATTGGTGCTCGTGACTGTACATTCTTTAACTATTGGGGAAGATTTGAAATTAGTTTTCCTGGTCAAAGCTTCTTACACAGTTTAATGGTGTGGTACAGACCATTAAACTGAATAATTTATGGGCCCCTAAAACTCCAACCTTTCTATCAGAAGTCAATCTATTTGCCTATTTCTTATTCATCATCTGCAGCTGTCCTCAATAAACCAAATCATCATTAGACCAATATTACGAAGACCTAGATTAAATCTATCACTGGTTTATAAATAATTCCTTTTGTTTACTTTTCCGTACGTAGGGGAAACATTGCAGACACCAGCACCCCAATTGCGTAATACGCTATCAATCTAAACCTTAATCATTTTGAAGGATATTGCTAATCCATTGCTTCTTATGTTCGAAAAATGCTTCTGCTCAGCAACGTAAATAACGCAATGAATGTTATTGAACTGTCAAAATAAAACCCATTGCTACTGAAAGTGTAGGTATTACGCATTTACACCACAGAAGTAGGTAGGTAATTTGGAGGCAAACTTAAATCAAACAAGTGCCTGTTAAGTTGCTTACTTACTTATATAATAGCAAGGGCGGTAATATTAAAATTATTTTACCGGCCTGCGGTCGCTTTTGGAAATTTTACCATTTACATTTCTTTTTGTGTCTTAACTCTGATGACCTGTGCCTGGATTCTTTATACATACACACACACACACCCCGACACGTCAAACTTAGAACACCCCGTCGTTTTTGCGTCGGGGGTTAAAATATGAAACATGAACGCGTTAATGTAAGGAAAAATGAATCTAGTCTACTTCCTCCAAGGAAAAAATATTTTAACTTGTTAATTTTTTAAACTTCGTTGTACAATTAATTCCGCTAATGGCTTTCCAGTAATTACCTGTAAATCTTCGGAAATGGAGGGAAATAAAGCTACTAGGAAAACAGTACTTGCATTGTATTTCTAAAAGAAAAACAAATCTTCCTATTGATTATTCATTCCATTGTTCCTATCCTTTGCTAAGGAAATTAATAATTTCCAATGTTCTAGATGAATTGATTTCGAAACTTACTTCCATTGATTTATAACTTCTTAGTTGAGTTTAAATCAGAAAATTAACGATATTAATACCTAAGTAGACAGGTACTATGCATAAGCACAGTGCTTCTTTCTTTTTCGAAGTCTGTTATTGACAACGATTTATAAAGCCTTTAAAATGTTGAATTTCTGGCATCTTGCCAGTTTCCGTCGACATGAATAGCGAAAAACTTTTTTGCAAAAAAAAAAAGAACCGACTTCCAAAAACAACACTTCAAAGTGAAAAATAACTTTAATTTCGGAAGTCGGTGTCGTTGGGTTCGCATTTTCGTTGTTTGCCACCGACTTCCGAAATTAAAGTTATTTTTCACTTTGAAATGTTGTTTTTGGAAGTCGGTTCTTTTTTTTTTGCAAAAAAGTTTTTATTTTTCACTTTTTAGTTGTAATTTTTACCAGTAATTTTGGTTTAAGAACCAAACTACTAAACCGATTTTGATGAAATTTCTATGGGACCATTTGGGAACTATACCCTTTCCAACAAAAAAAGAATTTTTCAAATCGGTTGGCAAACGACGGAGTTATGCGCGAACAAACATAAAAAAAAAAAAAAAATACAAACATCCGAATTGAGAACCTCCTCCTTTTTTAGAAGTCGGTTAAAAAAGCAAAGTCTTCGCTTCTATTCCGAATCTCAAATCTATGAACTAAATTGGTCGTATGTGGTTTTGGTTAGGCAGTCTTGCCAATTCTATAAGGGTCTCTAAGAGACAGTTACTAAAGAGATTATTACTCCCCATTTAGCCTCACAGTTTCGTATACTGTAGACTCACTGTCGGCGAATTTGAATGTGGTACTGCTCATTCATTAGATTATCAGTCTCTCTGAAAAAGGCCGAACACAAAACAAAATACTAACAAATGTTTTATGCAGCAGCACGGATTTTATCTGAAAACATTCGAGCCGTAAATAAAGTTTAGGCTTAAAGCCAGATTAATAGTGTGACTATTAAAGTAATGGCTGAATTAAGTGTATTTACAAAGATCATGTCACTGGAACGACTGTATTTCTGTTATTCAGAATTGAGTATCGAGGAACAATCGACAAAAACCAAAGGGGCAAATCTCGTAATTTTAAGAACGTTCACAGTCCGATCTCAGTCTCAATCTGCTAAAAATACTTCAAATTCCCTACTTTTTTGAAAACTTTTTGACGTTGCTTGTCGCTGAGATGAGATTTTGAATAGATTTTGAACGTTTTTAATTAAGGATATTGGCCGTCAGTTGTCTTTTCAAAATTGCGAATTCTAACAGAAAATTGTGCCAATAACTCCGTAGGCAGCATGATATTGTTATAACTTTGACCTTCTGCAGTGAAGTAGGTAAACATCTGAATTTATTATGCCAGAAGGAGCTGACGGTCAATATTTTCGTAGTAGGTACTAACAATAACAATTAATGGGGTAGCTGGCTGGAAACTTTGCCGTAAGAGGGCGCTGGGTGTTTGTCACTTGTCAATGTTACCTGAAATTGAAAAGTGACCAATGATTGCGAGGACAAAATATTTAGTACCCTTTCCTCTTATCTCTTTTCCTTGTGTTGTCATCTGACATTATGCTGAGCTAAGCCTCTTGGCATTATAAGCGTTTTTTCTCTTCTTCTTCGTCTTTTTTTTTGTTGCAATGCCGCTAAACATATATTTCTTTCTAACTCACGGCGAATTTTTATAGTAGGCTTACTATGAGGTTTCATGGTGAAAATTTCGTGAATTGATTGTCACTTATATCCAGCTGGATATAAGTGACAATCACTTGGAGCCATCTACACGGAAGCAATTTCACAGTTATCTTCCCCATTGAAGGGTTGTCGGGTTCCTGTAAAGCCAATATATCTTTTTGTTTTATTTCAGTTTGGCATTGGCAGCGAAGATCCTAGTGGCGATAGCAGTGTTCTTCACGTACTGCCTTCAGATGTACGCGCCTATGGAAATCATATGGACGCGGATCAAGTCTAGGTTCAGCAAGGAGTATTATAACATTAGCCAGATCACGCTCAGGACTCTTAGTGTGGCTTTGACAGGTTAGTTTTGTTTGTCCTTATTTTTTTTTTAATACAATATACTCCCTGTAACCCGACATAGCCCGAAGAATTGCCAAACTTAAGTGGCAGTGAGCAGGGCACATTGCTCGCAGAACAGATGGCCGATGACACCGAAAAGTTCTGGAGAGGCGACCGCGTCCCGGACCTTGTTAAAGCCGCAAGAACCCGTTCGATGTGAGAAGCACGGAACCGGTCAAAATCGAGGTGCTTGGGGGAGGCCTATGTCCAGCAGTGGACGTCTTTCGGCTGAAATGATGATGACGTAATTCCCAGTCATGATGAAGTTGGCAATTTGGCTGACGGATTTGATGGTAATTATTTACGACTGCATAATATAGGCAAATACAAAGTCAAGGAGCATGCCAATGAATAATCGTAGAGAAGAGAACCAACGTAGAAATGTTTTGTCTGTAGTTTCCACAATGCTCTTGCTCATAAGACTGAAACAAACGAAACCTGCGGGGTAATTGCGTAACACACTAACAGTAGAAATGGCTTCCATTTTGACAGATCTGCAATATTCATTGCGTTATTTACGTTGTCGAGTAGATAAATTTTTCGAACATATGAAGCAATGGATTAGCAATATCCTTCAAAATACTTCGATTGTTATTGATAGTGTGTTACGCAATTAGGGTCAGCACCCTAATTGAGTAACACACAATCAATAGTAATCTGAATCATTTTGAAGCAAATTGCTAATCCATTGCTTCATAAGTTCGAAAAATTTGTCTGCTCAACACGTAAATAACGCAATGGATGTTGTTGAACTGTCAAAATTAAACCGATTCCGATTAATTGTGTGTTACGCAATTAGGGTGCTGGTTTCCGACAGAAGTTTTTATTTATGTGATATGTGTTACCTCACTTGAAGAGCCTTTTTACAAAATGTCTCGTAGCACTCGAACTAAAAATTATTATTGACGTCATACTTATGTTTTATTTTGTTTCAGTTATTCTAGCAATAGCTGTACCGGATCTAGAACTCCTCATAGGTCTCGTCGGGGCCATCTTCTTCTCGACCCTCGGCCTCCTGATCCCAGTAGTGGTGCAAACAGTCCACCAATGGGAAAGAGGGTTGGGGAAATTTAACTACATTCTGTGGAAGAACGTATTATTGTTGATATTCTATTTCATTGTCTTAATATCTGGGTGTTATGCGGCTGTTAGCGAAATTGTAGCGAAGTTCAGGTAGAATAACTTAATTTATTTTACTGTGCATTAAATTTTAGAATAAAATTATTATAATGACGTAATATTTTTGAGTTTTTTTTTTTTGAGGGGCCTGTGGCTTGTACTTAATAACAGCCACACTGGTCGATCGATCAGGTTAAGCTACGCTTGCCGGGGTTGGTCCGTTTATATATAACCATCTTTACATACACCGAGGCATACACCTCCATGGCTCGGAGAGCACATTAAGCCGTGTGACAGTCGTTACGGGTCGTCAGTAGCCCGAAAGTCTGACAACCAGTCTTACCAAGCGGTTTTGTATTACCCAGTAACTGGGTTGTGGAGGTCAGACAGGCTGTCGCTCCATGTAAAATACTGGTACTCAGCTGCATCCGGTTAGACTGGAAGCCGACCCCAACATAGTTGGGAAAAGGCTAGGCAGATGGTAACGTAATATTTTTGTATAGTGATTTATAATAATATCTTAGACCGACCTGTGTGCAAAAAGAAAGGAGCTAAAACTGGTATACAGACATAAGGTCTGACAATTTTGCTTCTCATGGGGAGAACGGAAAAAAAAATTGGCCAACTACGTGTCAGACTCGCACTGGTCGCACACGACGGGTTCCGTACCATAAGGCAAAAAATGCCGAACAAAACACATTTCTCGTACGGAAACCCCTTAGATTTTTAAGTAACTATTTTTGTTATTAATTGTTGTCATAGCGGCAATATTCAAGCAAAAGATATCTGGCAGCGGTGGGATTCGAACCCACGCCTACGGAGAGACTGGTGCCTTAAACCAGTGCCTTAGACCGCTCGGCCACGCTACCCTGTCCGTGGGTGACTTAATTGTATAATCTGTTTGTACCTGTAAAAAATTTCAACTGTCTCCCTATTACGGTTCACGAGACAGCCCGCAGACAGACAGACGCGGACTCAGTAATAGGGTCCCGTTGGACCCTTTGTGGCAATGGGCCGGCCATATTAGCCATAGAACCAATGACCTTTGGGATGGACGTGTTCTTGAGTGGAGACCGCGAATCGGTAAACGTAAGATGGGAAGCCCTCAGGCTAGATGGAGCGACGATCTTCGCAGGATGGCTGGTAGCAGCTGGCTGAGAGTTGCCGAAAATCGAGTTGAATGGCGTGCAGTAGGAGAGGCCTATGTCCGGCAGTGGACTGCTATAGGCTGATGATGATGAAGGAGGTACGGAAACCTAAAAATATGTTTTGCCGACCCCAGGTAATAGGGACAAGGGCAAGGAGATGATGATGATGATGCTTCTCATAAAACATTAGTATCTTTATACATTTTAATTTTAATCCAAAGGACGGCACGGTTGGCGCAGTGGTTAAACGATTAACTGCTGCGCTGCGTGTCACAGGTTCGATTCCCCCACGGAACAAATATTTGTATGGCCTACAAGTAGTTGTTCCGGGTCTGGCTGTTTGTGTATGTGAGTTTAAATGTTTGTAAACGCACCCACGATACAGGAGAAATTCCTAGTGCGGGGCAACGTTTTTAAAAAAAATAAGAAAGAAAATAAAAAAAGGAACTGGATGAACGGAGACGTTAATGGCCTGTACTACCTCAGATTGCGAAGATCCTTAACAACAATAATATTGTTTACTAAAGCAAACCATGTCTGAATAAGAACAACCATATTGCCAAGCTCCAATATTACAAGTTCGCAAGAACTTTTATTTTATCTGTGGTTCGAATGCTCTAAGTTTGAGTGGATTTATTCGGATGTAGGCACAAACTGGTATCAGAACTAGAGCTGTTCATTTGATCGCGTACTCACTTTTATGGAAAGGTACCGCAAGTAAACAAAAAAGATAAGTATAGTGGGCTTAGTACAAAGGTGCGGAGTAAATGTGATATAAAGAAGGGGATCACGGTCCATACAAAGTAGACCCACGTCCTAAAGCAAAGGGAAATATCGAAAAAAAAATAAGTATAAAAATATGGTGTACCTACTTCCAAACGCCATCCGTACAGTCTTACATAAAAAAACTTGCTATGAAAATTCGTTCAGGGGCAGTAATATGTACTAGTACTTTCTGTCAATTTTTTTAAAAAGATTCTACAGCATTAGATTCAAAATTGATTAGGACAATTTTACAGATTCAGGTAGCTTGATGTGCTGCAGTCTGTACAAGAATATAGCTACAATATTGAGAAATACTTGCTATCTAGGCGATCTTGATTTGTGATCAAGCTCAACTGACAGTAGAAGGTATTTATAAGAGGAACCTATTTTTATCGTTATCAGATAATAAAATAAAAATATTTTAAGTTGTTTCCCTCACTCTGGCTAGTCCCTCTCGTGAGGAGGCCTGTGCCCCAGCAGTGGGAACATTATAGGTTATACTATGTATACGATACGATAGTTGTATTTTTGATCCACAAATCGTTCGAATCTATGTTACTGCTACCTACGTAGCGCGTTCTTTCAGGGCTTCAGAAGTTACAACCATTGAAAAAGTGAAATAATAATAAACTTTATTTATTTTCTCTTCACAAATGTACAGTAGTAGTGCTTAAAAAACACGAGAACTGTGAGACTGGTGCTTGAAATAAGCATTGCAAGTAACGCCTGTGGTACAAGACACCAGGGCCCCACGACGCTTCATATGTACAGACGCTAGCAGATCAAGCTACCCGAAACTGTCAAATTATCCCAATCAACTTTGAACCTTAATTCTTTTGCGATAAAGTTAAAAATCTATTAAAAAAATGTGATAGATTGTTGTAGCTGGATGTGGTAGCGTCTGTACAAGCTTACATTGGATGCTTTTATGAGAATGAAGAGAATTATCATTATAACAAAGAAAAAAAATACAAATAAGAAAAAAAATAACGTAACGTCATTAAAACAACACAACGATAAAGGAAACTTTCAAGCGTGATTTAGACAGTGTGTTGTGTGTATGTATATGTAAGTGTAAGTGAGAATAAAGGATTGATTGGTTTATACATATGAGATAATGTGTAAACAAGAAATGTCAAGTTAAAGGAATCAATAATTTTTCAGACGTTGCTTCATAGTCCATAGTTTTCAGCTACACAACACTCACAGATGCCCTACAACTACCTACTCATGGGCTTCTGGTAGATGGAAGCGGTGTTTGCCTGAATAAATTTATTATTCAGATCATAAATCCAATTTGATAGTAGATAGGTACAGACGCCAGCACATCAAGCTACTATAATCTGTCAAATTTCTTTAATAGATTTTCAACTTTATCGCTAAAGCATTAAGGATCAAGGTAGATTGGGAAAATTTGACAGTTTCGGGTAGCTTGACCTGCTGGCGTCTGTACTTACATACACAACTCGCCCACTAGTGTTAGTACAGACGCCAGCACATCAAGCTACTACATTCTGTCAAATTTCTTTAATAGATTTTCAACTTTATTGCTAAAGTATTAAGGTTCAAGGTTGATTGGGACAATTTGACAGTTTCAGGTAGCTTGACCTGCTGGCGTCTGTACATCCATAATAATTGTTGTTTACAAAGGTCTTAAACTATGTTAGTATTACAATTCTTCTTCGTCTTCGTGTCGCTGGCACAACTGTATTTTAAATGTTATTTTCCCAAAACTTTGCCACTTCCACGGCGTTGTCGGTGACAGCGCAGAGGTCACTTTGACTGCATGTTTTGGGACACAGAGAGCAGGATAGGAGGTGGAGCATGGTTTGGGACATAGCTCCACAATCACACCCCACTGCCATTCTGTCAAGGTAGCCCCACGTCACCAGGTTGGACTTACATCTTCCCACTTGTGTCCGGAGACGGTTCAGAGATTACACTAAAAACTAAGTTAACAAAACAATGTGCATAGAGCCTTGTCTTAAAAAATATACATAATATATAACAACAATATAAAAATCAAGAAAGGAATTTAGCTTTATTATTGAGGGAAAAAAAAAATAATAAAACGCGACAAAAAAAAAAAAAATAGTACCTACTTTAGGTACTGTTTCAGTGAGAAAATAACCTTATATTTTTCCAAAATATTTCAGTATTAATGTGCCATTAATGTCCATTTAATTATATTATTTACGTTTTCCAAAATTTTTATATTATTTATAAAGGTTTTCCTTTACTCACCCTATAGCCTGTATAGCCTCCTGACCGATTTCGGTCACGGTGGCCAATCTACTTAACTCTTCAATAACACTTTGTCCGAACTGAGAATCGAAACCAGGACCCCAAGACACAAAACCCTACCCTATATATACAGGGTGGCAAGAACATGCGCAACCTATTACCACGCATTCCGTAGGTACAGACGCCAGCACATCAAGCTACTACGATCTGTCAAATTTCTTTAATAGATTTTCAACTTTATCACTAAAGCGTTAAGGTTCAAGGTTGATTGGAAAAATTTGACAGTTTCTGGTAGCTTGACCTGCTGGCGTCTGTACTATCGTCAAAATCTTTAATATCTGACCACCGTAAGGACGTTTTAACGACTATTCCTGCTTGCAGCATAATATTAGTCGACCTAAAAAGGATCCTCTTTGGTTTTACTTACGGACGCAGCTGTGGTCATCATCTGCACGGGATTTTGTTTTGCCACCGCTGCTCTACTGGGCCACCACTGCTTTACTGGGCCACCACTGCTCTCCTGGGCCACCGCTGCTCTCCTGGGCCACCGCTGCTCTACTGGGTCACCACTGCTCTCCTGGGCCACCGCTGCTCTCCTGGGCCACCGCTGCTCTACTGGGCCACTGCTGCTCTACTGGGCCACCACTGCTCTCCTGGGCCACCGCTGCTCTCCTGGGCCACCGCTGCTCTACTGGGCCACCGCTGCTCTACTGGGTCACCACTGCTCTCCTGGGCCACCGCTGCTCTACTGGGCCACCGCTGCTCTACTGGGTCACCACTGCTCTCCTGGGCCACCGCTGCTCTACTGGGCCACCGCTGCTGTGCTGAAAATGCACTGCTCTACGGAAAAAAAATATCCTAGGGTGTTTAGAATCATGCTGAATTCACAGTTACAGTTTACGCGTCGATATCCCTACCATCCTGTATTTGCTTACTGCTTAGTGTTAACACCAAGCAAATATACACAATTATTAGATACAGGAAATACAGAAACAAAGTAGATTGATTATTTCGTACAAAACAAACAAAAAAAATATTATGTACACCAAGGTCAAACATTTCAGATAATACATGGCGTGATTTGCTTAGAATTGTTTTCCATTAAAATGAATTTGGATAACAATTCTGCAAATTTAATCGCACAATTTGAATGTTTAACGATGTGTTGAATGTCTAGATGAAAAGATGACGTAAATTTATAGTTTAATGTGAGAAGTAGTTAAGACGTAACTATACATGAAGCTGAGGTAGTAGCATAGCTTGTCTTTTGTTTGACACCCGTCTCGCACAACTGACAAGGAAAGGTCAGGTTCAACTGTCCGGCTCCGATTTGATTTATTTTGATATGTTAGAGAGTAGTCTAAAATAACAGACACATATTTTTTGTTAGCTGCCCAGTCTCAACCCATTGGGAGAAATTGTCCTCGAAACTACTGAAAAGTGACTAAACCCTCTAACTTCTGTAGAGAGTATGGACCGCAAAGTTTCCAAAAAAAAAAAACTAATAATATAACTAAGGTGTATTCAACGATGAGAAATATAAAAGTTTGAAGGGTGTTCTTTAAGAAAATATGAGTTTGAGCCGACATAACCAAACCCGTGCTCATTATTTTTTCAATAGCCGGACAATTGGGTACCTTTCCTATTCAGTACCAGTAAAAGAATGAACTGCAGGCTAATTGCGTAACACACTATCAGTGAGAGCAATGGGTTTAATTTTGACAGTTCAACAATATTCATTGCGTTATTTAAGATGTTAAGCAGATTTTTTTTTCGAACATATAAAGTAATAGAAGCAATATCCTTCAAAATTATTCAGATTGCCGGTCAACATATTGTATTACAATCAATGACTAAAAACTCAGAATAAAACAATAAACAATAAAACAATTATTGTTACGCTACTTGTGCTTACTCGTATATTATAAATTCCAACAGTAGGTATACTTTACAAGAGACGCTAATTTGATCTTCAATTATTTTTGGGAAATTGATCGTAACTAATTAGGTACATAATTAATTAATCAACGTTAAGGTCCACCAGCATCCTAATTGCGTAACATACTTTTAATTACACTCTGAATCATTTTGAAGGATATTGCTCTATTGCTTATGTTAAAAAAAATTGTCTGCTCAACAATGTTAATAACGCACTGAATGTTTTTGAAATGAAACGCATTGCTACTGTGTAGTGTTACACGTTTATCCCGTTTTAAATTATTATCTTACTAGCTGCTGCCCGCGACGTCGTCTGCGTGAAGGCTCTACAGCACCAAAAATACGTAAGATGCCAGTGTCGCTATAGCATTATAAGTAAACAACTTTTAAAATATCATTAAAATATAAGTTTTTTTTGCAAGCGAAGAGAGTTATATGGGAATCCTGCTGAGTTCAGTCATAAGATGTGACTGAAGGAAATAGAGAAAATAACGCAGGAATACATTCCAGGACACAAAAGAGTAAAAATACGTACCTACAAAGGTACTATACCTTACAACACTTCCGTATAAACTACGTTGGTATTTATGCTGCTAGGAGCCAAAATGAGAGTCAGGACTGGTGACGCGGGAGCAAGCGACGTACAGTTGCCCGTATAAGAAGCAACTCATCCTGAGGTCGACACCCGCTGCCCTCAGTGTCTGCCCCTGCGATTTATTGATGGTCATCGTGAAGCAAACACTCACGGGGAACTGTACGTGCTTGAACTGGAACGGGAAATTATAAGGTATAAGGGGAATGCGTGGTATAAATACTGCCTCGCCGACGCCACAACCCGAAAGAATTTCCGCCTCAATGATGTGAGGTTCCGAAGAAGCATAATCGGAACACCAACCTTCAGCTTGATGGTATGCGCTGGAAGTCCACTTGCTGACAGGGAGTTCAGAAATTCCACGGGATTATGTGTGGCGTCATCTTGCATGACAACAGTGTTTATCGAGGTGTAGACCACTTCATTCCCCTCAATTTCCGAGAGAATGCATTCGTTAATTGCTGCAGCCTGATCATTTTTGGGCGTCAAAATGCCCCGCTCACACACCCAAGAATTCTGCTGGTGCGGTATACAACTGATGTCCCCGTACACACAGCGAATGAGTTCTTCTAAGCTGGATACCACTCTACCGAGAGACTCTGGAAGCACCACCTGTCCACCTCTCTCTTCTGGTAGAGTGCCTTTGCCAAGACTTAGAAGCACATCGGAGAATTCTTGAGCACGTGCATTGCCGCCGAGCCGAGTTCTCATATCAATGGTCAAGCGCAGCGTACGAACTCGTGACCACAACGAAGATCATTTCAACGAAGCATTCACCTCGTCAGCCCTCGATCCCCGCGTCACCACGGGAAGCGTTTGCCGGAAATCGTCACTGAACAGAACTGTGACACCACCCTTCAAATGTTCGTTCCTGCGGATGTCCTGCAGGGTTCTGTCCACGGCCTCAACTGCCTTCCTATTGGCCATCGTACACTCATCCTATACGATAAGAGAGCAATCCTTGAGCACGTGTCTTATCGCTGTTATGTGACACACCACAAACAGGCGTTTCGGCGCTCTCTAAATCGATGGGAATTTTAAACATGGCATGTGCTGTCTTGCCACCCGGAAGCAGTGTGGCAGCGGTCCCGACGACGCTACAGCAATAGCAATTTTGCCTTGCCTCCTGACCTCCGCAAGTATGCCAGTGGTAACAAATGTGTTTCCTGTTCCACCAGGAGCATCCAAGAAAAACATTTTACCCTGGTTTTGCCCAACGCGAACAAAAGTATTAACACTCAATGTTTATTTTGTACTAACAACATGAAATTGATGAAGAGATGATCATTATCAATGAACATAACTTTTTTGTAATACTTAACACCGTATTTTTTTTAAATTGTCTTCCTCAACTCTGCTCAAGATTTTGAGGGTTTTCTTGGAACTTGAATTTGTCAAAACGAACTACGAGTATACGATACAACTTTTATGAAAAAAATGCACATTACCATCTATGAATTTTAAGAATAACTAACTACTAACCTCACCAACATGATCAAATTTAAATTATTAATTTCCAAAAAGTATTAACATGTAACTTGATTTGATTTTTATGAAATCTCATAGATGGCGCTGTTTCAAATTGTCTTTATACTACTAACATTCATTTAAATATGTTTCTCTGCCCAAGTTACTTAAATGACGTAGTTTTTATAGTGTAAAGCTAGATAATAGCATGTCTTACTCAAAAACAACATTTAAATATGCGTCGTTAGATTACACGCTGTCACAGAATGCGTAAGAAAAATAAAGATTCACAGCTCCTCCCCCGTAGGTGATAGCGTGATAATATGTAGCCTATATGTTGACCCGACCTCTTAGTAATATTCATGCAAAATTTTAAGTAAATCCATGTAGTACTTTTTGAGTTTATCCCGGACATACATACAGACAAACAGACAAAAATTCTAAAAACTATATTTTTGGCTTCGATATCGATTGTGGATCACGCCCCAAGTATTCTTTTTAAAAAATATTCAATGTACAGGTTTGACTTTCCTACGATTTTATTATATGTATAGATTGGTTTAAAAAGAAAACAGTTTCCTTCTTTATAAAACAATGTCTGCAACAAATGAAGCTAAGGCAAATAAGGGGGTTAAACAAAATAAGGAGGAGCGCCGCTGCTGAAGGGAATAACCGCAGTCGCTGCAAGTAGACATCTATTGTCAGGGTAGCGGGATCGTCCGAAAGGGTTACCGCTGCCCTGGAACATAAAGGCCTAAGGAAGGAACACGGGTAGGTTTTAGTCAGTAAGAGTCTGACACTCCCTTCTGCTCCACCCAGAGCGGGAAGGGTCATTTGATGATTACCCATCCTCAAAAAAAAAAAAGTAGACATCTATAGTATACGTTAGACTAACGACATCTTCTTGAATTGAGTGACCTGAACCACTTGACGGACTCCCACAAGCATGGCTCAGGTGCCATAGAAAGACAAGAGCGTACCAGCCTTGTTAATTGTTGCCACCATGGACTCTCTTGCCACCTTGCTTGCTGCCGCCCCAACGACCGTGTTGCTTCCTTGGTTGCTGTCACCACAAGCGCCTCTGGTGCCATCTGGGTTATTGCAGGAAGCCACCTGGACCTCCAAAGCAACCATGGAAACTGCCGCCGTAAACGTTGTTCATTTATGACTACATTCACGCCTTAAGAGTTTCAAGTGAATTCCTAAGGCTGTAACCATGAATTCATCACATCCTTTTTTACATAGCAACGAAAAATCAGCTGTTTCATAAAAAAGTGCAATACATACGCGATCAAAATAAATGGAACAGCCCATTTGTTTTTTAATAACCGAGGAAAAATTTCAAGGTACGTATCCACGCCGTCATCGTGTGTTTTCATTTTGTCTTCACTATCGGCTTTAGCATTCTCGAAAACCATGAAAACTATCTCATGAAATCACATGGCGGAGGCAAAAGGTTTTTTCCTATCAGTAATAATATATTGGACGACAATCTTAATGAAAAAAATTTCGACAAGTTAAATGATTCATCACTTACAAAATAATGATGACGGTACGATTCTTTACGCACGTGCGCGTAGAATAAGTAGTTTAACATGTGAAGTTGGTAAATTGATTCTACCAGACAACATTCTTGACGGACGTATGTGTTCCACGCGCGCCTCAAAGAGATGTCAGCAGGATTGACGGGGCCCGATAGGGCCGAAGCCTGCCAGGATAGCGGGATCGTCCGAAAGGGTTATCGCTGCCCTGGAACATAAAGGGCTAAGGAAGGAACACGGGTGGGTTTTAGTCAGTAAGAGTCTGACACTCCCTTCTGCTCCACCCAGAGCGGGAGGGGTCATTTGATGATTTCCCATCTTCAAAAAAAAAAGAAGACAATATTCTTGAAAATACAGGAACACAGTATATTACAAAAGTAATGTTTTGGGTACAGAGCAATGGTGGCTCAGTCTTACTGGCCGCGACTTACGAGATGTAGGTCGTAGGAACAAACCCCGACAGGCGCTTGACTCTGTGTAAATTATTTCATCACCACTCTACTCTCAAAAGGGTGAAGGAAAACATCGTGAGGAAACCGACATGTCCATACTGAGATAGGAGCCTTTTGGCCTAGTATAGGACTTTCTGTTTATTTTTTTTTCCTTTTGTTACTTTTTTATACAATTTGTTTTATTTTTATTTTTAACTGTGTTTAGTTTAGTTTATGATCCTGTACGAGTCGTAATAAATACTTTTTCTTTCTTTCTTTCTTTCCTAGAACTAAAAATTCGAAGACGTGGGACATCTACCAACCCGCACTGGGCCCGCGTGGTGGATAACAGCCCACTCCCTCTCACAGAACGGAGGCCTGTGTCCCAGCAGTGGGAACATTATAGGCTGATTATGCTATATGTCTCGTAGTGTGAGAAAACGGCGACACAGTCATTTTGCTGGTAATATAAAGTGTTGACAATGGCCACCACTACCAGCGGCCTTCTAAGCTTCTCCGTGCTCTGTGGTTTTGGGTCATAAAAGGTTTCTATTTATTATGAGTATACTGTTGTTACGGCCCACGTCTAGGAGTAGTTACAGTTGTTTGAGAGATTTAGATAGGTTTCTGTTGAATGTTCACGGCCTTCTTGCTAAAGTTTTAGGTCTTACGGCGCGTTCACATTTAACGTCCATTAAAACGTGTATGTTATTAGCGTATGTAGTTGTATGAGCGAGTTCACACATAATACAGTATTCCGGATCCAGTAGAAAATACCGATCAGACAAAATAAGCAGCAATCCGTTTTACAGGTCCGTTTAAACGTATGTGTTATTAGCGTATGTAGTTGTATGAGCCAGTTCGCACATAATACAGTATTTCGGATCCAGTATACTGATCCGTTTATCGGATCGAACTGCGCGAGGCTTGGCAAGGGGGTGCGCGGGGGTGGGGTGCTGCACACAGCCGCCATTTGCCGGTATAAGTCCAGTAGTGTGTAGCGACAAGGAAACTAAAGTATGGTTAAGGAATAAAATAAAAAAAGGGAGATAGAAAACAATTAGAAATATATTTACAAGTAAAGATGGAGATGGACGGAAGAGTGGTGTGTAGTATGTGGAGGTAGGGTGTATGGATGACGATGCGTGTTAGAGGTTGAGGTGAAGATTCAGTTGGAGGTCCAGGAACAGTAGCAGAATCAGGAGGAGCAGGAACAGGTGGGGGCAGATGCTGGTGCGTAGTGACACGGAGGACACCCGTAGGAGGGCCCACGCAGCAGGCCAGGACGCAGCACAGCAGCAGGAGAGAGAGGCACGGCGGAGATGCTGTCAGCCCGTCAGGTGAGGACAGGAGGGCCCACGCAACAGGCCAGGTCACAGCACGGCAGCAGGAGAGAGAGGCACGGCGGAGACGCTGTCAGCCCGCCAGGTGAGGCGGCATTCAGATGAGGCGGCGTTCAGATGAGGCGGCCCTCGGGTGAGGCGCGGCCTAGTAGATGGAGGAGCCCTCTTCTCGGAGGACGGAGGACGGAGGCGTAGGCAGGGTCCGTCAGGTACCGGAGCGGAGAGGTACGCTGGGTATTTCCAGGATAAGTGGCCCTGGAGTATCAGGCTCCTTGTAATGTTCGCCTTAGAGGCGAACCTCGAACTAAACCTGGCTTCGCGTAGATCTTTAAAGAAAACTCGTAGAACAGCATCATGTAGAAAATATGAATTTGAGATAAGAATTCGGCCAGTGCTTACTTTACATGGTACATACATAAGTTTGCATATAAAAAGATACAGGCCGGTAAGAATTAGAAAGGTACGTTGCCATGGCGACGTATTAAATGTCGTTGTCAAAGCTGTCATAATAATAATAATATCCCTGGACATTTCACACAGCGCCATCTAGTCCCAAGCTAAGCAATCTAATGCTTGTGTTATGGTAACAAGATAAACTACTTATATACATTTTTTTTTGTAAATACATACATATTATAGATAGAAAAACACCCAGACTCAATAATATAATAAAATATATTATTACTAAAATACAATAAAATATATAGTTATTTTGTGTTAGGAGTATAGTGTTTATAGGAAAAATGATATCCATCAATGTGGGCGAAATTACCAACCCTTGGATGATACTAAATCGTCGTAGACTCATGTTAAAGTTGGAGCTGTGTCTGCGTACTGATTATGGATAAAACGTATCGTGAGAAATAATCAGAACAGCGCCTAATGGTAACAGAATGCTTGTTCTGACCTGGAAGAATGAATGAAGGTAACTGTGAGTATGTACATTATGTTACAAGTGTCGGATCTCTTAAAATCAGTCCTGTGTGAATACTATCTCCAGTAGCGACGGATCCGTTAAAAAGGATCCTGTAAAAACGTACGTATATGTGAACGCGCCCTTAGGTATATGACTGCCGTCGAAATAAAATAATGTTAATGTAGTATAGCTCAACCACAGCCTATAGAAACTAGCAATGTCGGCCGCTTTCGCAAACTTGAAGACTATCAACTATAATCTGAATTATTTTGAAAAAATAATTCTTAAAAATAATTCAGATTGTAATTGCTAGTGTGTTGTAAAGCAATAGATTAACTATTGTTATTCCATTGCTTCATATGTTCGAACAATTTGTCTGCTCTGCAACGTATGTAGATAACGCGATGAATGTTGTTGAACTGTCAAAATGAAAGACATTGCTACTGTTGGTGCGTTACGCAATTTCCCCGCTGATCGAGCAATCAAAGGCATCTTGATCAGATTTTCTTGTGGAAAAAAACAGTTGTATAGTTTTCTCCAAAAGTATCTGATGAAAATGTAAACTAAGGGATCAAAAAACGCACCAGTCCAGCCAATTCGTAGTACCACTGATGCATATTGAGTACTTTGATTTTGACATTTTAATTCAAAATTATATTAAACATGGTTTTTATCTGACCACTGAGGTTGATTGTTAACCGACTTCTAAAAAAGGAGGAAGTTCTCAATTCGGATTTGTATTTTTTTTTTAAATGTTTTTTTGCGCATAACTCCGTCGCTTGCCAACCGATTTGAAATTTTTTTTTTTTGGAAAGAGTAGACTTCCCAATTTCATTAAAAACGGTTCAGTAGTTTGGTTTTTAAACCAACATTACTGGTAAAAATTAAAAAAAAAAAACAAACGAATTCAAAAAAAAAAAAACACTATAAAGAGAAAAATAACTTTAATTTTGGAAATCGGTGTCAAAAAACGAAAATGCGGAACTAGCCACACCGACTTCCGAAATTAAAGTTATTTTTCTATCGATATCCTGAAAAAGACATTTGCGCCGACCCCAAATAAATTGGGATAAGGGCAGGAGAATGATGATGATCCTCGATATCCAGTATGTATATTTAAGACCACAATAAATAATAAAGTGTACTCGTATCAGGGTTTTTCGAAATTGAAAATTAAATTAAATTAATTCAACTTTATTAATTTAAATTGACTACCCCTCTTCACCTCTGACGGGTAGTCAATTTCACAGGGAAGTATTTTATTGCGTGGCTTGATTTACTTGAAAATTGGTATAAATAACGTACCTATAAGACAAATAATAATGGAAAGGTCACAAAAGACTTTTATCGCCTTGGAGGTGAAAAGGGACAGTTAATATGAAATATCTCATTTCATTGATCTAAAAACTTGAAATTTGGCTCAAATGCCTATATAATTAATCATACATTTTCATAAACTACCCTTTGTACAACCCATTGTACCTTTTGTACCACAAGAGTAGCTCTAACTCTTGTGTCAACATAACCTTCATCAAGCTGGAAAGTTTGACGACTAAAAATAATAAAATCAGAACCAAAATGGTTTGAATAATTACAAGTTGGTCTATCCCACGAAAGCGGGTGAGCAATACTTGTAAAATAAAATTGCGACATATTTGCCAAAAATGTAAACAAATATGAATTTATGGAAGAATAACTTTAAATTCTACACAATAAAGTTTAGTTTATGCTACAACTTCAGACATTTTTATAACGTTTTCAATAGTGCTAGTCACTCTGAAATCTACTTAATTGCTATTAAAATAAAGTTGATATTTGTTTAACTTGAAATAACGTCCATTTGAAACTTAAATCAAATTTTAATATAGTTGTGATGTGTAATAGACACGCGCTCTTGTGTGCGTGACCGCAGGTAGGGTTAGCAAGTTCATCGTTATTGAACAAAATAATATAAGTAGGTTGTTAGATTTTTATATCGTTTAGTGGTGAAATAAAAATATTTTTCGTGATCAATATTTATTTACATACATAAGTATTTACAAATTAAACTTAATTCGGTACCTAAGTATTTGATATATTTAGCTTCTTTCTTAATCACACTATTGCATGTATCACGCCAGGTTTCGTGAATAAGCTTTTCTGTATTTGTCATATTTCGTTCAAACTCCCATAATTATGAATTGACGACTCTAAAACAAACAATAGATACATAATTAGAATCACGTATTAAATGTTACAATAAAACTCAAAATTAACTATTACTTACTCACCTCAATGTAAACAACTTTTCTCTGTTTACTTTCTACGATGGTGACGCGACGCAAAATTTTGGCGCGGAACAGTGAACACAAGTAGCCCGACCGGCAGCTCGGGCGATACTGATCGTGAGCGCTCCCGCCCGAGCTAACGTGGACAGAAACAATGTGCATATGCATCGACTCTCATAACTAAGACAACCCGCTTTCGTGATCTGTCAAACAACTTGTACATACCTATTTATTTAAAAAAAAAAACTATTAAAAAAGTACAAAACCGTCGTTTGCAAGCTTCAAAATAATTGAAATTAGCTTGTTTGACAGACCGGCTCGAGACAGGTATACCTATTTCTGATCTTTATTGATTTGCTACAGAGTAAATTGACTAATTATAGTGACCTAATATTTTTATAGATTGTAATTAATATTATTGAAACAATGCAAAACTATTCAAAATATTAGGTCATTTTCAATTTAGACTTTATACGATGCTAATAAATCGGCTAAATATCAATTCAACGTTCAAAAAAGTCTATTGTATTGAATAGTCGCGTGGTTAGGCCCCCGCCCCCTCGAGTCCCCTCAGTTGCCTAATATTTTGCCAGTACACGTCCCGAGCGTCAGGCACATAGGACGTGTTTTGTGCTCGCTTGCGAAGGTTCCCGCTAAAATGACCACGAACTTAAGGTTAGCGAATTATCGTTTATTATTAGAAATTGTTCCAATGTGATAACCCAACCGTATGTGTGTAATTATGCCTAGGTATCAATTATTGCGGCATTTTTTAAATGAACGACGAGATTCAGCGGAAAAATATTTTATTAAATATATTATTGACTTACTAAAGTATACTGTTTGTTTTCTTAAATTATATTGTGATAAAGTTAAAACAAACACAGATTTAGATAAATAGACGTCTATTGTCTGTAATAATATAAACAACTAGCTTTTGCCGGCGACTTCGTCCGCGTGAAGCAACTTTCTTAGTTTTTTTTTTCGTAAGAACCTTCTACATAGTATTAGAAAACTTAAAAAAAAAATGGATGATATCGGTAAAGGTCAAGTTATGAAGTGACCAAGGGAAATAGGGATTCATTTATATATATATATATAAAGATAACTGTTTAGATTGAGGCTTTATTCAGTCAGATATGATACCAATTTCAACTTAATTAGGTACACTTTTCAACGAAGATTCGTGACTGCGCATCGTTATTTTTTTTTTATGTAGTGTAAAATGTTTAATTGTCCATGTCTGGAATCTTGTTGATTTATCTATAATATACATAGGTACATTCGACTAGCATTGTATTTATGGTTATATCGTTTGTGACTAGTAGTTTAGGTGCATCCTTTTTATTTAAAAGACAGGCTTCCTTGTTTTTAATAGGTAGATAATAATATAATAATCAGCATGTGGCCATGTTTGTCGAAGGACCGATGGCCGGTGGAGCAGACGAGTCCTGGAGTGGAGACCGCGTATCGGCCAGCGTAGTGTGGGACGCCCCCAAGCTAGATAGTCGGACGACCTAAAGAACGTGGCTGGGGCAGACTGGATGCGGAAGGTGGAGGAGAGGGTGTTGTGGCGCAGCCTGGGAGAGATGTATGTCCAGCAGTAGACTGCAGTAGGCTGAGTTGGTTGATTGATTGATTGAATCAGCTTGTATTGTCCCACCGCAGAGCAACGGCCTCCCTTTCCTTTTTCTACACAATTCGATCCTGAGCCAATATGAACCAATCCATCATAATTATATGCGTCAAGTTTGTCCCGTCATCTTTGCCTAGGTCTTCCGCGATGCCGTTAGACGTTTCCGGGAACCCAAGCTTTTTCATTACATTGTACTTGAAGACTAAATTAGGATAAGAAAAGATAATCCAAAGAGAGAGATGGAAGAAGACGCGTGTATGGAATCTTGCATTAATAAGTACCTGGTTCCTGGCTGTCTAAAAAAACAAGTTAGAAAGACTGACCGGTTGTTTCAAATGTAATATCGCGATATTTACATGTACACTAATGAACATGCGAATTTGATTTGTCAAAATAGTATTAATTTACATAATCTCGCTCTAACAAGTTTAGATAAATAATTGTGATTATTTTTATAAACCTAAATATGTCTGTCTCTTAGTTAATAAGTATAAAATAATAGTGTTCCTTTTCAGAAATATTTGTGTTGATTTTTTATTGTGACTTAATGTCACTTTGGAGATTTCACGGAAAAATTATGTGATTTTATTTTATTTTTTACTAGCTGCTGCCCGCGACGTCGTCTGCGTGAAGGCTGTACAGCACTAAAAATACTTAGGATGCCAGTGTCGCTATAGCATTATAAGTAAACAACTTTTAAAATAGCATTAAAATATAAGTTTTTTTTGCAAGCAAAGTAAGTGAAGAAAGTTATATGGGAATCCTGCTGAGTTCAGTCATAAGATGTGACTGAAGGAAATAGAGAAAATAATGCAGGAATACATTCCAGGACACAAAAGAGTAAAAATACGTACCTACAAAGGTATTATACCTTACAACACTTCCCTATAAACTACGTTGGTAGTTATGCTGCCAGGAGCCAAAATGTAAAGAGAGTCAGGACTGGCGACGCGGGAGCAAGCGACGTACAGTTGCCCGTGTGAGAAGCAACTCGTCCTGAGGTCGACACCCGCTGCCCTCAGTGTCTGCCCCTGCGACTTATTGATGGTCATCGCGAAGCAAACACTCACGGGGAACTGTACGCGCTTTAACTGGAACGGGAAGTTATGAGGTATAAGGGGAATGCGTAGTATAAATACTGCCTCGCCGACGCCACAACCCGTAAGAATTTCCGCCTCAATGATGTGTCTGTGGAGCGAGATGACTTTAAGGCGGGTCCCGTTACACAACCTCTGAGGAGATAGGTTCCGAAGAAGCATAATCGGGACACCGACCTTCAGCTTGATGGTATGCGCTGGAAGTCCACTTGCTGACAGGGAGTTCAGAAATTCCACGGGATAATGTGAGGCGTCATCTTGCTCGACAACAGTGTTTATCGAGGTGTAGACCACTTCATTCTGTTAATTGCTGCAGCCTGATCATTTTTGGGCGTCAAAATGCCCCGCTCACACACCCAAGAATTCTGCTGGGCGGTATACCACTGATGTCCCCGTACACACAGCGAATGAGTTCTTCTAAGCTGGATACCACTCTACCGAGAGACTCTGGAAGCACCACCTGTCCACCTCTCTCTTCTGGTAGAGTGCCTTCGCCAAGACTTAGAAGCACATCGGAGAATTCTTGAACACGTGCATGCCGCCGAGCCGAGCTCTCATATTAATGGTCAAACGCAGCGTACGAACTCGTGACCACAACGAAGATCATTTCATCGAAGCATTCACCTCGTCAGCCCTCGATCCCCGCGTCACCACGGGAAGTGTTTGCCGGAAATCGCCACTGAACAGAACTGTGACACCACCCATCAAATGTTCGTTCCTGCGGATGTCCTGCAGGGTTCTGTCCACGGCCTCAACTGCCTTCCTATTGGCCATCGTACACTCATCCTATACGATAAGAGAGCAATCCTTGAGCACGTGTCCCTTATCGCTGTTACGTAACACACCACAAACAGGCATTTCGGCGCTCTCTAAATCGATGGGAATTTTAAACATGGCATGTGCTGTCTTGCCACCCGGAAGCAGTGTGGCAGCGATTCCCGACGACGACGCTACAGCAATAGCAATTTTGCCTTGCCTCCTGACCTCTGCAAGTATGCCAGTGGTAACAAATGTGTTTCTTGTTCAACCAGGAGCATCCAAGAAAAACATTTTACCCTGGTTTTGCCCTACGCGAACAAAAATATTAACAGTCAATGTTTATTTTGTACTAACAACATGAAATTGATGAAGAGATGATCATCATGAATGAACATAACTTTTTTGTAATACTTAACACCGCATTTTTTTTAAATTGTCTTCCTCAACTCTGCTCAAGATTTTGATGGTCGGAACTTGAATTTGTCAAAACGAACTATACGATACAACTTTTATGAAGAAAATGCACATTGCCATCTATGAATTTTAAGAATAACTAACTACTAACCTCGCCAACATGATCAAATTTAAATTCGTAATTTCCAAAAAGTGTTAACATGTAACTTTATTTGATTTTTATGAAATGTCATAGATGGCGCTGTTTCAAATTGTCTTTATACTACTAACATTCATTTAAATATGTTTCTCTGCCCAACTTACTTAAATGGCGTAGTTTTTATAGTGTAAAGCTAGATAATAGCATGGCTTACTCAAAAACAACATTTAAATATGCATCGTTAGATTACACGCTGTCACAGAATGCGTAAGAAAAATAAAGATTCACAGCTCCTCCCCCGTAGGTGATAGCGTGATAATATGTAGCCTATATGTTGACCCGACCTCTTAGTAATATTCATGCAAAATTTGAAGTAAATCCATGCAGTACTTTTTGAGTTTATCCCGGACATACATACAGACAAACAGATAAACAGACAAACAGACAAAAATTCTAAAAACTATATTTTTGGCTTCGATATCGATTGTAGATCACGCCCCAAGTATTCTTTTTAAAAAATATTCAATGTACAGTTTTGACTTTCCTACGATTTTATTATATGTATAGATAATAAATGTTTTATTTTAAATTTTAATTTCATTTTTTGTATTTCATTCATTAGATTAGTAATGTACTTAACAAAAAAACACATTCAAATTAGTTGCACTTGATGCACACACAAAGTAGAGACAATGGCGCCGATTCCCTTGTTCACAAACTAAACTAAATTTAGGTTCAGTGCATCTTTTTCTTTCTATTTCATTAAGAAAAGGACAGAAGATAAATATTAGTTTAGTCCTGTCATTAGTCAGCACCTGACGTAAATTGACGTATTTTTAGTAGCCATGTTTTCAATCACGTCTGAACTGTCTATGGAATATCATAATTTGACAGGACTAGACTAATATTTATCTTCTGTCCTTTTCTTAACAAAATAGAAAGAAAAAGATGCGCTGAAATTAAATTTAGTTTAGTTTGTGAACAAGGGAATCCGCGTCAATGACTTGTGGAGTTAATTTAACCCCACGTTGTACCTATAGGTGAAGATTTTCATTTTGTATGCCGAAGGTTAAGAGAGAGCGATATAAATTAAGTACTTACTAGTTTTATACAGGCTCATCCGTCACAGTAATGTTTTTATGCTGGTAGGTACAGCCTTGCAAACTGAAGAATAAGAGAAGACTATCAAAAATTCCAGTACCAGAACAGGTTGCAAATTCCAACCTAACAATAATGCTAGCTTTCGACGGTTCAATCAGCCTATTGCAGTCTACTGCTGGAAATAGGCCTCTCACCTTACCTTCCGACTTCCAGATCCAGTATGCCCAGTGTAAGGTTGTCGGACCATCTAGCTGGGGAGCGTCCTACGCTGTGCTTGCCAACACGCACGTCGTTATGGAGATTCAGGTTGGCCGAACGTTCTGATATCAGGTCGTTCGGCGATAAATAAATGCTTCTAACTTTCGAACAGTTCTGTCACAAATTCTATGGCTGGCATCTTTATGCGTCACAAAATCGTCACTAAAAACTGGAGTAGCAGTCAGCTTCCTATCTCGACTGGCCGAACGTTCTGATATACATGGGATTTCGCGGTTTCACGGTTAGCAGAGATAAAAAGAAGCTGTGAAAGTTTCGAGCAAGGCAAAAAAAAAAACATCGTTTTATAACAATAATTTCTGTAGTTAAATGCGTGCGCTTTCCAAAAATGTGGTCGCATTTGCTATGGATTTCATTACTAGTATTGCTCAGAACTAAATGTAAGGATTTGATTTGGCTATATTATAATGCTAGTTACACAGACTGACTTTAGTCGCCGCTAGCGTCTCGGTGGCGATTTTACAATGTCATGGCCACACACAGATTTTGACATCGCTGGCAAAAAAATTGGCTGTGAAAATCTGTGGGGGGGGGGGGGGGGGGGAAATGGGGACATACGCCGCGAGTCACTGCGTAAGTACTGTAGCGTAACAAAAATGAAACTTCCATCTATTATTATATCTATACTTATAATAAATCTGTAGAAGTGAAAATTCTGTACATTGAAAATATCAAAAATATAAATGGCAGGGGGTGTTACTAGACCGACACCGAACCCAAAAATGTGATAAAAAAAATTTTTGTCTGTCTGTCTGTCGGTCTGTCTGTCTGTCTGTCTGTCTGTCTGTTTGTTCAGGCATCACGAAAAAACTGCCGGTTCGATTACGATGAAACTTGGTATAATTATTCTTTAATATCCTGGGCACCACACTGGGTACTTTTTATCCCGGAAAAGTATATACAATAAAAAACAAACTTAATTTTGCGGTTCGAACCATAGACCCGATTACTGTACCAACCGCAAATAATAAGTTTGTCGTAGGTTAGGTCACCCGCAGTGGAGTTCATTTTTATTCCTTTTAGTTTTTAGAGTTATTTAGGTTTATTTTTATATAAGTCGTAGGTATAGATTTTAATTTTAAAGTATAGGTAGTATATTTGATAGTGTACGTAGTGACCGTAGGTTATTTTATAATACTGTTAGGTAGGATTAGTGAGGGGCCCGTGGCTAAATATTATCAGCCGCACAGGTCGATCGGTCAGGTTAAGCTACGCTTGCAGCGGTTGGTCTGTGGATGGGTGGCCATCTTCACATACCGAGACCCCTCCGTATGTCGGAAAGCACGTTAAGCCGTTGGTCCCGGCTGTCATTCGTGGATCTTTGACAGTCGTTACGGGTAGTCAGAAGCCCGAAAGTCTGACAACCAGTCTTACCAAGGGGTATCGTATTACCCAGTAACTGGGTTGTGGAGGTCAGATAGGCAATCGCTCCATGTAAAATACTGGTATTCAGCTGCATCCGGTTAGACTGGAAGCCGACCCCAACATAGTTGAGAAAAGGCTAGGCAGATGATGATGATGATGTAGGATTAGTCATTCGTATAGATATTAGTTTTTAGGGATTTTGCTTATTTATTGAGTTTAGATTAGTTATCATCAGAAATATGTTTATTTAGGTAGGTAGGTATTTAATTTTCTGTTATTGAGTTTATTTATTTTTTAATTATGTAGGAACTTAGGTACGGTATCCGGGTCTTATCACGTATTACCCAGTCACTGGGTTGTGGAGGTCAGATAAGCAGTCGCTCCATGTAAAATACTGGTATTCAGCTACATCCGGTTAGACTGGAAGCCGACCCCAACATAGTTGGGAAAAGGCTAGGCAGATGAGATGATGAGGTACTTAGGTAAAGATATCATATAGGTACCCTCTTAATCACCACTAATGAGACACAATTGGTTTTCTATTGTAATTAGCCACAAAGGGCCCGCGAGACAGATGGCATTCTGGGGAAACACATACATTTTATCCTGTTAGCACGTTCCCGTGGGATAATTTCCGACATCCACGCGGGCGAAGCCGCGGGCAGAAGCTAGTAGCGTAATAAAAAAGAAACTTCCGCCACTTAACCACGTATAATGTATTTTTATTAAAACACCAATCATCAATAAATTATTAAAAATGTTAAAATTTAATGTTTATTAAAAACGCAGTTGCAGCGCAGTTATAATGGGCAATATGTAATACTCGTAAGAATATGAGAAAACTTAAAGTAGCTTGGATGTGGGTAGCAGGATCGTCCGAAAGGGTTACCGCTGCCCTGGAACATAAAGGGCTAAGGAAGGAACACGGGTGGGTTTTAGTCAGTAAGAGTCTGACACTCCCTCCTGCTCCACCCAGAGCGGGAGGAGTCATTTGATGATTTCCCATCCACAAAAGAAAAAAAAATAGCTTGGATGTTAAATCTTTGTTACGCTGGTTTACAAACTAGCGAGTCGGTTTTTAGGCTCGTTACCACTAAATTCATCATCATCGTCACCATTTCAGCCGAAAGACGTCCACTGCTGGACATAGGCCTCCCCCAAGCACCTCCACTTTAACCGGTTCTGTGCTTCTCGCATCCAACGGGTTCCTGCGGCCTACTAAATTACGCAGGTTTTAAAAAGAATCTCATAAAGATTACCTAAGTTGTCCGACTGAAAAAGCAGTCATGGTTTAAGATTGACTAACATTATGGTATTAAACTCGTAAGTGGTAATGATAATAATAGGTTAAGATGGTAGTTTCCTGGAACTTGGCGAACCGCGGCTTCGAAGTACAGGTGACCTCGATGAAGCCGTAGGTGATACGACGGTCATGTGTCGTGAATCATAAAGTGCATGCCGCTCTTGAAGATAAGGGATTCTATGCGGCTGGTAAAAGCGAAATAATAGAACCGCAAGGGTAAATAGTCACCGGACTATTTACCCTTGCGGTTCTATTATTTAAAAAGGTCCGGTTCCAGCCCTTTTCCGGGTACCAACCCGGAAAAGGGCTGGAACCGGACCTTTTTAATAACTGGTTCTTCGCCTACGACAAATAAAATCTAAGGGTATTACGCCACTGGCAGGGCCGTGGTTGTTCTGCCAGGGCCGCGGATTGTTCGAAAGAGATACCGTGGCCCCTGACACAGGCAACTGAAGGAACACGGGAAGGTTTTATTGGGTGTTGAGCAGACAAATTTTTCGAACTTATGAAGCAATGGATTAGCAATTTGCTTCAAAATGATTCAGATTCCGATTGATAGTGTGTTACGCAATTAGGGTGCTGGTCTTATTTTTTTTTTTAAATATATATATATTTTTTGAAAAACGTTTCCCCACACTAGGAATTTCTCCTGTATCGTGGGTGCGTTTACACAAACATTTAAACTCACATACACAAACAGCCAGACCCAGAACAACTACTATAATACAACACAACACAACAACACACAACAACTTACTTTACAACTACTATATTATATTTCCACAACTGAAATTTTAAGAAGAAGTTTCAAGAATTCTGTTTAATAAGATTGATGACCAGACACATTTAAGAAAAGAAGGTTCTTACCGCAGTGGTCAAACTGCAGTAAGTACCTAGCATATATTCATTTGTATATATACTGCATTCGCGATTTATTTGGCCAAAAAGTAAACAAATATGAGTTTATGGAAAAATAATTTTAATTCCTTCACAATAAAGTTCAGTTTACACTACAACTTTAAACATTTCTGTAACTTTTTCAATAATGCTAGTCACTGAAATCAACTTAATTTCATTATAATAAAGTTGATATTTGTTTAACTTGAAATAACATCAATTTGAAACATAATTTTGAATAGACTTTACTTACATTTCAATCAATAATTTAACCAACTGTCAAAAACAACCAACCAACAAACCAGATAAGGAAGTGGTGATGATGATGATGGGTTGTCCACCATCATCATCAGCCCACCAACTGGCCGTCCATCCGGGGTTAATTAATTATCCAGCTACAAGCAAATTTCTAGTCATGCTCCGATCATTAATCGTATTGATTGATTATCTAAATCCGTTCACATCTTTTAAAACAATCACGTTTTTACTACGTACTGTTTTCCGTACGTACTTTTTCTGTTTTTCGTGTTTCCTTTTAACACACTTCCAAGGATTTAAAATAATTGTATAGAAACATATATGAGGTATGTTATGTTACAGTTAAGTATACATAATAAAATTACGTATATGGATATATACTCGAATATCGTGATCATGATAAATAATGAATGATTTTCTTTCTGTAAGTAGGTTTGTATACAAACAATTTTACACGTCAATCATATTAAGTCTAGTATGGGGCAACGTTTAAAAAAAAAACTAGGAGGTTGTCGTCTCATAACCGACTACTCGGAGAAGCAAGGCTGAAACAAACTCAGAGGTCACATGGATTAGGAAGACTAAAGCGACATCTATTGTTACCTGCAAAACAAAGACAGTGATATCTTTTTCAAAATACATGCATCAACGTATGTTATCAATAATATCAAATTACTTTTTTTAGACTTTATTCCATTTTTCAGAGCAAAGTCCTTCCAGTCGGGGGTGTGGCGAATGTTCGAGTGTCTCCCGAGCCCCTAACTCATGGTAGTGGCAGGAACCGCGGGGCTTTAGTCGATAGGATATAACCCTCCATTCTACCAAGACGATATCCATGTTGATTTCCCCACAGTAAAGGAAGATCCATCTCGTAAAAATAAAAAAACAGCTTTTTTTAAAACCTGAAGGCTTAGGTAAACATAAAATATTACGATGAGTATACGTACATGCTGATTTACAATAATGCAATTGCAATAAGGGCTAATTGAAACCTATGAACCACTCAAACATCGAGGTTGATAACAATGCTATTATTAAAATAACTATCAGCATTGAGTACCTTCATAAGGTTAAACTATTTTTGTTCAATAACAGACTAACGTTTATTGATTCATAAAGTTATATACATAGGTACAAGTGTTTATTAGGTTAAACCTTACATACCTAACCTCCTTAACTTAATTCATCATCTGCCTAGCCTTTTCCCAACTATGTTGGGGTCGACTTCCAGTCTAACCGGATGCAGCTGAATACCATTATTTTACATGGAGCGATTGCCTATCTGACCTCCACAACCCAGTTACTGGGTAATACGATACCCCTTGGTAAGACTGGTTGTCAGACTTTCGGGCTTCTGACTACCCGTAACGACTGTCAAAGATCCACGAATGACAGCCGGGACCAACGGCTTAACGTGCTTTCCGAGGCACGGAGGGGTCTCGGTATGTAAAGATGGTCACCCATCCACAGACCAACCGCGGCAAGCGTAGCTTAACCTGACCGATCGACTTTTGCGGCTATTATTATTTAGCCACGGGCCCCTCACCTCACCTCCTTAACTTAATTAAGTAAATCAAATAGTTCATAATTATGAACTATTTGATTTCTATAAAAGACTGCTTCAGAGATTTGAACAAGCGCATAGATTTAAAATAAAAGTACTAACTTTTAGGTCAAAACAAAAATAAAAACTAAAATCGGCCAAGATAACTCGGATACTGCTATCGTTCCGCTCCGCTTTCGGCTACTTTTCGGTTTTAATGTCAATAATCTGTGCTAACTCTTATTTGGCTAATTCACCGTATGAGAACTGTATTTTCTACCTATTTATAACCCCGCTTTACGTCTAAGAAGTATGCACCGATCATTATCATGAACAAAACACGTGTTCCAATTTTAATTTAAACAAAATACTACAGCAACTCACATGCAAACAATTTAACTGAACCATCGCCTACGATAATCATTTAGTAGTTAAGTTTACATTGAATCGACAAACTGGATGCGACACGACATTACGACTGCATATAAATAACGACGACGGCGGAAATCAACTATTCAGATAGAAGAGCTCAGTCATCACATCTGTTCTACTGACGCGCACTATGTTAGCAGCTGTGACGAAGTTTTTGCTAATAGCATCATTTTCTTACAAATGCTTGGCTGATAAAGTTAATGGAAGCAATAAACCGCGGTACCACGCTTCTCCGCCGCACGGATGGATGAACGATCCCAATGGCTTCTGCAAATTTGGAGAATTTTACCACCTGTTCTATCAATATAACCCTAAGAGCAGCCAGGAGCCTGGTATTGCGGATTGGGGACATATGAAGAGCTCAGATCTAATGCATTGGGAACATCTACCAATCGCTATGTATGCAGACGAATCGTATGACAAAACTGGAGTGTTCTCAGGAAGTGCTTTAATTGAAAACAATACAATGTTTCTCTTGTACACGGGAAATGTTAATAACCCTGGAGAGACACCATATCAGCGTCAAGCTTTAGCCACAAGTACTGATGGAATTCATTTTACGAAATATGCAGGGAATCCTGTTATCAAAGCGGAGGAACATCAGCCGAATATCAGAGACCCAAAAGTATGGAAACACGGTGATGATTATTACGTGGTATTGGGAAATTCTTTCAATAATAATACTCTCGGACGAGTACTACTTTATTCGTCGAAGGATTTAATTTCTTGGCAGAAGAAGTCAATTTTAGATGAGTCGGATGGCTCTCTAGGTTTTATGTGGGAGTGTCCGGATTTCTTCGAGTTGAGTGGACATTATGTACTATTATTTTCACCACAAGGTATTGAACGTCAGGGAGATAAGTACAATAATCTATTTCAGACTGGTTATATAGTTGGCACTTTTGATTACGAAACTCATTTGTTTACGCCTGAAACCGAATTCATAGAATTGGATCATGGACATGATTTTTATGCAACACAAACAATTTTGGACGAAGATGGACGTCGGGTAGTAATAGCATGGTTCGATATGTGGGGGCAAGAATATCCTGACCGCGATGCTGGCTGGAGTGGTCAAATGACACTCCCGAGAGTTTTATCCCTTTCGGAAAATTTAAAACTAATCCAGAAACCCATAAAAGAGATTTCTGCTGCCCGTGGTCACACACTGTACTCCGGAAAGGCACGAGATGGTCACACCATTCACTTGGAAGATAAGACTGGTGAAATAAAAATAACAGCATCAAAGTGGCACAATCTCAATCTATTTATAGAGTCCACAAATGCAAGTGTTTCAATTAGTTATGATTTCCTTAAAGGTAAGGTGACACTCAATCGTGGTGGTGAAGATGGTATCCGCAGAACAAAGTGGAGGCCTGTTACTCAAAAACTTGAGTGGTACATCCTTGTGGACGCGAGTTCCATTGAATTATTCTGTGGGGAAGGTGAAGTTACTTTCTCCAGCCGCTTCTTCCCCGATGGCGATGTTAAACTTAGGTTAGGAGATCATGTGAAGATTGAAAACTTGTCTGTTTCTGCAATGAAACGTACTGTAGAAGTGCCTAATGAGAGTTAAACTATTCAATGCTTGTATATATTAACCTTGTTGCAAATCACGACTGTAATGAAAATTTATGTAAAAAATGACAATGTTGTTCCATAACTACATTGTCAACTTCTAATTTTTAGTTTTTTTTTTATGATTCTCGCTTGTTTATTACGTACGTATGTACCTTTCATATTTTGTCCACATTAAATGAAAAAATAAACCTTATGCATTTTTTTTTTGTGGGTTGTGCCTATATGTATAAAGACCACTTAAAATCAAGTTTTTATGTGGCTTGGCATTGTTTAAAGAATCAAGAATTATACTATACTTATCTCAAGAATTATACTATTATACTAAAAATTAACTATTTCGTATTCGTTCCTTTGAAATTGTAACCAAAGAAATGGAGGCTATTTTTATTCACTAAAACGGTAGGTAAGGAACTATATAATTGTTTGATTTGTAATAAACTAGTTTTTCGCGAATAACGAATTACCTAAGCAATTTTGGGGAACAAAGTTATAACTTTAAATTCCATAAAAATACTGCCCATATAATAGAAGATAAAACTTTATATGTAGGTACAATAATAATATCTAACTCTTTATTGGACTTCAGAAAAATACATGATGTAAACTATATTATTAAAATAAACACTATTTAAACTAATGAAAATCATTTGTATAAACACAGGTGGCAGTCCCATAGTCTAAATACAGGGTCCAATTAAAATAGATGGACAAATTTTACCACAGCGCTTAGTACGTCTAACGAAAGATATCCAAGCAAAAAAAAAAACACTGATTAAAATGATTTTATTTTGACCTAAATAGTAAATACCTGGCACTCTAGAATAAACACATCCATCCATATGGGTAGGTACTTGCACTCGCGCCCCGTTGCGCGCATGCTCGCATCACAATTTTAAAGACAATGGAGGGATGTGTTTATGCATTGGGTAACCATCATTTATAAGTGTATTTTTGTTAGCTGATTATTTTAATTGTAAGTCTGGAATGCGTTTTTCTTGTATATTTTTTTACCATTGTCCTTATTTTGGTGGTCTGAATGATTGTCCACCTATTTTAATGGGACCTTATTTATTATATGTTTGGCAAAACAAACAGGAATACTGTATAAACTTGTTTTTTATTCCAGATGACCATCTTATTGTTTATAAAATAAAATGTTATAGGTGTTTTCACAAGTTTATTGCTGCAGTTTTTACTATGCTACTGGGTTTATGCATATGCAACCTTTCCCAAGCCCAGAGGTCCGCTCAATGTGTTTCGTGTTTCTACAACGACTTTTAATAGGATTGACATACCTATCAATTAATCTTCTATGGCCCCTTGTACACACACATTTTTCTTGGCTACTATGATTTATTCACCGTGTATAGGCACGGTCGGCAGATATCTATGGATCATTAAAGGAAGCTTGTTGACAAACCGTTTTTTCTACGGCGCAGTTTATTTATACGCCGCACCATATACAAACCGTGCCGTGTACAAAGGGCCTTAGTCAATCCAATGCATTCTGACTTTTCCATCATAGTTATTGCTGATAGAATATCACTTTCTCTAGGCCCTCAGGCAGTGTTAAAATGGTTGATTAGTATTATTGGGACATTGATGTCCGTGCCACCCTGTACAATTTGCAAAGTAACAATATCAACGTTCATGTTTTTATCTTGCGTGTTTCCTTGCTATGTTCTGCCTATTCATTAAATAAA
Organism: Apamea anceps; assembly: GCA_951799955.1. Classification (NCBI taxonomy): domain Eukaryota; kingdom Metazoa; phylum Arthropoda; class Insecta; order Lepidoptera; family Noctuidae; genus Apamea; species Apamea anceps. The sequence goes on along the minus strand of OX637508.1, from coordinate 3,615,121 downwards.
CATTAATCTGACAATCACCTAGCCAAGGTCATCAGTTTAATACAATAATGAGTGCAAAAACAATCACTACGCTTACGTCATACAAGCGACAAGATCGCGTTGGTTCAGGAAGAAAATATAGTGAAAATAGAAATAAAATGAATATTCTATACAGAACCGGATATTTGGCACACTGCATCGAGAATTAATTATGATGGGTTACTTAGGGTTGGCGATTCAGACCATTTAAAACGAAAACAAAAAAAGGTGCTTTCTTTCACTGACAGTGAAAGATTTCAACTTACACAGATTTAATTTATGAAGTAGGTATCTACTATTATTACACAACTATTTACCGGGTTGAAACCTGCAACTTCATGATCGAAAAGAGACATCCTTTCCTCGTATCTATATGTATCGTATCGCGTCGCCTCATCAATTTTGTAGCATTTACCCGGCTTTACCTGCGTGGATATCAAAAATTATCCCGCGGGATCGTTCTGCTTACCAGGATAAAAAGATTTGTCCTATTCCAGGTCCTGGTCTATCCATGAGCTTTTCATTCAAATTCGTTCAGCCGTAAAGGTGTGAAAAGAAAACAGACGGACAGAGTTACTTACTATTTAGAATATTAATAAAAGTATGGAGTACAAGCAGCGTCCCGAGATTTCACCCACGTAAGAGTTGATTCCGTGGGAATATCGGGATAAAAATTACTTATCTTTTTTTTTTTTTTCAGGATGTGAAATAATCAAATGACCCCTCCCGCTCTGGGTGGAGCAGAAGGGAGTGTCAGACTCTTACTGTCTAAAACCCACCCGTGTCCCTTCCTTAGCCCTTTATGTTCCAGTACAGCGGTAACCCTTTCGGACGATCCCGCTACCCTGGCAGGCTTCGGCTCTATCGGGCCCCGTCACTTATGCTGACATCTCTTGAGGCGCGCGTGGAACACATACACGCCGTCCGGCATGGACCTAGTCCTGATCGGACGGAGAGCTACCCATTACACTCCGCCCGCAGGCCCGCGCCTACGGTGGCCGGGAGTCGTCACGCGGCTCCCGACGCCCGGAGCGTTTCCCGCGGTGGCGGGTTGAGGCGTGAGGTGCGTTCTTTCACCCACCCCGCCGTCTCCTTCGCTAGCATGACTGCTTCGCAGAAGGAGGTGATAAAAAGTATCTTAGGTGTGATTCTGATGTGTAATTTATATTACTGTAAAGTTTCACAAAAATCCGTTTAGTAGTTGTTGCGTGAAAGAGTAATAAACATCCATTCATCCATCCCCACAAACTTTTGCGTTTATAATATTAATTCGATGGTAGGATAGATTATACAGTGTGATAATCCATACTCCATACTTGTATTAATATCAGCAGGGACATCGATGCGCAACCTGTTACCATGGATTCAGTCCATGATTCTGAATCCCACTGAGTTGAAATTTGCGGCCGCTTAGCAAAAAAATTGCTTTTCCTTTGATTTTGGACACATTTTTTGATAACCGACGAAAAATTTCTATTCAGCACATGATTCTCCAATGAGAACGAAACATGTGCTTGCCAGCCTGTATTTTTGGTTATAATTACAGGGCAAACACCTTTCCACCCACTGAAAAGGAACATCACCAATCCGCACTGGGTCGACGTAGTGGGTTACGGCGGACTCATTCGCATAGAGAGGAGACCTGTGTCCCAGCAGTGGGAACATTGTAGGTTGATTATGCATGTTTCTCACGTTTTCAATGGATCAGTGATACATATTTATGATTAGGAAGGAAAATAATCATATGGGTAATATATGAATTAAATAAAAGAGTATATTTTCCTACTAATAAAAATAAACCACCTGTTTACACATATTTGCACTGTTATGGCAAAACATGACTGTGCCATAATTTTATGTAACATTTGGCATGCCATGTGCCAAATAAATGATCTAAACTATTCTAAATTTCTATACGGAATTTACTTTACTATTGCTATCGGCGAAAATATAACCATGACTGATAATTACAGCTACTGGACATTGAAACTCGGAAACAGCTGTCACTCCATGTAGAATACGGCAGGCTTTAACGGTGTCTAGACATTTCTCCAGTATTTAGGAAGGTGCGCACATTCATATTCAGCCGGAAAACAGAACCCTGGTTGCATACTTTAAGAGGGGACACATTCCCTGGCACTGCTAGCAGCCACTTACTTCCCGGGGAGTCTAAATCAAATTGCGGTTCGCCTATCAAGGGGTCGCAAAGTACTAGGGTGGCATCTTTTGCCCCAAGTCGCGGAGGCTTTATTCAAAGTGTGGGGTGTCCCAGACGTCGATCTGTTCGCGTCAAGAGATACGGCTATCGTACCATAGTACGTAACATTGGATACCAGAGATTGTTCAGCAGTATTCTGCAACGTATTCAGCTGAAAATGGGACTATCATCTAGGGTGGGCATTTCCCCTCACCCAGTAGAATACTGGCTCATTAGAGTACTGGCTCATTTGAACAGTGCAAAAGGAATTTACATCCTAATAGTACTGGAGCGGATCAAATGTTTTTGGCTACCCGACCTGCGAGCGAGAGCCATAGTAGAGGCACTTCCGAGAAAGAGCCTGCGGAAGGTCCTAATAGATCGGACGACAGGCCTTGCACAAGTTGACTTTTCTTGCCTGGGAAATTGGGGGTGGGCTGATTATATTGCTCGCTGGTCCATAGAGGACATCATCATCTGCCTAGCCTTTTCCCAACTATGTTGGGGTCGGCTTCCAGTCTAACCTGATGCAGCTGAATACCAGTATTTTACATGGAGCGACTGCCTATCTGACCTCCACAACCCAGTTACTGGGTAATACGATACCAATTGGTAAGACTGGTTGTCAGACTTTCGGGCTTCTGACTACCCGTAACGACTGTCAAAGATCCACGAATGATAGCCTGGACCAACGGCTTAACGTGCTTTCCGAGGCACGGAGGGGTCTCGGTATGTTAAGATGGTCACCCATCCACAAACCAACCGCGGCAAGCGTAGCTTAACCTGACCGATCGACCTGTGCGGCTGAAGTAGCTGGCGGACATCTACTTTAACAACATATAGTACCCCTATTAGAAGATGATTATTGTTGTGTGATACCAATAAAATTAACAAAAAAAACCTGACGGCCAGCAGGTTCCTACATTTTTACCTGCACTACAAAAACTACCAAATTAGGAAATTTTGTTTAACTGGCTAAGAACTTCAACAAATTCAGATTCTTTATTTCACACAGCTTCAATACTCTTGCTGGCCTTAGTCATAGGATTCATGATCTCACATTATAAGAAAATAACCCTGTGAATCTAATTACTACGGAAGATGAAATAACTTTGTGGCCAAGGTTTGACTCAACAACAGATTCTAATACATACAGATAGTCAGATTGGTTGTTGCGGAAACACCCAGACCATCGAGTCTGCCCTGTCAAACACATTAATAACTTTATAGAAAGCTCTGAAATGAAAAGAAGCGCAGACGGAACTGTCTCAAGTCTATTTATTTTTCTATCAGGGAAATTAAAACCTGCTTCAAGAATAATGGTAGCAGGTTGGATTCATAGTATTTTTAAAGATGCTAATATTCATGCCCTACCAGGCAGCATCAGGTCAGCAGTAGCCTCTAGAAATTGGTTGGAGAATAGACCTGTTAAAAAAAAAACTTAACACAGGAAACTAGTAAAATTACTGTTGTCCAGTAAACAGAGTTGATAATACCAACTCTAATATTGATTCATTGTTTTTAAATTTTTCTAGTATTGGTTAAAAAATAGCATTTATAAAGCGATTTATTCCTATATTAGGATTATTTAAGAACTATTAATTTGTTTTCTTTGATTCATTTTAAAGAAATTTCTATTTTTTGTTACATTTGGACATACACAGATGTTATTGTAAAAACTGCAATAAACCGATCTATTTTCTAGAACAGTTGTATAATTCATTCAGCATAGCGTTTGTATTTACCACCAGCAGATACCTAACAGGTCTTCACCTAGTAAACACATAATATGACTGTTTTGCATTCCAACAAAACAGGTGTTACACACAGTGTTGCAGCTCGTCTCTAGCTGGTGAGCTGAAGACCCTACGACATTGACAGCTTCGCGCCAAGCGTCCTTCTTGATTAGAAAAGGACGCATGCTGGTGAGCGAGAGAGACAGTCCTAAAACCATGGATAATTCAGTAAGTTTTAACCATAGATATCAATATAAAGGCAGATTTACATTAAAATCAAAATCAAAAGTCATTTATTCAAATTAGGCTGAGAATTAGCACTTTTCGAACGTCAAAATTACAAAAGACAGTCCCCCAAAAACGCCCGCCCTTCGCCACTTCCTAGTGCTATCGCTGGGAAGAAGAAGTGGCGGAACAAACTCCCCAGCAGCACAGCTGTCTGTTTAGTTAGAATATAGTTGCATGTATACAATACTAGGAACCTATGTTCAGTAATGAACATTACAAGAAGCTTAAATTATTTGCCATATTATGTCAGCTAGCCACGCCAATATACCAACAAATATAATAAAAACTATGCGTACTCAAGCTAAAAAATAATTAATTAAAATTAAAATAAAAACTCACTACCTAAATAAAAGCCTCCAGGCATAAAGGGCGTGACAGCTTACATATTTATGCATTGCTGGGTTCGTCACATAGCTGTCACTTGCAGTCACAGATGATGAACTAGGACCATCGATGTGAAATAAATGAGTTAATACTAATAACAGTAACCTGTCAGTACCTAAGCTAATTCTGGAGAAAGAACATGAACATTGTCTTGAGTTAATTAGGGCGACCAACTATTCTTATCGTGTAAGTAGTCGTTGATGGAATAGTAAGCCTTTGAACAAAGGTTGGATTTTACTTGAGCTTTAAACGCATTAAAAGGCAAGTCTAGCAAAGAAGAGGGTATCTTGTTATAAAAAGTTATACCAAGCCCAACAAATGAGTTATGAACCTTATGAAGCCGGTGAAAGGGAGCACGTAGTTTGTCCTTATTTCTAGTGTTGACACTGTGAATATCACTGTTTTTAGTGTACAAGTGCAAATTTTGCCTAATATATAGGATGTTGGCGAAGATGAATTGTGATGCAACCGTGAGAATACCAATATCTTTAAAAAAATCTCGTAGAGAAACTCTGGCACCTAGCTGGTAAATTGCTCGAACAGCTCGTTTTTGAAGGACAAATATATTTTGTATATCAGCGGCTTTGCCCCACAGCAGAATACCGTAGGACATAACACTGTGAAAATAACTGAAATAGACTAAACGAGCTGTATCAACGTCAGTGTATTGTCTTACTTTCCTGACGGCGTAGGCAGCTGAACTGAGCCTTCCTGCTAGACTTGATATATGAGGTCCCCACTGAAGTTTGGCATCTACTGTTAGTCCTAGAAAAATTGCCGAGCCTACTGTTTCAAGCACCTCTTTATTTAAGACGATGTTGGGTCCTAGATTTCTGACATTCGGTAAGGCGATCATCAGCTTCTTCACCTAGCAACACTGTGTGTTTTATTCACACATAATACCTGGGCCCCAAGTCTGCTAATTTCAATGACATGTCCCACTATTACGATTCAATCGAGAGTCAATTATAATTCAATTATCATTGTGACAAAATGCGTATTCTGCTAAAACTTAAATGTGGTGTCAATGGAATTGTAATAGAATCGTAATTGGATTGCAATGGTGTTAGTTGAATATTTCGCGGTGTTGCCTATTAAAATCTACCACGACACTGAATGAATGAATGAGTTATAATTTATTTTAAATTAAGGTTTTTTTTTCATGTCTGTGATTGAATTACGACTCATAATAAATATATTGTCTATAATGAAATGCCTTCTCGATAGAATAAGACCAAATGTTGTAAAAAACACTACTTATAATACGGGGACTATGTTGCCAAAGTAAAAAATTGATGCTGTCGCGGAAATGTCACTTTCAATTCAACGAACTTGTCAAAATATAAAGTGACTGTTGATTGTGTTTTAAATTTTTCTATATAATACTTGTAAAAAGTTTTTAAAAGTTAAAAACGAGTATTTGCAAAATGACAAATTAAATAAGTAAGTACTTAAAATCTTTGTTAAAGTTAATTGAAATTCGTTGACTGCAATTATTTAATATTTCAATTTGATATTACAAAAATTGTATTTACTTAAAATAGAATAGTTGCCTATTCAATACTTAGACAATTTATATTTAAGCACCACCTCATTGTAGCTCGGGATTTGCGACGTTGCCGAGCCAATTCTAATATCGTTGTCGTCGAAGGCGATCATTAGAATTGGCTAAAGCCAAAATACGCCAACATAAACTTGGTGATGGCCTCATTATTATTTTAAATTAAAACCATTATACAACAATTCAAACGCTACGCGTGACGATCTATCGTTGTTGAATTGTACTTCAATGGTAAGATTGTCATTGAGAGACGATTCACATAAATGTCAAATAACGAGCGGACTACCAATAATTGTAAGATCGAGACACAACTGTGACACGATTGAAGAGCAGAATAGCAAATTGTTCAATGGCGATTGAGTCGCAGTTCGATGATATGTCAATGGAACACCATTGGTCTTAAATAAGTAGTAGAATACCAAATGTGCCAAACTATTCAATCGAGATGCAATTGAGATTCAATTGAAGCATTTGTAAATTAGCAGACTTGGGGCCCTGTTTTGTTGGAATGCAAAACAGTCATATTATTATAATAAACACTATTTACTCAAATAAGTATTAGAGTAATGAAAATCATTTGTATAAACACAGGTGATAGTCTCATAGTCTAAATATTTTGTTTGGCAAAATAAACAGGAAAACTGTATAAATTTGTTTTTAGGGTTCCGTAGCCAAATGGCAAAAAACGGAAACCTTATGGATTAGTCATGTCTGTCTGTCTGTCCGTCCGTATGCCACAGCCACTTTTTTTCGAAACTATAAGAACTATGTATACTGTTGAAACTTGGTAAGTAGGTGTAGGTATTCTGTGAACCGCATTAAGATTTTCACACAAAAATAGAAAAAAAAAAACCATAAATTTTGGAGGTTGCCCATACTTCGAACTGAAACTCAAAAACTTTTTTTCATCAAATCCATTCGTGTGGGGTATTTATGGATAGGTCTTCAGCGGATGCGTAGCCTGCGGTGCCTGGAGTACCGGTGTCGCGCGCCGATGCACGCCTTGCGTAACGCCTCCACCTCCTGCGACCACCAGTACACCCGACGTCGGGCGCATCCTGGCCAGACTCGGGGCATTGCCAAAGGAGATGGCTAAATAGAAGTATGGACGACTTTTCAACAATGAATAAACATGGTACCTAGCAACATGTAATTCTGAATAGCTGGATATTAGTATTTCATATAAAAAAAGTTTCAGGAACTTTTAGTATCTTTTTATTCCTGAAAATTAGATCGTGTAACTCCTACGTCAATAGGCATACAAAAACTGCAAATAAAAGATATTGCTATGAACTTTTACCTAGGCGTTTAGATGTATCTGCGATAATATTGATAATTGTATTTTTGCCTAACGACCCACCCCGATTTCGCACGGTGGTACTTGAGTAATTATATCTACAAAAGGGTAATTGCACCAAAAACCGTGATACAACGAGCATTCTACAATCCGCGTAAAAATCACTCCCCGCCCGCGTGTATTTAAGTATTAAACTCTTATAAATCCTAAACTACTTATTCAAATGAGTTGAAATAAAGACAGTTTTCACAGACAATATAAGTAGTGGTTGAAATGATGAAAGTATTTAAAAATAAGGATTAATATTAACTGAAAATAAATGGACTCGAGAGGCGGATTCTGGGCGCTGATTGGGGCAACGAGCGCAAGAATAACACTCAGGTGGCAGGATTTTTCTGACTTGAATTACATTGGTCAATACAACCTACACGAATGTATACCTAAACCTTCCGGAAGAACCAATCTACCTACTAGTGACAACCCCATTAAAATCTGTTTGTCAATACATCCGTACAGACAAACTGACCAACAAATGCACCTGGGGGACTTAGTTTAATTAGTATGTGGTGATTGTTAAATCCTGGGAGGACATAAAAGATATTAAAATAAAACAACAAAAATACGATTTATTTATTTATTCTGTGAATCTTATAAGAACATTATCTAAAAAAGTTAGTTTAGGTTATCTGTCCGTTTGATCAAATCATTCAGATTGGATGCTAGCCCATTAACACAACCAGATAGAGAGAGGTCAGGGACAGTAGTTCTGACGATTTATAGGCCGAGAAACTGAATATCTGAAAAGGAAGATGATCCATAATGCTACCAGATAGGCATGTAAATATAAAAGAACACACTGTATTTAAAAAACAATTTATTTACTTGATGGAAAGCTGGATGTGACGTTGGTAAATTCTGTAACATTGAATCGTTTCTTTCCACTGCATTGTATACTTCTCACAGAACGGCCACAAGTTATGCGCACCATTGTATGGCCAAATAAACGTACATCACTAGTTGCTTCTGAATTCAGCAGTTCATAACAAGGATGACCAATGTTGGCATTCCTTGGAACCTACAACAAACTTAATTACCTTAGTACCCACATGAATTATTTATAATAAATAAAGCAACCAGTCTGCAAGCAACCACGTCTTAGTTTCAGAAAATAAATCGTTTTGATACCTGTTATCAAAAATCGATATAAGTATAGTTTTGATTTGACATTCTAGAAAAACAACATGACCCGTCCCTAGTTTGTAGTACTGTATTATTATTCTCTTTGAACTTGTCATGTCAATCAAAAAAAGCAACTAAGATACTTTTTTATGTCTAACAGTTCACGAAAGTTCTAGGAAATTATTAAACGCTTCATAATTCATGAACGAATATTTAAATATTACGAGTTAATGTGAGGTTACTATTCATGCTTGGGGCAGTCATTTAGCCATGTCCTTTATACAATTTTCCTGTTTATTTGGCCAAACAAAATATTTAGACTATATGAGACTACCACCTGTGTTTATACAAATAATTTTCATTACTTTATTACTTATTTGAGTAAATAGTGTTTATTATAATAATATGACTGTTTTATATTCCAACAAAACAGGTATTATGTGTGAATAAAACACACAGTGTTGCTAGGTGAAGAAGCTGATGTAAATCTGCCTTTATATTGATATGTATGGTTAAAACTTACCGAATTATCCATGGTTTTACCTGTCTGTCTCTCTCACCAGCATGCGTCCTTTTCTAATCAAGAAGGACGCTAGGCGCGAAGCTGTCAATGTTATAGGGTCTTCAGCACACCAGCTAGAGAATAGCTGCAACACTGTGTGTTTTATTCACACATAATACCTGTTTTGTTGGAATGCAAAACAGTCATATTATGTGTTTACTAAAACACGCAGTGTTGCTAGGTGAAGACCTGTTAGGTATCTGCTGGTGGTAAATACAAACGCTATGATGAATGAATTATACAACTGTTCTAGAAAATAGATCGGTTTTATTGCAATGTTTACAATAACATCTGTGTATGTCCAAATGTAACAAAACATATAAATTTCTTTAAAATGAATCAAAGAAAACAAATTAATAATTCTTAAATAATCCTAACATAGGAATAAATCGCTTTATAAATGCTATTTAAATTTAACCAATACTAGAAAAATTTAAAAAAAAATGATTTAATATTAGAGTTGGTATTATGAGCTCTATTTACTGGACAACGGTAATTTTTACTAGTTTCCTTTGTTAAGTTTTTTTTAACAGGTCTATTCTCGAACCCATTTCTAGAGGCTACTGCTGACCTGATACTGCCTGGTAGGGCATGAATATTAGCATCTTTAAAAATACTATGAATCCAACCTGCTACCATTATTCTTGAAGCAGGTTTTAATTTCCCTGATAGAAAAATAAATAGACTTGAGACAGTTCCGTCTGCGCTTCTTTTCATTTCAGACCTTTCTATAAAGTTATTAATGTGTTTGACAGGGCAGACTCGATGGTCTGGGTGTTTCCGCAACAACCAATCTGACTATCTGTATGTATTAGAATCTGTTGTTGAGTCAAACCTTGGCCATAAAGTTATCTCATCTTCCGTAGTAATTAGATTCTCAGGGTTATTTTCTTATAATGTGAGATCATGAATCCTATGACTGAGATCAGCAAGAGTATTGAAGCTGTGTGAAATAAAGAATCTGAATTGTTGAAGTTCTTAGCCAGTTAAACAAAATTGCCTAATTTGGTAGTTTTTGTAGTGCAGGTCTAAACCTGCACTACAAAATCGTTTATCATGTTCTAAAAGCCATTTCACTTGCTAACAAGTGAAATGGCTTTTAGAACATGATAAACGAAACAATGTTTTGAGTTATCTACTTTTCATATTGCACAGTAAGTAGAAATAGCTCATTTATGAAGAAGAAGAATAGTTTCATAAGCTAACTTATCTTCTAAAACTAACTTTGCCAAAAATCTAGCAACCTGCTGGCCGTCAGGTGTTTTTTGTTAATTTTATTGGTATCACATAACAATAACCATCTTCTAATAGGGGTACTATCATGTTGTTAAAGTAGATGTCCGCCAGCTACTTTTTAACAATTACTGTCCTCTATGGACTAGCGAGCAACATAATCGGCCCACTCCCAATTTTCCAGGCAACTTGTGCCTGTCGTCCGATCTATTAGGACCTTCCGCAGGTTCTTTCTCGGAAATGGCTCTACTATGCTGCCGTCCTTTAACTAAAAGGCCGTTAAGCCCAAAAAGTTGTTTCGGAGAAAATGCCAAAAAACGCGGGAATCGTTGTTTCTTAAAAACTATGATACTTAGGTTAATGATTTTTGGACACATCAATTGATATTTCTTTCAGTTTATCCTAAATAACCCTTTCTGTCCAGAAACTAATATTAATTACTTTTAAAATTCATTTTTCTAATTTTGTTAAGCATGTAACCAATTTATTGCATCTTATTACTGTACTAAAAGGCCGTTAACCATACCGTAGCGGCTTTTTAGTGAAGTAATTTATTTAAAATTTTAACCTTCATAATGTTAGTTATATTTGTTTGGAATTCCTTAACTAAAAAGTTGTTAAGTGACCATAACTACTTTATAGCCATGAAATTCGCTTCGATTTCAATTTCAATAACTTTCCTAATAAGCGGTTAAGGGGCTTTAGATGCTTTTTAACTAATTGTTGCCAATGTTATATGGAACTTTTGTAAATTCTTAACTACTTTACTTAACTAAAAGGTGGCTAAACATATTTCGCTTGTGGTTAACTTCTTTATAGTTAAGCATTCATATGGAAACATGTGAGTAATTAAATACATGTTCCTTTAAAAATCAAAAATATAAGCAACATTTAAAAAGGAAAAGAAATATAATTTTACTAATCAACTATAACTAATTAAGATCTAACAGATCATGAAATCACTATTTGGTATGGACAATATACTAAATCCATGTTCTTTATTCCATTGATTCAACCATTGATACGATAGGAACCGATAGGAACCTTCTCACTAAATTATTTTAATAAACTAAGGTTCATTATATCAGCCATGAGGCAACGTCAGCCTTAAATTATTTTAATATTACAAAAAAGTTATAAAATATTTAGTAAAATTACACTGAATGAATAATAAAACATAGAACAGCACTTTTCAAGTGTACAAATTAAATGTATCAATATTAATCCTACCAATATTATAAGCTACCTTTAGCTTGTGGCTTCGCCCGCGTTGAGGTCCAAAATGATCCTATGAGAAAGTACTACCGGGATGTTCATCCTAACCCTGGTCATGATATTCACGTGTGCCAAACTTCATCTAAATTCTTTTAGCCTTTAAGGCGTGAAATATCACTTTCGCTTTATACTTTTATACTAAGTATGGATTTGAAAGTCTGTAAGTTTGATGGTTATAGTTCGCCTCAACGGCTGATCGGATTTAATTGAAATTTGGCACACTGGCAGACACTGGCCTGAAATAAGACATTGAATACTTCTTATCCCATTAGTTCATTTCCGTGGGTTAATTATTCGGAATTATACCATTTCCACGTGGACGGATCTATAAGCAAAAGCTTGTAGTTTTAAGTATTTAGCAATATAACAGTATCTAAATTAAACACATTCAACAATCAACTCAGCCTATCGCAGTCCACTGCTGGACATAGGCTTCTCCCAGGCGATGCCACAACACCCTGTCCTCCGCCTTCCGTATCCAGTTTGTCCCAGCCACCTTCTTTAGCTTGTCGGTCTATCTAGCTGGGGGGCGTCCCACATGACACTTGCCGATACGTAGTCTCCACTCCAGGACTCGTCTGCTCCACCGACCATCGAAACTTCGACAAACATGGCCAGCTCACTGCCACTTCAGTTTACTTACTTTGCTAGCTATGTCGGTAACCCTGGTTCTTTTCCGAATAATTTCATTCCTGATTTTATCCTTCAAAGAGTCTCCGAGCATAGCTCGCTCCATAGCGCGCTGAGCGACATTGAATTTGTAGACCAGCCTGACCGTCAGTGTCCTCGTTCCGGCACCGCATAGCATGACGAACAAAACGCACTGGTTGAAGATTTTAGTCTTCAATCACTTCGGGATAGGCGAAGAGGCGACTTGACATATTTTTTAAATGCTGCCCAACCCAACAGGATCCTTCTGTCGGCTTTTTTCTCTAAGTTGTGTCTAACGAGCTCGATGACATGCCCTAGGTAGACATAATCCTTCAAAACTTCAAGAAGTGGCCCTTCGATGTGGATTGGACTCTTTAAGACATGTGAATTATACATGACTTTTGTCTTGACCAAAATGCTGAAGCCAACCCGCCGAGAGGCTCCATTTAGGCTGGAGAGACGCTGGAAAAGCTCTGTTCCAGTGTCTCTGCCAATATGAGGATGTCATTTGCAAATCGAACAAGGCGAACAAGCGCTGGAACAGTTAGACCAGATGTTGCACAGCCTAAATGGAGGATCCTTCTAGGATTTTTCTCGATCCTTCTCGTTAAAACATGCAAATTGTACATAACTTTTGTCTTGTCCAAATTTACGCTAAAGCCAACCCGCCGAGAGGCTCCATTTAGGATAGAGAGACGCTGATACAGTTAGCTGTTCCAGCGTCTCTGCCATTATGACGATGTCATCGTCAAATCGAAGATGTGAGAAGTACTCGTCGTCCACGTTGATACCCTGCCCAATTCAGTCCAGCCTCTTGAAGACCTAATGCATGGGTGAACAATTTCGGGGATATTACATCCCAGGGGGAGAACTGATCTCACCTCTTGAAGAACAGAACCACCTCACCTCTGCTCCATGCCTTGGGCTTTGTACCCTCTAAGATGACGAAATTGTAGAGACTCGCTAGCTCTTTGATTGAGATTTTGTAGTATTTCTTTTTCTTCGTCTGCATCGTCAATTTTTCGGTCGTCTTCAATGGGTTCGTAGTTCTTATCTTTGACAGAGTCAGTTTCAATGGCAGACGGTGCTCCGGGTAGAAAGATTAAGTCCGACAGAACGGCAAACGGCTTGAGCGGGGCACCCGCATCCCGCTCACACCCGGAGTGAACGCAGCGCGAGAGTCGATAAACTGCCTTTTAGCTAAGTAATGAGGCTTAGCTGCTTTGTAGCTAAGCAAAATTATATTTTTTTAATGAAATACTTTACTAAAATAGCATTAAGGGCGGGTAACTGTAAATAAGTTAAGTTTTTCACGGAAACTATTTTTTAAATGCTTAACTATAAAATAGTTATAGTCCTTTGGCGTCTCTATAGTCAAGAATAATCAGATAACGTACTTGTAGTTAAGGAGAAGGCCTGAAAATAATCATCACATCGGGCAGTTAAGGTACTTTAAAGTACATTAAGCGAAGAAGTTTGGGTTAGACGCTTTCAAGTGATGGAATCATCACAAATTGTGTTACTTAACGGCCAAAATTTTTTTCATATCTTTGGAACTATTTATGTTGTATTAATGATTCTTAGACAGAAAGATAGAGAATTTTGAACTCTGTCACTTTCTATTAAAAAGTAAAAATTGACCATTTGAGGGTTAACGGCTTTCTAGTTAAAGGACGGCAGTATGGCTCTCGCTCGCAGGTCGGGTAGCCAAAAACATTTGATCCGCTCCAGTACTATTAGGATGTAAATTCCTTTTGCACTGTTCAAATGAGCCAGTACTCTAATGAGCCAGTATTCTACTGGGTGGGGGGAAATGCCCACCCTAGATGATAGTCCCATTTTCGGCTGAATAAGTTGCAGAAGACTGCTGAACAATCTCTGGTATCCAATGTACTTTGGTACGATAGCCGTATCTCTTGACACGAACAGATCGACTTCTGAGACACCCCACACTCTGAATAAAGCCTCCGCGGCTTGGGGCAAAAGATGCCACTCTAGTACTTTGCGACCCCTTGATAGGCGAACCGCAATTCGATTTAGACTCCCCGGGAGGTAAGTGGCTGAGAGAGTTAAATGTAATTGTTCTGCAAGTTTTAGGACTCTGGGCGTCAATCCTAGCAGTGCCAGGGAATGTGTCCCCTCTTAAAGTATGCAACCAGGGTTCTGTTTTCCGGCTGAATATGATTGTGTGCACCTGCTTTTGATATGGGGCCCACTTTCCTGATAGGTGAGTACTGTTTAATTGAGCTCCCTACTCTAAGTCTGCAGCATTCGTGGTCAAGAAGTGAGTCACGTGGTCAAAAAGTGAGTCACACTTTTCTTGACTATTGGTGTCGAGCTGTAATTTACAGCTTTTGACTACCATTTTAGGTCTGCTGAACGGGTAGAGGAAGATCTTTTCTCTCTCTCTTAATATGATCTAATAAATTTTAGAAAGAGTTGGGCTCCGCGACAGCGCAGTCGACCCGCTGATACTGCGTAATTTGCAAAGTTCAGCAAACCTAATAAACTCTCGAGCTTCTCGCAGATTTTTTTTTTTTTTTTACTTCTATCTTTTTATATTCTTGGGAAGAACTTTTACCCAGTTTTGCTGAGTGTTTCATACTAAGCCAAAATTTTAAACCTCCTGAGATGGCTCCAGAATGAACTTGTGATAATTTATGTGCTGTCCCATACTACCCAACATTCTCAGTGTTTCCGAAAGCTGAGAAACCATCATAGTCCAATCCGATTGGCCGGGAAAAAATCGTCCAAATACACTTATGCGGAAAACTAATGCTCATAGGATCTCCGCAATCCTGAGGCAAACATCTTTGGTGCTAATGACAGACTAAATAGTGAGGCTGTTGATTGTAGCACTTCGTTGTTGCAAATCATTCACAGGAACCGCCTGTAAGTGTCTGCAATTGGTAAACGAAAATAGGCCAGGTGAATGTCTATTTTCCCTAACCAGTCATTTGTCTGAAGGAAGTTGGCTACATCAGTTTGTGAAATTAAATAGAAAGGTTTCACTGACTAAGTTGAGACCTCTGAGGCCAAAGATGGGACGTAGTCCTCCATCAATTTTATTACTAGAACCATTCGCAAAAGAAACCCTGGATTGAGGATTGGCGGTGTCTCTAATATTTTATCTTGTTTTTGTGTGGAGGATCATGTCCGTTATGTCCTTTGTTAATTAAACATATGGTTGTCTGGATACTGAAGGGGAAAGTCTTTAAGAATGGGATGCGGCCACTTGTTATTAATTTCATAATATAATTGTATCCTCCCTGTTGTTGTCACAAATTGGCATGGCCCTTCAGACAACCCCCCTTTAAAAATTTTGATTAGAGGAGCAATTCTCGTAATTTTAAGAACGTTCACAGTCTGATCTCAGTCTCAATCTGTCAAAAATAACTCTAATTTGCCTACGTTTTGACAAGCTTTTGACATTTGTTTGTCGCTGAGATGAGACTGCGACTAGATTTTGAACGTTTTAAATTACGAGAATTGGCCTTCTGATAGTAAGTTGTTATTATTAGTGTTGGAGGGTGTGTTATTTGTTGTATGATATATCTTTGTTATGTGTTTTATAAGGGGTGTGATGTTTCTTGTTTGACACATAAGATGTATTCAAGGCTTTTCTCTCTGTAATATAAGCCGGAGTGTTAAGCCATACTTGAGATCCACCTAAAGAAGCTATGATAGGCTGCGTATCTCGGCTTAAAAGATATACTTGGCTAGGAAGAACATTGTGTGCTTTTAAATTTTGATTTAAAAGCACATAAAATATGAACTCATCTAATTTCAATGCATTTAGCCCTTTTATCATACACAATCTGCACTGAGTCTCCAAATTTTTATAAGACGAGGAGCTTGGATCAAAAGTACTAGAAATCTTTTCAAACAATGTGTTAATATTTAAACTATTACAGTTTGCTCATGCCCAGTCGAGCAATTCTTGTAACCCTGATTTCAATAGTTGCCTTTGTTCCAAAACATTGTTCCGTGAAAACTAAGCAATCTTTGCCCTTATTAAAATGGCACAACTCTTCATTAGGTTTAAAAACCTACAAAACCAGGACTAGCAAAGCAAGAATCAAAAGCTTTTCTGTACCGAATGCCATTCCAGGTGGGGAATCAAACTTTTGAAGGCTAGCTAAATCTTTTAATCGTTCTTTGTCAGCTTGTGGAATAATGGTTTTTTCATCAAACTTTGTACAAAGTTCCTACACCTAAAAAGAGTTTACAACAGATGTCGGATTTCTCAAATAATGAGAGGTGGATGGGGTCGGGTTCGGCACTCTCTTGTTGTTCCTGCATTGATGTACTAAGATTAGTCAGCAGTAGTGCCAGTTAGTTAAATAGGTAACTAGATGTAAACCCCGCTTGTTGGATAAGAGTGTCTACAAGCGGGTCCGGACACGTCTAAAGTTGTCTGTACTTACGTGAAAGTTTTCATCTTCTGTGGGATGGAGGTGATGCTATGCCCTGTTCATCCTTCGAGGATGAAGAATATGATGACATTGAGTCTTCAGGTCTCGTATTATTATTGGTTTTCTGCACTGTACTCCATCCGAAACTTCAAGTTTGGAACATTGCTCACCTCCAAACACTTACCCGTACAATTTCGTCCGGATTAATCGTGATTTCAGCTTCACAATAAAGTTCAGTTTACACTACAACTTCAAACATTTCTATAACTTTTTCAATACTGTTAGTCACTCTGAAATCAACTTAATTTCCATTATTATAAAGTTTATATTTGGTTAACTTGAAATAACATCAATTTGAAACATAAGTTTGAATAGACTTTACCTACATTTCAATCAATAATTAAACCAACTATCAAAAACCACCAACCAACAAACCAGATGAGGAAGTGGACGATGATGATGGGTTGTCCACCATCATCATCAGCCCACCGACTGGCCGTCAGTCCTAAGTTAGCTTTTTTAAAACCTGAAGGCTTTTTTTTTTAGGTTAACATAAAATATTACGATGAGTACACATGCTGATTTACAATAATGCAATTGCAATAAGGGCTAATTGAAACCTATGAACCATTCAAACATTCAGGTTGATAATAATGCTATTATTAAAATAACTATCAGCATTGAGTACCTTCATAAGGTTAAACTATTTTTGTTCAATAACTCAACGTTTATTGTTTCATAAAGTTATATATACATAGGTACCTACAAATGTTTATTAGGTTAAACCTTACATAACCTCTCTAATTTAACTATGAACTATTTGATTTTTATAAAATACTCCTTCAGAGACTTGAACAAGCGCACAGATTTAAAAATAAAAATACTAACTTTTAGGTCAAAACAAAAATAAAAACTTAAATCGGCCAAGATAACTCGGATACTGCTATCGTTCCGCTCCGCTTTCGGCTACTTTTCGGTTTTAATTTCAATAATGTGTGCTAACTCATAGTTAGCTCATTCACCATATGAGAAGTGTATTTATAACCCTGCTTTACGTCTAAGAAGTATGCATCGAACATTAATGATAATGATCGGTGCATACTTCCAAAATACTACAGCAACTCACATACAGACAATTTAACTGAACCATCACCTACGATAAACCTTTAGTAGTGAAATTTACATTGAATTGACACAACTGGATGCGACACGACATTACGACAGTATATAAATGACGACGACGGTGGAAATCAACTATTCAGACAGAAGAGCTCAGTCATGGCATCTGTTCTCCTGACGCGCACTATGTTAGCAGCTGTGACGAAGTTTTTGCTAATAGCATCGTTTTCTTACAGATGCTCGGCTGATAACGTTAATGGAAGCAATAAACCGCGGTATCACGCTTCTCCGCCGCACGGATGGATGAACGATCCCAATGGCTTCTGCAAATTTGGAGAATTTTACCACCTGTTCTATCAATATAACCCTAAGAGCAGCGAGGAGCCTGGTATTGCGGATTGGGGACATATGAAGAGCTCAGATCTAATACATTGGGAACATCTACCAATCGCTATGTATGCAGACGAATCATATGACAAAACTGGAGTGTTCTCAGGAAGTGCTTTAATTGAAAACAATACAATGTTTCTCTTGTACACGGGAAATGTTAATAACCCTGGAGAGACACCATATCAGCGTCAAGCTTTAGCCACAAGTACTGATGGAATTCATTTCACAAAATATGCAGGGAATCCTGTTATCAATGCGGAGGAACATCAGCCGAATATCAGAGACCCAAAAGTATGGAAACACGGTGATGATTATTACATGGTATTGGGAAATTCTTTCAATAATAATACTCTCGGACGAGCACTACTTTATTCGTCGAAGGATTTAATTTCTTGGCAGGAGAAGTCAATTTTAGATGAGTCGGATGGCTCTCTGGGTTTTATGTGGGAGTGTCCGGATTTCTTCGAGTTGTGTGGACATTATGTACTGTTATTTTCACCACAAGGTATTGAACGTCAGGGAGATAAGTACAATAATCTATATCAGACTGGTTATATAGTTGGCACTTTTGATTACGAAACTCATTTGTTTACGCCTGAAACCGAATTCATAGAATTGGACCATGGACATGATTTTTATGCAACACAAACAATTTTGGACGAAGATGGACGTCGGGTAGTAATAGCATGGTTCGATATGTGGGAGCAAGAATATCCTGAGCGCGATGCTGGCTGGACTGGTCAAATGACAATCCCGAGAGTTTTATCCCTTTCGAAAAATTTAAGACTAATCCAGAAACCCATAAAAGAGATTTCTGCTGCCCGTGGTCACACACTGTACTCTGGAAAGGCACGAGGTGGTCACACCGTTCAGTTGGAAGATAAGACTGGTGAAATAAAAATAACAGCATCAAAGTGGCACAATCTCAATCTATTTATAGAGTCCACAAATGCAAGTGTTTCAATTAGTTATGATTTCCTTAAAGGTAAGGTGACACTCAATCGTGGTGGTGAAGATGGTATCCGCAGAACAAAGTGGAGACCTGTTACTCAAAAACTTGAGTGGTACATCCTTGTGGACGCGAGTTCCATTGAATTATTCTGTGGAGAAGGTGAAGTTACTTTCTCCAGCCGCTTCTTCCCCGATGGCGATGTTAAACTTAGGTTAGGAGATCATGTGAAGGTTGAAAACTTGTCTGTTTCTGCAATGAAACGTACTGTAGAAGTGCCTAATGAGAGTTAAACTATACAATGCTTGTCTATATTAACCTTGTTTCAAATCACCACTGTAATGAAAATTGATGTAAAATATGACATGGTTGTTCCTTATCTACATTTTCAACTTAATTTCTGGTTATTGAAAACAAAGTGTTTTTTTTATCTCGTAATTGTCTCAAGATTTTTAGATTTTTTATGATTCTCGCTTGTCTATTACGTATGTATGTACCTTTCATATTTTGTCCACATTAAATGAAAAAATAAACATTGTGCATTTTTTTTGTGAGTTGTACCTATATAAACCACTTAAAATCAAGTTGTTATGTGGCTTTGCATTGTTTAAAGAATCAAGAATTATACTATTATACTTAAAATTTACTATTTCGTATTCGTTCCTTTGAAATTGTAACCAAATAAATGGAGGCTATTTTTATTCACTAAAACGGTAGGTAAGGAACTGTATAATTAATTGATTTGTAATAACGTAGTTTTTTTGCCAATAACGAATTTAGCAATTTTGGGGAACAAAGTTATAACTTTAAATTCCAAAAAAAATTACTGCCTTTAAACAAGATAAAACTTTATATGTACAATAATAATATCTAACTCTTTATTGGACTTCAGAAAAATACATGATGGAAACTATATTATTATAATAAACACCATTTACACAAATAAGTAATGAAGTAATGAAAGTCATTTGTATAAACACAGGTGGCAGTCTCATATAGTCTAAATATAATGTATGTTTGGCAAAATGAACAGGAAAACTATAAATTTGTTTTTAGGGTTCCCTAGCCAAATGGCCAAAAACGGAACCCTTATGGATTCGTCATGTCTGTCTCTCTGTCCGTCCGTACTTCACAGCCACATTTTTCCGAAACTATAAGAACTATACTGTTGAAACTTGGTAAGTATGTAGGTGTATTCTGTGAACCGCATTAAGATTTTCACACAAAAATAGAAAAAAAAAAAAACATTAAATTTTGGGGGTTGCCCATACTTAGAACTAAAACTCAAAATTTTTTGGGTATCTGTGAATAGGTCTTCAAAATGATATTGAGGTTTCTAATATAATTTTTTTCTTAACTGAATAGTAAGCGCGTAACTAGTATTTAAAAACGAAACTTGTAGTTAAAATAGTTTGTAAACCGAATAGGATTGGCATACGTATCAATTGATCTTCTATGGAACTTTGTACACACCCGGTTTTCTTGCCTACTATGATTTATTCACCGTGTATAGGCACAGTCGGCAGATATCTATAGATCATTAAGGAAGCTTGTTGACAAACCGTTTTTTTCTACGGCGCAGTTTATACGCCGCACCGTATACAAACCGTGCCGTGTACAAAGGGCCTTAGTCAATCCAATGCATTCTGACTTTTCCATCATAGTTATCGCTGATAGAATGTTACTTTCTCTAGGCCCTCAGGCAGTGTTAAAATAGTTGATTAGTATTATTGGGACATTGATGTCCGTGCCACCCTGTACAATTTGCAAAGTAACAATATCAACGTTCATGTTTTTACCTTGCGTGTTTCCTTGCTATGTTCTGCCTATTCATTAAATAAACATTAATCTGACAATCACCTACCCAAGGTCATCAGTTGTCGTGTAGCGACAAGGAAAACTAATCTAGGGATAAAATGAAATTAAAGGAAGGGAGGTAGAAAATAATTAGAGATATACGAGTATTTACTAAAAAAAAAAAAAAGATGGAGATGGATTGAAGGGTGGGGTGTAGTATGTGGAGGTGGGGTGTATGGTTGACGATGCGTGTTAGGTGGATTGAGGAGGCTGAGGTGGAGATCCAGTTGGAGCTGAGGAGGTAGACGCGAGGCAGGTGCTGGCGACAGGTGCAGATACAGCTGCAGGTCCAGGTGCAGGAGCTGGTATAGGTGCAGGTTCAGGTACAGGTGCAGATACAGGGGCAGGTTCAGGTGAGGGCAGGTGCTGGTGGTTGTGCGGCACGGAGGACACCCGTAGGAAGGTCCACGCAGCAGAACAGGACGCAGCACGGCAGCAGGAGAGAGGCACGGTGGGGACGCTGTCAGCCTGCCATCGCCAGGTGAGTCGGCCCTCGGATGAGGCGTGGCCCCATAGATATATGTAGGAGGACTTCACGGAGGACGAAGGACGGAGGCGTAGGCCGGATCCGTCAGGGACCGGAGCGGAGAGATTCGCTGGGTATTCCCGGGATAGGTGGCCCTGGAGTAACAGGCACCTTGTAGTATTCGCTTTAGAGGCGAAACCCGAACTGATCCTGGCATTGCGTGGATCTATTAAGTCAACTCGTAGATTAACATCATGTAGAAAATATGAATTTGAGATATGAACGTGGCCAGTGATTATTTTACAAAAGTTTGCATTTCAAATCCGCTAAAAAGTTACAGGCCGGTAAGAATTTGAAAGGACCAAGGAAGGAGTGGGTGAAAAGGTGTTTGCCCTGTAATTATAACCAAAAATACAGGCTGGCATCCACGCGCTAATTGCAACTACGTATTCAGCACATGTTTCATTCTCATTAGAGAATCATGTGCTGAGTAGAAATCTTTCGTCGGTTATCAAAAAATGTGTCTGTTTCAAAGAAAAGTGCAACCTGTGGGTCAAAATGTATGGAAGCAATTGTTTTTGAAGCGACGGCAAATTTCAACTCAGCGGGATTCAGAATCATATGGACTGAATCCATGGTAACAGGTTGCGCGTCGATGTTCCTTTGCATTTTCGTTTGAAATGGTCTTGAATCGCCAACCCTGAGTAAACCATCAGAATTGATTCTCGATGCAGTGTGCCAAATATCCGGTTCTGTATAGAATATTCATTTTATTTCTATTTTCACTATATTTTCTTTCTGAAGCAACGCGATCTTGCCGCTTGTATGACGTAAGCGTAGTGATTGTTTTTGCACTCATTATTGTGTTAAACTGATGACCTTGGCTAGGTGATTGTCAGATTAATGTTTATTTAATGAATAGGGCAGAACATAGCAAGGTAAAAACATAAAAGATAAAAACATGAACGTTGATAATGTTACTTTGCAAATTGTACAAGGTGGCACGGAAATCAATGTCCCAATAATACTAACCAACTATGGTAACACTGCCTGAGGACCTAGAGAAAGTGACATTCTATCAGCGATAACTATGATACACGGTGAATAAATCATAGTAGGCAAGAAAAACGTGTGTGTACAAAGGGCCATAGAAGATTAATTGATACGTATGCCAATCCTATTCGGTTTACAAACTATTTTTAACCCCCGACGCAAAAACGACGGGGTGTTATAAGTTTGACGTGTCTGTGTGTGTGTGTGTGTGTGTGTGGGGGGGGGTGTGTGTGTGTGTGTGTGTGTGTATGTCTGTCTGTGGCATCGTAGCTCCCGAACGGATGAACCGATTTTAATTTTGTTTTTTTTGTTTGAAAGGTGAATTTGTCGGGAGTGTTCTTAGCTATGTTTGATGAAAATCGGTCCAAGATGGCCGCCGCTACAAAATGGCGGATTATATATTTTTTCACAACTCCCTCAATATGGGTATCAAATGAAAGGGCTCGACTAGTAGAATACTATACACTATGATAAATTTCAAATCCAAGATGGCGGCCACCACAAAATGGCAAATAATAATTTTTTTTTCACAACTCCCTCAATATGGGTATCAAATGAAAGGGCTTGACTAGTAGAATACTATACACTATGACAAATTTCAAATCCAAGATGGCCACCACCACAAAATGGCGAATTACAAAACCCTGATTAAATACCAAATTACCTGAATCTTAAAACGCAAGAAAATAAAAGAAAAGAAATAATAAGGAGTCCCTACAAAAAGCATGAAATAAAAAATTAAATTAAAAATTTAAAAAACCCCCGACTACGTGAAACCCTATAAAAAAAAAAAATAACCTTGAAATTATGACCCTACGTAAGTACGTATGAAATTTTTTGATTAAATATTGTCCTGTCGGGGGACCGCTACTATTTTAAACTTTAACAGAACGTTAGGCTAATAATTAGAGCGGTCCCCCGACGGGACAACATTTAATCAAAAAATTTCATACGTACTTACGTAGGGTCATAATTTCAAGGTTATTTTTTTTTTTTATAGGGTTTTAACTATGTACTAGTTTCGTTTTTAACTAGGTACTAGTTTTGCACAAAATATTCAGTTTAGAAAAAAATGATATTGGAAACCTCAATATAATTTTTGAAGATCTATCAATAGATACCCACACGTATGGGTTTGATGGAAAAAACATTTTGAGTTTCAGTTCTAAGTATGGGGAACCCCCAAAATTTATTGTTTTTTTTCTATTTTTGTGTGAAAATCTTAATGCGATTCACAGAATACATCTACTTACCATGTTTCAACAGTATAGTTCTTATAGTTTCGGAAAAAAGTGGCTGTGACATACGGACGGACAGACAGACAGACATGACGAATCCATAAGGGTTCCGTTTTTTGCCATTTGGCTACGGAATCCTAAAAACAAATTTATACAGTTTTCCTGTTTATTTAGCCAAACAAAATATTTAGACTATACGAGACTGCCACCTGTGTATAAACAAATGATTTTCATTACTTTATTTATATTTATATTTGAGTAAATAGTGTTTATCATAATAATATAGTTTACATCATGTATTTTTCTGAAGTCCAATAAAGAGTTAGATATTATTATTGTAGTTTAAGTTTCCATTTGACCTATGTCTTCATACAACTTAAATTTACATATAACTTTCATTTAACTTTAGTCACGTAGTTTAAGCTTTAGTTGTGAGTTAAATTCTACTTGTTTTCTCTTGTTGTTTTCCTTGTACAACCAAATTTTGTATGCATGCGGAGTTCATCTATAAGTGATTGTTACACTAATTTGTTACATTTTTTACCTTATTTGTTACCCTAAGCATATTACCAGTGTAAACAGTTGTTGGTGAACCAATATAAATAAATAAATAAATTGTATATGTCAGGGATGGTATGTGTGTCTCTCGTTAGCATCAGGCATATTTTTCAATTACTGTGGGCGTACTATGGGTAGTGTTGGTTAACACAATAGAAAAACGGTTTGCACTTCAAATCTGATTATAATTTACGAACAAGTTAGTCACACTAGCGAATCACGCACTATAGGTACACGTTCAACGATACGGAACGCTGACAGTTTCTGAGCACATGTTGTTCGTACGATGTCCAATGATTCGATGATCCCGAGAGCTCTGCTTACACCCGTCTTGTAGTCGCTCTCGTCCCACCACGAACTCAGACTAGACTCTGTCCAGCGCCACGAGGTGGCGCTGACGTTCCGAATAGTCAAACGAATGACTCCGAAAGTTTTATCTTGTAATAGCTTTTGCCCGCGGCTTCGCCCGCGTGGATGTCGGGAATTATCCCACGAGAATATTATTGTCACTTTCGATCCTTTTTAGGGGGTAGTTTAGAAAAACATAAAATGGCAAGCTTCATAATTTACTTACATTAGAATTGGTGCCAAGTTTCAAGTTTATTAACTTAAGGAATAAAATTTTCCGTACAAACAAAATCCCCCCATTTCACCCTCTTAGGGGTGGAATTTCGAAAAACCCTTTCTTAGTGGATACCTACTCTTCACGAAGAATACACCCTCCAAATTTTATGTCTCTAGGACCAGCGGTTTAGGCTGTGCATTGATATATCAGTCAATCAGTCAGGACTTTGAATTTTATATATATAGGCAGTATTTTTTTTTTTTAATTTAAAGTTATAACTGTGTTCCCCAAAATTGCTAAATTCGTTATTGGCAAAAAACTACGTTATTACAAATCAATCAATTATGTTATTATTATTACCGTTTTAGTGAATAACAAAACTTTTTTGCAAAAAAATACAACCGACTTCCAAAAACGACACTACAAAGTGAAAAATAACTTTAATTTCGGAAGTCGGTGTCGTTGGGTTCGCATTTTCGTTGTTTGCGAAATTAAAGTTATTTTTCGCTTTGTAGTGTCGTTTTTGGAAGTCGGTTGTATTTTTTTGCAAAAAAGTTTTTATTTTTCAATTTTTAGTTGTTATTATTCAAATCAGACTGATTTTTTTTTTCTGAACCACTTCATTTTTCATGATGAAACAGATAAATTAAACATCAATCTTGTTTAGCATTGCCATTATTTTCTTTTTGTGCACGAACAAGCAGTGGTAATATATTTATCTAGGGTTAGGGTTAGACGAGACAATAATTCCACGACCCATTTTGTGCAATGTATTTTACACTATTCTACGCCAGCTTATCTTCTCTGGGCAAAATTTCCACGATGCATTTTGTGCAATGGATTTTACGCTCAAATCAAATCAAAATATTTTATTTCCCATAAACCAACATGGGCACTTATGAAACGTCAGAAGCTGGATGCACGGTTCCAATTGGTCGTTTCCTATGGAGAAGAGCCGGCAAGAAACTCCACGGTTACTCTTTTCATTCTACACCAGATTACACTTCTCTGGTCAAAATTTCAACGACCCATGTTATGCAATGCATTTTACACCAGCTTGCGCTTCTCCTGCCAATTAATGCCAATGGATTTTTTGCTTTTTGAGAAGTGTCACACGAGAGTAGTACTATTGGATTTCAGAGCAAATTGGGCATAATTCAGGCTTTCGACGTAGTGAGCAATTTCTATTCAAACTGGCAGGCGTGAACAATCTGCACCTGTTGCATATATGCTCTTAGGTTGGTCAGAGATGATACACACAGATGTTTTAGTAGATTCTTGTATGTACAACGTTGAGGAGAATTATGTTACTGCTACAAATAAGTTGTAGGTCGTAGGTTCGAATCCACACAGGCGCTTTAGTTTGTGTAAATTATTTCATCACCACTGCTTCCGAAATGGTGACGGAAAACATCGTGAGGAAACCGGCATGTCCTAGAACCAAAAATTCGAAGACATGTGACATCTACCAACCCGCACTGGGCCCGTTTGGTAGATTATAGCTCACTCCCTCTCGAAGAGAGGAGGCCTGTGTCCCAGCAGTGGGAACAATATAGGCTGATTATGATGTGGCCAAATAAAGCTTTCAAGAAATTTCAAGTTAATATTTATGGATAATATTTTTTTTAAATGAAGTAAATAATTTATTTTTTCTACATTCCTGCCTTCGAGAGAATGCGGTCCTGACTCCTGTCAGTGCAACCATTCTAGTAGCCACTAAGCATCAAACTCGCAAAACACGTATTCGATTGTATAAAACTAACTGAAGCCCAATTCTCGTAATTTAAAACGTTCAAAATCTAGTCGCAGTCTCATCTCGTCGACAAACAAATGTCAAAAACTTGTCAAAATGTAGGGAAATAAGAGGAATTTTTGACAGATTGAGACTGCGATCAGACAGTGAACGTTCTTGAAATTACGAGAATTGCCCCTCTGTTGTCAAGAACGCATTCTCTAGTCGGCTGTACTGTAATTATAATTTGTGTATGGGCGGAGACAAATACGTCATATGGTCTAACTGAGGCTGTAGTGGATTCCAAACCTTTATTATCAGTTGCCAGACTGTTCATTCAGATATCATAAATTCACGACTTCTACGTAGAAATAAGCGACACACACACACACACACATCACATTTAGAGCTTGAACTACATAATTATACTGTAGGTATGTTCTCGAAATTGTGGCATTTCTAGTGTATTGTCTTCCCTTACCTGAGACCACAAGATCTGATTGCTTGATTATCAAACAACCGAAGACCTTCTTAGCTATCTAATATAAATCCCACTAATTCAATTTATCCACTCGTACACACAAACATATTATACACTCTCTCACACATACACACAGACACAAACACACACCACGACACACTATCAACCACAGACTCACATATTATACTAACACAAATTTAAAATTAAAATTAATAGCGTAATTAACTTAATAATCAGCAACCATATGTATAAACAGTATTGTGTACCTTTGCTGCGACTGAACACTGTCTCCCAAGATACAGGCTCCTGGCCTAGTTTGGGATTCAGCATCAGTAGGTACATATATATCGGAACAAACATCCTAAGACTGTCCATACTTAAGTACCAATGTTGAAATTTTTGTGTCAATAAACAATTTTAATTTTTTTTTATTGTGCTCTTTGAGCCCGGGCATATAGATTCAAGGTTTGAGAGTAACCGAAGTTCGTTAGCACCCTGGCTTTGTTTAAGAGGTCAGTTGGCGTAAGATTATGAGTCAATACTATAGATAAACTGTGTTTAAAGTTAAATAGAGCCTTCGATTGAGACTATTTGATTTATGTTTCTAATATAATTTGATCTTGAATCGTATTATATAGAATAAGTTTGCTGAAAAGCCACAAGAGTACAATAAATCGACCTGCGGTGTAATTGCGTAACACGCTAATAGTAGCAATGGCTTTCATTTTGACAGTTCAACAATATGCATTGCGTTATTTACGTTGTTGAGCCGACAAATTTTTCGAGCATATGAAGCAACGGATTAGCAATATCGTTTAAAATGATTCACATTGTGACTGATAGTGTATTGCGCAATTAGGGTGCTGTTTGAGGTTTATCTTAGCGATTCGTCCTCGCTATATCTTGCTTGTTTCCACTATCTTGGAGTCATAATTCCTCACCAGGAAACCACAAGAACTTTGGTGAGTCCAAGTTAAAAGCTAACCGAGCAATAAATTTGGGAAATTGTCATCACTGCACTTTGCACCGCCATGCGCCATCTGTGTCCGAAACTTTTATAATATTAATGTTGGGGTCAAACTTTCTGGAGCAAAAACTTCGGTTGCAAGGACTGTCTGGGGAATATAGCAGTTTATTAATATAAAGTTTTAAGGCAGCGCCAGGCGTTTACGGTAATTGTTTTTTTTTTTACTAATTTCTTTTACGCAGCTTGCGGTAGAAGTAAATTGGTTGGAATCGTCACGTAACTAAAAAGCGTTATGCCCCATCCACGCGACTTTTTATTATAAATAATAGAAAGTGACAGAGAGAGAGCGATAGTCTCCATGGCTTTCGAGGATGCTGAAGCCAATAGTAAGGTCAAAATGAAAATCCAAGATGGCGGCTGCAAAAATGTTAAAATTTTTCGTCATGGGTGTCGTTTTATGCTGGTTTCAACACGTCGTCGGGCAGTCTTCTTATTAAAAAACCGCTATCATTTTATTTAAATATTTACGGTAATTAATTATTATTATGTTCTCTTGACAACCATGTCACTTTGGCGAAAGCATTGTGCGTAGGAGGATGCTGAATAAATATTCCAGTAGGAACATTATTGTGACGGTTTTAGATAATGGAAAATAATAATATTAAGTAAAATCTTAAGTAATTTCTGACACAGGAAATAGGTGCTTTTACCTTATCTCACGTCTATTTTTAACATACATGAACTCACGTCCCTTTTCTAATGCAGAAACTTCAAAACCATTTTTTTTGTGTGCGATATCATCAGATGACTTCTCCCGCTCTGGGCGGAGCGGGAGGGTGTGTCAGAATTTTACTGACTAAAACCCGCCCGTGTTCCTTCAGTTGCCTGTGCCAGGGGCCATGGTATCTCTTTCGAACAACCCGCGGCCCGGGCAGGCATTGGCCCTAGCGGACCCAGTCATTTAGTGCTGACATCTCTTTGAGGCGCGCGTGGAACACGATGCACCGTCGACTCGGGCCTGGTCCTTACCGGGCGGCCAGCTGCCCATTGCTTGCCGCCCGCAAGCCCGCGCCTGCTGTGGCTGGGAGTCGGCTGTTGACTCCCGATCGACGTCCAGGGTGTCTACGGCGACTAGGGGCGTGAGGGCGCAGAGATTGCCTCTCCCTCATGCGCTCTACTTCCTTCTTCGCGAGCATTACTGCTTCGCAAAAGGATGTGATGGCTTCCCATGCACTGTCGCCCCGTACCGTGGCCTGGACCAGGGCCGGACGCGAGAGATGGCCGCCGCCGATCGCCGCCACGAGGACGCGGCGGTGCTCCGCCCAAGTCGAAGAGGTCGGGGTCTGGACACCGTAGTGTGTGTCAGTGGGTGATGTACATGGATCCATGCGCTGGATGTGTGAGAGTAATGCGATTGCTGATCGGCTGGATAGCCGTGGCGTTAGAGTGGTTAACTCGTACGTGGGCTTCCAGGTGTTTAACGCTCTTAGTGGAAAAGACGGTTGTTAATGTGGATATCGATGGCACACGGCTCTGGTTGATGATTTTTGCTATGATTAATCAAAGTTTGTATACACAACTCTGGTTGATGTTTTTTTATGCTATGATTAATCAAAGTTTGTATGTACACGACTCTGGTTGATGTTTTTTTTTTTGCTATGATTAATAAAACTTTATTTACATAGGTCTGTTTGAAGATTTTCGTTGTGATTATTCAAAGTTTAGAACGTGTACAAGCAAGATGGCCGTGTCACAATCAAGTTGTATCTGGTACGCCAGCGCCATCTAGTGGCGCTCGACAGAGTCTAGCCTGAGGTTCGTGCGATTGGGCGAGATCCCTGCAGAGCAGCGTGGTGCGGCTCTTGATCCTCGGACATCGTACGAACTACA
The DNA here is from genome assembly GCA_951799955.1 of Apamea anceps. NCBI lineage: Eukaryota > Metazoa > Arthropoda > Insecta > Lepidoptera > Noctuidae > Apamea > Apamea anceps. The sequence goes on along the minus strand of OX637508.1, from coordinate 3,585,060 downwards.
TGTGCCCAGAAACTGTCTCGCGTTCCATCTCTAGCTGTGTCATGTACCTACAGTGTGTGATTCGCTAGTGTGATTAATTTGTTCGTAAAATTATAATTTGATTTGAACTGTAAACGGTTTTTCTATTGCGCAATAACCAACACTACCCACAGTACGCTCACAATAGTTAAAATATGGCTGATGTTAACGAAACTACTACCTTCTCCGTCATATATACATATATTATATGCTCTTCCAGTAAAATTATACGCGAAACCTACTTTTTAGGCAAAGTTTTAACCAACCGTTACCTTCTCTTACCCAAGTTCTGGGCAAACTGTTGAAAATTGAGAGTAATTGTACAAGTTGTTCAAATTCAACAAATGGCATTCGGAACTAGGGTATCTGCACAAGTTATGGATGCTGTTAGTCAGAGCAACAATAATAGACGGTTACAATTTGCAGCGCCTTTGAATAGTTACATAATTGTAATTCTCATTCTACATATACTTTTAGTAACGTCTACCAACGTCTGGATTTGTGTCCTGAATTAGGTTCGCCCTCTATTTGCCTACACGTGTCTTCTAATATAGCCAAGGCATGTGGGTGTACTGTAGCACATGTCTGCTTACTCGTTCAGTATTATGCTATGAAGATTGTAAAATAAAAGCTTTTTTTTTCTGACGAAGGAAAGGAAGGAAAGGACATTTATTTATTATTATTATTACTCTTCCCCATAGTAATTAAGTGGCATGTATTTTATTGTTGTTTTATTTTTTTGTATTTTTTAAGTTATAAAATCATTTTTAATATTCGACACAATATAAAAATTGTTATGAATTAAATAAATAAAAATATGAAAGTCGTCCTTATCAAAATCAAGTGTTGGCTATGCAAGTTACCGACGACAGACGACGGGTTGCAGTATACCAGCCCCAGCAGTCTCGACATTCATAGCGATCGCTTTACGACCGGATTCGGTCGCAAAGTCCCGAATTGACAGGCGAAATGTATGGAGTGACAGGACTTTGCGACCGAATTCGGTCGTAAAGTGATCGCTATGAATGTCGAGCCTGCTAGGGCAGTTCTATGTTTTATGTTCGAGGGTTTGGTTTCCACACTAAGTCCTTCAGGAGGACCATTGCGGCTTCAGGTGGCATTGGGCCTTGGCGGCCGTCCGTGGTTATTCCAATCAAGTATTTGAGTTGTTTTGAAACAAATAATCAGTCTATGAAACGTACAAGTAACATAATAATACGTACACAAACTTCGTCGAGAATAACTGTCATCTCAACCATTTATATGACAGCAAATTTTAAAATTACTTTTGTCTTTCAATAAAATAACTTATGATTATTTTGTACCTACCTGTTTTCCTAATTGTATTTACTTACTACTATTATTATTTTAACTATCGTGAATATGTGTATGTGAAGATGTGTTACGTGCACACATACACATTCATGACTTCGCTATTGTCTCTGACTGTACTAAAAGCTGCTGCACTCACAGCGTGTTGGTACACTTTGTAACCACAAGTAAAGCGCGCGTCGCTTTGTGAGATAAAATACGGTACAATTTCTATCAAAACAAATGACATCTATTAAGGCTGGAGCAATAATAGATATAAATACTAATTATTTCCATAGAAACGGTAAACCTTGAAAAAGATTATTGTGCCATTTGGTTTCTTACTTAAAATAAATAAGTTACAGAATTTTGACCTTTTACCATTTAAACATGGAACAATAGGTACCTCAGTAAACAAAAATAGTGAAGGGCTTCAGGTCTTACTTTCCCGGAATTGAGTTATATTGTAGCTAGGAAAATACTTTTTTCACAATAATAATAATAATTCGTTGAGAACCTCGTGAAAGCTGAAAAAGAGAAACAAATTAAATATCTTGACTTAGCATACGAGGTTGTTGACATGTGGAATGTGAACTCGACTGTCATTGTGCCGATTGCGGTATCGGCCAATGGCCTGATCGCCAAAAGCCTCGATCAACATCTCTCGACGCTCTCGTTAGGCGGTTGGATTAAGGGCCTGATTCAGAAGGCAGTACTCCTTGACACGGCTCGCATTGTAAGGAGGTTCCTGTCTCTGGAGCCCTAACCATCGGTAGCTTGGACCCTGCTCCCGATACCGGCGGACTACTAGGTATTTTTTAAAATTTAAAATGTTTTTTTAGAAAAATATTTTATAATGTATTTAATAAGTAAGTAAGTAAATAAACGAAATACAATAATTCTTTGCCTAAAAGTAGAAAGTCATATGACAGCTTCCAATGAATTTAGAATACAAAAAGGTTTCCATAAGGGGGTCATGTAAATTTTTTTATGAAATCCCAAATCCGAGGTGACGCCAAATATGTATATGTCGGAGTCATTCGTTTGACTATTCGGAACGTTAGCGCCATCTCGTGGCGCTAGGCAGAGTCTAGCCTGAGTTCGTGGGGATGGACGAGAGTGACAGCTACAAGAACGGTGTGAGCAGAGCTCTCAAGATCATCAAATCATTGGACATCGTACGAACAACATGTGCTCAGAAACTGTCAGCGTTCCGTATCGTTGAATGTGTACCTATAGTGCGTGATTCGCTAGTGTGACTAACTTGTTCGTAAATTATAATCTGATTTAAAGTGCAAACCGTTTTTCTGTTGTGTTATAACCAACACTACCCATAGTACGCCCACAGTAGTTAAAATATGCCTGATGTTAACGAGAGACAGACATACCTTCTCCGACATATATTTATTTAAATACTATTTAATTCGGGTAACGTTAGCATATTTAAAAATCAGGGCTCGTTTTTGGTTTTATTAACAAAAGCTCGGCTTTTGCGCATGTCAAGAATGTTAATGATACCCCCCACTACGTGACTAGGTATTATTTTAGTTTATTCTGCAGGATGAAAAATTTTTGGGGTTTTATATTTCCAAACAGGTTAGAAGTTATGTAACTTTATATTTTAATGGTCGTTTTAAACAAATCTTGAATAACATTTATTTATTTATTCACACCAAGAAGTACAACATCTTTCAGTATTCTAAGACGATGTTATACACACTTAATAAACTGTCTATAAACTATACTTAAACATAAAATTCAACAATAAAAATAAAATAATAAAAATTACAATATTATGCCTCCTTCAATGCACCTTTGTGCTCCTAATACACATTTCGACAGGCTATCGAACACATCTTCCGATGGTAATACGTGCGGCCCTTGACAAAGGAACAAACTTGAGTAAATTCGTCCTAGCCCACGGCATATCTAACAAAGCCGGGAGGCGGCGCGCCCCCACGCCCGTCCGGGGCACGCAGCCGCAGCGCCTCCAGCACATCTGGGTGGTGATTTGATTGAAACAATTACATTTTACCAGATATCCCCAGGGATTGATCTTACAGCATATTATGCCGTTAGTCCTGGCTGCAATGAGTAAATCTTTGACCCAAAAGTCTGACAACCAGTCTTACCAAGGGATACCTATCGTGTTAACCAGTGGGTTGTGGAGGTCAGATATGCAGTCGCTCCATGAAAAATACATATAAAAGTAAATACATATTTAGTTGCATCCAGTTAGGTTGGAAGCCGACCCCAACGTAGTTAGGAAATTGCTAGTAAGATTGATCCTCAGACGCTGATGATGATGATGTTTTCGCTACTGTAGAATGCCAACCCTAAGCTATTTTTTTTCACAGGGATGTAAAATCAGTGAAATTGTGTTTTTGTCATATTGACTACCAACTTACATTATACGTATATTAAAATCACAACTGTCATTTTTTGACAGTTGTATGAGATGACATGACATAGTAACACGCCAAAATAATGTGAGTACCCATGAGTTTGTCAATTAATTTACCGGACTGTACGGAGTGATAGGTAAGCCGACCATCTATGTTGAGATTCACTTCCAGTCCAACCGGATGCAGCTGAATACCAGTATTTTACATGGAGCCTCTGCCTATCTGACTTCCACAACCCAGTTAATGGGTAATACGATACCTCTTGGTAAGACTGGTTGTCAGACTTTCGGGTTTCTGACGACCCGTAACGAATGCCAAAGATCCACGAATGTCAGCTGGGACCAACGGCTTAACGTGCTTTCCGAGGCAAGGAGCGGTCTTGGTATGTAAAGCTGGTCACCCATCTACAGGCCAACTGCGGTAAGCGTAGCTTAACCTGATCGATAGACCTGAGCGTTTAGCCACGGGCCCCTCGCGCTCGTTTAGGTAAGCGAGCTGTGTCTTTTAAAAATACCTTATACAATTCTCCTTTTCTCTTTTTTGAAGTTCAAAGACTTTTAATACAGTCTGTACCGACTACCGACCCTCTGTTATACTGAATTAAATGCCCGTGACATTCAAATCTATTCTATATTTATTTTTAATTTAAAGTTTAAAATAGTTTACTTTTATTATGTTATCTGGGTTTACACCCACTTTTAGATTATTTTCTATTTTTTAATGTTGATACCCTGCTGACAGGTAAATAAGATTCTTAAAAACAATACCTATTCAGCTTTCCGTCAACATAATACATTTAAATGGAAATACTAAAGTATGGAAGCAGTTTGGCGTCGTAGTGCTGTTTTCAGTATTGTTTTTATTAGAGTTCTGCCAAGATTAGAAAACCAGAAAAGTTATGGAGTCACCATTTATGGACCATTGAACTTATAGATAAAAATCTTGCAATGGCAAGCTCTTTCGTATCTAGCCAGGAAAACTTTCAAGGTATATTTATGAAAGTTATGGAATATCGTTCCATATCAAGCTTGAAGAGATATGGAACGATCGAAAATGATACTTGTTCTTTGAATTTATGTTTTAGGTGTAGTTAAAGTCAGGAAAATTGATTTCTTAATTTAATTGACCGTATATTCAAATCACAACTATAATTCTTTGTCAGTTGTGCGACTTTGCTATAAAACGGCATATAGACGTAGAGTGTCAATTTGTTTCACAATTAATTTCCCCGACTGTACAGACGCCAGCAAGTCAAGCTACCCGAAACTGTCAAATTTTCTCAATCATCCTTGAACCTTAATGCCTTAGTGATAAAGTTGAAAATGTATTAAAGAAATTTGACAGATTGTAGTAGCTTGATGTGCTGGCCTCTGTACAGACGCCAGCAGGTCAAGCTACCCGAAACTATCAAAATTTTCCAAACAACCTTGCACCTTAACGCTTCAGCGATAAAGTTGAAAATCTATTCAAGAAATTTGACAGATTGAAGTAGCTTGATGTGCTGGCGTCTGTACATGATCAAGTTAACTCAAATCAGAAGAAATATAAAAATAAAATAAATTTCAGTAAAAGCAGCTTTATTACACGACTGAATATATTCATTAATAATAATCTGTCATTTATTTAGTTAGCTATTAGGCTATGTACACATATCATGATGCAACTAAATATTTACATTATCATAAGAAAAATCAATCTTACTAAAATACATAATTAATTGCATACATTATTAATATCATCGTCACGCTGATCATCTCAAAATATTATTCAGATGATTGTGGGAGATACCCACATATAGCGATAAATTTTCAGTCTTAGCTGACCTCGCATTGTATACACTTTTCGTACAATGAGAAGTCAGCTTATACTGGAAATGTATAGCTTTATATTTTCTTATTAATAAAATATGTCTATTGTTTGACAATTAATATAACACTGTGCACAGATTGTATCAATAGGTACGTTAATATAAGTTTGGAAACAATAATAGATAAACAGAAGTTGATTAACGGCCAAACTCAATAACCTATTGACAGACAGCTACTGATGCTAGCCAGTATAATTATAAGTGTCAGTATAATATAATCATACATATCACTACTGAAATTGGTTATTGGGACGTTAAAACCAGAGATAAATATGATTTTCTACCTCCATTATGCCAAAACTGGTGATAGATAGTTAATTGGGTTCTGCCATAAGACTTAGATATTAAATAAGTACCAATTTAGATATAAATAGTGTATATTAAGATATAAAATTAACCGTAGTAGCCCCTAAGGGGATGATTTTTCCTACGTCAGATAATTTTGTATTTTTGACAGTTCTTCCATATAAAATCTGTCAGACGTCAATTTTATTCCACGTGTAAAAAATATCTATCTATTGAAAAATCATCTCTTAGGTCTGATTTTTCCAACGCCAGATAACTTTATCGGAGGAACAATTTTGAATTTTTGACAGTTCTTCCATACAAAAATTGTCAGACGTCAATTTTATTCCACGAATAAAAATTATCGTCGGTTGAAAAATCAGCTCTTAGTAAAATAAAAACTGCCATAAGAAAATATAAATAACGCGAGGATGATTTCCACATTTCCTCCTTACATCTTAATTATAATAAGTTTTATTACGTTTGACATATGTCAGAATCCTGAGGTCCCAGACCTTTGGAAGACTTACGAGGGGCCAAAACCAAATCGCAGAGGCCCATAATACGCTTTTAATTAAATGAGTCACCAACCGACGATTATCCCTGTTCATACTATACAAATGCACCCAAGGACAACCCCCGGTTGGTGTAGGACTATTTCTGGATATGGAAACAAAGATATTGGAATGTGCGTTTGGATGGCTAAGGTGGACGCAGAACTATATAAGGACTACGTCCCCTGCCTGATCAATGTTTTATTGTCATGGAAAATGGACCCCCTGAAACTGCCTCTAGCACTAAGTGACGTAGCGACAAGAGAGCGAACAATCCTGAGGTGCTTGAGGAGTGGAGGGCTATCAGGACAATCCCAGAGCTCGGAAGATGGTTAAGGTCGCTACCAGCACTTACTGGGATACTTCTTTCCTCCGGCACGTTTGCTCTTGCGAATCTTCACTTATGCCAATAATGGCAAGAAAGAGATGGGCGCTGTGTTATTATTTTTATTATGAACCTGTTGTCCCCACTGCAGACAAATGCCTCTCTTTTTGTCTTCCCATTTTTCTCTCTCTTTTGGTCTAATTAAGTGCAAAAGAGAGAGAAACATTAAATGGAAAACTTGTCACGCCATCTCCCGTACTTTTGTCCAATTCTATTTTCTATTCCCAGTTCTATTTTGATTTGGCAGCTGCGTTGCCTACGCCAACAATTTGAGTTTTAACACAAACATAATAAGTTACATATTTCAATATACTACTTTAAATCAATAGTGTATCAAGGAACACATTACATTATTGATGTACAAAACTACAACTTAAGTGAAAGCTAATTAATCAATGTTTGATATTAATGATCTGCGTATGACTTGTTTTTTTTTGGTCTTCAATAAATTAAGCTGTCAAAATGCATTTAGTAAGAACATTAATTTTACAAGTAATTTTTGTGACATGCGATTTATCATCATTATCAGCAGGATAAGTCTTAATGGCCTGGAACCAAAAATTCGAAGACACGGGACATCTGCCAACCCGCACTGGGCCCGCGTGGTAGATTACGGCCCACAGGGAGTCACAGAGAGGAGGCCAGTGTCCCAGCAGTGGGAACATTATAGGCTGATTATGTATGTTACGTAAGTCTTAATGAAATAATCTTAGAGACTAATGGCGTAACACACTTTCAATCACAAGCCGAGAGTTTTGAAGGAAATTCCAAATCCATTGCTTGATTGGTTTGAAAAATGCATCTGCTCAACAACGTCAATAACGTAATGAACCTTGCTGAACTGTCAAAATGAAACGCATTGCCATCGATTGCCATTATATGTGTGTTACGCGGTTACCCTACTGGTTTCTGAAATGCAGACTAACCAAATAAAATACTTGCACGCAGTTACACTCATGGTTTACCTGTCGCTGCCGAAATAACAACAGTCGACCAAATTACATGAAATAAGATTTGCCAACTACTCACAGGTTTGTTAAAAAAGTTTATGTAAAAAATAGCAATAGTCACATCTAAGGTTCGGTCACCAGAAGAGATAAGTAACCAGGGTCGTCGGATAAAGTTGAAGTTTAGTAAGAAACCGATGGTATTTTCGAATAAAATTTAAAATCATTAATAGAAAACAAACAGTGAAATTAAATTTCATTCGAAAATATCCATAGGTTTCTTACTAAACTTCAACTATATCCAACAACCCTGGTTACTTATCTCTTTTGGTGACTGTACATGATTTCCATAATACTTGGAAGAGACTGCTACTTTCGGCAGTTAAACTAAACTATCTGAATTACTTGGTGAAGTGCCAATATCATTAGCATGTGCATTAGTAACCCCGCGTCCTAACCAAAACCATCGTTCGCACGAAAACGCGACTCGTTCATATGTGACTATTTGTTCGGAAAACTGGAAGGCACTCTTTGTCGGCACGACTACTTGTTCTGGTTCACCGATCAAAATGATCGTTTTGGTTAGGACGCGGCCTAATAACCCTGCGGTCGCTACTGTTCTAATAGTCTTGAATTTGCACATTTCTTGGTACTTATGCATTTATGTATGTTTGTAAAACCGATTATCTTTCTTATTTCTCTCTCGTGGTCCATGAGCAACTTAAATACATGTTAGGTAAGTACCTAGGTACCCATTAAAAGTAAAATACAAGGTCAAATTAAATTAGCTAGCGTAACTCTGCAGACGTAACGAGTATCGATATTTAAACAGAAAAAAAACTGATTTCTAAACTGAAGGCCAATTTTCGTAATTTAAAACGTTCAAAATCTAGTCGCAGTCTCATGTCAGCGACAAACAAATGACAAAAACTTGTCAACATGTAGGGAAATTAGAGATATTTTTGACAGATTGAGTCTGAGATCAGACTGCGAACGTTCTTAAAATTACGAGAATTGCCCCTCTGATGTTTCAAGTGACTAACTGCGGTCGATAACCCCACAAAAAAGTCATCAAATTAACTTCTCTAAATATTAATACCCATCTCGTATGCGGAGTTTCGCTAGCTAATTTAATTTCACCCTGTATTGTAAGGTTTAAAATTTTAATAAATCTTAATAACTAGACTACTTACAAAATAGTGGTTTGTACTTCACTTTTGTGACTATTTAATATGAAAACAATAGTTGTGTTGTATTAATTTAAATAATTATGCCTTCACTAGTTCTAAACTTCAATTCCACAACCAACATTTTTAAAGTCCTAGTTAATTTCAGTCAAGTTAAAAAAAAAAAATCAATATCATTAGTTTTGCACGACGTGTAGCATAACGGCATTGGAAACGGACGAAACGAGCAACAAAATGACATTTATTGTAAAAAGATTTCCACGGCTCGATTGAAGTAGGTATATCAAGCATGAAGAAAATAAATGTCACACATATCTCTATAAATGTCACAAATATCTCTATAAATGTCACAGATATCTCTATTTCTCGAAGGATAGAGATAGAAATGGTAATTCACACGTGGAAATAATATTAATGACAAAAAATATTACTTAATTTCGATCCAGTATAAAAGGTCAGACCTTTTATTTATAAAGGTAAGTCCATAGAACTTATAAATTCATGGCAGAGTTACAAAATTGGGAAGTATTTTTATAAATGCCCTATATCTTAACATAGTTCTTAATATTAATGGTAACTTGACTTTCCTTGCATTTTCACTTAGGACACTGAACGAGACACAATAGTTTTAAAAAGTTTCAATGATATTACGTCTGGGGGCGTTCAGTGTCCCGCAAAGAGTTAACACACTATATAATAATATTTATTACCTACTTAAAATCTAAACGACGAAGCCAATCAGGGCTATATTTAATACAACTGGCAACATGACATACTTACCAATAAATTACATATTTGTCACATTTTCACGACAGATCATCATTCGCCTAGCCTTTTCCCAACGTGTTGGAGTCAACTTCCAGTCTAACCGGATGCAGCTGGATACCAGTATTTTACATAAAGCGACTGCCCATCTGACCTCCACAACCCAGTTACTGGGTAATATGATAACCCTTGGTAACACTGGTTGTCATGACGACCCGTAACGACTGCCAAAGATCCACAAATGACAGCCGGGATATGGGACATTTTCACGGCAGGTACTGTAACTTAATAAACTAGAAAATGCATGAAAGAAACTTGTAAAATTGTTGGATTACCAAGAGGCCAATTCTCGTAATTTAAAACGTTCAAAATCTAGTCGCAGTCTCATCTCGGCGACAAACAAATGTCAAAAACTTGTCAAAATGTAGGGAAATTAGAAGTATTTTTTGACAGATTGAGACTGAGATCAGACTGTGAACGTTCTTAAAATTACGAGAATTGCCCCTCAGACTGGCGGCTGTCATCTGTGCCTGTTTTATTAAATAGGCCCCAGGTTCTTTTAAAACATCACACAGTATTTTGTATAACTCTAAAATCATGTCAGCGTTGCATTATCATGAACATCATGGCTTTCAAGACCATGACCGCCGAAATCCTCAATCATGCCTTGAATAGAAACATAGGCTCCAGAGAAAAGAGCAATAAGAGAAATGATCACAATTAGCAGGTTCTTCCATAGGACATATTTGAAGGGTCCTAGACGTGTGTCCCAGTTGTATACGGTGTCAACCACGGCTGGGATGAGGAGTCCAAGAGTTGAGAAGAAGACGGCGCCAACGAAGCTGATAACCAGTTCCAGGTTTGGGAAGGCTGCGGCGATGGCGACTGTGGACAAGGGAAATTAGGAATAAATATCTTGCGTAATTCTATGATTTAGCTTTTATCCTTCACAAATAGGTACAAGCAGGGCCCTAATTCACCATGGCTACTTAACGATTACTTCGAAAATACGTTAATTCCTTAGTTAATCACGACATCTCTCTATGACACAATGGCGTGGTTTGAACTGTCAAAATCACTGACCTAAACGTAAAATATAAACATAAACAAATACGCTGGACTTCATACTATCAATTTTCGCCATTTTGGCGCTGACAGCAACGTGAGCGTCCGTGGAACTAATATTTTTGATAGCAAGTTTTACAAGATGCGCATACTCTCAGGATAACAATCTTCTAAATATCTCGTAGTAAACACAAAGTACACAAAAAAAGTCGTATTCCACGATTTAGACTCAGATAAGTCATCAGTCAGAGACGTACCAAAACAAAACGTCGGTCATTTGAGACACTGTATCAATTTTAGTTCCTGAGACGCTCAAGCGGGGCGCTTTGAATCGGCACAAAAACAGCTGTCACTATGATTTTAAGAATAACGGCCCCGACTTACGAATCGTCGTAAGTGGTCGGGTTCGATCCAGACAAAAGGTCTAAATAATTTCATCACCACTGCTCTCAAAACGCTGAAGAACGCAATATGTTCTAGAACAATAAATTCAAAGACATGTAACATCTACTGCCCACTCTTTCTTGAAGAGAGGAGGACTGTGTCCCAGCAGTGGGAAGTAGGATGATTATGTGTGCGTGTGTATACAATATTGTAGGTTTCATAAATCTTTGCTTAGCTTTAGCGAGTGATCCATGAATTCTATTTGTGTTTAGGTACATAATTATGTGCTGCTTCAAACAATAATTCTGAATATTCATCACTTTTCTTAGTGCATAATTTTATTTAGTTTCAACACCAGACCACTTCAAGGTATTTCGTAAATATATTATCTGTCATCCACTCTGCCTTTGTTTTCGTTCAATGTGCATGAAAGAAAAGCAGATTTTTAATTAAGTCTAGATTAGTAAAGTATTGCTTTTAAAATAATAATTTATAATAATATTGTATTTTTAAGATATTACGAATTGGTTGGTCAAAGACCTCTGGTTTAACTGATTTATGGATAAACATCTGGCTGCTAAAGTTACATAAATTTTACGTTTAATTGAAATTAGTTTTCAATGGAAGCTTCGTCTGGATTTGAATATCTTCTAACATTGTTTGTTAATCTTTCATTGTATTTTGAGATGTGCAAACACAGTCATATTTTTGAAAGGATAACTAGCTAGCTTAGCAGGAATATTGAGACATTTTCAAATATTTTCATACACTTTACCAATACACCTAAACTACGGATCAATAGTTGAAACCTAATCATTCCCACGAAAGAATGAACCAATTTTAACCCAATCTCAATGACCACTAAGACGCTCTCACTCGGACAATGAAAACAGCTTAATTGGCCTAACTGGGCAATATGAACGCCCGCTCAGAAATCATATTGACTTCAAGCCGCGAACTAATTGCCAATAATACTGAATAATACTTCTGCTATTGTTACTCGACAGCTAATTGGTGCGAAATTGTCCGCTTACGAAGAGACTTGGAACAGACAGGATTATTAGGGCAGTCCCTTTCGAGTTTTGTTTAAGTACTTATTATGTAAAACACGAATTAAATTGAAAAAAAAATCTTGTCAAAAACATGCATCATACTTGTTTAGAGGTCTGAGGAACAGGGTGTAAAGTTCACTCATCCTCCATAGAAAAGGGAAGATGATCCTCCCTTTTGTCTGGTGGGCTACTGCCCGACGATTACTGTCGGGACCATGGAGCTGTTTAGCTCCATGGTCGGGACGTTGTATATAAATATATGCTAGTCCCGTGGTAAACTTTACTTGTGAGACGCAGAATTTTGCGTGACGTCAGTGTGATGCGTAGTTCGCATATGGCGTTGTAGATTGTATTGACGTTGTTTCAAACATTTTTAATAAGTTCCACATTTTTGAACACAAGTCTTTACATCTAGTTTAGATGTAGGTAAACGATAAAACAAAAACAGTAGACACAACATCACTACATATTATAACAAAGTTGCCGCGTTTTGAGTTTATCACGTTCAGACAGACTGTCTGTCTGTCTGAACGTGATAAACTCAAAACTACTGAACGGATTTTATACTAAATTAAGTAAACAGCACCTACGTAAAAGAACCCTTTAAATACAATTGTCAAACTTTCTCAAATAATTTTATCACAGACTTAAGAGAAGCAACAAGTTGTTTATTTAAATAAGATTTATGTAACCCTCCAAACTATGTTACGTAAATTTAATTCGTGTTATTTTATGTTTTAAAATAATTATATAGGGCGATCGAATCGACGCGCAAACTGTAACCATGAATTTAGCACATGATTCTAAAGTTCGTCTTTATAAACCCAGATACTAATTTGACAGGTGTAATGTCAAATTTCTATACTAAAAAAAACGCAAACACAAACGACATAAATGACAGATTTAGTATCTGGGATTAAAAAACGTTCTTTAGGCCCCATAGCGTAGAAATTTTTTGTCGGTTATCAAAAATAAAATCAGCTGTTTCATAAAAAAGTGCGCCTACCGTGTTAACGTACGCGGTCAAAATGTACGGAACAGCATTTTTTAAAATATATTACCTCCGAAAAATTTTAACGCACTGGGGTTCCGAATTGGTTATTAAAACAATAGGTAACTATTGCACTTTTATATGAAAACTTTTTTTTTTAATTCGACTTGGAGAAATTCACTGGGAGGTTTAGAATCGCGTCATACGCGCGTCCATATCCCTTACACCTTGTAAATTACCTAATTACCTACCTCTAGGGCTGATGTTTTCAACGCCATATAATTATATCGGAGAAATAATTTTGAATTTTTGACAGTTCTTCCATACAAAATCTGCCTGACGTCAATTTTCTGCCACGAATAAAAATTATCAGTCGATTGAAAATTCAGTCCTTAGTTAATATAGGCATAAAGTTGTTTTCTAAAACATATTGTAAGTAACTCTTACCTGCCATGGTGACCATGACTGTCCTGATGACTATCTGAAGCAGGTTTTCATATCTGGACTCCTTGCCTTTCCTAATCCTGGTGATCATTTCCATGGGCACGTAGAATTGAAGGGCGAATGACAGGAATATCACGAAAGCCATCAGCGCTTTTGCTGCTTGGGCGATACTGCGAAGAGAAAAAGTAAGTTAAAATTTGGTGATTTTTATTTATTTATTTAAACTTCACATACAATATTGGTACATAAATATATTATGCAGTGTGAAATGGTGTAATAAAACGCGGTGAATACGCTGCGTGTGCGTAGCGAGCACGCTACGTGAGCGCAGCGCGTTAAACAATCACCTCGCCGCCACGGTATCTCGCTACGGTATATCGTCAATGTTATAAGGCTTGAAAAGTTTGCAACCGAGGAAACATTCAATAATGTCCCAATGGATTATTTTCACACCGAAACGATAAATAAGAAAGTAGTCCACAGTAAACATCATCCGTTAGAGGAAAATCCCATTTCCCTTTTGACGTTCATTGAATACTGTCGTAAAAACCTCGTATATTTTTCCGCCTTAGGATGGACCAAATAAAGAGAAAAAACTGTTAAAAATATTTGTAACATGGAAATAATACAATAGACAAAGGATAGGTTCGCGAAATGTAATATTGTTTTCATGGGACGCCCCCAGGTATCGAGCTGACTGACCTCAAAAAGGTGGCTAGGATAGATTGGATGCGGAAGGCGGAGGACAGGGTATTGTGGCGCAGCCTGGGAGAGGCCTATGTCCAGCAGTGGACTGCGATAGGCTGAGTTGAGACGTGATTCAAACTATTCCTTAAAATATTTAACTAAAACTAAAAAAAAAGAATAGTGAAGTTCTACTACAGTTGCATTACATACGACAAGTTTCTTTGTAATTGAATTTAGAGAAACGGTTACGTTTGAGTTTATTCAGTTAAGGGTACTATTAATTATTCTGTGCTTAAGGTTTGTAACATCATTAAGTTCGGGGAACTCCAGCAATTTAAAATACCCACATCAACTCTTTGTCCAAAAAAAATTTTAGTTTTACCTTTTGTTAAAAATACAATCTATTATCATAGTATAGTATATTTTATACACATATACACATAACACTCTTCACCCTGGTAAAAACCACTTATTTTATTTCTCAGAAACGAAATGTCCCTGTGACTATAATTTTTAGTGGAATGAGCTTTACCATTTTTGTGCTCACCAGTTGGCGCCACTGTCGAGTAAGGTCCTGAAGTATAGCTCTAAATCATATTTAATACCTTAAAACCCCACCGTAAAAATATCAAGCATGCCAGTGTTGTGCAGTCCCGTTTTGTTCGGAAAAAAGGAAGCCATAAATTTCCCAAAGATAAAACTGTCTCAAAGCATCGACTTTCATTGACCCGAAACTCTCATTAGCCATAATTAATCTTAGGTATTGCAAAATATTCACAACATTATTCTAATTAGAAATAAAGCCTAAAACATTTTGGAGACCTCACGCTACACTAGCGCCCCTAGCGGCGAATTCATACGCGATAGCCCTCATTGCGTAAAACACTTTCAATCACAATTTGATGTAAAGTGAAAAAAGCCAATCCATTGCTTCATATGTATGAAATTTTCGTCGGCTCGACAGTGTAAATCACGCAATGAATATTGTCGAATTGCCAAAAAAAAATAAAAACGGGTTGCACTCCGGGAGTGCCGGCAGAAGTGAAAACTTGAATATTAACGTTGTGCATTTTTGATATTTTGGAATGCGGTCTACTCTCCCTCCGTCTTACGAATTTTCGATCAGGTCACGTGTCGTGACGCGAGTTTAACATTTTTTTTCCATCACAAAAAAAGTGCACAATGCTGTCAAGAAGTTTTCACTTAAAAAATTAAAGACTACCATTAGTAATAGTTTAGAACTATGGACATTGTCTGAAATAAATGAATTGAATTGAATTATAATGTTACGCAATTAGCCCACTGGCATTATAAGCCTTGTAGACCTACAATGAGTTTAAGATTTACTTCAGTTCCTGTCAAAGGAAATGTTCTTTGTGTTTTTATTGAGGTATCCGTACTCTTACTTTTGAACAGAAGCCCTTCAACGTTGCTTGACGGTAGACATGACCTTTCCACGGTGAGGACTTCCCCGAACTCGTTATTCTCAAGGATCTGAACATTATTTACATGATGTAACCTATGCTGTGACATTACACACACAAAAGTTTGAAAGGCTTTTTATACAACATGCCGCTACAATGGCGACATCAATTAGACGGCACGATTGGCGCAGTGGATAAGCGATTGACTGCTGCGCTGCGTGTCGCGGGTTCGATTCCCGCACGGAACAAATATTTGTACGGCCTATAAGTAGTTGTTCCGGGTCTGGCTGTTTGTGTATGTGAGTTTAAATGTTTGTAAACGCACCCACGATACAGGAGAAATACGCGGGCAACGTTTAAAAAAAAAAAATAATACCCGGGTAGGGCTAGTGGCCGGTAATCATAAAAAATATAACAGCATAAAATTATTCATAATTTCTCTTTACTTCAATTCCCTTACTCTCTGCATGTTATTCGTTTTAATTTCATTGATGCGATGTTGTAATCCAATAGAGAGCAGTGGTGGGCCAGTGGTAATGGCCATGACTTACGAGTTGTAGGTCGTAGGTTCGAACCCACACCAGGCACTTTACTTTGTGTGAATTATTTCATCACCTCTGCTCTCAAAACGGTGAAGGAAAACATCGTGAAAAAACTGGCATGTCCTAGAACCAAAATTCGAAGACATGTGATATCTACCAACCCGCACTGGGCCCTCGTGGCAGATTATGGCCCACTCCCTTTCAAAGAGAGGAGGCCTGTGTCCCAGAAGTGGGAACAATATAGGCTGATTATGATGTTATAATCCGTGATCGGCAAATGACGCTACAGTTCTATAACTACGGGTTACCCCAAGATGCTATTTAAGTACCGCTTTCTGAATCAAGCCCTTGATCCAGCTGCCCAACGGAGCCTCCTCAGGTGTTGGTCGAGGCTCCTGGCTATTAAGCCATTAGCTGTCACGACTATCGGCACAATGATCGCTGAGTCCACATCCCACATGTCCACAACCTCGTGAGCTAAATCAAGATACTTGATTTGTTTATCTTTCTCGGCTTTCACGAGGTTCTCATCATGCGGGAAAGTTATGTCAACAATCATTGCGTGCCGCTCTGATCGATCCACCACCACTATATCAGGCTTATTGGCAACAATAGTCTTGTCAGTGATGATGGATTGATTCCAGTATAATGTGATACTCGTATCACCATTTTTGAGAACTGGGTCGGGCACATACCTGTAGTACGGCACCTCCGATTCCACAAGGTGGTATTTCAGAGCAAGTTTCTGATGAATTATCCTAACTACAAAGTTGTGTCTATGCAAGTACTCTCCGTTAGCTAGACGAGAAGACCCGGAGATAATATGCCTGATTGATTCCCCCGCCGGTGGCATGCCCGACAGATGTCAACCGTGCCGTCTTTCACAATAAATCTCCGGTAAAAGTTCGTCATCATAACTTCATCCATGATTGCACAGACAAAACCTTCGGTTTCTCCAAAGAGGTCACGGAAACGCAGCCAGGCTACGGATGCTAGTAGATCTACATCGGGCCCATGTAGGGCCCGAAAGAAGCGTCCGTGAAGCTCCTTACTCTGCCATACCTACATGCGTTCATAAGTGTCAAGCACTACTGGCTTGCGCCAATTCTCTTTACGCAAGGAGAGCGGTGTGAGGCCCTTGTCCACCGCGACTACATCTCGATGCATCCCCACGTCGGTTTCTAGGAAATATTCCCTGAGATTACATATCTCGCGATTGTGGAGGTTCTTAGCGTGTAAAAAGCCTTGACCTCCAAACTTTCGCGGGATATACAGCCTCATTATCGATGACCGTGGGTGATGCATTCGATTTGCAGTTAGCAGCGTACGGACCCTCCTATCCAGGGCGTCGAGTTCGGTCTGAGTCAATTTGAGTATGCCGAAAGAGTACATCAAAACTGGCATGACCCAACCGTTGAAGGCGCGCACCTTGTTTCTGCCTGATAAAAGACTATTAAATACTTTTTCAGGCAGCCAAAGAAGCGCTCCTTCAACGATTGCTTCATGTCAGTAACATTGATGCCCAACGCTTCCGACATACCCAAATACTTATAGGTTTCGGACGCGGAGAGGGCTCTAAGATTTGTGGAATCCGAGAGTTGGGTTCCCACGGATTCCACGATCTCCCCTCGCTTTACATGCATGACCGCATATTTTTCCACACCAAATTCCACCCTGATGGCACTACTGAAAGTTTCAGTAATTTTCAGTAGCTCCATCAGTTGCAAATTGTTGGGGGCAAAGAGTTTTAGGTCATCCATGTAGAGGAGGTGAGATATAACCTGACCACCTCTCCTCAGCCGATAGCCTAGACCTGAATCTTCCAGCAGCGTGCTTAGAGGATTCAAGGCTAAGCAGAACCAAAGCGGACTCAAACTGTCACCCTGGAATATACCTCGCTCGATCCTTATCGGCTCGCTATTCCTCTGGATATTTCAACATCCTGGATAGCGAAGAACCGTGCTCCATTGCCCCATACACGTCATGAGGAAGGTGTGCAGAGTTGTATCTACTTTATATAACTCCAGCACCCTCATGAGCTATGTATGCGGCACCGAGTCATAGGCCTTTCTTATAATCTATCCAACATGTCGACAGATCCTTTCGGGACCGACGAACCTGTTGGCTAATGGCCATATCAATGAGAAATAGCTCCTTAGTACTGCGGGACCCGTTTTTACATCCATTTTGAGAGACAGACATGGTGTCTATATGTTTATTAATTTTAGCTCTCAAAATGGATGTAAGAACTTTTTAGACCATCGGTAGACAAGGGATCGGTCTATAATTTAAAATAATAAAATTAAGTAATTTATTATTTATGATCTCTTTATTATTTTTGGTCTAACGATCTGGATTATACATATTTAAAACAGGGCGGATGCGGCCTTGTCAGTTTGTGTCAACCTGTTTAAATGTTTGTGTTTTTTTTCAACCTGTATAAATAATGCGTCACTTTAACTGAAAAATACAGCAACAACAACTGTTCAATCAATTTGAACTTTTCATTAACATATTAATTATTAATTTGACTGTTGGTCTAGTGCGCTGTTGCTAAGCATGAGGTCCTGGGTCCGATTCCTGGGTCGGACATAGTATCATTGGGTTTTTCAATCTGGAATTTCTCAATTGCAGCACAGAATCTGGGTTTTTGTCCAGTTGATGGCAATCGCCCCTATTATATTATACAGGCGAAATGTGGGTGCACATAGGTGGATCTCTGCCTAACCTTTCGGGAAAAACAGGCGTGATATTATGTTATGTTACCTAAAAATCATATTATATTACATTACGTGGATCGGCTGTAGGAAAAGTTCCAGAAACAGGAAATATTTCCTGTTTCTGGAACTTTTCCTTGACGACTGACTGATTGTTAAATTATTGTTGTAAAATTGTTGACTGTTAAAAAGTTATTAATGTAATACGAAGTTGTTTTCACTTACGGGGAAGTAGATAGCAATCTGAGAATTTATAACAACCGTTGGTGTTACCTCCGACTTTTCGAATAAATCTATCGTATTCGGTTGGAATACATAAGAAGGGGTGCGTAATTCAACACGCCTACTGACTTTTAATTGAATCATGAATGATTTTTGTGTAATTTTTTTTTTTTAACATTTCCTCGATTTTTTTTTTACTGTTTACAACTTAAAAGTAACCAGTTGCAAACCAAAATCACCAATGAGTAGCTTATGGCTACTCACGGTGACGGTCTAAAATACTATACGGTCTAAAATACTATGGTTGTTATATCATAACGTAACAGCCGTATTTTAATAGCTGTCCGTACACGACGCAACCAATCCTGAACTGCTTAATAACGGATTAGTAAGTTGCATTGCGTCGTGTGTTGTACATTATTTATATTTGATTATGACATAATTAAAGCATTAGTCATCCAGACTTATATTTCATTACACAACACGGTGGCAACGGTGAAAAACTATTCGATTTAAATGGTTTAAGTCGGTAATAAGGGCACGTTGTGGACTTTAAAATAAGGGACAGTTCTAGAGCGCTATGGAAAACGCACGACAACCATCATAATTGTTTTTGGAGGGCAGCTCCGTCAACCGGGCTGACGCATGGCGGCGTTGGAGGTCGTAATTTATGCTATTTTTAAAAGAAATAATGATTTACGACGATAGGCATAAGTGTACTTAGAAAGAGTAGTAAAATAGAGAGATTCATGACAGAAGAACCCAACAACACTTTTCTTGACTTGGAAATCAAACCCAGTACTCACGGTCAGCAGTCGCGCTTGTGACCATTGCACGTTCAGAAAATATTGTAACGTACGTTTTGCTTTTCATGACAAAGACAAAATGCACCGTTATCAATAAAAACTTTTTTGCAAAAAAATACAACCGACTTCCAAAAACGACACTACAAAGTGAAAAATAACTTTAATTTTGGAAGTCGGTGTCGTTGGGTTCGCATTTTCGTTGTTTGCCACCGACTTCCGAAATTAAAGTTATTTTTCACTTTGTAGTGTCGTTTTTGGAAGTCGGTTGTATTTTTTTGCAAAAAAGTTTTTATTTTTCACTTTTTAGTTGTAATTTTTACCAGTAATTTTGGTTTAAAAACCAAACTACTGAACCGTTTTTGATGAAATTTCTATGGGACCATTTGGAAAGTATACCCTTTCCAACAAAAAAAAATAATTTTTCAAATCGGTTGGCAAGCGACGGAGTTATGCGCGAACAAACATAAAAAAAAAATACAAACACCCGAATTGAGAACCTCCTCCTTTTTTAGAAGTCGGTTAAAAAACTGCTTTCACTACGAAAGCGAGTGCAATATAGGAAACCACTATTAAATAGAAGAGTCTTGAATGTACACGTCTCGTGCCTTTAAAAAGTAATAAAAACCTGAAATTTATTTATACGTTGTCTAGAATACGTACACATGTCGCAGTTGTGTTTCTATGGCTCTTCAGGGTCCTCTAAATATTAAGGACTTGACAGCTGAATCGAATTTAAACATACATGCATTTTATGATGAAAATAATGAGAAATTTAATTTCATTTATATTTTATGTCTTTGTTCTCCTGGCTCGTTTACTTTTAATTCTTTTCAATATGAAAAGATAGTATAAAAAGAAATTGTATGCAAATATTTTAAAATATCTCCGGTGCTGGAATAATTTGAGTTACCAACCAAAAAGTTCAAACTTAAGCCTGTATGTAATTTTACATATATTCTTGAAGGTATATTCTTGACCTTGCTGAGCCTACTATTTTTACTACAGCAGACATTCACATGTATTTCTTGGCTGATAAAAAACTAGTTCACTACTATCAAATAGAGATTTCGATTATTGAGAAAACTAAAAAGAAATCTAATATCAAATTTTACTCACATATCCTCTTCAGGAAGATTCAGCGTAATGGAACCCTTCACGAAGTCTCCATACTGCAGGTATCCAAAGAATCCGACGATGCCGTACAGCGAGATGACAATGACCATGGCGACGTTGAGCACCCCAGGACAGCCCAAGAACTGCTGAGGTTTGGCCATCTCGTTCTCAACAGGCATGACCACGCCGATGCCTTCCATGGCGAAGATTACCGTACTAGAAAGGAAAGATGTATTTTGAGTTTTAGACAGTCAAGACCAGCAAAGCTCATCAGACGCTTCACTCTATCTTGTTTATTTCACGTGACACTGACTTTTAAAGGAATTAGCTGCGCCCCACGGTTTCACCCACATACGTTTCGATCCCGTGGGAATATCGGAATAAAAAGAATCCTATGTGTTAATCCGGATTATATACGATCTGTGTGCCAAATTTCACTCAAATCCGTATACTCAGTAGTTTTTGCGTGAAAGAGTAACAAACATCCATCCATCTTCACAAATTTCGCGTTTATAATATTACTAGCTACGCCCCGCGGTTTCACCTGCATAAGTTTCGATCCCGTGGAAATATCGGGATAAAAGTATTCTATGTATCAATCCTTGTTATAAACAATCTGTGTGCCAAATTTCATTCAAATCCGTAAGTAGTTTTTGCGTGAAAGAGTAACAAATATCCATCCATCCTCACAAATTTCGCGTTTATAATATTATTAGGATAGGATGAACATTCATCTGCTCCGTTCATATGATATATCGATCATTCTGCAAGCGAGTGAAAGATGCAATTTTGAGGTAGTATTTATTTGCTTAAAGCAGTGGTGGCCTGGCGGTATCCGCGCCGACTTACGAGTTGTAGGTCGTAAGTTCGAACCCAGGCAGGCAATTAACTTTGTGTATTTAATACCATCACCACTGCTCTCAAAACGGTGAAGGAAAACATCATAAGGAAACCGGTATGTCCTAGAACCAAAACTGACTGACATGTGACATGCACCAACCCGCACTGGGCCCACTCCTTCTCACAGAGAGGAGGCCCAGCAGTGGGAACATTACAGGCTGATTATGCTTGCATATTTTTGCTTAGCTGTGTAATAAAATCTAATTTCACAGTCCATCAAAGAAGCTTATTACTTTTTTTTTTATTGACAATGGGCTCGCTCTTGACCTCAATCCAGCCCAGAGGCAGGGATGAGATCTACGGTGGAACGAGCTTGCCCAGAAGAAGCCTATTCACTCTCGCCTTGAAGAGATTCGGGTTGTATGAACTCGGGAATGCAGACGCAGGCAGACAATTCCACTCCTTAGCTGTGCTTTATCTAGATCGCAGTGAAGTGGAATTTTCGCATTATGAATGCGCATCACAATAGGTAAGTCGAGTATTTTGACTCATTTGAAATTCTGTATCATCAATTATAATATTACAAAATGTATTCACTGAATTGAAAAGCTCCTTAAATACTATTCAATGTACTTCATTCTGCATTGACAATGACTTCGCCTATGAAGGCGAAGGCAATTAATGATAATGTACTAAAGTATTGTTGGATCGTTGTTGAGTTTCTAGTTATTCTTAACAAGCTTCTGTCCGCGACTTCATTCGCGTGGAAGTCGTAAGATACACGATGCGTGTACTAAAATAACCACCCCATGTTTATAAAACTTCCCGTCCCTATTACTTCGTTGAGCGTTCTTTCAGAATTTTTCTTTTTGCTCGACTCCTATTGGTCCCAGCGTGATGTTAAACTCAAACTCAAATCATTTATTTCAAATAAACCAATTACAGGCACTGTTGAACTGTCAAAGGGTCGGCCCGTCAGAAAGATGAAGCTAGTTGCCCATTCCAAAGTGTAGGTACCTATGGGGAAGAACGGGCAAGAAACTCCACGGAGACTCTTTTATTTAAATCATAAAATTGTTACAAAATATATGATTACACCATTCGTGTTGGATTATCTATTTGAGAACGATGTAGAAAGACGTGCATGTTAAAAGCGTCCGTTATAGAAAACACAAAAGACAATTCAGAAATTAAAATAAGCCGTGGCAGCTAAGAGATTACCAGTCCCTACTGACGGCGCCCGTTCAAGAACATGACGTATGGATCAGCACCATTCAGCTCAACCATTTTGAAGGAAACTTAGTGATCCAACACACACGCCACCACCAGCGAGACATTAGAGTGAGTATGACATACTCTCAGCCGCCAGGGCACATTCAAGTCAATGAAGGACGTACCCAGTAAATGGTAGCTTTATAGCAAGTACATAGTGCCCACACTATTATAGCTCATAGCCTTTCTCAAGAATTAGGCTATCAAATACAAAATTAATTTTTCAAATCCAACGGGTATTTTCTCTGAAACTACCGTTGGATTTCAAAAAATAATTTTGTTTAAATTCATTAGCGCGTTCAAACAAACAAACCCTTCAGCTTTATTAATAGTACAGAGAGATTACATCGTAAAAACAATAGACAAACTTGCAGAGCGTGACCATCCCCTCTTTGTGTTTCGTTGTTAAAAAGTTTGTCCTTTTTTGTTTGTGAAACAAAAACGTACAAAACACTTCTATGTGTCAATAAAACATTTGATAATTATATAGTCAATTTGCCAAAACTGAAACGTCATCAACTGAAAGTACAATTCATACCTAAGTAACACAACATTAGTGAACAAAATGCTATGCACATAGAAAGCACTCTCCTTGAAATTGCGGCTAATGCATCCCCTGTCGTTACGATGAGAATATACGGGGGCGTAGGAAATGCACTCCGGATACAAAGTGGTAGAGAGATGAAGTTTTCATCCGTTAAAATTTATTTTGCATTGGAAACTGTGTGTGTGTTGGATGCATTTCCGACTATGTTTGACTTCTTGTAAAACGTTTGACTAAAAGAAATACTAGAAAAAAAGCATATCGTCTTTTAGTGTATCACAGCTTTATTTGAGTACCTATCTATTTGACAACTTCTGATATTTGGAGGTGAGCAGTGGTGGCCCCACGGATATCACGGGATATGCCTTGGGGGCGTGGCACGTGGCGCCTCAATATTATAAAATTGTTCTCATGTTCGAACGGCGACTGTACGCTTCATTCAGTCGCTTAGCAACTGCGTACAGTGTACTATTGATGCGTAAAAAATCAAAATGCCGAGTTGTGCAGTAATTATATGTAAAAATAGATCAAATACCATCAACCTGAAAACAAATGGTGTGTCCTACCACCGGTAAGTAACCAATTAAGTCACTGTTTTATATTTTAAATAAATTTTTAAATGTTTTATTATCTTTCGTCCGGAGCGACACGAACTAGCCCGAACTAGCCCGAATCTTCCCGAACGCAACGAACGTTTTGAATTTAGAGAGGTGCAATCGAGTGCGTGCGACTGATTTTATCGATATGCGTATTATTGCAGCTGAATATTTTTTTACAGAACTCAATGGATATTCTCGTATTACATGTATAGTAAAAGAGTTAAATTAGTTATTAATTTATTGTTGTTTGAACCAAATTAAGACATTGTTATTTCAATACTTACAGTTACTCGTGAAATGTAAAAACTCAAATTAATATTACATCGTTGAAAAAATATATATATAAAAATAAATATTTTTGAAAATAAAAAAATATTTTGCGCAATATTCTTGTATTGATCACTAAATCGCAAGCACTCAATTCATGTCAATCATAAGGCCGAGCAGCCGCCAAAGTTTGAAATTTGAATTATAAAATTCGCGGTCCGTCGCTATTTTGTCAAATCTTTGTCTATAATACTGAGGGCTTAACATTTTATTTCTTTACAAATGTGTTAAATAAGCGTTCAATTTAACCGGTAATACAATATTAAAAAACTATTCCCATTTTATTTTAATAAAAATAAACTATATTTTCGTATAGGTACTTATATTAAAAAAAAAAAAATTTAATGAAAATTAAACGAAGTTATTATAATACAAGAATGTGCTATAATTAAATATCGACAAAAATTATCGACCATCGCTTTCGACTCCCTAATTACATGCGTGTGCATTGAATAGCAAATGTTTACAAGTGAATGCCCCGCCCATTCTATGCATGTGTGCTGTTAGAAATTGACTTAGTGTAGCTGCTTTCTTCTTAGTATGCGTGTTCAAATTTTAAGTGTGTGTCGTAAGTACACTATTTGTTAATGTTGTAAGTATTTGGGTGGGAGATTAGCGGCGGCACTAGGACTCCTTACTATTCCGCAATGAAGGCATATCTCCGGATATCTATGGGTGGCCCAGTGGTAAGCACCACGACTTACGAGTTGTAGGTCGTGGGTTCGAACCCAGCCAGGCGCTTTACTTTGTGTAAATAAATTCATCACCACTGTCCTTAAAACAGTGAAAGAAAACATCGTGAGGAAACCGGCATGTCCTAGAACCAAAAAATTTGGAGACATGTGACATCTACTAACCCGCACCTGGCCAGGGTGGTGGATTACAGTCCAGTCCCTCTCACAGAGAGGAGGCATGTGTCCCAGCAGTGGGAACATTGTAGGGTCATTATGTTGATATTTGGATTCGAAAAGTATTACTCAGGGAGTGTCAGACTCTTACTGACTAAAACCCACCCGTGTTCCTTCCTTAGCCCTTTATGTTCCAGGGCAGCGGTAACCGTTTCGGACGATCCCGCTACCCTGGCAGGCGTCGGCCCTATCGGGCCCCGTCACTCATGCTGACATCTCTTTGAGGCGCGCGTGGAATACATACACGCCGTCCGGCACGGGCCTGGTCCTGATCGGACGGTGAGTTACCAATTACTCACCGCCCGCAGGCCCGCGCCTACGGTGGCCGGGATTTTAGGCCTCAAAATACCTTTTACGCCTCATCATTGCTAAGATTCCACAAGGGAAGAGCGAGACAGCTCCGACACAAGTACTTTTGTAACTTATTGGGGCTGCCTCAGTTTATGTATGAGAATGTTTAAGTTGAAATAAACATTTTTTTTTTTTGTATTTTTATAATAAGTATTTATTTAAAATGTCACTTTCATGCAGCACGAGCTCATATACGATATATTTAAATGATTAATTACTGCGATAATTAATGAATGCAACATAATGAACCACAACGAGAATTGTGTTTAATGAAATGCCTAACCTTGCATTAGAATTTACACTAAATTTGGGCAGAATTTAAATTAACAATTAATAGGAATAAAATAATCTATAGAGTTCTGTGTGACCTAAACACGCATTTAAGTCACGCGTTTCTGTGACTTAAGTTAATTAAGTCACAGAAAAGCGTGACTTAAATGCGTAGCTATAAAATACATAGTATACGATATTCGTGACTT
This sequence comes from Apamea anceps, assembly GCA_951799955.1. NCBI lineage: Eukaryota > Metazoa > Arthropoda > Insecta > Lepidoptera > Noctuidae > Apamea > Apamea anceps. Next base: position 3,558,569 of record OX637508.1, on the reverse strand, counting down.
CATAATCATCATATTCAGCCTATAATGTTCCCACAGCTGGGACACAGGCGTCTTCTCTGTGAGAGGGATTGGGCCGAAATCCACCACGCGGGCCCAGTGCGGGTTGGTAGATGTCACATGTCTTCGAATTTTAGGTTCTAGGACATGCCGGTTTACTCACGATGTTTCCTTCACTGTTTTAGAGCAGTGGTGATGAAATAATTTACACAAAGTAAAGCGCCTGTCAGGGTTCGAACCTACGACCTACAACTCCTAAGGTAACTTAAGTAAATCTATTAACGCACGGCGTTCAAAACCCTGAAGTCATACGTATCGTATTTTGATTTTCTACTACGACTTGTGAAACAATTTAAAAAACTAGTGAAAATTCAACACCATCTAAGATTGATGTCACTTTGGTGCGGCTACACTGGAGTGCATCGCAAATGTTTGTAAGACAAACATTAGAAGATGTTTGCGAGAAATCTACAAAGGACCAACATGCATCATCTTTATAACACGAACGCGGTAAAGCGGAATTTTAGAAAATGTTTTCTTTTATATTGTGCTTACTGCCTTCGACCTTCCGAAGGCTATAAGCATCCTACCATTGTTTTCGCTTTCCGAGAAATGGGAAATATAGGTTTTTATGTACAACACTATTTTTTCCTGAAAATGCTACAAGCCAAAGGCGCAGCTGCACCTAACTGAGTGAACAAACATAACCAAATGTTTGGTTTGACAAAAGGAAACGTACAATTTAAAACCGGTTGTCGACCATCAGATTCAGCACAGAGAACTTATTCAGTAGGTATTTTTTGCAGGTTTAGTCTGGGAAATTATGGAATCGTTTATCAAATTGACTACTTATTTAAATTGCCAGTATTTTCAACTCATAACGACTTTCTTCGATAGTTATATTGTTTAATTTGTTAAACATAGACCCTGCTATTTATTTACGTTGCTTCAAGTTAGGTAATGATTAGCGTCTGTTTAACCCTGCGTTTTTGACGTTTATATTTGCAACTTTTATAAAAATAAGGGGTTAATTTTCTTGACCTGCTTTATAGTGACCTTTTCTACCAAATAATCTCAGTGGTAAAGGAAGCCAGTGAAACATTTCACACACATCATTATATATTAACCAGCAGCGCCCCGCGGTTCACCCGCATAAGTTTCGATCCTGCGGGAATATCGGAATAAAAAGTATTCTATGTGTTATTCTGTTAGCTGTAATACTGTAAAGTTTCATAAAAATCCGTTTAGTGGTTTTTGCGTGAAAGAGTAAAACACATCCATCCATCCTCACAAACTTTTGCATTTATAATCTGTTGTTAAGTCTCTTCTCTCGTCATCTTTTTGCGTGAAAGAGTAACAAACATCCATACATTCATCCATCAATACAAACTTTCACGTTTATAATATTAATAATAATAGTACGAATAGTAATATGTAATATATTAACATTGATTAGAAATAAGTAGAAAACAACAAGAACCTACCTCAAAAACAAAGGCCACTGCGTAATACCAGCTACCAGCTCTCTCTCCTTAATAGGTGGAAGGTCCAGGAACACGTAGTACAGGGTTATCACGAAGACCACGAGGATCAGAATGTTGGCTAGTGCGGAGAATGGTACGAGGTACTTCAGGTTCCGTATCTGACAGATTAGGACTAGTGGCACTAAGGTCAGGGCGCAGGCAGCTTGGATTGATAAGGGGTTTTCTGGCATGTAGACGTCGAGAACCTGTGAACAAAGAATTGAAGATAATAGTTACTGTAAGTTTTATATGTAGTAGACTGGATACGTGGAATGACATGGAACAGTTCTCAAGATAAAGCTGAAGTCTCCGTCAAAATCAAAATCAATCAACAGTCATTTGTTCTAATTAGGCTTAGAATCAGCACTTTCCGAACGTTAAAATTACAAAAGACAGTCCCCCAAAACGCCCGCCCTTCATCTGTATGCGTACGCCCGTGATCTGTATATTAAAATAGTTTTCCAATCGGGCTTCAGCGGGGTAATTGCACACAAAATTGCAATCGATCGTAGTCCCTTTAATTTTGAAAGTTCAGAACTTATCTGCCAGAAATTTTCTAGAAAATTTTTTGAACCTATAAAGCAATGGATGTCAAAATGAAATGCATTGCGTACTGTTGCCATTTTATGTTACGTTATATTGCTACGGCAATAGCTTTCATTTTGACAGTTCAATAACATTCATTACGTTATTTACGTTGCTGAGCAGATAAGTTTTTCGAACATATGAAGCAATGGAGTAGCAATATCCTTCAAAATGATTCTGATTGTGATTTATAGTGTGTTACGCAATTATGGTGCTTTCCGATAATTTATTGATTTATTTAACCATTTATGTACACACATTGTATAAAAAGACAAGAAAAAACAGAACAGAAAAATAGGTATCTACAGAGGTGATGCTAATGAGAGATGATAATTGTGAAGTGATGGTGGTGTAGGCCCCACGTCAAATGTAAAAAAACCCAGTATAAGCTGGCCTCTTATTTTATTGAAACTCCATACTACGGTAGACCAGCTCACATTCTAAATGTTACTTCCAACTGATGACTTTAATACATTGTCTGCGTTAACTTTCTGAACTAAGTATTAGTCGAACGCCTACTTTAAATAACTTTTCCCACATAGCCACATAATATACCGAAATATTAACAACCCTCCTATCTCCTTACTGTCAATCAAAAACAACACTTATCGCCTCCAAATAAAGTAAAAAATTGCGTACTAAATTTGAACATATTTAAAAGCATTTAAGTAAGCCACATTTTTGTGGTTTGAAGCACTTTCATATTCAGAAAATTCTTTACTGCCTATTACAAAGGATTATGACGACTGATTTTAACCCTTAAGTTTTGAAGCAAATGGTTTGAAATAGAAATTCAGTTGGGGAACAAAGCCCATTGAATTAAGATTGTGTGGTAAGTAGGTACCTAATTAATAAATTAGTTATCTTAAGTAATAGTCACTTACTACATTTTTAAATATTTACATAGAGGAAGCCTACGAAATTTTATTCAGTATTTTTGCTATGTAGGATACAGATTATTAAAAAAACACATAGAGAAAGAAAGTATCGCCTATAGGCTTTAAAGTAGATAGTGGGTGCTTAGTCACAGATTGCTATTATAAAAGTTGTAGGCTCATTAATTCCGCCAACATATATTACTTAAGACAAACTAAATAAAAATCCGTTCATTTTAACATGTATCTATGACTTGAACCGTAAGTCCGTAATCCGTTTGGATTATTTTTAAAAGTAAGGGTGAATTTTTATTTATCACATTAACAGATTACGACAATTTTGCCTTGTTACATTCTTTTCATACAACTGTCGATATGAATAAATAAATAAAAGTTGTGATTTGAATACAATCCGTTCACCGTTATTTTACCTCCGACAGTAGCAACCTTAATGCAATGAGAATAAAGCTCACTGTGATATTAACAGACTTGTCAGTGGCAGCAACTCAACAGCAACCTTAATACAATGAGAATACAGTTCACTGTGATTTGGACAGTTATGCAAAATCAGAGGTAAAATAACTGAACAGACTGTACTTGTTCAAATGTCTACTTACTTCTTTCATAGAAGATCCGATAAAGACAACGTAGACACATAACACGCTGAAATATGTCACAACCATTGAGTAGTCCACTAGAACTCTGAAAATAAATAACACACACATAAGACTATTACTATTAGGTATGTATAACACATTGTTTATATAATAATGGCGCCGATTCCCTTGTCCACAAACTAAACTAAATTTAAGTTCAGTGCATCTTTTTCTTTCTATTTCACTAAGAAAAGGACAGAAGTTAAATATTAGTTTAGCCCTGTCAAATTAAGATATTTCCATAGACAAATTAGACGTGATTGAAAAAGATGGCTACTAAAAATACGTCAATTTACGTCAGGCGCTGACTAATTTGACAGGACTAAACTAATATTTATCTTCTGTCCTTTTCATAACAAAATAGAACGAAAAAGGTGCACTGAACTTAAATTTAGTTTAGTTTGTGAACAAGGGAATCGGCGCCAATATTTAATTAGTTATACGAGTACTGATTGTCAGCGAAACTTGTGATCACATTACAAATCTATGCACGCACACGAATGGGTCTAGCCTAGTAGGTACTTCGTGCATTTTGGTTTGTTTTGACTGTACAGCGGAAGTGTGGCTGTCATTTACGTAGTTTTAATTATTTTTGGGATAAAAAATTACGTAAAAACAAACTACTTTCATAATGTGCATGAATTCAGTTACACATTACTTCAACTTTTTTCTCTCTACTCTCTTTCCACCTCACTTTGTCCAGAGCTGCCAATAAAAGAAAGTTAGTTTCTTCCAAAGTTTAATTTCTTTTTTTTTCTTTGTACCTTCGATTGTTTTATGGACAAGGAAATTGTATAAACAGGCTATGTCTGTTTTTGGATAAGATTATGAGAAAACGGTAAAAGCTTGGGTGATATTATGCTACTGTAAATGCAATGCGATGTTATGTTGTTGTAAATTTTATCACATCACGCCAGGCATCACTCGCCCCGAATTTCATGGTGCTGACTAAATGCTCCATTAAATTCGGGGCTAGTATATTACAACTGACAGGGCATCAATACATCATCGGGTTCATTCTGAGAAATTCCTAATGGAATAATCCAGTAACACTGTGCCCTTCCTAGAAATCCAGACAAATGAGATATATATTGTACCCTTTTTCACTAACATAATCAGCCTATAATGTTCCCACTGCTGGGACACAGGCCTCCTCTCGGTGAGAGGGAGTGGGCCGTAATCCACCACGCGGGCCCAGTGCGGGTTGGCAGATGTCACATGTCTTGGAATTTTTGTTTCTAGGACATGCCGGTTTCCTCACGATGTTTTCCTTCACCGTTTTGAGAGCAGTGCTGATGAAATAATTTACACAAAGTAAAGTGCCTGTCTGGGTTCGAACCTACGACCTACAACTCGTAAGTCGCGGCTGTTACCACTGGGCCACCACTGCTCCACACTAACACTAATAAAATAATAATAATAGCCTCCCGACCGATTTCGGTCACGGTGGTCAATCTCATCGGAGATTAGTCAGGTACGCAGGAGATATTATAGTGCACAAGTGTGTGCGCAAACACAGGTGCACTCTCTGTTCCTTTACTCTCATAGTCCGATGGGATGGCAAACCGACATGACCGGGGAAAGATCAGGCGCAGGTCCAACGGCTTTAAGTCCCTTCCGAGGCACGGGGTTATTATACCAGGACCCAGGACCCCACGTTCAGCAGTCGCGCTTGCAACCACGAAACCTGCGAGGCACTAACACTAGGACATCCTTAAATGAACGAAAAAATATTATTGCTCTGTTGGATTTTCTACTCTCGACATTGAACTTTTTGACGGCACGGTTGGCGCAGTGGTTAAGCGATTGACTGCTGCGCTGCGTGTCGCGGGTTCGATTCCCGCACGGAACAAATATTTGTATGACCTACATGTATTTGTTCCGAGTCTGGGTGTTTTTCTATCTATAATATGTATGTATTTACAAAAAAAAAATGTATATAAGTAGTTTATCAGCCATCTTGTTACCATAACACAAGCATTAGGTTGCTTAGCTTGGGACTAGATGGTGCTGTGTGAGATGTCCAGGGATATTATTATTATTATAATACAACAGTGCGCTTCTATTTTTGCATTCGTTTAAATATAACCTACTTGTACTCAAACGGGACAGTAAAGTTCATTTGACGTTTTAATTGCATTTTTTTTTCCTTTCTTAACTTTGCCGATACAGTCGACTATTCTGCCAGCGTCATGTGGTAAATTACATCATGTGTATGTTAACCTCTACAGTCCAGTTGTCGCGTCAAGAAAATGCGTTCCTAACACGTCAGTGCGACAATTCAACTAACTAATAAAGATCAAATTCGACAAACACGTATTCGTTTGTATGAAACTGACGGATGTCAAGAACGCATTCTCTCGTCGGCCACACTGTAGTTAAGTAAGAATGGACAAGTAAGCTTAGATAATTGAACTTACTTTATAAAATTACCCCATGGTTGTAACTTCTTAGGTCCGTAAGTGAAGGCTGCTCCACAAGTTTCAGCAAAACTGAGCGAAGGTTTCTTTGCGTCTACACAAACTTCTTGAGAGACTTTTACCTGGAAAAAAATAAGAATTTATTTTTAGAAATGCTTTAACGCACTGTGTTGTCAGCTAAATAAAAGGAATCCTACTACGAGTATAATATTATGACGCGAAAGGTTGTATGAATGGATGGATGTTTGTTACTCTTTCACGCAAAAACTACTTCACACTTGGCACACCGATAGTTTATAACCAGCCGATCGATTATGTAAAAATCTCACCGTAAGCTTAGAGAGAGCTGTCAATTATGTCAATCCCTAACATTAGCTGTTGGACTGACAGCTCACTCCACGCTCACTTCACTTAAGTTTTCACGGTGAGATGGTTACAGAATTTCACTGCAGGATTAACACATAGGATACTTTTATCCTGATTGTCCCACGGGATCGAAACTTATGTGGGTAAAACCGCAGGGCGCAGCTAGTACTTTACATAACTATTTACGCTATAATTATTTTCATTTAGAGGGGCACGCTCAGTATACTTACTAAAAATATGTTAATGAAAATACTAGCTCCATTTGTAGTAAGTCTATTGTGCTAGATTCTCTACAAAAGTTCCACGTTTTGCGTAGGTAAGTATTGTCTTTCAAATATGTACTCTTTTGTTAGAATATACTTTAAAATTAGTCTACGGTAATCTAAATTATGGAAATATGTTTCTAGCCGTGAAAATATAAACACTATTTTTTGTTTAACTTTTTGCATATTTTTAGAACAACATTTTTTGCACCACCAGTTGCCAGTTCCTTCCTTATTTCAATTTGAATTTAGAACGTTAAAGTGGCCAGTAATGAGGAAAATTGCCATTAGCTCTACTATGTGTTTGCACAGACAAAACTCGCTAGCATCTCCGTAAATGGTATATAATGAAATACTGTACAGCGCCCCTAACGGTCACAGAATGAATTAAAATTCGTACCTTGAGCACTATAGATTTCGATAGGTAAGAAACCTAACGTAATCTATTCTATAGTCACTAACGTTACTCGATGACACAATAGTGACATAATAAAAGGAATAAAAATTCAACAACCACTAAATTCCCTTTAATAGTTCACTAACCGCCAACCTTTCTCTTTAATCCGATTATCGACTACCAAAAATTTTTTAGCACATGCGATAGCACTACATTTTGAGCATAATTATAACTATGCCGTGCGCTCTTCATAAGACTGAGAAAGAAAGAAAGACGACACGATCTATCGAGTTTGCCTTAGCGCCTGCGTAAGACTCCGTAAAACTCATGGTGCAAGCATTATCGAAATCTATTCGATCCATGTTAGTACGCTAGCTAGTTTAACGCTAGCGAGTAAGTTTTCGATAACAACTCATAGTAGACGTACTGTACTAACTTACTAATATGAAATGATAAAAAAGAATCAATTTTCACAGGCATAAATGTAACCGTCTTCATCAATCCTCATTGAAAGTTAGCTTCACGCCCCAGCCGCGCACGGGTTTTACGATATGACAAAATATCTATGTTTTGTAAGAAATGTCTAGATTTTTAGGGTTCCGTACCTCAAAAGGAAAACACGGAACCCTTATAGGATCACTTTGTGGTCCGTCCGGAATTTATATCAAATACTCAGGTCTACTGACCCTTAGAGCTGTAAAAAAATCAAACTTCTAAGCCAACCCAATCAAAAGATACAGCCGTTTATGCCGCAAATTTCTACAAATTTTCGACACTCGCAAGGGAATCAAAACCTACAGAGTACTTCCCGTGAACTCAGAATCTTGAAATTTGGTACAAAGCAACGTCTTATAGCACAGATAAAGAAAACATTGCGAAAATCGTAAATTTTTAGTTACATATCTACAAATTTGTAGGGAACCCTCGTTGCGCGAGTCTGACTCGCACTTGACCGTTTTTTTTATTACACAAAACATTAATATAAATGAACTATACACATAAACGACGGTAAAACTGCTTCAAAATCCGTTGCGAAGTTTAAATAAACAAAGAGGTCACACTGACAAACACGAAATGCGACTTTAATTTAAAATTTGTATAGAATCGTTTCCGTGAAACTATAAAACACTGATATTTTAATTGTACCTGACTTTAAAACCGGTTTTCAATTCAAAATTTTAATAGCAATTTTCATATTTTAATATCTTTACGAGTCAGAAGCCCGAAAGTCAGTCGTTACGGGTAGTCAGAAGCCCGAAAGTCTGACAACCAGTCTTACCAAGGGGTATCGTATTACCCAGTAACTGGGTTGTGGAGGTCAGATAGGCAGTCGCTCCATGTGAAATACTGGTATTCAGCTGCATCCGGTTAGACTGGAAGCCAACCCCAACATAGTTGGGAAAAGGTTAGGCAGATGATGAATATCTTTACGAGTCAAGTCTGGAAATCAATGCTTCTCATAACTTGTTGTCAAGACGTCTAGACGGTAATTCGTTTATGTTAACTAACTTTACAATGAGGGAAGAAGGGGATTAATTAAGTTTCTGTACCTACACTCAGTTCCTTTAATTTACCGACTGGTATTGGTTAAAAATTCAGACAGAATTCATCCGTCAGTTCTGGAGAACGTAAATATACACGACGTAGTTATAAAATGGAACCGTTTATTTTGTAAATAGGAAAAACACTTTTACATGTGTCATATTAAAAAAACGTGTGGAATCGGGGGATACCCGGCAGGAACGATGTTCAAAATGAAAATTCAAGATGGCGGCTGCGAAATCGGCTCAATCGGCGAATCGACTTCAGAGCCCTCGAAAACCATAAAAACAACACCCATGACGAAAAATTTGAATTTTTTTGCAGCCGTCGTTTTGTATTTTCTTTTTAAACTCACTATCACAGCACCTTCGAAAACTAAAAATCTATCTCCATCTCTCTCTGACTTTCTCTATTATATGTATGTAATAAAAAGTCGCATTGAGTATTACTAAAGATTATGTATGTATATCAATTTTATAATGTAAATGGTACACCACAGACTACCTACTATATTTGTCTCTCCTTAATTTTAATCCATCCAAAGGTTGTCTTTAAAAGATCGCTCTTAGCGATAAGACCGCCCATTGTGTCCCCCTTTGTAAAATTTTATATATTTATGTTCTATAATTTGCATGGTGTATAATAAAGAGTATTCTATTCTATTCTACTGAGCACAATGCGTTTTCGTTAGGTGACGATTTCTCCAAGTTTACTCCCAGCGCAAGCTCCGTTAAATAACTTCGTTCCAAAAAGTGTGCGGCATGGGGACCCCCTCCAGAAACGAAGTTCCTTACGCGACTCGCACGTACACATACACTCATATAATATATTATAATAGAAAGAGTTAGAGGGAGAGAGAACACTAACACGCATAACGCCTTTTCGTGACGTGACGATTTCTATCAGTCAACTCCTACCCGCAAACCGCGTTAAAGAACTTCGCTCCAATAAACTATGTGGAGTCGACATTTCCTATCTGACTGCCCCTGAGAAGAAATGGCGAAAAAAACATAGGTGTCACAGTCTCTTTTAAAGTCCAGTAATAATCTTGATCAGAAGGCCAATTTCTCGTAATTTAAAACGTTCAAAATCTAGTCGCAGTCTCATCTCGGCGACAAACAAATGTCAAAAACTTGTCAAAACGTAGGGAAATTAAAGGTATTTTTAACAGATTGAGACTGAGATCAGACTGTGAACGTTCTTAAAATTACGAGGATTGCCCCTCTGATCATGTGTGGACCAAGTAGATTAGTGCCTGAAATGGTCTTTTGAGGATAGAACCACATAGATTTGAGTGGATCTGTCCAGTCTGTGCAAGCAATAAAAAGATATCAAAAGATGTCACTTACCAAAATATGTACAGTATGGGTGCAGACGAATCCAGCTATTAACGTTCCTATGGCCCCCACTATAAGTCCTGAGTTCTTGAAGGCAGCAGGCATCGCCAGGATACCGGAGCCCAGGCAACATTTTAGGAGATGTACTATTGATCCGATAGTTCTGAAAACAGAAAAAAGAATTATACAACATGGGGACGACAATACGAAAATGAATGAAAACAATACGAAAATTTAATTTGGTACAGACGCCAGCATATCAAGTTACTCGAAACTGTCAAATTTTCTCAATCAACCTTGAACCTAATGCTTTAGCGATAAAGCTGTAAATCAATCAAATAAATTTGACAGATTGTAGTAGCTTGATGTGCTGGCGTCTGTACATCTAACTATTAACGTTCTCAGTCTACAAACAAACACTAAGTACAATATCCAGTTAGTAGCCATTGGGCTGATTGGGAACAGTGATGGTCAAATGGTAACGCCCGCGACTTACGAATTGTAGGTCGTAGGTTCGAACCCAGACGGGCACTTTACTTTGTGTAAATTATTTCATCACCACTACTCTCGAAACGGTGTAGGAAAACATTGTAAGGAAACTGGCATGTCCTAGAACCAAAAAGTTGAAGACATATGACATCTACCAATCCGCACTGGGCCCGCGTGGTAGATTATAGCCCATTCCCTCTCGAAAAGAGGAGGCCTGTGTCCCAGCAGTGGGAACATTATAGACTGATTGTACCTTCGACTAAAATACCTGCCGTAATGGTACGCTTATCAAGTTATTAACCATTTTCACCCACTATGTTCCATTTTCCTTAAACTTTACATTTTCTTTCACAAAATGAACACTTTTAACTTAAAATATCAACTTTTACTTCAAAGATGAAAATGTTCCTCAGTGATAAGGAAAACTTTTAGCTGAAGGAAAATTTTCATGAGTACAATGATTATGTACGCAGTATAAGTCTTCATTAATTCACGAATATACATATTACATGGTACATATTCTTAGATTTTCTCTAATAATTAAGAATTCTGTAAGTGCAAAATTTCCAACTTTCAGACCACTTTTGTCGGAATTTCTGAACCGAAGGAGGAAGAACGAGTTTTATGTTAAAATTAGAAAGAGACCATTCGGACTCAAAAACACTGATGTCAGGTAGGTCAGTGGGTGTCGGGACATGTAAGTTCATAAACAAAATCAACCTGCCATACACAAATCCGGCTTATAAGTCGATTCGCACGGATGTAATCGCCTGAAACGGGCGAATCGTCACTTATCCACTTTACCCAACATAACATGTCATAGATGCGCAAAATTTAAAATCTTTGAAAGAAGCAAGAGATTAATTGCAAAAACGTGGTTGAAGTGAAAAAAATTTGAACACACGATTTACTATTTTTCTTCACCATTACATTCGGCTCGAGTGATGGGCTGCCATTATTTTAGGCAGGCTTTGTATGATTTAACGAGTGTTCTTTTATTTTTAAATCTGTTTATATTAACAAAGATGACACTTTAAATTAGTTTCAGCCTATTACAAAAGAATGTTAGAAACTAACAAAAGAATATTTTTTACATGCTTCTTTGACGTCATCTTTTTATTATCTGACATTATCAGTGATAGGAATAGGTAGTGCCTATTTGCTTAAACTTCGAAGAACAGAGACAAGAAACGGAGACTTCCTTAGGACTAAATTTTTTCCGGGACATCTGTCCCGAAATTCGGGACGACACTTTTAATAATAATAATAATAATTAATTTATTTCAGATAATAATAATCCATACAATACATTAAATTATATGAAAATCAATTGGTACGTAGACCACAGACACTGAAATAGAATTAAAATCACAATCAAACATTACATTAAATTAAATAATTTACAGTAAAATCAAAATAAAAAATTGTGGTAGTATATATATATGACGTACACAATGTGTTAGTGAGTGAGTGAAAAATTTAGTCCTAAGGAAGTCTCCGTTTCTTGTCTCTGTTCTTCGAAGTTTTCCTTTTTTCTTCGAACCTATTCCTATCACTGGACATTATAGATATACAGACAATTCTAATTTCAACTCTTTATAAGTTGTTGGAATGGCTGGCATATCATTTGGATTTAATGGGTTTTTATATTTCATTTATCTTTTTGATAGATTCTTTTATATTTTGTGAATGTTAGAACGTTGTAGGCCTTTAGATTTGTAGACATTTTTTTTTATTTATTAAGTACCTGGTAGTTGTTGACAGGCCTACACTGTCTGTATCAACACATTGTAAAAGCCAATTATTTTTAAAAGAGTAACCGTGGAGTTTCTTGCCGACTCTTTTCCATAGGAAACTACCAATTGGAACCGTGCACCTAGCTTCTGACGTTTCATAAGTGTCCTTGTAGATTTATGTTAAATATATTTGAACTTTTATTTGGATATCTATGGAATAATTTACATTACAAAAGGTTATTATGAGGTAAATTTCGAGTATAATTTGCGTATCCGCTTAATTATCATTGTTGAGTCAATTTACGTCTTCTTCGCTTCACGTTTACTTAAAGGTAATAATTGTATCCTAATTTAGGGAGGTATAAACATCTTTTATTCGTTAATTGAATGCTGAAAACTTTGACGTTACAATATTCTAAGAATTTGTCACAATATTGCTTTAGGGCCAGCGCCACGGCACGGCACAACAAGGGATTTTTATGCGACGTTTGGGGTTGAAACACTAGGGCCATGGGGTCCGAGTGCACACTTGGTTTTTCGAGATATCGCCAAGCGGTTAGTCGACTCTCCACGTGACCAGAGGGCTGGCCAGTTTCTTGGCCAAAGAATTTGCAACGCCATACAACGTGGCAATGGCTGCCAGCCTTTTGGGCACTCTTCCTGTTGACAGCGATGCGGATGAATTTTTTGATGCCCTATGATTGTTTTGCTTATTTTTTTACATGTATGTACATATCATTATTTTAAATGTTAGCTTAGAATATTTTTTTTTTTTTATATTAAACGTTGCCCCACCCTAGGATTTTTTCCTGATTCGTTGGTGCGTTTACAAACATTTAAACTCACATAAACAAACAGCCAGACCCAGAACAACTACTTGTAGGTCATACAAATATTTGACCTGTGCGGGGATCGAACACACTGCGCCAACCGTGCCGTCAAATGTAAATGATAATCATAATGTAAATGACGTATAGAAAATATAACTTAAAAGTATGAAAATTTAAATCTGAATAAAAAGGACACGCACTTGGCCGGTTTTAAGACTTATAAGTCAATTTACTTTATCATTCTAAAAATCATTAGATGTAAAAAAAAAATAAGGAAAGTGTACGTTTATAAAAATTATCAAAACATTTTTCAACATTCTTCAGACCGTTCTTAAGATAAATGGTTTAAATTACCTGATGTATAGCGCCACATTATCTTAGGCCTGTCAAAGGGGTCGCATTCCACATTCTTTTTTAAAATTCCGGGGAAGAATAATGATTGTTATGACATCACTTGAATAATGTGCGTCCTTAGCGTTCGCGTTTGTTAAGATTTCTAGTCACTAAAGTATAAATTAATCTTCTTTATTTTGTACGTTTATTTTGGTTCCGCACTCTTGGGTACTCTTTATTATCGCGGTTTTATGATATTTCCCTGAGTACGATGTTAAAACTGAAACTCCGTTAAGTTATGGGTTCAGTTGTGTTTCGTAATCGGTTCATTAGGTATTTTAATGGTGTAAATAATAAAGAGTATTTTGTCTATTTGAAACAAAATTTTGATTGATTTTTGTAAGTAAGTTTGTACAAACACTTTTAAACGGTCTCTTTTAAAGTTAACATGGCATAAAATAACGCTTTAGACATCAATTACCATAATCAGTGTATAATGTTCCCACTGCTGGGACACAGGCCTCCTCTCTTCGAGATGGAGTAGGCTCTATCTACCACATGTCTTAGATTTTTTGGTTCTAGGACATGTTAATTTTCTCACGACGTTTTCCTTTACCGTTTTGAGAAAAATGGTGATGAAATTATTTACACAAAGTAAATCGCCTACCTGGGTTCGAACCCACGACCTACAAACTCGTAAGTCGGGGCCGTTATCACTGCGCCACAACTGCTCTCTGCTCTGACATAAAGAAATAGTAATTTACTTACGAATTAGGATGTTCTACAGTCCTGTGCTCAAATGGGTTGTATGGCTTTTCATCAACGCTCTTCGAAGCTATGCTAAGCGAAGACTGGAATCCTGGATTGCTGGTCAGGTCCGCTCTGAAAAGAAAAATTAAATACAGTGAGACAATTAGTTTATCACATTAATAATTTGAATCCTCTATCTGCATTACGTATTTTAAACATACACAATTAAAATATGTGTACCTAACCAGGTGTTATTTTTTTTTTTTCGTGAAATATAGAAAGTACTAGCTGACCCCGGCAAACGTTGTTTTGCCATATAAATTATTTCTAGCTGCCCGGCGCTACTTCGATCGCGTGGTGTCCTACCTCCTACCCTACTCTTACCCTACTCCTAACCTACTCCTACACTACTCCTACCCTACTCCTACTCTAATTCTACCCTACTCCTAACCTACTCCTACCCTACTTCTACCCTACTCCTAACCTACTCCTACACAACTCCTAACCTACTCCTACCCTATTCCTAACCTACTCCTACACTATGATTTTCCCGCTTTTCTGTTGAAATTTTTCCTGAATTTTCTTTGCTATAAACCTCACGGAGCCCGAGATCTTTCCAACGAATGCAAAACCGTGGAAATCGGTTCGTACGTTCTGGAGTTATAGCGTCAGGAAGGAAAACCCGACTTATTTTTATATAGTAGAAGATTATTACCTATATTATTAATAATGGATAACAATTAACATTGTAGCCGTGGGACGTTTTTTTCATTTTAGTATTTAACAACATTAAACTTTATTTGTGAATATTTGGTAACCATATTTTAGTTTATGTTGAATTGTTGACCCCATCATTCCGCGCGTGTTTAGTACCTTATTATCAAGGTTGATTTATTTCTAGGCAATTTTTTGCAATTTAAAATCGACAGATAATTTTTGTTCGTGGAAAAATTATACTTATTTCCGTGGCGAAAAAGCGTTTCCTTTTTTTTTCTTTACAAAATATTAACGGCTGACAGTTTTTGTATGGAAGAACTGTCAAAAATTCAAAATTATTCCTCGGCTAAAATTAGCTGGCGTTAATAAAATCAGCCCTTATTAAAATTGTTTATTTTATTATTTTAACAGGTACTATTTAACGAATCGCCACTCTATATACGGTACTAACAGGTTTAATGATGATGGTTTAGCGCATCGATCGAGATCAAGCATGATAAGTTAAGAAATAAATCTTTGAGAAGGCTATTCTTTGTGATGATTTATAGGAAGGTCCAATTTCAGGTCTCAAGTCTTATAATAAGTCAAGGCATTTCTAATTTCGTTAAATAAAACATCTTATTTAAATGGTTACATTCCGTACCTAGGTATGTAAATTCACAGAAAGAACAACTACAATGTAACGACAACGCACACGTGTATTTGAAGCCCTAAAGTTCCTCATTATTATGCAAACTTCCTACGATATCTGCCACACGAGTATCAGAAAGGTGTCACAAACTACGCAAATGATCCACAAATACCGCTCTCAGAAGCGACCTTGTGATGTGATGCCCAATGGTGCGGAACGGGTTTTTGTTGTCAAATAGTCAATGAAAATCTCTGGGCTTAATTTCTATTGTTGATATGCATCACTGACTTGTTTGCACACTTATAAATCGAAGGTTTTATTTAGATTTGATGGGTTTTCGTGGGCTTGAGCAAAAAATTGTGATATGCCGAAATGTCTTAGGTTAGGAGGCCGTTAAATTACACTGATTGTGTGGACTTCCCATGGCCATGGTGATGACGAGTAAACTATTTGGCAAAGGTAATCAACTCTTGGTGGTAGTATGTAAATACAATACATGGAGCGATGATCTTTGCAGGATGGCTGGTAGCAGCTGGATGAGAGTTGCCGAAATCGAGTTGAATGGCGTGCAATAGGAGAGGCCTATGTCCAGCAGTGGACTGCTATAGGCTGATAATTGAAAAGGTAATTGAAACCTTTTTCATTACCTTTTAAACGTTTAATATTTTAGAAAAATTTGTTACATCGTAAAATTCGTTAAAGTATTAGGTGGAATAGCAATGATGGCCATCCAGTTGGAGAGTTTAGAGAAAAGTTATATTTAGTGAATTCTGGGAAATTTTCAAAACAACATGAAAATTGCTTTTCCTCGAATTTCGTGCATTTTCGCCTAGGCTTTATGAGGTGCTTAATTGTTGCAAATGAGTCACACTATCACGACTTGGAAGGAATACGTCAAATTACAAGTCATACTAGGTACCGCCCATTTTCTCAAAATAAAATGTATAACTTTGTTTTTGTTTTTTAACATTACTTCTGCTACCTTATTTGAGGCATTAAGGACGACATTTCTATCCAAACTTAAAATTAAAATACAGTGTTTGTTTAACTGGGGCAGTAAAAGGATATATGTTAAAAGAGCTAATGGTTCCAAGACAGTTCCTCATATGGATTCGAATTTTCCCATAAATACTAAGTATATATGTCAATAGAGTGTTTTTTTTTTTTAAATTCTATTGACATATGAAAGTGAGAAACGGCCAGTTCCTATTTGTTTGAACAATATTGATACCAGGATGAAAGATAAGCGATTTAGTGGTATTTTCATAGATTCTAGAAGTTTGCTAAGCCGTGACGTCATGAAGCATTTTCACACGGTTTTCTTAAAGTATTGTTTCATAGCCTTGAGAATCTTCCATTGAAAAAATTGTCTATGGAATTTTAATTGACAAGATTCTAATTATGTTGTTAAAACCAGCTGACTTGGGTTTATTATTAATTCTTCAATACAAAAGCTAGAAACAGTTACGTCAGGGTTGATTTTTCAAAAGTCTGATAACTTTTATCTGAAGAATAAATATGACAGTTTGACATATTTTCTAAACAAAAGCTGTTAAACCTCAATAATACCTCATATTGAAGATATAATAATCAGCCTTATTCAATAGTAGTAATTAATAGCTTCTCTAACTGTACTTATTATAAAATAAAAGTCGCTTTTAGTGTATGTCTATGTGACCGCGTTATCCTTTCAAACTACGCAACGGATTGAGATGCGGTTTTTACCATAATTTAGAGAATTTACTCCGGAAGGCTTATGTGTTTTAAGATAAAACTTTTTAAAGAAATCTCGATTTTTGTCAGGTCGTAAAAGCCGTACGAAACAGGGGTGGGTCGCTAGGTTATAGTATATGAGAAGTATTCTAAACTTACGTGGACTTGAAGTTGTCTATCTCCATCAACTCCTTGGTCTTCGCCATTTTGGAAGTCTGCAAACAAAAGAAAACAGAATTAAGCAAAATGAATATTATTTGACCAGGAATCCAGGCAAGTGCTGTTGAAATCAGTGCTCTAAGTGGAATACCTCATCTTTTCTACATAGGAATAGATGATCGAACATAGGTAACATATTTATTTAAGTACAGTATTTTTATCTCATGAAGCGGACGCGCGCTTAATTGTGTTAACCATGTGTACAAACACGCTGTGAAAGTGAAGACAAGTAGCGTGAGTACACACACGGACACACCCTCACACACACTTCCGACTTCGCCATTGTCTCGGAGAGCTCCAGCGCTTACACACACATTCACTGCGTGTTTGTTAGTACACTCATTAACCACAAGTAAACCGCGTGTCGCTTCGTGAGATAAAAATATTATGACTGTAAGTAGGCCTGTACAATCACTTTAACACGTCATATTTTTTTTAATTTGCTGAGGTCGATGTATCCTATCTGACGCTGAGACTAACACCGAAACAGACTCACAGGTCTCTTTTAAAGTTCGTGCATTGTCTTGATCACGTGAGGACCATGCAGATTAGCGTCTGAGATAAACCAACCCCGGAACATTAATGATTACCTACAAGTAATATAAATATGTACAGACGCCAGCGTATCAAGCTACTACAATCTTTTAAATTTCTTGAAAAAAATTTCTACTTTATCGCTAAAGCATTAAGGTTCAAGGTTGATTGGGAAAATTTGACAGTTTCGGGTAACTCGATGTGCTGGTGTCTGTACTTTTCCGTATGAGTGGTATACAAATTGTGACGTAGAAGCCATATTATTCAACCAGCCACTACACCGAAAAAATAAATAAGGTCGTCAATCAGACACGTAAATCAAAGCGTGTAAATTGTAATCATAACAAGGAAAATGAGCATTTTCCCTCTTGAGATCGAGATATCCGAATATTACTGACAATTTGCCCCGACAGGGAAATCTGACAGTAGCTCTTAGGCAATATTATACGTATACCATGTTCACGACTTAGTTTCCAAACATGTAAACAAATATGGGTTTTTGTTCCATAAAACTAGTCATTCCGAAATCTAGTTAATTGATACCAGCATAAACTTGATATTCATTTAGGTAAATGGAAATAACATCAATTTTTTTTTCTTTTTTAATAAGAACTAAAGTTGTTAGTAATTGATTACAATCTAGCCTAACAGACTAATAAGCAATTTAAACAACTCTAACTTAATATTTTACGAGATAGATTATGTTATAACTAAGAATAGTGTCAATTTGTACTTTTACTCAGTTTCGTAGCACTTTCTCAGGGTCTGATAATTAATAAAACACTTTGTTCATGTGTTACATGTATAGCACTATTAGCACCGCACTATTATTCATTCACTATATAAATACTACACTAAATCAAATGGTTTAATTCTCTTTAGCCTACGCACTAAGTCCATGTTGTCTAGCAGCTGAATTGCCTCGAGATTCACATGTCGGTGAAGTCTGTGTTCGTGGGCTTCAGCAAATTTTTGAATCATGGTGGTGACGAGTTCCATTTTAAGGTCACGGTGGAGGTCGTCATTTTTAATGTGCCATGGAGCATTTACATCATCCCTGGGTACTTTATTTTGGAATTTATGGATTATTTTAACGTTACTTCGTTTAGTACAGCCCCAAAGTTGGATGCCATACGTCCAAATTGGCATACGGATATGCTTGTATATTATAATTTTATTATGTATTGATAGGCAGGATTGCTTTGCGAGTAAACAATACATAATTTTATAAAGTATCTCGAGTTCCTATCTTTTCTAACAACAATTGACGAATATACTGTACACAATATTTCCAAGTTACAACGACGTGAAACGTATAAAGACAAAGAAGAGATTAAAAAAGATATATATATATATATTCGGATGAATTAGGTTACGGCCTGCTGTCAACGTAAGTAACGTTGATAGCTCTCGGCATACGCTTATCCTTTGACCTCGACATGTTTCTGCCTCTATCTTGCACTTGTAACTTGACAGTTGTGTGACAGTGACAAGAGTAACGCTTAGCCAAAGTAAGTGCTAAGTAACGTTTAATGGTATATCTCGGCTGATGTGTGCTAAGAGCAATACTATGATTATTTATAACTCTTAGCTTCTGCTCGCGACTTTGTCCGCGTAAAATTTCTAATTTCCTCGACCTGCAACGTCGCATCGGATCGCCGCGCTTTTATTACTTTGTTTTCGTTTAGGTTATTTTCTATTTTTTTTTTGCTCGGCTCCTAAGCGTTCTAGCGTGATGTTAAATACCTATAGCCTTCCTCAAAAATTGGGCTTACAAAAGCAAAAAGACTTTTCAAATCCGATTGGTTTTTTTCAAATTTACAGATTAGCGCGTTCAAACAAACAAACAAGAAATAAACAAACTCTTCAGCTTATTGTTACTATAAATAATATAGAATAGAATTCGCCAGAGGTCCAATTCAAGCCTCATAGTTATTGTATTAAGAAGCTACTTCACTCGCGGTACATTGTTAAACAAATGAACGAAGGAAAACAATTGAATTCCTTTTCAAAAGTTTTAAAGGTTTTGTACAGTTTCGGTCTTATTACAAGACAATGTTTTATTTTAGACGTGGTTTATACCATCGAGCCATTTTTAGGGTTCCGTAGCCAAATGGCAACGGAACCCTTATGGATTCGTCATGTCTGTCTGTCTGTCCGTCCGTATGCCACAGCCGCTTTTTTCCGAAACTATAAGAGCTATACTGTTGAAACTTGGTAAGTAGATGTATTCTGTGAACCGCATTAATATTTTCACACAAAAATAGAAAAAAAAACAATAAATTTTGGGGGTCCCCATACTTAGAACTGAAACTCAAAATTTTTTTTTTCTTCAAACCCTTACTTGTGGCATATCTATGGATAGGTCTTCAAAAATGATATTGAGGTTTCTAATATCATTTTTTTCTAAACTGAATAGTTTGCGCGAGAGACACATCCAAAGTGGTAAAATGTGTGTCCCCACCCCCCCCCCTGTAACTTCTAAAATAAGAGAATGATAAAACTAAAAAAAATATATGATGTACATTACCATATAAACTTCCACCGAAAATTGGTTTGAACGAGATCTAGTGAGTAGTTTTTTTTTAATACGTCATAAATCGTAACGTAACGGAACCCTTCATGGGCGAGTCCGACTCGCACTTGGCCGGTTTTATATAATTATGAACTTTTTCGAACAAGATAAAAGTCCCTGTCAGTAAAAAATATGAGTGTTTGATTGGATTTTGGGTGACGTCTGTGAATGTGGACATTGGATTATATAAATAAAAATAAAATTCTGTTCGTTAGTAAGCGGATCACTTTAGAATGTCTCGACCGTTTTGGCCATTTTTTTTTAATGTTTGTAGTAGTCCGAGTTAGGTTTTTATGGAATGAAAAATTGGAATATTTTCCCGGAATATATAGAAAAATGGAATATTTTTTCCAATGGAATTTTTGGATGAGATAATGAAATATTGGACCGGACAATGTCTGTCGGGCCAGCTAGTAGTAAATAAATAAACAATAAAGTTCTTTATACATAAAATAAGAACTACGTTTGTCGGAACAAAATTTTAATTTTAGACTAAGGCTTAGTGCGGGGAACAGGGGTGGCCCTGCGGTAACTACCCCTTACTTAACTTACGTGTGTAGGTCGTGGGTTCGAACCCAGGCAGGCACATTACTTTGTGAAATTTATGTCATCACTACTGCCAACCCGCACTGGGCCCCCTCCTCACAGAGAGGAGGCCTGTGTCCCAGCAGTGGGAACTTTATAGGCTGATTATGCTTAGGTATGCCACAGCCATTTGAGTTTATCTACCTCGCCAGGGCTCTACGAGCTAGCATAAATAATGGCTCTATTAGATTCCAAAACAAGCTGCGCAATACAGAAGCGTATATGTGGGTAAAACCGTAAATGATATTCAGTCCATTAACTGCTGAATATGAACGTGTTTCACGAGAGTTACAGTTAATTTGTTGCAGTTAATTTTTTTTTTTAAAATAAAACAACGTTGTCCCACTCTAGAAATTACTCCTGTATCGTGGGTGAGTATACACACATTTAAACTCACATACACAAACAGTTCAGGGACTAGAAGCTTTAAAACCACTTGTAGGTATTGCCTAGGACTAAGTTATTTTCTTATGTCATACACGGTGGCCGGGACATCGGCGCGCAACCGCGCAATTCTCGTAATTTTAAGAACGTTCATAGTCTTATCTTAGTTTCAATCTGTCAAAAATACCACTAATTTCCCTACTCTTTGACAAGTTTTTGACATTGATTGTCGCTGAGATGAGATTGCAACTAGATTTTGGACGTTTTTAATTACGAGAATTGGCTTTCTGCTACCGATGAAAATGTATACGCTAGGGATTAAGAATAATGACGTTTAATTTATGGTTACAGATTGCGCTTCGATGTTAACTGCCTTCTGTATTTTTTTTTTTTATTTGCTTGCTCTCTCTATTCGTTCATGTGCTTACAAAAGGCAAAAATAATGAACTAAATTTTGGTTGTTTATTTATTTATTACAACGTGGAAGACTTACAGCTCAAAGAAACAACAAAAAAAGGAAACAATAGTCGACAGAAAGCCTTTGAAAAGAATTTGTGTTGTGAACATACTGTATTACTACATATACTATATTTAATGCGTACACTCAATACGGTGTCACAACAGATTGACTGCTTCAACTGTACTCTGAGTGAATTCACACGGGCCGCATTTTGTAAACTTACTTTTGGTTAATATGTAATTAATCTATATACTTATACCTAATAAATCTGTAGAAGTGAAAATTCTGTACATTGAAAATATCAAAAAAATAAATGGCAAGGGGTGTTACTAGACCGACACCGAACTCAAAAATGTGATTAAAAAAAATTTTGTCTGTCTGTCTGTCTGTCGGTCTGTCTGTCTGTCTGTCTGTCTGTCTGTCTGTTTGTTTAGACATCACGCAAAAACTAAGGGTTCGATTACGATGAAACTTGGTATAATTATTCTTTAATATCCTGGGCACCATACTGGGTACTTTTTATGCCGGAAAAGTATCTTCTAAATAATATAAAACTCAAAGGTGACTGACTGGCTAACTGACATAGTGATCTATCAACGCACAGCCCAAACCACTAGAGGGATCGGGCTGAAATTTGGCATTCAGGTAGATGTTATGACGTAGGCATCCGCTAAGAAAGGATTTTGAGAAATTCTATCCCCAAGGGGATGAAATAGGGAATGAATGTTTGTATGAAAAATCTTATTCCTTGAGTTAATAAATTTGAAACTTAGCACGAATACTAAATAAATTATGAAGATTGTCAGTTTTTTTTTTTTCTTCTAAACTATCCCCTAATAAGGGATTGGGGGGTTTCAAAGTTTGTATGGAAGAATTTTAGCGCGCAGTCCGGTTGACTCGAAACTCAGTATTTATACCTAATATTGAAAGTAAAGAATAATGTCAGAGTTTTTTGAAAATCTACCCCTGACGGGCTGAAATGGGGTAGTCAAGTTTTCAGGGGAGGATTTTACTGCATGGCTTGATTAACTCGAAAATTAGTATAAATAATCTTTGAGTCAAGTTATGAATACATCCCAAACGATTTTTTTTCCGATTCCACCCCTGTGGGGGTGAAAAGCGGGGATACAGTTTATATGAAAAATCTTATTCATTTAGTTAATCAACTTGAAATTTGCCTAAGTAAGTAATAAAGTTTATCATTATATTATGTTTTTCAAAACTACCCCTCAAAGGGGGATATAGGGGTGTTAAGTTTATGTCGAAGAAATTGAATGTGCGGTCTGAGTAACTCGAAACTCAGTATTGATACTTTTGACAGGAAATAATTAATAATAAATATGTAAAGTTGTCGAAAATTTACCACTGACGGGACAAAAACGGGTAATTCGGTTTTTAAGAGGAGGATTTGAACTTCAAACTGTATGTTACATTTTCACGCCTAAACCACTGAATTTCTGATTTGATCTGATAGATATAGATAGCATCCTGGGGAAGCACATACTTTTTATCCTGTTAGCACGTTCCCGTGGGATAATTTCCGACATCCACGCAGGCGAAGCCGCGGGCAGAAGCTAGTATGTAATAATTGTATATGTAATATTGTAAGTCTAATTGTAAGGTATTATAACTATAACTACGCTATTGTATTAGGTAAGGCTGTGATGATAGTGTATGTGTTTTAACATAAAAAATAAAAAAATAGATAAAACTTTTAAAATAACCACTTGTGTTTGCAATTGAAAAGTGAGAAAAAAAACTATAATTAAAAAGCACTGCAGCTATTATGTAAATATAATATGTGTTGGCTTTTTATAAGCACACTATGTACCCATGGACTTTGAGCAAAGGTACATTTTAACTAAGAAATTTAATAAATTAGGCATACTGCAAGTATAACATTACCAACGAAACATTGTAGTTCCGTAAATGTTACATCATCGTCTGCCTAGCCTTTTCCCAACTATGTTGGGGTCGGCTTCCAGTCTAACCGGATGCAGCTGAGTACCAGTATTTTACATGGAGCGACTGCCTATCTAATCTCCATAACCCAGTTACTGGGTAATACGATACCCCTTGGTAAGACTGGTTGTCAGCCTTTCGGGTTTCTGACGACCCCTAACGACTGTCAAAGATTCACAAATGACTGCCGGGAACCATCATGGCTTAACGTGCTTTCCGAGGCACGGAGGGATCTTGGTATGTAAAGATGGTCACCAATCCACGGACAACCGCGGCAAGCTTAGCTTAACCTGATCGATCGAACCGTGCAGCTGCTATTACTTAGCCACAAGCCCTCTTCGTTTGTGGTGTTAGTTTTACTAAATGTACAGACGCCAGCTGGTTAAGCTACCCGAAACTGTCAAATTTTCTCAATCAAACTTGAACCTAATGCATTAGCGATAAAGTTGAAAGTATATTAAAGAAATTTGACAGATTGTAGTAGTTTGATATGCGATTTACCTACTTATAGTTTTTTGTGTAGTTTTATTAATGGCCGCTGAAAATAAAAAGGCATCAATTTTCTTCGTTAGCATTAATTTAAGAACCACTTTGCAAGGGTTTGTTTATAAACGTTGCTTAAAGTTAAGTAACTATTAGCGACGGTTTAACCATACATTTTTGACGTTTAAAAGTCTCTTAACATTACGTACCGTTTATAAATAAAGAGAAAAATCATCATAGTTTTATCTAGATAAACGTGAAGATCTCATTATCATGATTTTATCCTAGTTATCTCTTCTAAAGCAGGCTTCGCTTTGCGATATTTTGCAGTTTATCTTCTGGTAAACACTCAAAACCTGACAGATTATCTACACAATACAAAAGATAACGGCACTTCTGTCAAATCAAAAGAATTTTATGAAATCGTTCATCGAAAAAAACGTTTGTCAGTTACTGAGAAGGAAAACAAATTGAATATATACCATCTATATTTTTCTTACGTTTTCTGGTAGAACCTTTGATAAAGAAAAAATACAAATGAAATGAAATTATTTATTATGTAAAGAGGATATTAAAATCACTTTTACACGACACATTATTAAAAAATAAGCTTCGACATTTTCTATCTAACTACCCCTAAGAAGAAATGGCGAAACAAACTCAATTTCAAAGTCCAGACATAATCCTGGTCAGAACATGTCAGGACCATGTAAATTAGTGTCTGAAATGGTCTTTTGAGGAAAGAACCACACAGATTTGAGTGTACCTGTCCAGTCAGTGCAAGCATTTGTTAGTAATCATGTAGCTGAACTCAGAACTTAAGGAGGTCAAGGAATTGACGAATGATACCAAAAAAAGGACATTTGGGATAGTTTCGGGAAGTAAGATACTTTTGAACCTGTCAGTATACTGGTAGAATTCTGACAGGTTCACAAATATCTTACTTACAACTCTACTTACAATGTTGAAAATAATACAGTATTTGAAACTCAGTTTTTTTTTCAACCATTGATTTACTACTAGCCGATCGATTCTGTAAAAATCTCACCGTGAAAAGTTAGGTGAAGTGAGCTTAGAGTGAGTTGTCAATAGTGTCAATCCCTAGCATTAGTTGGAAAGACAGCTCACTCCACGCTCACTTCACCTAAGTATTCACGGTGAGATGGTTACAAAATCGCACTGCTGGTGCTTACAATCTCACGATCCAGCTAGATAGGTGGATGACGTTAAAAAGGTGGCTGGGGCAGACTGGATGCGGAAGGAGGAGGGCATGTTGGACAGCAGTGGACTGTGATAGGCTGTGTTAATTGGCTTACAAATTTGACTGATTGAAAGTTTCATGCATTTGGAAAGCGTTTGAAATCTCGCTATTAACCAAAAACGTAAAGGTGGCGTAAGAAACGCCCATGCAGTTTCGTTTGAATAATAATTAAATATAAAATATTTTATTTCACTAAAAACTACATGGACACTTATGAAAAGAAGCTAGATGCACGGTTCCAATCGGTCATGTCCTAAGGAGGAGAGCCAGCAAGAAACTCCAGGGTTTCATTTATTTTTTCAATTCTAAAATATTTAAATTATGAATAAGACTTTACTGCTGCCAGAATAATTCAGGATAATATTGAGAGGAAGGAGGATTCACCTTTTACACATCAACCCTCCGAAACGTGAAATGGGTAGACTACTAAACGAATTTTGTTGCGTAAAAAGTTGTTCGACAAGTTAACAGGGAGCGAGACCGAACAAACGAACGAGACCGTATTGGTGAGCGAGTATAATCAAGTTATTGTACTACAAAACAGAATTGACGGGATCTGGGGAATGAAGAATATATCAGGGTTTTGTTTGAAATATTTCTCAGTTTTCACGCAGCTCTCATTACCTATAAGTTCTTCCATACTAATTTAATAAAAATGAAGGGTTCGATTTTTTTTTGTTTGTACATACGATGACATAATCAAGCTATACGTTTCCAGTTTTAGCTAAAATAATATAATAATATAATCTCTGCATGTATCAGTCGAAAAAAAAATGGCATGTGATAGCCCAATTCTTGAGGAAAGTGTATTAACAGCACACTATGTCTGTTAGGAGCTGAGCAAAAGAAAAGAAGTCAGTAAGAACACTAAGTGGGGAAACAAGAAATTTCACGCAGGCAGAAGCTAGTAAATATATGGAAATCAGTTTTTGGGAGATCAAATTGCTGACCCACAAAGTTGTTTGGATGCAACGGTCTGATGTTGGCTTTAGCCTTAAGTCGAGCATAAAATCCATGCTAAGCTGAAACCCGACTACCTGAGACACAGGTTTGTTCCTAGTTCAAGTGGAATCCAATTACTTTTTACCTACCTCTAGTTTAAGGCTCTTTTTTAAATATTTAGGTATGTAAATCAATTATTTCAATAAAAAAATTTTCATTTCATAACTTCAATTTCATAATTTCATAAATCAACTCATACATGGACTTTACAGCGTGTCGGATTCTAAATAATGTAAAAATTACGTTTCTATCAATGCGCTTCTGCAATGTAGTAGCTTCACAGATAAACAGTGTACTACAAACTTATAACTTCCCGTCGTTTTCGCGTCGGGGGTTAAAAATGAAACTTTCGTGCAAATATTATTTCACTAAAGCTGTTTTCACTGGCTCTTAAATACTTGGACTATTCTCACAACACGAAATTATTTTAATGTACATACGTGTTTTATAACTTAACGGTAGCTAGAGCAAGCAAAAGTAAACTGAAACAATGTCATGAAAATTTAACATTCAATTCGTGGGTACTTTAAATTTTAGAGCTTTACTTCTTTGTGTTTCAAATAATCCTTTGTTTCAGGAAAATAATGCTAACCTCCTTGTATACAATACCAAGTGAAGTGCTTTTTCTAATAATATATTTTAATATAGACAATACAGTTAGTATAAACGGCCCATAATATTCCCCTGCTGGGACACAGGCCTCCTCTAGGTGAGAGGAAATGGGGCGTAATCCACCACGCGGGCCCTGTGAGTGTTGGTACTATGTCACATATCTTAAAATTTTTGGTTCTAGGACATGCACAAGAGGGGGCTCGTGCATAATTAAAAACATCCACACGGGTCGCTCGATCAGGTTAAGCTACGCTTGCCGATCTTTACATACCCCTCCGTACCTCGGAAAGCACGTTAAGCCGTTGGTCCCGGTTATCATTCGTAGATCTTTGACAGTCATTACGGGTCGTAAGAAGTCCGTAAGTCTGACAAATTACCAAGGAGTATCGTATTACCCTCACACTGGGTTGTTGTGTTCAAACAGGCAGTCGCTCCATGTACCTACAATTAACTGGTATTCAGCTGCATGTGGTTTGACTAGAAGCCACCGACACCATAATTGGGAAAAGGCTAGGCAGATTTATTAAGTTAGTAACAAGAATTTAAAATTAAGCAATGACAGATTTAATTTCGCGGGCTACATTTTCGCATCCCCTAAACCTCCTTTCCTTTTACCATTACTACGTAAACAATAATAATCCAGCAGTCGCGAAAAGCTCTAACCACTAGTCACGAAATACGACCCTCCTAATTAAAGGAAAGGAATTAGGTGAGTACCTATTTCCCGAAAATCCTGTTTACAGGCTGGGAATATATAACTTACGAGAAGTATTAATCAGATGATTCCCGAATATTAAATCAATTTATTTTCAGTTTCACTTGAATTGACGTTGCAAGAATGAATGAATGAATTGCACGGATCCCAGCGTGGTTTGACCAGACTCGATCAATCGAATGAACCCCAAGATTCGCAGTAGCTCCTGTAGCCTCATGTTCATGGTGCTACAGCGACCATTGCATATGAAGGAGCAGACCGGGAGCGTTGCAAGATTAATAATAATATTACTGGCGGCAATACAAAAAAAAACATGATTGCTATATTTTTATTTTGATAATAAAAAAAATTAATACCTCTTAGTAATCAGATTTTATTTTAGAGTTACTTTCAGTTGAAAAGCGTTATCAAAGTTTATGGTTGTTTTTCAAAGATTGAAAAGCTTCGCATGGCAGTTTTGTAAGTAGATTTTTAAAACATTTTCTGATATCCAATAGAATAGTTGAAGTTATCATTAATTTAGGATGTACATCTATAAAGGCCAGACAATATTTCATAAAATTTCATTGTTTTCCATGTTCACTACGCTTACGAAAATTAAAACCTAAATAAAACTTATTGACAAAAAAACCCCCGACTACGTGAAACCCTATAAAAAGAAAAAAATAACCTTGAAATTATGACCCTACGTAAGTACGTATGAAATTTTTTGATTAAATGTTGTCCCGTCGGGGGACCGCTCTAATTATTAGCCTAACGTTCTGTTAAAGTTGGAAATAGTAACGGTCCCCCGACAGGAGAATATTTAATCAAAAAATTTCATATGTACTTACGTAGGGTCATAATTTCAAGGTTATTTTTTTCTTTTTATAGGGTTTCACGTAGTCGGGAGATTTTTATTTTTTTTTTAAATTTTTTATTTCATGTTTTATGTAGGGACTCCTTATTATTTCTTTTCTTTTATTTTCTTGCGTTTTAAGATTCAAGTAATTTGGTATTTAATAAGGTTTTTTGTAATTCGCCATTTTGTTGTGGTGGCCATCTTGGATTTGAAATTTGTCATAGTGTATAGTATTCTACTAGTCAAGCCCTTTCATTTGATACCCATATTGAGGGAGTTGTGACAAAAAAAATGTAATTTGCCATTTTGTGGTGGCGGCCATCTTGGATTTGAAATTTATCATAGTGTATAGTATTCTACTAGTCAAGCCCTTTCATTTGATACCCATATTGAGGGAGTTGTGAAAAAAAAAATGTAATTTGCCATTTTGTGGTGGCGGCCATCTTGGATTTGAAATTTATCATAGTGTATAGTATTTTACTAGTCAAGCCCTTTCATTTGATACCCATATTGAGGGAGTTGTGAAAAAATATGTAATCCGCCATTTTGTAGCGGCGGCCATCTTGGACCGATTTTCATCAAACATAGCTAAGAACACTCCCGACAAATTCACCTTTCAAACAAAAGAAACAAAATTAAAATCGGTTCATCCGTTCGGGAGCTACGATGCCACAGACAGACATACACACACACACACACCCCCACACACACACACACCCCGACACCTCAAACTTATAACACCCCGTCGTTTTTGCGTCGGGGGTTAAAAATATTATCTATAGAACAATAACGACTCAATACATATCTTATACAATCGGTCGTTATATATTATGACGTCTTCTGTCTTATGTAGTTTCTTTACTGTGAATATATTGAACAGGACAAGCATAGCGATCTCAGGTCTTTGTCCTGCAATATGTATGGCCACGGTCGATTTTTATTCGCGCACTGGATTTTCAATTCAATACTAAGCGTCGAGAGTTGAAAATCCAACAGCGTGTTTCTTTGACGCGGTGGGATGCGCTCTGTTGGATTTTCAACGCTCGGCTAGTTGAAAATCAAGTAGGTATGCCATAAAAACCGTCGCGTTGAAAATTGTCCGTGTGAACATGGGCTATTATGCTAATATGGATATTAAAAGTTCTTTCCTTGTCCCTTCATCCAGAATAACGTTACGTTCTCATTAACCTACTGCAGAATAAAAAGTTATGTGAGTGAATCCGCGTATACAACTAGATCAGAATAGGTATACTATCTACAGCTTCAGGAAAACGTTTTTAGGAAATTGACTTTTTGAGAAATTTTGATGTGAATTCAGTTTTTTTTTTTTCTTGGTTGGTTTGGGATTTTGGTAGTCAGCAATTTTCACAAAACCTTTTTTTGTTGCCAATCATTCCTGTGTAGCTACTATAAAAATAAAAAACGCTATTGGACCAACTGAGGTTCCAGGACTAGAAAAGTTAGAAATCGCAAAATACTTTTCCCATACTTACATTTTGTAGGAAATGACTCTCTTACTTTTTTATGATCGATAAACTGCTCCGTCTCAAAAATCACCATCTGCCTAGCCTTTTCCCAACTATGTTGGGGTCCGAATGTGGCTGAATACCAGTACTTTACATGGAGCGACTGCCTATCTGACCTCCACAGCCCAGTTACTGGGTAATACGATACCCCTTGCCAAGACTGGTTGTCAGACTTTCGGGCTACTGACGACCCTTAACGACTGTCCACGAATAGAATAGCCTAGACCAACAGCGCTTTCCGAGGCATGGAGGAGTTTTGGTATGTAAAGATGGTCACCCATCCACGGAAAACCCGTGGCAAGCGTAGCTTTACCTGATCGATGGACCCTCGCGGTTGTTATTACTTAATCACAAGCCCCTCTGCCCCGTCTCAAAAATCAGCCTTATATAGCTGAAATTAATAAAGACACAAACCGGATGTACAGTAGCTAACATCGTTTCTAATCTTTTATGATCTATTTGTTTAACAAAGTGTGAAAAACGACACTGACTTTATAGCATGAACTTGACATTGCGACAAGTAATTTGCATCTATAGTCAATAAACTGTAGACTTTGAAATATCTAGAAAGTAAGTAGGACAAATCTATATAATATAAAAACGAATCCTTTCCCTTGGTCACGCCATAACTTGAGAATGACGTGACGGAATTCATCCATTTTTTTTAAGTTTTCTAACACTTTGTAGAAGGTTCTTACGGAAAAAAAAAATAAGAAAATTGCGCAGTAAATTAGAAAATTTAAGAATTATACGCATTTACGCAAAAACTGCTGAACGGAGTTAGATGAAATTTGACACATGGGTAGACATCTGATCATCATGATCTGGAGAAGGACTTGGGCTACTTTTCATCCTGGATCGCAGACGAAGTCGCGGGCAACAGCTAGTAATAATGACATTTGGCTGACAATGTTGTTAGATCCGTGTTGATATTGTGAGTTATTCTTTAAATAAATAGTATAAAGCAAAGTCGCTGTTCATGGCTGTCTGTGTGATTTCGTTGTTCTTCTAAACTGCGCCACGGATTTTAATCACGGTCAAGGAAAAAAGGTTTATTTATTTATATGTATACTTTGTACACCACAAAAATACATAACATAAAAAATACATCAAACACTACAAAATATACAAAGTAAAGGTTTATGTGTATAATCGATATATCACAGAAATCGGGCGAACAAGGGGCGGGTCGCTAGTTTATTTATAAATAGTTTGAATGAGTCATTTAAAACGGAAGCACATAAATGAAGCGGTGCAGTGCATTGAAAAGTTTACCCTGATCATATCTATACGTAGGTATCAATAAAATAACATGCATACATACATTATGCATGTAACACAATACACAAGGTCAAATAACCCTACTAACGTGCTGATAACAAAAAAATCTACCTACACTTCAATGAATTACAGCTGATTCCGGGGTCAACGGCCGCGGTAAGTTCCATCATGGAACTGTTAATGGTACTAGTGGCAACGAACCAAGTATCGACCTATCGTACTTTAATTTATGAGTTTTAGGTATTGATACCGATAACGTCTGAAAGTCTGACAACCAGACTTATCAAGGGTTACCCAATAACTTTTATAGAAGTCAGATGTTTGCTCCATGTAAAAGACTGGTGTGTGGTAAACCGGTCCCAATATAGTTGTGAAAATTCTAGGCAGCTGATGATGACCCGTCACGTCTGATAAGTTTTGCCAGCTAATCAAATTTGAACTCTTATGTGTTTGCAACAGGTATCAGACACATCCTTGGGTGTAACATCGACGTCTAAACTGTTACCATGAATTCAGTAGGTAATTCATTACACGGTTAATTACATCGGTTCGGGGTTCGGTTCGGTGCATGGTTCATTATGACGGTCATAATGTATGGAACGGCAGATTTTTTTTTTACCAACAGAAGAAAAATCTATCTATGTTAATAAAAATGAATCATCGAAATGTATGTACGCGCATAACTTCCGATCGACTGCATAAAATTGGATAATTCTTTTTTTTGTGTTTGTTATTGTCAAGACAAGGTTTGAATAGAAGAAAAAAATATGGCGGTACGACGTTCGATGTAATTTCAAATAAAAAAAAACTGCTTTTCCATACATTTGAACGCGTATGTATTGCACTTTTCTTTGAAATAGCAGACTTTTTTTTGATAACCGATAATAAAATTTCAACGCATCTAGAGTAATTATTTACTGAATTCACGGTAACAGTTTGCGCGACGATGTCCCTGCCAGCCTGTAAAGTAAATATGTTGCTTCACTATAATTTATTAAATCTATGACCTGTGTCATACATCTAGTTTGAAACTAGATCACAGCATACAAGGTCCTCGGTGCTTCGCACAGACGCCAGCAGGATTTTCTCAATCAACCTTAACCCTTAATGCTTTAGCGATAAAGTTGAAAATCCCGAAAGTTTGTAGACCGCTTTAGCGTTAAAGTTGAAAATCCCGAAAGTTCGTAGACCAATTGTAGTAGCTTGATGTGCTGTCGTCTGTACATAAATTATTTGTTGATATTAATTTACTGGCTGTGCAGTTAATTAGTTTAAACCTGTTGAAGGGAAACCTTGGAACAGAGAAAGTGAATGTGTCAAGGTCATCTGTGAGTTTCAAGGAATGGACATAAAGTTAGTTATGATAAACTTTTACTTCCTCTCTCCTTAAACATCATCATTATATTTTATTCGCTCCTGTTTCATGTTTATTAACCTTATCCCAACTATTCTGGGATCGGCTTCTAGTCTAACCGGATGCAATACGATACCCCTTGGTAAGGCTGGTTGTCAGACTTTCGGATTTCTGACGACCCGCAACGTACCCGTAACGTGCTTTTCGAGGCATGGAGGGGTCTTGATACGTGAAGATGGACCATCCGCGGACCAAACGTGGACATATAATTTAAATGGCTCCACAAATTAGCTGTCGAGATAGCAAGCGATCGACCCTTAACATATTTGAAAAGCGGAGCCAGAAATCCAGTCCGGGATCTTTCACTGAAGGGTGAGGCAACCCGCTTGATCAAATCCGTCCTAGGACCAAATCCAGGGGGGATTTGGTCCTAGGACGGTTCCCCCCCCCCCCATCCTCCTACTTCCTTTTTTCTAGGGAGAGACTAGTACTGGAGTAGGTACTGACCCTTTCGGTATGTGGTGAGGTTCTCTTAAAATTCTTCACATTATATAATATAGGTATCCAAAATTTTCCTTGCTGTGCTAAATTTCGTGTGGAAAGCCATTCGGTTAGTATAAGGAAGGGACGCATTAAAAGAACCGCACATATTATCAGAGGGGCATTTCCCGTATTTTTAAGAACGTTCACAGTCTGATCTCAGTGTTAATCTGTCAAAAATACCTCATAATTACCTATATTTTTGACAAGTTTTGAACATTGATTGTCGCTGAGATGAGAGTGCGACTTGAATTTGAACGTTTTAGTACGAGAATAAAATTGGCCTTCCGAATTGTGTATGTACCTACTTAAGTGCCTACGTGTTTTTACTATTTATTTAAACTGTTCGCACAAAAAGGTACAAAGGCGGATGTAATGGTCCTAATAGGCTCGAAATGGAAGAAAATTATGGATTTATAGACAAAACGAATAAACCACTTTAATTACAAAATAAACGGAAAATATCTGCAAAAATATTACATTTGGCTTTCAACGAACGATGACAGCGCCAAAAAACCAGTGCACATCAATTTGACGGCTAAAAAAGAAAAGTATTTAGTATATTATAAAAAAGTTTGTAACAAAAATTTCTTACGCTAGTTGCGTTGCTTACAGTGGACTTAATGCCTTAGGCATTCCCTGCTATTAATTGTATTTTTTTTCTTGTCTATGCATAGTAACTACATAGTAACACACGTGACATGAAAATACGAGTTCCTAATTTATCTAAACGAATAGAAATAAAACAAATGCAACTCAACATCTGTAACTTGTACCTACTTTCTGTGCAAATAAAGATCTATTCTATTCTTCTTCTTCTTCTAAAACTTCTACATTTATATCTGTTAGCTAGTAG
Organism: Apamea anceps; assembly: GCA_951799955.1. Taxonomy (NCBI): domain Eukaryota; kingdom Metazoa; phylum Arthropoda; class Insecta; order Lepidoptera; family Noctuidae; genus Apamea; species Apamea anceps. The sequence goes on along the minus strand of OX637508.1, from coordinate 3,524,219 downwards.
TAGGTAGTTTAAGAGTATTTTATCTATATATATCAGAAGATTGTTTATCAGTAAGACAATCTTTCTTGACGATAGCTACTGAATAATCTTCGACGATACTAAGAATGAAATGATCTTAGCAGTTGAAGGTCAATAATTGAGATAGGAAAAAGAAGCGGTATCCTAAATCTTTGGTACTGTTTATATCTGTAAAATCACATGTAACTGCCTCGTTGGTCTCCTGGTTGCAAGCGGGACTACTGAGCGTGGGGTCCTAGTTTCGATTCCCAGGTCGGACAAAGTGTTATTGGGCTTTCCATTAGGAATTTCTTAGTAACAGTCCGGAGTTTGGAAGTTGCCGGTTTAATACCCCCGTGCCTCGGAAAGCACGTAAAGCCGTTGGACCTGATTGCGCCTGAGGGGCAATTCTTGTTATTTTAAGAACTTTCAGAGTCTGATCTCAGTCTCAATTTGTCAAAAACACCTCTAATTTCTCAACATGTTTGACAAGTTTTTGACATTGGTTGTCGCTGAGATGATATCGCGACTTGGATTTGAACGTTTTTCAAGTACGAGAATTGGCGTTCTGAAGTACTTACAAGAATCGCACTCCTGATAATAATTATTGCAACGGTTGTAACCAACCAATCAACCATCAACCACCACCAACCACCGACATCAATCGACGTCCATCAGCGTTATCAATCGACGTAGATTAATTAGGCCCACTTGCTCCACAATTCGTCGAATTGAGGAGTTCTGAGTTGAGATGCACGATTTTTGACAAATGCGTGTACTGACTGGACAGATCCACTCAATATGTGTGGTTCATTCCTTAAAAGACCATTTCAGACACCAATCTACATGGTCTTGACATGATCTGACCAAAATTATGTCTGGACTTTAAAAGAGACTGTGACCTCTGAGTTTGTTTCGGCCTTTCTTCTCAGAGTAGTTAGACAGAAAACGCCGAGCTCATCTAGTTTAAAAACAATATTATTGACGTGTAAAAGTGTTTATGCAAACCTAGTTACAGAAAATAAATCATTTATCAATCACTAAATACGTTTTGTGTTGAACATTATTTAAAATATGATCCTGTCTCTTTAATCTCCTAACGATTAACAGAAGGTAATTTGTAGCAGAAATCGGTCGTAATCTTCTAGTTAAACATCAACGTTGGTGGTGTGGCACCGCAGCACCATAATTATTTTTCCGTAACACACAGAGAAGGCCTGTATCCCAAAACTGGGAGGGAACATTATAAGCTGATTATGCTTATGAGCTCAGTAAACCCGCTCAGTCAAAACCGTAAAGGAAAACATGTATATTATTTAGGTATGTAAAGTATGTATGTGTATATATATATATATATATAACCTATTTATGTAATTGTGTACCTAGTTTTAAAAGTTTTTTTTTTTATCAACCAAAGCACCTGCCATCTTATCTCTTCACCACCCTTGTTGGACTGGTAAAGAATGCCTAAGGCATGAAATCCAGTAGCGGGATTGTCCGAAAGGGTTACCGCTGCCCTGGAACATAAAAGGCTAAGGAAGGAACACGGGTGGGTTTTAGTCAGTAAGAGTCTGACACTCCCTTCTGCTCCACCCAGAGCGGGAGGGGTCATTTGATGATTTCCCATCCTCAAAAAAAAAAAAAATGCATGAAATCCACCTTTGTACCTTTTTGTGCGAAAAATTTAAATAAATAAAGCATCGTGAGGAAACCGGCATGTCAACCAAAAATTCAAAGACATGTGACATTTACCAAACTGCACTCGGCCCACATGGTATCTTACAGCCCACTCGAAGAGCCTGTGTGTTGGCCTGTGTCCTAACAGCGGAAACATTATAGGTTGACTATGCATGCTTATGCTAAGTTTTTTAGAGCAGTGTAACATTTTTTTTGTACAATTTATCATAGTCTATCGATTAACCAAGTCTAATCTTATTTACATTTACTTTACTTACATTTTTTTTTCTTTTTTACTTTAGAATTTAAAACATCAGTCAACAATGCAACTTCAACAAAAACTAAATTGTTTACAAAATTAGTTCACATTACGAAATCTAAGCAGAAGTCCTTGTAACAGAAAGTGCTCTCAAAGTAAAACCAATTAGTATTTAAATACTGTTTTGGAAACTGTTATGAAACTGTCGTTATTTTTTTGTAAAACTTTTTTCTTTAAAAGGTATTGACATTTAAAATTTCGCCTTGGCCCCGTGGCTTTTTTACTTTTATGGTGGAGACGGATTGCAATTTTTAATGAATGAATCATTTTGGTATGATCAAGGATGGGTTTGACTAATGTATTGTTAGTTAGGTGGGATTGCAATGTATAATTTATTTTTTTAAATTGAGTAGGTGTAGGTAGATATGAGCATGCTTGCACTATATGTATGTTACCTACCTAGCGACCCGCCCCTGCATCGCATAGGTTTTACGACTTAACAAAACATGAAGCTTTCTTTATTATATCTATGTTTAATAATATTGTAAATATACACGTAAATTTTCCGGAATAAATTCCCTAAAATATGTTGAAACCCATATCAAAATCCGTTGCATACTTTAGAAAAATATAACGGTAACACAGACAGATACCAAAAGGGTTTTTAATTTATAATATGTACAGATAACTATTTATAAGAGGTTGGTATCATGGGAATTTACCTCTCAGTAAGTAAGTATTAGGTACAGCTGTAATTTATCGAACGCAACTTTCACTTTAGCAAAACACATTTTATTTCGAGCTAAAAAATGTTCCCTTCCTTTTTCCCGAAATATCAGGTGTAAGTGTACTATAGGTTCATCTCTGCCTTACCTTAGATAACAGATGTTTATGTATGTTAAATGAAGTTGCATTCTAATAAATACTTAAGTGATACCATAACACAAGCATTAGGTTGCTTAGCTTGGGACTAGATGGCGCTGTGTGAAATGTCCAGGGATATTATTATTATTATAACCTAAAGAAAAAGCTCTCAAAACGATGAAGGAAAATATCGTAAGGAAACCGTTACGTCCTAGAACCAATAATTCGAAGACATGTGACATCTATCAACCCACACTGGGCCCGCGTGGTAGATATAGCCCACTCCATCACGAAGAGAGGAGACCTGTGTCCCAGCAGTGGGTACGTTATAGACTGATTATGTTAACCTAAAGAAACACGACTTACTATAGTTTGACCAAAACCGCTGTACCGCGCCTTCGGTATGTGCGCGGCGAGATGGGGGGGCAGTGCAGGCCACTCATTCGTCATCGCTCACGGCGTCCCACCCCCCGCCTCGCCGCGCATTCCTCCCGCCTCGCCGCGCATTCCTAAGGCGCGGTACAGCAGTTTCGGTCCAACTATAACTAAGTATTTACTAGTCTATGATTGGTTACTCGCCATTGAAACACTAGTGCTGTGCATTCTGTCTGCTCATTGGTCATTTCAGTTTGTAACTCGTAACTTTAAAATCACGAGTCATCCTTTAACTTTAAATTGAAAAGTTACAGCGGCTACTTAAAAATGGAGATTAAAACTTGAGATTTGTAAAGTTGTTTCAGTCCCCAACTTAGGACCTCTAAATAGGGGACTGAAATAACTTTACAAGTCTCTTGGCCTAATAATTTGACCTTCTGTGACTTAAGCAAAAAAGTTCAGCGGCAATAACTTATGTATCTAAGTGGAGAATTTTAGTCAAAACTAATGAACTTTATAATTCTGATAGACGACATTTATTTATTCGGTAAAAAAAGTTCATAAAGTATTTACTACTATAACCGATCGAAACTTTTTTATAACCGATCGAAACCTTTACTGAAGTATTAAGGCGTCATCTTCACGAGTGAGAGAATCGCAGCGATCCATCCAATTCAATAGAAAATCTATGAATCAAACTCCACACGGGGATATCATCGCGACGATTATTTGATGGCACCGCATGACTATCGCCGCGATTTTTTTTTTTTTTTACAAATGCTACGGCTACTTTACACGGTACATAAGTACCTACGTAATATTATTATATCGTAGCAGGCAGTGTTCTATAGTTTCTGTCTATCCCCATGGGAAGAAGGCGTGGGTTGTGTGTGTATGTATGTGTAAATTTTCTGCTGACCATAAAATAAACAATGTATTGACGTCATTTATCACTGGAACGTGACTCTCACTACAAATGATAATCAGCCGTCGTTCTAATTATTACCAAATATTTTTTTTTCTACAAAACCACGTAGTCCATCATCTTCGTTTGCAAACGTAAATAAACTATTCTACATTGGCTGAAATATCTATAATATTTCGATAGGCTGAATTGATTCATTGATTAAAGGTCTCCTAAAGCTAGTAAAAAAAAAAAAATACTTATAATTTTTTGGGGAGACCTTTGCCCAGCACTGAGATAGATAAGTATAAGTTTTTGGAACGAAGTTCCTTATCGCGCGTTGCGAAAGGGGGCTAGACGGAAAAAATTAAGACCAAAAGTTGGAACGACACTTTTTGCTATAGTTGTAAGCCGTGCGGCGTGCGCGTGTTTCTCTGTCTGTCTCTCTCTCTCAAAGAAAGCAAGCCAGTTATTTTCGTTTCGTCTTTCTATTTCGCATTGAACAGTGTGGTGTCGTGACGATTATTTTTGTTGAGTGTATACAGGTTTTTTGTACATAATAGAAAATAATAACAACTTCGTTCCATCCGGGTGTCCCTTGACACCTCTCAAGTTTTTTTTTATTATATTTGTATAGTAATTTAACAATTAAGTAAGTAAAAACAACAAGTCCCTAAGTAAATAAATGTGCACTGGGCGATCCCTTGTACGAGTGCACTAAAACTACCAAAATTCGGAGTAGGTCGCGAGAAATCGTGAGGCGAAACACATCAGCCCCTAGACAAGAAACCACATGAGGACCACGACCGCTCTGACAAGTGTGCTACGAAGAAGAAGAAATAATAAAAAAATGGATAAGGATATTTTTCTCACCAACATACTACAATTTACTCATTACTGGTAATGTTGGCATTAATCTCTCACTTCACTATTCTTGTACCAGATTATTTAATTTTTAATATAATGTACTTATGCTGGACGAGGCATGCTATGTTCTGCAGTTTTAATTTTTTTATGTATGTTAAACGAAGCTGACTAAGTTCTGCAGTTTCTGCTTATCCCCAAGGGAAGTAGTCCTAGTGTGATGTTACGTTTTATATTCTAATGACTTTTACATTAATGACTAATGATATTATTGTTGGAAGCTAATACGGAATACAATCGATCAAACTGTCCTGCTGCGTGAACCATTAGTACGCTAATAATATAATTAATATTTTTCTCGTTAACCTTATGGTATACGGAACACCTGAAGATACGGAAGTATAGAAATCTAGGAAAACAAAAATATTATTATGTTGATCATGGGTTCAAATACGTGCAACCAATATGTGACTTTTTCAGTTAATTGAATATATTTGCTGAGTATATCTTGGACTTAGGTACTGACATCAGTGAAGGAAAATATCGTGAGGAAACCTGGACTTATAGTTAATATAAGTCTGAAATCGCCAACTCGTCTTGGACGAGCGTGGTGATCAATGCTCGTAGCTTGTCTGTATGAGAAGATACCTCTACCCTGAGTGACAATAATTAGGCTGGTATTATTATTATATCATAGCCAGCCCAAATCATTATTTTTTTAAAACGTTGCCCCACACTCGTCGTTTCTCCTGTATCTTGGGTGAGTTTACAAACATTTAAACTCACATACACAAACAGCCAGACCCGGAACAACTACTTGTAGGCCATACAAATATTTGTTCCGCGCGGGAATCGAACCCGCGATACGCAGCACAGCGACAACTACGCCAACCATGTCGTCATTCACTGCTGAACTTAGGGTTTAAATGACCACTGAATGCGTTATGCTGAGCGATAGCCGTTTTGCGTGGATGTGACGCATATTTTCCCCCAAGTTGTTATTTTTTTGTGTTTGTGTTCTTTTTATGCGTCATTTTTTTTATTTTCTTTCTTTCTTTTTGCTTGTCATAAATGAATTTATTGCACTGATCCAATAGATTGCTGATCACAACTCAATAAGTACACCAAATGCTACTGATCTTTAGCATCATCATCACCCTACAGATTCTATTGCTGGGCATAGATAGACCTTTCCAATTGCACGCCATTCAGATCGATTGTCGGCAACTCTCATCCATCTGCTACCAGCCACATGGCTTGAATTTATGTAATGGTCTTTTTAAAATATTAATTAAAAAGAAGATTCTGGCATTCCGAGGGTCAAGAAGAGAAAAAGTGTAACTTTCCATTGATTTAAAAAAAACTATTAATCCTTCGGAAATTCAACGCAAATGTTGTTGACAATTTAATTATCATGGTTTGTGTTCTCTTCCTCAATAATCAAACAATGGTTGGCATTACCACATAATCCTGACAGAGAGTTTACTCAACAAAGGTAGAGGTTTCATGTAGCAATAATCATGAAGATAGACGAGAGGGTTAAAGTACTTTATTGTGTTGATATCGTAATCAACATATTTAATTTAAGCAGAAGGGTAAAAGGAGAAGATACAATTTTCCTATTATTTCCCGTGGGAATGGCCCGTGGCTAAATATTAACAGCCGCACAGATCGATCGATCAGGTTAAGCTACGCTTGCCGCGGTTGGTCTGTGGATGGGTTACCATCTTTACATACCGCGATCTCTCCGTGTCATTCGCAGATCTTTGACAGTCGTTACGGGTAGTCAGAAGTCCGAAAACCTGACAACCAGTCTTACCAAGGGGTATCGTATTATCCAGTAACTGGTTTGTAGAGGTCAGATAAGCAGTCGCTCCATGTAAAATATTGGTATTCAGTTGCATCCGGTTAGACTGGAAGCTGACCCCAACATAGTTGAGAAAAGGCTAGGCTAGGATGATGGATATCTGTTCATACATAGTACTACAAACAGTCGCTTTTCGTGTCCGTCTGTATGACGTCCGCTTGCTTAGTTTTTCAATGCATTTATATGCGGACGGACCATCACTTAGGGCATTGATTCGTGAAGATTATAATATACTAGCTGACCGGACAGACTTTGGGTCCAATTGTGAACCAATTGTCTAAAAAATATTTCATCAAAATCGGTCCAGCCGTGCAGGAGGGGTTCAGTAACATACACATGTACAAAAGAATTATATATAAAAGATAAATATTTAATTTCGATAGGTATAGCACAGCGATGTTTTGACAAATCGCCACGTCACATTAGATGGCACACTTGCGAAGCAAGGGCGGGTCACTAGTCACATTTATTATAAAACAAAGTCCCCCGCCCCATCTCGACTTTCTATCAGAAGGCCAATTCTCGTAATTTAAAACGTTCAAAATCTAGTCGCTGTGTCATCTCGGCGACAAACAAATGTCAAAACTTATCAAAATGCAGGGAAATATTGAGATATTTTTGACAGATTGAGACAGATCAGACTGTGAACGTTCTTAAAATTACGAGAATTGCCCCAAAAACGGCCGAAGGGATTTTCATACGGTTTTCACCAATGGACGGAGTGATTCACGAGGAAGGTTGTAGTGTGTGTAAATTGACTGAAATATGGCGATGATTGTTGAAGATGTCGGAACATGGGAACTGTACTGGCGGGTGCCGCGTAAACATTGGATGAAATTTGGCATACAGATAGTTTAATCTGGATTAACACATAGGGTACTTTAAATTCCGGTTGTAAGTTCTCGTGGGATATTTTCCGACATCCACGCGAACGAAGCCGCGGGAAAAAGCTGGTAAATAATATTTTCTTTAAAGGATGAGGATATTGACTTTAAAGGATGTAATGTCACATGAGGACTCGGTGCGTGAAACACGATGAGAGAAAGGGACGATGATCGATGGGGTAAAATCTGATGTATCGGCGGACATTTCTAGTCATATTGGATATCCCATAATATGCAGGGTTTGGAAATTGCGACAAAGATTGAGTTCAACATAATACCAAGGGTTCGGAACAAAGACATCGAATGTGACATCTTTCTATTTCTCCCTAATTTACATTATTAAGCTTTAACATGTGTGATGTAATGATTTAACATCAGACCTGTATACCCTTTTTTTTGCGGATGGGAAATCATTAAATGACCCCTCCCACTCTGGGTGGAGCGGAAGGGAGTGTCAGACTCTTACTGACTAAAACCCACCCGTGTTCCTTCCTTAGCCATTTATGTTCCAGGGCAGCGGTAACCCTTTCGGACGATCCCGCTACCCCGGCAAGCTTCGGCCCTATCGGGCCCCTTCATTTATGCTGACATCTCTTTGAGGCGCGCGTGGAACACATACTCGCCATCCGGCACGGGCCTAGTCCTGATCGGACGGTTAGCTACCCATTACTCTCCACCCGCAGGCCCGCGCTACCCTGCGCTGGGTTGCGAAAGTCGCACCTTCTATGCCACCATGAGATCGCGCCGGAGGTCCGTCCGCTCCGCCGCGGTTTGCCGCGGATGCGGAGACCTGTATACCCTGAAGAGTTAAGCAAAGGTGTACCTATAATATACCCCCATTTCGCCAGTTATGTTTAAGTCCCATGGGACAGGGGGTGGGCCTTTTGCCGTCACCCGCACAAATTCGGAAAAGAAAGAAGAAGAAGTATATATATGTGTGGTTATAATAACGACAAAGGTTCTATATCACTAGCTAAACAAGACGAACTTTCAGTCCTAAAAACTGTTAGTAAAGTTTTACTTATTTGGTACAATTTATAGCAGTGTAGTAAGACCTTCAAATTCACAAGTAAAAGTTTACAGCTCGGTGTTGAAAACCTAATCAATCGATTTGAAGATTTAGCGTGAAATTAAGATTTTTATACAATAAAATTTGCAACCTGTCTCGATGTTCCAAAGGTCGCTGTTGCTATAGTTTCCTCACCGTTAGCAACATGGTGACATTTCAATGTCAAGGTGATAGCCATACAATGGGAGGAAGTTTCCCGGATGATAATAAGTTGACACATTCAGGTTAAGTTACTTTGGTTCACCTTGATCAGTCCTAAAATAAATTGGAACACAACATATCTTGCGAATGATATCATCAAATTATTATCTCCTTTATTTCATTATTTATGTACATTCAAATTATATTTATAAATATTAGAACATAAAAACGAATATAAAAAACAATTTAAAATATTTAATATAGTAGTCCAAGCGTTCGGCGGTCAGGGCTCCAGAGAGAGGAACTTCCTAACAATGCGAGCCGTTTGCAGAAGTACCGTTTTCTGAATCAAGCCCTTGATCCAGCTGCCCAAAGAAAGCCTCGTCAGCTGTTTTTCGTGTGTTTGTCGACGGCTGTCACAACTATCGGCACAATGATCGCTGAGTTCACGTCCCACATGTCGACATACTCGCAAACCAAGTCAGCAAATTATTATTATTATTAAAAGCCTGTGATGTCCTATAACAGGGATTTTTTTAAATTTATTTATTTATCCATTTACTTCGGGTATCAAGGCCCATATAAACACATACATTACAATATTTATATAACTTAAAAATACTATAAATACATACAACATTATAATTACACTAAAAACTAACTAACGTACACGAAGTGTCTGCAATGGCCTCTCTACTCTCTTTCTAAGTTTGTCTGTTTAAAACTGTCAAGAACTAATACAGATTATAAAAATAAAACAAAAAACAAACGAATCAATTCAAACTATGTTTATTTTTTTGATACCTAAGTTTTTGATTGTACCTATATATCAATATGTATTGTAGTTTATTCGTTTCTGATTGATGCTCGGTTCCTATACACAAAAACGAATTGTTTTGTTTACCGATGATTGCAATTTTTATTGCCAAACTGGGCATATAAATAGATTCGAAAGCTAATTTTACCTGTGACAGCTACTTCCATATGGGAGGGTGTACTATGCAAAGCTATGAAAAGCCTTATTGGTAAAGATACAAGAGTCTTAATTTTAACCAATAACAGTCCGCACCCTAATTGCGTAACACACAATCAATCGGAATCTGAATCATTTTGAAGCAAATTGCTAATCCATTGCTTCATAAGTTCGAAAAATTTGTCTGCTCCAACACGTAAATAACGCAATGAATGTTGTTGAACTGAATGAAACCGATTCCGATTGATCGTGTGTTACGCAATTAGGGTGCCATAAATAATAGGAATCGATCTTATGTCGAATGCTACTATGAATAATAATTTCGCACTCATATGTGAATTTGTTCAATTTTGCACATGTGAGCAGTGTGGCGGCACGCAAGGACATTATCTAAGCAATTATTATAATTTGACTGCAGATTATTAAGCATTTACATAGTTGCATTGCATTTACAAGCATGTTTGTGCATTGATTCATACTGGATTGTTCCTCAAAAATTTTCTAGAGCCTAGAGTATACACAGAAAAGAAATTACTCCTTGTTCAATACTGATTTCTTCTTTATACAGACAGATTTTAATGCAATAAACAAAATGTAGGTGAACGTTAAAAGATTTTTATCTAAACCATACATTTATTGGCTCATCGAGAGCCAGACAACCAATGGCTCATAGAGAAACAGTATCCATAAAAAACCGAAAAGTTAAAAAGTTAATGTGAAATGAATCTCGTTTCTCCTTCCAACCATCTTTCGGAAAAGCAACGTAACCTTTATTATCGTTCATTTAATGCTTCTGAAACTAGTTTTGAGAGAGCCTTTAAAATGTATCTTGGGTCAATTCTACTGTAAAAAAAATGGATAAAGAGTAACCAGTTTGCCCTCGTCTACATTTATTACGACAAAAAAATTACTTGCATCCAAAAAAACACGTCACTGCGTATTTATGTCCGTCTCAGATTAACAATCCAAGTTCATTATTTTTGTTTTTTAGGGTTCCGTACCTCGAAAGGAAAAAACGGAACCCTTATAGGATCACTTTGTTGTCCGTCTGTCCGTCTGTCTGTCAAGACCCTTTTTCTCAGGAACGCGTGGAGGTATCAAGCTGAAATTTATACCAAATACTCAGGTCCAGCCAACGCAATCACTCAGGTGATTGCGTTGGCTTAGAAGTTTAATTTTTTCAGAGCTCTAAGGGTCAGTACCTTCGAGCTCTGAAAAAATTAAACTTCTAAGCCAACGCAATCAAAAGATACAGCCATTTATGCCGCAAATTTTCGACACTCGCAAGGGAATCAAAACCTACAGGGTACTTCCCGTGAACTCAGAATCTTGAAATTTGGTACGAAGCAACGTCTTATAGCACAGATAAAGGAAAAATTTCGAAAACCATAAATTTGTAGTTACATACCTACAAATACGGAACCCTCGGTATGCGAGTCCGACTGGCACTTGACCGGTTTTTTTGTTGTTTGCCAACTACCTACTTATTAAGATGAGCACATACAATTTTTCGGTCAATTATCTTGGGCTTGAATAATTAAATGAACAAAAGGCTCTTTGAAAATATTATTGAAGAGCATAATAAAATATTGTTCAGAAAATATTTTAACAGGATGCTATTCATAACTTTACCTGCCTTCAACTATACCAAACATCCAATATCGCGAAATGGAAAATTTAAAATTTATAGGATAATACAAGGTAAAAATTGAATATCCGCGTGGATAAACATCCGGATATTTACGTGGCGGCTATGCGGATATGACACTATAAACTTGCATCGTCGGAGCAAACCTTTATTAAGAACTAGCTTCTGCCCGCGGCTTCGCCCGCGTGGATGTCGGAAATTATCCCACGGGAACGTGCTAACAGGATAAAATGTATGTGCTTCCCCAGGATGCCATCTATCTCGCGGGCCCTTTGTGGCTAATTACAATAGAAAACCAATTGTGTCTCATTAGTGGTGATTAAGAGGGTACCTATATGATATCTTTACCTAAGTACCTACCTAATTTAAAAAAAATAACCTACCTAAATAAACCTATTTCTGATGATAACTAATCTAAACTCAATAAATAAGCAAAATCTCTAAAAACTAATATCTATACGAATGACTAATCCTACCTAACAGTATTATAAAATAACCTACGGTCACTACGTACACTATGAAATATACTACCTATACTTTAATATTAAAATCTATACCTACCTACGATTTATAAAATTAAACCTAAATAACTCTAAAAACTAAAAGGAAGGTCGCACAGATAATACTGCGGGTGACGTAACCTACGACAAACTTATTATTTGCGGTTGGTACAGTAATCGGTCTAGGGATCGAACCGCAAAATTAAGTTTGTTTTTTATTGTATATACTTTTCCGGGATAAAAAGTACCCAGTGTGGTGCCTAGGATATTAAAGAATAATTATACCAAGTTTCATCGTAATCGAACCGGTAGTTTTTGCGTGATGCCTGAACAAACAGACAGACAGACAGACAGACAGACAAAAATTTTTTTAATCACATTTTTGGGTTCGGTGTCGGTCTAGTAACACCCCTTGCCATTTATTTTTTTGATATTTTCAATATACAGAATTTTCACTTCTACAGATTTATTATAAGTATAGATAGATATAGATAAAACTACAATATAAATTATATTGAAGTAAGGCAAAGCTATATAAAACTGTTTTAATTTGCATTCTATAAATACATAAGTAGTTAGATACTAATTATTTTAATAGTAACCTGTCATATTGTTATTCGCACGTTTATTGCTATTCCCACGATAAAATTAACATTATACGAGTAAGTATGAATTGTATTTATTTAAATATGACTTATCCGGGAGCAAAACTTTAAAGGAACACATTATACTTGATATTGTAGACTTGCACACACGTGAGAGAGAGAGAGAGAGAGAGAAGGAGAAGGAGAAAGATAAGGCCAAGCAGCCGATCTATTCTGTAAAAATTTCACCGTAAAAAGGTAGGTGAAGTGAGCTTTAAGTGAGCTGTCATCTCATTGGTATTGACATTATTGATCGCTCACTTCACTCAAGCTTTCACAATGAGATATTTATAGAATACCGCTGCAGGATAGCAGTAGGTCTTTAACTAGCACACCGATTTTGGATATGCCTTGATGAGTAACCAAAAAATATAGTGGTAACTAGCTGCGCTCCGCGGTTTCACTCGCATAAGTTTTGATCCCGTGGGAATATTGGGATAAATAGTATCCTATGTGTCAATTCTGGTTATAAACTATCTCTGTGCCAAATTTTAACCAAATCCGTTCAGTAGTTTTTGCGTGAAAGAGTAACAAACATCCATCCATCCATCCATACAAACTTTCGCATTAATAATATTAGTAGGATATTATTAGGTTATGTTCGGTCTAAACAAACACAAATTTAATCTCAAATAAATCAAACAGCGGGCTAATTGCGTAACACACTTTTAGTAGCAATGGGTTTCATTTTGACAGTTCAACAACATACATTGTGTTGTTTACGTTTGTAGCGGTATCTACAACGCCACATGCGAACAACGCTTCATACTGACGTCACGCAAATCCTGCATCTCGCAAGCAGAGTTTACCGTGCAATTAGCATAGATACAATTTCCCAACATCAATCGCTGGGCAATTGCCCGCCAGACACAACACCCGACTGGTCGGAGGATCCTCCTTTTTCAATGGAGGATGAGTGAACTTTACACCCTGTTCCTCATGCCTCCAAACGTTGTTCAGTAGACACGTTTTTCGAACATATGAAGTAATGGATTATCAATATCCTACAAAATGATTTAGATTAATACCTAGTGTGTTACGCAATTAGGGTGCTGGTTCGCTAGTAGTTTAGTTCTAAGATTGCAACACTACAAGTATGTTCTTAGCTACACAACAAGGCATTAAGTATCTATGTAGTGCCGCAGCTGTGTACCAGTGTCTATTAATACAGTTCCTATATCGTAGTTACAATGTCAAACATTCACTACAACTACAAGTAATTTACTTCGAAACAGCAGACTAAACAAGATACCATTTCACTTAGGTACCTACAATCTGAAATGATTGAGTAACTACGTAACTACAAAAAAGTTGATTGATTCAGACGTCCAATTTTAAAATCTATCGTCATTTTTGTACGTTATCCGTAAAGGCCTTTCAATTCAACAAGTTTATCTGGTCAAACCTATTTAATATTAAATCAGAGTTTAATCTTTTAAAAACCTATTTAAAATTATTCCAATGGCTTTTCTTTGTTTACTGTCGAAGTTTATTTCACGATAAACTTAAAAATATGATTGACGCGTAAAAGTGTTTGTACAATTTATCATTTAAACAAACAAGCTTTATTATTAGTATAGATATAGTTAGTTATATATATTCAACTATTTTATTATAATCAAAATTAATCAAATTCAATTAACTGCGCTATTCCCGTTACGCGGTCGCCGCGATCTTTAAGTTTGAGTTCACAGACCGGTCAGGGGGCCTAGAGAGGCCACTTTGGCAGAATCATAACAGAATAACAATATGAACCATATTAAAAATCGTAAAATGATCACAAACTGACAATTCATAATATGATAAACCTGTTTGACAGTTTTGTATGGAAATTCGTAAAATGGTCCACCAATATTTACACTAAATGTAATTGATATGAAATGAATTGTAGGTGATTAAACTATTACGTGTAACCATTTAACGAAAATTAGAGGAATTGCTAATGATCTGCTGGGAATTCAGGAAATGAATTGCTTTTTTGGATTGAGGTATTGCTTAAAGTGGCCTTTTTAGACCCCCAGTGCTCAGTAATTTTATTATAAATCAGGTTTGTTTAATAGTTTTAAGTACAATCATGCTGGTCCTGCTCCATAGGACAATCTCTAGAGTCTAGACAAAATAAAACTGGTTGCTAATGTAATTGTATGATTGACATTGATTTACTTTCTGTAATTACTTAAAGTCACACCCAGACTTCCTTAGTTATTTATGAAAATTGTCTACTTTTGGAATGTTTGTAAATATGTGAGCACCATGTATTTACCATTTGTATCTACCACATAACTAATTTATATGTCATGGTTTCATTAATCCATTTTAATTCTTTTACCTATTGTGGTATAGTAATTTTATTTCTAGGTGCATCGTCTTCACATATAATTATATAATTAATGTACGCAAATATTGTAATGCATTTTAAAAGAGTAACGGTGGAGTTTCTCGCCCATTCTTCTCCATACGAAAACCACCTTTTGGAAGGGGCGACTAGAATCAATTTTATTTTATCTTTGACGTTCAAAAGTGCCTTTTATGTGCCTATTTGAAATAAATGATTTGACTTTGACTTTGAAAAAAATTTGATCATTAAATTGAACATTGAGTCAATAGTCTGTGCCTTGGAAAGCACGTTAAGCCGTTGGACTCGGCTGTCATTAGTGGATCTTTGACAGTCATTACGGGTCGTCAGAAGCCCGAAAGTCTGACAACCAGTCTTACGGAAGGGTTTCGTATTACCCAGTAACTGGGTTGTGGAGGTCAGATAGGCAGTCGCTCCATGTAAAATACTGGTACTCAGCTGCATCCGGTTAGACTGAAAGCCGACCCCAACATAGTTGATGATGATGATTGAGTCAAAAGTCTCAATGTTCAATTTAGTTCATTTTAGCTTTTTCCAATAAATAAGCCCATACCAAGGTCTGACCATAGTGACCACAGGATCTACTCATGATCTTAAGACAAACCTCTCTCTGGATGTACAGACGCCAGCACATCAAGTTACTACAATCTGTCAAATTTCTTTAATAGATTTTCAACTTTATCACTGACGCATTAAGGTTCAAAGTTGATTGGGAAAACTTGACAGTTTCGGCTAGCTTGACCTGCTGGCGTCTGTACAACTACATTCCCATCACAGAGATAATTGCTTTGAACTTGTAACACTCACAAAAATACACCGTAAATTTTGAGCGTTTTAATCCTTAAAAGGGGTCATTGTACTCATAATTATGAACAACTTTTACTACGGGACCAACCCTGAAATCGTGAAAAAAATCAATTGATCCATAGATTTATGTAACTCGACATAATGTATGGATCAACTGATTTTTTTTCACGATTTCAGGGTTGGTCTGGTAGTAAAAGTTGTTTATAATGATGAGTACATGACCCCTTTTAAAGATTAAACCGATCAAAATTTAACGGTGCAAATAATTAATTACATAGCAGAAGTGTACCTATAGTACATTCACATTTCACCAGTTATGTTTAAATCCCATGCAATATTGCCATCAACCGGACATATAACCATACTCAAGGACATATAACCATAACACTTTTGCCCCACCTGGGAAGCGAGCCCGGCAGGGGCTCGATTCAGCAGGTCTTGCAATCTACTCATAAGTCATAGCAACATTTGCAGCTAAATAGTCCACATTAATGAGTCCATAATATTATAGTACCGCTTAAATAAAAACAGTCTCAACGTCGTCTACCCTTTTAAATCTCAACAAAGGTTAAAAGATAATTGCCTAGGACTTGTGAAGACAGCTGACAAGAGCTGAATACATTCTCTAAAAGGTAATGTCTCTGAAGCAGTTTTCGTCGAGTACGATGCATGCATCTAAGACATGCCAGACCTTTTATAAGTTTACTCTAATTAGTAGTAGTAGTAAGTTTACTCTTTTAGTAGTTTGACGGCACGGTTGGCGCAGTGGTTAAGCGATTGACTGCTGCGCTGCGTGTCGCGGGTTCGATTCCCGCACGGAACAAATATTTGTATCACCTACATGTATTTGTTCCGAGTCTGGGTGTTGTTCTATCTATAATATGTATGTATTTACAAAAAAAATGTATATAAGTAGTTTATCAGCCATCTTGTTACCATAACACAAGCATTAGGTTGCTTAGCTTGGGACTAGATGGCGCTGTGTGAAATGTCCAGGGATATTATTATTATTATTAGTTGCTTGCGTCTAGATTTGCTGTCTGGAGATATAAAGCTGCGTATACAGAGGTCTTCTTCAGCAGTTATTGACCGGCAACCCGCACTGGGCCCGCGTGGTGGGCTCACAGAGAGGACGCCTGTGTTATACTGCTGGGGCAGTGTGAATATTATAGGCCGATTATGCTTATTGACCGGTAATATGTCATTAGTGCTGGATTCGAACCCAGACAGGCGCTTTACTTTGTGTCAATTCCACCACTGTTCTCTAAACGATGAAGGAAAACATCATGAGGAAACCGGTATGTTCTAGAACCAAAAAAAAATTCGAAGACATGTGACATCTACCAACCCGCTCTGGGCCCGCGTGGTGGGTTATGGCCCACTCCCTCTAATAGAGAGGAGACCAGTGTCCCAGCAGTGGGAATATTATAGAGTGATTATGCTTATTTTCCGGTAATTTGGCGTTGGTGGTGGATTATATTACTCGATTAAATTGAGCAATCTAGAGCCTTGTCCACAGAGCACGGAGACGTCACGGTGGCCATTGGTAATGGTGACATTGTCAACATTTTCCATGCAAAAAAAGCGTGTCACCGTTTATTCGCACTACGACGCAAATGATGTATAGAACTGAACTCAACGCGTTTCTAGACGCTGCTGACTTGACGATATCCTAGTTTTAGCAGCGGCTTTTAGCTATTCTTTGCCTTTTGAAAACCCGATACAAAAACCGATTGATCCCGCCGTCAACCGATGTAGCGATGGAAAAAGAGTTTCAAATTTAATACCACGTCCAAATGGGTCATTGTCAAGCTTAGGATTTTTTTTTGCGAAAAAATGAAACACGTGATTTATAAAAATCAAATATATATTATGACTCTTACTTTACATTACAACAAAAGTGAGTATCATTTTGAGATCAATAATTCGAAAAAGGCGATTTATAAGGAAATAACAATATTTCGGTTCCACCGAAAATACTAATATGTCCACCGAGTGGACTAAAATGTTAATTATTGAAAAAAAACAATACAAAAAGTGATTAACATCTTGAACAAAAATAACGTTAATGCTATCTTCACATAATCACAAACTAATCAGTTACTTAAAAGCATTCAAAAAGTAAATAAAAAAATGTTTTGTGTCTGTCTACCGAAAAGACAATTCATTTCGGTGGTCAAAATATGTCTTCGTCTTCAGAAGACCAGAAGCGTTCAATCTGTTCAGCCCTCAGAACATGGTTCAGCCAGAGAAAGGCGGATTGGTAGCTTCTCTGGTTTTGTTGTTGACGTATCTGAGCTGTCAGAATATACGTCTGAAAATTGTATGCGCTTATGGACATTACCCCCAATCAGCAGTGATGGACTGCGCTTCCCTCTTTTCAATGTTGCTGATATGGTTTTGTCTGTCTGACCCATATATTTTTAACCATATATACATGTGACTGTTCCTAAATTACCCTAGGCTGATAAAATTTTCGTTTTTCCTAATTATGTGGAATATTACAGTTAAGATCGGCTCTCCCTGCGAGAGAGGGAGAGCCGATCTTAACTGTAATATTCCACATAATTAGGAAAAACGAAAATTTTATCAGCCTTAAGGGGAGAAATCTGATTTTTTTTTTTTTTTTTGTTTATTGCGTGTTATTGTCTCTTTTTGCCAGATTTAAGACGATTTGATTCATCGCTAAGCAAATATTGCTGTATATTATCTCTCAATTCCTTGTTCTTCTTAGAACCTTCATTCCTTTTCTTTTTTTTGTGCTTCATTTGCATCTTTTCGTTACTTATTCCGTAATCTGTGTAATCGCATTCTATACTTAGCAAGTTTACATTCTAAATTCATCAACTTCTTTTTCAGTAAATCATTCTCTACTTTCAACCTTCTTCTGTTTCTCACTGCAATACGTGCAACCATTTCAGCCCTTGATGATACTGAAGTTACCGGACTCGAGGGCGGCGTTTCGCGTGCAATGTAATTTTCAGCTTTTTTTTGAATTTTGACTTTTTCTCTGCGTCTTCTTGCAACCTCTCTCCATTTCCTCCTCAAAAGCTTTTTTGCACATCTTGTAAATCTTTTGCAGTTTTTATTTTCCCTTCGGCTTTCTTCCGATAGTAATATTCTCTGTCATTTCTTCGCTTTTCTTCCAATGGTTCTGGATCCTGCTTAAGTTTTTGACGCGCCTAGCTCATACCAGTGTTTTTTGCTCACGGCGTCGTATTTTCTTTTCTGGTTATCGGAAAGTTTACTTCTTGTTTTCGCCATCAACTGAAAAATTACAACAAGCTATGCACACAAACGAAAAGAAAGTAAAGCTGTGCAAAGGAAGATGAGGAGATTTTGTTAGTAAAAATATTATTTCCCATGCCGATAGAAATGCATTACAGGTACCAATCATTGGTAACTTAAAGTATTTAGCTATGGATAACTACATTAACTACATGTCGACATGGTGTCGAAAGGTGTGGTGGTTTAAAACATATTTACTCATAAAAATAAAGCGAAAATTAAACGAAAATAGGTCATTAGTCCCTAACTGATAAAAACATCAGTAATAAGAAGCAATTTTATAAGTTATAATAACTAAATAACCCACATTCGAGAAAAAAAATCCTCTCGGTGG
This sequence comes from Apamea anceps, assembly GCA_951799955.1. NCBI lineage: Eukaryota > Metazoa > Arthropoda > Insecta > Lepidoptera > Noctuidae > Apamea > Apamea anceps. Next base: position 3,504,768 of record OX637508.1, on the reverse strand, counting down.
ACATCTGTCGTTTCGGTGGACAAAAGTTCCACCAAAAAGATGTCCCCCGAATGGAGTTTTTTCGCAAAATCATTCACATCTTGCGCCATTTATAGGTTATGTCAAAAGCCAAGGTATATTCATAAAGTTTCATTGGTTAACTAGTTATTAAGAATGTTTGATGAATTTATAGTGATTTACTTACCGAAATACAGCAGTAACCGGAAAGACAACTTAACTTTGACACGACTAAATATTTTTCTTAGTACAACAACAACGTTTTCTGCGTACAAGTGGCGGCAAAATGGCTTCTGACAGGGATAGTATGATATTGGCTGTGTTCAATTTTACGTTCCGTTCCATCATTTGACATTTACTTCATTTTAGTCAGTATCGAAAGTAATGTCCACCGGAAAGACAAAAAATGTTGTGACAAGATTAAATGATGCAAAAAGTGTGTTTTATTTCTATCATTTTTTAAAATACTTTTAACGTTAAATGGAAAACATACGTAGATTAGGAAAATATATCATTTTTGTAAAATAATAAAAAACAAGTATTTATTATAAGCTACATTCTATTGAAAGGTAGAATCCGAACAGTCCACCGAAGTGGACAATTCGGTTACATGGTGGTGGTTTAAAGTAAAAAATAAATACATTTATAGCAAATCTGTTACATTATGGTCTAGTACGTTTCGTTTACTTTATTATTATGTAAAATTAAGACGCAATTATTAAAAGTGTCCTAATGATTCATATCTAGAACGGTTTTTTTTAGGGTTATGACAATGACCCAAATGTACTAAGTCGCCAAATGTAGCTTGGGAGTAATCGCATGAACGCGCGATTTTGCAATCGTCGTAACCGAACGAAGATAGTTGCCCAAACGTGATGCAGCATAATTATTCACTTTTAAGGTTGTATGTCTGCTAAGTCCCTAAGGCTTGTTAGTCGAGTATACTCAAGTGTCGTAGTACTGATTTGCAAAGAATGCAGCTGGCAATATGGGAATTGAGACGTTCAAATCAAAATACAAGTATTTTGTAAATAGTGTTTCGTATTTTTTTTTTGTAACAGGTTTGAGATTTATGGAAATGAGGAATCAGCCGAAGCACTAACTAAAAGAAGCTTCCGAGTATACCGACTATGTAAGATCTTGGGGGGTGGATACCAACTGCTCTTTTATATGGCTTCAATAACGTGAGTAAACTAAGTATAGTTGACTTTGTAATGGACTTGCCACTTTTGACAAAAAATCCCACTAAACTTGGATTTTTAATTTGACTGACCAAAGTGACAGCTGCAATCATTGCATGTTGACAAAAAAAAAATTTCGCAGTCATCAAGTTTAATTTGATACTTCACTAAGGCCAATTTCACGAATGAAACTGAACTGAGCGCGATCAGTATATCTTAACCCCGTTCAAGAGCTGTCAGTGTTATTATTGTAATGGAACTTGGCACTAACAGCTCTTGAACGAGGTTAAGACGTAGTGATCGCTTTCAATTTTATTAATGAAATTCACCCTAAAAGGTTGAAACCAATAATAGACCTTGTAGTTTTATGAGGTGCAAATGAGATTCAACTTTTGGGCGGTAAATCAATTACGAGCTGGACTTTACCTAAACAATAATTAAATATCCGCAATCTGCTATTGCAGAGTCTCCTGTTGAGTGGAAGTAGTTTTTTATAAGATTCAAATCGAACTCATGACCATGAGCTCGATTTGGACTTTAATAAACACTAAATTGGGTGCAAAAAACTAAATTGCCACTTCTTCGTGAATAAAGAAGTTGGTTTGTTGACTGTACAGACGCCAGCAGGTCAAGCTACCCGAAAGTGTAAAATTTTCCCAATCAACTTTGAACCTTAATGCTTTAGCGATAAAGTTGAAAATCTATTAAATAAATTTGACAGAATGTAGCAGCTTGACGTGCTGGCGTCTGTACAAGTGCACAAACCTGTTTTGATTCAAAATAAAATAAACAATATTTCCAAAGTTTTCCTTAACCAATGACAATATGAACCATTTTTTTTTTGTTTATTATTTTTGCTTGCAGTCTTGCAGTACTAGTTTTATCCCAGTATAGATATTTTTCTGAGGACAAGTAGGTACCTACGTAATGTATTATACGTCCGGACTTTAAAATTAAATGCTTATTGACACAAGTTAAATAAAAGCTTGTTATTAAAGGACCAAGGTCGTTAATTGATGGAGCCCTAATTAGCAACGTGATTTCATTTTGTGTCAATATTTTAACAACATAATTTTTAAACCAAACGAAGGTCGATCGGCTTTTTCTCATTAGTTAAGTAGCACTTACTAAATAATGGATGGAATTAAAAGAAAAAGTTGAAACGTTTGAACCATCGGAATGCGCATGAATAATTTCCGAATCAAATCGATTATAGTTCATTACGATTGTTGTTATTTCCACTCCTTATCGGGAAAAAACATTACCTAAATACAGTAAAGAAAAAAAAAACGACATTCACAAAAATAAACAAAACCAATTTATTCTAAAATAATAGTAAAAAAAAAGCGTACAAACCTTATTCAAAACACGTAGTTAAAAACCAAATCAATAAAAAAATCACTGCAGCTGTCACATTGACGGAACGAAGTGTAAAATAACAATCAGTAAACAAGGCACTACCCGCACGACACTCGAAATCTGACTGACCGCCAGCGCGCGCGCAACAGCACCATTTGTCACAAATCATTATCACAACACAACCTACTTTGCGACCTCCAAATTAAGTACACGTTATTGGCGCGGCTCTGCTTGCATTTACGACCTACATAATTGGACTATACATGCAGTCACATATATCAATCAAATTGCCTAACTTTTTCCCATCTATGTTGGGGTTGGTTTCCAGGCTAACTGGATGCAACTGAATGCCAGTATTTTACATGGTGCGACTGCCTCTCTGACCTCCACAACCCATCAGTTACTGTAAGTACGGTAAGACTGGTTGTCAGACTTTCGGGCTGTCAGACATGCAATTATGTAGGTGTATGGATCTTTATCCTACTTCCTACTAATATAATAAACGTGAAAGTTTGTATGGATGGATAGATGGATGGATGTTTGTTATACTTTCACGCAAAAACTACTGAACGGATTTGGATGAAATTTGGGACACAGATAGTAGAAATTCACTAGAAAGGTTAAATTAACACGATCTGCTTATTACATTAGTGGCAACTTAATTCAGGAAGTGGAACAGTTAAGAGACTTGGGAGTTTTGTTCGATAAGCAGTTAACATTTGTACCCCACATTGAAAATGTAAGTTGTCATAGAAATGTTACCTGTTTTCGTCGCAATAAAACTAAAATTCTGCTTTATAATTGTTTTGTCCGTAGCTCGTTAAAATATTGCAGCACTGTATGGACACCTTACTATGCCACCCACACACTAAGGATTAGAAAGGGTTCAGAAGCGATTCCTCTGGCATTTAGCATACTCTTCCGGGATAATACATATGTAAAATAATAATACATATGTACAAGTGAAAAAAAAAAGAATCATAGGGCATCAAAAAAATCGTCCGCATCGCTGTCAACAGGAACAGAACGGAAGAGAAAACCGTGAGATGATTTCAACAGATTGATGAAACGAGGTGACTCAAGAATGATTCTATGAAGATGAGCACACCAGTAAGGCTCCTAAACCGAGGGGACCTAAGTTTGCAAAAACGATACTTTCCAATCGCTTCTCAAAAATCTCGACAAAATTTTGGTAACGCTTGGATTTCCTAGGACAGTGGTGGCCGCCACATAATGGACGCAGTGACCGCCGTCATAAAAATTATAGCGGGTTTGACTTTACGGTGTCCAAAAACTCTCTAGGGGAAGCACCAACTTACTTTCGCAAATTCGTTTTAGTGACGGCATTTCACGGTATACTGCGGACGTTTTGTGGCTACCACAGGCTAAGCCTAGCTTAACAGTCTCTGTTGATCATTAAAATTTTATTGTAGTGTAGTGAACAATGCAAGTGTCATACACAGCCATAAATGTTTTACCTCTGAAACAGTCAAAATCAAAAATCAAAATCAAAAGTCATTTATTCAAATTAGGCTGAGAATCAGCACTTTTCGAACGTCAAAATTACAAAAGACAGTCCTCCAAAAACGCCCGCCCTTCGCCACTTCCTAGTGCTATCGCTGGGAAGAAGAAGTGGCGGAACAAACTCCCCAGCAGCACAGCTGTCTGTTTAGTTAAAATATAGTTGCATGTATACAATACTAGGAACCTATGTTCAGTAATGAACATTACAAGAAGCTTAAATTATTTGCCATATTATGTCAGCTAGCCACGCCAATATACCAACAAATATAATAAAAACTATACGTACTCAAGCTAAAAAATAATTAATTAAAATAAAAATAAAAACTCACTACCTAAATAAAAGCCTCCAGGCATAAAGGGCGTGACAGCTTACATATTTATGCATTGCTGGGTTCGTCACATAGCTGCCACTTGCAGTCACAGATGATGAACTAGGACCATCGATGTGAAATAAATGAGTTAATACTAATAACAGTAACCTGTCAGTACCTAAGCTAATTCTGGAGAAAGAACATGAACATTGTCTTGCGTTAATTAGGGCGACCAACTATTCTTATCGTGTTAGTAGTCGTTGATGGAATAGTAAGCCTTTGAACAAAGGTTGGATTTTACTTGAGCTTTAAACGCATTAAAAGGCAAGTCTAGCAAAGAAGACGGTATCTTGTTATAAAAGGTTATAGTCACCACTGGGTATAGCTCAATCATCATCAACTACTTTCGGATGATGATTGCTATGCATCTAATAATACGCCTCGCGTATTACGGTCTCGAGGTCGCATGACTGCTGAGCCCTGGGTTTAATTCCTAGGTCAGACAAAGTGTTATTCGGTTTTCCCATAAATTATCCAGATTTGTCAATAACAGTCCGGGTTTGGTGATACCCCCGTGCCTCGGAAAGCACGTCAAGAGGTTGATCCTGCTCCTGATCTCTCTCCGGTCGTGTCGGATTATCGTCCCATCGTACTATGAGAGTTAGGTAAGAGTAAGTGCACCTGTGTCTGCGCACACACTCGTGCACAGTAATATATCTCACGCGTAGATGGCTAATCATCTTGCGACCCACGGGCGCCCCTCAAGTTAAAGGAAAATTTATAAGTCCGTGATAAGGCCTGTCGTACTTTATGGGTCTGAATGCTGGGCTGTGAAGAAGACGGATGAAAAAAGATTGCATGCAGCGGAGATGAGAATGTTGAGATGGATGTGTGGAGTGACGAGAATGCATAAAGTAAGAAATGAGTATATAAGAGGAAGTTTGAAAGTGGCGCCAGTGACAGAAAAGTTGAAAGGAAATCGTTTGGCTTGGTATGGGCATGTGATGAGAAGGGACGAAACGCATGTGACTAAAAGAGTGATGAATATACATGTTGATGGATGGAGAGAGAGAGGAAGGCCGAAGAAAAGATGGATGGATTGTGTGAGAAATTATATGAAAGAGAAGGGAGTGAATGATAGCGTGACGATTGACAGGGGAGAATGGAAGAAGAAAACGTGTTGCGCCGACCACAAGTAACATGGGATAAGGGCAGGAAGATGATGTAGATGGCTAATCACCGTTGATTGGCTGCCTTGGCCGAAATTCGGTCCAGAGGACTCAAGTCATCAAGTCAAATCATTTATTTCAAATAGATACATAAAAGACACTTTTGAACGTACTGAACGTAATATACAAAAAAAAAATAGAATTGATTCTAGTCGCCCCTTCCATAAGGTAGTTTCATAATGGAGAACAATGGGCAAGAAACTCACCGTTCCTTTTTTAAAATGTTTTACAAGGTTGTGTATACATTCATTGTATAATTATAGACTATTCTAGTACCTACGACTGGATACAGACATGAAGTGGGATTACCACTTCGTTCCCAGCAGAGAAAGGAACATTCTCTATTTTGAATTATTCCTTTAAGTACCTTTACAGCCTCAAAAAACTCGCACTAAACAATTTTCGCATACACATTCGTTTCGCGATGACACAACAAAAAATATGTGCTAAATTATGATGCGAGGCAATGTTACCTGTACTTAGCCGGATCATATTTATTTAACACGTGTCGAATATTGTACAACACAAATATGTACGTCCAACAACCGTGACTAGCGAATGATATACTTTTCATGTAATTTGTGTTTATTTTAACAACATCAGTAGCGTGGCCATGACTATCGAAATGCCGTTGACATGGCCTTGAGAGAGAATTATAGAGAATTATATTTCAGTTCATCCTTCATGAAATTGTAATCGGACTTCACTTAAGGTAAGTTCGTCTGATTAATCAATTTCATTTCATGATGAACTGAAATATAATTGATTACAGAGCAGCCTCAGTTCAAATCGGCAGCAAAGTGTCGACCGTGACCGGAGCCCTTTGCGCGCCATTACCCCGGATAACGAAGGTAAGCTTTTGGTTTAGGTGCACTAAGGCAAAAAACGGGGCTGGCTAAGTGGTCGAGTATAATATACCGTGTTAGTACGAGATACTTAAACACGAAGATCAACTTTGATACGAGATATCAACTTTGATGTTACAAAACAGATTTCTGTTACCGGCACGTGATGCCGATTTTGTCAAACCAGCATGTGCTTACAGTACGAGATACTGTTTAATGCAATTAAAATGCTGTTGAGAAACCTTAAGGGTAGTTTTTTCCTCATATTTCAGAAGAAATCATCGAACAGAGTGAAATTTATCCTCAAACATCGGGCCCTGAAGAACAATCTGACCCTCATATTGTGCAAATCCCAGAGGTTGAATCCTTAGCGTCACCGGAGGCGTCAGATAGCCATCTTACTGAGGAGCAGAATACCGAACTTGTGCAGGCCCTGGGACAAGAATATGACGACATAAAAAAATATGAAGGAACAATTAACAATGACATTTGCAAACGGTGGAATTACTTATTAACACATGGCCTGTCTAAGACTGAAAAAGATGACATTACAAAGTGTCACAGTTTACCTGAAAACTGCCAACTCCTAGATGCCCCAATCTTGAATGAAGAAGTAAAGGCAGTGATCTCTGAAACGGGAATAACTAGAGACAAGTGTATTGCCTACCAGCAAAGACAGATGGGCACGGCACTTACAATAATAGGCAAAGTCATGTCTCATATAATAAACAACCCACCAGATAAAATAACTATGTTAAAATCACTCAGTGAAGCATCAAAGTTGGTGTGTGACCTCCATCATCAACAAACTAAAACAAGAAGGTCTCTAGTGGCTCCACAACTGGACAAGCATTTCTTAGAAATGACTCAAAATACTACCCGAAATGAGTTTTTATATGGAGACAACTTGTCAGAAAGAATTAAGGTAAATAAGATAATACAACAGAGTTCAAACTCTATTAAGAAGATTGCACCAAAGCCAGCAATCGCTGCTAAGAACATAAATAACAAATATATGGGAAACAGGAATGGTCCACCACGACAGTTGAATCAGCGTCAACCAACCAAGGGGATGGCACGAGGTGGACCACGGACTCGACCACAGCCATCACACCACAGGACATCCTTCAACCCACAGCGTTCCGAGAGAACCAGGGGTGCCCACTACAACACCAGGAAATAAACAAGGTACACGCTGGCAATTTAAAAAACTATTTTTCTTGTTGGAAGTCATTAACAAATGACCCCATTATATTGCAGTGGATTAAAGGATATCATATTCCTTTCATGTCTCAGCCTTACCAAAGTATAGTCCCTAAAAATAATTTACTTAATTGTGAAATTCCACATATGCAGGAAGCTATTGTTAACCTTCTACAATTAGGAGCTATAACACCATGTTGTCATTTAAAGGGAGAATTCATCTCAAAGATTTTTCTTGTTCCAAAACCTAATGGCAAACAAAGATTTATTTTAAATCTAAAACCTTTGAACAAGTATATAAAAGTTAGTCACTTTAAAATGGAGGATATTCGCACTGCAGTAAGGTTAATTGATGATCATTATTATATGTGTTGCATAGACCTTAAGGAATCATATTTATTAGTACCTATTGCATCTGAACACAGAAAGTACCTCCGTTTCGAATTTGATGGAACCTTATATGAATTTACAGCAATGCCATATGGGTTATGTACTGCGCCTAGCGTGTTTACCAAACTATTAAAACCTGTGGTTGGTTATCTAAGAAACTTGGGCTTCCTATCCACAATCTATATTGATGATCTTTTATGTATTGGCCAAACATATAATGAGTGTTTACAAAACATGGAAACAACAATTAGTATGTTAAAGTGCTTAGGCTTTATCATTAATTCTGAAAAAAGTAACCTAGTGCCTAGTAAATATTGCAAATTTCTGGGATTCATGATTAACTCCACGTCAATGTGCCTTGAGCTTCCTTTAGAAAAAAGAAATACAATTAAGTGTATGATTGATAAATTCCTAAAATTAAAAAAATGTAAGATAAGAGAATTTTCTAGATTGTTAGGCACTTTAGTAGCAGCATGTCCAGCTATACCATATGGCATAGTACATACAAAACAAATGGAACATGTTAAGTATTCAGCATTATTGAAATCAAATGACAATTATGATGTATCCATGACATTACCTATGGTATTACAGTCAGACTTTCAATGGTGGAGGGATAACATAATGCATACCAGCAAAACTTATAAGTCAAAACAATTTGATTTACAAGTTTATACAGATGCTTCCCTGACAGGTTGGGGTGCTCATTGTAATGGTGAGAGTGTTGGAGGCCTGTGGTCACAGTCAGAACAAATATATCACATAAACCAGTTAGAACTAATGGCAGCATTATTTGGTTTAAAATGCTTTGCGAATTTAAAAAACAATTGTGATATTCTTGTTCGGATTGACAACACTACTGCCATTGCTTGCATTAACAAGATGGGTAGTGTTCAATTTCCACACCTAAATGATGTTAGCAGAAGGATATGGGATTGGTGTGAAGCTAGGTGTATTAATGTCCAGGCATCTTACATAAAATCAAAAGATAACTTGGCAGATGAGGAATCAAGAAATACTAACATTGACACAGAGTGGGGATTATCAATAGATGCCTTCAATAGAATTGAAAAAGAGTTTGGCAAGCCAAGTATTGATTTATTTGCTACCAGAGTTAATGCAAAATGTAAAACTTATGTGTCATGGCATAGAGACCCATATGCATTTGAAATAGATGCCTTCACATTTGACTGGAGCTCCTATTTTTTTTACGCATTCCCACCATTTGCATTAATTACAAAATGTCTGCAAAAAATTAAAAACGATGGGGCCAAGGGAATCTTAGTATACCCACTGTGGACTTGTCAGCCATGGTATCCTTTGGCAAAAATGTTGATGGTTACAAAACCAATCATATTCTACCCTAATAATAATTTATTACAATCCCCTTTCAGTACCAGACACCCATTAAGCAACCAGCTTACCCTGGCAGCGAGCATCTTTTGCGGGAAGCATTCAGACGCAGAGGTTTGCCAGAGGGTTCACTAAATATTATGTTATCATCCATTTCACCAGGTACGCTAAAGCAATATAGTACGACTTATAAGAGTTGGTGGTTATTCTGCCGAAACCACAGTGTGGACATCTATACAGCTTCAATACCAGATGTAATACAATACCTTACTGAAATACATAAAACAAATGTTGGGTACAGCTCGTTAAATACAGCTAGATCTGCACTTTCCCTTCTGTTAAATGAAAGAATTGGCAGGGATGATCACATCAAGCGTTTCTTCAAGGGTCTATATAGAATTAAACCCGCTTTACGCAGGTATGTTAATACTTGGGATCCCTCAATAGTGCTAAGATTACTGTCTAATTGGGGTGATAATGTGAATTTAAATTTGGAAAAATTAAGTAAAAAGCTTGTCACCTTATTAGCTCTTGCTACTGCTCAAAGGGTGCAGACTCTATCAGTAATTAAAATACAAGATATATCCATGTCACAAGACATAATACATATCAATATTACTGATCTTATAAAAACATCACTGTCATCAAAAACTGAAACATTAATTAAACTACCGTTCTTCGACCAGAACCCCATTGTTTGCCCAGCTAGAGCTATAAACACATATATTGAGAAAACATCAACTCTTAGGAATGATGAACAATATTTGCTATTAACTAGTAGGAAACCTTATAAAAGAGCATCCAAACAAACAATTAGTAGATGGATTAAATCAGTTATGAAGGAAAGTGGTATTGATACCAAAATATTTACCTCACACAGTACACGTCATGCAGCCACATCTTCTGCTAAACAGGCAGGGGTATCATTAGATGTGATTAGGAAAACTGCTGGCTGGTCAGATAGCTCTCTTACTTTTGCCAGGTTTTATGATGTACCAGTGAATGTTAATGTCCCACATGACAGCTTTATTAATGCTGTGTTTAATGCCAACTTGAGGATGTAATTATTATTTCTTTTCCTTTTTTAAAGATTAAATGTTCAATGAATATTTATTTTATTTGTACACTGTCATTAGTGTTATAGTTTAGTTATATGGCTAAAGGTCAGTTGATGTTGATGAAAGATTTTTCACTTTAGCATTTATTGTTAATAATTGTTTCTGATTAAGAGACAAGACTGATTGTAATAGTACTGATTTTATGTTGTTGTTGTTGCTAGTATTTTCATGGCAATTTTATTGTCATGAAAATACAAGCTAGCTACTAGTAGCCAATTGTCTTTTTGTTTGTCTTTAATGATGCCCTGTTTATATAAACCACATACTTAATGGATAATTTTGTCTTATTTTGACATGTTGAATATCTTAAGATTATTGATGTTACATACATAAGTAGGTATATACTTACTAGCATACTATAGTTTGATTATATTGGTCTCAAATAAATTTGATTCATGGCTGTTTTGATATGTATCTCTTCAAAATAGTGACCCATGTCGACTTTTACTCTAAACAGCTACTCTGTAATCAATTATATTTCAGTTCATCATGAAATGAAATTGATTAATCAGACGAACTTACCTTAAGTGAAGTCCGATTACAATTTCATGAAGGATGAACTGAAATATAATTACCCACCCAGCCCATCCTTTTTAGGATCAGTCCCTTGTCGAATGGGCCAACAGAGCAACGCTATCTCTAAAGAGTGTCAAATCAGTGTTGCCAACCCATAGAGAAAAGACTTATTTTTATTTTCTCTAAAACTGCGATGCCAAATACTAGCGAATTGGGAACTACTCTGTAATCAATTATATTTCAGTTCATCCTTCATGAAATTGTAATCGGACTTCACTTAAGGTAAGTTCGTCTGATTAATCAATTATAGACTATTCTAGTACCTACGACTGGATACAGACATGAAGTGGGATTACCACTTCGTTCCCAGCAGAGAAAGGAACATTCTCTATTTTGAATTATTCCTTTAAGTACCTTTACAGCCTCAAAAAACTCGCACTAAACAATTTTCGCATACACATTCGTTTCGCGATGACACAACAAAAAATATGTGCTAAATTATGATGCGAGGCAATGTTACCTGTACTTAGCCGGATCATATTTATTTAACACGTGTCGAATATTGTACAACACAAATATGTACGTCCAACAACCGTGACTAGCGAATGATATACTTTTCATGTAATTTGTGTTTATTTTAACAACATCAGTAGCGTGGCCATGACTATCGAAATGCCGTTGACATGGCCTTGAGTGGAGACAACAATGCAATGGAACCAGATCTCGATGTTAATCGATGGATCAGCGCCATAATTGGCTCGAGAAGTTTTGTTGCATAGTTGAACTAAAAGCTGTTGTGATTACAAACGTGTCACGCGAAAACGTGATGGCTATGTAGATAGTAACGGAACCTAGAGACCCACTGTAAAAATGATAACTGTTGTTTGCGGGCATAAAAAGCTATTATACAGGGTTATTTGTAAAACACCTGAAACCTCTTAAAAGGTCATTGTACTCATCATTATGAACAACTTTTACTATAGGACAAAACCTGAAATCGCGAAAAAAAAACAGCTGCTACCTACCTATATTTTGACAAGTTATGCGAATACAAATGTAGGGAACAGCTGATTTTTTTTTTGCGATTTCAGTTTTGGTCCCATAGTAAAAGTTTCTCATAATGATGAGTACAATGACCTCTTAAGAGGTTGCTGGTGTTTTACAAATAACCCTGTATATACTAATATATAATAGCTTTTTACAAACTTGTTTAACAGCGCAGGCAATGACCCCATAGATTTGGTCCAATAAATAAATAAAAAAAAAATATTTATTTGCCACTTAAAAATACATGTTACAAGCCAATCACAATAAAAAAGCACACGATTGTATTGCCACAATTCTGATCCTAACCCCAAAACGCCTGGACCTGTATTTTAGGGGTCAGCGTTCAGCTATGGGCCAATAATGACAAGTGAAGAAAATAACATATTCAACCGGAGTATATTTTTTCTTTTTGGCTTTTTCATCTACTTTCTTAATTTAGCCTAAAAAAAATTATTTCCTTTACTGGACACCTTTTTTATAACCGACAAAAAATTTGGGATTTAGAATCGTGTACTGAATCCATGGTAACTGGCTGTGCGTCGATGTTCCTGCCTCCCTGTATGAATTGGAGAAATCACATACTTGCCCGGATTTAAACCCAAAACCTCGTGCAGACAGGCGGAGCCTTCACCACCGGGCCATCACGACACTCGCATGTACAGTCACGAGCAAAAGTATGTGTACACTCGGCTTTATTCAAAAGCGATTTACTCCTTTATTTTTTAATGAAATTTTATGTTGTTACGAACATAGCATTTTCGAACCCATAGGTTTATGTAGTGTATCGTATTTCAACGATGCATTCGATAGTTCACGAAAAAATCGAAATTGAAAGTTGCCAAGTGTTGACATATTGGTGCTCGTGACTGTACAACCTCAAATTTCCATTCTCTTAAAGTAATTAAGACCCATAATAGACGCGTCTCATGTTGCAACTTTCCTTTAAGCTTCTCCTTAAGTATGCAAAATTATGATGTAACCATATCTCACTGTAAGGTTGCTTCTTGTCTTATAATATAGTTCAAGGTAATTTTAGTAGTTATCCTGAGCATCAGGTTAACCTTGTCTTGGTTATTTTTATGACAATAAAAATATGGTACCTATTAAGAGGAAAATGTTATGAAGGTGATATTTTTCATTTTTTTTTTTCATACTCCGCATGCTAAATCTCGTAGCGAATAAGACGGATTTATTATGTTGTTTTCTGAAAGAATTAGCATTGCTATTCGACGTAGCAATGCTGCCAGTCTTCTGGGCACGTTTCCAGATGACAGCGATGCGGACGAGTACTTCGACGCCTAAATATCCTTTTGTAAAACCTATTAAACCTGTTTTCCTTTTATCTCTCTCTTCCTTGGTGCACGGGTGCAGGCCAGCCCCAACATTATACTGCGGTATATCAGATGGCCGTTGGGGCCGAAAGGTTCTGGAGTGGCGACCGCGTACCGGAAGACGTAGCATTGGAAGGCCTCCCACAAGATGGACCGATGACTTAGTGAAAGCCGAAGAAATCCGCTGGATGTGGGAAACACAGAACTGATCGAGGTGCAGGTACTTGGGGGAGGCCTATATCCAGCAGAGGACATCATTTGGCTGTAATGATTATGCTGAGGTATCGCGAGCAGATCGAGCTGTGAGTGAATCGCTGCTGCAAGCTTTCCACATCAGTTTTTTGCTTGTTAGGTTAAGTTTACTAACACAGTTGTTAAGAAATATTGTTGCTAACATATTGAGTCCATTGTTACTTGATAATTAAATATAGATAAATCATGTGTGGTGGTTATCAGTTTATTAGGATTTCCGATGCACAAGTGTTCTTATCCACCAACCCGCACTGGGCCCGCGTGGTGGATTATGGCCCACTCCCTCTCACAGAAAGGAGGCCTGTGGCCAAACAGTGGGGGAAACGTTATAGGCTGATTATGCTAAGTGTTCTTAGGAGGACCAGGCGTCTGCTAAACTTAACAATAACTGCCACTGAATGCCAATCAGTTGAAAATATTGCAGTATCTGTATTAATCCTATTTTTTTGGCATGGTGAAAATGATTTCAAATTTTTTGTTTGTTGAATTGCTAAATTTGTCTCTCTCTGTAGTCGGTCCCTCATGTCTGAGGATCCTGGTCGGCTTCGGAGTTGTATCTGGAGTGGATGATCCGCCTCCACCGGTTTCTATACAGCACATCCCTTACCACTGTGCAGAATTTAGAGGACGATGATTCCTTCACCTGATCGGTCCATCGTGTGGGTGAATGACCGCGAGATCGCTTGCCTTCCCTTGCCTAAATTTGTAATTACATTAAAACTTTTTTTACTCTCGGGACCCGAAAGCGATCATGAATCATTAGGATTAATTTATTGCGATATTTTTCTGAATATAATATAACGTTAAGTTACCAATGATTTGTAAAGTCAAAAGAAGACACATGAGCGAAACCGCGGGCACAGCTAGTTGGAAATCTTTTCAAGCGCTGTTTTCGAAGAAATGGCCTATACTAGTTACAATGATTCACCTACTTAAAGAGCCTCTAATTAGGTAATCGTTAATTAAGATAATTATTTCAAAGTCAAAACCAAATCATTTATTTCAAATAGCCACATATAAGGCACTTTTGAACGTCAAAAAATTTATGCACACTATGTACACACGCCACACTATGTACACTTGTACAGACGCCAACAGGTCAAGCTACCCGAATCTGTAAATTTTTTCCTTCTTGATCGAGACTAATTTGATAATCGATTATCGAATAGGATGCATTATTGAAATAAGCATTGGGAACAAATTAATTTCTTTGTGTTCTTTATTAATCGACTTACTGAACCGGCAAACGTTGTTTTGCCATTTAAATTATTTCTAGCTGCCCGGCGCTACTTCGTTCACGGGGTGTCCTACCCCATACCCTACCCCTACCCTACTCCTACCCTACTTCTACCCTACTCCTACCCTACTCCTACCCTACTTCTACCCTACTCCTAACCTACTCCTACCCTACTCCTACCCTACTCCTATCCTTCTCCTACCCTACTCCTACCCTACTCCTAACCTACTAATCCTAGATAATCCGAGTAATGTGGATATAATATGTATAATGTATGTTGTCGATTCAAAACCCTTATTTTAATACGTGCTTCAATTCGAATGGACCCGAGTCTACCGTACCGAAGGGACAAACGTCAAATGTTTGACAGGAAAGTAGATAGAACAGTTTATATGGGAAAATTAAATTGTTGTTTTCACTATCTTGCTCGCACATTTTCCATATTTTCTCACCTACGACAAACATTTCAAAACCAAAATCAGGTAAATCGGCCCAGCCGTTCTCGAGTTTTAGCGAGACAAACGAACAGCAATTGATTTTTATATACATAGATATAGCATGTGCTGTGTCTGGTATTAGTCATTGAATTATACTTTATTTCTAAAACATAATAAAAGTTGTTAAGGATTTAAGATTATTTTGCTCATAAAATAAACTCAATTGATTATGAATTATAACCTGGATGGTAATTCATTAGTCAAGATATAAATGAAATCAATAAACATAATAGGGTGACATTTGAAACAAAAATAGCTAAAGTTAGATAGGTTCTTTTTTCTTAAATATTGATTTATATTTATCTATCCCATTCCACTTATTTATAGGAAATCAACATCATAACAATCAAATCAACATAAAGTAACATGATTGATTGATGATCTAATCGTGAACTTTGTCTTTCTGATTATTACCACTTTACAATAGGGTCGTTGAACTATTTTATACATATAGAGTTGCATTACAACACATGTAAGCATAAATACGAACTGTTCAAACCAGTCAAACTTCAACTTTCCTTCCTTAAAAGGGCATTAAAGTCGTTGTCCCACATTGTTGTATTTACATTCACTTTATTTAACCGCGGCGTTCTTAAAAGGAACTTTATTCTTCGAGATAACTTTGTCTTTATTCCTTAGAGATAGTCAGAACTCATTACTTCTCCTGTCTCTACTCTTCTTCATCATCTGCCTAGCCTTTTCTTCCTCTGTTGGGGCGGCTTCCACTCTAACTGGATGCAGCTGAATACCAGTATTTTACATGGAGCGACTGCCTATCTGACCTCTACAACGGTTGTCAGACTTTCGAGCTTCTTACGGGTAGTAACGACTGTCAAAGATACAAGAATGACAGCTAAAAATTATACTTGTGAGGTGGTTGTGTTTTCCTGTCAATAATGTAGCAAGTATGAATCGAACACTAACAATCAAACGATCACGATCACTATCAATCGTTGTACTAACCATTTGGCCATTGCCACTTACGGGTCACATGAAAAGGATTCATTCACAATATTACTATTTGCTATTACTATTTCTTTTTTTTACGGCACGTTTGGCGCAGTGGTTAAGCGATTGACTGCTGCGCTGCGTGTCGCGGTTTCGATTCCCGCATGGAACAAATATTTGTATGACCTACAAGTAGTTGTTCCGGGCCTGGCTATTTGTGTATGTGAGTTTAAATGTTTGTAAACGCACCCACGATACAGGAGAAATTCCTAGTGTGGGGCAACGTTTTTTAAAAAACAAACAAACAACAACAAATTAGATTATCTACTGTCTACCTAACCTATGCTCTTAGAAGAAATAAATAATCTCAAAATTATGTCGAGGCACTTAACACGAGTCAGATGAGAGAAGAAGGGAAGTAGTGAAGTATCCTTTTCTTATTCATAAGCAGCTTTTGCCCCAGGCTTCACCGCGTGGAGGGTGGATGTCATCCCTCGGGGACAAACTACCGGGATGAAAAGTGTCCTATGTCCTAACCCAGCACACTAATTGCGTAACACACTTTTAGTAACAATTCGACGAATAACTGCAATGCTATGAAAGACAGACATTTCCATTACCATTTATACCATTACGTAAAAAGATGGAGTATAGTGATGATCTTCAAAGTTTCATGCCAAGTTCCACAGAGTAACTGTTAACAATGTTTAATTTATTTCCTTTGATTTGTGTTTTGTTTAATATAATCAGTATCGGTATTTATTATTTATTTATTAAAACTATATGCACAAGTAAAAAAAAAATACTATACAAAGCCGGACGGCGGTATCTGTATGTTTTATGTTGAATATTTTATGTTTAAGGCTAATCTGCTTTAGTCGATTATTATTTTATCTCACGTTATTAAAAAAATATATATATATTTTGGTTTTTCTACTAAGGGCTGATTGTTCCAATGCCAGATAATTTTATCCGAGGAATAATTTTGAATTTTTAACAGTTCTTCCATACAAAATCTATCAGAAGTCAATTTTATTCTACGAATAAAAATTATCTGAGTTATTAATTGGATAGTAGGTCATAAATCATAATCATATATTAATATTGCTAGTGGCACATTGATTACGTTTATAAGGCGTTTATGCGGTGCTAACCTAACCTAAAGAAATTGTTACACTAACCTTAAATTTTAATAGAATATTATTTTATAATTTTAAGAGTGTAAAAAATTTTTGGTTCTCCATAATAGGAAAAAAAAAGTTACCATAATAATAATAATATCCCTGGACATTTCACACAGCCCCATCTAGTCCCAAGCTAAACAACCTAATGCTTGTGTTATGGTAACAAGATGGCTGATAAACTACTTATATACATTTTTTTTTTTTGTAAATACATACATATTATAGATAGAAAAACACCCAGACTCGGAACAAATACATGTAGGACTTACAAATATTTGTTCTGTGCGGGAATCGAACCCACCCATAACATATGGCGAGCAGTGACCTGTATTCAGATGACATCATATTGTTAAGAAAACCTGATTTATCTGGGTCACGAAGGTCAGGAGTTGCTGCCCTATGGAAATGGCCATGCATTTGTTATTGAGAACGCGCGTGCCACCTGTTTGACAAATAATATAATGTCGTATAGATTTAATTCACACTATTATCCTTATAGGTATTATTAAGCAGTACTAAGCAGACAGGCAGTATTATGCAGACATATTATGTTCTGGCCTCATTACCACTCGTCAGCATAATCGGTGAGAGGGGCGCGCCCAGTGCGGGTTGATAGATGTCACATGTCTTCAGAGTTTTGGTTGGAGGACATGGCGGTTTCCTCACGATGTTTTCCTTCACCGTTTTGAGAGCAGTGGTGATGAAAGAGCACTAGGCCACATCTACTCTCCTTAGTCCTTGCTACATCTAAAAATTTACCGGACTCCAGTGGCTTCAGGCAATATTATAAGGGCCTATGCCCAGGGAATGTCGGTAAGTTAATATAAGGCAGATCCTAAATGAAAAAATAACCTCTCCATTATTCTCCCCAGCTACTCATTTAGCGGAGTTGAAGGCTCTGATTTCTATCTTCGCACCGCTCCTGTCATTTTTATAGCTAATTAAGATGTTGGTGCGTGTGCTCCGAGTATTAAATGGCTGCTTAGGACATCAAGTGTTAGCGTGTGGATCTGTGAGTCATCAGCATTGTTTGCCACACCTTTTACGAGGAAATTGGATTTATGTGTTAGGTGGATTTAGTTTTATCTGTATCTATACTAATAATAAAGCTAAAAAGTTTGTTTGTTTGTTTGAGCACGCTAGTGAAATTACCAGTCGGATTTGAAAAAATCTTTTGGCCATTAGTCAATTTGAATTCCAATAGCTTATATTTAATAGCTTATATTTGAAGCCAATTTGATAGTCCAATTCTTCAGGAAGGCTTTAGGCGACGCTGGGACTCTTAGGAGCTATGAAAAAAAAAACATAAAGAACCCTAAGCGAAAACAAAGTATTAGCAGGCGATGCGATGCGACGGGGTGAGTCGCGGGAACAAGAAAAAATCCAGTTCACGAAATAAAATCGCCGCGGGAATAACGCGCCCGTGCATACCCTGGGCATACTCCCATATAGTCTATTCAAATTCATGTTTTCAATTGATGTTATTACAAGTTAAACAAATATCAACTTTAGTAGTGTGAAAATTAAGTTGATTTCAGAGTGACTAGTATTATTCAAAAAAGTTATAAAAATGTTTGAAGTTGTAGCGTAAACTGAACTTTATAGTGTAGCTGTTATTAAAGTTATTTTTCCAATAACTCAATTTGTTTACATGTTTGGCAAATAAATCGCAAACGCAGTTTAATCATGTTCGGCATTCACGAAGGCTCTTTTAATTCACCCCCATTTATTTATAATTTGATCGTAATCTGGACCTCAGAATGAAGATCAGTTTAATGAAGATCCTTGTTGATAATTAATTTATTCTAGGCTAATGTAACTACGTTGGACCTGATTCTAAGCCCAACGTGACCAGTATTCATTAGTAGATTAAGATTACAATATTTTTGCATTCGATTACTATGTTTTACTGTGCAACAGCGAATTATCGGGGTGTAAGAAAAACATGTTCGATTGTAAACCTTCTTTTGTCACGTTTTGGTCGGCTGACCAGAGTTGTTAATTATTATCTATAGAAAAACAGCCGTTATCTTTTTCTTTGGTAGGGTTGTATGACCGGAATGACATTGAATTTATTAAGAAGCATCTTTTACCTACCTGGAGCAGCTAAGAAAAACTGTTCGATTTGACGACGTTTTTTAATCAAGTAACACGCTATACAGGCCTACAAAATGAAAGAAAGAAAATTCATTTATTTGCGGCAAACATGACGAATAAAAAAGAACATGTTGGGGGTAAACATGCGTCACGTCCACGCAAAACGGCCATCGCTCAGCATAATGCTAAGACCCTATACGAGACAGAGCCCCAGCGCTGGTTTTCAACGGCAGCCGGCGTTGAGCTGATGACGTTAACCAGTGAAAAATAAAACCAATAAAAAATATAATTACAACACGCCTGTTATCTCCGAGGGGATAGTCAGAGGTGTACCTGTACACCCACATTTCACCAGTTATGTTTAAGTCTCATTTAATAGACGCGAGCTTATTGACATCAATCAGGTGCAAATCCAGAATCCGGACTTATAGTTACTGAAAAATTCCTGATGGACAACCCAATAACACTTTACCCGAACTGAGAATCAAACCCAGAACCTCTTGCTCAGCAGTAGAAATGAAAGAAAGAAATAATGAAAAAGTATTTATTGCGACTCGCACAGGAGGATCATAAAAATAAACTAAATAGCGCGCAGCGCGCAGTAGCGGTTGCGACCATAGACCAACGACGCAAAAAATAGGTAGGTACTTAGATGTTTTCACAAGTCCGCAATATTTTTGAAAGACCTATCCAGTGATGCCCCACAACATGGCATGTTGTGGGGCATCACATCACGAGAAAAAAAAACACACATCCCCCACTTTAAATGTCCAGATATGCCCAACATAAAAAAAAAATTCAAGTTTTTTTCCTTTACAATTTTGTCGGCGTGATTAATACTTATGTATATCCCTGCCAAATTATAGCTTTCTAGTACTAGGAGTCTCTGAGTTAAGCTGCGGACTATAAACTGAAACTATAAGGGTTCCTTGTTGATTACAGAACTCTAAAAGGAATATTTTCCACTGTCAAACAAATTGTTATACTGACGTAACACAAGATGGTAATGACATGACTACTATCTACCTTATAGATTTCAATGTTGCATGTCAATTCTGACGTGAGATAAGGAATTGGGTCTTCATCTTGAAAGATAACATGGAAATCTGTTTTATCATCAATTTGATAATATGTGATTCGCGGTTTTCCAATGAAAATTTTTTCATTTAGGTATGGAGTTCCAATATGTAGATAATAGGTAACAAAGTTCAAGTGCTGATGTCCGCAGGACAATATGTACCTAATCGTTGTTTGTTTTAGATACATTTTAATTTTATTTCCTAGAATTGTGACTTTTAACGAAAAACATATAAGTATGTATAAAGATAGAATGTACAGACGCCAGCACATCAAGCTACTACAATCTGTCAAATTTCTTTAATAGATTTTCAACTTTATCGCTAGAGTACTAAGGTTCAAGGTTGATGTGGAAAATTTCACAGTAATTTCGAGTAGGTTGACCTGCTGGCGTCTGTACTTTAACATACACCAACAACTTTACGAAGCTAATAAACAACATAACCATTAACATTCACAGTACAACAGCGGTCTTATCACTAAAAGCGAAATCTACCTTTGGATGGACAGAGAGACATAAGTTATCTTGGGGAGTAGTCCATGGAGTATTGAATTTATTATACTTACAGGTATTACGAATATAAATACGGACAGAAGATAAATATGTAATAACTAGATTTTGCCTGCGGGTTCGCTCGCGTGTCGTTATCCCACGGGAACGTACTACCGGGATGAAAAGTACCCTATGTGTTAACCCAGGTCATCACACTATCGGTGTGTCAAATTTCATCAAAATCCGTGGAGCCGTTTTTGCGTAAATCCGTAACACAAATCCAGACCAACTACCAAACGGACAAAAAATCTTCATTACTACTTTATTATAATTATGTATAGACATACTACACATGCATAAATAAAATACATACAAAAATTATAACTAACAATACATATTATGTGTAATAAACAAGTGCCTCAGAAAGCACGTTAATCGGGTGGTCCCGGCTGTCAATAGTGGATCTTTGACAGTCGTTACGGGCAGTCAGAAGCCCGAAAGTCTAACAACCAGTCTTACCAAGGGGTATCGTATTACCCAGTAACTGGATCGTGGAGGTCAGATAGGCATTCGCTCGATGTAAAATACTGGTATTCAGCTGCATCCTGTTAGACTGGAAGCCGACCCCAATATAGTTAGGAAAAGTTTAGGCAGATGATGATGCGTAATTAACAATTATTTTTGAAATATTACCAACATCTAAATAACCACGTCATTCGAAATATTCCCTACTTTATCTAACAATCCAATTTGCCAGTAAATCACCTTGTAACACATAACTACGAGGTACCTACTTAAAGAACAATGTTTCCATTACCTACATAGGAAATTAGTTAAGCATTAGGTTCTATTAGTTTTAATCGTATTGGTTTCTAATTTAGTGAGATAAAACGAATGGTGAATAGTCTAGGAAAGGCAATCTGGGTGCTTACCACCAGCTCTTATAGCAGGGCACATGTTGAACTGCACTGTTTTTTTGTACTTAGTCATCGAACAAAAAAGCAGTGCAGTTCAAGTTCAGCCCTGCTATAAGATCTGGTGGTAAGCCCCCTGTGGCCAGATAGTGCTACCTTACTAAACCCATTCGTTTCACCTTTTGAAAGTCTCCCACCTGGACATGAGTTGCTTTGGCTTCAGGAAAGGAAGGAAGTCTTAAAATATACTCCTAACACAGGTAGTGGACATCATCTGCCTAGCCTTTTCCCAACTATGTTGGGCTCAGCTTCCAGTCTAACCGGATGCAGCTGAATGTATTCAACATGGAACGATTGCTTATCTGACCTCCACAACCCAGTTACTGAGTAATACGATACCTCTTGGTAAGACTGGTTGTCAGACTTTCGGGCTTCTGACGACCCGTAACAACAGTCATAGCTCCACAAATGGCAACCGGGACCAACAGCTTAACGTGCTTTCCGAGACACGTAGGGGTTTTGGTATAATTATGAAGATGGTCACCCATCTGCGAACCAACCGCGGCAAGGTAGCTTAACCTGATCGACCGACCCGTGCAGCTGTTATTACTTAGCCACAAGCCCCTCTAAAACTCAGGTAGTGATCGAGGTAAAGAAAATCTGCTCAGGTGGAGATTCACAGATGACTTCGCCCTGGAGTGTAAATGTGGTGCTGTTCCACAAACAATGGGGTACTTAATATCATGTCCAGCGTGTCCCACTATCTGCACGCTAAAGGAGCTGATGGACGCTACTGAAGGTGCCAAGCCCGTAGCCAAATTCTGGGATGATTCTATATAGATTGCCATCGACACGCTAAGAAAACGAAGAACAAATTATTATTGGTTTGAAATAATATCCGCATAGGTACCACTATTTTTAATACTTACTTACCTATGTACCATGAACAGATAACATCTGAGATTTATCTAACGTTGTGTAGGCCAAGTTTATCTTGTTACTTTTTACCGTATAGGTACTAGGATAAGTATCTACTTACATTGCAAGATCTGTCGAAACATTCATAAATATTGATTTTATCTGTACCTACAAGGCGTGAAATCAAAACACTTGTTGTCAAGGTAAAAAATATGTGTTTTCAATATTACCTAATGTCTTAACAAAAATGCCTCCGTAATGGTGTAGTGTTTGCGCAATCGCAAATCCTGAGTATAGTCCTGGATTCGACTGGCGGAGTCGGGGAAAGTGATATTAGATTTTCCACTTGAAAATGTTGGGTTGCAGCCAGCCTCGATTTGTGTATACAGCAACGGGCTTCGCCGCTATAACATGGGGCTTATGTATTATGATAGACTAGCTTATGCCCGCAGATCCACCCGAGTGGAGATCGGAAAAAGCGTTCTCCAAAGAACGGTCAAGCCGCGCCGGCGTCAAAGTCCATCAAACACAAACAAACAGATATACCATCATAATTAGCCTATAATGTTCCCACTGCTGGGACACAGGCCTCCTCTCTGTGAGACGGAGTGGGCCGTAATCCACCACACGGTCCCAGCGCGGGTTGGTAGATGTGAAGTCTTCAAAATCTTAGTTCTATATACGACATGCCGGTGTCCTCATGATGTTTTCCTTCACCGTTTTAGAGCAGTGGTTATAAATTAATTTACACAATGTAAAGCGCCTGTCTGGGTTAGAACCTACGCCCTACAACTCGTAAATCAAGTCGTAAAAACAGTGCGAAGCAGGTGCGGGTCGCTAGTATATTTATAAGTCATTCAAAGATACATATGTTGCCATAATTTAACAATGACACTATGTCTATGAGGTAACTTTTTCAATAGCTATTATGTTCCTCGTACAAATAGACATACTTTAAGTAAATTGCTTATGAACAATGCTAATTATTATTGAGCTACTATGCTACTAAACTTCAACAACAATTATAAATATGTACAATCATTTTCTTACACCAGAAGGCCAATTTTCGTACTTACAAAACTAGAAATAGAAGATTTTCGTACTACAAAATCAGTGTCAAACACTTGTCAAAAATGTAGGGAAATTAAAGGTATTTTTGACAGATTGAGACTGAGATCAGACTGTGCACGTTCTTAAAATTACGGTAACTGCCCCTCAGGTTTCTGAACTGAGAATTTGAAGTTGGGAACTTGTCAAATAACTTGTAAAAAAAAACGATTTTTTTAAATTAAGAAAGAATCCTTTTTTTTTTTTTTTAATTTGGGGCTACATTGAATCTTTTACAGAATCTTTCAAATTCTACTTGAGAAATATTTAAGGTGTTAAATATTGCTAAAGTAGAGTTTAATTTGAAAGTTCTCAACTTAATTTTTTTAATAGAGAAACCGTTATTTTGCTAGTTCCTCTTTTATGAAGGTGTACTATTTCAGACGACTTTTGACTGTGAGGTTTTGCATTGCGTTTCATTACTTTTCAAGAGACGACTAGATGGCGCTGTTCAAACATGAAAATAACACTGCAAAGCTTAAAACCTTATTATGCAGAGGCACATAATAAGGTTTTTAATACCTAAAATAAATTACTTAGAAATAATAATATATTTATATTCAAATAAACATAAATTATTTTATTTTCTTATGTCCGAGTACTTAAATACAGCGCCATCTAAACCAAAAAAGCCAATTGGCATATTAGTTAATTCGACTACAGATGGCGTAGATCATAAATAATAGAAATCCCTACATTCACAAAGTAGCTTTCATTTTCACATAAAATTATTATTAGATCGGTAGCTCACGTGGATAAGTATGATGGAATAACAAAGCTCGTTCCACAGGGCACCGGTTCAAAATCCAGTTCTAAGTAGACTTTTTTATATTTAATTATTATATAATATAATTTATATTCTATTTTTTATATTTTTAAACGTTTTTTTATTTTATTTTTTGTTATAAATAATATAAAAAATATGAGGTATAAGATGTATAAATGAATAAAGGCATAATATACAAGTATACATATACTACTATACAGGATAATTTTTTATTCCGTGCGTAAATTTTTACAGGGTGTTCTACCCATGAATATGAACAACATTCACTATGGGACCATCTCTGAAATCACGAAAAAAAAATCAGCAGATTCATACATTTTGGTCGAGTAGGTATTGAACTTTTATAAGAAACAGCTGATTTTTTTTTGTGATTTCAGAGATGGTCCCATAGTGAAAGTTGTTCATATTCATGGGTAGAACACCCTGTGAAAATTTACGCACTGAATAAAAAATTATCCTGTATATAAAATTATATAAATATATATATAATTTACTTTCATAATTGGTGGTAAGTATTAGTATTATTAGTAAGAAACATTTATGAAGAAGATTTAGATATATTTTTCTTACAGATTAAGATTTACTAAGTTTAATTCTCGTAAAGGATAAGAAATGAAACTATTTTAGTGATATTATAGTTTAAGACATTTAATTCTCAAAGAAGAATACAATTTCTTTATTTATTTCTTTCTTATACAGTGTATAACCTAACCTAACAGTTTTACACCCAATTGACAATTATTTAATTCACTTGTTATGAGAAATACAAGTAAAATTTATAACTGAATAACTCTATTACAAAATGGAAGACATGAACAAAGTAAAACTGTATAATGATTGATTTGTGCATTATGTTATGACTAAGGTCCATAGCTTAAGTATTCGTTCCAGAACGAGGAAGAAATTGAAGCTAAACCTAAAATCAATAACAATTGTAAGACCGGGTTATAGCTGTCATTTTGGGACCGAGTTGTTTATAATAAATAAATAATTTATTATATTGGAAAGGAATCTATATTTATATTGTTTTTATTTTAATTTCTTATATTATATAAGAAATCAAAATTATAAGTGTAATAACATTTTGTTGTTATAAAGTAGTGAATAAATTTATCCCACTTACACTAAGTTTGATCACTGTAATTTATCAAATAAATTATAGCTACCCCGGTCTTTAATAGTCAACACTTTATATTCTTTTTTTAATATTTCGTGTATCCGCCATTTTGATCGATTACAGCTTGCAATCGCGAACCCATGGAGTTTATTAATTTTTCACATAAATTTTCACCCCGTATAGAATCCCATACCTGCATGCAGTGAGTACTCAGTGCTTCCTTAGTCCTTTCGTTCCTATTGTCCCACCTTTGAACCATAACGCCCCATAAATTTTCAATGGGGCTTAAATCTGGCGATCTCGCAGGCCAAGGAATAATCCGTATGTCCGATTGCTGGCTAAACCACTCTTGCACAATTATGGAACGGTGTATAGGACAATTATCCTGCACGAACGTTATCACTGGCATGTCTTCTACAGGAAAAACATTCCGCACGGTGGGCAACATGACGTCATTCAGCACATCTATGTAGTTTACACTGTTTGCACGACTGGGTATTACAGTAAGTTCTCCTGGTCCTGCAGCACTCATCCATCCCCAAATGTTCACTGTTATACGACCGGATTCAGAGTTAGGCACAACGTGATCACTATCATAACGCGTATTATTCCTACGCCACAACCTAACTCGCCCGTGCTGGCTAGACTTGAAAGTCTTTTCATCACTGAAGATGACGTTGCTCCAGTCGAAATTTCTGTATTTCAAAGCGAACTCCAATCGTGCTCTTTTATTAGCTTCGGTTAGCAATGGCTTAATAGCATGTCGACGATAATGCAGACCTTCACTATGAAGAGCACGATACACCGTCCGCAAAGATGTATCAAACAACTCTGCGTAATATCTTGTTGGTGTAAAGCCATTTTCCTCATAACCTTGCACCATAAGTTGACGCTGGTCTAAGTCAATATGGCGTGTTCTGCCAGATCTACTACGGTGTTCCAACGAACCCTCTTCTTGAAACCGCTTTATCCATAAAGTGACAGTCTTTACCTATAAGGGAAATATATTATTTATTATTTTCGTGTATCGATAACCATCTATACATATAATAAAATCGTAGGAAAGTCAAAACTGTACATTGAATATTTTTTAAAAAGAATACTTGGGGCGTGATCTACAATCGATATCGAAGCCAAAAATATAGTTTTTAGAATTTTTGTCTGTTTGTCTGTTTGTCTGTATGTATGTCCGGGATAAAATCAAAAAGTACTGCATGGATTTACTTCAAATTTTGCATGAATATTACTAAGAGGTCGGGTCAACATATAGGCTACATATTATCACGCTATCACCTACGGGGGAGGAGCTATGAATCTTTATTTTTCTTACGCATTCTGTGACAGCATGTAATCTAACGACGCATATTTAAATGTTGTTTTTGAGTAAGCCATGCTATTATCAAGCTTTACACTATAAAAACTACGCCATTTAAGTAACTTGGGCAAAGAAACATAGTTTAATGAATGTTAGTAGTATAAATACAACTTTAAAGCAGCGCTATCTATGAGATTTCATAAAAATCAAATCAAGTTACATGTTGACACTTTTTGGAAATTAATTTAAATTTGATCATGTTGGCGAGGTTAGTAGTTAGTTATTCTTAAAATTCATAGATGGCAATGTGCATTTTCTTCATAAAAGTTGCATCGTTTAGTTCATTTTGACAAATTCAAGTTCCAACAAAACCCTCAAAATCTTGAGCAGAGTAGAGGAAGACAATTTAAAAAAATGCGGTGTTAAGTAGTTCATTGATGATGATCATTTCTTCATCAATTTCATGTTGTTAGTACAAAATAAACATTGACTATTAATACTTTTGTTCGCGTTGGGCAAAACCAGGGTTTTTCTTGGATGCTCCTAGTGGAACAGGAAAAACATTTGTTACCACTGGCATACTTGCAGAGGTCAGGATGCAAGGCAAAATTACTATTGCTGTAGCGTCGTCGGGAATCGCTGCCACACTGCTTCCGGGTGGCCAGACAGCACATGCCATGTTTAAAATTCTTATTGATTTAGAGAGCGCCGAAACGCCTGTTTGTGGTGCGTCACGTAACAGCGATAAGGGACACGTGCTCAAGGATTGCTCTCTGATCGAATGGGATGAGTGTACGATGGCCAATAGGAAGGCAGTTGAGGCCGTGGACAGAGCCCTGCAGGACATTCGCAGGAACGAACATTTAATGGGTGGTGTCACAGTTCTGTTCAGTGGCGATTTCCGGCAAACGATTACCGTGGTGACGCGGGGATCGAGAGCTGACGAGGTGAATACTTCGTTAAAACGATCTTCGTTGTGGTCAAGAGTTCGTACGCTGCGCTTGACCATTAATATGAGAGCTCGGCTCGGCGGCAATGCACGTGCTCAAGAATTCTCCGATGCCCTTCTAAGTCTTGGTGAAGGCACTCTACCAGAAGAGAGAGATGGACAGGTGATGCTTCCAGAGTCTCTCGGCAGAGTGGTATCCAGCTTAGAAGAACTCATTCGCTGTGTGTACGGGGACATCAGTCGTATACCACACCAGCAGAATTCTTGGATGTGTGAGCCATTCTCAGCCATTTTGACGCCCAAATATGATCACGCTGCAGAAATTAACGAATGCATTCTCTCGGAAATTGAGAGGAATGAAGTGGTCTACACCTCGATAAACACTTGTCGAGCAAGATGATGCCACACATTATCCCGTGGAATTTCTGAACTCCCTGTCAGCAAGTGGACTTCCAGCGCATACCATCAAGCTGAAGGTCGGTGTCCCGATTATGCTTCTTCGGAACCTGTCTCCTCCGAAGTTGTGTAACGGGACCCGCCTTAAAGTCATCTCGCTCCACAGACACACCATTGAGGCGGAAATTCTTACGGGTTGTGGCGTCGGCGAGGCAGTATTTATACCACGCATTCCCCTCATACCTTATAACTTCCCGTTCCAGTTCAAGCGCGTACAGTTACCCGTGAGCGTTTGCTTCGCAATGACCATCAATAAGTCGCAGGGGCAGACACTCAGGGCAGCGGGTGTCGACCTCAGGATGAGTTGCTTCTCACACGGGCAACTGTACGTCGCTTGCTCCCGCGTCACCAGTCCTGACTCTCGTTACATTTTGGCTCCTGGCAGCATAACTACCAACGTAGTTTATAGGGAAGTGTTGTAAGGTATGATACGGCATCGACGGCACGGTTGGCGCAGTGGTTAAGCGATTGACTGCTGCGCTGCGTGTCGCGGGTTCGATTCCCGCACGGAACAAATATTTGTATGACCTACATGTATTTGTTCAGAGTCTGGGTGTTTTTCTATCTATAATATGTATGTATTTACAAAAAAAAAAATGTATATAAGTAGTTTATCAGCCATCTTGTTACCATAACACAAGCATTAGGTTGCTTAGCTTGGGACTAGATGGCGCTGTGTGAAATGTCCAGGGATATTATTATTATTATACCTTTGTACGTATTTGTACTCTTTTGTGCCCTGGAATGTATTCCTGTATAATTTTCTCTATTTCCTTCAGTCAGATCTTATGACTGAACGCAGCAGGGTTCCCATATAACTCTCTTCACTTGCTTTGCTTGCAAAAAAAACTTATATTTTAATGCTATTTTAAAAGTTGTTTACATAAAATGCTATAGCGACACTGGCATCTTAGGTATTCTTGGTGCTGTAGAGCCTTCACGCAGACGACGTCGCGGGCAGCAGCTAGTTGATAATAAAATAAATAACGAACAGTGATTTTAAAACATTACTTACGTTTAAGCCAGTTTCTCTCGAAATTTCAGAATAATTTAAGCCTTGATTATGCAATGCTATTATTTGGGCCCTCGTAGCCATATCAATATTTGAACGCGAACTCATGATAAAAATAAATATTAAAAACTGGTTAAACGCAATCGTAACTGAACTCACTCAAAGATAGTAAAGAACGTTATGATTGAACAAAAAGATTTAATTTTTATACAGTCAATATTAAACTACCCTCAATTCTTTTGAGATTTATGATACGGGTTAAAGTCGCTAAACAACTCCAATATAACAAAGAGTAGGATAATTTCAACTCATTGCGTAATGACGCAATGGTCCAGTGGCTAATGGTCTCGGTAAATTTTATGCCACCGAGTTCGAATCCTAGTTATTACGTGCTTTGTTTTATAAGGTTTGTAATGTCGTAGGAGAATTTGTGTTAAAATTAAGTAATATTGTAACAAGCAAAAAACAAGATAATGTTCTTTAACGGGAGATGTATATTTTCCAATCCAACTACTATACTAGCGCCATCTATGTCATCCAAGACATATTATTAAGGCGATGAAACCCTGTTCAAACGATTTTGATTTGGAATTCTCCATGCACTTCTGTCTTCGTTAGTACACCGCAGCTGTTCATTTATTTATTTTGAGGACTCGTGTTGCTGCATCTTTTTCTTCCTCTTTATTTATCGTCTGGACTGGATGTAAAAAGCCCAAGACAGAATTAAAAGGGCTTCTTTGGGGCTTTCGCTAGCGGAGGGGTTCTTGTAAATTAATATAGTATACATTATAAGAGTAGCCTTCAGTTCATTAGTTTGTACCTTTTTTGCAAGAAATGTAAGGCTTTTTTTTATTTTATTATCGGTCGTCATCTCGATAGAACCACTCCCTTTCCAACCATAAATATAAAAACATTCATTAAAAATAATTCAGAGACACTCCTGTGCCAAAGGAATGCGTCTGGACAGCAACCCTCCCAAGCGTTCTTTTAATCCTAAAATCTAAAGTAACAGCTATGATATTTAAAAAGCACACTGATGTTAGTTAAATTGCTACTTATCCCAAGAGGTTAACTCGTAGAAAATCTTACTCTACTACCACTACCTAAACTCGTAAAGTACTCTATTAATTAGCCTTAATAATTAATTCAATTCACCGTGCCTCGGAAAGCACGTTAAGCCGTTCGTCCCGACTGTAATTCGTGGATTTATGACAGTCAACGTCAGGGACGCTAGAATGACACTCCCTCCTGCTCCACCCAGAGCGGGAGGAGTCATTTGATAATTTCCCATCCTGAAAAAAAAACGGACGCTAGAAGCCCAAGAGTCTGACAGCTACTCTTACCAAGGGCTATCGTATTACCCAGTAACTGTGTTGTGAAGGTCAGTTAGGTAGTCGTTCCATGTAAAATACTTGTTTTCAGCTGCACCCGGTTAGACTGGAAGCCGACCCAAATATAGTTGGGAAAAGGCTATATAGGCAGATAAATTAATGTATGAGGTAAGAGCGTTTTCAGCCAGAGTTGATCCCATTAAGTATTATCTGCGTAGATGAATACTGACGGAAATATTCTTAGGTTCTGCTTGAGGAAATCTAGGAATTCCAGAATTTACATAGATTCCGTTACAGTCCGTTTGAGAAAATCGGACGGGTACATCGGG
This sequence comes from Apamea anceps, assembly GCA_951799955.1. Lineage (NCBI taxonomy): Eukaryota > Metazoa > Arthropoda > Insecta > Lepidoptera > Noctuidae > Apamea > Apamea anceps. The sequence continues at coordinate 3,473,344 of OX637508.1, read as the reverse complement.
GTTAGTCGGATTTCTAAACTGAATTCAGGATCTCCAGTGGAACTAACTATTTCTGCGACATTTATACGCTTCCAGCTATTTAAAATAGCGAAACTTATCCCCGATTTGCTGGAAGTTGTTAAGAAAAAGGTACACGTTTTATAATATTTAACTCTTATAATATTTAACACTTCTGTGCGCTAGTGTCCTTTATTATATACTTCATTGCATAAAATTCAAAAAGTACCAATTGTCTAATGCATGTATGGACCTGACTCGCCCACAAATAAATTAACTTCGTTCGAGTCGCCTATAGAAAAAATAATGTTAGTGACGATTCGACTTTTAAGCCGATCTGTTCTGTTCATTTGAGACTTGTGTGTTTCAGAACCAGTTAAGTTTATTTGTATTGTTACCTGGGAACAATGACACTTATTGAGTAGTTTGTACAATTCCGGAACTATTAATTTTTTAAGGATTAGCCCCGTATTGCATTAACAAAGGTAGATAGAGGGAAAAGAAACATTTGCCTGCAGTGGCACCACATTGGCTTATCATAGTGAATTACTTTTTTTTTTTTTTTCGGGATGGGAAATCATCAAATGACTCCTCCCGCTCTGGGTGGAGCAGAAGGGAGTGTCAGACTCTTACTGACTAAAACCCACCCGTGTTCCTTCCTTAGCCCTTTATGTTCCAGGGCAGCGGTAACCCTTTCGGACGATCCCGCTACCCATAGTGAATTACTTTAAATATTATTATTGTAGTAATGTCTAAATAATTTAAAAGAGTATCAGTATTAACAAATCTGTGACAAATCCTTAACCCCAAAATCTCACCTTGGTACAACTGTCTAACAACATTTTATTATAATAAGACTTACCTAGTGTAATTAATTTTAAACTAGTTCTCCTTACAGATCTCTTTATGCAATGATTTACCTACAATATTTATCAGCAATTATTCCAATTGAAACTGTGAAACTGTGTGAGTGGCAGTATTTCATCATGTTATGAAACTATTTCAAGTAGAAGATTTTTAACTGACTTTGGTTACAAACGTATGGAATAGGTTTACAAAAATGTAGCATATTATGTTGTAAAAAAAATAGTATATGTATGTGGAATACAAACACTGAGTTCTTTATATTATGCAAAAGGAATAACAAAAAACAACAATATAAAACATAGAAACAATAAATACATTCAAATTATAGACAATATTGCAGCCAGAAACGTCGTCCACGGATTAGCTGCAGGATACATAACAGTGAAAATAATGGGTTACAAATACATTTTTTTTTTACTTTCTTGTTTTAGATGATTAGTAGGTATGTCTAAGTTCTACACAAACTACACTAGCTAGTAACATTATGCTTGTTACTTACCTCATAAAACATATGTATAGCATCTCAATAATAATAACGAAAACAGAATTCTATTAAACTGTACACAATGGCCCTGATTCCCTTGTTCACAAACTAAACTAAATTTAAGTTCTGTGCATCTTTTTTTTCTATTTCATTAAGAAAAGGACAGAAGATAAAATATTAGTTTACTCCTGTCAAATTAAGATACTCCATAGACAGATTAGACGTGATTAAAAACATGGCTGCTAAAAATACGTCAATTTACGTCAGGCGCTGACTAGTTTGACAGGACTAAACTAATGTTTATCTTCTGTCCTTTTCTAAATTAAATAGAAAGAAAAAGATGCATCGAACTTAAATTTTTAGTTTAGTTTGTGAACAAGGGAATCGGCGCCAATACCTACTAAAAATGTAAACCATACACGGATTTCCATTTTAACGGAATAGAAATCCAACGGGAAGGGCCAGGACGTGTATTGTTATGTAAACATAAAATTATTTGCATTTTTATAAAGTGATACAATGGAAGTTGAATTGATGTTAAATGTATTTTTTACCTTAGGCGTGCGGGATACGCATTGCGGGTTTGAAGACAAGGCCGTCCGCCTAGTTTTAAGGGCAATTAGTGATATCTTAATGGTCATTTTTCTGTGAAAAAGTGGACGTTTTATGTGCCACATTTCAGTGCTACTACGTAAAAACTAGTTTCGTTAATAGCACTTTTTACAAACCCATTTAGCAACAAAGGTTTTTAGGAATAGTCTCCAGATCTAAATAAAAACTTTATTAAAAAATTATAAAGATTGCTTTCATATAACAGTTAATAAAAAGTTTCATCCAATACCTATATTGTCTAGTTTTCCTATTTCTTTAGACAATTGGAATTCAAAATTTATAACGCCTAACAAAAAATCAATAGCAAAAGTTTGCTAGAAGTAGGTAATGAAATTAGTTTGATGTAGGTACGTTTCTACATTCTTTTTGGCATATCCCAGAACCAATTCGAAGACTTGTGACATCTACCAAACCGCATTGGGCCTGCGTGGTGGATTACAGCCCACTCTCTCTCTCGCAGAGAGGAGACCTGTATCCCAGCAGGGAGAACATTTTAGGCTGATTATGTAGGTACTTTTTTTGAGTTTTCTAAACTATTATTTTATCGTTTTATTGTCTTCTTGGCTAGAAAATAAATGCAAATTATTTTGATGAGCTAAACAACTTACATGAATCATAAAAACTTAAAAAATAACAAAAAATTCGTTGACCAGTGGAAATTTTTCCGAAACATTCGCATTCGTAAAGATTGCATCATCATTTCAGCCGATAGACATCCACAAAAGATTGTATGAAAGGAAAATGTAATACAGGCTTTTCTTAATGTGTCCTTCGCCGCGAAGTAAGTGAAACTGGAGGTGTTTGTGAGACTCTTATTAAATAATAACCACAAGGATGTCTTCCAACTATAGTACTTTGTGCCAGACGGTAGAAGTTAATGTCACCCTGTGAACACACTCCTTGTTATGTTAGCTTGACGAAGAAGAAGAAACGTCAGAAAAAGACGTCGACGTCGTTAGCAGTGACGTCAAAACAGCCGCACGGGTCGATTGAAGGTGAAGCTTCGCTTGCCGAGGTGATTTCGTGGATGGATGACTATCCATTACATGCCGAGACTCTTCTGTGCCTCGGAAATCACGTTGAGTTGTAGGTCCCATCTGTCATTCATAGATTTTTGGTAGTCGTTGCGGGTAATCAAAACTCGAAAGTCTGACAACCAGACTTACCAATGGGTATTTTGCAAAGAGTAAAGTAATATAGAGGGGTATTTTGTTACCCAGTAACTGGGTTGTGGAGGTTAGGTGAGCCGTCAATCCGTGTAAAATAGGTATTCAGCTGCATCCGGTTGCACTTGAAACCGACCCCAACATAGTTGGGAAAATGCTAGGCAAAGGATAACACGCCTACAAAATGGCATCATCTTTTTAATCATCCGAATGATTTATCCGAAATTTCACAAAATCAAAATCAAAATCAAAAGTCATTTATTCAAATTAGGCTGAGAATCAGCACTTTTCGAACGTCAAAATTACAAAAGACAGTCCCCCAAAAACGCCCGCCCTTCGCCACTTCCTAGTGCTATCGCTGGGAAGAAGAAGTGGCGGAACAAACTCCCCAGCAGCACAGCTGTCTGTTTAGTTAAAATATAGTTGCATGTATACAATACTAGGAACCTATGTTCAGTAATGAACATTACAAGAAGCTTAAATTATTTGCCATATTATGTCAGCTAGCCACGCCAATATACCAACAAATATAATAAAAACTATACGTACTCAAGCTAAAAAATAATTAATAAAAATAAAAACTCACTACCTAAATAAAAGCCTCCAGGCATAAAGGGCGTGACAGCTTACATATTTATGCATTGCTGGGTTCGTCACATAGCTGTCACTTGCAGTCACAGATGATGAACTAGGACCATCGATGTGAAATAAATGAGTTAATACTAATAACAGTAACCTGTCAGTACCTAAGCTAATTCTGGAGAAAGAACATGAACATTGTCTTGCGTTAATTAGGGCGACCAACTATTCTTATCGTGTAAGTAGTCGTTGATGGAATAGTAAGCCTTTGAACAAAGGTTGGATTTTACTTGAGCTTTAAACGCATTAAAAGGCAAGTCTAGCAAAGAAGACGGTATCTTGTTATAAAAGGTTATATTACATAATTGTTGTACCCAGATATACGAAAATCATTCTCATTACTTTTAAATTATGTGCTTGCATTAGTAAAATGAGAAATTTGTGGCACAAACGCCTGCGAAAAACATGCTAGCTAACAGTCACACCAACCAAACTACATAGAGCTGAGTTGAGAAATGACCGACAGGCGACAGCATATTATTGCAAGGTCTTTCTGACATTGATAGAGTTGCCACTCCAATTTTAACGTGAAAGTAATTTAGTAAACTGTCAGGTAAATCCTTTATTAAATGAATAGCCTAATGAAATATTAAGAAGATATTGACTTAAGCGCCTGTGTAAAAAGTGATAGCAAAGATTGAGTAATGATGGTCATTATTGTGATGGTTGTCAAATGTGAAATAAATCAATAAATTAATAAATCATCGATTTTAAAAGGTTATACCTATAATCACTTTTAGATAGGTACTTCAAAATTGAAATATTTTGTTTCACCAAAACCTATATCGGCACTTATGAAACGTCAGAAGTTAGGTACACGGTTCCAATTGATCGTTTCCTATGGAGAAGAGCAGTCAAGAAATTCCACGGTTTTTAAAAATCTTTTAAAAATAATTGGCTGTTACAATGTTTTCAAATTACAGTACCTAGGTATGGGAGGACAGCGTAGGCCTGTCAACAAGTACCAGGTACAGTCAACAAAAGAGATAAGTATGCAGGTTCGTCGGATATAGTTGAAGTTTACTAAGAAAACGATGGATGTTGTCGAATGAAATTTAGTTTGATATATGAACTGTTTGTTTTCTATTAATTAAATGCAATTTTAACCGAAAAAATCAATCCGTTTCTTACTAAACTGCAACTATATCCAACGACCCTGCATACTTATCTCTTTTGTTGACTGTACTTAATAAAATAAGAAATGGTCTACAGATCTCATGTCTACAAGGCCTACAAGTCCTCGCATTTACAAAAAATAAAAGAATCTATCAAAAGGATAAATAAAATATAAAATCCTATTAAAACCAAATGATATAATTGCCATTACAATTACTTAAGTTATGAAAAGTTATGAAAGGTTTTTAATTAATTGCTGAGATTATAAGTGTATACATATAGCTGTATGTATAGATGTTCCAGAGATTAGCGCGTTCAAAGAAACAAACAAAACTCTTGAGTTTTATTATTAGTACAAATTATCCACCTTGCTAGAGAATATGAGCCCTCCACCCCATATTTTTTTTTTCACTTTCGGAAAAAAAACTGCATTCGTTCTGCACCTAATATTTCTGTAATTCATGAATTATCGCCAAAATCCATATCTAACCACCGTAAAGCCTATTCCTGCTTGCAGCACATAATTATTATTACTCGACCTAAAAAGGATCCTCTTTTGTTTTACTTACGGACGCAGCTGCTGTGGTCATCATGTGCACGGGATTTTGTTTTCAAAGTGGACCGATATAGGTTTTGGCGATAGCACATTCCTTACCAATGACCTCAATAACATGTTTTCCTCTGGCTTACCAAGATTGATGGGAATGTCACTAAAAAGAAGCTACCCTAAATTATGTCCTGGGTTCACCGTGTAATTTATAGCATCTACGTTTCCAGTTCATTGATCTGGAAAGCACAAAATTTCTTATTTTAACGGTAGTAGGGCAACAAAAATTGTTGTTAAATGTAATCAAAAACTTTTTTACAGAAAAAAAAACATCCGACTTCCAAAAAAGACACTACAAAGTGAAAATCAACTTTAATTTCGGAAGTCGGTGTCGTTAGGTTCGCAGTATTGAACCTACAGGATAAATTAAAATAATTGTCATCCTCTGAAATAATTAACTGTATAAAAAAGTTAGTGTGGCCCTAGAAGGTTTTTGGGGAAGCCTTTACTCAGTAGAAAAAAAACTTTTGCTACGGAATCAAGTTAAAAATGTATTTAAAAATATATATAAATTGTGTGATTATTATGTTATTTTTGTTTTTTTTTTAATATTTATTATAGTTAAATATAATTTACTTAGTTAAATAAAAAACATGTTTTTTAACCGATTTCTAAAAAAGGAGGAGGTTCTCAATTCGGATGTTTGTATTTTTTTTTTATGTTTGTTCGATTGAAACCGATTTGAAAAATTATTTTTTTGTTGGAAAGGGTATACTTCCCAAATAGTCCCATAAATTTCATCAAAAACGGTTGAGTAGTTTGGTTTTAAACCAAAATTACTGGTAAAAATTAAAAATTTAAAAAACCCCCGACTACGTGAAACCCTATAAAAAGAAAAAAATAACCTTGAAATTATGACCCTACGTAAGTACGTATGAATTTTTTTTATTAAATGTTGTCCCGACGGGGGACCGCTCTAATTATTAGCCTAACGTTCTGTTAAAGTTTAAAATAGTAGCGGTCCCCCGACAGGACAATATTTAATCAAAAAATTTCATACGTACTTACGTAGGGTCATAATTTCAAGGTTATTTTTTTCTTTTTATAGGGTTTCACGTAGTCGGGGGTTTTTTAAATTTTTAATTTAATTTTTTATTTCATGCTTTTTGTAGGGACTTCTTATTATTTCTTTTCTTTTATTTTCTTGCGTTTTAAGATTTAGGTAATTGGGTATTTAATCAGGTTTTTGTAATTCGCCATTTTGTGGTGGTGGCCATCTTGGATTTGAAATTTGTCATAGTGTACAGTATTCTACTAGTCAAGCCCTTTCATTTGATACCCATATTGAGGCAGTTGTGAAAAAAAAAATGGTATTTGCCATTTTGTGGTGGCGGCCATCTTGGATTTGAAATTTATCATAGTGTATAGTATTTTACTAGTCAAGCCCTTTCATTTGATACCCATATTGAGGGAGTTGTGAAAAAAATATATAATCCGCCATTTTGTAGCGGCGGCCATCTTGGACCGATTTTCATCAAACATAGCTAAGAACACTCCCGACAAATTCACCTTTCAAACAAAAAAAACAAAATTAAAATCGGTTCATCCGTTCGGGAGCTATGATGCCACAGACAGACATACACACACACACACACACACACACACACACACACACACACACACACACACAGACACGTCAAACTTATAACACCCCGTCGTTTTTGCGTCGGGGGTTAAAAATTACAACTTAAAAGTGAAAAATAAAAACTTTTTTGAAAAAAAAAAAAACAATCGACTTCCAAAATCGACACTACACAAAGTGAAAAATAACTTTAATTTCGGAAGTCGGTGGCAAACAACGAAAATGCGAACCCAACGACACTGACTTCCGAAATTAAAGTTATTTTTCACTTTGTAGTGTCGTTTTTGGAAGTCGGTTGTTTTTTTTTTTCAAAAACGTTTTTTCATCTAGGTAAGTAGATGGGTAGGTGAATTAGTGTTGGTCCCATCCTAAAATGCAATTTTATTTAGATTGTACGTATATAACATGAAATACACGTGTTGATTTTAAAATAGATTATTCATAGCTGGAAACTAGAATGTGACAAAATTAAATTAAATTTGAAATAGAGTCAGGCACCACCCACTGAAATATCAACCTTATTGCTAGTGATACAAAATTTGAACTTCAATATAGTTTCAGCTCATCAAAATTGATGTGGACAAGGGTTATAATTTACATGCTGCTACGAAGTCTTTATATTATGCAACTATATCTGCTTGCGTTTTAACATAGAATACAATTTTACTTTTTAGGGTTCCGTACTTAAAAAGTGCCAACGGAACCGTATTACTAAACCTCCGCCGTCACTTCGTCCATCGTCTGACTGTCAGCGGGCTGTATATCATAAACCGTAATAGGTAGACAGTTACAATTTTTACAGAGTGTGTATTTCTATTGCCGCTATACCAAAAAATAACAAAAATAAAATAAAGTTACTAAAACTTAAAGAGTGTCTGTCATACAAGACACATCATTTTACGTCGTTTTATTGCCTTGTGGTGCGGAACCCTTCGTGTGCAAGTCCGACTGGCACTTGGCTAGTTTTTATATAATGATATGATGTCTTGATTATCTAACAATCTTATGAGTGATATGGTCATTAATGTTTACGTTTTGATTAAGTGTTAAAAGAAAGAAAAGGACAGGTATATGGCTTCGAGCCATATCTCTTTAAGATCTCCATCTCTTTAAGATGCGGAGCAATTGCGTAACACACTAACAGCAGTAGCAATGGTGTTAATTTTGACAGGTCAACCACATTCATTGCGTTATTTACGTTGTTGAGCTGACAATTTCTTCGAACATATGAAGCAATGGATTAGCAGTATCCTTCAAAATGATTCAGATTATGATTGATTGTGCGTTATGCAATTAGGGTGCTGGTTGAAAACGCTTTCGACAGAAAAACTGTGGAGGAGCCGATTGTCTTGGTATGGACATGGTGACGCGAGGAAATGAGGAGTATCAAAGTAGGTAACAAGAAATTGTGAGTGGCTATAATTAAGGGCTAAGATTGAAGGGAGATCAAAGAAACGATGTATGTAGAACGTAAGTGAACTCTGAGATGAGATAGATGGAGATGCAAGGATGAAAACTTGATTATAAAAAGTTTTTTTTATAATAAATTTTTTATTTTTCACTTTTTAGTTGTGGTACACACGGCGACACATCAAGCTATACAAAATCAGTTTGTCTTGGCCTCACTTTGTATGATATTTTCTCACAGTGAACGGTCAGCAAATACTGGCTAATACTAATATACATTTTCAGTTTTAGCTTAAAGGTTTTTCGTACAATCAGAAGTCAGCTTATACTGGTTTTGTATAGCTTGATATGTGTAGCAGCCGTGCGTACCTACCCCATACAAATTCGTATACCTTCACTTGCTAAGTAAAAGTAACAGGAAGTTGTTATAACATCATCAACATATCCTCGAAGTTTTCATATTCAGCAGGGGATCACATCCGACCGGAATAACTCATCTATACAATGGAGTTCGGAGGTAACATAAAAAAAATACAACCGGATTGAGAACTGCCTCCTTTTTTCGAAGGCGGTTAAAAAAGTGCCGCTACTTCGACCCTTTATAAATTTTATTAGGATAAGGACAAGAGAGTTGGTTCGAGGTGGCGCGGGAAAAGAGTTCTTGGAAAGATTTGGGAGGCCTTTGCCCAGCGGTGGGACTGTATGGGCTAATAAAAAAAAAGGACAAGGGAAGTATGTGGATAGCTGCACTACCCACCTTATCATAATTTTAAAATAAACTAGCCAAGTTAACTTTGGAAACCTAAAGATATCCAGCAAAGTAAGCTGTGTCGTTTATTACAGAATGGCCGCTTGTCAGCCAAGTGGCACCCACTTGGCAAAGGATTTATATTGGCTATTCACTGCGGAAATACTGCCAGAGTTGCCAGTAAAATGGCAGGTATCACTAGGTCTGTTTTGCTGCAAATAATAATGGATTGAATTGGTTAGAAGTAAAACCCAAATACTTTGAAATGAAATGCGTCTTCATCATCATCATCATTTCAGCCGAAAGACCTCCACTGCTGGACATAGGCCTCCCTCAAGCACCTTCACTTCGACCGGTTCCGTGCTTCTTGCATCCAACGGGTTTCTGCGGCTGTAATAAGGTATGCAAATGCATCTTAAATCGTATTAATTTTCCTAGAATATTTCAATACCTAAAAATAAATTGTAGGTAAAATTTGTAATTCCGTTCATTCGTTTTCACTTTCTTATTTTTCATGCATTTTATTTTGACATAAAAAAAAATATATACAAACATTTGAATTGAGAACCTTCGCCTTTTTTTGAAGTCGGTGTAAAAGGAACGATGTACAGACGCCAGCAGGTCAAGCTACCCGAAACTGTCAAATTTTCCCAATCCACCTTGAACCTTAATGCTTTAGCGATAAAGTTGAAAATCTATTAAAGAAATTTGACAGATTGTAGTAGCTTGATGTGCTGGCGTCTGTACCCAACCAATGAATTTTTTTTTATACAAATTCAAAAGAAATTAATGCACATGTTTATATTACACTAGCTGACCCGGCAAACGTTGTTTTGCCATATCAATTATTTCTAGCTGCCCGGCGCTATTTCGTTTGCGTGGTGTCCTACCCCCTACCCTACCCCTACCCTACTCCTGCCCTACTCCTACCCTACTCCTACACTACTCCTACCCAACTCCTACCCTACTCCTAACCTACTCCTACCCTACTCCTACCCTACTCCCACCCTACTCCTACCCCACTCCTACCCTACTCCTACCCTACTCTTAACCTACTCCTACACTACTCCTACCCTACTCCTACCCTACTCCTCCTACCCTACTCTTAACCTAGTTTAAATATATATTGATAGATAGGCGTATATTTTCTGTTCATTTCTGTTACCCTGGTACTTTACAAAACAACTGTCATAATTCAATTTAATGAACCTGTAACTAACCTGTATTTTTAACTTTATTGACCAAAAATTGCATAAGTGGACTACCCCTAACATTTAGGGGGATGAAAAATAGATGTTGGCCGATTCTCATAGATACCGGATAAGCACAAAAAATTTCATCAAAATCGGTCAAGCCGTTTCGGAGGAGTATGGCAACGAAAACTGTGACACGAGAATTTTATATATTAGAAGATTAGGGAAACACGAAGTACCCAAAAGAAAAACAAACACAACAGTGAGAAAACGACCTTTGAAAAAAACTTATCGACATCAAAATTACCAAGGCATCAGAACTCCATAAGACGTCGAATATCAAAGCATCCGGCCGTCGCCCAAGAGGCTCTTATAACAAGCAGTGAAAGGCGACGGAATGCCACTTGCTTTCGACTCTCGTTATTGCAACACCAGAACTTGTATTAAGTGGGGCCACGTCCAATTAGACGAACAAGGGTCGTCGCAAACTGACCGACTTGAAATCGGCTTAAACGGGTAACAAATAGGTAAATTATTTACAGAGACGCTCAGGGAATCTAACGTCTGTCAGGCGACATTAAAATTAATGTTTGATCTATCTTAATAGGTAGGTCTTCGTAGGTACTATTACTTTAGATTCAGTGACATGCTTCACATAACAATTTGATATCTGTTGTCCCAGACGGGTTAGGCAGAGATGTACAGACGCCAGCACATCAAGCTACTACAATCTGTCAAATTTCTTTAATAGATTTTCAACTTTAAAAGCATTAGGTTCAAGGTTGATTGGGAAAATTTTATAGTTTCGGACGTCATCTCTTATATAAACCTACAAAAAGTTACAACAAACGTTCGTTTTAGGTTTCCGTACCTCAAAAGGAAAAAAAAGAACGCTTATAGAATCACTTCGTAGTCCGACCGTCTGTCTGTCAAGATACTTTTTCTCATGAATGCGTCTATCTAGCATTTTTCCCAACTATTTTGGGGTCGGCGTCCGGCTAAGTGGATGCAGCTGAATACCAGTATTTTACATGGCCTATCTGACCTCCATAAGGCCCACAACCACCTAGCTATTGGGTAACATGATACCCTTAGGTAAGACTTTGGGTTTCTGACCATGGGTCTGAGGGGTCTCGGTATGTAAAGGTAGTCACTCAATCACGGTCCAACCACGGCAGGCGTGGCGTAACCTGATTGACCCGTGTGGCTGTTATTACTTAGCCACGAGCACCTTTAGGAACGCATGAAGGTATCTAGTTGAAATTAATCTCAAATACGTCTACGGTCCCTTTTAGCTCTAACAGAATCAAGCTTCTAAGTCAAAGCTATAAAAAATCGGCTATTTATGTGATATATTTTGATACTCGCAAATAAATTAAAAATTATAGGTTACTTCCCGTTGACGCAGAATCATGAAATGTGGAAAGAAGCAAAGTCTCGCAGCACAAGTAAAGGAAAACATTCGAAAATTGTTAACTTATAGTAATTGTATCAATTACAAACTGTTATTTGCAGTTGGAATTACTGACATAGCTTGCAAAGTGAGCACACTGAAGTGGCTGTGGGGCGGCCATGTTTGTCGAAGGACCGATAACCGGTGGAGCAGACGAGTCCTGCCGTGCGATTCTATAACCATCTCACCGTGAAAACTTAGGTGAAGTGAGCGTGGAGTGAGCTGTCATTCCAACTAATGTTAGGGATTGACACTATTGACAGCTCACTCTAAGCTCACTTCACCTAACTTTTCACGGTGAAATTTTTACAGAATCGATCGGCTGGAGTGGTGACCGCGTATCAGCAAGCGTGGTGTGGGACGCCCCCGAGCTAAATGGACGGACGACCTAAAGAAGGCGGCTGGGACAGACTGGATGCGGAAGGTGGAGGACAAGGTGTTGTGGCGCAGCCTGGGAGAGGCCTATGTCCAGCAGTGGACTGCGATAGGCTGAGTTGATTGATTGATTTGCAGTTGAAGAACTGACCGTGACGTGGTTTTATAGAACATTTTTTCAACTACAAAGTTAAGTTTGTTTTTTGGGATAAATTCATCCCAACTACGGAACCTTTCTTTATAATAATACGAACCGTGGTATCGTATTACCCAGTAACTGGGTTGTGGAGGTCAGATAGGCAGTCGCTCCATGTAAAATACTGGTATTCAGCTGCATCCGGTTAGACTGGAAGCCGACCCCAACATTGTTGGGAAAAAGGCTAGGCAGATGATGATGAATACGAACCGTGTTAAAAGATTATTTTTAGATAAGATGGACTAGACGTGCTGAGTTGCTGACTAATAGATATCAACTCGCCTTGGGCAACCTGTGACCGAAGGAACTTTCTTTTTTATTCTTAATTCATGCGCCAAAATCTATAAAGTTATGCAACAGACAATGAGATAACAAAGACAGTACTTATACCTAACTATATTTAACGCAACATTTGGAAAACAGAAACTTGGTCCTACATTCATATTATTTACTAGCTGCGCCCCGCAGTTACATCCGCATAAGTTTCGATCCCGTGAGAATATCGGTATGAAAAGTATCCTATTTAATTTGGCACACATATGGTATATCTGTGTGCCAAATTTTATTCAATTCTGTTGAGTAGTTTTTGCGTGAAAGAGTAACAAACATCCATCCATCCATACAAACTTTCACGTTTATAATATTAGAAGGATAGTAAGAAGAAGGATTTATACAGGGTTAAATTAAATTAGCTAACGAAATTCCGCAGACGTGATGGGGATATATAAACAAGATACCTAAATATGATATGATAAATAAAAATTGAGGTCAGTGACCACTGGTAGTATATTTGCTTGAAACATGATATTCTAAATCAATAACCAAAGTCAAGTGAAGACGCTGGCAGTTTCAATTTCAGTAAAGCTTAAAATACACGGTGCAGGGTAGGCTTCATCCTTCTTGGTATTGGGAACTATTTAAGTATACAGTCTGGCTTTAGCATAATCAGCCCATAATGTTCGCATTTCTGGGATACAGGCCTCCTCTCGGTGAGAGGGAGTGGGCCGTAATCCACCACGCGGGCCCAGTGCGGGTCGGTAGATGTGAATATCTGCCCATAATGTTTTCAAATTTTTGGTTGTAGAACATGCCGGTCACGATGTTTTCTTTCACCATTCTGAGAACAGTGGTGATGAAATAATTTACACAAAGTAAAACGCCTGCCTGGGTTCGAACCTACGACCTACAAATCGTAAGTCGCCGCCGTTACCACTTGGCCACCACTGCTCCTGCTCCAGTCTGGCTTTATTATACCCTAATAAATAGTGTGAGCCTATAACTGAGGCCGAGATATATAAACGTTACTTAGCACGTACTTAGGCTAAACTTTATTGCTGTCACTGTCGCACAACTGTCAAACTACAAGTGCAAGACAGAGACGGGAACATGTCTAAGTCAAAGCACAAACTAACAGATTTTGGCTTGAGATTCTTTTTTTCAAGTAAAGAAAAGGATTCGGTGGTAGCCATCCTATTTACTGACCGATGGCCGGTAAATCCTGGAGTGGAGACCGCGTATCGGCAAACGAAGAGTGGGATGCCCCCCAGCTAGATCGACCGACGACCTTAAAAAAATGGCTGTGACAGACTGATGTGGAAGACGGAGGACAGGGTGTTGTGGGAGATGTCTATCAGTGGACTGCGATAGGCTGGGTTGATCTGATTGAGTCCTACTTAAACCTCTAGGTGGCTGTTCCTAGCTTATAAAGTGGGACGATGTAAGAGAAATGCTTTGCATGCATTATGGAGCTAACAGGGGAAACTTTATTATATATAAAATTTTAATAATAACATATTTTAAAGATTGCTTATTGTTAATTTGTGTCCTAAATTTATTTTATTTTAATAATTACTTTTATACTTTTTGCTGTGCCCTACAGGGTCCATAATTGTACCTTAGCTTTAAGCCATTGTAACACCTCTACAGCATTATGGAATGCAAATAAATATATGAAAATGAACATGACGAAAGTTTCCCCGGATTTTCAAGTTGTAACTTCGAATGCACGTAATGTAAATTTGCATTTGTTAACTATTCGAGAAAATAATGCTGCTGAGAGGAGATAGAAGGGAGATAGTAGGGGGTACTTCCAGAGATTAGCGCGATCAAACAACAAAAAAAAACAATCACACTCTTCAACTAGAGATGATGAGAACCATAGGAAAATAAAACAAGTAATTGGAACGACAACAACGTTCACAGACGAAATACACATGGGAATGTTACCAAAATAAAAGCTAGTAACAAAATAGAGTAGTTTCCAACTAAAGTACAAATAATAGCAAATCTAATAAATCTAACCCATAATTTCAATAAAAGAGTGGAATCAATGTTATGTAATTGTTAAACGGATCCTTTGATGAGTGTTTTGAACAAACATTTGTGAGTTACGTAATAATTTGCATGCTTTTAACGGCGACGTGAAAAGTGAAAATACGAACATTGCAAATAAATGCCTATTTCTCTCGACGTACAGCGGTTTGTTGGACAAACTAGGGCGTACGTTAAAACTTTAGTTTGTGCTAACATCTTTTTTGTTTGTTTTCCTTGCATATAATTATTCATTAATCTTGCTTCTAGTACATTAAAGTAGCAGTAAAGGAGCCTTTTATGCACAGACGCCAGCACATCAAGCTACTACAATCAGACGAATTTCTTTAATAGATTTTCAACCTTATCGCTAAACAATTAAGGTTCAAGGTTGATTGGGAAAATTTGACAGTTTCGGGTAGCTTGACCTGATGGCGTCTGTATCTATTGATATGAATATAAAAATATATGAATATAAAATGAAATGAAGTTGAATGAAAAAAGAGAGTTGAGTTGATGATGAATGAAGTTTTATTGCACCATTGTAACAGTGGTTTCTGCAAAAATAAATGATTTGATTTGATTTATAAAACTTGACACTTCCTTACGTTTTTTTTTGCAATTCGCAGGTCAGTGTCAGGTTCGATGTTTCAAATAACCCTATTGATTACTTTACTACCTATACTCCTAATCCAGCCTGTTAGAGTGGTTCTGCACTGCATCCGATCCGAATCCGAGAAATAACGGTCCGAAGTAGCCATAGTACTATTTGTATGAAAGGTTGCGCACTACATTCGAACTCAGTCCGTCCCAATTTGGAATATTCCTAATTCGGATTGAACTCGGATCTTGAATTCGGATTCGGATCGAATGAAGTGCGAAACCGCTCTTACTGTCCCACTGCAGAGCACACAGTTACTCATAAATACACAAAATTAGGCTAGAAAGTTAAAGACCTCTGAATAAAGGTCACAAAACACACAACATCACAAAACATTAGAACATTCGGAGACCTACTTCCAGAACACAATAATTTCTATGTCATCAAAGCCAAATGACGATCAAGCAACTGTAGGATTTCCGTGTTGTTACATAATTTTTGCTTAGAGAGATTTATCTATTCAATGCGCTCGCGCTGGTTTGTGTACGTAATGATTCTGCGTCATAATCAAGTAAAAGAATGATAAACATCAAGATGTGAATGAATTTTAAGATTCAGGCGCCTCTCTCACCGGGTCGGCACGTTTTTGTTTCTGTACCGAATCTGTACAGATTCTTCACCGAGATCCATTTCTTGACTGGCTCGGTTTGCTAGGTACTGTTTTAGTCATTTGTCATGCAGGGTGGGGCGGGAGTGATGGGACGGGCGAGTTCGGTAGTACTCAGTACAGAGACGTGTGTTTGCGCTCGGTAAAGAATCTGTACCGAAACTAGTCAGTGAGGAAGCTCTCATTTAATTAAATGCTCTTGGTACCTACAGAATCTGTACAAATTCGGTACAGAAACGAAACGAAAACGCGCCGATCCGGTGAGGAAGGTGCCTAAGTCCGCTTTTTAAATTTTGATAAACAAACCATCCCTGACGACGAAGTAAATCTTTGCGATTTGGTTCAGGAATTAACGACAAAAAATATCATGAAAGTGAAAAAATAAATATGCAGGGTCAAATTAAATTAACTAGCGAAACTCAGCAGACCTGATTGAGATCAGCACCCTAATTGCGTAACACACGATCAATCGGAATCTGAATCATTTTGAAGCAAATTGCTAATTCATTGCTTCATAAGTTCGAAAAATTTGTCTGCTCAACACGTAAATAACGCAATAAATGTTGTTGAACTGTCAAAATGAAACCGATTCCGATTGATTGTGTGTTACGCAATTAGGGTGCAGTCCTACTAATATTATAAATGCGAAAGCTTGTATGGATGGATGGATGTTTGTTACTCTTTCACGCCAAAACTACTGAGCGGTTTCGGATGTATTTTGGCACACATATAGTTCTAATATCTTAGGATTAACACGTAGGATACTTTTTATCCCGATATTCCCACGGGATTTAAACATATGCGGGTGAAACTGCGGGGCACAGCTAGTATAAAAAAGTTGATTTGATGGTTATTTTGGGGTCAACGACCGCTGGTAGTTTTGTGAACACGTGAAGTATGAGTTGATCAAATCTTAGTTTTTTTTTGTGTTTAGCTATCTCTATCGACCCATCACGTCTGCGAAGTGTACAGAAACAAAAACAGATTTTTGAACTAATATTTCAAGCAAATATTACTGGTATACATTACTGGTCGTTGACGTGAAAATAACTTTTTTTTTTTTTTTTGTTTTATCATGTTTAGATTTATTTTCTTTATTTATAGTTAATTAAAACGGTACAACACCAATTACATTAATTACGCATTAATTATGATAAGCACAATAATTATAATTGTCACAGGACCAAGTTTAGCGATTATAGATATCGATTCCCATCACTTCGGTTGAGTTTTGGTAGCTAATATAATTTGATCTTGTATACAGGGTGGCAGGGACATCGCCGCGCAACCTGCTACTATTCTTGATCACAGTTTGCGCGTGGATGTATCTGCCACCCTGTATACAATGAACAAGTACATAGATAACAATGTAATAATGATACCAACTGTAAGTAACAATATAACACATAACCATAATCAGCCTATAAACATTATACTTAGGCTGGGAACACCCACTGCTGGGACACAGGCCTCCTTTCGGTGAGAGGGAGTGGGCCGTAATCCACCACGCGGGCCCAGTGCGGGTTGGTAGATGTCAATTGTCTTCGAATTTTTGGTTCTTGGACATGCCGATTTCCTAACGATGTTTTCCTTCATCGTTTTGAGAGCAGTAGTGATGGAATAATTTACACAAAGTAAAGCGCTCTCTGGGTTCGAACCTACAACGTATAAGTCGTAAGTCGCGGCCGTAACCACTGGGCCATCACTGTTCCAATATAACCCCTTTGATATAAATCTTAATGCTCCTTTAATTATTAACTTTGCTAAAATTTTTATTTAATTTACTTATACATAAATATTTAAATTCAAATATATGTAACAGATTAAATCAAATGATTAATTTTAAAATCTAAGTTTAAAGTCAATGTGTTAATTAATCAATTTTTTAATCCAAGTTATGAATCTTATCTAATTTTGAATCCTTTCACATTTGATTTACACAGAACAAAGATAGGAAGATACAGAATAAGGGATTGTTCAAAAATGCGTAAGAAGTAATCTCTCGACCAACCGGGGATCCACACAGATTTGTATTAAAGGATAATCCTATGCCAGCCAAGTATGCTAAAAGCTGCCTTGTGATGTGTGTAGGTACGTAAATACAATAAACTACTAAAATAACTAAAATGGTTAAATAATGCTAACTCATTTAAAAAAAAAAAAAACTATATAAATGGTTGAATGGACATAACTTTTATGACATTAAAGATTTCTTTGACTTGAAAATATAATAATTTTATTTATGTACAGGTATTAATGGAAATGTGTGTGATGTATGATTTGAATGACTATTAATGTATTACCAATGAATGTGCGACATTGTATTGTATTGTATAGTTCATCTTTAACTTGTTTACTAATTATTTTGCATGCAATTGATACAACATTTTGTAGAGCTAAACATGTGGACATAAGCCTGCCAGGGTAGCGGGATCGTCCGAAAGGGTTACCGCGGCCCTGGAACATAAAGGGCTAAGGAAGGAACACGGGTGGGTTTTAGTCAGTAAGAGTCTGACACTCCCTTCTGCTCCACCCAGAGCGGGAGGGGTCATTTGATGATGTCCCATCCCCAAAAAAAAAAAAAAATACATGTGGACATTACACCTTTACACCATATTTAAGGCAAACAAAAACTTATCTTACCTAATAAAAAAATAAAAAAGTGAAAATAGTTTTCATTTTCCTCTGTGTGATTTTCTGTAAGTGATGAGGCATAGCATATAAAAGCATAATCAGCCTATAATGTTCCCACTGTTGGGACACAGGCCTCCTCTCTGTGAGAGGGAGTGGGCCGCAATCTACCACGCGGGCGCATTGCGGGTTGGTGGATACTGTGGATAGACTTCAGTTTGCCATGTAGAAATTATAAAGTAACCGTGTACTCATTGTTGAAATGCCTAATAAGAAATAAATAAATAAAAATATTGGACATTAAACGGTATGTCCGCCAGTAATTTACTTATAAGTATATTTATCAATTAATTTAATGTCAGCAACCGGTTTGTCTGCGTCTTGAACGAAATGTGTCACGAATTGGTGCACTTTTTGAAAAGACTAGCTTATTCCACGCATTCGCCCGCGTGGAGCTCATAAATGATCCTATGGGAACGTACTACCAAAATACAAAGTACCCCATGTGTTAATCCAGATTATAAACTGTCTGTGTGCCAAATTTTATTTAAATCCGTTCTGTCGGTTTTGCGTGACAGCGTGATTCAGTAACATTTTAAATATATATAAAGTAGGATATCAAACTGGAGCAGTACTTACCTAAAATATCGAGTTTAATTGGTTTGCTGATATTCCGGACTCTGGTTAATTTTTATGTCATGTGAAAGTGGTTCAAGTTTCACACTGGATGGAGGTGAAACCATAAAGTGTGGCCTCTTAAAGAGAGTTTATTTTGACTTTGTTATTTGTTGAAAGAGGTTCGGCTGTAGTTTATTTATGGGTTGACAGCGTTTTGTAGTCTTTGTGTCTATGAGTTCAAATTATAAATTATAATCCGTATGTACGTGAAACAGTTTCTAACGTACAAATAAGTAAAGTAGTAGGAAAAATGGACCCACTTTAAAAAAATCATACCTTATTTATACGGCTTTTTCATGTTGTTTTTTTTTGCACTTTTCATTGTTATGGAATATTCTTTCAGACATAAAATAATTTTGATCGAAAAGGACGAATTTACGATCGAGTGATGGAGTCAAGTCACAATTTTATGGGAACGGCCCCATAAAATTTTCTCATTTTTATAACTCGAAAACTATGAAGAATCGCGAAACATGCATGGGGTATTTTCGGATACCCCTGGGTTTGAGGAATATTTTTTTTACGGCGTAGCTATTTGGACCACCCTGAATAATGTAATTTTTTCCTAGAAGTATCCACATACCTACCAATATAACATATTCACATACCCATTCAACTCCGCACACACACCCCTACACACTCACACACACTGTGCACTTAGAAATGCTTAGTTGGTGCTACCATTTCACATAGCTCTGTATGTTTGTTTCAGTTGCATGTATTTGTATAGTTAATAAATTGTAAATCCGTAATTGGCTGTAAGACTAGCTTATATATTTTAAGCAAAATTTCAGAGAGCTGTGGATTTTGTGAATAATAAATAAATAAATAAGTATAGGTACTTCTAGTATTTTTTTTAAGTCTCCGTAATTTGGGATTTAATAGAAATTTTCATAACTATGCCGTTAATCAGGAAGCCCACATGTGCAGAGGGTATTATTGTCAAACATTCTTGTCGTCAAGATAGTCTTTAGTTTCTTATTATGCTTTTTTGATAAGGACACGTTCGATGTTTGTTTTGAACTTTCCATAGCTAAGTCCAGTAACCGACGTTAGCGCACAACCACTGTCATGGACCACCTTCGAAGCCAGGCAAACATACCTAGTCCATGTACGATTACAGTACGGTTATACGGCAAGATGGGCTGACGAACTGCGTTTGATAACCTTAGGTATTTTCAGCAGTGGTCTAAGATAGACAGAATCGATTGATCGAGATAACAATTAAGTATTCATCAATTTCAAATATGACTGACAGCGTCCATTGTATTCAAGAGTTAATCAATATCTTTAAAAAAAATACGCTTGTCTAGATGTAACCTAAGATTAACGCTTGAATATCTACTACTAGCTTCAGCCCACGACTTCGTCCGCATGGAATTTCTTGTTCTTCCGACCCATCCTGTCGCATCGCATCGCCTGGCACTCCTCTCAGCGTTTCAATCACCGTTATTTCTGACTTTTTTGTATTTGCTCGGCTCCTTGAGGTCCTAGCGTGATGTTAAGTATAATATAGTCTTCCTTAGGAATTGGGCTAGCCAATGCAAAAACATTTTTTTCAAATCCAACTGGTAGTTCCAGAGATTAACGCGTTCAAATAAACAAACAAACTCTCCCGTTTTATTATTAGTGTAGATAGATAGATTATCAAACTTATAACACACACGAATATATGCAGAAACTCCTTCATCTCATTGGGGTAGGTGAATGTACACGTATCTCCCGGGCCCTCGACTTATGGTAGTAGAAAGAAACTTTAAGGTTTTAGCCGGTAGGAGTCCGACATAACCCTCCGTACTCCCTGGGGAGTACGGAGGGTTATGTCGGACTCCTACCTCCGTCTGGACGCAGGGTTTCCACAAGGATTACCCTACCTACGCTGTCCTCCCATACCTACTGTAATTTGAAAACATTGTAAAAGAGAGCAGCGGTGATGAAACGTGTCATATACAAGGTCTCACGATTATTCTACGGCGCGGTTAAGACGCCATAAAGAAAGAAAGAACAGTAAACAAACCGTGCCGTGTACAAAGGGACTTATTCTTCTATTATGTTACAGTCAACAGCATATCAGTGTTTACAATTTGACAGAGACAGCCCTTTGTTGTCGTACCTGTAGGGCGGTTTTCGTAGTGCAAGTGTTTCCACTAACTTGTGGTTGTCTGTAATATATATGTACACTGAAAAGCTGGTTGAAAACATGACCTGGAAAAATATAGGATTTACGCTTTTACAGTACCTTATTGTTTTAATTTTTTTTCTCTACTTAGCTTTCACATTAAAAACCACCCCGCGCGACCGTATGTTACTGCAAACCTAGGCAGAATAAATAATCAGCATTACCATCCAACGTGGCAACGCTGCCAACCTTTTGGCCACTTTCCCACTTCCAGTGATCCGGACAAATTTTTTGTACCCAAATGAGCTCTTCACTTTTTTTCCCTTTATATACTTGTATACATAACATATATATTTCAGTGCTAGATTGTATAACATTTCTTAATAATCTTGTTAATCAATGTATAGTAACTTCCTTAAACTTACACTACCCACTCTATTATGAGACACAGTTTTGCAAAGTATAAGTATAATATTATGTATTGCGTAAGTACAGACGCCAGCAGGTCAAGCTACCCGAAACTGTCAAATTTTCCCAAACAACCTTGAACCCTAATTCTTCAGTGATAAAGTTGAAAATCTATGAAAGAAATTTGACAGATTGTAGTAGCTTGATGTGCTGGCGTCTGTACCTATTCTCCTTTGTATTTGTTATTTTTAACTATCGATTAATATTTTACATAATATACGAAAAAGAGTAAATGAAAGATAAAGCGGAAATTAGACATGGTCATGATTACTTTTGGGATTTCTTATACTTTTGACAAATTAATTTTTCCATTCAGCTGGGACATGAAGTTAAGATTTCGTACTAAAAATCTTTAATGTACGATTTTTATAGCGCGGTGTTTACGACATGACAAAACATTCTTTGATATCTTTATTATATGTTATAAAATAAATAAATGTTAGTTTTATATATTATATACATATATATATATTTTGTTAGCCTATAGTGTCCCACTGCTGGGCAAAGGTATCCCCCAAATCCTACCAGGAACTATTTTCCCACGCCACCACACACCAGCCCTTGCGGTACGTGTCGAGGTCATCTTGCCATCTCTTTCTGGTTTATATGTATATAATTATTATATATATAGTTTTATATTAATGTATAAAATTTCAAAATTATGGTGAAAACCGAGTAATTCGACGTATTGACGCGTTATAATATGTATAGAAGCAGTTTGTTATGAGTACCTATGTAGGTCCACTTACTGACGTACTTACCAATACCGAAGGAGCTGCCAAAGGGAGATCAAAGGTAAGTTAAAAAAAAAATACGATTTATTAGGTACTTGAACATGATATTAAGTTTAATGTAGTGTGCTATTATTTATTCTCTGACTACTTATTTCGTTGTAAAAATATATAATAAAAACCAAAGACATTTAAATAAAAATTAAAAAAAATATATATCTTAAATCTAAACATGTTTGCGGAGTCAGCATGGACAAAATTCGCAAAAAATAGAGGAATGGAAGGAAAAAGTGAGACTTTTGCCCAGCTGTGGGATACTATTTAGGGCAGATTAAGAGGATAGGGACAGTTAATAGGACAGTACCTTAATCGTTATAGTTACAGAAAAACGGTGTTAGGGGACTATCCCTATTTTTTTGAGAAATTTTGATCACCGTTTACAAATTTTGAAAAAAATTACAGTCAGCAAGAAAATGTACCATTTTCACAAAAACTTTTTTTGATGCCAATTAATTCAAAAAACTATTGGAACAATTACTGAGGTATGAGTACCAGAAAAGTCAGAAATCGGAAAACTTTAAAATCCTAAAACCGTTTTCCTGTAGATACAACGGTTAAAAACGGTACCTGCCCTTGCTCAAAAATCCACCCTATACAGGGTGGATTTTTAGCCTATACAGGCTAACAAAACAAGTATCTTAAATTTCTTTGAATAATACATACTTAGTACATTCATACTTATTACATCTATTGAACAGTAATAATTCCAGCAAAATGATGTTTGATTAAATTATTATTGATTAATGATAACTGGGTTATAGAAAAATTAAGATTAAATTACTCATGCGGTATTGAAAAAATAAGTGAGCTCCTTACTGGGCTCCTTACCGGGCTTAATTTACTATGGGAATTAGAACAAAAAATATATTCGTATTATTTCCGACTTTACCCATTATTGCCGAAAATAAATCAGAACGAGAACCAGTGGTAGCCACTGAGCTACCACTGGTTCTCGTTCTGATTCACCTCGTAAGTCGAGGTTGTTACCACTGGCTAACAAGTAAATAATTCCATCACCACTGCTCTCAAAACGGCGAAGGAAAACGTCGTGAGGAAACTGACATTTTCTAGAATCAAAAAATTCGAAGAGATGTGACATCTATCAACCCGCACTGGGCCCGCGTAGTGGATTACGGCCTAATCCCTCTCACAGAGAGGAGGCCTGTGTCCCAGCAGTGGGACCTGTATAGGCTGATTATGACGATAGTAAAAAAGATTTTCCTCATACCAACAAAAGTAATGGTTACTTTGAAATATTGAATTATTTTAGGAACAAAGGGGCTCATTCTCCCAAGGGTGAACGTACGGTTCTATACTTAATTGTAGTCTAGCCTATACCAATTATAAATAAAAGTCGCTTGTCGTTAACCGCATTGTTTTTCTAAACTCCACAACTGAATGTGATGCAGAATCATTTAGAGAATGTATTCCGGAAGGTGTTTTGTATCAAAATAACCATCTAAAAAAGAAATCTCGATGTGTCAAGTTGTAAAAACCTTGCGAAGCTAGGGCGGATCGCCAGTGAAATTATAAACAGCTGTTACTATGGAACCAACTCTGAAACGTATTCCAACATCCCACACATTCATACACTTCACTAGTTAGTAAAATTATTTTTTATTAAACCTTTTTAACTACGAGTAAACTAAACGCACGACACCATCACGGCAGGCCAAGACGAAGAGGGCGGGACGAGCTTGACTCCTACCGAGAGGACTGACGCACTCGCAAAAGACAGAATTGTGTGGAAAAAGGAGCGGGAAGCTTTTGCCCTGCCCTGGGACAATACAGGCTAGTTAGATTAGATAGATTTATCAAAACACATGGACCAAATACGGTAGATAGATAAATATAGATGGAATATACTTTGTTGCTATTTTTTTTTTTGCCCAGAATGAGATTTATATAAATATCCGTGGTATAACAGCGAATCCTAGCAGAATAGCTGCGCTGCGGTATTTATTACTTATTAAATATACATAGCATTATGCTGAGATAGGAGCGCTTTTGGCCTCGCACCGGTCTTTTGTTTCGGTTTATTTATTTTTTTAGTTCTTTTCAATCTGAAAAGTTACTTTTAAATGCTCTTTTTTAGGGTTCCGTAACCAAATGGGGTTTGATGAAAAAAAAAATTTTGAGTTTTAGTTCTAAGTATGGGGACCCCCAAAATTTATTGTTTTTTTTTCTATTTTTGTGTGAAAATCTTAATGCGGTTCACAGAATACATCTACTTACCAAGTTTCAACAGTATAGCTCTTATAGTTTCGGAAAAAAGCGGCTGTGACATACGGACGGACAGACAGACAGACAGACAGACAGACAGAAATGACGAATCCATAAGGGTTCCGTTGCCATTTGGCTACGGAACCCTAAAAATGTGACATCCACCAACCCGCACTGGCCCGCGCGTAGTGGATTACGGTCCACTCCCTCTCACAGAGAGGAGGCCTGTGTCCCAGCAGTGGGAACATTATAGGCTGATTATACTTTACCTATGGATGTAAGTACCTATCGGTATGTATCTCTGTTTTTGAATACCCGACAAAAACGAAATAAGGAATTGAGCTTGAATAGTCTAGCATCTATGTATGTACTGCGGGGTAGTTGCGTAATACACTATCAGTACTAATGGGTTTAATTTTGAATATTCAACAACATTCATTGTGTTATTTACGTTGTTGAGCAGACACATTTTTCGAACATATAAAAAAAAGGAAAAAAAAGAAAAAGAAGAGAAGAAAAAAATACTTAGAAGAAAAAGAGAAGAGAAGAAGGAAGAAAAAAAATGGAAATGAATGGAATGGAATGGATGGAATAAAACTATCCTTCAAATGATTCAAATTGAGATTGATAGTGTATTACGTAATAGGGGTGCTCAATTTAAAAGTTTTGATAGACTCACAAAGCATTCCCTTCAGTCGCAGAAGAGTGCCTATTATTATAAGTTTTCTAGCGTTCTCTGTAAGTAGTAACAAAAACTTATTATTCAAGAATAATGAGTTTTTGTTACTACAGAGAGGCAAGCCTCTTTTGATGTAAATTCTATAAAATACCTGTATTAGTAGCCTCTTGTTGTTAACGAGAAAACAGTCCTTGGGGCACGAAGACTAATCAACAAATTGGGGTCAACACGTTAAACGGTTAAATCAAGCATTTAGCACGTACATTGTGTTAATGATTATAAATCTAAAGCTTATAGGACTAACACTAAATATCCAGAAACAGTAACAATACCTGTCTTACCAAGGGGTATCGTATTATCCAGTAACTGGGTTGTGGAGGTTAGATAGGCAGTCGCTACATGTAAAATACAGGTATTCAGCTGCATCCGGTTAGACTGAAAGCCGCCGCGCCGCCAACATAGTTAGGAATAGGCTAGGCAGATGATGATGATTCTGACAAAGGATCGTTTCCGTACAACAAGCGCACGCACATATAGATGCTTATGTACTACTACTAATTTTAACTTTGCCCTTTACCCTGACGCTTTCGCCGTAAGAGCGTTTACAACGTACGGCATTTTATACAAACTTTTAAGTCCTTGTTTTTCGAAATGCATGAACCGATTTTAATGAAACTTCCTACGCATAAGCAGGATACATAGGTGTAAGAAGTTAATTGAGAACATTTTCGAAAAAAAGTGTTACAGCTAAATTCGACCGATTTTAAATTTTCCATAGAAACAGAGATTTCCCACTATCTTTTTTTAAATAAGACATTTCGAAAATGTTCTTTACTAACATTTTAGACCTACGTATCCTGCTTATGCGTATGAAGTTTCATTAAAATCGGTACATGCATTTCGAAAAACAAGGACTTGAAAGTTTGTATGAAATGCCGTACGTTGTAAACGCTCTTAAGATCTCATAAGCAATTGCAATAATTTTGTTTTTTTTTTAACTTTTCCCCTCACTAGGAATTACTCCTGTACCGTGGGTGCGTTTACAAACATTTAAACTCACATACACAAACAGCCAGACCCGGCACAACTACCTGTAGGCAATACAAATATTTGTTCCGTGCGGGAATCGAACCTACGACACGCAGCGCAGCAGTCGATCGCTCAGCCACTGCGCCAACCGTGTCGTCACGAATAAATAAGGCGAAAGCGTCAGTGTAGCCCGCAAAATTCTTTACTTACGTTTTTTGCAAGTCAGTGTCAGGCTGTATGTTGTTAAAATATGATTCGCGAGCGTAACAAATATGGCTTTACAGAATTATAATCATTAGAATTATAGGTACAACTCCTTAAGTTAGAATTGGCCTCAAATGTCATGATTTCATGAAATAGTCATTAAATAGGGTTATATAAACTTATAGGTGCATTGATGATGTTTATGATCATATTCTTTTTTTTTTTCTAATAGCTGGAAATTTCGGGAATCGATGTAGGCTACATTGATTCCCACGGCTGGGCAAAGCCTCCCCTGGTTTCTTCCAAACCTAGGGAGGTTTGGAAGGAACAAGGGGAGGGCGAACATGATCAGAGATTGCACAAGACAGCGGTCTGCTGCGATCTATGGCCATGTTGGCAGTGCAAATGTTACCACATCATAATTTTTTAAATAAAATTTTGTTACAATCACGAATCATATTCAGATCAACATACAACCTGATACTGACCAGCAAATTGCAAAAAACCTAAGAAAATTTGAATTTCACAGACTACCCCGACGCTTACGGCTTAAACAAACAAATGCCAGTCGCGAGTGCGGTTGCACTGGCTTGTACAGACGCCAGCACATCAAGCTACTACAATCTGTCAAATTTCTTTAATAGATTTTCAACTTTAGCGCTGAAGCATTAAGGTTCAAGGTTGATTGGGAAAATTTGACGGTTTCGGGTAGCTTGACCTACTGGCGTCTGTACTTCATGTACAGCGAGTGCAGCCGCACCAGCGCATGTCTAGTATTCTCACTAGTTGTGTTAAGCCGACCTTCTGCACCTAATCTACTATATAATACTGACCCCCCCGAGGCTACTTAAAAATTCCAAGAACACTGACGTCACACCAGTGACAGCCATTGTTAAGTATTAGCTATTATTTGTAAACGTTTAAAGGTTAAACAATGGGAGGCAAGCACTTTCACTTTGACATTGTTTTGTTTAAGTTCAGGTTCGTGGACAAAGCTATATTCAAATTTTATTTCCGTTTCAAATCGACGTTATTTCAAGTTAAACAAATATCAACTTTATTTTAATGGCGATTAAGTTGATTTCAGAGTGACTAGCACTATTAGAAAAGTTAGAAAAATGTTTGAAGTTTTAGTGTAAACTGAACTTTATTCTGTAGGAATTAAAGTTATTTTTCCATAAAGTCATATTTGTTTACATTTTTGGCGAATATATCGGGAATGCAGATTACATAATTTGTTAGATGACTGATTTAACTGTCTTGCTTGGCTAGGTTGGGAAATGACTAAGTTTCATTAGGCTTTTTAATAATAACACTAGCCTATTATTATCCTACTGTAAGGAAAAGGCCTTCCATACAAATAATGCACGATCATTGATCACCACGCTCGCTGAAGATGGGTTGCCAATTTCAGACTTATATTAAGTAGGTAAAGGTCCACTATACTAATTGCGTACTACACTCTCAAACATAATTCGAAAGTTTTGAAGGAAATTGCTAAAACCCATTGCATTATATGTTTGAAAAATTCCTCTACTCAACAACGTAAATAACGCAATGAATGCTGTTGAACTGTCAAAATGAAAGCCATTCGTAGGTACTGATAATTGTGTTATGCAACTACCCCGCTGATTGATAGTAAGTAATCTAACTGTTGATAGTTTTGTTATTTGATTTCAATCGAACGTAGCTCAACGTCTAATTTATCAAGCTCGTACGCAAGGCTACACATCAAGCTATACATAACCAGTATAAGCTGACTTCTGATTGTACGGACGGCAGCACATCAAGCTACTACATTTTGTCAAATTTCTTTAATAGATTTTCAACTTTATCTCTAAATCATTAAGGTTCAAGGTTGATTGGGTAAATTTGACAGTTTCGGGTAGCTTGACCTGCTGGCGTCTGTACGAAAACCCTATACAATGCGAGATCAGCAAAAACTGGAAATGCATAGC
Organism: Apamea anceps; assembly: GCA_951799955.1. Classification (NCBI taxonomy): domain Eukaryota; kingdom Metazoa; phylum Arthropoda; class Insecta; order Lepidoptera; family Noctuidae; genus Apamea; species Apamea anceps. The sequence goes on along the minus strand of OX637508.1, from coordinate 3,444,544 downwards.
TTGATATAAAGCCGTGTGTACGATGCAATGTTTTCTGTTTATTTTTTATCCTGAAGAAAAAGAGAAGAATTTAAGTTGTTGCTTAGGTAACTCTTAATGCCGTATTCTTTTGCTTAAATAATCATAAAATAAAGATACGGGTCGGGTGCAGGTCGGGTGCGGGTCGGGTGCGGGTCGGGTGCGGGTCGGGTGTAGGTTTGCTTACCAGTATTTATATGGACTAGGTCAATTGAGTGTGGTTCGAAATGACGTTCAACGGGCGCCTTTGCTGTTGCTCCATTGCAGCATCCGCACTTTACTATAAACTAACTTTTGCCGGTGAAATCACCCGCGTAGACGTCGGAATATATACCACGAGAAAGTACTGTCGGTTTGGCTTCCTTCTTAAAATACGATATTCGGAATTATGAATATTTTTCGATATTCGATATTTGGATATTCAGCTACATCCGGTTAAGTCTAACCGGATGTAGCTGAATATCAATATAACTAATAATTATAAGTAATAATATAATAATAGTTCATGTAATACTGGTATTTAGCTACATCCGGTTAGACTTAACCGGATGCAGCTGAATACCAGTATTTTACACGAAGCGACTGCCTATCTGACTTCCACAACCCAGTTACCGGGTAATTAAAAATATCCTATGTGTTAATCTAGGTTATAAACTACCTGTGTGCCAAATTTCATTCAAATCCTTTCAGCCGTTTTTGCGCCAATCCAGAACATACATCCAGACAAACGGACAAATATAAAAACTATATTTTCGGCATCAGACTCCCAGCACACCTCCTAACAATTACTTTTTTCAAAAATATTAAATGTAAAATTTTGACTTGGTTACTGTTTTATTATGTGTATAGTTTTATTTTACAACGTGCCGCTACAATAGCGACATTAGCACACGAGTCATAAAACTTAACAAAAACGTAAAATCATACTTTGAAAACTACCGTCTGCACCGCTCGCCGACATAAGGCTCTCTCTTTTCTTCAATTCGCCTACTCTTTGCGTGTTATTCGTTTTTATTTAATTGTGATGTTATGATCCGTGACCGTGGCAAATGCCCCCTGCACTACAGTTTCCTAAGTGCAGGTTGCTCCAAGGTGATATTTTAGAAAATCTATATACCTAAATAAAAATGAATCACCAAATTTTTATTAATATACCTAGAATTTCTAAAATAATAACTGGTTTATTTGAAATAAATGGTATAAGTAAAGTTGAGTTGTCCCGAAATCGTATACGTGTGTTCCATTAATGTCGCCATAGCTGTATCTATAGATTGGAAGCTCTTTTGATTTTGGCACATATCAGCTTCACTGAAGCATAACGTTTTCGGGAGCATTTCCTTTTGACGCAGCCTCGGTATCTGAGAATTCCAATTTTAAGCTCGCACCGTTTCTTTGAACGATTTTTATTGCTTCACTTCACTTTTGAAAGTCTCCCACCTGGACATGAGTTGCCTTGGCTTAGGAAGGAAGGAAGTCTTTAAATAGACTCCTAACTCAGGTAGTGGACATCATCTGCCTAGCCTTTTCCTAACTATGTTGGGGTCAGCTTCCAGTCTAACCGGATGCAGCTGAATGTATTTAACATGGAGCGACTGCCTATCTGACCTCCACAACCCAGTTACTGGATAATACGATACCCCTTGGTAAGACTGGTTGTTAGACTTTCGGGCTTCTGACGACCTGTAACGACTGTCAAAGATCCACGAATGACAGACGGGACTAACGGTTTAAAGTGCTTTCTGTGGTTTATTTGAAATAAATGCTTTGAGTTGAGTTGAGTTGAGTTAAGACGAGGTCACTGGTAAGCGTGTGTACAGACGCGAGACGCCAGCAGGTCAAGCTACCCGAAACTGTCAAATTATCCCAATTAACCTTGAACCTTAATGGTTTAGCGATAAAGTTGAAAATCTATTAAATAAATTTGACAGATTGTAGTAGCTTGATGTGCTGGCGTCTGTACCACGCTTGAGTCTCTCAGTGAGTGCTCTGCCCACCAACCGAGCGTCATTGATCGAGTACTCTCTTTGATAGCAGAATCGTGCACCTAGCTTCTGACGTTTCATAAGTACAGATTTATGTGAAATAAAATATTTTGAATTGGAAACGCGTGTTGGCTACAGTCACTAACTTACTTTAAATTTTTGCCGTCCGAATATGACCGTTTTGGTTATATACATAGATGCTCAATTAATTATTTCCTTTATTTCAAGAAGAAGTTACTTACGTAAATTTTTCTCCTTGTTCAGCAATTTCCTTGGACTTTGAAACGGTGTAATTTTAATTAGCTGATATTTGCATAGTTTAATTATGCATTTGTTTTTTTGCGTCCAAAAGGGATTAATTTGGTAAATCTTAGAACTCATTACAATCAACTCGAGCAGAGTTTTAAAACAACAACTTTTACTGACAAAAAATGTAGAACCTAAACTTTTAATGATTTTTACGTGAGAATTTAAGACATTTCTTTTCATTTTAGAATGGCCAGCATTAGTTGACCCTTGATGAACGTGACCTAAGTCAAATAGCTGATTTCTGGACACGCCATCATCATCTGCCTAGCCTTTTCCCAACTATGTTGGGGTCGGCTTCCAGTTTAACCGGATGCAGCTAAGTACCAGTATTTTACATAGAGCGACTGCCTATCTGACCTTCACAACCCAGTTACTTCTTGACACTTCATAGTTGAAAATAATCTGAATGCTTTGACTCTAAATAAATCTCTAACACCTAGTAATTGCGCAACAATAAAAATCCCAAGGTAGTATTTATTTACGTAAATAGCGTCTAAGTATTTCGTTATTATGAAATGGAAGCCGTCTGAGCTATGTTTAATTAATTATTCTAAATAAATAAATTATTTATTTTACTAATTACGAATTTATTAATTTCGTGTTACTTTGCCGTGTCTCACTTTCCATTTCTCTTCAAAGAGCATGACTATAATAGTTTACTTACGTAACAATGATAATAATTGAATAATTATAAAGTTATTAGAGCGTTTGTGCACTGAATCCGAATCAAATCCGTGAAATCACAGTCTGAACTGCTCGTAGTATTCTTTTTATAATGGGTTTCGTACTAGATCCGAGTTCCATTAGTGGGGGAAATGCGCTATCAGTAGCAATGACTTTCATTTGACAGTTCAACAACATTCATTGCGTTATTTACGTTATTGAACAGATTTTTTTCGAACATATGAAGCAATGGATTAGCGATATCCTTCGATCGGTCGGTTAGGTTCGATCGATCTGAGGGGCAATTCTCGTAATTTTAAGAATCTGCCAAAAAATACTTCCAATTTCCCTACATTTTGACAAATTTTTGACATTTGTTTGTCGCCGAGATGAGACTGCGACTAGATTTTGAACGTGTTTAAATTACGAGAATTGGCCTTCAGGTAAAGCTCGAAATTCTGACAGCCAGTCTTATCAAGGGGTATTATCCAGTAACTGGATTGTGGAGATCAGATGCTCCATGTAAAATACTGCTATTCAGCTGCATCGGCTTAGACTGGAAACCAACCCGAACATTGTTGGAAAAAGACTAGGGAGATGATGATGTCCGGACCGTTTTTTTTTTTTCAATAAATTACTGATTGAATTTAAGATTTTTATAAAGTAGTTTATAATAATGTCTGTTCGAGTCGAGCCTTTTAAAGTTAGCAATAAGTGATAGTATGTCAAAAACATTTTTTTTTTTTATCATAATAATAATCTTTATTTACAGAAAGTTTACCCTGGTGTTCTTTCAAACAAGCTTACAAACTATGTCAGTAGACTCAACAACTTTAATAATAAAAGACATGGCTAAATGACTGCCCCAAGCATGAATAGTAACCTCACCTTAACTCGAAATATTTAAATATCCATTCATGAATTATCAAGCGTTCAATAATTTCCTAGAACTTTCGTAAACAGTTAAACATAAAAAAAGTATCTTAGTTGCTTTTTTGATTAACATGACAACTTCAAGGGGATATAATACAATACTGCAAACTAGTGAGGGGTCATATCACTTTTCCAGAATGTCAAATCGAAACTGTACTTATATCGATTTTTGATAACGTATCAAAACGATTTATTTTCTGAAAATAAGAAGTGGCAATCGAGAGTTTTTGGCGGGAATCAATGGCGTTCCGTTCGGTGTCCTGTTTAGTTGCTTGTTATTGTGTTTTCACAGGGATTTGATTCGGAAAATGGAGTTGTTTTTAAAGTGACAATGGATTCTATTCAATTTCACTCTTTTCGTATCAAAATCAAATAAAAATAACTGAAAGCTTCGGAATGAACTTCTTCGTTTAGTCTTACTACCTATTTTGCGTGGAAAAATATTAACTGAAGAGTGGTCGACAAAAGCTAATTATATTTTTATCTTTCAACCCTATCGATTATTTTATTGATTCTGTTACACTTGACGTTCAATCCCATTTCTATGACAAAACAAACGTCAGGTGTTAGACATCGTTTGAACGCTCTGCCGTTTGCTCCTGTTGCTGTTGTGTTTGTTCCTTGTGCTTTTTCATTTTGGATTCTCATTGACCCTCGCTTGTTTATTGGACTTATGTATTGTGTGTGCTCGCCTACCTACTGACCTCTTGCTACTCGACACGTACTTGATTTGCAATAAATTATTTATTATTATTTGCGTTATTATTGATGGAATTAGGACCATATCAGGTTAAACAAGCCCGGTCATACTACGGAGAGCATATTAGAGCAAATGGTACTTATAATATCGAAGTGTGCCCGGATCTTGAAAGAGTAATTCGTTTAGGGGGATCAAGACCTCAACTTTTAAGAGGCCGAATAAGATCAAGGCATATTAGCCAAAGAATATACTATGTGTATATTTTATATGAAAGCCAATCCACAAATAATGCTTTAGACGACATACTGTCATATTACTGCAGCTGTATAGTGGGGAACAGAACTCTGGGCTGTTGCTGTCATATCATGACAGTGATCTGGGATCTGGGGTGGGCGAGACACCAGAACACATTATCAGCTCCGGCTTCTTATTTAGATAATGTTCTTATAAGATTCACCGAATAAATAAATAAATCGAATTTTTGTTGTTTTATTTCAATATCTCATATGTCCTTGGTCACTCAGTGTATTTGTTATCTAGTTTAGGCAGGATTTAACAATCACCACATAATAATTAAACTAAGTCCCCCTGGCGCGTTTGTCTGTCAGTCTATCTGTACGGATGTATCAACAAACAGATTTTGATGGGGTTGTCACTTCCGGAAGGCTTAGCTAAACATTCGTGTAGGTTGTATTGACCAATGTAAATCAAGTCAGAAAAGTCTTACCGCCTGAGTGTTTTCTTGCGCGCGTTCAGCGCCCCATTCAGCGTCCAGAACCCATATCTCGAGTACATTTACTATAGGGATTTGGTTTTGGACAAAAATCTAATGTTGTTTGGGTAACGCCTAGGCAAAAGTTCATGGCAATGTAATTTATTTGCAGTTTTTTATGCCTATTAACGTAGGAGTTACACGATTTCATTTTCAGGATTATAAACATATGAAAAGTTCCTGAAACTTTTTTTATATGAAATACTAATATTCAGCTATTCAGCATTACATATTGCTAGGTACCATGTCTATACATTGCTGAAAATTCGTCCATACTTCAATTTAGCCATCTCCTTTATCTATAATCTATACATATTATAAATTAAAGTCGCTCTTCCTGTCTGTGTTCTTCTAATAACGCAACGGATTTTCATTTATAGAATTTATTCCGGTTTATGTGTACAAAATTTTCATATTACACTTAGGTACAGACGCCAGCACATAAAGCTACTACAATCTGTCATATTTCTTTAATAGATTTTCAACTTTATTGCTAAAGCATTAGGTTCAAGGTTGATTGGGAAAATTTGACAGTTTCGGGTAGTTTGACCTGCTGGCGTCTGTACATAAAATTTTATAATAAAGAAACCTTGATTATTTTTCAAGTCATAAAAATCGTGCGGGCTGCGAGTAAGTAAATAAAATACACTATTACTACTTCAGGGGTTTATTTATAAACGTTACTTAATGTTAAGTAATGAGTAGCGACTGTAACCATACATTACTGACGTTTAAAAACGTCTCTAAACTGTAAGCAACGTTTATAAATAATAAAGGGGATAATGTCCACAGTTCAATATAACAAAGCATAGACTAACAGAAGATACCACGCTTCCTTAGTGGGAATTGCCAATTTCCAGCCATTGCATTGGAGACATAGGAAAACATTGCGAGTTTGTGAAATAACCTGCACATAGGTAAATCCAGGCTTCCTCACAATGTTTGTCTTCTAAACGGTTATGCTAATGTACCAACATTCATTCTTAGAAAGTACCTATACACCTACATCATTGTTATGAAATTCAAATAATCACCGATTGAATACATAACTACTCAGTCTTACTCACCAGCCATGGCCGGACCAGTCTCGCCAAAGTTGTACCTTAATAACAAACGTTGCACGGTGGGTGTTCCGGGGTGGTAAAGAAGGAAAAGAAAATACGGTTATTTGCGGTAAACATAAAAGATAAGGAACACAAAAAAAAAAAAACAAGTTGAAGGCCAACATGCGTCACATACACCTCATGTCACGTCTTGGTATTGTAATTCCCTTCCATGTGCCGATGGAGACCATCGGGGTCAGAGGTGGTGGTACCGGCGGTGACCACTAAGACTAGCGGTATTCGTAAAACAAGAAACCCACACTTCCCCCCGCTCGTAGCACCTTTAGTCTTGTGAAAATATCCCTCCAAAACAAAAGAAAAGTCTTGTCCACTGGAAGCTCCCTACTTCTTCTTGCTGGCACGACTGAATTTTATATCTTGTTGGCCGAAAACTTTGCCACTTCCACGGCATCGTCAGTGGCAGCGCAGAACTCACTTTGACTGCATATTTTGAGACACAGAGGACAGGGTAGGAGGTGGAGCATGGTTTGTGACATAGCTTCACAAACACACCCTACAGACTGCCGTTCCGTCAAGGTAGCCCCACTTTATCAGGTTGGACTTACATCATAGCTCCCTACTAAGGTGCTATACATTTGTCTTCTTCTACACGATGAAGAGTGGCGTATCTCTACTAAATACTATATGGTGTAAATGAGTAGGTCAACTGCGTAACTATGTAGTGGACTGTCCCTTCTGGACTTAACTTTGTTAGGAGATTGCCAGATTATGACTTGGATTAAATTTTGTTTAAAACTTCAATTAGTAGACTAGATCGCCTTATTCCAATCCTGTCAGATTTAGTAACTAATATCAATTGTTCGCTACGCCTTAATTAACTTTGCAGGAAAGGCTGATAAATTTAGGTGTAACATGGCAATATTCATAGATGAACCAGTGAGCTTTGTATCACCTAAACGTTATTTGGTTATAACTTTTGATTAGCGATTATCAATCCTAATCAACCTTCCAACTCCGATCTAGTCTAGTAAGTCTGTTGCGCCACTACTTTTTCCCAGCGAAAGCGCTAGGAAGTGGTGAAGGGCGGGCGTTTTGGAGAACTGTCTTTTGTAATTTTGACGTTCGAAAAGTGCTGATTCTCAGCCTAATTTGAATAAATGACTTTTCATTTTGATTTTAAATACATTGTGATCACACTGTTCTATAAATTATGAAATGAGTAACGTTTATTGTTATTTGTGTATTTAATTAAAATACAAATTAATATAAATAATTATTCAATTACACGATCTTTTAATCACTAAAGTCTAATCAATTACTTTCATTTAGCGAACCAGTTAATAACTGTGATATAAAAAAAATCAATACAAATTAAGCCTTTTGCCCTATCAAGTACCTCGCCAAAAATTAATAAAATAACAGTGCAATAAACTAATCAAAACACTGCGCAGCAAGTGAAAATAATTCCATAATAATACGACCCAGTGGGTCCCTCTTAATGGCCAGTGACATCGCGGCAGGCCAAACGGAGATGGCTGGATGAGCTGGACTCCTTCAACAAGAACTGGTCCTTAGCAGCTTTGAACAAAGAGAAGTGGAAAAAGAGTAGGGAGGCCTTTGCCCAGCAGTGGGACATCACAGGCTTTTAACAATAATAATAATAATTAGCTCTCGTTAGGCGGTTGGATCAAGGGCCTAATTCAAAAGGCCCTCGATACGCCTCGCATTATGAGGAGGTTCCTGTCTCTGGAGTCCTAACCACCGGTAGCTTGGACCCTGCTCCCAACATCGGTGGATCACTATTTTTTTTTATATTTTCAAATGTTTTTTTATACCTAATTTTTATATTTAAAAAAATATTTTAAAATGTAATAAAATAAGATAAGTAAACAAATAAACGAAATAATAATATGGAATCGTCGCGACTACCTTCATGGTCTACTGGTCGCAACCGCTACTGCTGAGCCTAAGGTTCTGGGTTCGATGCCTAGGTCGGGCAAAGTCTTATTGGGTTTTTTATCAGGAGTTTCTTAGTAGCAGCCCAGAGTCTGGATGTGTGCCCGGTTGATGATGTAGCGGTATCTACTACGCCACATGCGAGCAACAGGTCATACTGACGTCACGCAAATCCTGCATCTCGCAAGCAGAGTTTATTGCGAAATTAGCATACATACAAACTTCCCGACATCAGTCGAAGGGCAGTTGCCCGCCAGACACAACACCTGTCTGGTCGGAGGATCCCCCCTTTTCTATAGAGTATGAGTTAATTTTACACCCTCTTTCTTATACCTATAAAATGGCCTCCTATGCATGGGATACAGGCGTGATGTTAGGTTATCTATATAAATAAAAATGAATCACCGAAATGTATGTAAGCGCATAACTTCCGATCGACTGCACCAAAAGGTTTGTATATGAAAGAAAAAAAAAAAATATGGCGGTACGACGTTCGCTGGGTCAGCTAGTGTAATATAAATATGATTATTCTCACAATTTGTTAGTGAACTTCCATGTATGCTAATTAAGCTGAATCGTCATTGATGACGGTTGCTAAATTATTGAACAATTATGATGATTAATTCAATTTAAGGAAACTCATATATTGCTGAAATTAATTTTATTGTATAAGTCAGACCTACGCCTTGCAAATAATGCTTACTGCGCAATGATCCGCAACTTATAAATGCTGATTTCGATCTTTTCGAACTGAAACATACCGATTCAATATGTAGTTTCGAATCAAGGAGCGTGATGGAATTTTGGCAAAGATTTTAGGTAAAGATGAAAACCTTGACTAATTATTAATTTTTTTTTTACAACTAATGAATCTGGAGCGAACAAGAAATATCATATGTGGAAGGATCCTTGTGTAGCGGACGCGGAACAAATTAGTTCAACTCTGATGTTGATGTCAATACCTATGTGAGCACCGTGTTCTATTACATCATTAATGTAATTGTCGTTGCTTCATTTTTGATTATTTACCTATAATATTGTGGTATAGTAATTTTAATCTGGGTGCATCGTCTTCACATATATTTTATTACTTACTTACCCGTAATCTGTATAATGGACGGATGGATGACCCCTGTAACACAGGTTCCACCTAGTATGGGGGTTACTGATCAAATCTCTGCGCACTTGTAAGTCCTACGCTGTAAATGCTGCGCATACCTACTCTGTACACTACTAATGGAAATAATTTTTTTTTTTTTTTTTCATGTACTTATACAAAATTTTGTAAAAGATTTTAAAGGAGTAACGATGGCGTTTCTTGCCCATTCTTCTCCATACAAAACTACATTTTGGAAGAGGCGTCTAAAATCAATTCCATTTTTTATTGTAAATTTTGACGTTCAAAAGTGCCTGTGCCTATTTGAAATAAATGCGTGGACTTTGACTTTAGCAAACAAGAAGACGATCGCGCTGTTGTCAATCTTTTTGACGTCATAACTTTGCCACCTTTCACCTATATTTAAACAAAGGAACACTTAAAATAAAACCTACATTTTATCGCAGGAGTCTTGCCGGAACAAACACCAACGTCAGCATAACGCTGAGAGCTGAGAGTTGTGTACCAAAGACATACATCCGAGGACCTTGTGCGTAAAATGTTGTGTTTATCTTCCGCAGTTTCCAATAGGGTAAAGTTAAAGAAAATTTACTTACCTGCGGTTTTGTACTTTGTTCGATGTGCAATTTGGTTTTTGACATTTTGGCGAACAGAAATGTAAATTGTGTTTGTACTGGGCTGATGAGCCCTTCTAAGAAATCAAACAAAGTTTCGATTTCTTCACATTTATTTTGACTGAGCGTCTTTACATATTGCCGACTAAACTAGCAATGTCCTTTCCTAAACACAAGAACCTAATAAAATATTTGACCAGTTGGTCCGGAAGTATCCATCTTAGATCACAAAATGCACATTAAATAACGCCTTCGAAATAATACAAGTTACGATAAATTACTTGATCTTACAACCTTACATAAGACTGGCTAATATTACAACCAGTTGCAATTAATTAAACCTAGAAGTTTTAGATATCTTCATAAAAAAAATGTAGTCTTGAAAATTGATTAATTTGATTTCAAATGAAATTAAATAAGTATCCATTCAAAATGCATGCGTGATTGATGTACTTACTGTCTAAATGATTAATAATCAAGCTAAAAAGATTTGGTATAGGTACCAGAAGCTTGACATGTGACTGTTACGTAGGATTTCATGACTAATGATAGCGTTAAGAAACTTCTGGGCAATGGATTTACATTTACAAATAAGGACATCACAACCTAGCCACAGGCCTATTCTGTAAAAATTTCAGCGTGAAAATTTAGGTGAAGTAGGCTTGAAGTTAGCTATCAATACATTCAATCCCTAGCATGAGGTAGAAAGAATGACAGCTCACTTTAAGCTCACTTTATATCACACCACCGCGGTGAGATTTTCACAGAATGGATCGGCAGATGAATTATACGAAATCAAAAACTGCAACATAAGAACATAAGTAATTTCAATTGACACAATTAAACTCAAAATGTACAGTGCAGACCCCGCACCCTTGATATTTGAACACAGGCGGTTTCCATCTTCTGCAGCTAATCGTGTGAATCTTACGCTGGTTTTTCCATCCATGCTATAATATATGTATATTCATAACCGTAGCTAACCAATAACTGCTGCTTTGGGTCGATCATTCTGGTTAAGCTTCACTTGCCGCGGTTGGTCCGTGGATGGGTGACCATCTTAAACTCACTAACATATTGAGACCCCTGCGTGGCTCGAAAAGAACGTTAAGCTGTTGGTCCCGGCTAGGTCATTCATGGATGGTCGTTATGGGTCGTCAGAACCCAGGAAGTCCGAAACCAGTCCGACCAAGAGGTATCGAGTTCTCCAGTAAATAAATAAAAAACTTGAGAGGTGTCACGGAACACCCGGATGGAACGAAGTTGTTATTATTATTTATTATGTACAAAAAACCTGTATACACTCAACAAAAATAATCGTCGCGACACCACACTGTTCAACGCGAAATAGAAAGACGAAACAAAAATAACTGGCTTGCTTTCTATAAGAGAGAGAGAGAGAGAGAGAGACAGACAGAGAAACACGCGCACGCCGCACGGCTTACAACTATAGCAAAAAGTGTCGTTCCAACTTTTGGTCTTAATTTTTTCCGTCTAGCCCCCTTTCGCAACGGGCGATAAGGAACTTCGTTCCAATAAATAAAAGTGTTTATTTCTCACCACAAGCCAAAAAACAACACAAACAATATTTTACACCCAAGAAATAGTTGACGATTTTTTGGCTATGGATCGCTGGTGCCTGTTGTAGGTAGTAACACCTGTAATAACCAGTAACTGGGTTCTGGAGGTCAGATAGGCAGTCACTCCACGTAAAAGCTGATATTCAGCTGCATCCGGTTAGACTCGAAGCCAACCGCAAAAATAGTTAGGAAAAGGCTAGTCAGATGATGCTACCTATACATGGCCATAATTACTGTCGACCCTTGATCCTTGATGGTTACCTCTAGCGTTTCACAAGCTGCCGACAGTAAACTTCATCACAAAAAGCTCTAGCAAAAGCTTGACAAAAATATTCCTAAGTATCACACCGTCACATTACGGCCTGCCCCAAACAAATTTGATCGCACTCACGTGACGTAATAAACGCGACGTAAAAAACGCCATCGGACCATTCCGCGTGCTAATTATCTTACGTAAGAGTAATCACTGTGAAAATTGTACGCATAACACAGAGACCCACCCCGACACGTGAAGGTAAGTTGTCGGAAGTTGTCGTAAAGTTTCGGCGGTCGACGTACGCGCAGTCGCATTTGGCAAGCGCGGCGCATCGGCTGCGCGGGAGACGGGAGTGATAGTGTTGCGAAACGTACTTTCGTGAAGTTTTAGTTTTTTAATTATTAAATATTATTTTGCTGTATAGGATTTCTTTAGGTGAGTCTTTTCATTTTTTTTTTTTTTTTTTTTTTTAATTATCGCCCTATTTTCTTTGCAAGTTTCCGGTATCATAGTTTTTTGCTTTCAGGCTTACCAACTGCATAGTCAAAAATCTTCAATAAGTCACATACTAAACAAATCGTTTGCATAAATATTCGCCCGCGCAAACTACATAGTTCGAGTAATTTTATGCGAAAAAAAATGCAAAACGAGTATCGAAAGCTGCAAACTTAAACTAGAAACATTTTAATCACTAAAAATGGTAATAAATTGTTGGTTTTGCAAATTGGGCTTTTTATATGCACATTGCACGCCAATTTATAAATTAACACATACTACAATTTTATTGTATGTGCTAACGTAACGTTTATTGTGTGTAACTAACTATTTACACTAGATTCTAAATTGAATGTAGGTAACTGTACAAATAAATAAAAAAACAAATGAAGTAATAAAATTAGAATAGGTAGATAATTTGGATAATTAATTAGGACAGACTTACGTAATTTGATAATTTAATGCGAAAAATATCTAATAGTCGGCAAAGATTAAAGAATCTGCACCCTAATTGCGTAACACACGATCAATCGGAATCTGAATCATTTTGAAGCAAATTGCTAATCCATTGCTTCATACGTTCGAAAAATTTGTCTGCTCAACACATAAATAACGCAATGAATGTTGTTGAACTGTCAAAATGAAACCGATTCCGATTGATCGTGTGTTACGCAATTAGGGTACTGATTAAGAATCAGTTACGAAAAAGGAAATCTTTGTAATAATTGAATCTTAAAGCATGACTGGTAAATTCTATTCCAATTTTCACTCCACTAAACGTTGAAATCACTTTCAGGCTATTAATTCTGGGCTGAAATATTATGCCCTTGATACTAACTAATTGCTTCGATTTATTTTCGTACTCTGAAGTAGGCACCAATTACTTAAAAAACGTAGAGGCTTCAATTAAATAAATTTTATTGTACGGTCAGCAACAAAAGTTGGTTAACACTTTAGTTGTTTAAATCTTAATTATTGAGCAAAATATTCCTAAAAAACATATAGTAATAGAATACTTAAGAATAAATTAACTCTTTGCTATTACATGAAATAGAGAAAACCAGTGTATCGCAACATTTTGTATCAATTTAGATGATTTGTAAAAGTAACAGTGTTAATTGACTTTTGTTGCTGACTGTACCTAGATAGTGTTAACCCTCAGAATACTAGCATAGTAGAAATAATAAAGGAATGGGCACTAATTAGTGTGTTAAAAACAATAGTCAAATTAGTGATGATTGACTGATTGGCTTAACAATCACAATTATAGCTGACGCTTCCCATTATTTCACAGACAATTATTGCCTATACAAGTAACTTAGTATCAAGAATTTAAGTCGAATTTTCCTCAGAGGAAAAATAACTGCGCGGGTCATATCGGTAAGGTTCGATAACCTCACCGATATTATTATCGCAGATAGGTTTTCTATCAGTCCACCAGTCTTGCCAAGGGGTATCGTATTACCCAGTAACTGGGTTGTGGAGGTCAGATATGCAGTCGTCTCCATGTAAAATACTGGTATTCAGCTGCATCCGGTTAGACTAGAAGCTGACCCCAACATAGTTGGGAAAAGGCTAGGCAGATGATGAGATAGGTTATATATCGAAATGGTCAAAGGAAATGGTCGATTATACCGATATATATTATCGCCGATATAATCGACTATTTACGTCCGATTCCGGCCCTGTTGCTGTCAATTAACACCATTAACATGACCAATAAATTTATGCCATCAGTTTGAAAGTCAATAGATGAATTTTCTTCTAAGAAAATGCCTACAAACCGTCTAGTCCTTTTGTAGGGTATCTCGAAATTTAATTTACATTATAGTTTCGTAAAAGTAATATTACTGTACAATTGGCAACACAGGCTAATGATTATTGCAAAAAGTTTCAATAGTCTTTTTGTGAAAAAGCTTTTTTCAATACAATTTAACAGTACTTTGAACCAATATAACAGTTCGTTATTTTGGAACTCGTGAAATTTTTATTTTAGTTCAAGTAAAATTAATATTGAAAAACAATACAATATTAAACACAATAAAGTTTTTATCTTTTCTTGTTACCTTTCAAAATTACATTCAATTTACAAATTTACATTGCTGATACTAAAGAGGTTTTTTGAAAGTTACGAGTGCAAAGTACGTATAAATGTTTACATAACGAGCGGTCCACAATATTATTGATATTTATAAATATATCAATAATATTGTTCTTATTATATATATAAGCTAACAATTTTTATGCATGTTCCAACTTTCACTTCTTGTTTGCCCGTGTAACAGTTACGTTAAAAGATTTATTCTGTAAAGATCAACTAATATGTTTGAAGTGTTCAAGACTCAAGTGAATAGGTACTTCTTCGCACGCGTGCGCTTTGACCGCATCATCGCTTTTAGTGAGATTGTCGGCAAAGACAAGTCTTCTAGTGAGATTGTCGGTAAAATAATAATAATAATAATAATATCCCTGGACATTTCACACAACGCCATCTAGTCCCAAGCTAAGCAACCTAATGCTTGTGTTATGGTAACAAGATGGCTGATAAACTACTTATATACATTTTTTTTTTTTTGTAAATACATACATATTATAGATAGAAAAACACTCAGACTCGGAACAAATACATGTAGGTCATACAAATAATTGTTCCGTGCGGGAATCGAACCCGCGACACGCAGCGCAGCAGTCAATCGCTTAACCACTGCGCCAACCGTGCCGTAAAGACAAGTCTTCATGAAGAGATGCAATATTGATCGGTCTCGTTGGGAGGAGTTGACAAAGGATAGACCTGTTTGGAGGCGTTTGGTAAAACCAAATGTTTATGAGTTTAAAGACTAGCGGAGGTGAGATCTCGACCGCAGCGAGATCACTTCAAGAGTAAACCACCCTCCAACATACAATACCATTACCACAATGGCATTCTAACGTGTCCGCACTGTGCACGTACCTTTACAGTCAAGAGTTAGCTACATCAGATCACATGCCCGTAACCTATAGTTACCGGAAACAATAGCAGTCACCGTAGCGGAAATCGGCATGGGATGTGTATATTATAAAAACAAAGGCAGTCACGGGGACTACCGACAGAAGTGTTAACTTAAAACTTTGAAATAACAGTGCTTTTTTTTAAATTAATTGAAGGGCAACACGTCACCTCATGTTAATATATCATAGCTACAAAAGATATATTAACATGAGCATGTTGGTGATGCAAATGCATAAGATTTTTCATCACTAAAAATCAGTCAACGCGTCTAAAAAAGTTTTTTCTTCAAAAAAATATGCTGTTAAATAATTTAAAAGCATATTTTTGCTGAATAGCATAATACTCGTATATTATGCAATAAATTATTTAATGCCTAATATATTATTCTGTTTAGCTGTATTTTGCATACTCCTAAATCGTTATAGTAAAAGTTTTTCGTCGTGTAAAAATATTTTTAAAAACCAATAACGAATATAAATAATTTAATTAGTTTAAGTAAATTGCCATAACAAAAATTTCTTGACAACATTTGATGTAAATACAGTTTAGAGTGCTCTATTAACAACTAGTCAGTAGATCAAGTCTTAGAATATGTTCACGACAGATTCTCATAGTCATCAATATAATAAGTAGGTAAGTACATGTCAATTCCTCAATAAGGAAATATCGAAACATAATGAAACCATGTACTTTCAGAAAGCACGTAACTATGTTAATCTTGACTCATAATTCCGGTAAAGAAAGCGATACAAACTCGAGCACCCACTTTTGTGCAGTTTTATAAACAGCGACCTTATTTTGTGTCCACTGCATCAGACTTTGATTGTCATGCACTTATTTCGACATAAAAAGGAGAAAGTATTCCGGTGTTAATTATGTTTTGCAAGCCCTGTAACTGTATCTGTGCGTGGAGGCAATCATGCGTTTATTTTCAATTTTAAAATGTCGACCGATTGACATCACCAGTTAAATAGTTCAAAATAGTGGTTAGTATATTATATTCAATTTGCTCTACATACTAGTACTTCAATTTGCACTATACTAACATAATATGTAAGTCGTTATCTACGTGGTAGCACGATATCCCTTGGCAAGTTCGATTGTCAGCCCGAAAGGCTGTTTTATGGATGCCAGATAGACAATAGCTCTTTGTAAAATATTGATATTCAACTGCACCCAGATAGACTAGAAGCCGACCCCAACATAGTTGGGAAAAGGCTAGGCAGATGATGATGACCATAACATCACGCCTGTCATTCCCGAAGGGTTAGGCAGAAGTGCATATAACACCCACATTTCACCAATTATGTTTAAGTCCCTTGTAATAAGAGGGGAGCCTATTGACAAACTCAATACCACAATAATTTGTACTCTATGTAACCAGTAATTGAGGCTAAGTTTCTTTTTTGATAGCGTAACCTATTTATCAAAGTAGTAAAATGTTAGTCTTCCTTTTACAAAATAATAAAGGCAGGTAGGTACACTAAAGTTCCTCTATGCAAAGTTTTCAAATACCACGAAATATTTCCCCACACAAGAATGCTGCAGAATTCTGACATTAGTTAAGCAGCTTTTCAACCTACCGTCAGTGTATATAGGGTACCTGTCTTCCTGCGGTTTAAATGCTTACTTACACGTCAGAAACTAAGCCAACTTTCATACTTCATACTCGTATGTAAAATAAACTGAAAATGAGGTGTCTTGCGGTATAATTTTGATATTACCGAGTCGACGCGTCGGCGACTAGTTGACTCTGCTGTTGACGCGTGCCGCTCGTGTGTATGAGATTTACTTGAATAAGGCTGGGCAGATTGATTGACACAATTATCTACTGAATGTTTGATCATGTCTCTAATTAGTAGCCCGACATAGCTTTGTGATTAGTTGCCTAAAATAACAGTAGCCAAGCAAAGTGGACGCGAGTTACAGATCAAATTGTTTTAGGCTTTCAATATAAAAAGAAAGAAAATAAGTTTATTTGCGGTAAACGTGACGCAAAAAACATAAAAAACAAAAAAAAAAAAACAATAAGAAATGGTTGACATGCGTCACATCCACGCAAAATGGCTATCACTTAGCATTATGCTGCGACCCTATACAAGACAGCGCCCCAGCGCTGATTTTCAGCAATATACGGGATAGTTTTGTGAGCATCAAATTAAATTTACGACACAATTCTCATGCGCTTAAAGCTCCATCTCCACCATGCAAGTTTCTTGCCTGTGACTTACAATACATTGAAGCAACAAATGTCTTGCATCGTCTGGGCACTATTAAGACTCTGCAACTTCTACAGTCCTTTAAGTAGCAGTTTTCCTCTGATTTTGCATCATTCGCAAAATGTTTTGTTGTTGCCACTGTGAAGTCTGTCAAAGTCATTGTGATCTTTATTCTCGTCACACTAAAGTTGCTGTTAGGAAGCTGCTGTCAGAGGTAAAATAACTGAACGGACTGTATTGATGCTCCAACTTAGGTATAGTATGCCACAGGCAATTAAATGGCACCGTGTGAACCAGGCTTAATCGTCGCAGTGTGTGTGTCCTGTCGGTTTTATGGTTTGCCTATTATCATGTAAAGGTGTCCATTATGCACAATCATTGCATAAACACCTATCAAAGACATCATTACTCATCTAAGAAAGTTCAGCCCTGTCAGGCCATTAAAAGCATTGTTGGAAGTTCATTTGATGTACAGTCGGCAAAAGACATCGGTGTCGAACAAAGTCGGTGCACTGGTGACCCTGGCAACGGCCCTGACTTACAAGCTTTAGGTCGTGGTTTCGAACCCAGGCAGGCACATTATTTTGCGTTAATAATTTCATCACCAATGCTCTTAAAACGGTGAAAGAAAACATCGTGAGAAAACCGGCATGTCCTAGAACCAAAACTGCGAAGACTTGAGACCTCTACCAATCCGCACTAGGCCCGCGTGGTAGGTGACAGTGAAGAGAGGAAGCTTGTTTCCCAGCAGTGGGAACATTACATGTTGATTATGCGGCAAAAGAGATGAAGATAGCAAGCAGCTTATATAGATACTCTTCTTTGTCTCATGTTGCAGGTACAGCCTCTTAGGCTTACTTTGTATTAATCATCATCTGCCTAGCCTTCTCCCAACTATGTTGGGGTCAGCTTCCAGTCTAACCGGATGCAGCTGAATACCAGTATTTTACACGGAGCGACTGCCTATCTGACCTCCACAACCCAGTTACTGGTTCATACAATACCCTTTGGTAAGCCTGGTTGTCAGACTTTCGGGCTTCTGACGACCCGTAACGACTGTCAAAGATCTACGAATGACAGCCGGGACCAATGGCTTACGGTGCTTTCCGAGACGCGGAGGGTCTTGGTATGTAAAGATGGTCACCCATCTACGGACCAACCGCGGCAAGCGTAGCTTAACCTGATCGATCGAACCGTGCAGCTTTTATAACTTAGCCACAAGCCCCTCGTACTTTGTATTAATAAAGGTATCATATTTATTTCTATAAACGACGCTACTTCTTTTACATCATGACGCGCTCTGGCAGTTCTCCAAGCTAAACTTCTACTACTCTTTTTATATCTTTCTAAATATGCATTATGTTGGCCCCTTATAATAAATATGCCCTTTTTTTTTTTGAGAATGGGAAATCATCAAATGGCCCCTCCCGCTCTGGGTGGAGCGGTAGGGAGTGTCAGACTCTTACTGACTAAAACCCACCCGTGTTCCTTCTTTAGCCCTTTTTGTTCCAGGGCAGCGGTAACCCTTTCGGACGATCCCGCTACATAAATATGCCCTTCAAATAGTGTTTATCTCATCATACGGAGCCCAGGTCACATGTTTATTTATTTATATGCCTGCCATTATGCTTCCTAAGTTGTTTGTAACCACATGCCAAACTCTTTTGTTGACTGTACCTATAAAATGTATTGAGCTCTTGTCAATTTCGTTTGAGTGACTTTTTATATTTCTCTGAAGATGATGTACTTATCGTACTTATCTGTGAATATATAGAAGAGTTCCAGAAGGGGATTTCATGTATGGAATACATAAATAGTGGTTGTGCTATAAGGAAAAATACATTGAGGAAAATGTTCAATTAGAGTCGAGTTTGATCCTACCTATTATTATACATTTTCAGCGTAGCCCGTTTTTCTTTTGTTTTTTTTTTTGTAGTTCCTACTTACTGTATTACTAAGGGCATTTTTCCACCACACGTCACCGAGAAACGGGATTATTTGATCCGAACGTGACATCCCGATGACGGCGATCGTATGTCCACCGCGACCAAACTCGGCGGTTCAGTATGTTATAATAGACAAAACAAAAGTCGAGCGATCAAAGCTGTTGCGGCAGCAGTGTGTGGAAAAGATCAAACATGTCTTGTATTGCCGGCTGGGCCCGTTATAATCTCGGCCCGAGTTCTAGCGGTCGCGCCGAAATACTCGAAACTTTGGCGGCCGGAATGACGGCGCTCGAATGACGGACGTGCGGTGAACACGAGGCCATAGTAAATGGATGTATCGTTACTTTCGGCGCCGTCATCTCTTTCTCGGTGACGGCTGCGGTGGACAAACGCACTTACAGTTGATAACGTAATAAGTACCTAATAAGAGTTACAAGACTCCAAGTTCGTAAATATAGCAATACTATCACGTTTGTATTACTCGAACGGCAATCACCCACATTTATCTATATGAAAAGGGAATAAACCTCCATCTAACAAGGGTCGAGAATATTGCCAATAACTAGGGTTTTCTATAAATAGGATTTTCTTTTGGGATTCTTCCCCATAGATAATTCCATGTCCTATTCCCATCGTGATTTGAGAATTGTGTTTTGTTTTATCAAATAGGTTGTATTTTTGCATTTTTATAGGAATCTATTTTAACTCATTGTTATTGAAATTTATCCCCTCCGTGCCTCGGAAAGCACGTAAAGTATTGGACCCAGCTGTCATTCGTGTATCTTTGACAATCCGTAAGGGTCGTCAGAAGCCCGAAACTCTAATAACCAGTCTTACCAAGGGGTATCGTATTACCCAGTAACTGGGTTGTGGCGGTCAGATAGGCAGTCGCTCCATGTAAAATACTGGTATTCAGCTGGATCGGGTTAGACTGGAAGCCGACCCCAACATAGTTGGGAAAAGGCTGGGCAGATGATAATTGAAAATTTTCCAAGAAATTATAAAAAAGTGCATTGCATCCATTGAACAATTCATGTGCCCGCAAATCTCGTTATAATTTTAAATTTATTTATAATTCACCGCTCAACGTAATTAAAAACGTCGTTCGTTAGTACAATCGTTTAAATATTACAGAGACCAAATGATGTTTTAAATAAGCAAGCAGGCAAATAAAATACACACTACTCATTAATAAAGGCCCATTTGAAACGTCGCTTGGACAAACCCGGAATGCACATGAGTAAAGTCTCATGATCATAAAAATGAGATAACACCGGTGTAGTGTATAATCATTGTAATAATTTACCGTTTCCTACATTACCTACCTACCTACCTACATAACTTGTTCTGATAGTCGTAACAAGTTGAACAGCTGATGGGTACCGACAGCAATATAAATCGCACAGTATAAAAGCCTGACTTTCATTACTGCCTGAGCATCTAGTTAATAAAAATCATAAATTATTTTACTGACAGAAAACACACATCTCAAACCAAGTCAAGAAGCATGAAATTCTGCACAGGAGATCCGTTCAGGAGTTTTGAAAATTCATTAATTCATGAAAAAATCACTTTTATTTTTCGCGAATTTGAAATTTTTCTTTACGTAAAAACCTAATTCGAACTATTACGAATATTTTAAAATGAAAAATAGCCAAATCGGTCCTGCCGTTCTCAATTGATGCGCTTACAAACGAAAAGCATTTAGTTTTTTTTTATATAGTGGATATACAATGGAAATAGGACTAAGTAGTAGTAAGTCAACACTCTCCCTATCAATGTATTAGAAAGAAAGAAAGAAAGAAAAAGCATTTATTTGCGGCAAACATGACGCATAAAAAAAAGGATTTATTAGCATTTATTCTTCTATTTTATAGTCAGTTCCTAGCTATTTATTCCGTATGTTGCACCTGCCATGTGTTGTCTCTACATCACCCTAAGGTTGACTAGTAGAAAATGCCTCAGGCATTAAGTCCGCCTTGGTACCTACAGTATTTTTTTACTTGTGCATAAAGTTTAAAAAAAAAAAACCACTCCTAAAGCAGTTTTTGGCTGCCACAGTAAAAACAACCACACAAGCACAACCACAGTACAAATTGTCTCTCACCAAATAAAGGAAAACATCTTAAAACGCTAACGATGATTAATATTTCCTTATAAAAATTTCCAAAACCATTCACAATTCAGTTCTCTCCATTCAATACAGCACGATTTTCGTTTTCTCGTAAAGCGGTGCGAAAGTGGAACACGGTAATTATTGAGACCCTACAGGTAGATATTGCATAACAGAAATATTTCGACGAGGTATAAAGGCTCCCGACAGACAGGCGCGACGCGAACATCTTTATCGAAACTTCATGGAAATTGTTTACCGGAGTCGCGTCGCGCCTGTCTGCGGAAGCCTTAATGCGTGTTCACAATGTGAGTTATGCGGTAGGTCCAATTATCTCATCATAATTATATTTTTGGCTTGCAAATGTGAAATGTTTACAGCTGATGTTTATTGAAATATTTTGTTTAATCATTTTATGGCAATAATAATAATGTTCATTTTATGAAAATGAAAATGATTCAAGATTATTTCATTTTATTTGGATTTATAAGGTACAGTGCACATGTAACATGGTCAAATGGTCAAAGTTCGAATTTTTGTTTATCTCTCAAGGTTAGTAGAATGATCCAATAGTGAATTTTTGTGAATCAGAATTAGAATCAGATCAGCGCGGTCATTGCGTAACACACTAATAGTAGCAAAGACTTTCATTTTGACAGTTCAACAACATTAATTACTTTATTTACGTTGTTGAGCAGATATTTTTTTGAAGCATTTAAAACGATGGATTAACAATATCTTTCAAATGATTCAGATTGAGATTAAATAAAAAAATAATAAATAAATAAAAATATTTATTTGCACCTTTAAAATTACATAAAGAAACTGGTTTACAATAAAATAGGCCAAAAGGTAGTTACATTATTTAACATGTTAGAGTTGCAACTAATGTGTGTTGAAAGTGTGTTACGCAATTCGGATGTTATACAGCACCCTAATTATTGCGTAACACACAATCACTATTGATTGTGTGTAATCTGAATCATTTTGAAGCAAATTGCTAATCCACTGCTTTATAAGTTCGAAAAATTTGTCTGCTCAACACGTACAAAATAACGCAATGAATGTTGTTGAACTGTCAAATTGAAACCGATTCCGATTAATTGTATTACGCAATTAGGGTGCTGATCAGACTGTCTAATGATTTTTATTCGAAAACTACACTTTTGCCCTCGACACGCTAAGTAGAAGACTTGTATGATTTATATGAATATTGTTTATTAATAATACTTTTTCTCAAACAATGTTGTGGAAACTTCTGATACTTTAGATGAATGATCAAGTTTGAAACAGTTGACATTTCTATTGACTAGACGAACTCGGTATTCGTTGAAAAACAATTTACTTATCTATTTTATTTAATAATAACTCTGACCTTTCTAATAAATATACCTATTATCCTTTTTCTGGGTTAAAGAGGCGATCACTAACTTTAATTTAAATAATATCGCCGCAAATGTACTCTAGCGGGACAATAAACACGTCTTAGAACGAATTTCTATTTTAATCAATATGTTTGTGGGGTGGAGGGCTTGTGGCTCAGCAATAACAGCCACACGGGTCGATTGATCAGGTTAAGCTACGCTTGCCGCGGTTGATCAGTGGATGAGTGACCATCTTCACATACCAAGACCCGTCCGTGCCTCGGAAAGCCCGTTAAACCGTTAATCCCGCCTGTCATTCGTGGATCTTTGACAGTCGTTACGGGTCTTCAGAGGCCCGAAAGTCTGACAACCAGTCTTACCAAGGGGTATCGTATTACCCAGTAACTGGCTTGCGGAGGTCAGATAGGCAGTCGCTCCAGCTGCATCCCATTACACTGGAAGCTGACCCCAACATAGTTGGGGAAAGGCTAGGCACATGATGATGCTGTTTTTTACATTTCTGTGATGATGGTGTTTATTGGATGAATGAATTACGGGTGGTTAATAATATATTTTTTTTTTGTTCTGCCAGTTTTTTTAATTACGTACCTAGATAATATGTAATTCCTCTATAAGAAAGCTTATTAAAGATTGTTGATTTCCTTGTTTGGTTTTATGGTTACGAGTCTATGTACCTACTGTGCAAGTATTGATGAAGTATGTGTTGTAGTTATAATTTATGATCAAAGATCACAGACGAAGATCTGATGACGTCATTTTCCCACGATGATATAACGATAGCAACCTCACTCATAATCCAAAGATTGAACAAATTCCTCAAGCATGAACCAAGCTTTATCTTAACCGACCTACAAGACTCGTAACGCGGAACACTTACATCTCAAAACGGTACGTGATTCAGCGACTGCAACCGTCTCCCTCACTCCTATACAGATGCATCATCTGTCCCGCTCTAAGATTTCACTTTCTCCGCAATGACCATCAACATAGGAAGTGACAATGAAATGACCGCCATCAGTTGCACGTGACGTTTTTATTGTACTCATAAGTTATTATTACGAAATAATAAAACATAAGAGAAAAGTTTGTTTGGTCCAGAGGGAAATTTCCGAAAAAATGGCTCACGGAGAATTTAGGGAATTCACCCGATTTTTCAACTTTCGCTAATCCTAAAAGATTGAAACACTTTAGATAGTAATTGGCAATTTTGCACTGAAAAAACTGTCGACATTTTTTATAACCATTCCTGATACCTTTTTCTTTTTTGTACTGTTGCAATTTTGTATTACGACAAAAAGCAAAATACAGGGTAGTTTTAACTCGCACTAAATATTGGCATTCGTTGTCCAATAAATTGTCTTTCCAATTTGAATTCAAATACAGACAACTGCATCTGCCATTTTGAAGCATTTTTATTGACTGTTTACGGTCGGTATCCGTAATTAATTGGTATAAAAAAAATCTAGGAAAAGTCTGATCTTACCTTACATCTATACTTTAATATTATAACAAGGTTTTGTGAGTTTATATGTAGGCGGTAATCAACGGAATTACCGATTCGATTCTGAAAATTCTTTCACTGGTGGGAACCTACAGGTCTGCAGAGTGTCATCTAAACTAATAACTATAATAGACATAAAGAATTTGAGTTTTTGTATGTTTGTTTGTTACGCTTTGATGCTAAAACGGCTGAACGGATTATGAATGAACCTGGAGAAGAACATAGGCTACTTTTCATCTTGGATCGCGGGCAACAGGGCAATGGACTAATAAGTATTTTATGTTAAAACTTCACGCGGACGAAGCCGTTTGCCTTTCTAACCTATTTCAATGTAGGTATGCTGTCTAGACGTTAATTGTTCGTATACATCAATCATTATAGATACTATAAAATATCCATTGTGTGTCGCATAGATCTAATCTCCGGCATCAAAGGGTTAAAGACAAGTTACATTGTTATCTACAATCTTGAAATATACAGCAAGTTATTCTAACTATTCTGTACGTTATGCTGTTATAGCTAAGCGAATAAAGCGATATTATTAAAATCTTGCAAAGGAACTTTTTTGTGAAAACCTTTATGAGATAGATCGATAAACCATTTTAAGATGTATATGCATGTTTGTGTGCATGTTTAGTACCTACTTACTTTTTATTTAATTTTCCATATAAGCAAATTCACGTATGTACGTTCTGCATAGCTATTCACAACCACTAGATACGCTGCCTTTCCGTATTGAAAATCAATCAATGTTATCGTACGAGTCCTCTAAACTGAAAAAGTTTTTTTTTTCAGTTCAATTCATATACCTATTATTTATAATATATACAGGAATATATATTATTCATATATATTCCTCTATTTTATCTACAGCTGTTTACTGTCGGCAGCAACTCAGGCAAATCAGGTTATAGAAATGGGTCACTTTCGATACGAGAGTAATTTACAGTTGAGAATGTTTTTGCTTCCGTTTTCCTTAAGGTAAACACGAGGTTTTATAACGGAATATTCCCATCAATCAAATGCAAAGCCCTGCACCAACTCTTGGCAGTTAAAAAAGAATAGTTTTGTTTCTTTTCACTCCTCTGAAGAGGAGATGAGTGGAGAGGAAACGAGACGTACGGAAATAGATCAGTTTGGTTATCTTGCAGAGACAGAATCTGGTTTTCAAATAAACTAGCTTTCAAGAACTTTGAGTTCGTGGTAAAACATTTAGCGACTCTTTTACAACTAGCTTCGTTTCTCTGACTGACTGACTAATCCTACTAATATTATAAATGCGAAAGTTTGTGACAATGGATGGATGGATGGATGTTTGTTACTCTTTCACGCAAAAACTTCTGAACAGATTTGATTGAAATTTGGCACACAGATGGTTTATAACCTGGATTAACACATATGATGCTTTTTATTGCGGCAGTAAGTTCCCGTGGGATAATTTCCGAGCACCACGCGGCCGAAGCCGCTGGAGAAAGCTAGTCTATACTAATAATAAAGCTGAAGAGTTTGTCTGTTTGAACGCGCTATCTAGAACTACCGGTCGGACATGTAAAAATCTTTTTACAGTAGATAGCCTAATTCTTTTAACAACACGCGTAGACCATTAGGAGCCGAGCAAAAAAAAAAATAGAAAGAACGCTAAACGTAAGCTAAGTGATAACGCGGACAGGTGATGCGATGCGATGAGGTGGATCGAGGGAACATGAAATTTCACATTTCATAATTTCACATGATAATTCAAAAGTCTGTAACTGGTTTCATTGAAAAAAATGCTTTGAGTTCCCTTTTTCGGGATTCTTGTTCATGACGTGTCAACAACAAACATAATTACTTTTACTCAACATCCAATATTCCCAGTCAAATACCCCATTTCGCCGATCCGTCATCTCACTCTCCACCCATTTTCCGATACAGCGAGCATCTATTCAAAAATTCCAAGAAATTAATGTTTCCCTAATAAGGCAGTACCTACTTTGTATTTTGTTCTTGACAATCAACCAGCCATGTGTACAACCAGCAAAATAAATAAGTGTCAAGGCTACTATAGAGAGATCTCGCACTCACGTCGTACATATTCAAAGTACTTAGAAGGAAGGTACATAATGCGGACATATTAGGGCAAATAGGTTTGTGTGTTCCGGACAGGTACGTGTGGCGACGACGACAGCCACGGCTGTTGGCGGAGCTGCGCGCTGGGACCAATCTTTTAAGTGAGGCGCCACTGACGCGGGCACTCCGCACTCTCAACCTCATAGCCTGTGACACGGACCTATTCTGTTGTTCTCTGTGAAATGTCCAGGGATATTATTATTATTATTATTATTCTCTGAGTGAGTTCACGAAGAATGCATTGTTTGTAAAAAGTTAAGAAAGAAAGAAAGAAAAAGTATTTATTGCTACTCGTACAGGATCATAAACTAAACTAAACACAGATAAAAATAAAAATAAAACAAATTGTATAAAAAAGTAACAAAAGGAAAAAAAATGAAACAAAGTCCTATACGAGAAAAAATATATAGTTACAAAATTTTATTATAATAAGGAGTTAATAATAAGCTAGGATAAGAGTTTAGATAAATAGTGTACATTTTATTATCGGAATAGGTTTCCCTGTAAGGATAGATGTAAGTTGGGAAATAAATAAATAAAAAAGCCCGATTCAAATTTTCTGCCCGCGGCTTCGCCCGCGTAGATATCGGAAATTATCCCATGGGATCGTGCTACCAGGACAAAAATTAGCCTATGTTCTTCCCCAGGATAGCATCTATCTTTTTGCCAAATATCAAGGAATGAACGAACGATTTTTAAAAAAATTGTCTGCCTGCCTAGACATGCATACAGACAATTCTTTCTTTTTTTGTTATATGTAGTTACCGTAGGTATATACTTTTATTATGTATTTAATAAAAAGCTGTTATTTTGACTTTACAAACAGACATTTATCTGTGAAGATATTTTTTTCTGACTGTACCTACATAACTGTTTTGTTGACTGTTCATCTCGATGAGACGTGACAGAGTCTCCGTTTGAGAAAGGGAATGATGTATCATCCTTTATGTGTTCACTTTAATATATTTGTGAGTCGCGTTGCCAAATATGTAAGGAACGTAAAATTGAGGAAAGTCACGATATTCTTGCTGGTTTGTGATTAATGTGAATATTTTTTTGTTTGCGGAATTTTGCACGCTTTTCTTAAGAAAAGTAGTCCAGAATCCGGACCCAGATTGGCCGAAGCAAGTAAAACAGTTCAGGTGGAGATTCATAAACGACTCCGCCTTGTAGTGTAAATGTTTCACAAACGATGGGTCACTTAATAATATCATGTCCTGCGCGTCCTGTCAGCTGCATGTTACAGGAACTGCTGGAAGCTGGTGATGGCGACAAACAAGTAGCCGAATTTTGGGCACAGTCCATTTAGATTGCCATCAACACGCTAAGAAGAAATCTGTAGTTCTCGTACCTACCTTTTTTAACGATTCAACCATTTTAGATACAAGTCGGCACGATTGGCGCAGTGGTTAAGCGATTGACTGCTGCGCTTCGTGTCGCGGGTTCGACTCCCGCACGGAACAAATATTTGTATGACCTACAAGTAGTTGTTCCGGGTCTGGCTGTTTGTGTATATGAGAAAGTTTTTTTTTTTTTTAAAGATAGCCACCATGCATAATCACTAGCAATGGCTTTCATTTTAACAGTAAAAAAAAATAAAAATGTTTTACTGTCGCCAGTTAATACAATCAGCTTAAAGTAATCCAACATTTGCATCGTATTGATGTATTGTACAAAAGGTAACTACTGCTACTGATTCCCAAGCTAAGCTTGAGCTTGTATTATGGGAAACTTACAGTGATCAACCGCAGGAGGTATCACATAATAAATACGAATACATTGGTTTGAGTGTCGCTGCAATAGACTTGCAATGTTCTTAAGATAGTTTTCTGTAGTTTTTATTCTATAATCTAATTTTTAATTTTATTTGAGTTCAACAGATGTGTGTGTGTGTGTGTGTGTGAGGGTGTGTGTATGGTGTGAGTGTGTGTATGTGAGAGTTTGTTTAGAAGCATTGTGTGATATATGTTACGCAATACATGCCAGTAGGTCTTCTATCTTCTGATAGTCTAATAGTTGAAGCCATTCAGAGACTTTACCTTTAAGTTCGTGTCTGCTACGAGAAACAGTTCAACGACATTCAATTTGAAGTTCAATTCATTCAACAGTTGAGCAGACTTTTCGAACATTATAAAGCAATGGATTAGCAACATCCTTCAGAAGGCTTCAGGTTGTGTTTGATTGCAATTTATTGTTGTTTTGCAATTAGGATGCTGAGGGCCTAGACAAGTGCCAATTGCTGTTAAGCATTTCGTTTTATAACGACTTTCAACACATTGAAACCGAGAATCTTATTACAATAAAATTGTCTCATAAATTAACTAATGCTGTATTTAAATTATGGCGCTGCACAATACCAGTTGTATGTCATACCTGGAGGAACCTTGGCTCCTAAAACACAGGCTTTTGGCCTAGTTTAGGAGGCATCAGTTCGTCCTATAATGTGACTCTATTGTACAATATATTTTTAATCCTGTGTACTTATGTATGTTTTCCAAGTGTGTACAAATAAAATTATTATTATTTATTTGTTATAGTATAAGCTTTTCGGTAACTTATATATACATTTTTTACTTTTCTATTACCACTGATAGAATGTCACTTTGCCTAGGCATATAGATACAGTTCAGTTTCTGCACCTAATAGTTAACTGTAATTTAGGACTGGAACTAACTGATTTCACTGACTTAACTTGTCGATAGAGCCTCCAGAAGAAGTAATTTTATAGTTTTGTGACCAGCTTAAAATGAGATTTCACCAATTTGTCTACTGCCATATTATTTATTTATTTATTTATATAGGTATCAATTGCTTGCTGCACTTACAGTAAGTACACACCAAAGCGCGCAACAAGCCAACAACATAACATTTAACTAAAAAACTTCATACAGACATATATTACTGATGTCATTTAACTTTCTACATGTCATTGTAAACAGATTTTTATTGATTTTTTATAGATGTAACATGTCGTTGATAGATTTCAAACAATAGCCCACGCCTACAAAGCATTGGTAAACATAATAAATCTCAACTCTCTTCTTTTATTAATTTGTGCTGTCACATTATGTGCACTGTTGAAATAGACGTATACAATATTATTGTGTAAGAGCTATTATTGTATTGAGTAGAGTTTTTATAATGGACAAAACGAAAACAAATCGGATTTCATGGGTTTTCGTTATTTTACGCAATACCCTAAATTATTTTCTAAAATAAAAGTAGTCTTTTTTTTTGAGGATGGGAAATCATCAAATTTATGCACAATCATTGCATAAACACCTATCAAAGACATCATTACTCATCTAAGAAAGTTCAGCCCTGTCAGGCCATTAAAAGCATTGTTGGAAGTTTATTTGATGAACAGTCGGCAAAAGACATCGGTGTCGAACAAAGTCGGTGCACTGGTGACCCTGGCAACGGCCCTGACTTACAAGCTTTTTTTTTTTTGAGGATGGGAAATCATCAAATGACTCCTCCCGCTCTGGGCGAGCGAAGGGAGTGTCAGACTCTTACTAACTAAAACCCACCCGTGTTCCTTCCTTAGCCCTTTATGTTCCAGGGCAGCGGTAACCCTTTCGGACGATCCCGCTACCCTGGCAGGCTTCGGCCCTATGGGGCCCCGTCACTCATGCTGACATCTCTTTGAGGCGCGCGTGGAACACATACACGCCGTCCGGCACAGGCCTAGTCCTGATCGGACGGTGAGTTACCCATTACTCACCGCCCGCAGGCCCGCGCCTACGGTGGCCGGGAGTCGTCACGCGGCTCCCGACGCCCGGAGCGTCTCCCGCGGCGGCTGAGGCGTGAGGTGCGTTCCCTCGCCCACCCCGCCACCTCCTTCGCTAGCATGACTGCTTCGCAGAAGGAGGTGACTGCCTCCCACTCCCTCTCGCCCCGGACCATGGCTTGAACCAGGGCCGGACGCGAGAGGTCGCCGCCGCTGCCGATCGCCTCTACGAGGACACGGCGGTGCTCTGCCTAAGCAGGGCAGACCTCCACCGTATGCTCCACCGTGTCCTCTGGGCGATCCTGACAGTGGTGACACCCGGGCGTCTCCTCCCGCCTGATGATGTGCAGGAACCTCCCGAAACATCCGTGTCCGGACCTGCGTCAGGCGGTAGGTGAGAACGCCGTGACGTCTCTCTAGCCACTCCTCAAAGAGGGGTCTTACCGCCGCTATCGTGGCGTGCCCTGCGCTGGGTTGCGATAGTCGCTCCTTCCATGCCGCCATGAGATCGCGCCGGAGGTTCTTCCGCTCCGCCGCGGTTTGCCGCGAATGCGGAGTATAAAAGTAGTCTAAGTTACTCATTATTAAATCAATAATTATCTGCCCGTGGAAGTCCCGTTAAAATTGGTTCAGCACTTTCGGAGATTAGCCGGAACAAACAGATAGACAAAAATTGTAAACATGGTTTTTTTCAGTGTAAATACCGTACCTAAATTATTTCATGTGAATTTAGTAAAAAGCTGTTATTTTGATATTACAAACAGACAATCAATTTTATTTTTTCGTATATATTTGTATAGACTAGCGACCCGTCCTTGCTTCGCACGAGTGCAATGGCGACATGTCAGAACAGAACAACGAGATTTCTGTACTTTCTCTAAGTTAAATTTTAATGTATTATACACATATACCTTCCTTAATAAATTCTCTTTAATGATGGTGAATACTCATCAAAATCCGTTGCCTAGTTTAGAATAACAACGCGGTCATACAGACAGACACGAAAAGCGACATTAATTTTTTTTTATTTTTTTTATTCAATATTTCGTAAATAACACCGTAATAGCTATAACGCCAACGCAATGTTACTACCACAAAGATACATATACATCTAACTTACATTGACTACCCAAAAATACAATAAAAAAATACAATCATACTAACAATTAAAATTACAATAAAAAATACAAACAAAATACAATTAAAAATACAATTAAGTACAAATACCATTAAAAATACAATTAATATCACTTCTCAACATGAATGTACCTATAGATATAGATTTTCAATTATTGGAGAGATTGCTCCTCCCAGAGGAGCAATTTCCGTATCTTTAAGACCGTTCGCAATCTAATCTCAGTCTCTCAGTTTCGACCTGTCAACACCTCTTACCCTCATTTTTGACAATGGTTGTCACTGACATGAGTTACGGCTAGATATTGAAGTGCGGAAATTGGCAACCGTTTCAGAAAATCAAAAATTATTTCTCAATTCAGAAACCAATAAGTATATACCTACATACTAAATCATTTTGTTTAATGTTAGGTATAGTATCAAATACACCGGGTATTATACAAAATAGATTTGTATATTTTGGTTTGTCAAAACTCAACTTGTCAAACTCTTAATAAGGTAATTCCTTCAATGTAGCCCGTGATTTTCAATTTCTTTTTTAAATTTCGTTACCTGAAGTAATGTCAAAGTAGAGTTTGACAAGATCTCAATCTCAACACAATGACAATAGCAGCAATGGCTTTCATTCTGACAGTTCAACAACATTCATTGCGTTATATATGCAGGCTAGGACAACCCTCCTCTCTTTGAGATGGAGTGGGCTGTAATCTACCACGCAGGCCCAGTGCGGGTTAGTAGATGTCATGTGTTCGAATTTTTGGTTCTTGGACAAGCCAGTCTCCTCACGATGTTACCCTTCACTGTTTTGGGAACAGTGGTGATTAAATTATTTACACGAAGTAAAGCGGCTGCCTGGGTTCGAACAGTCTACCCGTAAGGCGGAACTGATACCACTGAGCCACTGCTGCAACGACTATCGGTAATCATTATAATTTAGGATGACAGAGCGTCATTGGTCTTTTAATCCGAATTTAAAACTAATCGTAGAACCAATGCAAAAACTTTTATTTGTATGCACTGTAGTTACTAACACATGGAATGAGCTATGGAATCATTTCTAAAGCTTTCCATATCCTTTGAAAGACACAAACCGTATAATAAATAACATCAAAGGGTTTGACGGCTGTCATGTTCGTCTTTCACGGACAACGATATCAGAGGGACGGTAGGCGTTTTGTTATTGCCAAGTCTTATAATTATGTCTGTTCAGTAAGAAGAATAAACGTAAACGACGCAAAAGGAGTACGTAAGGATCGTAGCAGGTGACGTTCTGAAGTTTCTGCCTACCCCCGTGGGAAGAAGACGAGAGTTTATGTATGTATGTAGTTAGAAGAATTTGATTAATCCTTGATGAAAAAAGTTTCTCATGCTTTTTTTTTGCACACCTTGTTTTTTTGTACACCGTATGTACAGCAGTGCGATTCTGTAACTATCTCACCGTGAAAACTTAGGTGAAGTGAGCGTGGAGTGAGCTGTCATTCCAACTAATGCTAGGGATTGACACTGTTGACAGCTCACTCTAAGCTCACTTCAACGATCGGCATCATCCCATGGGAGCAGAAACTAGAGTCTGTCTTGCATAGGGTCGCAGCATAATGTTGAGCGATAGCCGTTTTGCGTGGATATGACGCATGTCAACCATTTGTTATTGTTTTTTTTCTTTATTTTTTTTTTATGTTCTTTTTTGCGTCATGTTTACCGCAAATAAACGTTTTTTCTTTCTTTCTTTACAGCACTCCACCGTCTAAGATTCGATCTTATGCCACATACCTACTCATTTTGCTTCGATAACGTTCATACATCTAGACATATAAATTGAAATATCAGAAAATCTCTTAAGGGGTCATTGTACTCATCATAATAAACAACTTTTAATATGGTACCAACCCAGAGAAAGGACAAAAATCAGCTGTCCCCTAGATTTTGTCGGGTTATATTACCTACACTCTAATTGCGTAACACACGATCAATCGGAATCTAAATCATTTTGAAGCAAATTGCTAATCCATTGCTTCATAAGTTCGAAAAATTTGTCTGCTCAACACGTAAATAACGCAATGAATGTTGTTGAACTGTCAAAATGAAACCGATTCCGATTGATCGTGTGTTACGCAATTAGGGTGCTGTTCCATACATTTATACTGTGAACATATAGAGTACCTAGGTAGCAGATTTTTACTCGCGTTTTTTTTTCAATTACTCTTTGTATACAATTGCGATTTTGGTAAAAACAAAGTGATAAAAGTACTCGTTTGATCACGATACTGCTGTTGATATTCGTTTGACAATTGGAATCGACGTGTTAACGTTCTTTGCAAAGCCCATACGGACCTTCATGAGGAAAGAATGTCTGTTGATTGACAGAGCCTAAGCTTGCGTGGATTACAACAACAGGAATTTTAACGTCCGTCCACATGGCAGTACCATGCGCTGGACGGCTTTTAGCATTCAAAACAATAGCAACATATACTACGTTCACGATTTAGGTTCCAAACATGGAAACAAACACATATTTTTGGAACAACGATTTTAAAACCTATAACACACAAAGTTCAGTTTGTGCTACAACTATAAACATTTTTTCAATAGTGGATACTATTTATTCTGAAATCAACTGAATTAAACATTGTATAAAGTTGATATTCGTTCAAGTAGAAATAACATCAATTGGAAGCAAGGAATGGTACGCACTTGTACGCGAGCACAAAGTTTATTTAGTAGGGATCATCCAACAAGCGATTCCCTTTCGAATTATGATAATGAATTCGGTAACAACTGATGAAATGCCTACCAAAGATATTTTTACGACCACAAACAAACCTGCAAAATTCTTGTGGTTTATACCTACTATCCTTATACGAACTACATCATTATTATCATTTCTTTCTACGGGACATAGGCCTTCTCCAAGCATCACCACATTGACTTATCCATCCGGTCTATTCCGTAAAAATCTCACCGTGAAAACTTAGATGAAGTGAGCTGTCATTCCTCCTCATAAAAGAGATGTACATACACTATTGACAGCTTACTTTAGGCTCACTCCACCTCGTTGTCACGATAAGATTTTTACAGAATAGATAGGCTGTACTTCTTACATTCAGCGGAGTCCTACAACTTGCCCAAGATCTGGAATAAATTAAAATATTCTAGTAGAAAAACACATGTTTCTTGATAAATTACTTACATATAACACACACCATAAATGCCTGTACACGATCCGACATAAATCAAAGTAAGAGTCTATGAAAGAAAGCCCTCGTTATTCATAAATTCAGAAAGTCCTCGTTATGCAGTAAGTCAAAATAAAATAAAAAGATATGCAAAACTAAATAAAATCATAAATAGATGCAATAAATTTAGGAAACAACAAAAATACAATTCCAATAATATTAAACTAAGGAAGGAACGTGTTTTTCTAATAAATAAATTAAAAAACTATGAAATTAAATTAGAAGATAGTAAAAACATTTATCACATTGACACTCAGCGATTACAGTCTGAAGTTGAGGTACTTGAAGAGTCACTACATTTACATTATATTAAGTATGTGAGCTCTCAAAAACAAATTAAGGAACACATCCTTGCTGCAAATGAGTTGGTGGAAATGCGTAATGATGAGGCAGGTAGAGTGGACCCGATGACTCTGAGCACCACTCAATGTTCTTGTCAAAGGGAATCCAACCTTGAGGCTATCCAACCTGAGGCAACGGAGGACCCGTCCCAGTCTGGAGGAGCTCGGGACTGTGTCCCCGATCAAGATACACCACATGTTGCACAAGGTTCATGTCAAGTAGCACACACAGAGCCTTATGCTGTCACTTCTTCTAGTAAGGTTTGTTGTTGTTCTGTTATGTTTTCAGATAGTTTAGGGAGAGGGTTAGGTAAATTAATGAGTAATAACCTGAGTCAATCTGCTGTTAATTATTGTATGCCTGGGAAATCCTACAAAGAGATAATGTCATCAATAACTAGCTATAAATATGATCCTAATGCCATTATATCTGTACTTGTAGGTAATAGTGCTAAGGTAAAAATAAATGACATCACTGACAGTGTCACTGAAATCTTGAAGATTAATTGTCAGAAAATAATATTGTGTGCTTTCCCATACTTTGAGCACTTATCAAGTAGGCAAAATTATTATATTCATATGCTAAATAACCATATACATTTATTAGTTAATCACTATAGTGACAAACTGATATTTTTTGACACCAACACTTTTGTTGAGCCATTCAAATCGACTAGGGATACAGCGTATCTGCCTATTAGTTTTAGACGTCAAATAGCAGGGCTATTAGCTTTTATTATTAACTCAGACATAAGTAGTATGTCGAAGTCTAATGTAATTAGCACCATAAAAATTAGTAATAATACTAATATTAAGGTGGTTAGCAACAATAGTTTAAACTAGTCAGTAAGACAACAGAAGGTACCAATAACAATATCGTTAATCTCACCTCCAACAAGGTATCTTCTAGCACTCAATTAGTTAAGAGTAAAAATGGGGCTAAGCAGAATTCCTTGAAATTGTTTCATCAAAATATTCAAGGTATTTCTTCCAAATTATTAGAAATTGAATTGTTTTTAGAAAAAACAATGTTTGATATTATTTGTATAACTGAACACTGGTTGAAAGATTATGAAATGCTAATTAATTACGAGAACTACAGTGTGGGCAGTTGCTTTAACCGAAAATCCATGCTGCGTGGAGGTTCATTAATTTTAATTAAAAATTCTATAAAATATAAGACTCGTAAAGACATAGTGGAACTATCGGTGGAACATAGCATCGAGTTGTCCTGTGTTGAGCTAGATAAGCATTTTATAGTGTGCGTATACAGACCTCCAAACTATCAAAACTACTCTATTTTTGAGTCAGTAATGGAAGATGTCATGGCAAAACTTGCAACTGGTAATAAATCAGTAATTATTTGTGGTGACTTTAATATTAATATTTTGGAAATCAATTCAAATAGCAACAGATTATTAAACCTCTTTAAATCATTCAATCTGTCAAATGTGTTTTTGGAACCTACACGAATAACTACGGCTACTACTACATGTATTGATAATGTTTTCTGTTGCTGCGAATATCTAGAGAAGGCCATTGTAAATTATCTCCCTTCTGATCACAGCGGTCAAACCGTTTATTTTAAGTCCAACACACCGATACAAAAAGTGCAGATTCAAACTAGACCAATAACATCAAGTAATTTGAATAAGTTTAATATAACTTTAAATAGCAAGTTAAATGCTCAGGGCCTAAGTATGACTAGTGGTAATATTTTGTATAAAGAATTATTTTCATTAGTACAAACAGAGTTCAATCATTATTTTAAGAAGAACTCTAAAACTATTTGCCCTAAGTTTTTATTCAGTGACTGGGCAACTAAAGGAATCAGAAAAAGTAGGGACAGGTTATTTGAACTGTATGGCCTTAAGCCGTATATTAACACGGATACTTTTAATAAGTATGTTGCTACGTATTCTAAAACTTTTAAAAATATCTGCAAAGCAGCTAAAGCTTCATTCATTAGTAACAAGATTAAATCAGCAGACAATAAAATAAAGACCGTTTGGAAGATTATTAACAATGAAACGAACAGGAACAAAACACGTAATACTGATTTCTCACTTAACACTTCCCGCGGTCTCATTAACGATAACATCGATGTTGCTCAGGAATTTACAACTTTCTTTACCAATATCCCAATTAAAACTACAGAAACTTTAAATTCCTCGCCCGCACTAGCTATAGAATTATTAAGAGCGAATGTCTCAGCCTGTACTGTGGAATTTAAATTTAACCATATTAACCCTATAGTCATTATAAAGGCATTTAAGCAACTTAAGATTAAA
Source organism: Apamea anceps (assembly GCA_951799955.1). NCBI lineage: Eukaryota > Metazoa > Arthropoda > Insecta > Lepidoptera > Noctuidae > Apamea > Apamea anceps. Next base: position 3,407,094 of record OX637508.1, on the reverse strand, counting down.
CTTACCGAAGATCTGTGGGGCATGTCTACTAAAGTTTGTCAATCCATTATTGAGACAATTGCACCCTACTTAGCTCTAATATTTAATTTGTGTGTAGATCAAGGGGTATTCCCGGATTTAATGAAGTTCAGTAAAGTTATTCCACTTTTCAAATCTGGGGACAGTAAAGACACAAATAATTATAGACCCGTATCGGTTTTGCCGGTTTTCAGCAAGGTGTTTGAAAAAGTAATGTTAAATCAAATGCTCAATCATTTCAATCGTAACAACATCCTACACGATCAACAGTATGGTTTCACCAAAGGACGTTGTACAACTGACGCCGGTGTCGCCTTATTAAAACACATCTTTAACGCATGGGAAGAGGCACAAGATGCAATAGGCATCTTTTGCGACCTATCCAAGGCATTTGACTGCGTGAATTACGAAACACTGCTGTTGAAACTTGAGCATTACGGACTGGGTAAACTAGCTCTTAGCTTATTAAAATCATATTTAAATGATAGATTTCAGCAAGTTCAAATAAACGGTGTGAACTCATTGGGCTCAAAAGTCAAAATGGGTGTACCGCAGGGCTCAATATTGGGGCCGTTCCTATTTTTAGTATATATAAATGATTTACCTCATTTACTAAAAACCCGGCCACAAATGGTGTTATTTGCTGATGACACATCACTGATTTTTAAAGTAAGCAGACGTGCACAGGAGCTTGACGACGTAAATAACGCTATGCTTATGGTCCATAATTGGTTTACTGTAAATAATTTAGTATTAAATGAGAAAAAAACTAAATGCATTAGATTCGCTTTACCGAATGTTAGAAGTAGTGAATGTCACGTTGTATTGAATAGGGAGATACTTGAATTCGTCGAAAATACGGTTTTCTTGGGGATCACGCTTGACTCAAAGCTGCAGTGGGGTCCTCACCTAACATCACTTGCAGGGCGGCTAAGTTCAGCCGCTTACGCTGTTTGGAAAATCCGTCAATTAACAGACGTGGATACCGCGAGACTGGTCTATTTTAGTTACTTCCATAGCATCATGTCTTACGGTATTTTGCTGTGGGGACGGGCTGCAGATATTGAGTCTATTTTCATCCTGCAAAAGAGGGCTATCAGAGCCATCTACAATCTCAGCAGACGCGAATCTCTAAGGGAACTGTTTAAAAAAATTAACATCATGACGGTTCCTTGTCAATATATATACGAAAACATTATGTACATTCGGAAAAATCTACATCTTTTTAGTAAGATAAGTGACAGGCATAATTTTAACACTAGGAATAGGAACAAACTAGATCAACCGCGTTTCAGATTGTCTAAAGTAAAAACTTCTTTTATGGGGTACTGTGTAAAATGTTATAATAAAATACCACTCGATATTCTTCAACTAAATGAGAAGAAATTTAAAACATGCATTAAACGCACACTATGTAGACAAGCATATTATAAATTGGATGAGTATATCGTTGATAAAAATGCTTGGCTTAATGCTGGTCCTGCTCCACAGGCACTTGGGTACGCTAGTTGATTGCAATTTCAATATTTGGAAGAGATGCTTCCCCTTTTTGTTTTATTTTTTTTAAATATTTTTGACATTACGAACTTAATGTATACTTTATTCATTCAAGTTTTAATTCTTAATATACTTCAATATTATATACCTCTTCCCGATTGGTAGTATTTTTTTCTTTTTTCTCATATTTAAATAAATTGCAAACTATAGTTTTGTATAATTTAGAAGCATTTTTTTAAATTTTGTAAATGTAAGAACCATGGATTCGTTTCTTTTTTTTTACGATATTTTGATGTTGACTTGACAGAGCTCGGCAGTTAAGAATATGTCATGCTCACTTAAATGTCTCACTGGTGGTGGCGCGTGTGTTGGATCATTCGGTTCCCTACGAAATGGTTGAGCTGGATGGTGCTGATCCACGCGTCATGTTCGTGAACGGGCGCCGTCGGTTGAGACTGGTCATCTCTTAACTGCCAGGGCTTATTTTTGAATTTTATATTTTAAATTGTTTAGTTTTTTTTACATTGTTCTCACATATAGAAGCAATAAAAATAATGTACCCAGGATTTTGTAATAATATCTTGATTTAAAAGAGTGTCCGTGGAGTTTCTTGCCCGTTCTTCTCCACAGAGATCTACGTTTTGGAATGGGCAACTAGCTTCAATTTTCTGACTAACTGACCGACAATTTAATTTTGACAATTCAAAAGTGCCTGAAAGGGCTTAATTGAAATAAATGATTTGAGTTTGAGTTTGAGTTTGAGTTTGAGTTTGAGTTTGAGTTTTTGAGTTCATACTCATGCATGCTTCGACCCACTGACTTAGACCGGTGTCTGTTTATTGCAATATGGTACCTATATTATATGGAAAATACTTAATAAAACCTATTATAAGTACCATCGTATTTGCATGTCTTATAGCTGATGAAGAGAGCGTAATGTTATCATACTGTGTAGTAGATAGCATCAAAAGTTAAAAGTAAAAAATAATTTGTTTTATGAGTACATCTCGTGACATTTCTGCGCCCCTAGCGTAGACATTTTTCGTCGGTTATCAAAAAATAAATCAGCTGTTTCATGGAAAAAGGCTACGCGGTCAAAATTAATGGAACCGCATTTTTTTTTAACTGACGAAAAAATTAACGCAACAACAACGGTTGTGGATCGATCCCCCCCGCCAGCCTGTATAAAATTAATATTTTTTTCATATTTCCTCCTAAAATTAACAATCTCGGTTTTAACATTTCGTGAATCACAATTTGCGTTATGTAAAACAATTAGGTATTATCTCAATATTGTTTGTGGAAACGAAATTATACTGAAATATTCAAAGATATGTATAATTTAATGGTTTGAAGATATTCAAGAGTATTTCTAGATTATTATTGCTCCTAGATATTGCACTAAGATACTGACAGGTCATAACAAACAGTTGGCATCTTTTTCAATATCTACGCAGCTAACAATGCACTTGAAAAAAAAAAACATTTCCAATTTTATATTACAATATAGAATTCTATTATTATTTTCAAGATAATATTAATATTATCGAGGACAAATTTTCTTTTATGAGGCGCATAGGGATTATTAATATTATAAAAATGGCATTAGCTTGAAACTTAACTAAGAATTTGGCTATCTTAATGAAAAAATAAATTTGGTCCTATCCAACAAGAAAACTTAATTATATATTTTTTGCAAGTATTTTTCTTGGCTTGACATTGAAGAAAATGTTATACGTAAGTAAGTACATACGTATGTAGCGGTATCTACACTGGCACATGCGAACTACGCATCATACTGACGTCACGCAAAATTCTGCATCGCGCAAGCAGAGTTTACCGTGCGACTAACATATATACGACAGCCCGACATTAATGATCGGGCAGTTGTCCACCAGACACCTTCTGGTCGGAGGATCGTCCCTTTTCTATGGAGTATAAGTGAACTTTACACCCTGTTCCTCATACCACTATAATTATGTATTTCTTTAATAATATTAATCTTGATTTTGTTTTGTTACAGATAGCCTTCAATAATCCAAGATGGCGGATATAATAATGAATTCCACACAAAGCGTACTGAAAGAAACATACGACTATTATCTATGGACGTTATCATTGTCAGGTAAGAGATAAACACCACTAGTAAAAGTATGCATTTTCTGTCAATCAACCTGGTTAGCCATTTCCCAGCTTTTTTTCGAGTCGGCTTCCAGTCTAACCGGATGCAACTGAATAACAATATTTTACATGGAGCGACTGCCTCCATAACCCAGTCAACAGGTAACACAATACCCCTTGGTAAGACTGGTTGTCAGACTTTTGGACTTTTTGTAGATCTTGTCCGACCGATCTGTAAGGACTGTCAAAGATCCACGAATGGCAGCAGTACCAACGGTTTAACGTGCTTTTTGAGTCATGGAGGAGTCTCAATATGTAATGGGTGGTCACCCATCCACGCACCGATCGGGGCAATCGGAGAACCTTCGATCGACCCGTGTGGCTGTTATTATTTAGCCACGAGCCCCTTCCATTTTCGTTCCATTCCGTGCATTTTCTGTATGCATACAATATTTCAATATGCACACAGAAAGTTTGCACACAGTCGCTAAACAATGCGACTCTGACTTAGGAGAACAATACACGGTTTGACCAAATTTATGTCATTTTAACTGAAAAGCGTAAAATAAAGGTATGGCCGACGTTGAATTATTTCTTTTTATATTTATACGATTCAATATTCGGTTTTTACATCCAACTGAGAGACCTATAAAACAAACCGTGTATTATTGTTTAGGGGCTGATTTTTCAATAGTCAGATAGCTTATCTAAGGAATAGGTGTGAAAGTATGTAACAGAGTGGCAAGTTTAAAAAAACGTGCTATTTCCTAGGCGTATCGTCAAAATGTATGCAACGGTTTTTTTTTTTTTTTCTTAGTATCCGACAAAAATTGTTAACACGTTGGGTTCAGAATCATATTATACAGAAGCCCTAGCTGGTAGCAGGTTCCGCGTCGATGTCCCTGCCACCCTGTATTTTCTATACGAAATTAGTCAATAATATGATGACTAGTTGATGATTAGTGTGTGGGTATTTATTCCTGAGACAAAATTTATCTGACCCCTAAAAATTAAGAAAATCTAAAAGAACTAAACTACCATGTCCTTTAAATTTCAAAACGACTGGTTGACACTTCCCATGACCCTGGCTGGCTTTTACCTTGGCCAGAGGCTAAGCATTGCCATACAACGTGGCAATGCCGCCAGGTTCTTGGATACATTACCAGTCTTGGAGTCAGCCATGCGGATGAATTTTTCGACGCTATTTTTAGTTTGTAAATAGTTTTAGTTAATTTTGGATATCATTTTCTTATTTTAGTGTCAGCTTGTAAATTGTAATTGGTACCCTATTAATAAATAAATATTTCCATGTCCTTCTAAGCATACTCTGTTCAATTTTTTTCACTACAACAATTTCTTAACGTCACTCCCATATCTAACACTAAGCATTTAATCCCACATACGGAATTAAGCCGTTGGTTCCGACTGTCACTCATAGTTCTTTGAAAGTCAAAAAGGTTCTTTGGTAGTCAAAAGCCCAAATGTTGGTCTCGCCTATTGTGTTATCCCGTAACAACGTTATGAAGGTCAGATAGGCAGTCGCTCCATATAAAATATTGGTATTTCGCTGCATCCGATTGGACTGGAAGCCGACCCCAACATGGTTGGGAAAAGGCTGGGCAAGCCAATAACATGCCTATAGCGATCCGCATTGTTCGATTTCAAGAGTAAGTGATAAATAAATTGCCTATCTCATCCATACATATTGCAAGGGATCGTGAATAATGCGGGCTACATTTCACCGTCACAACTATTAATAAACAATGGACCGGACTCTAAGCGTTTTGTAAATGAGTATTAATGTATCGGGTTAATTTTGTTTACCGGATTATCTTTCATGTCAACCCTTTTTAGGGTTCTGTACCTCGAGTTCGTTCCGTTCCGTCTGTCCGTCTGTCTGTCTGTCAAGTCCCTTTTTCTTAGGAACGCGTAGAGGTATGAAGCTGGAATTTATATCAAATACTAAAGTCTACTGACCCTTGAAGCTGTGAAAAAATCAAACTTCTAAGCCAACGCAATCAAAAGATACAGCCGTTTGTGCCGCAAATTTTCGACACTTGCAAGGGAATCAAAACCTACAAGGTACTTCCCGTGAACTCAGAATCTTAAAATTTGGTAGGAAGCAACGTCATATAGCACAGATAAAGGAAAAATTGCGAAAACCGTAAATTTTTAGTTACATCATATAATAAAAATATTTTTAATAATTTTAAATTGTACGGAACCGTCGTTGCGCTAGTCCGACTCGCACTTGGCCGGTTTTTTTCCGCAAACTTATATTGTCCAACTGCTGGGCAAAGGTCTTCTCCATATTTTTCCACTTTTCTTTGTGCTGTGCCTTCTCTGTCCAATCGTTTAGAAAGGAGTCCAAATCGTGACTCCAGCGTTTTCAGCGTTTTTTTATTTCAACCCTTACGGATTCAAGATAAAAATCTGTGACTGAAATTTCAGATTCGACGTCTGTTTAATTTATAAAGGAAGTCAAAACATAATACTTATCGCTTATTATATTAATGGAACATTGTTGGCCCTGTGGCAACGAACCTGACTTACGAGTTGTTAGGTCGTGAGTTCGAACCTAGGCTTTACTTTGTGTAAATTATTTCATTACTCCTTTCATTGCTTTCAAAACGGTGAAGGAAAATATCGTGAGAAAACCGGCGTGTCCTAGAACCAAAAATTCGATCAAGACATGTGACATCCACCAACCCGCACTGGGCCGCGTGGTGAATTATGGCCCACTCTCGCTCACGGAGGTCTGTGTCCCAGCAGTGGGAACACTGGGAAAAACTGAGGGAGCACTGGGACTATCCGATCACGACACAGATGTTAGACTTCACAATAAAAACTAAAATCTTTCAGTCGTCAAAATATTATATAACAAAGAGAGATTTTCGTCAGGAAAATACTCGGAAATTTCAGGAAAAGCCATTACTCGGAAAGTTCAGGAAAAGCCATTACTCGGAAATTTCAGGAAAAGCCATTATCACACGAATTTTCCAATACTCGCAATCAGAAGTAGATTTTAAATCCACATAATAATCTACATTGCATTAAATGTTTACGCCTACACCACTGAACGGATTTTGATAACATTTGGCAAGATAGATGGCATCCTGTGGAAGGACATAAACTACTTTTTGTACCGGTAGCACGTCCCCGTGAGATAATCTCGGACATCTACGCGGGCATAATCTATAAGTTTTGTAGCGAAATAAAAACTGATCTTCACTTACACGTTTATTTTAGTCATCTAAAAAAATATTGTAAGCAAAACTTAATTAATGAAGGACACAGCACGGTTCTTAGTATTTCAAAAGACTAAGTTATAACTCTGACGCGACGTCCCTGGTGTTAGAGCCCTATAAATTGCACTATTACGCGTCGGTCACGATACGTTTGCAAACGTTCCTATAACTTCCGCAATAAATAAATATTTGGTAATCCTAAATGGGTAACAACGCACCAAGTCAATCTGTTATCAGGTAGCGAGACAACAATTTATATGACTGTTTTAAATGTAACGTAACGTAACGTTGTTGTATTTACTACTAAAAATAAAAAAAAAACTACTAAATATACGCAAATCCGGTCCTAGACTTCAGGCTGGCAGTCGGAAGGCTCCTGGCTGGCTGGTATCTGAAACCACCAGCGTAGGGTTCGAATCCCAACAGGAAGCTTGCAGTCGCCTGGTCCCAGGCTAGCGGTGGGGCGAATTCAAGATCCGCCTACAGTCTTCGGACAAATCTACAGAAAATAACGAAAAATGATAATCCGAGACGCAGGCAGAATCTTTTATAACAAAAGAGCTGAATACAAGTTAAACCTGACTCGCCTCGAGACAAGTCTTTGATGCTGTTCGTTTAATTTCGGGAGCACTGCCTATTACAAAGAAAAGAATGGAATAAAATATAGGAAACGACAAGAACTTTTGAATAATCAATAGGAACGCAAACATACCCTTGGATTCAGTTGAACAACGAACGAACTCTGTCGTTCAAACCGTTAGATAGATACCTTTAATATCGTGGCAAATTATTACATGGTCAAGCGGAAAAAAAATAATATTATGGACTTCCGTCCTGTGTCCAAAAAAAAAAAACTTCAAATGAAAAATTTCCGTAAGAATTTGAATTTTTAAGAATTTGAAAATTGAATTTTGAATCTAAATGTGTTATGACACATTTAGATTCAAAATTCAAAAAACCATGTGAAGAAAATAACCTATCTGATTAAAAATAAGGTTGGATTTGTTATAAAAAACGTCGTTCGTCATAAAATTATAATGTAGCATTTGCCAATGCTTGTAATGTTTGTAACACTGCAAAAACGGCTGAATGAAATTTGGCATACATATTGTGAATAACCTGGATTAGCCCATACTTTTTATAGTACCGACAGTACGTTCCCGTGGAATAAGCGAGGCAAAAACAAGTAAAGTAAATAAATTAGATACTCGTGTAATGCTCTGTGAGCCAAAAAAGGTATTCTTGTTTACTTAGACACAAGTTAGAAATATTTTCTTACCTAGATTTTTTTAAATTTATGATGAAAATCCTTTATTACTTTGACGATTTATGTCGTCTTTTGTATCGGACAGCTTAAAAGATTTTTGACACAAAATTAAATGGATCTGTCGTTAGCATTTTTAGCAATACATTGTTGCCAATCTGATTATATTTCGATGTTAAATTCAAAACCTGTCAAAACTGTATAAATACCTACATCACTTATTTTTTCAATGATTAAAATAATTGAATCAGGCGTTATTTTGCATTCAATAAACATTAATTTCAATTACAATTGCAGCTTTATTAATGGCGCTAACTAATTAAGTTAACAGAATGAACTCTACATAATTATTTTTGTTATTCATACAATAGTTATTATTTTATTTATGTCTGGTTGCTACCATAAATAATCGTGACTTCACCAGAGTCACATTATCTAAAATATTCTTATTAGTTTAGAAAACTCGGTAAAAAGCTAATACTGTGCCAGCGGCCGCATTCGCGTAGATTTCGTATTTTTTATATTATTTAAGTAGTTGGTTGTTCAGCCGTTTAGCCGTGACAGCAAATAACTTACAGACAGAAAAACAGTTTTGCATTTATTTTCTTAGTATGGATAGTACACCCACTTTTGCTTTTAGTCTCTGCCAAATAAATGTATTTTCTTTACAGAGAAAGAAAAAAAAATACCAACATTCACAATAATTAAAGTAAAATAATACTTTGCAAATTTAAATTAATATTCATGTCTGTCACGCATAACATGGTAATAATGTTTCTTATAGTGTTATTCTTTAAAAATCTCACCGTGAAAAATTAGGTGAAGTAAGAGAATTAGGTGAAGAGAATCCCTAGCGTCAGGTATGATGACAGTTCACTTCACCTAAATATTCTCGGTGAGATTTTAACACAATGTATCGGTTGCTATGTTGAACTATAAATCGGTGGATTTTTTTGCACTGCAATGTACGAGCATAGGTTTTCGCGTTTTACGAGTAATATCAGTCAGTCAGGCTTTGTTTTCAACAAATAAAGCTGGCTCGCGAACGTGCAATATTGACGCTTTCATTTACGATGTTCTACCGGAAATGTTAAAAAATCGTACAATATGTTCGATGAATCATGGCTGGTGCGAATTGGTCCGTTCATATAGCCGGTACTTTGCGCAATAACATTTTTTAGGAAACAAATGGTGACATGAGGCGAGTGTGAGACAGATATCATGCGCGAAAGTTTGGAGAGCCTACTCGTATGTCCAGGGGTCTTATTCTCTATGACATAATTAACTAAACCGTGCAAAATAAACGCAAGATTGGCGGGAATAGCTAAGGAACTGACGTGGTTTCGAAGTAAGGAATCGTCAAGTGATCATAGTGAATTAGGGCCCTGTCCGGCTATGATTCACTGACCGTATTGTACCTACACCCTAAACCCTAAGGCTACGCACGCACTGACAGGTGGCTTACTTGGCGCCTGGAGAAGCCTAGTTACTTCACATCGTTCCATACTCGCTAGGTGACTAGCGAAGGAGCCAAGCGCGCAGTGCGGCCTGCACCCTAATTGCGTAACACACGATCAATCGGAATCGGTTTTATTTTGACAGTTCAACAACATTCATTGCGTTATTTACGTGTTGAGCAAACAAATTTTTCGAACTTATATATATATATATTATAGCAATCGATCAGCAACTTGCTTCAAAATGATTCTGATTCCGATTGATTGTGTGTTACGCAATTAGGGTGCTGTTCCGAAAATTCTAGAGCGTTAGTTTTATTTCGGTACTCGCAAGGTGTCCCGCAAAGCTTCGAAGCGGTAAGCAAGCGTCCTGTCAGTGGGTACGTCGCCTAAACTGTAAAACTGAAAATTAATATTGTTCCCATCGCTGAGTCACAGGCCTCCTCTCTGTGAGAGGGAGTGGGCCGTAATCCACCACGTGGACCCAGTGTGGGTTGGTGGATGTACGAGTATAACATCCATCAACTCGCCAAAATTGGGTTAAAAAAATCTACCTACATTTTTATTCTATCATTTAAAAAAAAATCCTTTGTTACAGATGATAGAACCAAAGGCTGGCCACTCGTTGACTCCCCCGCCCCGACAGTCTTCTACACCCTTCTATATCTCTTCATCGTATGGATTGGTCCAAAGATGATGAAGAACAGAAGACCCTTCACGCTGACCTGGTTGCTGGTTCCATACAACCTGGCGATGGCAGCGTTAAACGCGTACATAGCAGTGAGGTTGCTAACAGCCTCGTTTAGGCTGCGGTACAGCTATATTTGTGAACCCTGCCGGCAGAAATATGATCCTGATGAGTTACAAGTAAGTTCTTTTATTCTTGTTGAAGACACTATACTTAGAACCAAATAATTCGAAGATATGTGACATCCACCAACCCGCGTGCTGCATTATGGCCCATTCCCTTTCACAGAGAGGAGGCCTGTGTTCCAGCAGCATTAGAGGTTGATTATGCTTTGGTCCAGTTAGAAAGCTTCTTAAGAAATGTTTGTTGAGGCTCTTCTTCTTCTTCTTCTTTTTGTGAAGGCTATGACCATGCTCAAAATGTAAAGACGATAACTTAGCAGAATAAATCACGACCAATCTACACATAACTTGTCACTAAAAGTTAGGCACTCTTGTGCACAATTGTGTAAGGCACTCCTTGCACAGTTGAAGTTACAACCAATTTTATCTTTAAGACCCTTTCGAAGATAAAATCAAAATACTTTATTTCACATTTAAACCTACATGGGCACTTATGAAACGTCGGAAGCTAGGTGCACGGTTCCAATTAGTCGTTTCCTATGGAGAAGAGCCAGCAAGAAAAACTCACGGTTACTCTTTTAAAAATAATTGGATTTTTCAATGTTTTCAAATTACAGTGTTAACAAGCTTATGAGGCCAGTGTACGCCTGTTAAAAAGTAGACACATTAAAAACTTAGTCTATTACAAAAAAAAAATAGTCTGCCCAGAAAGAAATCGCCAATTCTTAATGGTATTTTCAAATAATAACAGCCGCACAGGTCGATCGGTCAGGTTAAGCTACGCTTGCCGCGGTTGATCTGTGGATGGGTGACCATCTTTACATACCGAGACCCCTCCGTGCCTCGGAAAGCACGTTAAGCCGTTGATCCCGGCTGTCATTCGTGGATCTTTGACAGTCGTTACGGGTAGTCAGAAGCCCGAAAGTCTGACAACCAGTCTTACCAAGGGGTATCGTATTACCCAGTAACTGGGTTGTGAAGGTCAGATAGGCAGTCGCTCCATGGAGCGACTGCCTCCCCTTCCTTTAGACTGGAAGCCGACCCCAACATAGTTGGGAAAAGGCTAGTCAGATGATGGCAGATGATGACATTGCTTATTAACGTGAAATCCCGGTATAATAGACCATGAAATCTGCGTGAACAAAGGTCTTACAAACAGCTGACGATCACAGAAGTACTTAAATGGTAATTTTATTATTCAGAAGAAAACTTTTAACAAGAGGTCGACCGTTATTTTATGGCCTTTTTCTCTACTTTTCTTTGTTGTCAAAGCAATAAATAATAGTCATATTTATAGGTAATAAATACGAGTAGGTACTATTGTGGTTCTAACGATCCGTGAGTCTTTATTTTTAAGATTTTTATTGTTCATGTGGAATGAAAACTGAAAGAGAGGTAGGACAAATTACTTCTTAAGACCTTAATTTGCAATTCTGCTTTGATCTAAGACAAAGGAATATTTTACCTATTATTATTCCTTTGTGTATCATCCATTATCTTCTTGTAATTAGTGACAACAGGCGTTGTCTAGAGATGCCTTGTCGGAAGTTGCTATGAGATAACAATCTTATAACAATTCCCTCAAGAAATATTCGATGAAATAAAATGTTTATTTCTCTAAGTAGGTATTTAACAACTTTTATAATATATTGGTCAATTATTTAAAACTAGATGGCGTCCGCATTTCCTAGCTGACTGACCCCTGAGAAAAAATGTCGAAACAAACTCGGAACCTATAAAATAAACATACATACGTGATCATCGTGTTCAGGAGTATTCCCAAACTCGGAAAAAGCAGTTAAAGGAAATCGTTTAACCAGAAACGATTAATTATAAACAATTGAGCACGTGACTAAAGTTGAGCCTCGTTAAATATTTGAAGATATTACGTGAAAATTAATTTTACGTAAATGTTTACAATAACTTGTTCATGCCAGTCCCGAAAATCCCGGGATTGAACTTGGCTAATACCAGGATTTTCGGGATTGCCAGAAATAGGTTTTGTTTGCGTTTCATTACGCCCTGAATATAAGCTTAACTAGATTTCGTAAAGGGCAAATAAAAAGTATCGTTAAAAGATTAAATATTCAAGATAACAATGAAAAGGAACATGAGGAACGACATAGATCAGTATCACAAACAGATGAAGAACCAAGGTAAAATATACCTCAACTGCTATTGACACTAAAGGAAAAGTTACAGCTACTACATAAGAGTATGGAATCCCCAGATCTTTCTGATGTACAAAATAAGTCAAAAACATTACCTATTTGAAAATGGAGGAGTTCATGGATACCAGTTAGAATTTACGTATTATAAATATCTATTTATCGATAGCTCCTCCAACCAGTTTAGAACCGGAGCAAGTGTCTTCGCCTGCAGCTTATAAATTAGCAATATACTAAGAAGCAGGCTTGGAAATGAAACAATACATGCTTTGATATTTTTGCGATGCGTTCCCACCTTAATACTTAACCTAGCACATACAATGTCCCATAAAACTTTATCTCTGTCTGTGTGAACGCGGTTATCTCTGGTACTACCAATAACTCTGCTCGCATTTAGATAGTCCAATTCTCGAGGAAGGTTCTATAACCTTCCTCGCCTATGCTTTTTTACATCACGCTGCGACAAATAGGAGAAAAGAAAAAAAGTCAGAAAGAACACTGGTGAACACACAATGGTGTGTAGCGACGCGATGGGTCAGTTGCCGAAATTTGACGCAAACGAAGGTCAAAAGCTAGTTTGTGTAGTAAAGCATTGTTTTGCCTATCTCCATTGTTGGCGATCTAGTCGTTCCTAAAATATCCCAAGAATCGATTTGTTGTCCAATTGTAGTTTTGCGATGGTCTTGACCTCATTTTCAGCAAACTTTGTTTACCGCTAGCCAAACTGTTTGCAATTGTCTAATGGAACAATACTGTGGACCTATGTAGCACGAACGCGCGGAATATTATTACCTACTAGCCTGTTATTGTCCTACTGCAGTTCAAAGACCTCTTCTGATACAGAGAAGGAATTACTTAGCATTGAACTCCACGATTGCTCAAGAAAGGTTGACGATTCCAGATTTATATTAAATATTAGCTTCTGCCCGCGGATTTGCCCGATTGGATGTCGGGAATTATCTCACGGGAACGTGCTACCAGGATAAAAAGTATGTCCTTCCCCAGGATGCCACCTATCTCTTTGCCAAATCAGAAGTTTTAGGTGAGAAAATGTAGCGCTAAAATTCTTCCATACAAACTTTGAAACCCCCCAATCCCCTTTTAGGGGGTAGTTAAGAAAAACATGACATGGTAAACTTCATAAATTTACTTAGATTAGTATTGGTGCCAAGTTTCAAGTTTATTAACTCAAGGAATAAGATTTTCCATACAAATAAAATCCCCAAATTTCACCCTCTTAGGGATGGAATTTCGAAAAACCCTTTCTTAGTGGATACCTACTCTTCACTAAGAACACACCCTCTAAATTTCATGTCTCTAGGACCAGCGGTTTAGGCTGTGCGTTGATGTATCAGTCAGTCAGTCAGGACTTTGAATTTTATATATATAGATAATAAGTCCAGGTTTCCTCACGATGTTTTTCCTTCACCGATGTCAGTAAAAAAACTCAAAAAGTACATATGAATTGAAAAAGTCACATTGGTAATAGCCCGGATTTGAACCCACAACCTCGCATTAGAGGCGAGGTCTTAACCACTGAGCTATCAACATAAAAAAAAATTGAAAATGCTCGTTTTGCACATGTTATGTTCTAATTTTAAGACATATTCACATCTATGGGTGATACTAATTGTGCCTGTCGCAAAAACTTAAACCAAAATGCAACACGATCGTTGTAGATTAAGTAATCGTTCGAATTAACGTTATGTTTACGTCGCGCGTTTGCGATAGGGTTTTTGAGCGTTCTGTGTTGATACATCACTTTATGCACACAGACGTAGGTACGGCCTTTACCGTGCATTCACAGCAATACAGTCCTTAAGGTGACAATGGATTAATGACCCCTACTGTAAATGTAATTTTGAAGACTAGAATATAATTTAAAACGCCCTCATATAAATATGTCAGCTTAGCATTCCTCTTTATAGTAAACATCCTATTTATCCTCTTAATATTCATTAAACATTCTGTTTCTATTTTCAGATAGCAGACGCCGTCTGGTGGTACTACTTCTCGAAGCTGCTAGAATTTTGCGACACTTTCTTCTTCATATTGAGGAAGAAGGATGAGCAGCTCACCTTCCTCCATGTATACCACCACTCCACAATGTTCAGTTTCTGGTGGATCGGAATCAAATGGGTTCCTAGTGGGTCTAGTGAGTATTTTTTTAAATCCTACAGTTACTTGTGTATGTACCTATGTCCCACTTTATGAATGGTATTTAATTAGCAAGGTAATTGCGGACTTTCATTTTGACAGTTCAACAATATTCATTGCGTTAGTTACGTTGGGTTGGGAAAGAATTCGAACATTTATGAAGCAATAATACTTCAAAAATACTCAGATTGACATTGGGTGCTGATTTATTTCTATCATATTCTATTATCAATTTTCTTTCGAAACTAAGTTCAAAAAGAATCAGACTCCTGATTCTTTTTGAACCAGATCAAGCTGAATATTAATATTACATCGTGGAGCTATTATACCTACATACATAATATGAATTAAAGTCACTTTTCGTGTCTTGTGTGACCGCGTTGTTCTTAAAAACTACACAACGGATTTTGATGCGGTTTGTACCTACATTTAGATAATTTATTCCGAAAGGTTTATGTGAATAATACATTACAGCACAAATTACACATTAATAAAAGGAAGTCGGGTTAGTTACTTCATTATAACTCAAGAACGGCTGAACCGAATTTTATGATGAGCAGAAAAACTATTAAAACATGGGAAAATTCACGACAGAAAAATAATGAAGATATACTCTATATATACTCTCTAATTATATACTCTGAAATTACTCTCTAATTACTATCTCATACAACATTTATTGACTATAAGGCGGTGCGAAGTTCGCCGAGTCAGGTAGTAATACATAACTTCATGTTTAGTCAAGTCGTAAAAGTACTCTGGTGCTGTAATAAAATGTTTGGCCAGTCAATAGGTTAGATGAAGAGGCTGTCTGTCTGCCTAATAAATCTCTGAAGAAGCTCAGATATTAAACGTCCAGTTAGACGTGAGCTCTATGGTTATACTTTAAAATATTATTAATTTTAATGTTTTTGATCCCAAACGATAAATAAAATATAAAATCCAAGAAAAATGTAAATTTAACGTGAACTCGTTCATTCTGCTATAAGCAAAGGGTCCATTCCATCGAAACAGGTTTGAAATATGCACCCTCACTTCATCCATGAGGATGAAGTGAGGGTGCATTCCTATGAAGGAAGCACTTATTGCCTAATGTTCCAATGTAATATATTCCTATATGTTCTAAAAGACGACCTAAGTTAGTAATAAAAAAACAATTTGATGCCAATTTTTTTCAAAAACCTTTCTTTTATAGACAAAGTTGAGGAAAAAGCAAATTGTGGAAGAAATTTTCAGCTACTTTAAAACTTTGAATTTTCGACATTGTCAAAGTTGGACCGAATTTATTAGCATATTTCCCTGTTTAATGTTTTGTAATTAATTGTTTTTGAACAATATGGCTTTTTTGTAATACGAGACTTGCCTACGGGCTTTGTATTGTAATTTAATACAGATTTGGCTTGGTCACGTTCCGACATTGATATAGTAGTCCTTCTGGCCGAATCTTGGCCATACAACCAATCTCAACGGAGACTAGCCTCAGAGGAGTTTAGACAATACCATTTAACAGCTGAAAAAACTATGGAGGCTCTCTGTTAAATACTAACGAAACCGACAACTAGTCAAAATGTCACACATCAACGTTTGTTGAGAATTCTGGTAATGTATTCCTTTAACATTTGTGTTGTTTATTAACTGTATACTCCAATTGAAAATACCTATAAAGCTAAGTGCACGTTACAGTCACAGCGCATTTCATCGCAAACTAAAACTTCAAACTAAAAAAAACCGTGGGACCCGCGCACTATGCGATGGTTCAAACAAAATATACGAAAGTAATGTACAAGCACAAGGATTTTTGGTACCTATACAGGGTGTCAAAATCTGCACCAGGCTTTAATATTCATTAACCTAAAGACAAAACTTCATAAGCAATCCTGTAATGAAAACCATTCTACCTTAAACGTTAAATTTAAGGAAAACAATGACCATTTTCCAGACTCAGGACATTAACTGCAGAGTAATGACAGTAACATAAATCTGGGGTTCAACATTTATCGCGAAGCTAGTTTATCGATACAATAAACGGGATATTAACTTTTCGATCAACCGTTTTTTAGCTTATACAGTCTATAAACTTACGAATGGATAGAATAAGAAATGAGTATATAAGAGGAAGGTTGAAAGTGGCACCGGTAACTAAAAAGTTGTGCGGAAATCGGTTGTCATGGTATGGGCACGTGTAACTGAGAAATGAGGAAAATGTCGTGAGGAGAGTTTTGAGAGAAAAGAAACGATGGATGGACTGTGTGAATGATGATATGGTTAGAAAGGGGGTGACTGTTGAGATGGCAGCTAATAGAGAAGTATGGAAGAAAAAGACATGTTGCGTCGACCCCAAATAAATTGAGATAGGGGAAGGAAAATGATGAAGAACAGTCTACTTACTTACAAAAAGTCTTGGTTGAAAACTAAATTACCTTCAAAGGTAATCTTAGGATAATGGAAGTTTTTGTTCCCAAAACAGGCTAAACTAGAGCGAACTAATAGTCTAACTTTATGAGTAGTCTTGTTACGTTTGATATACAAGCTAGATTAATATCGTAACTCTATACAAGCTGTTGTTTTGAATCCTCGTCAAATTTCAGGAGGCTGTTATGAAAGACATAAATAATCTAATAAAATTACGGTCCCTGGTAAATAATGAATACATACTTGTTTTTTTAGTTATTTATGTTTGACAGTATTTCAGAATACACTATTTTCAAAGAACAGAATCGCGTTATGGTATCGTATTAGCGGCTGCGTTTTTATGTGTGTATAAAAGGGCAGTGACAGTGCGGCCTCACACAGGCCGCGTTTTAAGATGCGTGTCCCAACATACTGAAAATTTGAAAAAAAAAAACCTACTCATTTTATTATTGATTCGTGTCGAGAATCAGTAGCATAGTTACCTTCCTGAATTGGACGAGGATGCAAAACGACACCTTGTATAATACAATGAATTAAATCACTTTAAAAACAACTCCCTTAAATAAATGTGAACGAGGCTTTATACATTCCGAGGATTTTTAAAGGTTGTAGAGGGTACATAATATGTACATACACTAACTAGCTATCCGCCCCTTTTACGCCGCAGTTTTTACAACTTCATAGTTATCGAGAATTCTTTGTTATATTTATGTTTTATACACATAAACCTTTTGGAATAAATTCTACAAATTATGCTGATGGCCGCATAAAAATCCATTGTATAGTTATACTTTGCGGTTAGACACGAAAAACGACTTGATTTTACGATTATTTATAGAGTAATATTATACGGCAATAATTTTGACATCCCATGGTATTTCTGCCAAGTTGACTGTTCTCATAGTGACCCATTAAGAAGCACGTCTCTAATTATTGGCATTCCTACTCAGCCGTGACAGAGAAATATTTTAACTTTAAAAATATTTCACTAAATATAATATTTTAGCTCAAACACCTTTGACAGATGTCAAAAAACCGAAGGGCACTGGAAACATAATTTTCGACGAACTGTAATTACGTTATGACATAATTAAGCTGTCATGTTTATTCATTCCTTTCATAATTTAATGAGGTAGATAGAGGCGATCACAAAATAAATAAATTAACCTTTATATTTTCTAGGATTTCCTTTGAGGAGAATTCCTAGAAAATGTAACCTTCACTAACTATAACTAAAGGTCACATAGTCAAATATACCAACATAGCTATTCACAACCATTCGATATGCTTCCGTGCCGAATCGAACATCAGTCAATAGTAACGAAGGAGTCCCGAAACCCGGGAATCTTGACAGTTTAAACCACTATTCTTCCGACTGCTATTTGCGGTAATGGACTAGGTAGATCAGGTACCCGAAAATGTGTGGTAAAATTACTCGGAAGCCTATCGAATGGTTGTGAGTGCTATGCTGATCATTTTATAACATGCAAATAACATTCAACCGTAGGGTGGTAAACCAATTACGAGGTCGACCATACAATTAGTTGAACAGTTTCTTTCTCGGAAAGCATTATTCTTTTATTCAGATCGTCTAGACATGAATGGATCGATTTTGGGACCTAATTTATTATAACTTACGAGCGATTTAGGGAGTAATGATGAGTTTCCCAAAATCCGGAGTCGTACGAAGTTAGTCTGATCCGTCTTCAGGACATTTTTTGCACGTAAATGAGTTGCTACTGGTTCCTTGAATACCGAACGTCATAAGGATAATCAAGTAGACATAAATAATAATGAAGATTATATTAAAAAAATATATATATAAAACATATTTTTTAATTAACCAGCTTCCTTCTATGTTCTTCTTTAGGGTTCAAAGAAATTTGATATGGGATACCTACCAAATTTCATCAAAATCAATCCAGGCGTTTCTGAGATTAGCCAGAACACAGACAGACAAACAAACTTTTTTTTTGTTATAAGTACCGTATATGTACAATACTGTCTTACATGCATTTAGTAAAAACCTGTTATTTAAGGCACTACAAACAGACACTTCAATTTTATTTATTTGTACAGATATAGATGACGTATGTGCATAGATCGTCTCAGGAATCATAATATGTTAGTTTTCAAAAGATATCAGAGATTTCGTAGTCCAATATTCCGTATGTTCAATATAGAAACTGTCTCAAAGGCAACAAATATTGTCTGTTAATAAAATCTGCCTTCACTTTTATACAAGGAGTCGTTTTGCATCCTCGTCAAATTAATTCAAGGAGGTAACTATGCTAATGATTCTCGGCACGAATAAATAATAAAATAAGTAGGTTTTTTTTTACTAATTTTCGGCATGTGTGGGACACGCATTTTAAAACGCGGCCTGTGTGTGCTGTATTCTGAAATACTGTCAAACTTAAATAACTAAAAAAACAAGTATGTATTGATTATTTACCAGGGATCGTAATTTTATTTGATTAGTTATGTCTTTCATAACAGCCTCCTGAAATTTGACGAGGATCCAAAACAACTGCTTGTATAATAACAGTATACACCTTACAAACAGACACTTCAATTTTATTTATTTGTATAGAAAAAGAAACATAATTTTTAAGTTGGTGTAAATTCTATAAGGGTGTATTCCTGAAATAAAAAATAATTTGATTTGAGCAAGAAAGAAAAATTGTTTAAAACCACAGAAATAAAACGCACATTATAAATAAAAAAATATAAACATACAACGTAGTCAAAAGTCAACTGATTGATTCCTACTTGATCTATGTTGTACACGACGGGGTCCATAATTGTGACTAATATAATCATTTGCCTACCAACTGTATACATTATGGTATGCAATAAAGAATTGAGAAATAATAACAATCGTCATCTAAGTAGCCTTTTACCAACTATATTGGGGTTCGTTTCAGTCTAACAGGATGCAGCTGAATACCAGCATTTAGTCTACTAGATATAACAATAGCAATCTAACCTATTTTCAAAGTATTTTTTATTTTTATTTTAGTTAAATTCCTTAGATTATTTTATTATTCTAATCTGAAATTCACTTAGTCACAGCCATTCTCAAATTTTTGGTAATTAAGGGTCATTCAATCATTTCTGCCTGCGAAATGATTTCTTCAATTGGAGATGAATGTTTGAAATAAAATAAATGAAACCGTTCTTGACCCCGTCCATACTATCTGCTATATTGAAATTGGATGATTTTTTGACTTCGTAGTTTCATCATCTGCCTAGCCATTTCCCAACTATGTTAGGGTCGGCTTTGGCTTTTTTGACTTCGTAGTTTATTAGATTTTAAGTTTTCATTTCATTGAATAGTCTATTTGAAAGGCGTTTGAGTCTCAAAACAGTTCTTGCAAACTTCGTAGCTCTAAGAAAAATATATGGATTAATGAAATTAGTAGGGCTTTTATTGGGTCACTGGGGTCACTTGATTGAACAGAGAGCTAAACTTATTTTTAACTACAGAAAGTACAAAACAACACAAATATTTTTAGAAAGAGAGAAAAAACACAACATAAATGAAAGTAAACAAACTATTATCTTCTTTGGTTTTTTATATACTTATAGCTACTATTAAAAATAAATGTTTGTTGTAAAATTATACTTAATTACTGAATTATAACTTCAATTACAGACGAACATAGAACCTCCTCCCCTTTTGAAATCAGTTAAGCAGTACGATATTCAAGTATATTATAAACTTTTAGTCAAAAAAAAAATCTGTAATTATTTCTAATATTATCACCATTTTAGCAACTCATTAATTTGATTTTCATGTTATTAACAGCACAATTCCTTTCCAGCTTTCCTCCCAGCCATGGTGAACAGTGGCATCCACGTGCTCATGTACACGTACTACGGACTGTCCGTCTTCGGGCCTGCCGTCAGCAAGTACCTCTGGTGGAAGAAGTACCTCACCATCATGCAGCTGGTGAGTTTTACACTAAGACATAAAATCAATCATAAGACAGCAATGGTCGCCCAGTGGTCCCGGCCCCAGCTAGGCAAACGCATTATTTTGTGTAAATAATTTCATCACCACTGCTTTAAAAAATGGTGAGGGAAAAAATCGTGAGGAAACCGGCATATCATCATCTTCCTGCCCTTATCCCATGTTACTTGGGGTCGGCGCAACACGTTTTTTTCTTCCATTCTCCTCTGTCAACCGTCACACTATCATTCACTCCCTTCTCTTTCATATCATTCCTCACACAATCCATCCATCTTTTCTTCGGCCTTCCTCTCCCTCTCCAGCCATCAACATGTATATTCATCACTCTTTCTCTTTTAGGAAACTATCGTAGAACCAAAAAATCGTAGACATGTGACATCTACCAAACCACACTGCCCTCTCCCTCTGGAAAAAAGAAGGCTCGTGTCCCAGCAGTGGGAACATTATAGGCTGGTTATGCTTATGCCACATAAAATCCTAGCATAGTCAGCTGTTCCACACATATACACACTGGCCTCCTCTCTGTGAGAGGAAGCGAGCCATAATCAACCACGCCCAGTGAGGATTGGTAGATCTCACATGCATGAAGAGATTTTATTCATACCTATTATAATATTAAGGACAGAGTTATTACACTCTGAACACATTCACGTGTATTAATATTGTAATTAGTGCTTAAGGTTTTATTCAACTTTTTTCTTTTTCTTTTTTATTTCGAAATCTAAAAAAAAAAAAAAAAATTAACTGTGTTTACATAAAAGCCTGGAACGCTGTCGTCTCCCTCCTGGAGGTGGGCGCTAATGGCCGCGACACAGTATTCCTTACTAATGCGGTCGTTAACGTACACAAATATTGTAACTATTATTTTTGTTCCAATAAATATTCTTATTCTTATTAGGAATTTCTCAGTAGCAGTCTTGAGCTTGGATATGTGCCCAGTTGATGGCAACAGGCTCGCTCCCTATTACATGGAACTTAAACATAACTGGCGAAAGGTGGGTGTACTATAGATACATCTCTGTCTAACCCCCCAGGGAAATCAGGCATGATGTTGTTATGTGCTGTGTATATTGCGCCTATTCTCCTTGAAGATTTAGCATTATATTTCCAGTAATTTCGTACATAGTAGGTACTTTCAATGCAAGAATTCTTGATGCAATTGATAATACAATTGTCTATACAGATAATGCAATAGAAAGAAAGAAAGAAAAAGTATTTATTGCGACACGTACAGGATCATAAAACTAAACTAAACAGAGTTAAAAATAAAAAATAAAGCAAATTGTATAAAAAAGTAACAAAAGGAATAGAATAATTTATTAATAGTATAGAATAGAATATAGTTCTTTATTTCCACAGAAAGTAGGTACACACGGCTACACATCAAGCTATACAAAACCAGTTTGTAGTTTGTATGATATTTTCTCACAATGAACGGTCAGCCAATACTGGTTTTCATAGCTTGATGTGTAGCCGTGTGTACAAGTTACAGATGTTAAGTGGCAAGTTACGTATGATTCTAAGTGAAATGTGTAGTTTAAAAAAAATAAAAAACACTTATCCAATCTATTGGACTCCTCAGAACAAATCATATGAGCCCAAACTCGAGGGGTTTACTTGTAGCCACTGAAGAGTTCCACTATCCACCTCCTGGCTCCATCAGCAGATCAGTTCCAAGATATTAAATTATAGTTTTGTCATCGGAACTACATATACATACAGAGTTTTATTTAGATACAACAATTAAAAGTAGGTTAAAATTGCCTTCTAAGATTTTATTACATTGTTTGTTAGTTAGTTACAAGTGAAGTTAATAATGGTACAGATACTATTGAGCCATAGTAATAGTACTCAACCTTTTACTAAGATTATCCTACATACAGTAAACGATGCAAGATATGAAAGTAAATGACAATAATGCACAAAAATAACTCCATTGAAATCTTCAACATGTTTACTACAGGATATAAAGCTCTTCAATTACACGCCACTGACCTCGGTTCTCGGTCGTTGTCATCCATCTTTTATATTCGAATTGATTTGGTCAATTGTGTCCACTGTTATATGCCAAAAATATTTCAGTTACCAACAGTAAAAAAAATGAGATACCCAGGAAAATAAAACGTGAAATAAATTGCCAAGTAAAGCCCAACTATGCTCTGTCCCATATTCTGCGAACATCAAAACGTAGCTTTTTTGTGACAAACACTTGAACTATTTAGGGACAGATTTCCACGCACATAACATAAAAGTTTGCGAACTAAAGGGCCACCTTAATTCCAACCTATTGTGTCTGGAATTTTCTAGTATCGACACATCGTAAATATTCTATAATAGAGCCTACTTCTGCTACATATAAAGTAAAAAAAATCTTCTTAGAAAAGTATTTTCGAGGTGCAAACTCTTTGTTGTGTAATCGTGGCTCGTGGCTATTTAATAACAGCCGAACGAGTCGGTCAACCACTATACATCGAAGACCCTCCATGCCTCGGCATTCCTAGCTCTCTCTCTTTTCCTGGCTCTTCGAAAGTCATTACGAGTAGTCAGAAGCCCAAAAAGTCTGACAACCAGATTGGTTCTGGTAAAAACCAAGGGGGGAGGGGACTATGTTGAGGTCAGCTTCCAGTCTAACCGGGTACAGCTGAATAGCAGTATTTTACATGAAGGTCAGCTGGGTTGTAGTGGTCAGATAGGTACCTATCTGACCGCTACATCCCCGTTACTGGGCAACAACTGTAAGTAGCCGTAAGTTGGGAAATGGCTAGACAGATTGAAACTCTGTGTTTGAAACATAATATAAAACTAATTCTGTTGCTTTACCTACAGAAACATTTCTCAGTAAATAATTTCTAGTTAAATATTTAACAGTCCTACTAAAACAAGAAGTTTCGAACGCAACTTTCCGTGCTAACATGACTTGCCTTGTTGTGGCTTAAGTACGATGTTTCTATTGAAAATGTGCATCGAGCAAACTATTTATACATTCAAAACAGTTTAAATGGTGCCAGTCAGTTTCACTGCGAAAACCTCTGACGATAAAAACGTGTTTTTTATATTATCCTACACAGTCCCACTGACTCTCTGAAGCGCGCCTGAGGTGGTATGGCCATCTAATGAGAAGGCCCGAAGAACACATGACTAAGCAATTCCTCTACATGAATACAAGTTTAAAGAAGTGAGGTAAACCCTTTTCACTTGGATATCTATAGTCAAAAATGACCCGAAGCCAGCCCAAGTGAAAGACTCGACGACCCAGAACCGAACATCTGGCGAAAAATAACGAGGAGAGCTGACCCCAAATGAAATGGGATAAGGCTAAGCAAAAAGAGAGACAGTATCCCACTGCTAAGCAAAGGCTTCCCCCAAAATCTCCGAAGCATCCTTTTCCAGGGCCACCTCGATCCAATCCTTGAGCGGGTCACATCAACCGCATGCATAGTGACCGCTGAGCGACAGTCTTCACACGGTGGGTGTCTGAAGATGGAGGAGGTGGCGAGACGACCTAGACGCATACCGTAAGGGTTGGATCGCGGTGACCAAGAAAAAAAAAACGGGTTGCACTCCGGGAGTGCCGGCAGAAGTGAAAACTTGAATACTAACGTTGTGCATTTTTGATATTTTGGAATGCGGTCTACTCTCCCTCCGTCTTACGAATTTTCGATCAGGTCACGTGTCCTGGCGCGAGCTCTGTCTTACGAATTTTCGATCAGGTCACGTGTCCTGGCGCGAGCTCCGTCTTACGAATTTTCGATCAGGTCACGTGTCCTGACGCGAGTTTAACATTTTTTACCCTTCACAACAAAGTGCACAACGCCATTAAAGAAATTTACACTTCAAAAAAAAAACTTGTGCTGTTGTAACAATGCACTAAGAAAGATTGTTTGAAACCAAAGCCCTAAGCGGGTGAAACGGTGGCGAAATTTTGTATGGTAACTAAGTCACGGGAAACAACAAGTTTAGTCATAATTTGAAACCGAATTAGTGAAGTTTATGCGACCCTATTATCTAAACTACGAGTATATAATCGGAGTTTGCGGCGACACGCCACACGCACTGCGTGTTGATTTTCCTTTGTTTTGTTTCAATGTTATGAAATACTTTAGTTACTTACGTATTATTAAGAACATTTACTATGTTGATTAATGTTTATATAACTACTCTATGCGGGTTGAAAAGGGCCTTGGAATTTGAACTACAACACCGGTTTTAGAAGGTTTAACACGTGGGTAAAATGTTTCCAATTAAATCGTTTTGGGGTACATTTGACCCCAATTTATTACCTACTGTAGGTGGAACTGATCGGGAATAAGTAATCAATAGTTTCGTATTTCGTTAACCTAAAGATTAATTAGTACGTTCAAAAAAACAAACATTGCGCGATTTGGCATTTAGTGATTTTTTCTCCATCATTGACTTGCGGGGAAATGAAATGAATTGAAATTGTTTATTCTGTAATATTTTGACATTGCAACAACATGTTTGCGTTATTTACGTTGTTGAACACACACATTTTTCGATTATATGAAGCAATGAATAAGCAATATCCTTCAAAATGATTCAGATTGTGAATGAAAATGCCATTAAGGTGCGGTTTTCATTGTTCAGTAAGTTTCATCCCTGTGATTGAAATTCTTTCTAATTTGTCCGCTTCAATATTCTTAACCGTTGTAAACGTCACATTAACCTGATGACTGGATTGCCAACAGTTCATTTTGATCCCCCCAGTATACTCTTCTTTAAGCTCTGGTCCACCAGCAATTGTGTTATCCTATCTTTAGTATTAACATTTTATTTTGACAACTTCTTATTGGAACGCCAGTCGATCTACGCTAGATCAAAAAAAATGAGACTGTAAGAAAAAGAAAATGATTTGGGACACAAACAAGAAAACCATACAAATGGTAAAAAACGAGCATTAAAAAGTAACAAAGTTACATTAAAAACAACTTTAAAACAAACCAAATAAAAAATTAAAATGGCTCCTATCTCAGCATAATCCTACGATACTTAAAAAAATTAATACCGCAGCGCCGGTATTCTGACAGGGATAAAATTTAATATAAAACTGGCCCATGATAGTATTACGAAAGATAATGAAAGGCCTCGCCCATCATTTAGAAAGTTTATCCCCTCTATAGAGCACCCTCTATAGAGACCTCCCTTATTACAGTTCTCTATATAAAATTCATTGTCGCTCCCAATTACAAGAACTATAAAGACAGGGCATTCAGGGCATTCTACTTAGGCTGTTATTGTCTTTAATGGCCAATTTTTTTGTTATACTCCGGAATTTCTCGATTCTTTGTCACATTTTAGAAATTGATTCTGCAAATAAAATATTTGAACCAGACTACATAATAACAATCAAATAAAAGAACAATTTTGTGTCTTTCATTCGTAATGAAGAGAGCAGTGGTGGCCCAGTGGTAACAGCCGCGACTTACGAGTTGTAGGTCGTAGGTTCGAACCCAGATAGGCGCTTTACTTTGTGTAAATTATTTCATCACCACTGTTCTCTAAACGATGAAGGTTAACATCGAGAGGAAACCGGCATGTCCTGCAACCAAAAAGCTCGACGATATGTGACATCTACCAACCCGCGCTGGGCCCGCGTGGTGGATTAAGGCCCACTCCCTCTCACAGAGATGAGGCCTGTGTTCCAGCAATGGGAAACATTATAGGCTGATTATGTATTCGTAATAACTATAAGACAAAATAGCCTTGTTATGTTATTGTTTTCCAAATCCATTTGGCTCCTGCTCAATGGTTATACTTAGGTACAGTAACCAAAAGAGATAAGTAATCAGGGTCTTAGGGTATTTAAGAAGTTTAGTAAAAACCGAAGGATGAGAATATTAATAAAATAAAATAAACACAGACAAGACTTGACCAAACCTAAAATAAATACCACTAGAGAGAATCCTCAAATTCAGAGTGAAGCAAAAAGAGCCTAAATAAATTGTGAGTTAAGCTCAAGATTCCAGATGATATTATCTTTATTTTTTCACAATACTTTTCTGAAGCCTTCTTCTTATTGTTTCGAAAGATGGTTTTCAGTTACGATATCTTCAAGTGCCATAATAACCGTTTCAGTATATACATTCTGAGCAATCAATGCTGATCGTCTACTGATAAAAGTTCATTCTGAAAATTTATTTCTTTTTATCCTTATGAATATCGTGCGTATCAATAGTCCCATTGATATAGCCCATAAAGTTCGAGTTGACTTTATTAATGAAATAAATTTCTGCATGCAACCACTAG
This sequence comes from Apamea anceps, assembly GCA_951799955.1. Taxonomy (NCBI): domain Eukaryota; kingdom Metazoa; phylum Arthropoda; class Insecta; order Lepidoptera; family Noctuidae; genus Apamea; species Apamea anceps. The sequence goes on along the minus strand of OX637508.1, from coordinate 3,379,702 downwards.
TCAACTACTATACTTAGGCGAAGATCAGTCACTTATGTGTTGGCTATAAGTCCTTTCGAGCTCAACTGCATTTAATTATTTTCTGTGTCTGTGATATTATCAAATCTAATATTATTAACATTGCCTTCATTATCATCCTTTAACAAATCATCTTCTCGTTTCAGATCCAGTTCACCTGCGCCTTAGTCCTCGGTATCAACGGCATCAGGACTGGCTGCGAGTTCCCGCTGTGGATGCACTACGTGCTCATTATCTACATGATTTCCTTCATCATCCTGTTCGGAAACTTCTACATGAAAGCGTATATTGCCAAGGTTAGTTAAAAGTGGTTTGAAATTTGGCTTGAATTTAAAAGAGATACAATTACTTATTGATTGTCCAATGAATGCATGTCTTTATTTCCATGGAAGGTAGGTAGGCCTTTAGTGTGGGATGCAACTTGTGTCGATACTCTTGCGCCATCCCATCTTCCAGGGTCAGCGTGTTGCGCTGGTGCTGCTGCTGCGGCTGCAGAAAACCTCAAGCGGCGTAAATATAATAACCTCATTAATAATTATATTTTCGAGCCGTTTGGGGTTGAAACCCTCGGGCCGTGGGGTCCAAGTGCGCATGGTCTTTTTAAGGAAATTTCAAAAAGACTGGTTGACACTTGCCATGACCCAAGGGCTGGCTTTTACCTTGGCCAGAGGCTAAGCATTGCCATACAACGTGGCAATGCCGCCAGTGTCTTGGGTACTTTACCAGTCGACAGCGATGGCGATGAATTTTTCGACGCTATATTTTAGTTTGTAAATAGTTTTATTTAATTTAGGGTATTATTTTGTTATTTTAGTGTTATCTTGTATATATTTAGACCATAATGTACCATATACTCGGAAATAAATTTTTATCCAATGAATTGAATGATTCCAAGGTGTGTAACCACTGTATAAAGTAGCGAAACGAAAGTGAAGAAGGACTTGTATGTCAAAGTATTGAGAAATACAGCTATGATAAATCTGTTTGGAAAGAAAGATAAGTAATTAAATTATAACAGCTAAGAAGATCCTCCAGATTAATTGAAGAGGACAACAATGGTTGTGATAATGATCGCTCTGCTATTACAGTTGTAACATCTCCGTGTTTACTAGACCTTTAGTTTCTCTCCGCTATCAATCCCCACATATCTTAATTATGTAAAACCTTTTCTAAAAGCCGGCCATACGCTCACGAAACCCACCGGTCCAAAACGAATTTCACGAATAATAAATAAATTTGAACCAAAGATTAATGAGAAGTTACGGTTACGTCGGTAGGCGTTATATAAACTCTTCCGAGTGAAAGTTAACACGACTGGCAGTCGAGTTCCGTTATGTCACGGATCATTTTACTTTCCTTAAGTATCTTAGTAGGGGAAGATGAAAGTATTGTGTCAATAGTAGGTGTGAAGTGTGAAGCAGACTGCTGTGAAGAAAGTTTCGTTTGTTTGTTTGTCTTTGAGTTAGTAGGTCTAAAGTTCTTAGTTTGTGTAAATAGTTTGACATTTTGGAGTAAAGCGCGGAATGGAGGAGCAGGCGACTTGAAAAGTATTAAGTTTCTATGTGGATGACTGTTAAAAAAAATGGTAGACCAAAGAATATATTATTATTATGGATTGATTGTGTGAAAGATGATTATGACTGGCAAGGAAGTGGGGTATGAGCAGAATTATGAGGAAGTGTTTGGAGCGAAATGTAGATTGTTTCTATCAAAATATCATAGTTATTTTGCTCTAATATTTTTTGCGCACAATTATTACTATATGAGTAGGCAGTTGTATATACATAAATAGAGAACCATTAGTAGGTACTATTTTAGAAGGAATTGCCTCTCAAAACCTGTATTTCCTCCTTTAGCAGAGTAATAATATATTTACCCTATGAAGATTTTCAAATAGCACCTATGTGGTTTAGCGAACAATTTACGGTCAACTGAATTGGTTCAATCGTAATTATTTTACATGGCTTCCCTTATACAGGGTGGCAGGGACATCGACACGCAAACTGTAACCATGAATTCAACCCCCTCAGCGCAGAAATTTGTCATCTGTTATCAAAAAAAAAGTCTACTGTCTCATAGCAAACTGCAATACCTACGCGGTCAAAATGTATGAAACAGCATTTTTTTTTTCATGTCTAATGAAAAGTTTTAACGCAGGAGGATCCAGGATCATATACAGAATCCATGGTAAGAGGTTGCGTCGATATCCCTGTCACCTTGTATCTCGTCTGATATCATTTTCCAAAAACGATATATAATACTTACTATTAGTAAACATGACGGTTACAGCTCTAAACATGCACAGGTAATCATATTTATCATTCAAAAGAAATGAATAGTAATCCATACTAAAGAGTATACTGTACGTTGGCAGTGAAAGGTTACCTTTCGCGTAACGGTCGAATTAAAATTATATAAAAGTTGAATATATAGGGATGCAGTGGTAATGGACTCGACTTACGAGTTGTAGGTCGTGAGTTCGAACCCAGGCAGGCTCTTTACTTTGTGTAAATAATTTCATCACCACTGCTCTCAAAACGGCGAAGGAAAACATCGTGAGGAAACCGGCATGTCCTAGAACCACAAATTCGAAGGCATGTGATATCCACCAACCCGCACTGGGCCCGCCTGGTGGATTATGGCCCACTCTCTCTCACAGAGAGGAGGCCTGTGTCCCAGCAGTGGGAGCATTATAGGCTGATTATGAAAAAAGTTTTAGCTATAGTTACCCATAATAACTATAATACACGCTGCAATCACTGGCGTGAAAAAAAAAGAATCAAGTACATAATGGCCGATTGAAGCCCATGAATTTTCATTGGTGGCCAGTACTTTTAAGAACACAGTTTTTTTTTGCCATTTAAGCGCTTTAAGAGAGCAGTAGATAAAGCCCCGACTTACGAAATGTAGGTCGTGAGTTCAAACACTCCAAACCCAGGCAAGCACTTTACATTGTGTGATTTGTGTAAATTATTTCGTCACCACTGCTCTAAAAATGGTGTATGAAAACATCGTGAGGAAACCGCAACTGCAACAAAAAACGCGCGGAGTCCGCGTGTTGAATTACGGTCTACTCTCACAGAGAGGAGGCATGTGTCCCAGCAGTGGGAACATTATGGGCTGCTATACTGCTATACTAATTGCTTTAAGAAGGTTGCTCTATAACATAAAAAATTCAGAACAAAGGAGTGCTCCTGTTCTGCATTTTTTTGCCATTGATTAGAGCCGCCATTTATTTTCCTTATATCCTTTCATAATATACTCGCGAGCAATGAAAAAGTTCCAGTGACATAGCACCAAATTACTCCTAAACGGGAAAGGATAGCTTAATGACGCCGTCTGCAATATGGAAGTACATTTAACGGCGCATCAGAATATTATCAACTAAAAACGTAAATATTGTGTTCAAATTTTAAATTATATGTCTTAGGAGATATTAAGGTGTTTTTCGGCATTTTGTGGGTGGAACTTTTTCATTGCTCGGCAGAGTATTATTAAAGGCACCGTCTCCCAATCTATTTGTCCGTAAGTTCACAAACCTCGAGTGTGTCTTTTTATTTGTCCATATAGGACATAGTTAATTTATCACGAAATATATTTCAAATATAAGTCCAAATATAAGTCAGTGCCAGAAAAAAAAAGTGGTGGTTTCCTATGGGAAATGACGTCCAGAACATGTTTTAACTATAACCTTGTTGTAAAAATATGATTTTTGGCATTTTCAATCTCCATAACATATCATTTACCAGCAAGGTTTATATAAATATTTAGCCAAGCTAAGGGTCATTATCTCACAGTCAGTTCTGTATAAAAAAGAACATTCTCTATCAATCGATGAAATAAAAGATACTGATTACTCGTTGATTTAAAGTTCCCGCAGACCGGCGCACCACGACTCTATGAACAATTATTTCTATGAAAATTTTTCATTCATCTATTTGCGTCGCATCTGTCTGCGCCTTAAATGAAAAGGTGCGAGTGTCTCAAAGTGGACAAAAGAAGGACCTTTTCATCGATGAAAAATCCTATTTTTATTTACTGTTTCTTTAGCAAACAATGGAAAATAATTCATAAAATATGTGTTTATAGCTAAAAAGGTTTTCAAGAGCCATACCATTATTCTTGACTACCCCTTTTGTTATGGATATTTTTATGATATAGATTCACATCCAAACACTTATTTTCGCCCTTTGGATTATTTCTAATGAACATAATATATTAAGTATTAAAGTGGCATTGACAAGTGGCGATAAAATTTACGGTCAGGGAAATTAATTGTGATTAGGTAAATTCAAGTTGGTACTCAGTTTGCTTAACAATTAATTTCTCTGACTTTAATTACATCCGGCAGCGTCCTGATCAGTCGATACGACAGACGAAAATAATTCTATAATTTTTTATATAGTTTGAAATATCTTTCATACATAAATAATCACCACGATTAGCATGTAGTTAGCAATTACGAATTGCTTCTTCATGATTCTTTCGCTAACAATACTATTTCACAGTACTTCCACGATTACCTGAAGTTCATTTGTCCTGAGAAGTTTTGCCCGAATGATCATTTGGCGGATGAATTGTTGTTTGAAAGAATGATTGACTAAACGGCCGGCGTACGCCCGAACGATCATTTTAGCCGATGAATAGTTAGTTGAAAGAAAGACTGACCAAAAGTCATTCGCACGAATGATTGCTAAGCCGATGAAATTATTGTTGGTCAAAAGAACTATTACCCGAAGGACGTTCGTCTGAATGATCGTATAGCCGATGAACTATTGGTCGAAAATATGATTGACCAAGGAACGTTTGCCCGAGTGATATATAAAAATCAAGATTTTCTCGACCATTTTATTAAATAAATGTTTTCTTTTACTTTCAGGGAAGCAAATGCATGGAAGTCAGGTACGGCCAATGCCTCGACGACGAAGAAACTATAGCTAACAGAAAATTGAAATCTAATTAACATATTATAAGTACCTACTACATTTTTGTAAATTAATTTATTCTAAACTTAGTTTTAATGATATTGTTAGCTCTCTGTAGAGGCTTTGTAAATGCAAAATAAAATATTTTTATATTTTTAGTTGCTAGTTTTATTAAGTGCCAATTTGAAGACATGCCGTGACATCCACCACAGAGAGGAGGCCTGTGTGCCAACGGTGAGAACATTATAGGCTGATTACGTATATTTTATTTATATATGTACCAACTTGTACACGAAACTGTCAAATTTTCCCAATCAACCTTGAACCTAATGCCTTAGCAATAAAGTTGAAAATCTAGTAAATTTTGGACAGATTGTAGTACCTTGATGTGCTGGTGTCTGTACACTGTCATATATTATGTTGTAAAAAATCTCATCGTGAACTTGCAGGTGAAGTGAGATAGAAGTGAGCTGTAAATGATGTCAATCCCCAGCATCAGTAATAATGACAGCTCAGTTCACCTAAGTGTTCACGTTTAAATAGATACAGAATAGTTTGGCTGTTGGTTCTTTGGCTGAGCGATTGGTGCGCTACCTGTAACGAGTTCTATTACCGCACACAACACGTATTTAGATGGCCTACATATGTACAAAAACCGTTATCCTAAGTCTGGCTGCCCGTTAATTTGTTAGTCAGTTAATTGGTTAGTAAATGCTTCCCTCACACAGACTATTATTCTGTATCCATTCCAACTGTGGGACTAACAACAAGGGTACCTACATATATATCATGCGGCCGTCTCATTTATTTGTCAGTATTTTTTGTTTATTTTGGGAATATTACTCAATATCATACTATTTATGTACATAATATTCCTTACTATTTTTATCTGACAAAAATTTATATTATTTAAGCATGCATACACACGTCACGTTGCAGAATAAAACTACATTACATTTTATTATTTTATTTGTATTAATTATTTTATGATTTACATCCGTCACCTCACACATCAGGTCCGTTTGAAAACCAATGTCTGGCATTTTTGCTGAACTGGGCCTTTTTGGCGCAGCCGTAACGTACAATTTCCTGCTAATTCCTTACATCGGATTTATCTGATATACATATATATTTGGTGGAAAAGGGAGAGGGTGGTATTTGCCCTGCAATGGGCAAATACCACCAATAATATAGTTAGATAGATAAATGTATCTGGTGTATTGTGTCTTTTAGTCTGTGCTAAATAAATATATTTTCTTTCTTTCTTTTTTACATCACAAGGACTCCATATAACGCAGAGTATTAATGGTTCTACATAATCGACGCGTGCCGCAATAGTCGTAAGCTCAAAGTTAATTTACAAGATATTTCTGGTAGGTATTGTGTTACCTGTTAATGGCTTCGTGTAAATGGATCTAGCCCAGGCTTAACAATATTTCATGAATTAAGTAAGTACCTACTCGTATACCAGGCTATGAATGTACGGCGTGACGATTTGGACTTGTTCCTAACCGATTGGGTGGAGAAGGCACAGCACAAATAAAAGTGGAAAATTAAGGGGAGACAAAACAGTACAACTGTAAAAAAAAAACATTATTACTTACCAACCAGTCTTACCAAGAGGTAAGACTGGCTGGAGGCTTGTGGAGGTCAGATAGGCAGACGCTTCAAATGAAAAATCGAAACGAATAAAAAATAAAATACGGCTATCAGCACTAAGTACTATATTTAGTAACGTACTACATCTGCTGGCACTGCGCACGCGCCATATATGCTACTTTCTGTGCGCGCTGCACAACTTCAGGGCAGCGCTTGCGTCGCACCAGCCGGCAGTCTTGGAAAAAACCCTCGTTGCGAGGGAAGCCGTTGCTGCCATCGCTGAATGTCACCAGACCTGGAACAAAGAATATACAGCTATACACACTTACACTTCCTTATTGTGAATTCAGGGAAATTAACCCCGTTTATTTATAAACGTTGCTTAAAACCCGGTGTGGTTAACGAGACATAATAGATGTATTCTTTATTTCATTTAAATACTTATAAATTTAATGTTAAAAAAAAAAACAAAAAGATGATAAACACTTTTTTACAAAAAAAAAAAACAACCGACTCCCATAAAATACACTACTACAAAGTGAAAAATAAATTTAATTTCGGAAGTTGGTGTCTTTGGTTTTTGTATTTCGTTTTTCATCACCGACTTTCGAAAATAAAGTCCAGACCAGGCCAGGGTGTCACCACTATGTGGATCGCCCGGAGGACACGGTGGAGCATACGGAGGAGGTCTGCCGGCTTGGGCGGAGCACCGCCGCGTCCTCGTGGCGGCGATCGGCGGCGGCGATCTCTCGCGTCTGGCCCTGGTCCAGGCCATGGTACGGAGCGAGAATGCATGGGAAGCCGTCACCTCCTTCTGCGAGTAATGCTCGCAAAGGAAGAGGCGGACCGCGTGAGGGAGAGGTAATCTCTGCGCCCTCACGCCTCTAGTCGCCACCGTAGACGCGGGCTTGCGGGCGTCGAGCACTGGGCAGCTCGCCGCCCGGCAAGGACCAGGCCCGGGTCGACGGCGCGTTGTGCTCCACGCGCGTCTCATAGAAATGTCAGCACGAACTCACGGGGTCCCCTAGGGCCGATGCCTGCCAGGGCCGCGGGTTGTTCCAAAGAGATACCGTGGCCCCTGGCATAAGCAACTGAAGGAACACGGGTGGGTTTTAGTCAGTAAAAGTCTGACACGCCCTTCCGCTCCGCCCAGAGAGTTCCCACCCAAAAAAGGGCTGATTTTTCCAACGCCAGATAACTTTTATTCGAGGAATAAAATAGACATTTGACAGTTTTTATGAAATAACTGTCAGAATTTTAAAATTATGTTATCAGATGGTTGAAAAATCAGCCTTTAGTAAGTAGTCTTCAATGACAAAATAACGCATAAATTATAATACACTTAATTTTTCGTGTAGTTCCATGATCTAGAAAATGCTTGAAACTTACCGCTCTTTGTAGATTAGTTTATCCAATCTCGGCTAAAGGACGACCTGCCAATTTCACAATGAGGTCTTTTGCGGCACTTGGGGAACAAATTTCAGAATAAAGTTAAGTTTTCTAGATCATGTGAGTATAAGATTTAGAGAGGAAATTACATACGAAAAATTATGTCTTTGATAAAGGAGTCAGTGAAAAAAATGTATTACCCTGAAAAAAGAAAAATTTCGCCAATTGCTACTATTTTTATATTATTAAGGGGTGATTTCTCAATCGACAGATAATTTTTATTCGTTTTTAACCTTTAGGTTATATGTGGGTTTTGTTCAATGTTCATCCTGAGGCATACCAGGGGTGGAGGAGGGTTTTCTTGAATGTAATTAATCCTTTTATCTTTACCAAGGCGTTTAACAGGCGTCGAGGGAAATTAACGATGCAACTTGCATTGATAGGCAATCTTATAAAACTGATCCCGTTGCAACATGCAATAAACGTTCTAGATTAATCTCGAGGTTATGCCGCACATAATAGTAGAGGCGCCGAGAGCTAGCAGTACCTACTACACTTTGGAATAGGCATCTAGCTTCATATTTCTGACTACAGACCAATTCCTTAAAAATCAAAAGTGCCTATTAAACATTTAATAAAAATAATTTCTTTGAGTTTGTGTCTTGTGACCACATCAAAGGCATAGACAAGAATATTATCCGAAAGGCTGTATTTTAATAAATCAAATCAAAATTCATTTATTCAAATTAGGCTTAGAATCAGTGCTTTTCAAACGTCAAAATTACAAAAGACAGTCCCCCAAAAAGCCCGTCCTTCACCACTTCCTAGTGCTTTCGCTGGGAAGAAGAAGAATATATCCTTGGGCGGCGTTTAGAAGGATCTTCTATTGTAAGGCCCGTTAATAATATTTTTTCCCAATTCTTTAGTTTGTCAATATAACCTTTAATTTCGGTGCTATTCAGAACGCTCTCATGTTTCACTTTTTTCGGGCCACGGACATGAAGCTTAAGTTATTCGGGGGAGATTATCTTTTGAACAAGTGACTTAGTGTCGTCACTTCTTTCATTGGGTCTTAATGCTGGGATATATCGTGACTGATCTCAAATTTGCAGCACGAGTGAAGTCGTATGCTAGCATACGAATAGCATACGAATTTTTTTCCCAGGCATTCAACTTAGTTTCTGCGACCTCTTTGAACTACTGGAGAGGTTACAATATTCTGGTGAACCTGTAGGTGCTGAATCATGGTATGAACCAGGATCGTTCTCTGCTTCTTCAGCGTTTGATATAAGTAAAATCTGCGAAGTCCCACTTCAAGCCCGAGTTCATTTTACCTTCACCGACATTACTGCAAACTTCGTTTAGAATGGCATCTATAGATCCTCACCACTACTGGATCTGCGGCGTACTGATGACTTGACTCGCCAATTCATTCTCCACGGGTGCTGTTGGATTTGGGTCGCTCGGGGGTAATGGTCCGATGGGCATTGGTGGAGGACTTCTCCCTAGTAATTGGCTTCGATCAAACGGGCTCGATCCTGAGTTACACATACTAACAGAAACACTTTATTTATTGTTTATAAAAATGATTAAGTAAACTTGCAAATGAAACTGACGGCGCAAATAATTATAATTATTTGTCGTAATTGTTTATCTCATTATAATGAATACAAAACACAGATTGCTTTGTCTCGCGTCACGTAAAGTCGTTCAGTTGAATACCCAGATTTTGTATAGATGCCCTAAACTTTTGTTTCAGTTTATTATTCCACTCACCTAGTTGAGAATTGTTTTAATGGAACTATTGTTTTTGGTCATTGTTTGGTAATCACACTGTTTGAATGGATTTTGCTTGAGTCTACCAATTTGAAATATTATTTGAATGCGATGCTAATAGCGTATAGCAGTCATCTTATTATGCCTACCATACTTTTATTTTTTCTGCCTCTTAAAGTTTTCACCATTGTAGTTTATTATTTTATTATCTTTGGGTGGCTTACAGCTATCGAATACAGAAGTAGTAGTGAGGTAATTGACGACAAGCTATTCACAAGCTTCCACAGTTAGCAATAGAGTATTGTTGTACACATTTTTAAATTGACTAATGAAATAAAAATAGTTAATGATTAGGTTATCTATAACAACTAAGTATAACATTAAATTACTTAACTAATAAATTAAATACCTGTAACAGCACACACTCCAACAGCAGATGCACAGGCATCTGCCATGCATGCGCAGCCGCTGTCAGAGTTTATCAGAAACAATATTATACTGCTTAGATAAAACAGTAGTAATGGACGCTAAGCTACATGCAAACAAATCGATTGAAGGGTGCTTATTCTTAACAATTTGGTTAAAAACTTTGACTGAGCGAACCATATAAGAATTGCTACGGTAAACTGTGCGAGCGTAAGGAGCATTGGGAGATTTCTTAAACGAGAATGCCGAGGTGGAACATTCAGAGACAGCTTAGAAAGAAGTTCAGGACAATCAATCCTTGATTGTGCTATTTTAACTAGGCCAATTATAGGCCAATAGTACCACTGCTGCTTAACCACAAACCTCTACATAACTATACATCACCCAAATATTGAACTAAGTAAGTACCTACTTAAGAACATAATGAAAGAAAACGTTGCTATACTTTTATCCGTCGGGCTTCCACTCCGGGTAGAGGTTACAAGGTTTTCAATTAGGTGGTACCTTCTACTACTCTATTTAAAATCTCATACATATTAAGAACTTTTACTGAATACATAAAAAGTAATGGTAGCCTTTTTCATAAAATTACTCGCGCGTAAAATAAAATCCTGTTAGTTTGGCAAATTATTGCTAAAACCACTGTTAGTAGGTTACAAGGTCAGACAGTCAGCAAAACTTTGTTGATATCAGAGGGTTACATTAATACACATTGTAATGAAACTTCTATGAAAAAAAAAAATATTTTGTAAAAGTGACAACACTGACTGCGGTCGATGACCCCTTAAAAAACTCATCAAATTGTTGTTGTTGTATCATGTTTAGATATAGTTAAAAATCACGTCTGTGGAGTTTTGCTAGCTAACGTGGCAATGCTGCTGCCAGCCTTTTGGGCACGTTTCCTATTGACAGCGATGTGGACGAATTTTTTTATGCCCTTTGATTATTTTACCTCCTATTTATTTATATACTTGTACATAATATTATTATTTTAAGACTGTTAGCTTTTTAAATTATGTAAATATTTTGTTGATTAATTAAATATTAAATTTGATCCTGTATAAAGATTTGCCAGTAATAACATTTGAAAATATTTGCTAATACTTACAGTCTACGGTCCATACATTTTATTATAATGATTCTGGTTATTGGGTATTCCTAAAAGGGTTAAGGGACTGAATATTGAATGCCAAGCTTGATATATGTATATGACAGTAGAGAACCTGTGCAAATATAATATATTTGGTATGAAACTTTGGGTCACTTGACAAGACTTACAATGTACTCTATGTGTAGTTATATTTAAATGTCTTTGGTTTTATGCGAAGATTTTGTGTTTTTTTTTCGGAAAAGTCACTTGATGACTTCCCACCCAAAAAAAAACCTATTTTATACAACTTTCGTAGTAGACTAACGAAGTTTCACCGACCTCAAAATAAAAGTAAAGATAATTGCTACAATTGTATTGTATAAAATAAGCGTGGTAGCATATTTTTTTAATAAATTTGAATGCTGAAAGTTGATGAAATTCCTGAATTTCATGACGTAATTCAGAACATCCCATCAAGTCAACTGATATGTCATATCTAAAAATTTAGTAGAGCAGAGTGGTTAAAAATATAAAACTACTGTATTTAATGGTGTAAAACACTTTGATTGCAAGAGGCAGGACCAGCAGCGTAACTGCGTAGAGATCGTCTAATTTAAAATTGCACGCAGGGGCGTGCAATTTTAAAATTATTTAATTTATTATTTAAAATTAAATGTGTTTTCAACAAGCAGTGGAGGGCCACTGCTTGTTGAAAACACATTTAAAATGTTTGTATAGAAATTTTAGTGGAGGGGCGTGCAATTTTAAATTAGACGATCTCTAACACATTATCAGTCAGAATCTGAATCATTTTGAAGGATATTGAGAATCCATTGCTTCATATATTTGATAAATGTGTCTACTTAACAACGTAAATAACGCAATGCATGTTGTTGACCTTCCAAAATGAAAGCCATTCTTAGGCTCTTCCAGGATAAATGTCCGGGTTCCAATTAAAAGCTAAAGCTAAGGATATTTATAGGCAAGAGAATGATGATTATTTACTTATCTATTATATATCTAAACGGTTGATATTTTGGATTTAAGAGAATATCTTTCGTTTCCAAATTCCCTGAAATCATTTCATGAACGAGGAAATTGTGTATAAATCAATCGATTCTTAAGTTTACAATCTTCTTACCTAGTCCCCACACTCTTCCTCCACGGAACTCCCCTTCGAACTTCATGCCATCAGCTCGCCAGAACACACCGTGACCATGGAACCAGCCCTGCATGAACTCGCCTTCATATCTGGAATTACAAATAACGACGGAGTTGTAATAAAAATCAGACCGAATTAGACCTTTCTTCTTTATCAATTGTTACATCACCATTATGTATATCATAGTATTACTAAACGTTCTTCACTAGTAACGCTACTAACAATTCTATAGTCTGTGGTAATCTCACAAATAAATGAACGTTGCAAATTATTTTCACTTGCTTTATTTAATAAATAAGTATATCAGACACTTTGACAGTGATGCGGACGAATTTTTTGATGCCCAATGAGCTCCTGTCTTTTTCTATATTTTTTTCGTATTATATAATTATATATATAATATATTATTATTATATTATTTTTTTCGTATTTTATTATTTTTTATTATTATTTATATTATTGTATATAGTATATATTAGTGTTAGTTGATATTTGTTTAACATGAAATAATAAATACATAATTAATTGAGACACTTAATTTAGAGTTCAGTCACGCGCAACAAAACACATTTAGCAAAATTTAAAAGCGATTTCCTCTTGAAATAGCGATAGGAACGACAAGTTCGTAATACCGTAAAATCACAACCAATACAGCAGCAGAAAATCAGTTTAAAAGTTGCCAAGTGTAAATATATAACATAATGCTTGTGACTGTACAGGCTAAGAATTGGCCTGTGTTGTCCCACAGTAGGGCAAAAGCCTCCCTCTGCATTTTCCACACAATTCTGTCTTTTGCGAGTGCCGGCCAGTTTTTTCGGCAGGAGTCAAGCTCGTCCCGCCATCACCGTCATGGCCTGCTGCAATGGCGTCGTACGTTTAGTGGGGCCCATTCGGTGGTTCTCTTACCCCAATTGGCATCTGACATGCGGCAGACATGTCCCGCCCAGTCCCACTTAAGTTAAAACGGCTTTCTGGGCAAAATCCGTTAAATTGGTTTTGGCGCGCAGTATTGTATTCCTTATACGGTATGAAACTAGAAATTTTGGGAACAAGTACTACATCTAGTCTACATATCAGACTCACAATATGCCAGTCCCCATTGAGGACTACTAATTTAATATTGAACCTCGCTTTGTAGCAAACTCAAACTACACATTGTTTCTACACGTGCCAAGTTAATTGCGCCAAATACAGACCGAACATGATACTTTTAGTAAAAAATTCCCAACCGTATTTGGGTTTTACAGAATCCAATTAAACTTTCGCGAATCCACATCAAAAAAACTAAAATACAAATAAACTAACCACCTGCCTATTCAACAACAACGATACTATTTTCAGTAGAAATCTGATAAACAATCACAACTTTTATACAAACAAATCTATAATGAACTCTCAAATAATCTAGAGACTTTATTTATTTATCCTATATTTCATTATTTTACATAAAAATTATACTTTAGAATATTAGAATATTAAAACGTTTAAAAATAGTAAAAAAAAACAGTAGTCCACCGGTATCGGGAACAGGCTTATTATTTATGTACACACAGTTAAATAGACAGATATTAAATATAACTTTTGAGTAAAAAGGACTTGAATTTATTAGTAAACTCTCCATAAAATAACGTGTAGCTACATTATTAACTGCTGTATTTTTTTTAATTTCAACTCATAGTCTGTATTGCTAAAAACCAGCACTTACCCACTGCCGAAATAAAGCCTCCAAAATAGCTATAATCTACCACGCGGGCCTAGTACGGGTTGGTAGATGTCACATGTCTTCGATTTTTTGGTTTTATGTCATGCCGGTTTCCTAACGGTGTTTTCCTTCGGAGGAAAGACTTGTACAAAATCATACACATAAAAGGAGCAGTTTTCATAATCACAAACATTCATTAGTAATAGTTATTGGTACAGTGTTGGTCTTCAACGCCATCTGCCTTTTCTCAACTATGTTGGGGTCGGCTTCCAGTCTAACCGGATGCAGCTGAGTAACAATATGTTACATTCAGCGATTGTTTATCTGACCTCCACAACTCAGTTACTAGGTTATACGAAACACCTTGGTAAGACTGGTTGTCAGACTTTCGGTCTTCTGATTACCCGTAAAAGCCATTAATGTGTGAAAAGGTAACATACAGACAAAGTAACTTTTACATTTTATATTATTAACTAGGTCTCAATTTATCTAGACCCAAATATACCCTGAAGATTTCGCAGTCAACGATGAATGTTGCCAGATTTGAATATATTTCGAATGGCCATTTCGAGGATTGCTTTAATTAAAAACTCTGTCAGATGGGAACTATTTTCGGCTTCAGACATTTTTCACTTGCGTAGATTTGTTCATTAACTTAAAGCCAAATAAATTCTGACGAGATAATACGCTTTTTTAATTTATAAAACAGACTGGAAAGTTAATTGAAAAAATATTTATATTAATATAATTAATTTTTAATCATTTAATGTAAATGTAATTTTTCGTGTATTTTTTTTTAAGTACCTACTTAAGATTTTTTTATGTAATTGTTTAATTTTTTAATGATTTTTAATATTTCAATGTAACATAGCTTTTCTACTAACACATACATACCTATATGGACCAATGTCTGAAATAAAAATATTTTTTTTAGGTAGGTGTTTTGTTTTTGAGTCAACGTTTAATTCATTTCAAAATGACATAGGCAGGTTTTATTATGATAAGTATACTAGTTCCTGCCTGCGACTTCGTTCGCGTGAAATTTGTTATACCCCCCTTCGCATCGCATCGCCTGGCCTTGCTACGAGTATTACTGCGTTTTTACTTAGCGTTCTTTCTGACTTTTCTGTTCGCTCGGCTCCTAAAGGACCAAGCGTGATGGTAAATATCATATAATCTTCCTCAAGAATTGGGCTACGATTTTTTCAAATCCGACTGGTAGTTCCGATTAGCGCGTTCAAACATTCTTTTTTTTTTTGGGTGGGAATTTCTCGAATGACCTCTCCCGCTCTGGGCTGAGCGAAAGAGCGTGTCAGCCTTTTACTGACTAAAACCCACCCGTGTTCCTTCAGTTGCCTGTGCCAGGGGCCACGGTATCTCTTTCAAATTCAAATTTCAAAATTTCAAAATTTATTTATTTGGAACAAGAAACACATACAGATATAAATAAGTTCAAAACGATGATAACAGCAGTAGTATAAAACTGTGTCGCAGTTATCAACGCCCCTCTCCAGGTAAGGAGGTAGATTGTTCCAGTTACTTAAAACCAAAAATGCAACATAAGAATTATTATGGTTAAATAACAATTTTGAAAAAAAAAGAAAAGTAAGTAGTCTAAAGTAAAGTAAAGTAAAAAAGTATTTGTGTGAGTGGAGGAGTGGATGTATGTATGGTGTGCTAGTGTAATTGTGTATGTTATATGTATGTGTATGTGTGTGAAGGATTGAGTGAGTTATACTTCCACAAGTTTTTCTGTTTCGTCATAATTTAATTGTTTTAGCCAGGTATTTAATTTAGTTTTGAGTTTATTTCTAGTTAAGGAGTAAATATTGATTTTCTTATTTATTTTATTATATAATTTTGAACTGATGTGTTTAAAGTGACGACGTGCCGCATCAGTTCTGCGAACTACTATGCCACATATTCTATCAGACCGACGTTTTGTACTGCAGATACTCGGATCATAGGGGAGCTGGCAATGTTTACGGAGTATATATAGCCTGTAGTATAAATAACTGTCTGACTGTGAGAACCTGGCACTGAGAATACAGTTTCAGCGTTCTTTCTGACTTTTCTGTTCGCTCGGCTCCTAAAGGACCAAGCGTGATGGTAAATATCATATAACCTTCCTCAAGAATTGGGCTACGATTTTTTCAAATCAGACTGGTAGTTCCGATTAGCGCGTTCAAACATTCTTTTTTTTTTTGGGTGGGAATTTCTCGAATGACCTCTCCCGCTCTGGGCTGAGCGGAAGAGCGTGTCAGCCTTTTACTGACTAAAACCCTCCCGTGTTCCTTCAGTTGCCTGTGCCAGGGGCCATGGTATCTCTTTCGAACAACCCGCGGCCCTGGCGGAAACAAACAAACCCTTTAATTTTAATATTAGTGCAGATAAAATAAATACTATAAGTATGAAAAATCTGAGTATGACTATGTCAGAAATGTTTATGTCTATTAATTCAAAGTTTTTAAAAAAACGATGTTTACTAAGTCTCGAAGTAGAGTATTAAAAGTTTCCTTAAAGTCTTCTCTTAAGTTGAAACTTATAAACTATCTTATTCCAAAGATCCAGATTTAGAGGTTTATAAACTCTTGACGAACTTTGTATGCGGGAAGAACAGAACCGGTCGGAGTGGAGGTTCTTGCGGGTTCTTGTGGACATAGGCCTCCCCCAAACACCTCCACTTCGACTGGTTTCATCCGAAAGACGTCCATTGCTGCAGTGGACGTCTTTCGGCTGAAATGATGATAATGATGAAACTCTGGAGTTATTCGAGAGTTTTACACTTCACTTCAGATCACTGCTGGAAACTAAACTTTCCTTCTTGCCAAGCACATGTTCCAAAGTTTCTTTTTGTATCAATCGGTATTTCTCTATTTCGTCCCTGTATCAAAACTTCTATCTACGTGGGTTGTAGGTAGAAGTGTTAGTACAGGTTTTGCTCCAAAAGAACTTGGCCGTTCTCCTAGTAACTTATCTTACTTTAAGAGTAATTTTCTTGTTAAGACGACTTGATAACTATTTCCTGAGTTTTTAATTGCTGGAACATTAAACATACCTATAGTTAACATTATAATAAAATACATCATATTATGTTTCAATACCTATATTTAGTCATAATATTTGGAAGATATTTACTCTTCCAAAAAAATAAAAAATATTGTAGGAAAAAATATTATAGAAAAACCGGCCAAGTGCGAGTCGGACTCGCGCATGATGTACCATGATGTACTCCGTACCATTATCTATGAAAATCATGCCTGTTGTATGGGAGCCCCCCTTAAATATATACTTTAAAATCACCCCAATAGCATAAGCATTATCAATCCATAATTGCCCCACTGTTGAGACACAGGTTTCCTCTGGATGAAAGGGAGTGAACTGTAATCCACCATGCAGGCTCAGTGCAGGTTGGTAGATATCATATGTCATCAAATTTTTGGTTCCAGAACATGCAGGTTTCCTCAAGATTTTTTCCTTCAATATTTTGAGAGCAGTGGTGATGAAATAATTTACAAAAAGTAAAGCGCCTGTCTGAGTTCGAACCCACGGTCTACAACTCGTAATTCTTTACCACTGGGCCACCCCTGCTCCCCTTTAAAGTTTGGTAATCTATACAAATAAAACACAGTCGGGTTAGTTACACCATTTATGGCTCAAGAACGGCTGGACCGATTTTTATGATCTATGATTTATTGGATTCGCCCCGAATAGCAGAATAACTATTATAACATGGAAAAAAAAAAACAGGAAAAAATAATAATATGAAGATACCCAATTTATTTTCTCATACATTCGTTCTTATTAAGTCTGAGGCGGTACGAACTTTAGCTAGTTCTATATAAAACATACTTTTGATAGTAAACCACTCTTAAAACGACGATAAGCTGCATTACATACAAATATTTCTTTATACATCCTACTGTTACTATTATAAGCGCAATATTAATATTATAAACGCCAAAGTTTGTGAGGAATATACTTTTTATCCCAATATTCCCACGGGATCGAAACTTATGCGGGTGAAACTGCGGGGCGCTGTTAGTACATACATAAACTCACCCCTTCTTCCCATGGGGGTACACAAAAACTGCAGAACGCCAACTGTTACGATCCTTATAAACGCCAATTTGTATATTACGCAAAAAGCCAGCACTTATCCATTGTGGAAATAAGCCTCTCAAACGTAAAATTAAAATAAATTTAACGTTTTATTCGCGTCGGCACCATTTACTTACAGTGGAACAGAATATTCCATTCACACCCTCCGCTGCGCAAAATTATTTTATTTTATAATATGGGATAAAAAGCAGCTGCCTGTATGTTAATACTTGGGCCTTGGTTATTACGGGGCCTCCTAGCACAGGTATATATTTTCCTTAAAAGGAGGTCCCTATGTAAGACTTACTGTAAAAGTTGTACAAGTTTCTGCAATAAACCTTTTATTTATTTATTATTATTATACTTTCAGTTTATGCTTTGTAAACTTCAATGATGAACTCGATAATATAAATTTTTCGTTTAAGAAAAGAGCCAATGGTCACAGGTGTTCAAAATCTAATCGAGTTTTGAAATAAATATTTTAATCGAACTGTGAAGTTTAAAAGTTTTGTAAATCTCAGGTTTTGTTTCTCCTCGATTAGCAAATCGATTTGAGATAATAAAACCCCTGCGATGTGAATTCTTGTTGGCCCGTAAACTTCTAGCATTCAATATTGACCTTCTTAATCCTACATGATTGATAAATTACATTGTTTGTTTGGGTTGTGTTATCCAACAACTTCTAGTCTGAAACTTTACACTATTTATCAAAAACAAAATTGAAAACTGTTTTTTTTATTTATCGTCATTAAAGCTGCTGTATGGACTTTGAACCCAATACAACAGGCAGACCTTTAGTGTGGGATGCAACATGTGTCGACACCCTTGCGTCATCTCATCTTCCTAGCACGGTGTGCTGTGCTGGAGCGGCTGCTGCTGGTGCAGAAAACCTCAAACGGCGAAAATATTCCAACCTGATTGGGAGTTATTTGTTCGAGCCGTTTGGGTTTAAACCACTAGAGCTATGGGGTCCGAGTGCTCACTTGGTTTTTCGAGATAATCGTCAAGCGGTTAGTCGACTCTTCACGTGAACCTGTTTCTTGGCCTAAGAATTAGCATCGCCATACAACGTGGCAATGTTGCCAGCCTTTTGGGCACTGTTCCTGTTGACAGCGATGCGGACGAATTTTTTGATGCCCTATGATTCTTTTGCTTATTTTTTCACATGTACATGTCATTATTCTAAATGTTAGCTTATATAATGTAAATATACAACTGGTGCATAATTAAGTTTCTTAGAAACGTCGATACAATCTATTCAAACAGAATACTATATATATTCACAAGATTGCGCACAAAATAACACAAAATACGTGCTGACTATTACTATTTGTATGAGGGTTTGCGCACTACATCCGAACTCAGTCCGTCCGAATTTAGAACATTCCCAATTCAGATTGAACTTGAATCTTGAATTCGGATTCGGATCGGACGTAGGACTGCGCGTTAGGTCGGCTCTTAAGCATTCTCATTTAAAAAAGAAGTGACATAAAAAAATCAACCTTATTTCAATGACCCAACACTCTTTTTTAAACGCGATAAAAATGATACTCTCCTCTCCGAGCCAGTCTGTGAACGGACACTTTGATTAGAAGCAGACCCCAACATAGTTGAGACTATGTTGGGGTCTGCTTCTAGTCAAAGTGAAATCGAAACAATTTCTCAACAATGGATCATAATCCTAGCCTTTTAGCAGAATTATGAGCCATTGTTGAGAAATTGTTTTGATCAAAACTTAAACTTAGCCGACCTTTTGAGTTACAACAGTAACTGACCTTGTGGTTGATAATATATATAAGTTATTGCTAAGTTAAGGAGTTCAACTGTTATCCAGCTTAGTGACGAGATGATACAGATTGTTATGTCCCATTTAAACCGGGACAGACTGGATGCAGAAGGCGGAGGACAGAGTGTTATGGCGCTGCCTGGGAGAAGCCTATGCCCAGTGTGACTGGTGACAAGCTATACATTGTTGATTGATTAACCCTTCGAACGTTCATCCACGTGTGACGCAACGTTAAATAAAATAAACTTTTGACTTTGCAAATGGCTTTTTAATTGTTTTTTTAATTCCGGGATTCAATCGGTTAAATCATCAGAAGGTAAATTATTTCACTTATTTCTTTGAGTTTTCGTATCGCAATTAAAAGCATTGCAAAAAACAATAGCAAAACAAAAACTACTCTATTAATAAAGAAACGAATATGTATGTTAAAGAATAAGAATTCCGTTTTCAGTGTGATCTGACCCTTCGACGTCTTTGTATCATCTAATGCTGAGATTTCAGTGTACCAAAATAAAATTGAAATCGTCTAAAGAATCTGTAAATACTCAATTTCAAAGACGAATTAAATGTTTAGAAATCTTACACACCATTAGAAATCTTTTGATTTTTTTTCCATGGTTACTTAGTTCTCCTTGTCTCCCATGCAATACATGGAGAAATACTTATCTTGAGGCATATTTTGCCTTTAGTAAAAACACACTGACCCATGTTTACTGGGAGCTCTCCAGTAAGTTCGCTAAACTTTTCCGACATGAATCTCTGACGGACAAAAAGACAGTTAAAATGTGTCAATTATGTTTTTTTTTTTTACATAATATATTTAACATTGGCAGTTATATTAAAAGCGGTGAGACGACATGGCTAAATAATCACAGGTCGATCGATCAGGTTAAGCTACGCTTGGCGCGGTTGCTCTATGGATGGGTGACCATCTTGCATACTGAGACCCCTTCGTGCCTCGGAAAGCTCCTTAAGCTATTAGTCCCGGCTATCATTTGCGGATCTTTGACAGTCGTTACGGGTAGTCAGGAGCCCGAAAGTCTGACAACCAGTCTTACTAAGGGGTATCGTAATACCCAGTCACTGAGTTGCGGAGGTCAGATAGGCAGTCGCTACATGTAAAATACTGGTATTCAGCTTCATCCGGTTAGGCTCGAAGCCGACCACAACATAGTTGGGAAAAGACTAGGCAGATGATTTTGATTTATTGTGTATGGAAAAGCTCACATTTTGTAAGTTTTGTTTTTAAATAACTAATTGTGTTACTTGTACTCGTATTATGTATGCTAGATTCACATCTAGTAGATGTCAATCAAAAATATTGTGTCGTAAAAGTTTTAATGCATTTGTGATTGTATATCAGTTTTGTGAATTATAATTATTATTTTTATTTTTTTTTTTAATTATTAAAAGAATAAAAAAAAATTATGATTTATATTAAAAGTGGGAAGATGTAACTCCAACTTGGTAAAGTGGGGCTACCTCGACGAAACGGCAGCAGGGTGTGGATAAGGAGCTGTGTCGCAAACTATGCTCCACCTCCTATTCTAACCTCTGTGTCCAAAAACTTGCTTCTTTTTCTTTCTTTCATGTAAAATAGTGTCCTGGGTCGTAAGTATTTAACAACTTTCAGCTAATGACGAGCGTCAAAAGGTTCGAAACGAAATGGTCGTGAAATGGAAGTTTGACGTAAATGTTATAACAAAGCACATAATGGAACCAACATCTCACCGAAAACATACTTTAGAATCTCAATCATTTTATTTATCTTAGCACGGAGTTGACAAAAACTGGCCAAGTGCGAGTCGGACTCGTACAGGAAGGGTTACGTACAATGCGTATGTATGTGGTCTACGGTTCTAAAGCCTTTACGGACGTATGTTTCAGGTGATATTTATGCGATTTGAATCCAATTTTAATCAAATTACATTCGTAATCATTTAACCGCATTCATAACCACAACGGAGCCCTTTACTGTGCGCAGTTCTACACACACTTGCCGTATCGATACGTTTGCTAATGTCCTGAACAAAGCATACATACGGCCCATCACTACAAACTGTATGCAGGTGCTGTTCGGGAACTGAAAACAATAACGGTAAACTGTTCCGAACCGCACGTTAAGAAATTTTGTTCCAGTGCGGTTAGTGGGAATGCTCAAGTGCGGTTCGCGGAATTGCTGTTGAAATCAGTCCTCTAAGTGGAATGCCTCGTACTTAACAGTACATATTTTGAAAAAGAACACGTTTTTTGTTTGGGGACCCTCTTCAATTTTATACTTTATTTGATTACTTGTTGTAATAGCGACAATACAAATACACATTCAGTAAATTTCAACTGCCTACCTATTACGGTTCATGAGATACAACCCACTGACAGACAGACTGACGGACGGACGGACAGCGGAGACTTAGTAATAGGGTTCCGTCGGCAACTCTTGAGTACGGACCCCTTAAAAACTACGCAAAGATATCGCAAGGTTTTCTGAAGAAGAATCCAAAATAATGTACAACAGTCATAGTAAACATCAAGTTTATTTCGCCATTGCATTTGAAAGGTACTCGGTAGAAGTAGTGCCATAACCAACAGACATTTTATATTATATTTCTCAATGTAGAGTCCAGAACATGCAGTAAGTGGCTAGCTTGGTAAATATTTTTATTGTTAACAATAAAATTTTATACATAAAATGGTTGTGAAGTGGTGAAAATAAAGTTTTTTTTTTTTAATTTTTGTTCGTTTTTGGTTGTTTTCATGGCAAGTGAGTGGTACAGATTTTCTCAGGATCCGACGAAAGTTAGACAACAATATTGCTTATTTAAACAATCTATATATAAAAAAATCAAAGTCCTGACTGACTGACTGACTGATAGATCAACGCAAAGCCTAAACCGCTGGCCCTAGAGTCATGAAATTTGGAGGGTGTGTTCTTCGTGAAGAGTAGGCATCCACTATGAAGTGATTTTTCGAAATCAGGGGGAAATCGTTTGTATGAAAAATCTTATTCCTTGAGTTAGTAAACTTGAAACTTGGCACGAATACTTATCTAAATAAATTATGAAGATTGTCAGTTTTTTTTCTTCTAAACTATCCCCTAATAAGGGATTGGAGGGTTTCAAAGTTTGTATGGAAGAATTATAACGCGCAGTCCGATTTACTCGAAACTCAGTATTTATACCTAATATTGAAAGTAAAGAATAATGTGTATCAGTGTTTTTTGAAAATCTACCCCTAACGGGCTGAAATGGGTTAGTCAATTTTTCAGGGGAGGATTTTACTGCATGGCTTAATTAACTCGAAAATTAGTATAAATAATCTTTGAGTCAAGTTATGAATACGTCCCAAACGATTTTTTTTAATTCCACCCCTGTGGGGGTGAAAAGCGGGGTTACAGTTTATATGAAAAATCTTCTTCATTATGTTAATAAACTTGAAAATTTTCAAGAACACTCGCCTAAGTAAGTAATAAAGTTTATCATTATAAGTTTTTCAAAACTACCCCTCAAAGTGTTGAAGTTTGTGTGGAATAATTTGAATGCGCGATCCGAGTAACTCGAAACTCAGTATTTATACTTTTGACAGAAAATAATTAATAATAAGTATGTAAAGTTGTCGAAAATTTACCACTGACGGGACAAAAAGGGGTAATTCAGTTTTTAAGGGGAGGATTTGAACTTGAAACTGTATGTTACATTTTCACGCCTAAACCATTGAACTTCTGATTTGGCATAGAGATAGATGGCATCCTGGGGAAGCACGTACATTTTATCCTGTTAGCACGTTCCCGTTTGATAATTTCCGACATCCACGCGGGCGAAGCCGCGGGCAGAAGCTAGTATTATATATATGTGGTATTTTATTATTATCTATATTCGTTTGTTTGAGCGCACAAATCTCTGGAATGTTATGCAGTCGGATTTCAAAAATTATTTTTTTGCATTTGGTAGCCAAATAAGGCTATTTACCATCACGTTAGGACCTTTAGGAGCCGAGCAGAAAGGAAAAAGGTCAGTAAGAACTCTAACTGAAAAGAAATAGCACGGGTACACGATGCGATGCGATGGGGTGGGTCGGCGAGCAAGAGATTTCTCATTTCTCTAGAGCGACAAGGGCACAGTGACTAACTTAACAAAGCATTTTTAGGCGCTACTTAGAATTTTAGTTCAATCTTTTCGTCGTCATCATACACGTACAGACGCCAGCTGGCAGGTCAAGCTACTCGAAACTGTCAAATTTTCCCAATCAACCTTGAACCTTAATGCTTTAGCGATAAAGTTGAGAACCTATTAAAGATATTTGACAGATTGTAGTAGCTTGATGTGCTGGCGTCTGTACAACCGTTCTTTCTTGAAGTAGGTTAAAAAGTATTAATCTTACTTAGCACCATCAGGGAACGCCATGACGCCCAACCCAGAGCAGAGGCCACCAGTCAGCGAGCCATCGTATCTGGTACCATCAGGTAATACCAGATGTCCCATGCCATGCTTCTGGCCCTTAGAATTCCACTCGCCAACATAGCGAGTACCATCTTCGTACTTATAGGCGCCTGTCTTGACAACCCCTGGATCAACAACTGTAAGGATTGGAAATGGGTGAGTAGTCATAATTATAAAACATTTTCAAAGGCCCCGATTCCCATGTTCACAAACTAAACTAAATTACAGTTCAGTGAATCTTTTTCTTTCTATTTCATTAAGAAAAGGACAGAAGATAAATATTACTTTAGTCCTGTCAAACTAGTCAGTGTCTGACGTAAATTGACGTATTGTTAGTACCCAATTTTTGAATCATGTCTAAACTTGTCTATGGAGTATCTTAATTTGACAGGACTAAACTAATATTTACCTTCTGTCCTTTTCTTAATGAAATAGAAACAAAAAGATGCACTGAACTTAGTTCAGTTTTTGAACAAGGGAATCGGTGCCAATAACCGATGTTTTAATTAATAAATGAATGTGAATAACTCACATTCGTTGCTCATCTGAAGTGTTGACATTTTGAAAGAAAAAGATGCACTGAACATAAATTTAGTTTACTTTGTGAACAAGAAAATCGGCGCCATTTTTATGGTATACATAAAAAGGAATATCCTATCTATCTATAACTGCTGAAAGACTTACACAATTGGACATAGACAATTTTAATTATTATTATTATTATTTCTGAATATTTTAATTTAATTAGTCACAATTTTACTTTGGGTTAATATCTGTTTATAAGTAATTTCAATGTATGAGTTTTAAATATGAACTACAATTGTCTGAGATAAATAAATTATTATTATTATTATAGGCCTTCCATTAGCATCATGCCAACGTGCCAGTTCTGATGCTCACCGCAACTAGTGGAATCCCTCGATCTAAACTAAGGCGTCACTTCCGGTTATGGGGACCCTACAAGCGCTGCGCCTTGCTATACAGAAAGGAGGCTGATAGAAGTATTTCACTGTAACTACGCATTTAATAAGGGTAGAAATTACGATCACCAATCCGTATACTAAGCGTGTGATTATTAAAAAGAAAAGTTTTTGGCAATACGGTCGCCCCCTATTACATGAAACTTAATCATAACTGGCGAAATGTGGGTGCACTATAGAAACAACTCTGCCAAACCCTTCGGGGGTTATATGCGAGACATTATGCACGATTTCTGACATATTCATGCACTGACTGGACAGGTCCTCTCAATCTGTGTGGTTCTTTCCTCAAAAGGCCATCTCAGACATCGACCTACATGGTCTTCATATGATCTGACCAAGATTATGTCTGGACTTTAAAAAAGACTGTCACGTCTGAGTTTGTTTCGGCCTTTCTTCTCAGGCTAGTCAGATAGGAAACGCTGACCTCATCTAGTTTTAAAATATGATTGACGTATAAAAGTGTTTGTACAAACCTACTTACAAAATAAAATCATTTATCATTTATGTTATGTTTAAAGTCATGGATGATATTCTAAATCTATTTGATGATGATGATGATTTTTAATGATAAGACAACTCCGTCAAATTGTGTTGCTGAACGTTACAATGAAAAACAAACTAGTAGAATAGAGCGAAGCAATAAAAAATATGTTCTTACCTTCGACCATGGTGAAACACAACACTTAGACTGACACAAGCCGCACTTAAGCGGCTTCGACCTTTGTCACTAATCTAATAAAGAAAGAAATGGCATCGTTCGTTCATTTATGATTTAACTAGCTGCGCTCCGCAGGTTCACCCGTATAAGTTTCGATCCCGTGGGAATATCGGGATAAAAGTATCCTATATGTTAATCTGGGTTATAATCCATCTGTGTGCTAAATTACCATCCAAATCCGTTCAGCAGTTTTTGCGTAAAAGAGTAACAAACATCAATCCATCCATCCATCTACACAAACTTTTACGATTATAATATTAGTAGGATTGCCGTGTATCCGAAATTGATTGGTTACCTCAAAATTAATGAGAGCAGCGATGGCCAAGTGGTTCGAACCCTCACAAGCGATTTACTTTGTTTAAATTATTTCATCACCACTGCTCAGAACGGCGAAAGAAAACATCTTGAGGAAACCGACATGTCCTGGAACCAAAAATTCGAAGATAGGTGACATCTACCAACCCGACACAACACTTGGCCCGCGTGGTAGATGACTCATAAAGAGGATGCCTGTGTCCCTGCACCTAGACCATTATAAGTTGAATATGCTATGCAAAATTAACCCGTAACTTTGTAGAATTATTATACAACATCGCTTCTGTATTCCTCAAAGGGTTCGAACTAATTAGTACTTTAATAGTCGGAGTACAAGATCTGTCCTCGTGGATCCAATTTACCAGAAACTGGTTTAGCTATTATTATCTTGTACTAACTATACAAATAAATAAAATTGAAGTGTCTGTTTGTAATGTCAAATTATCAGCTTTTTAACCGACTTCTGAAAAAGGAGGAGGTTCTCAATTCGGATGTTTGCATTTTTTTTTTTATGTTTGTTCGCGCATAACTCTGTCGCTTGCCAACCGATTTGAAAAATTCTTTTTTTGTTGGAAAGGGTAGGTATACTTCCCAAATGGTCCCATAGAAATTTCATCAAAAACGTTTCAGTAGTTTGGTTTTTAAAAGAAAATTACTGGTAAAAATTACAACTTAAAAGTGAAAAATAAAAACTTTTTTGCAAAAAAAAAAACCAACCGACTTCCAAAAAAGACAACACAAAGTGAAAAATAACTTTAATTTCGGAAGTCGGTGGCAAACAACGAAAATGCGAACCCAACGACACCGACTTCCGAAATTAAAGTTATTTTTCACTTTGTAGTGTCTTTTTTGGAAGTCGGTTGTTTTTTTTTTTTGCAAAAAAGTTTTTTTTCTAAATGCATATCAAAATAATATATATGCTCCTTATATCAACACACCCGAGAGGGACAGCTGTCGAAAACAGGAGGCCTGTGTCTGGTTATGTATAGCAAAAAGACGATTTAATAATTTTTTGTCCGTCTGTCTGCCTGTTCCGGCTAATCTCCGAAACGGCTGGACCGATTTTGACGGACCATTTCCACTAGCAGATAGTTGATGTTATAAGCAGTAACTCAGGCTGCTATTATTTTAGAAAAAAAAAATTAGGGTACTGCGTAAAAAAAAATTAAAAGCCATGAAATCCAATTTATTTCTCGACTTACACAAAATTAAAATTAAAGTAAAAAATACATCTCAAGATCATAAAGGTCATTGTTTGTAACACAGTGTAAACTTTACTAGTACTTTAGCAAATTCACCCCAGTGACACGTAAATATATCAATTTTAACCTTAATATAATTGATTGTCCGAATTGCTCGAGTCAGAGAGTCATATCATGATCATCATCATAATATTACTTCCCATGACCGTGAAGACTATTTTCAACCTTTTTAAAAAAAAAAAAACAATTTATTTCAGGTTCTCCCATATTAAGATCAAATCACAAGTTACGAAACACGAGAACAAGATACATAAAAAAATTATTACAATATAAAAATAAATACAATGGCCCTGATTCCCTTGTTCCCAAACTAAACTGTTCATCTTTTTCTTTCTATTTCATTAGGAAAAGGACAGAAGATAAAATATTAGTTTACTCCTGTCAAATTAAGATACTCCATAGACAGATTAGACGTGATTAAAAACATGGCTGCTAAAAATACGTCAATTTACGTCAGGCGCCGACTAGTTTGACAGGACTAAACTAATATTTATCTTCTGTCCTTTTCTAAATTAAATAGAAAGAAAAAGATGCATTGAACTTGTAGGAGAAGGTATGACTGTCTCTCCTTAACATCAGGCATAATTTAATTACTGTGGGCGTAATATGGGTGGTGTTGGTTTTTACACAATAGAAACATGGTTTACAGTTCAAATCAGATTATAATTTACGAACCAGTTAGTCACACTAGCGAATCACATACACACACACAACTCAACGATATGGAACGCGCGACAGTTTCTATCCACATGTTGTTCGTACGATGTCCAATGTTTCTATCATCCCAAGAGCTCCGCTCACACCGCTTTTTGTAGATCTTGCTCCAGTCTCCCCACGAACTCCGGCTAGACTCTGTCTAGCGCCACGAGATGGCGCTAACGTTCCGAATAGTCAAACGAATGACTCCGAAAAACTTAAATTTAGTTTAGTTTGTGAACAAGGGAATCGGCGCCAATGTCATCAAATCTTAAAGTACAATGTCAAATGAAAATAAGCAACTCAATGTCAAATAAAAATAAAAGTGTACCTCCAGTAAATCAGCTGACATTGTAAGCAATCATAAAAGTGCTAATATTTTGTAAAGTAGGAAGTGTCAATTGAGTAGTTGTCGTCCATTAACTACTAGTAATCGTTGCGGTTGTTGGAACAAATTCCTGCGGCTCGGGTCATTTCTGCCGGTTACTGATTTGTACTGTACTACTTGCACGTGCACTTGTAGTGTTAGATATCATCTGCTCTCACATTATGCAGGGTATCCAGTACTTACTGGACAGACAAATGGCGGTTAAAAAAAATACACTTTATTACAAAAAATTTTTTGTTATAAATATTTTTTTTGAACGGCTATTCGTTTTTATATCAGCCATTTTAAGGTAATCCATATTTAGCGAGACCATGTATGTAATCCGTCTTGGTCTGCAATCAGCGACATTCCATCGGTTCATCGTCATCATCATTAGCCTACGGCAGTCCATTGCTGGACAAATCAATTGCAAGCCATTTAACTCGATTTTCGGCAACTACTCTCATCCAGCTGCTACCAGCCACCCTGTGACGACTGTTGCTTCACCTAGCCTATCTTACGTTTGCGGATTCGCGGTCTTCACTCTAGAATACGTCTACCTCAACCGTCATCGATTCTACGGCTAATATGGCCGGCCCATTGCCACTTCAGCTTGCTTATTATGTGAGCTTTTATCGGCAATTTTGTTTCCCTGCCGGATCACCTCATGCCGAATTCTATCCCTCAAAAAGGCTCCAAGCATAGCGTGTTCCATAGTTCGCTGAGTGACCATGAGTTTTTGGACCAACTGTACCGTAAGTGTCCACTGTTCGACTCCGGTTCTATCGGACAAGGCGCAACTGCCATCTGATCTCAAGATAGTGGGATCGACAGAACCGGTGATCAGACTTTCACACCTTCTTCAGCGGGGTAATTGCTTAACAAATCTGTAATGGGAATATCATTTATTTTGACAATCAAACAACATCAATTGCGTTTTTTACCTTGTCGAACAGAAGATTGTTCAAACATATGAAACAACGGATTAACAAGTTCTTTCATCCATCGAATTGTGATGGAAAGTGTGTAACGCAATTGGGGTGTCGGTTATCAGAAATACAATTCAACGGTATTCGTATGCTTACCTAAGAGCAAGTAAGTAAATTCCTAAACTGAACTTTAACTCTATTTGCTATAATTTATCCTATCTCTTTTGTCAAACAAAAGACAATCAAGGAATGATCTTGGTTAAGTTTAAACATACGTCTACACCATATTGTCCATAATCTACTCCACCAAAATGCCACAGTTAAGGCTGTTCTAACAGTTACGCATTTGCTAATCCACTGTCAGATTAACTCTATCACTAATTGCGGCACACTTAGACAAGTATAAACCAATGTATATAAATCAAATTAATGATTTACACTACAACTTGCTTTTATTAATCCCTGTAATAAATTAGGATGAAAGAGGTGAAGTGCTTTTCATGAATGATACAGCTGTTAATTAATGGGTTCTTTAAAAGTGCTTTCATGACTTTTTTGCTCTAATCTTTGTAGCATGAGGGACTATTAGGCTTTCCTTGTGTGGGAGACAATACTAAAGGAAATAAAACAAAAAGGTTATGTTCGCCTCCTTTTACATGGGAATTAAAAATATCCGGCAACATGTGGGTGTACTATAGCCTTATAAAGTCTATTCAAACTAATGTTTCAAATTAATCTTATTTCAGGTTAAACAAACATAAACTTTATTTTAATGGTTGTTGATTTCAGAATGACTAGCACTATTAAAAAAGTTTGCAATTGTAGCGTAAACTGAACTATATAGGAATTAAAGTTATTTTTCCATAAACACATATTTGTTTATATTTTTGGCAAATAAATCGCGAATGCAGTTTATACGCCTTCGTTGTTCTTGATCACTAAAAGAAACGTGTCGAAAAAGAGAAATAAAACCATATCGAACTCAACGTATCAGTAATTGGAACATTCATCTCGTTACATGATCAAATATCTTCATCGGTAACATAAGTCGAGCTTATTTCCTTCGGGAGACGCTGTATGTTATGTAGAATTAAATATATTTTCTAGAATTATGTATATTTTTTTGACTGTCAAAAAAGAAGGAACATTTTTGCAACTTGGTTGAGATATAGGTAAAACAAATGAATAAAATTTGGTCTTGAACTTTGAAGGCCAATCTATAAAAATAAAAAAAATGTTTTACTAATTGTATGGTCGACCTCATAAATGCTTTACCACCCCAAGGTCGAATGTCACGTGCACGTCATAAAACGCATAGCTATTTACAACCATTTGACAGGCTTCCGAGTTGAAAGTGACATATATTTGGGTACCTGAAAACTATATGTCAAGCAACCTTAACCTAAAGTGACTCATTAGTGGCCGGGGGCACAGCCGGTCAATAATGTTGTACTGGATTTCATTATGACCCGCTGGTCAATAATGTGATTTGAATTTGGAATCTCACATGCTCAGCTAAATTGGCAGTAGGTATAGTACTAACAAACACCCTTTGGTGCCAGAAAGAGGAAAGCTATTCTCGATACCCTTACTACGCGTGGATGATATTCTCGATTTCCTACAAAATCATAACGACTGCTTCTTCATATCGTTGCCCTGTTTTCGAAGACATAATATTGTAAGAATAATTAGATTAGTTATCTAATTATTCTCTCGAACCATTTTTTAAAAGGAATGGAATAACATTAAAACTGGCATTAATAATAACAAATACCGTACCGCGCCGTAATACCGTAATAGTAATTGGCTGTAACATTAGTTAATGTATTTTAAGTAAACTGCGCAAAGATTGCTGTGGATTTTGTGAGTAAATAAATAAATAATAAAACAGTCGATTTATCACATTTTATCAAAAATACTCTATTTTCACGAGCGTCTCCAATGACGTTCTAAATTCAAAATGCATACAGCCAATCATCCAAAACCATTCAACCAGCCCTGTATAAAGCTTAGTTTACACAAATGCCACTTCCACGAGAGTGATATCAATAGACACACACGACAAAACCGTAGAAGAGACTTTTTTTTTTGAAAATCGAATTGATCGTGTCTAGGCTACTTGTTTGTAGACGCAATAAAGGCGCGAACTTTTGGCATTTAAACTTTAAATTTATCAACAAAGTATTCGTTTTTCGTACTATGGCTATTATTTTCTCACAGTAGGTGTAAAAAGTAGAGTATCCTCCTCTGGGCTAAAGGTGTCTTTGTCTTGGGCTAGCTTGAATCCCTCGCTGCATTCAGGATTCTTGTATTAACTCCCTCGCTTCGCTCGTGAGTTAAATCCCGAATCCTTCATTGCGCTCGAGATTCAATATGACGCCCGTGACATAAGACACAACTTTAGCCCCTCGGTGCATAATCTACTATTTTACTAGTAGTTTTTGCCGGATACTTTTCTTGTGAAATTGTATCTATCCTGATTGCGCGATAAACTCTGCTTGCGAGATGCAGGATCTGCATGACGTCAGTATGACGCGTTGTTCGCATGTTGCGTTGTAGATACCGCACACACACACAGACACACACACCCTCACACAGCCAGCCACATAAAGAGTCAGACCTCTGCAGAGTTTTTTTGAGCATTTCTTCCCAGGGATCAGTCAGTTAGAAAATAAAATATGTCTAAATTCCCGTAACTTTTTTAACACATTGACCACAAAAAATACGTGATCGTAAATAGTACTTACTCTCAGAAGTACTCGTAAATATCATTTTATTTCATAATAAATTCTGTAGAAAAATACTGTAGATTATGTAGTCGTGTTCAAAGCAAACGATGTTAAAGGATTAATAAGTGACCCAAATTCAACATAGCAACAGTTTAGCTTGAATTGTCATCAGAACAACCAGCCTCACAAACAAACAAATCAGGCCAAACAACTCAATAAAATTTATTCCTGATGCTCTACTTCGAACTGCGATATTTTATTAGTGTTCCAAACTAGAGCTAAATGAAGGTAACTTAGTTGATATCGAATCTGAGCACGGCAGGAATCCTTGTGTTGATATTATACTTGCAAATTATCATCTTCTGTAATATCGATTCCTTGTTACCTGAGGCCTTGTGTTTCAATGGAGTTTGCATGGTGTGGGCGACGGGAGTTAGTGCGGAATTTGAATGAATAGGACCTAATGAAGTTCAGTGGAATAATATTTTACAGCTATAACAGAAGGATAGCAATTGTATAAGAGACACTAGCTGCGCCCCGCGGTTTCACCCGCATAAATTTCGATCCTTTGGGAATATCGGGAATAAAAATGGGGTATCCTATGTGTTAATACAGGGTGTCAGCTACGTCTATACTAGATTTCATCAAAATTGGTCCAGCCGTTTGAGCGTGAAGAAGTAACAAACATACAAACACACACACTCACTCACAAACTTTCGCCTTTATAATATTAGTGTGATAAGCCAATTACAGGTTCTAACGAGTAAAAACAGAAAATGTAGCAGAAATCTTAGGATCGTTAGATTTCGTTCGTCGTGCTTGTTAAAGCACAATAGAACAACATTTATATAAGACAAAAAGTCAGCGTGCTGAATAGGTTTTGGTGGTAAATGGGGCAAATGAGGACTCTTTGCAAATAATATTAAAGTCCTTACTCGCTCGCATCATGTATGAGTTTTGCCTGTAGTTAGAAGAGGAAAAAGGAATGGAGATCGGCAGATTAAATCTAACTGATTTCTGGGGGACATTGAAACGCAGTCTATGCAGGAGAGTAGGACAGTTATTATTTAGAAAATTCTCAGTAGTGTTACGCGCCACAATTAATGCCTGATACATGGTGGCATTAGTTACCACTAGCGCCATCTGGAGGGCAATTCTCGTAACTTTAAGAACGTTCACAGTCTGATCTCAGTCTCAATCTGTCAAAAATACGTCTAATTTCCCTACATTTCGACAAGTTTTTGACATTTGTTTGTCGCCGAGATGAGACTGCGACTAGATTTTGAACATTTTAAATTACGAGAATTGGCCTTCTGGTTTCGAGTGGCGGAACTAATAGAGTCTCTGGCGCCATCTATTGTGGAATGACAGAACTAATAGAGTCACTGGCGCCATCTATTATCGAGTAGAGATGTCGATGCTAGAACTTACTAGAACTATCGACATCTGGTCAATCGGGGCCAGTATGTACTCGAACATTCTAGATGTTTCTACAATAGAAGGTTCTGGAACTATCTGCGGCACTATATAAGGCCGGGACTAATCAGACTTGATTCTGCTATAGAAGCGAATATGTAATCGAAAGCGATCTTCAAGTGCGATTTAAGAGCGATTGTGTTTTATAATTAGTGTGTTTGAGTTGTTGTTAGTGTTGTTTAATTAAAGTGTAACTTTTGGTAATTTTTATCGGCAGTTTTTATTGCCACGAACCCGAAGCTCGTAACAGTAGCATCTCGTCGGGTCAGTCTCGGTAATATCTATAAGTTTTCATCTACACCCCTCATCTTCAGAGAATACAGGGGTGACGTCATGTTAAAAAAGATTCTTGAGTAATTTCGTCTGATTAAGAATCACCAGCACCCTCGTCACTTTCTTCAATCACAATTTGAAAGAATTTGAAAAATCTGCATTTAAGTGTAGAGACGCCAGCAGGTCAAGCTACCCGAAACTGTCAATTTTTCCCAATCAACCTTGAACCTTAATGCTTTAGCGATAAAGTTGAAAATCTATTAAAGAAATTTAA
The DNA here is from genome assembly GCA_951799955.1 of Apamea anceps. Classification (NCBI taxonomy): domain Eukaryota; kingdom Metazoa; phylum Arthropoda; class Insecta; order Lepidoptera; family Noctuidae; genus Apamea; species Apamea anceps. Next base: position 3,345,270 of record OX637508.1, on the reverse strand, counting down.
CAGATTGTAGTAGCTTGATGTGCTGGCGTCTGTACCTTTTTAATTTTCTTTTAATTTTGACCTCACTATTGGCTTCAGTAAACTTTATTTTCGGTAAACGTAATGTGGGATGCCCTCAGGATAGGTGGAGCGATGATCTTCGCAGGATGGCTGGTAGCAGCTGGATGAGAGTTGCCGAAAATCGAGTTGAATGGTGTACTATAGGAGAGGCCTATGTCCAACAGTGGGCTGCTATAGGCTAATGATGATGATTAGCTTTAGCATTTCGCTTAACGCGTTTTCGTTACCTGACGATTTCTATGAGTTTACTCCTATCACAAACCTGCGGGGTATCAGTACCAATGGGTTTCATTTTGACAGTTCAACAACATTCATTGCGTTATTTATGTTGTTGAGCAGACATATTTTTCGAACATGATGCAATGGATTAGCAATATCCTTCAAAATGATTCAGAATGAGATTGTGTTACGCAATTAGGGAGCGCGTTAAAGAACTTCGTTTGATAAAATGTTGTAGACTGTCGTTTACAACATAGTCGTTTTGAACACTGTGTTAAAAAAGTGACCCTTTTTCGCTCAATTTGGGCCTACATTTTTAAACAACCTACCAAGTTCACAATTTGAGCTTAATTAACAAACAGATAGCGTTGGTCGTTATACTCTATGAAGTTTTTAATTGCAATTCGGCAATACTAAACTAACTTTTTGAATAAAACTTTGTGCGTTTTAATTTAACTAACGAAAAACTATTTTATTAATATTAATATGGTTTTGACTTAGTGCTGCGTATCTAGAATTTTGTGGGCTTGATTATTTTAATAGATAAACTTCTCTTTTCGTGTTTGTGGGTGTGTGTCTGTGTGTGGCAATTATGGGTTTATGTGAGTAAGTTGTGCAGAATTTATTGTACCTCCCTACTTATTCCCTTGCGGTACTGACATCATAAATAATTTATTTGGTTATTGGTTAAGTGGTAATTTCGTAGAGTTCAGGGCAATAAACCTTATATACTAGCTTTTGCCAACGACTTTATCCACGAGAAATGAAAAAAAAAACAAAAAAGAAATCTTGTTCCCCGATCCACCCCGCCGCATCGCATCGCCTGCCGCTTTTACTTTGTTTTCACCCCAAAGGGTCCTAGCGTGATGTTAAATATTCCTTCAAGAATTGAGCTATCAAATGCAAAAATATTTTTTCAAATCCGACTGGTAGCTTCAGAAATTAGCGCGTTCAAACAAACAAACAAACTCATCATCATCATCTGCCTAGCCTTTTCCCAACTATGTTGGGGTCGGCTTCCAGTCTAACTGGATGCAGCTGAATACCAGTATTTTACATGGAGCGACTGCCTATCTGACCTCCACAACCCAGTGACTGGGTAATACGATACCCTTTGGTAAGACTGGTTGTCAGACTTTCGGGCTTCTGACTACCCGTAACGACTGTCAAAGATCCACGAATGACAGCCGGGACCAACGGCTTAACGTGCTTTCCGAGGCACGGAGGGGTTTCGGTATGTAAAGATGACAAACAAACAAACTATTCAGCTCTATTATTGGTATAGGTATAGAATAGATTTTATTATTATTGCCTGTCGCAATCTTCAAATAAACCCAATTCATTACTTTTATTGACATAACTCTGGTGTGCTGTTTTATATATTGCTATTAAAACTTTCTAATGGGAAACCCAGCTTCGGACTAGTTCATAGGCACCTATCCCACCCATGAGGAGGCGACTAGCTATCAATGATTTTCTCGCTCAAGAAATATACTAAAGATTGTAAGTAAGTAGTGTCGATGGCTGCAGGTGCCTCTGCTGTTGATGCGTGTCGCTCGTGAGTATGCATAAAACTGCTACCGCGCTATCACTGTCAAATTATTACCATATACATGCTGTTGAATTGTACTGAGACAAGTATAGAGGTATGAGGAACTGGATGTAAAGTTCACTCATCCTCCATAGAAAAGGGAGGACCCTCCGACCAGACGGGTGTTGTGTCTGGCGGGCCACTGCCCGATGATTCATGTCGGGCCGTTGTATATAGGCTAGTTGCGCGGTAAACTCTGCTTGTGAAATGCAGGATTTTGCGTAACGTCAGTACGGCGCATTAAGCGCATGTGGCGTTGTAGATACCGCTACAGTACTTACATATACCTAATACTAGCTTCGCGTGGATGTCGGAAATTATCCCACGGGAACATGCTTACAGGATAAAATGTATGTGCTTCCCCAGGATGCCATCTATCTCTATGCCAAATCAGAAGTTCAGTGGTTTAGGCGTGAAAATGTAACATACGGTTTCAAGTTCAAATCCTCCCCTTAAAAACTGAATTACCCCTTTTTGTCCCGTCAGTGGTAAATTTTCGACAACTTTACATACTTATTATTAATTACAAGTTTCAAGTTTATTAACTAAATGAATAAGATTTTTCATATAAACTATATCCGCCGCTTTTCACCCCCACAGGGGTGGAATTATGAAAAATCGTTTGGGATTATTCATAACTTGATTCAAAGATTATTTATACCAATTTACGAGTTAATCAAGCCACGCATTATAATCCTCCCTTGTAAAATTAACTACCCCTTTTCAACCCGTTAGGGGTAGATTTTCGAAAAACCCTGATACATGTTACTCTTTATTTTTGGTCTTAAGTATAAGCACTGAGTTTCGAGTTAATCGGACCGCGCATTCAAATTATTCCACACAAACTTCAACACCCCTATATCCCCCTTTGAGGGGTAGTTTTGAAAAACTTATAATGATAAACTTTATTACTTACTTAGGCGAGTATTCTTGAAAAGTTTCAAGTATATTAACCTAATGAAGAAGATTTTTCATATCCCCGCTTTTAACCCCCACAGAGATGGAATTAAAAAAAAATCGTTTGTGATGTATTCATAACTTGACTCAAAGATTATTTATACTAATTTTCGAATTAATCAAAACATGCAGTAAAATCCTCCCCTGAAAAACTAACTACCCCATTTCAGCCCGTCAGGGGTAGATTTTCAAAAAACCCTGATACACATTATTCTTTACTTTCAAGATTAGGGATAAATACTGAGTTTCGAGTAAATCGGACTGCGCGCTAAAATTCTTCCATACAAACTTTGAAACCCCCCACTCCCTTATTAGGGGGTAGTTTAGAAGAAAAAAAAACTGACAATCTTCATAATTTATTTAGATAAGTATTCGTGCCAAGTTTCAAGTTTATTAACTCAAGGAATAAGATTTTTCATACAAAGGAATTCCCCCCTTTTCACCCTCTTAGTGGTGGAATTTCGATAAATCCTTTCTTAGTGGATGCCTTCTCTTCACGAAGAAGACACCCTCCAAATTTCTTGACTCTAGGACCAGCGGTTTAGGCTGTGCGTTGATCTATCAGTCAGTCAGTCAGTCAGTCAGGATTTTGAATTGTATATATATAGATTACTTTACTACTAAATAAACTACAAATTATTAAAATAAAAATATAATATCCTGTACTAACTAAAACTATTATAAAACTAAAATATTGCGTCGAAATATTCCTCCACATCGCTGTTGACTGGTAATGTACCCAAGAGACTAGCGGCATTGCCACGTTGAATGGCAATGTTTAGCCTCTGGCCAAGGTAAAAGCCAGCTTGGGTCACGGGAAGTATCAACCAGCAGTTTAGAGAGTGTATTGAAGAAGCAATGAGCGCTCGGACCCCACGGCCCGAGGGTTTACTTTACTTAAACCTAATATTAACATTGATAGAACTCTATAAAAAAAAAAAAAACAATTACATCAATTTTAAATTTTAAAACTTTATAATCTGAGCCACCTACTGCTCCTGAGATTAATAACTAGAAAGTGTACTACGTGAGTTGCTAATCAAATTCATCAACCAATTCTTGAAACCCACAAAAAGTGAGCGGGCCTTGAGAAGTGGTTAATGAACTAGCCTATTTGCAACCAATGCCACATAAAAATCTACTAGCACCTTAACTAGTGGCACTTGCCAATCCCTCTAGGGCAGGGATGGCATACCTATGGCATGACTGAAAATTCAGGGCACTTTAAAAACAAAAGTCACTCATATGCCTTTTTGATACGCATAACACCGACGTCACGCAAAATCCTGAATCGCGCAAGCGGAGTTTACTGCACAATTAGCATTACATACAACGTCCCGACATCAATCGTCGGGCAGTAGCTCACCAGACACAACACCCGTCTGGTCGGAGGATCCTCCCTTTTCTATGGAGGAGGATTGAACTTCACACCCTGTTTCTCATATTCCTTTATCAGTGTACAAATCTATATGTATAAAAAACTTGAGAGGCGGCAAGGGACACCCGGATGGAACGAAGTTCCTTTCGATTAATAACTGGCTTGCTTTCTATAAGAGAGAGAGAGAGAGAGAGAGAGAGAGAGAGAGAGACAGAGAAACACGCGCACGCCCCACGGCTTACAACTATAGCAAAAAAGTTACAACTTTTGGTCTTAATTTTTTCCGTCTTTCACCCCCTTTCGCAACGCGCGATAAGGAACTTCGTTCCAATATATTTATTAAAACTTATACACATGTAAAATGACTATAGAAAAGCTAGATGTGTCCCAGCTAGATGGACAGATGACCTAAAGAAGGTGGCTGGGGTAGACCGGATGCGGAAAGCGGGGGACAGGGTGTTGTGGCGCAGCCTGGGAGAGGCCTATGTCCAGCAGTGGACTGCGATAGGCTGAGTTTATTGATTGATTATGAATATTCCCTAAATATGGATTTTAATTTATTGCTTTTGTTTAGCCTGTTTTTGTTTACTGTAATGATTGACGTAAAAGGTTAGTCTTCCCTACTCTAGAGTTAAGCCCTTGTCAAATAAAGAGCTCATTGCTTTTCCTGGCACGTTCTCCCAGTCTGCTTGTTAAGGAACCCGTGTAGGATTACTATCCTAGAGGTGGTTTTAGTGTATGTCGTAGTTTTTTTGGGAATTAAGGATTTTAACAGAACGTCTAGGGTTTTATTAAATCTATGAGAATGCAAAAAAAAAACCGGCCATGCGCAAATCGGACTTGCACACCAAGGGTTCCGTACCACAAGTCATAAAACGTCGATATAACTTTTCTTGTAGACCCCCCTTTAAATTTTTACGCTATTTTATTTTTATTATTTGTTGTTACAGCGGCATTAGAAATACATAATCTGTGAAAATTTCAAGTGTCTACCTATTACGGTTCATGAAATACAGCCCGCTGATAGACAGACGGACGGACGAACGGACGCACGGATTGCTGAGGATTAGTATTCACATCCTTTGGGTATGGAATCTTAAAAAAGGCGTTTATTTTAAACGACTGCAGCGAAATTTTTCTCTTAAAGAATTACCTATATTCAAGCCTACAATTAGCCTGCCTGTGTTTGAACTCACGAGCTCTCAAGTTGGGGCCGATACCACTGGGCTATCTGCTAGCTTACAAACAACTTTAAAATGTCACTTACACACTTGATGCTGTTACTTCTTACAAGGCTGTATGCTGCCGTGTCAAGTGTCTCAGTGAACAACATCCGGTTTCCTCGTTCTAAATTCCCGTACGGAGCTAAAATTCGTATTCTGAAAACAGAAACAAGTACACAATATGTGCTGTACAAATGTTGCTTGACTCGTCCGAACTAGATAACTACGTTATTTGGACGGTTTTCCAGAGAAAAAATTTTGTCTTAGAAGCTGCAGCTGTTCTCAGCAAGAATTTGAAACGTGTTTACTTGATATACAGTGGCGAAATTTATTGTAAAACAAATAATTGACACCCCACTTGCCAAGTTATAGGCATTTTTTAAATTGTCAAAAAATGAAGGAAAGAGAATACGTTTATTTGCGGTAAACATGACGCATAAAAAGAACACAAAAAAACATGTGTTACTTCCAGTCAATGACAGACAGAAACAGAATGAGAGTGTGATTTAAATAAACGGAAAATTTAAATTTGTAATGAATTTCCTAACTGTCCCGCCGTCGAGAGAATGCGTTCCTGATACTTATCAGTGCGACAATTCTAATAGCTAATAAAGATCAAATTTTCCTACTTCACTCCTTTCGTTATTGTGTATAAATAGTTTACCTGTATATAAATGTATAGCTTCATTCATTACCATTAATATTATTAAATTGTAATATATTTTTTCGTCAACTTATTGTATATCACCATTCATTATTTATATAGTTAGTTATAATCCTACTGATCCTATAACCTAAATTCCGTTTTAAATAATATTATGAATTCCAGTTTCCCTAACTTTGTCTCCTACAATAAAAATCCTAATAACATGACATTCGCTGAATGCACAAACCGTGCGAAGCCAGAAAAAAAAAAGATCAAATTCTCAAAACACGTTAACATCACGTATGAAACTGACAGGTGTCTAGATCGCATTCAAAATCAAAATCAAAAGTCATTTATTCAAATTAGGCTGAGAATCAGCACTTTTCGAACGCCAAAATGACTTAAGACAGTTACCTAAAACGCCTGCCCTTCACCACTTCCTAGTGCTTTCGCTGGGAAGAAGAAGTGGCGCAACAAACTCCCCAGAAGCACAGCTGTCATTCAGTTAAAAAAGAAAAAAAGTTGTTTTAATACAATAGCATTCTCTCGTCGGCCGAACTTTAGTGGCCTGACTTTTCTTACACAGCGTAAAAGAAAAAAAAGAGTCAGAAAAACCACAACAACTTAGACTTACTTAGATACTGAACACAACAACAAAAAAGTTTCTGAAACCAGTGTAAACAATTTTTACTTTAATACAAACAGACTTCAAGCTCAGAGCAGTTAAATAGTAATTTATTACCGCTGCGGTTTTGGTTTTTACACAAGGCTAGGAGAAGACACAAACAAATTACTTAAGGGACAAATACGGGATTAAATTAAATTGGCTAGCTAAACTTCGCAGACGTGATGGATGTCGATATTTGAACACGATAAGAAAAAGTCAAAAAGATTTAATGTTTTTTATTTATTGGGAGGTCAACGTTCGCTGTTATTGTTGTTACTTGAAGTATGTATGAGCTGGGAAAAACTGTTTCCTTATGTTTTATCGTGTTTTGATGTGTAGATCACGCCTGTGAAGTTCACACCAAAAACATACAGATTTTTTAAACTGATATTTCAAATGACAACAAAATCTACGGTCCATGACTCCTCAAAAAAAAAATCATCAGAATAATTCCTTTTTCATTTTATCATGTTCAGATATTGCGTCTGTGGAATTTAGCTAGCCAATGTCATTTAACCCTGTAAACTAAAATGGCCTCAATCACTGACAGCGGAATCTCTTATTTCTTTTTCCATAAAAAAACTTTTTTGCATAAAAAACAACCGACTTCCAAAAACGATACTACAAAGTGAAAAATAACTTTAATTTCGGAAGTCGGTGTCGTTGGGTTCGCATTTTCGTTGTTTGCCACCGACTTCCGAAATTAAAGTTATTTTTCACTTTGTAGTGTCGTTTTTGGAAGTCGGTTGTTTTTTTATGCAAAAAAGTTTTTATTTTTTACTTTAAAGTTGTAATTTTTACCACTAATTTTGGTTTAAAAACCTGTAGCGGTATCTACAATGCCACATGCGAACAACGCGTCACACTGACGTCACGCAAATCCTGCATCTCGCAAGCAGAGTTTACCGCGCAGTTAGCATAGATACAATTTCCCAACATCAATCGTTGGGCAATTGCCCGCCAGACACAACACCCGTCTGGTCGGAGGATCCTCCCTTTTCTATGGAGGTTGAGTGAACTTTACACCCTGTTCCTCATGTCTCTAAACTGGTGACCCCGAGTATGAACGTCAGCGCAGCCTTCGTGCAAACACTTCAGCGTGACGTCATCATCATCACTCCCGCAAGCTTCAGCAGCGAGTCACCCAGCCAGCCAGCATCCACGGCTTCAACGGGTATCCTGACCACCAGCATGCAGCGTCCGCGCATACCTGGTCATCACCCTCAGCCTCATCAGCAACCTTGGCACAGCACACTGCACCTTCGGCCGGTCAACAAGCAGAGTACCCTCTCCTGGTCGACGCAGCAGCCAGCCTCAACCCGGCGCTGTACGACATCCGACGCACTGGAGTATAACGCAGCGCCACCCCGACTCACTGGGGACATCTCCGCAGACAGTTCCGACTCACCGTGAACTATGCGACAACCGATTCCGACTCACTGGAACCTCAGCTGGCCTGGCAAAGCATCACAAGACTCAGCCCACTATCGACCTCCGGTCTCCGGAGGGGAGTGATGTAGCGGTATCTACAATGCCACATGCGAACAACGCGTCACACTGACGTCACGCAAATCCTGCATCTCGCAAGCAGAGTTTACCGCGCAGTTAGCATAGATACAATTTCCCAACATCAATCGTTGGGCAATTGCCCGCCAGACACAACACCCGTCTGGTCGGAGGATCCTCCCTTTTCTATGGAGGTTGAGTGAACTTTACACCCTGTTCTTCATGCCTCTAAAAACCAAACTACTGAACCGTTTCTGATGAAACTTCTATGGGACCACTTCAGAAGTATCTCCTTTCGAACAAAAAAAGAATTTTGAAAATCGGTCCCACAATTGGCGGAGTAATCGCGTAACAAACACACAAAAAAAAAAAAAACATATCGTCGAATTGAGAACCTCCTCCTTTTTTGAAGTCGGTTAAAAACTGTCAGGTCAAGCTGCTTTTGGAATTTCATAAATGTAAGTGATTTTTTTGATATTTAAGTGTTTTCAAGTACATTCCTCTGCATTGGTCTGAAAGAGCCTTTCAATCCTTAGAAGAAACTGCATTGATTGGCATCATAAAATAAAATGTAAGAATTGATGCATTTCTAGTGGAATGTACGATTTTTCCAGAATCAGTAATGCAGTTAGCAATAACTCTAAACGTTAAGGACAGACTTCTAAGAATGTTTCCCTGTAGCTACAACGGTTAAGGTCCCTTACTGTCCTTACTGCCTAATCTCAAAAAGAGTAGTTTCTGGTAAAGAAAAGCTTGGAAGGACACGACCATTGCTCTAGTCACTAGCAATTGCTCATCAAAGACACATTTTCGATTCAAACTCAAAGCATTTATTTCGATTAAACCAGTTTATAGGCATTTTTGAACTGTCAAGGGATCGATCAGTCAGAAAACTGATGCTAGCCCATTACAAGGCGTAGCAGGTTCCTATGGAGAAGAATAGGCAAGAAACTCCACGGGTGGCCTGTGGAAATTAAACATGTGAGAACGATGTAGAAAAACGTTAAAAGCGTTCTTAGTAAAAAGATTAAAAAACCAATGAAATAATTACATTAAATTAAAATAAGCTAGAGATGACCAGACTCTTCTGACGGCGCTCGCTCACAAACATGACATATGGACCAGCACCATTTACATATATTTTGCATATTTTGAGTAGAATTTATGATCCAAGACACGCGCTACCATCAGCAAGACATTTGATCGAGCATGACATACTCTCAGGCGCCAAGGCACATTCAAGTCAATGAAAGATGTACCCAGTAAATGGTAGCTATGTAATCAGTTTTTTTTTTTTTTTTGGTCATCATCAATCATCAAATGACCTCTCCCGCTCTGGGCTGAGCGAAAGGGCGTGTCAGACTTTTACTGACTAAAACCCACCCGTGTTCCTTCAGTTGCCTGTGCCAGGGGCCACGGTATCACTTTCGAACAACCCGCAGCCCTGGCAGATGTAATAGGTCCCTATTACTTACTGACTTATGTGCTACAGTGTGAGTAGTGGTAAAACCTTCAGAAGCTAAAGAAAAATAAATAAATTGGGTTAAGGTTCTGTGTGAAAACAAATGCAATCAATACGAACTTGACCCATTGAGCGAAACACCGTTTTTAGATTACTATTATTAACGACATAATGTCAAGCCGATGTACCTACAGGGTGGAAAAAGATCGATGAAGAAAAAGTACATTTTTAATGTTACCCAATTTCACTGAACAGATCTACTCAAATCTGTCTGTTTCTTTCCTCTAAAGGGCATTTCAGATGTTATTATTTAACGTTTTTTATAATCTACATGGTTCTCATAATAATATGATCTGAATAAGATTATGAAAGTACAGACTGAGGCCTCTTTTGCTTCGATCTTTCTTCTCAGAGTAATTTGATAGGAAACACCGAACTCATCTAGTTTAAAAAAATATATATATTTTTGACGTGTTTGTCCCTAGCCTTTTCCCAACTATGTTGGGATCGGCTTCCAGTCTAACCGGATGCAGCTGAATACCAGTATTTTACATGGAGCCACTGCCTATCTGACCTATACAACCCAGTTCCTGGATAATACGATACCCCTTGGTAAGACTAAGACTGGTTGTCAGACTTTCGGGTTTCTGACTACCCGTAACGACTGTCGAAGATCCACGAATGACGGCTGTCATTCGTGGATCTATGTCAGTCGTTACGGAGAGTCTCGTCTGGGACAACGGCTTATCGTGCTTTCCGAGGCACGGAGGGGTCTCGGTATGTTAAGATGGTCACCCATCCACAGACCAACCACGGTTATCGTAGTTTATCCTGATCGATCGACCTGTGCGGCTGTTATAATTTAGCCATGAGCCCCTCTGACTAGTTATATGAAGAAAAATTCCCCACTGACTGCCTTTTTCCACCCGGTATAGAATATGTGTTCCGCTCGCAAATAACTTCGCTAAAGGTAGACCTTGAGATAGAATTGGCCCTGAAAAGATAAGCCGCTAATATACTATTATTGTAAGTGATACTAATGATATATGCTACTAACAGTCTTGGAGCTAACCTCTACAATATTATATTACGTAAGTCGGCGTTATAATAATAGGGTGATAATGGAATTTTGTGCGGTTAGGATAGGTTATAAACAATAAACCTGACGTTCTTTGTGCTAGGATTTAGGTCATAGCTGAGTAATGACCACAAAAAATTAGGAAATGAAATGAAATTAAGTTTAACATACAGTAATAATGACATAGAAGAAGTTAATATTATCAAATTTTTACGAGTAGTTATGGACAGACATTGCAATTGGAAAGCTCAAGTAAATAATGTATGTAAAAAAATAAACAAATTCGTATTTGCACTTAGGAGGATCAAAAATTTAACAGACATTCAAACAGCCTTATTGGTATACCATAGCCATGTTTGTTCTGTTTTAAGGCGTACCTTAATCATAGTACCCCCCTCCCCCCATACAGTAAATCCCGTAGGATTTACTGTATGGGGGAATTCAAGAGATGCCCAAAGGGCATTAATAGCCCAAAAAGAGTGTGTAAGGTCAATTTTCAATCTTTTTAAGTGGACAGACTCTTGTAAACCGGTATTTATTAAGCAAAAGCTGCTTACCCTCCCTTCTTTATATGTATTTGAAACCTGCTTTGTAAGAAACAATTATTGCTTTTTGAAAAAGATGAAAAGGCTATGTCAAAGAGGAAAATAGTACAAAAGCCACTAGTAGTTCCGCGTAATAGACTTAAAGTATGCAACAAAAATTGTTATACCATGGCGGTGAAAATATATAATCACTTAGCCGAAAGATTTAGAAGTGGTACAGATTCAGAATTTAATAGAAAGCTATATAACTGGTTGTGTGAGAGATGTTTTTATTCCGTCAATGAATATTTTGAGTATAAATTGTAAAACTTCTACATATCTACATTACATAAATAATATTGAAACATTTAAATTTTTTTTTTTACATGACATCATTATTATTGATCGCTATTTTTAATATAAATTATTATGTTACATGACTAAAATTGTATTTAATTAATTACATTGTAATCCAAATTTAAATTATGAAATTATTATTAGCAGTTTATGTTATTGATAATTACTAAATGTGTACTGCATGCGATAAGTATAACCAAGATGTAAAATCTAAATATTTGCACGGCAGAAATGCCGAATATAGTGAAACCTATAGATCTTAAGAACCTACCTATGTATATTCTTGCAAATAAATTTATCATTCATTTATTCATTCAGTGATTACAATTTAATATTAATAGCATCTCACCCAAAATAATTTACCTTCCGGTACGTATCTACATTTATCCTTATTAGCTATCCTAAAAGCTATTTTTCTTTTATAGTTTTTATTTACTTTGAAAAGAACCAACAGCATTGTAATTAACGCACAAAGGGATAATAGAACTAATTATGATTTATTATAGACCTACCCTTTTTATAAACATTTAACCTTTATAAATAGCTCAGACAAAAATTGGTAGTAGTTAACTGACAGTCGGTACTGAAAAGTATAGCGTCCGAATTGCGTAACACAAATTTAATCACAGTACCCACGAAGTATTCTGTAGGAAATTCCTAATTCACTGCTTCATAATTACTATGTCTGAGAAAAAAAATTCGAACTTATGAAGCAATGGATTAGCAATTTGCTTCAAAATGATTCAGATTCAGATTAATCGTGTGTTACGCAATTAGGGTGCCGGTTCTAGTAAAGCATTCGGAAGATAATGAAGCCGCAATACCCAGGAGGATTTCCTAAGAATTAATTTAAACTTGGAGAAGGATTTCTGTCTTCTGAAGTAATGCTAAAAAATTGTCTTCGGCTACCCAGAATTTAAATAATATGTACGTAAGTAACAACTAAAACCTAAATAATTAATTAAAATAATACGATTATATTCTAACTTAACTAAAACTATTCACACACTAAAATATAGCGTCAAAAAATTCATCCTCATCGCTGTCGACTGGTAATGTATCCCCGTTGTATGGCGATGCAAGTAGCTATCCAGATACAAATGAATGTTATATTGACAACTAGCTTTTGACCATGGATTCGCCCAAGTGTAGGTCAGAAATTATCCTACGGGAACATACTAACGGGACAAAAAGTACCCTAGGAGCTAACCCAGGTCATGGCCTAGTACACACGGCTACACATCAAGCTATACAAAACTAGTATTGGCTGACCGTTCATTGTGAGAAAATATCATACAAAGTGAGGCCAAGACAAACTGGTTTTGTATAGCTTGACGTGTAGCCGTGTGTACCACGACCTGTAGGCCAATTCTCGTAATTTAAAACGTTCAAAATCTAGTCGCAGTCTCATCTCGGCGACGAACAAATGTCAAAAACTTGTCAAAATGTAGGGAAATTACAAGTATTTTTTGACAGCTTGAGACTGAGATCAGACTGTGAACGTTCTTAAAATTACGAGAATTGCCCCTCTGGTCTATTACATTGGAATCCTTTCAGCTGTTAAAACGTGAACGGTGGAAAACAGACTGGTAGACAGAGTTACTTCCGCATTTTTAATCTATACTTATAATAAATCTGTAGAAGTGAAAATTCTGTACATTGAAAATATCAAAAAAATAAATGGCAGGGGGTGTTACTAGACCGACGCCGAACCCAAAAATGTGATTACAAAAATTTTTGTCTGTCTGTCTGTCTGTCGGTCTGTCTGTCTGTCTGTCTGTCTGTCTGTCTGTCTGTCTGTTTGTTCAGGCATCACGCAAAAACTACCGGTTCGATTACGATGAAACTTGGTATAATTATTCTTTAATATCCTGGGCACCACACTGGGTACTTTTTATCCCGGAAAAGTATATACAATAAAAAACAAACTTAATTTTGCGGTTCGATCCCTAGACCGATTACTGTACCAACCGCAAATAATAAGTTTGTCGAAGGTTACGTCACCCGCAGTATTATCTGTGCGACCTTTTTATTCCTTTTAGTGTTTAGAGTTATTTAGGTATAGATTTTAATTTTATAGTATAGGTAGTATATTTGTTAGTGTACGTAGTGACCGTAGGTTATTTTATAATAGGTACTATTAGGTAGGATTAGTCATTCGTATAGATATTAGTTTTTAGGGATTTTGCTTATTTATTGAGTTTAGATTAGTTATCATCAGAAATAGGTTTATTTAGGTAGGGTATTTTTTTTTAATTAGGTAGGTACTTAGGTAAAGATATCATATAGGTACCCTCTTAATCACCACTAATGAGACACAATTGGTTTTCTATTGTAATTAGCCACAAAGAGCCCGCGAGATGGATGGCATCCTGGGGAAGCACATACATTTTATCCTGTTAGCACGTTCCCGTGGCATAATTTCCGACATCCACGCGGGCGAAGCCGCGGGCAGAAGCTAGTATTAAATAATTGTTTTAACTTTTGTATTACTCTTGTACCCTTCGAGTCAAATTCATAAAGTTCTGTTTTTCCTGATTTCCAATTTCCTTAAAAACCTAACAAAAATAGCCGATTCGGTCCAGACGTTCTCAAATCATGTGTTTACCAACGAACAATATTAAATTTTTGAAGATAGAAGATTATACATAGCAATCTTATTACAGTATAACCTAGACAAGTGGGATCTTAAGAGACCTAGGATTATTTATCACTTAAATAGGCTTTTCATTTAACTAATTTCCCAAATAAACCGGTTTAAAATTACAGTTATTTTATTTGCAGACCCCGTTGAGACAGGTCGAAATAGTACCGTTTTTCATTTATAGAGGTGATCATTTTCATTTAAAATTATGAATTTCTTTTATATATCTCGGGACCCTGGGGTCCCGCACCTTTGGAAGGCATACCAGGGGCCGAAGCTAACTCACAGAGGCCTCTTAGATAATTTTATATGATAAGGAAGCACAAACGTCGGTTTGTGCTTCCTTATCATATAAAATTTATCCTTGGATGCACTTGCATAGTGCATCCAAGGATAACCCCCGGTTGGTGCCCAAGGACAACCACCGGTTGGTGAAATTGTGAATTATTATTAATGTTTCTTATCTAAGCTATTAGACTACAAAGACCCAATTATAGAAGTAAACATCTAACAAACGCATTCTCAGTTATAAAGGTTTAAATATACCTAGTAGTAGTAGCAGTAGGGTATTTCATATTCATATTCGTTTATTTGCATTCTAGAAGGTATACAGATGTTCTCAAAAGGCTTATTTATTATTATATATTTATTATTTCAATGGAAAAGTGTCAGGGCCCTATCGTAATTATCAGTAGTAGTGGTTTCTAAGATATTCAGGGCCCACTTAACCAGGTTACACTGTGTATAAAATTAACATAAATCCTTTCGATTCCCTTTTAGTTTTCCATCACATCCACGTGGGTACCCCATGTTAAAGTGATGTCAATTAACCACAGCCTAATCGTTAGTTAATGGCAAGCAGCCGTTGTGCAGACGACATATCCTTATTCCCGACGGCGGCGCTACAATAATTGCGAGCCATTGTCGACGTCAGAGCAAAGATGGCGTCTGCAGACGCGACACTCAAAGATTCAGGCCGAGATCTATGAACGTTGCGCCAACGCAACGCGTAGCGCTACAAAGTTATTTTGGCACGTGGCCAAAATCAGAACTAACGCCGCCATCTTGTATTTTGAAAACATTTCAAGTGACATTTCACAAATGTTTACGAACAGCGCCCCCCTGTCATCGACATTCGAGCGCAAAAATATCCTTGTAGAGTTCGCGCAAACTATGTCTGCGCGCTGTCAAAATCGGAAATAATTGTTTGCCGCCATCTCGATTTTTATATCAAGTGTCTAGAGAGTGTGCTGTATTCCGTGTTTTCCAAAGTAAATATTCGCCATCAATATACCGAATGTGATTACAAGTGCTGGCAGGGATATAGTCTTGAAGTTCAAACACGCGCACAGGCTTAGCTTGCGCGCACTCTATCCGTATAGTTTCTGTCAGTGATATTTCTGTCACCGTCTAAACACAAGTACAAGATAGAGACGGGAATATGTCTAAGCCAATCTAGGTCGTAAACTTTAGGGAAAGTTACTCAAACGTGATTGTAATTGACTGCTTCGTCGGATAAGGGGTATCAGGACCTGTAATCTTGAGCGTAAGTGATTAATGGATTCGGAAATTTAGGAAACCAAGTGATCCTAAAACTTTCCTCAAAAAGCCTAGAAGACCTGAATTGGTAGACAGTTTAAGTTGTAATTTGAATCTGCCCTTTAATACCTACAAAGTGAATTAAAACAAAGAAAATTTATAACAAAATAACCTAACCCTGTATGTAATCATGAACAAGTCAGAACAGACTGGTACTAAAGTAAAAAGGGTTTATTTTTATAGTACCTGTCTGTGACAAGTGGAATAAAGTTGTGATAGAATAGGTCCCCAGGGAGGGCAAAAGGAACAGTGAAAGAAAATATAAAAGTTGGGAAGATAAACGAGCGGTTCCATGTGAGAGAAGAGTTGTTTGCATTGTTCCCACTGTTGGGACACAGGCCTCCTCTCTGTGAGAGGGAGTGGGCTGTAATCTACCACGCGAGCCCAGTGCGTGTTGGCAGATGTCACAGGTCTTCGAATTTTTGATTCTAGGACATGCCGGTTTCCTCGCGATGTTTTCCTTTACCGTTTTGAGAGCAGATTGAACTCAGAGACGAGAGATAGGACTCAATGGGAATTGTTAGAGGAGGCCTTGGCCATAAGGCACACGGATCTAAGGACAGTTTTTAAACTATTAAAAAACAAATACCAACGCAAAGATGTTCAGAATAAAAAGGGGTTATTACAGACAGGTACTAAATAAACATTACCTACTAGACCAGCACTAATTGCAAAACACTATCAATCATAATTTGAATAATTTCGAAGGATATTGCTAATCTATTGCTTCATATGTTCGAAAAATGTGTGTGTTCAACTAAGTAAATAACGCAATGAATGTTGTTGAACTGTCAATATGAAAGCCATTGCTACTGTTAGTGTCTTACGCAATTACCCCGCTGCTAACTCGGCGACTTATCATCAGTAACTTTTGCAAAACTTTTTTGCGGCATATAAACAACTTTTGCTGCCAACTATGCAATAACATTATTCGCTTCTTTTGCCAATTTACGTTGTAAAGTTTCCCAAACAAACTGACTATATATAAACTCAGTATTTTTCCCATGGGTTATGTAGAAACCTACAGAATTCCACCTACAGACTACGATCCTTACATAGTCGTTTTGCTTCGTTTAATTTCATACGGCTGGTCATGCACGTACGTCTGTCGCGACCTTTTCAAGAACATCTATGTCTATAATATTATTGTAAAGAGGTATGTGTTTGTTTATATGTATGTAGGGGGTAATCTCCGTAACTAATGATCTAATTCTAAATTTTTTTTCACAGCTTCCTTATTCCTGACTTCTATAGGCTACAAATTATAATTATATCTTGCATTTTAGCTGAGCTATCACAACTTTTGTCTTCTATATAAATAAATGTTTAAGCGTTTGTTTGCATTATACGGTACTTATAACAAAAAAAAAACAATTGTTTTAAAGTTGTCTGTTTGTTTGCTCTGGCTAATCGCCGAAACGGCGGGACCGATTTTGATGAAATTTGGTATGGGGATATTTGTACCCTGGGAAAGGACATTGGTTACTTTGTATCGTACCACGCGAGCGAAGCCGCAGTCGGAAGTTAGTCACCAATAAAATTAACATATGATCTTCGAGCGTCCGCTCCCGGCTTTTTTATTCACACTGACCAGTCTGTAATAAAGAATCTAATCTATGTCGCCCAATGGCCAGGTACATTAGGAACGCTTGCCTTTTGAATTTACAACTGGCACCAATCTAACGCTTCCCGTCGCGTCTCCGGCGAATTGCGCTAGCCACTGGCGCAAGTTCAAGGGCGAGTGCGATGTGGAATATCTTTTATACTTAATATATATAAATGAGTTCGTTGTCTGTTTAGTTTGAGTTTTTTTTTGCTGAAAAATGGAAATATTTTTATAAATCGTACACATTTCGTACATATTTAAAACATCTTTCTGTTTCAGTCAATCGTTTGAAGATGACAAAGACAGAATGATGTTTTAATTATGTATGTTTAACGTTCAACACATTTATTTTGATTTATGATGCAAGTGGATCTAATTGTTCTTAACCTTTTAAAACGCTGTTCAGCTGGTGACAATAGAAATAATCCATATTATCACCACTGCTCTCAAAACGGTGAAACATCATCATGAGGGAACCCGCATGTCCTTGAACCAAAAATGGAGCCCTGTGCCCCGGCAGTGGGGACATTACAAGCTGATTATGTTATGTTATGCTAATCCATTACAAATACGACTCTGTTAGCCAAGTCAAATTAGAATTACTCAGTCGTATCACTAGTTTACGCAGTTTAGGGCACCGTTAGTCACATAGATTATAGGATAGTATATGTTCTATGGTTAGTCACATCTAATCAAGAGCTCCAGAGTAGCTAGCGCAAACCAAACCATTGCGTTGCCTGTTACTTACCAAATTATAAAAACTTGAGAGGTGTCAAGGGACACCCGGATGGAACGAAGTTTTCTATAAGAGACAGAGAGAGAGAAACAGACAGTGAAACACGCGCACGCCGCACGGCTTACAACTATAGCAAAAAGTGTCGTTCCAACTTTTGGTCTTAATTTTTTCCGTCTAGCCCCCTTTCGCAACGCGTGATAAGGAACTTCGTTCCAATAAAGAAAGTTTAGAAACCCATTTTTATTTAATCTATACAAACATACGTATTATCGCCAAAACCTATATCTGACCATTTTGAAAACACGATAAAACACGATGATCACAGCGAAAGCGCATAAGTAAAATAAAAGAAGATCTTTTTAGGTTAATTAATAATATACGCTGCAAGCAGGAATAGTCCTTACGGTGGCCAGATAATATAGATTTTGGCGATAATACATACATACAAATAAATATAGTTATAGTATATTTTTGTAATATCAAAAATAATAGCTTTTTACTAAATGCAGATGAAAGTATATATGCCACATATCAAAAACATTTTATTTTTTGTCTATCGGTCTGTTTGTTTCGGTTAATCTACGAAACGTCTGCACCGATTTTGACGAGACTTTCATTAGCAGATAGCTGAAATCATAGGGAGTAACTTAGCTAATTTTATTTTTGAAAAATAATTAGTAAAGAGATACATTATTGTTTTCCCATATCCACGCGAACGAAGTCGCGGGCACAGCAGATAAGTTTATCATAATCAAGGTTATGCCAAAACTCGACGCCAGTTAAGTTTGAAATTGAATCAATAAAATAAATGGCCACGACTAGGACGGTACTCTATCTACTAAAAAGATCGTCATGATTAATGAAACGTTAATACATACAACACCGCCTACTCCTTCCTGGAATGAAATAAAAACTTCCACTTTTCTAGGTAATGCGTCACACATTGCTTCAATACAGTCACGCTATACCGGCTGACTTTTTTACCATCTGGAGTAGAAGCCTATGGAAAAAAAGTAGATTTTTCTAAAAAAAAGTTTTTTTTTTTTTTAACCAATAAATCGACAACAAACTTAACCTAACCTCGACGGTCCCTACGTACAGACGCCAGCAGGTCAACCTACCCGAAACTGTCAAATTTTCCCAATCAATCTTGAACCTTAATGCTTTATAGATAAAGTTGAAAATCTATTAAAGAAATTTAACTGTTTGTAGTAGCTTGATGTGCTGGCGTCTGTACAATCCCTTAACTACAAATGACAAACTTTACAGGAGAGTACTTTAAAGTTTTAAACACATGTAGTTCATGTTCTACTTAACAAAAAGTTATGAAATTCGGGATACAAATTTCATATTTGATATTTTTTATAAAAAAAATAGCTACAACTTCTATAAGGCCTTTCGAGCGTATTATTTGTCACTTACTTACTTATACAGCGGATTCATCCCTGTGGTAATTAATGTAAGTGGTACTTATTGAGTTTTACGCCGGAGGTCCAAAGTCACAATTGCCATTTAGGAAGGTTTACGTGGGGATCATGGTACAAAAACTGTTATAAAAAGTAGAAAGTGTTTGACTCACTCAACACAACAGTTCATCACAAGAAATACAAATTATTTGCATTACATTTTATTTCTAAGGATTAACGCTTATGTCTCGCAAGTGGCAGTTGAGGGGGAGGGCGCGCGGGATTGCATTGGATTGTCCCACGTAAAACGACTGGATTACCAGTATTGTTGTTCTACGTCGGAAGTTTAAGTCAATTTCGTAGTTATGGGAAATGTCGTGTGTATATTTAAAGGTCAATTTGCCAATTTTATTATTTTTTTTATTAAACTGGACAATAGTTTAGGTTTGTCTGAATGTCACGGAACAAAAAAACACAAATCACGTATCTACCACTTAGTGGATTATACGTAGGGACCGTCGACCTAATCAAATCAAATGTTTATTTGCTAGAAATACATTGTTTTGGTGAAGGTAAGATCTTTTAACCTAAATGTCTTTGTATTGTGTGCTAATTTTTATCAAGTTTTCATAATTATGTTTTAATAAGAATACTACTGCTAGCAATATAATATATATGTATTGCTATTATTATAATATACTATTACAATGAATTATTCACTATTCAATTTATTAATTTATATTGTTAACATTCCAATGAATATACAAATTTTCAATGTTTATGTCCCATAAATTCTTTAATAAGTACTATAAAAACAATACTTTACAAGTAATTCTGCAAATTTTGTCCTGAACATGTTACCCTGTAATAATAATAACCCAACTTTACGCGCGGAAATTATCAATGAATTCGTAGCGACATTCAATCCTTTTATTGAAGCCATCGGTCAGCTTCAATCAAAGAATTGAATGTAAAAAAAAAACAGATTATTTTGGTTGAAAAAAAAAATAGAGATTTGTGTGCCATAAGGCTTCTTTCTACTCCGTTCACCTTTTATACCCTGATTTTGTCCAAACGGTAAAAAAAGTCAACTGGCATACTTAATTAAAACGTAAAAAGCGCATCAGCTCCCCATAATAGTAACTGTCGACAATAACTGTGTACCATTAGCTCCAATATAAACGTCCAGCCATTTTGTCAATTGACTATCTGTGCAAAATGGTCACATACCTATGTAGGACGTTGTAGAAGTAAAAGTACCATTAAAAGGAACAGTTTTTTATTATTATTACGAGCCATATATTTATGACGCAACTTGTGCGTGCAATGCATGTTTACTACTGCACGTAATGTTTTATATTACATCATCACCCCTTTATTTCCCGAAGTGTTATGCAGAGGTGTACCTACAATTCGCCAGCTATTTTAAGGAACCATGTAATAGGGACCGACCCTAATACATCTGCCGAGCACAAATCCAGATTAGGGACTGCTGGGAAATTTGCTCGACCTGGGAATCGAATACAGGACCTCATGCTCAGCTGTAACGCTTGCGACCAGTAGACCAACGAAGCGTGGTCAGTCACTTAATATTTTATTCTTAATATAGCTTCCAAGATATTTTAGCTGTATTGGCAGTAGATCCTGTTGATCAGAACAGTTCACTGGTCCTCATCACCATCATCTCAGCCTAAAGACGAACACTACTGTACAGTCACGAGCAAAAGTATGTATACACTCGGCTTTATTCAAAAGTGATTTGTTACTTTATTTTTGAATGAAATTTTATGTTGTTGCGAACATAGCATTTTCGAACGCACAGGTTTCTGTAATGTGTCGTATTTCAACGTTGGATTCGTTATTTCACGAAAAAAAATCGCATTTGGAAGTTGCCAAGTGTTGACATATTGGTGCTCGTGACTGTACATAGGCCTCCCCAAAGCAACTCCACTTCGATCGGTTCTGTGATTCCCGCATCCACTGGATTCCTGCGGCCTTCACAAGTGCACTGGTCCTACTCAATCAGTTTTGAGATTTGTTGTAAAATTACATACAAACACACGCCTTATTTCCATGGGGGCAGGTAGAAACGACATAACGTCACCTGCTACGATCATTACATACTATTTTCACCTCGTTTACGTTAATATATCAGTAGGCCAATTCTCGCAATTTAAAACGTTCAAAATCTAGTCGCAGTCTCATCTCGGCGACAAACAAATGTCAAATAATAATAACTTTATTTCGGGTGGCATAGACCCATAGAAAACTTGTCAAAATGTAGGGAAATTTGATGTATTTTCGACAGATTGAGACTGATATCAGAGGGGCAATTCTCGTAATTTTATGAACGTTCACAGTCTCACGCACGCCCGCACCGGTTGCGAGTACTACGCCCCTGACCTATCGTAAGAACATTACCAATAAGGTCACTATATGTCCTCCTAGGGCGTCCTCCCAGCATTTCCACTCACATCTGCCTTGTAAATACACGGAGGGACCCGTGGCTAAATAATAACAGCCGCACAGGTCGATCGGTCAGGTTAAGCTACCCTTGCCGCGGTTGGTCTGTGGATGGGTGACCATCTTTACATACCGAAACCCCTCCGTGCCTTGGAAAGTACGTTAAGCCGTTGGTCCCGGCTGTCATTCGTAGATCTTTGACAGTCGTTACGGGTAGTCAGAAGCTCGAAAGTCTGACAACCAGTCTTACCAAGGGGTATCGTATTACCCAGTAACTGGGTTGTGGAGGTCAGATAGGCAGTCGCTCCATGTAAAATACTGGTATGCAGCTGCATCCGGTTAGACTGGAAGCCGACCCCAACATAGTTGGGAAAAGGCTAGGCAGATGAAGATCTGCCTTGTAAATACTATTTGTTAGTCGCCTTTCATTCATCGTCTCAACATGACCAAACCATTTAGGCATACTATTTTCAATCTTTGTCACTACACCTTCTTTAACACCACACCGTTGGTTGCCGTATCATACCATTCCTCAGCCGATCATTCATAGTCACACCATACATGCTTCGCAAGGAATTTCCACAGCATTTTATTCTACGATCAAAATCACCAGGATCCTAATTTACTATGACCACTTAACGATTGCCCGATGACCGTTGGGGTAGACGTGTCCTTGAGTGGAGACCGCGAATCTGTAAACGTAAGGTGGGGACGCCCTCAAGTTAGGAGGAGCGGCGAACTTCGCAGAATGGCTGGTGCCGAAAATCGAGTTGAATGGCGTGCAATAGGAGAGGCCTATGTCCAGCAGTGGACTGTTGTAGGCTGATGATGATAACTTAACGATTCCTTATTTCGAAATCACGTCGATTCCTTAGTTAATCCCGCCAATTTCGCGTTTTCGGCCGGTTTCGCTCATTCATGCCCAAGACACGATATTGGCGTGGTTTACGCGAGGAATAACAATTACTACACAAAATGGGAGCCCTGGTCGTCGTAGGGCATTCTAATACTTCATTTAACGATCAGGAGGAATAGCAATAATTCTCTTCGGAGACAGATTGAACATTTTAGTTCAGTAAAACTGGCATTTAAGAGAACGCTGAACGCTGTCATCGGTTCTCTACACATAATCTTTTTAAGGGTATAGTCTAAATTCAGCACAATCCCAGACTGTGACTAAGACTTACTAAAACCTACAATATTTCCCTTCAGATACAATTGTAAATAGACGCTTTTCCAATTATCATTTATAGATTCAAATGTAGATACCTAATGCTTCAGATTCTAGAAATTCATCTGGTTCTAAGTCGATTTCGTCCGCGTGAAATTTCTTGTTTTCTAAAACTTATATAAGTGCTAGCGTGATATTAAGAAGCCTATAGCCCTACTCAAGAATTCGGCTAAAAAATGAAAAAAAAAACAAATTCGACTCGTTCTTTTAGAGATTCTCGGGCTCAAAAAAACAAAGAATCGTACTCTTCAGCTTTATTATTAGTATAAAGATTAGGATAGGTACCTACCTTTATTTATTTAAACTATTCTTACAAAAACTATTCGCACGAAAAGGTACAAAGGCGGACTTAATTCATACATTCATTCCCATGCCGATTTCGGCTACGGCGACCATTTCTGTTTTTGACGGCTTTGAGTTACAAGCGTGTGCTCTTTGGCTAATGTAGCCATCTTGACTGAGAACTAACTTACCTATCTACTAACACAATAGTCTACCAGAGCCATACATATTAAATAAAAGCTATAAATACTTTATTAAACTCATATTAATCAGAAACCCTCACGTGGTACCATTAACGTATGGTCACTATCGATCCGGCCTCAAGGTTGAGGCCTTCGCAATTATACTAAGGAATTATAACTGTTAGTAAGAATTTTCTACGAAACTGAACTGCAGGACATTCAATTATTACTGTACTAGTTTATGCTTACATAAACTAGTACAATAACAATTGAATGTACGTACGCGAGTTGCGAGTTCATCTAACTCTTTTTTCTTTTATTAAGATGAAAGAAAAAAGACGCAGATGAACTCGCAACTCGCGTACGTGTATGACCAGCGGGGTAATTGCGTACCACACTAACAGTAGCAATGACTTTAATTTTGACAGTTCAACAACATTCATTACATTATTTACGTTGTTGAGCAGACAAATTTTTCGAACTTATGAAGCAATGGATTTGTATTTTGCTTCAAAATGATTCAAATTAAGATTGATTGTTTGTTACGCAATTAGGGTGCTGGTGTATAAACGACGAAGTAAAATGAGTATAAATAAGTATCTTATATATTATAGTAGGTGTGTTCTGTAGGTTGTCCCTACCCCCATGGGAAAAACTCGGGAGTTCATGTATGTTATGTGTCTAATGAAAATGCAAATTTTTCTTAGACACTTTCTGCCAAAACTTTCTGTGTTGAAATTCTCTTGAAACTGCCAGGGCTTATTTTTAATTTTTAATTGTTTCTTCATAACATTTTTTTGTGTTCCGTCCGTCTGTGTGTCACCAGGCTGTATCTCAAGAACCGCGATAGCTAGACAGTTTAAATTTTCACAAATTATGTATTTCTGTTGCCGCTATAACAACAAATACTAAAAACAAAATAAAATAAATTTTTAAGGGGGGCTCCCATACAACAAACGTGAAGCCCCACGACCCTGATTTTTATAAATAATGGTACGGAACCCTTCGTGCGCGAGTCCGACCCGCATTTGGGCGGTTTTTTTTATATTGATCTCATTTAATTATTAGAAGCAACAAAAATAATGTACCCAGGATTTTGTAACATCTCGATTTAAAAGAGTGCCCTTTGAGTTTCTTGCCCGTTCTTCTGCATACAGATCTACGAATTGGAATGGGCAACTAGCTTCAACTTTCTAACTAACTAACCAACTCTTTGACAATTCAAAAGTGCCTGTGGTTTAATTGAAATAAATGCTTTAAGTTTGAGGACCACGTCACACATGATACGATCGGTCATGACATCGTTAAGCTGATCGGAAAGACTGTAAACAAGATTAGTTCTTCGACTTACATTTGCTGGATATGTCGAACAACCTAGGCTTTTTTAGGGCGTATATAATTATAATGAGACGATCGATCTATACGTACACACGACATATTAAGCTATACATTTCCAGTACAAACTGACTCATCATTGTACAAAACGCCTATACAATGCAAGGTCAGCTAAAACTGGAAATGTACAGTTTCATGTGTCGTTGTGTGTACAGCTAACAGCACGTCGGTGCTAACTATTTGACCTTGAACTGGCCTAGAGCCCTGTACGAAGTTTCAATAGAATAACAGACTAGTTTCTCGTCGCGTGTTCCACAGAGCCTAAAGACTAGGGTCTTCAATCAGTGCGTCCTGTCAGTTATGACTTACGGAGCCTAAACATGGACACTCACGGTACGGCTGTCCATTAATTCAAGGTCGCTCAGCGAGCTATGGAGCGGGCTATGCTTGAAGTCTCTCTGAGGGATCGAATCCGCAACGAGATGATCCGGTAGAGAACCAAAGTTGTCAACAAAACAAGCTGAAGTGGCAATGGGCCGGCCATATTAGACGCTGAACCGATGACCGTTGGGGTAGACGTGTTCTTGAATGGAGACCGCGAATCGGTAAACGTAAGGTGGGATGCGCTCAGGCTAGGTGGAGCGACGATCTTCGCAGAATGACTGGTAGCAGCTGGATGAGAGTTGCCGAAAATCGAGTTGAATGGCGTGCAATAGGAGAGGCCTATGTCCGGCAGTGGACTGCTATAGGCATCATCAGCCGATGATGATGATGATGATGAAGAGCTATTAACTTATATTATTATTCGTTTTTAACCATTGACGTTCGATTTACTGTACCTACATGATGATGACCACAGACCATTAGAACCAATACCAGGCTGTCCTCGTGACTTTCCTGAACCATAAAAGCGTTATTAAAAAACAAAAATTATTATAACCTGAACCTATTATCCTTAATGCATTTGCCCCATTCGAATTCATTGAAACTATGAGAACTTCTATAAAGCTTTTTAACTTTGGATAGAATGGAACCAGCCTGGTTTTATTACAAGAGAAAACTAAATGTTTAAATGAAATTGCTCTAGATTTGTGGTTCGGCCTTCGGCTAGTTGTAAAGACATTTGTGTAGGGTCTAATAGAATCCTTTTTCATTCGCTTCGTGTTAAGGATCAGCTATAGAAATGGCTTCGCTAGAATTTATTGGATTTTACTTAAGGGTTAAGGGAGCCGCGTGACGACTCCTGGCCACCGTAGGCGCGGGCCTGCGGGCGGAGAGTAATGGGTAGCTCACCGTCCGGGGGTAATTTGATGATTTCCCATCCTCAAAAAAAGAAAAAAAAAGGGGTTAAGTTAGTATTTATTTCTATTTCGATAACTTTAATAGCAATCTTTTATTCATGGTATAATAAATACTAGCTTCTTCCTGCGAATTAATTTGCTTGAAATTTCTTGTTCCCCGAACGCGTCGCGTCGCATCGCACAGCTCTAAGTAGCCTTCCTCAAGAAATGGGCTAACGAACGCATTTTTTCCAGAGGTTCCAGGTTCCAGAGATTAGCGCGTTCAAAAAAAAAAAAGATACAAACTCTTCAGCTTTATTATTAGTCTATCTATACTAGATTAAATAAATGTGTTTCAGAAAGGTTTATCAACACAAACAGACAGGCTGTCAAATTCGTGTTAGTATCTGTGATTATCTGTTCAAAGGTTTAACAACAGCCAATCAAATTACTTGACATGTGTTAAATTAGCTTTTCAAAAACCGGCGGGGTAATTGTGTAACGCACTTAAAATGACAGCAGTAACACCTTCCATTTTAACTGTTCAGCAACATTAATTACGTTATTTACGTTGGTGAGCAATCGAATTTTCAATCTATAAAACAATGGATTAGCAGTTTTAAAAAAAAAACGTATTATGTTTCAAACTGTGTTACGCAATTAGGGTACACAATTAGGGTACAAGTGTATGATATGACACAGGTGTATGCGTTCGTACCAGAAAACATTTAAATGCAAACATTTCGAATCTTGTAACATAAAACTAATCTCCCAACTTGTTTTGTTAAAGTGCACTACATGAAACCGAGTATTTTTTTAGATAAGTTTTCAAGGTTTGTAGGGTAAACCATGTCAAGCGATATAAAACGTCAAACAAGTTTCGGTTGAACAAGTTGTGTGACAAAGCGAACGCGGTTCGATACATTGACAGAAAACAGAGATTTTAACATGATTTAATGGGAAAGTTACACCTTAGTGTTACAACGATTTGCTTGGGTTCGTGTGAATTATATTACCAGCTCTAGAACAATATACAGGTTGGTTGTTTTATACAAATCTTCAACCCTATTAGTATACACATAAGGTCAAAATTTAAGTACTGCATCATCGTTGGTGTCGGTATTTAACACTAACACTATGTATGTTAGTGTTAAATACCAACATAACATTACGCCTGTTTCCCCGAAGGGTAGGCAGAGTTGTACTTATAATACGTACTATAGAGGTTTGTCTGCCGAAGGCGACCTCATGTGGTGCAGGCCGGCTATAATTTAGTGCGGATTGCATTCGAACGTTCAAGCCAGTGTCAAATATTTAAATTTAAATTTTTGTTTAGAACAGTGTGGTAATTTAGACAGAAATGTGTAAAGATCTTCTCACAATATAATCTTAAAGGACTCGTACCGTTGTTTGATTCCTCCCGTTACCTCAGAGGGCTCTTCTAGCTCTCTATAGTACACCCATAATAATCCTTAAAACTCATGTAACAGGAGGTGAACCTACTACCATCAAGCGAGCACATATCCTAACTCCAGGCAACTACTGGGAAATGCCAGATAGAAAACCTAATTAAACTTTTTCCGACCGGGAAATCGAACTTCAGCGGTAGCTGCAGGCTCAGCAGTAGTGTTTCTCACTATACCAAAGCAACACGGTAAATTGTTGAAATAGATCGGCTAAAAGAATTCATCGTCCCCATTCAAAATCATCCTACTTATAATAATATAAACGTGAAAGTTTGTATGGATGGATGGATGGATGGATGTTTGTTACTCTTTCACGCAAAAACTACTGAACGGATTTGGATGAAATTTGGCACACAGATGGTTTATAACCAGAATTAAAATATAGAGTACTTTTTATCCCGATATTCTTACGGGATCGAAACTTATGCGGGTGAAACCGCAGGGCGCAGCTAGGAGATAATAAAATTAAACTTCCTTTCATATTTAGTTTGAGGTTGTAAAGAAAGACTAACTAAAAAGAAAAGAGAACTATTTGGAAAGCAGACGGGTCTAATTTAAATTTTCAAACAAACAAATTCGCAAACCGTTTTGATAAATGTCGACAATTTAATGGAAATGTCGGAAAGTAACATTAATTTTTTCCTGAAGCTTTCTTAATCGTATTAAAAGTTTAACTTCGAATTCGATTCGCAGAGGAAATATTTTAATTTCCAATATTTTAAAATGTCATTTAAGAATAATATAGAACAGTGATTTCATATAATATTTTCGAGATTAACAAAGGACGGAAGGAGGTGGATGTTAATCTCGAAAAAAATATCATAAAACTTAAGATTTATATGTTAAAACACTAGGAAGGTCGATGCAACCTGCAAAAAGTCACATAAAAAATGTTCAACATTAATACAAACTTAGACGGCTGGTGACGTACCAGCACGCTAACATACTTTCCGAATAAACTAATTTAACAGTACATAGATACGAAACAGTTGATTATTTCAAGAAAGTTTCACGTTTCCTTTGATGTTGCGTGGGAACATAAAGGGTTCAATGCCTCTTTCTAATAAATAAACTTGATTTATATAAAAAATACTGCTAGGACTTCGACCCAACGCGTCGAAATATGCTGCGAATGCTCAGAACATAAAATTACAGAGATTTTATGGAATTTTACGTTCGAAATTGTTGAAATTTTAAATTTTTTGTTTTATTGAATTTTGTTATGGGTGCTACCTGCATGAAATAACAAAATTGTTTGATAATATTGATTCACGGCAAGATAGGACCATTGTTTTCTATTTAATTGCCATCTTTTCTTATGTTTTTTTAACAATAGTTTTTAGAGAGAGAATGAATTAGGTCGACCCCCAAAACTCAAAAAGTAATCGATGTTTATTTTCATGCAAGATATAGCAAAATCCAAAATCTTCTCCACTATCCTTTTTTTCATAAACAAACCCTCATATTACTCCTCCTACGTTCACGACAATTCCAGTGATTCCCCAAGGTCGCGGGCTGGTCAATGTCGCGTGCCAGCGCTGCCGAGGCGGCGACGTCGCGAGTACCGCACTCAAATGTCATATTACTGATACACCGACGTTCGTGGAGGGGTGCTCAACATTTTTTTTTGCGGCGATTTTACGCGTCTTCGGTTTTATGGGAAAATTATGAATAAAAAAAGTCCTTAAATTTTTTTGACTCATAATTTTCATTGGAAATATATGAAGCAATCGAAACTGTAGGTATGTATGGGTAAAAATTCGAACCTACTTCTAAAATAATAACAATTACGGTTTCAAATAACGATGGCTTCTGGAAGTGTCTTCCTCCCTTTTTAACTCGTTTATGCACTAACTAAGTCAGAATAGGTTCATGTCGTTGTAGAAAAAAACAGTTAGACAGCAACTTGGTGCAGGGTTGACCTCCCAGGGCTTCCTACTCCAGTAGAAAATATAAGATCGCCAGTCAAAAAAGTTATTGTACTACTATCAATTAAAATCTCATAAAAACTGCTCTAAGCTAACGTTTATCACATACCCACACATCTCATCTCACAACCATCTCACAATCACGTTAATCAACATGAGATTTAGTAAGGACTTACCTACTTGCATAGGATTACTGAAGCCGAATTTCACCAGCAGGGGATAAATCTCGCGAATGTTACAATTTCAGTAGAGCGAGCTATTCT
Source organism: Apamea anceps (assembly GCA_951799955.1). Lineage (NCBI taxonomy): Eukaryota > Metazoa > Arthropoda > Insecta > Lepidoptera > Noctuidae > Apamea > Apamea anceps. The sequence goes on along the minus strand of OX637508.1, from coordinate 3,315,181 downwards.
GTGACAATTTCTCCTTGAAAGATTTGGTGAAATGAGCGTATGCAAGCGTCGCGTCGATCTCTTGTCTGAGGTGGAACAACAGCTCACTTTAAACTCACTTCACTAAAGTTTTCGTTCTAAGATTTTAACAGAATAGACGCGGCAGTAGTTAAAGATTTCAAGTAACAACAATATTTAATACTAAGGTACCTACCCTTAATTTTGACACGCACTCCCGCTCCGCCCAGAGCGGCAGAAGTAATAATTATGATGATTTACCACCAAAAAAAAACGGTACCCTTAATTCCGTTCTGGTAGAGCAATGTCCTGGAAGTTTTCGTAGAAATGGTTCTACTAGAGTCGCGTCGCGCCTGTCTGTAGGAGTCTTAATTCAAATAAATTTAAAAAATATAATGACTGTGGCGGCCTAGACATTGTAAAATTCTATATTAGCTATAAATACCTATAATTTACGAGTCGACTAGTTATTATGTGAGAAACGTCTCAGTTTTACGAGAAGCTTCTCCAGAAGAAGGTATAACATAAAAATAAACCTTTTTTACGACTATTGGACATCATAATTTGTGATACTCCCATTTTTCTTTTGAATTTATTATTCTTCAACTGAATTCTAAATTAGGTTTTTTAATATTTAATATCTCCGCTTTTATAGGGTACTAAAATCAGACAACCTTTCACAAGGCAAGCATTCCTTAAGCACCATGGATTTTCAAAGTTAATGTACCTAATCCAAGTTAGTAAATACAAAACCATTAAGACTAAGACGTAAACAAAATACTCTAAACTGAAACAACAAAGGCAGAAAACACATTTCTCAAACACTTTTCCGTTTCAAACAAAAAGTACTACTCCTTGCGTAACCATGGCAACAGGACATCAACAAACAATTTCATGCGACACACTAGAATACTAACAACTTATCCTGAATCATACTTGAAGTAACACGTCATTCGACAAAGACAACAAAAAACAAAACTGTAATATTTTTTTTTTGTCCAGCTTAATTTTTTATTCAAATGTTATGTGCAACTGGCTTGCTGTGGGTTGCTAGCGGCTCAACACGCGAACCGCTTTTGCAGCAAGTTTTCAGTTCAAAACTACGTCGGGCTTCGAACCGACCGGCTCACGGTGTAAATAGTGATACGCGAAGTTACAGTGCTGTGTTGTGTTGTGTTATGGATTGTTGTGCCATGGTATTATTCTGGTGGTACGTAAGTTTGTTTCCAATCTTAAAAAAAACATTAGAAAACGGTAAAAGGTAGCAAATTGATCGTGTTGTAGATATTTTTGTTGTGGGTAGATAGTTTCAAGGTTCAACTCTTTGTTTTTTTACGCGTTCTATAATCACTTACATTGTTTAGTTCTATACTTGTATTTTTTTCATATGCCTACATATTTATTCACTGAAATATTTTTACTTACACAACTGCAAGTAACTATTTACGTCATACATTCCGGTTCTAATTTGGTTATTAGTAATACGACAAAACTATCCCCTTTTACCATTTTAGATAACTTTTGGGAATCAGTTTATCTTTATACAGGACAAAATGCCCATTTTCAATATTAGAAGAAAATAATATTTCGAAAGACCAGGTGGTAATAAACAGTCGTTACGGGTAGTCAGAAGCCCGAAAGTCTGACAACCAGTCTTACCAAGGGGTATCGTATTACCCAGTAACTGGGTTGTGGAGGTCAGATAGGCAGTCGCTCCATGTAAAATTCTGGTATTCAGCTGCATCCGGTTAGACTGGAAGCCGACCCCAACATAGTTGGGAAAAGGCTAGGCAGATGATGATGATGAGGTGGTAATAAACACAAGTCCAATATCACAAATCTCAAAGAACTTGAAGCAACTGTCAGCATCATTGCCAGCTTTATGAATTTAAAATACTTACAGCTCAAACTATTGAAAGTTCATAAAACTTCCTGAACTTTGCCAATAATACTATCTACTATCACTCTCCATTGTTCTACGGGGAGACGAAACCTGCAGTTGAATTGGATAGTTATCTTTTCTTATCTAGTTTGCTATGAGTTCTGTTGACCAACTTTGTTCAAGTCTTAACCACAGACAATCTCTACGTGGAATCACAGTTATCTTCAGCAAACTCAAGCTCAAAGCTATTATATCAATAAAACCAATTAGAGGTACACTTTGAATCGTCATGAAGTTGTTCAGTCAGAAAGATGAAGCTATTTTGCCATGCCAAAGCGTAGTTGGTACTTAGCTTTAATATTCAAAAGCTTGAATCCTAGTATTTCAATTATAAGTTACACGTGGAAGCTTAATTGAATTAGGTATGAAGTTGTAGTGTTAAACTCCCTTAACACTGAAATCCTTGAAAATATCTAGCTAATCTAGAAAGGGGAATATACTGGGTAGACAGGTATTAAACTTTGGTTAGAAACAAGTTAGAGAATACAAACTATTTAAGATTATTTTCTAGGAAATGTTGGCTGCTAGTCAGAAAAAGAAACAGAGAGAACGTGTACTGGGTTTTTGAATTTTGCTCAGTAGATGGTAGGATAGTAACGATTGAAACAAAGACGTATTTTAGCCTAGCCTTTTCCCAACCACGTTCGGGTCGGCTTCTCGTCTAAGCGGTTGCAGCTGATTACCAGTGTTTTACATAGATCGACTGCCTCTCTGATCTCTACAACCCTAACTGGATAAAATGATACCGATATACCTTAAAATCACCATAATAAAGATAGAGGTAGATCCATATTTGGATAAACAAGCTTAGATAAAAAAAAATATTCATAATATGAGATTGAACTTTTTGAATGACTTTGACAATTTCATGAAATATCAATCAATAGGATTATATGAACTTAGAGGGTTGAATCGATGATTTTAATGATTATAAATCTGTAAAGTTATTTGTTACGCTCGCGAATCATATTTTAATGAACATTCAACATGACACTGACCTGCAGTGCAATTCTGAACTATCTCATCGTGAAAAGTTAGGTGAAGTGAGCGTGGAGTGAGCTGTCATTCCAACTAAATGCTAGGGATTGACACTATTGACAGCTCACTCCAATCTCACTTCGCTTAACTTTTAACGGTGAGATTTTTACAGAATCGATCGGCTGCAAGTTATAATGATAAAATAAATGAAAAATAAAAATATCTATTTGATACTTAAAAATACATGTTACAAGCCAATCACAATAAGAAAGCACACGAGTGTATTGCCACAAATCTGATCCTAACCCCCAAACTAGGCCTGGACCTGTATTTTAGGGGTCAGCATTCAGCTATGGGTTCTATTTTCATTCTAACAGCATTGAAAGTGTCGCTACAGAGTTGACAGCCAAGGTTATTGCCATTTTTAACCGACTTCTAAAAAAGGAGGAGGTTCTCAATTCGGATGCTTGTATTTTTTTTTTATGTTTGTTCGCGCATAACTTCGTCGCTTGCCAACCGATTTTAATAATTCTTTTTTTGTTGGAAAGGGCATACTTCATCAAAAACGGTTCAGTAGTTTGGTTTTTAAACCAAAATTACTGGTAAAAATTACAACTAAAAAGTGAAAAATAAAAACTTTTTTGCAAAAAAATACAACCGACTTCCAAAAACGACAATACAAAGTGAAAAATAACTTTAATTTCGGAAGTCGGTGGCAAACAACGAAAATGCGCACCTAACGACACCGACTTCCGAAATTAAAGTTATTTTTCACTTTGTAGTGTCGTTTTTGGAAGTCGGTTGTATTTTTTTGCAAGAAAGTTTTTTGTAACACATATATATAGATAAAAATTTAGTATAGGAATTACAATTAAAATTACAGTTAAAAATAAAAACAAAGTTGTAATGCTAAAGGGACACGTGTGTTTGTATGTCTGTTTGTGAAAGTGTGTGAGTTAATGAGTGTATGTGTGTAAGTGTGCATGTGCTGGAAGTGTGTTGCGTGTGTGACTATGCATAAGGGAGTGAGTGTCTGGTTTGGTTCGCACCTTTGAATGTGTGTAAGGACGGGAAAAAGTAAGAATGGATGACAGTGTGCATGGATGGATTTTAGATCATATTATATTATGTATATGTGAATAAACTTTCAGTCTCCTGATAGTCCATCTTTTGGAACCAGTCTGCTACTTTCAAACAAAACAAATTGCAAATTGCAAAAAACGCAAGAAAATTTGAATTTCACTGGAAACCAAGTGCATGCCGCTTAATCTAGAAGACAAAATGCTACAACAGCATTTGGATCAACAAAATAATAATTCACAGATATATTTTAGACCAAACAATTTTAGCTTATAGCAGTCCACTGCTGGACATATGCCTTTCCTATAGCACACCATCCAACTCGATTTTCGGCAACTCTCATCCAGCTGCTACCAGCCATCCTGCGAAGATCGTGGACTTTACTTGTTATAAACGCAACATTGTCCGGAAGTATTTCATTATCATCATCATCTGCCTAGCCTTTTCCCAACTATGTTGGGGTCGGCTTCCAGTCTAACCGGATGCAGCTGAATACCAGTGTTTTACATGGAGCGACTGCCTATCTGACCTCCACAACCCAGTTACTGGGTAATATGATATCCCTTGGTAAGACTGGTTGTCAGACTTTCGGGCTTCTGACTACCCGTAACGACTGTCAAAGATCCACGAATGACAGCCGGGACCTACGGCTTAACGTACTTTCCGAGGCACGGAGGGGTCTCGGTATGTAAAGATGGTCACCCTTCCACAGACCAACCGCAGGAAGTATTTCATTATGAATGTCCTAAATACCGGTACTCATACATGACTCATCATCGATGAACGATGTACTCGTAGGTAAGGAAAGGCTTCCCGTCAAAAACCGAGTTCCGCCATCGTTGTTTGAAATAACTCAAACGTTACGTTACGTCTGAAGTGACATTGTGTACACAATGAAATGAGGATGTGGAACTGCCTTAATGAGAGTCTCGACGTAGTCGGAACTAATTGACGGTGAATTTTCATTTTTTCTTGGAACTCTTCCGTTGGAAATGTCTGTGACTGTTTAGCTGTTGTTGTGACAAAGTGCCATAACATATGTTGATTTTTTTGGGTCTTGCTAACATATATTTTTGAATAACTACATAATGTTATCAAAATATATCCCTACGTAGCGGCTGATCTACTTATCATTTCTATGTTAATTTTTAACATCTTGCTTGTGCATCCATAGGGATCAATTACAAATTCCCATGGGACCTAATATTCGCAAATACTTCTTCACATTCAAGCTTGCTAAGGGACGTACCACGGAAAATATTAGATTACATAGTACTTATATAATTTTGTAACAAAATACTTTTTGCTGTTGGTTGCTGAGGTTTCAAGGAGAAGTATGGAACAAAAAAACATGTTGCGCTGACCCTAGATAAATTTGGAATAGGGGCAAAAGAATGCCGCCTTTGTACCTTTTTATGCGTAAAGTTTAAATAAATAAATTATTATGATGATTGCAAAGGTTTCATAAATCCAATTCATATCAAAGACGATCCGTGGAAATAAAACATATAAACTATTAAATATCGGTATTACAAAACTAACATTTAACATGTGTAAATGATCACACGACAGCCTGTTTCCTAAATTATAACAGTCCCAAATATAAGCCGCAATAATAATCCTAGTTGACAAAGAGCTTAACAATCATAATATTCACGTCGCCTCGCAGTTCTAGCCCAGTATGACAAACGACGCTAGCGGTTTCCATACCTACTCTAGGCATTAAACACGATAGATGTTATCATAACCGTGTGGGTTTCCTCACGATTTCCTTCAACATTATCGTATAGATCTACTGGCTCTGTAGCTAGGTCTTTATCATCTGTGTCGAGTTCTGTTTTTGTTTCGTAACTGTTATTTATAATAATCTACTTTTCAGTGGTTATTGCAAACCAGAGGGGTAATTCTCGTAATTTTAAGAACGTTCACAGTCTGTAGAGCGATTCTCACATATCTCGCGTTCGTTATTGACGTTCGATTCGAACTTTTCCCGCGACAAAATCAAGCCGAGCTATTCTCACCATGACGATTCGAGCATTTCACGCAGGAAAGACACGCGACATGCCTTAGTTTACATGCGGCATGCAAAGAGTAGTCATGACCAGTCGACACGTGACGTATGATCTGTGTCGACCACCGTACGAACGTCAAACAGTGGTTATGTCAATCATGTTTGTGTCAATTGCGAAAGAAAATAATAAATACCTATATTTTAACAAAATGTGTTCATAAACATCTTAGAAGACTCTACGACCATCACCACAAGGAAAAACACACGAAGAAAACTTCAGGCTTCCACCAAAGTTATCAACTGTGGATAGTTGTTGCTTGTGTAGCGTCGATGAATGAGACATATGAGATACAGAAGCGGAAGGCGCCGGATTTAAAACCAGTCAATGGACAAGGACGGCTTTGCCAGGCTTTACTCTGGTTGAGGGCAAGAAAGGTCGATCGCGCCGCAACCACAATAAACGCGGTACTACTCCTGCAAGCGAGGATTTTTGAGCTGTAGTGCCCACTTTGCTCCCGTACATTTCTCGGTTGGATCGACAGATATCGAGAGAGAAAGAGCCAAGGTCTTAAGTGCCGAAAGAAGGACGTTGCAGTCGAACTAGACTTTGAATTTTGACCGGCTGGAGTTGTGTATAGATGTTACAGAGAAGCATGACCAAAAGTAAACTCCCATGTGTGGTGGTGTGATAATAATTATGTTTTTGTGGTTTATACTTGGATGTATACTGAATTTATTTATTAGTCTGTAACTGTAAGGTATTCTTAAAAAGGTACTTTTGTAACTAGAAATAAAGTGGTTCAAATGCATTTCAAACAATAAATATTTCAAATGTCTTTATTTTATTTTTTCAATGTAAAACTTAGATAAGTAACAAAAATAATATAGGTATGCAAATAATTGAAGGGCTTTGTAGTTAGGTTGCGCAGGCCGTTAACAAGTGTTGGGTTAGGAAATAGAAACACACAAGCAAAGTTCGTACGTATAATCCTCACTGGGTTACAAATTTACAATAGGTAGGGTACAATAGATACGTAGGAGTAGACTGGTCGCGGGACGCCGGTAGCGCGTGGATAGGTGTGCGTGCAGCGCAGTGTCAGTCAAAAACTGCGCTTTTATTTATACCCGGCCTACGTTACTTTGAAGCGAGCCGTGTATTTTGAGCCCTTTTGGTTGTTAATTTTCTGTCAAGCCCCTTTTTATTAATTTTTTTCATGTTATATCTTTACAATTTTGTTATATAATCTTCGTTACATAATCCTTAAGCTAATTAAACCTTAGTATATAACTTAACTATGCACAATAAAAAGTTTCTAGAAAGAAAACTGTTACAAAAGTGAGTTGGCACATTTTGATTATACAAAATCCCATATAATTTTTAAACTTATGGTCCGATTTTTACAATTTAAACGGAAATATTCGTTTTATATCTAGACCTATCCTTTACAATAAAAATTATTAAAATCTATCCATAAACAAAAAAGTGACTTTTCAAGTTACGTAAATATGCTTGAACAAAACTACACTTATAAGAATCCTTTTAAAAACAATCTTATTGATCCGTGCAGCACAAGGACAGTATAATAACCACTGGTTTACACGAAAGGTCGGCGTGATGAGTCAAGCGTTGTCCGTGAGCTTAGGAATCGGCGGACCACTTCACGTTTCGCCCAGTCGTCATGTTTGTGAGGCACTTTGACCACAAAAAAAATTGAATTCGTGTTGTGACGAGACTCCTAACGCGAGCCTCAGGGTGAAATCTGTTTTCGCAAGGATTTCCCGACAATCTTTTGGGCCTTTGTAAAGTAATGAAGCCAGGACACGTAGGTACAGCACCCTAGCGTTCGTTGGAAAAGCATGTAGCAGGACGGTCCGGTGCAGTACAGCACTCTTTAAAACAACAACACTTCTCCTCTTCTTCTCCATCTTGATAAACTTTTATGTTATTGTGCTGGTCATCAGCTTACTTACAATATCATTAGCTCGTTCTGTTTTATTTAATTACCTATTAATATGTAGACCAATGTAAACAAACAACATAAATTGCATTTTGACTTTACTTTGACGTGACAAATATCTATGACATGACTTGACAAATCAACATGAGCTATGCATTCCGTAGTACGGAGGTCTTATATTAATGTTAATAATAAAATAAAAATGGACTTACGAAAACAATAATGATTATTAAATTGATAAATGTTAATGAAATACCTTTATAATGCTGCTCAAAATATGTTTTTGCCTTAAAAATCATTTTTAAAGATGGTCAAAAGTACATTAACGATTACGTAAAAAAATCGCATCGTTATGTGGAAGGGATTACTTCGTGGGACGCATAATGGCAACATTATTGTCCCTAGATTCGTGATTTAAGGTCGACTTGTAGTGAGAATAGCTTTTTCAGGATATCTCACCGTTTTATAAGCGACATACGGAGACGAGCCGCAATGACGTCATGCGACACGAACGCGAGTTTCCGGAGAATTGGGCTACTGATCTCAGTCTCAATCTGTCAAAAATTACTCTAATTTCCCTACATTATGACAAGTTTTTGACATTTGTTTGTCGCCAAGATGAGACTGCGATTAGATTTTGAACATTTTAAATTACGAGAATACGCCTTCTGGTCTTTGACAGTTCAGAAGAGGACCAAGGTTTAGGTTTGCCAGCGAGCGACGGAGCGTGAAAAAAAATATTTTGGACAACCACTTGTACACAATTCATAAAACTGCTTGACAGTTTGTCGGCAGGATTAGTGCTCGTCTTAAAACATTTGATATTAACAAGCTGGTTAAACATCTAAGTAGAATTATCCTTAAAGTCTGACTTACCGACCGGAAGTTTGTATGGATGGATGGATGTTTGTTACTCTTTCACGCAAAAACCACCGAACGAATTTGGATGAAATTTGACACACAGATGGTTTATAACCAGCCCCAGCTCACTCGACATTCGTAGCGATCACTTTACGACCGAAACCGGTCGCAAAGTCCTGTCACTCCAGACATTACAACTGTCAATCCGGGACTTTGCGACCAAACGGTCGTAAAGCGATCGCTATGAATGTCGAGACTGCTGGGGCTGGTTAACATACAGGATACTTTTTATCCCGATATTCCTACCGGATTGAAACTTATGTGGGTGAAACCGCGGGGCGCAGCTATTATTATTAATATTGCAAATTTTAATAAGCAGAACAGATTTGTGTTGTGAATCATGATTTTTTACAAAATATTTAGGTATACTTAGGTGAAAATATTAGAGAGGGAGAGAGAACGTTTGACGTAATGTTCTAGTAAAAATATAAATTACATATTTTTTGCTCATCAACATTAGCGTGGAAGTGTTATGATTTTATAATAATGAAAACTGAAAATGACCTAAAATCAATAGAGAAATAGATTATCATGTCTAGACGTAGTTCAACGGTAACAGTATACAATAGATACTAGTAATTTATTAGTTTATAGGTTTTGTCATAATATAAATGAAGAGACAGACCTTGGAGATATCGGGTGGAAACAATATAGATATCTTAGTCTTCAGTCTAATTCCAAATATTCCAATAATAATTTGACGTAATGGTTTTGAAGTTTGTGTAAACTAAGGGCTCCCACACATAAACGAGATACGAAGTCGCGTCGTACAATGCCAATGTCAGATAATGCCATTACGTTGTGATCTAGCCTTCAAGCATATACAAGACAGCATGATACATGCCAAGTCTGTCAATAGCAGCCGTCCGGACAATCGTTGACGGGCACCATCTGACAATGAATGGTGGCACCTTTGATAAGTAAATCGAAGGATTTTACGACGCGACGTCGTATCGTGTTTATGTGTGGGAGCCCTTAAGCCTAAATATCGGCAGACATTTGTGACACGTTTAACCTACAATTATCATTAGCTAAAGGTCACTGTTAAAGTAACTGCCAATTATAGTAAGCCCGTCTGCTCCAGATTTAGAATAGAACCCAAAACTAATTATCATGTTAATATTTTGGAAGTAATAGTCTTCAAGATCGAACTTCGGTCATGGCGACTGATCTCAACGGAGACCAGCATTGGGTGCGGGAGATATCATGGTGCACTACAAGTCTGTGTGCGACACAGGTGCACTCTCTCTTTCCTGACTCTCATAGTCCGATGAGACGGCAATCCGATCCAATCCGACGAAAACTGCACTCAGACCATTTTACTATTATTTTATTTTCTCTTTTGGGTACTAGGAATTCAGAAATGTTGAAAGCAAAAACACTATGACAACTGCATTGCGAATTCACAGAACTACAGATTAAATCCTCATTTAGCTAAAACGACAGCAATCCCAAAACAATTGGACCTTAAAGACACTCAAACTTTCAAAGAGTCTTAAAATTAAAAGAAAATTCTACATCCGAATTGCGTTCAGATGTCTTAGAATTGCAAATCGAAAGACTTTGAAGGAAGTTCAAAATCCATTGTTTCATTTTCTTGAAAAATGTTTTTATTTAAACTTTTCGCACAAAAAGGTATAAAGGCGGACTTGATGCCTTAGACATTCTCTACCAGTAAATCAAGGGTGGTGAAGAGATTAGATGGCAGGTGATTTGGATGAGCGGAACAATAATAAAAAAAAAACTATTAACCCAAATACATAAATCGTCTGCTAAAAATTCGTCTGCTTGACAACGTAATTTTTTTTTTATCCTATCCCCACACTTGGAATTTCTCTCGCTGTATCGTGAGTGCGTTTACAAACATTTAAACTCACATACACAAACAGCCAGACCCGGAACAACTACTTGTATGTCATACAAATATTTATTCCGTGCGGGAATCGAACCTGCGACACGCAGCGCAGCAGTCAATCGCTTGACCACTGCGCCAACCGTGCCGACATAAATGACGCAATTAATTTTATAGAACCGTCAAAATCAAAGACATTGCCATTATAAGTGTGTTACGCAATTACACCACTGGAAACAATAGCCAAAACAATTTAAATTTCAATAGCTATCCCACCTCAAAGAAACAGGTGGTCAATTACGTTTCCAGTTAGAGCTCGTTGTCCGTGTCCGGGAAGGATAAGCAGACGATCAGCCTAATATGACTTCAAGGGGACGCTTGATTTACGGGAGCACGCTGTTCCGTCTTCGTGATTATAGTAAATTTACACGTGCTCATGTGAGTTCTTGTAATGATGTGGGTAAATAAGTGGTTAGGATCTAATCTTATGAAGCAATAGATAGTTCCTACAAAACAAAACTGGCCATCGGTGATGAGAAATCAAACGACTAAAGTCAATTTACATCATCAACCAGAGTAGTCGTGATATTGATTGGTAATTATTTCTATCATGAGGCCGCGTCTACTAATTTACAAGCTTTGCAATGTTCGCTCTATTGTGAGTTTTTGACTCATCCAAAAAGTAAATTGATTTGTCATACAAAATTGTCAAAAACCTACGATGACGAAACCATTGCAACGTTTGCAAATTAGTAGACTTACAGCGTTTCTCCACCCGCCACCGTCAATAGGACGTCAACAAGAAATGACATTATTCGAACCGTTGACGGACGTGGGGTGGCCACGCGGCCATAGTGAATGTATCCACTACTTCAGCGCCGTAATCTCGTTCACGTTGACGTCAATGGGAATTAACGTCCCGTTGACAGCCTGTTGACGTCGCGTTGACGTGGTGCTGGATAATTTATTGGCCTTCGGCCCCAGGTGACGTTTGACGTTTGTGTTTAAGATCTAATCACGAACCAAAAGTAATTTCCCAGAATGAAACAAAATACATCAATGATAAAACAAATGTTTATTAAGTGTGTGTTGATACAATGATGCAATATTGAATATACTAGCCGCTACTCTTTCTGTCAGCTAGGCACTTTATTATTTAGGTACATATCTACATACCTACCCTACACATCTGGTGTCTTTTTAATACGGAGTAGAATATCAATAGGTATGATCTAATAACACAAACCAATCTTCAATTCTTAGAAAAATAAACATCGAAGAAATATCTATATACACTGTTAAATTTTGATCGTTTTAATCCTTAAAAACTTTTTTGCAAAAAAATACAACCGACTTCCAAAAACGACACTACAAAATGAAAAATAACTTTAATTTCGGAAGTCGGTGTCGTTGGGTTCGCATTTTCGTTGTTTGCCACCGACTTCCGAAATTAAAGTTATTTTTCATTTTGTAGTGTCGTTTTTGGAAGTCGGTTGTATTTTTTTGGAAAAAAGTTTTTATTTTTCACTTTTAAGTTGTAATTTTTACCAGTAATTTTGGTTTAAAAACCAAACTACTGAACCGTTTTCGATGAAATTTCTATGGGACCATTTGGGAAGTATACCCTTTCCAACAAAAGAAGAATTTTTCAAATCGGTTGGCAAGCGACGGAGTTATGCGCGAACAAACATAAAAAAAAAAAAAAAAAAAAAATACAAACATCCGAATTGAGAACCTCCTCCTTTTTTAGAAGTCGGTTAAAAAGGGGTCATTGTACTCATCATTATGAACAACTTTTACTACGGGACCAACCCTGGACTGGAAATAAAGGATATTTATTCCTAATGTGAGACTGTTAGTTAGACTGAGAGAGTATTAGTTACTAACTTGTAACTTTGGTTGTTGAAACCTTCCTTGTGGTTTTTATTAGTTTACTAACTACCAACTTTTGAACTGGCGAAAAGTCAGAAAATTGAAGCTAGTTTCCCTTTCCAAAACGTAGATCTATACGGAGAAGAACGGGCAAGAAACTGGAAAGTGATTTTGAATTTGTAAGGTGTCATTTGTCAGGTGGCATCACAACGCAGCCATCTTGAATCAAGTGATGGGCTATCATATCCTACTAATATTATAACGCGAAAGTTTGTATGGATGGATGGATGTTTGTTACTATTTCACGCAAAAACTACTGAACGGATTTGGATGAAGTTTGGCACAGAGATAGTTCATAACCGGGATTAACACGTAGGATACTTTTTATCCCGATATTCTAAGGTGATCGAAACTTATGCGGGTGAAACCGCGGGGCGCAGCTGGTCATAAATAATTATAATGAATCATCCCAGAACCATAACTTTGACTATGTCCTTCCTTGACCTGTGGTCAACGTTAATAATTTTTTCCGGTAGTAACTGCCTCATCATCCACTTACTAGTCTAATCTCCCAATAGGCCATGTGCCGAAAGGAAACTCCGTAAAAAGGTTGATTCATGCGTACAAAATGCAGCTATCTATAATAATATTATAAATGCGAAGGTAACTCTGTCTATCCGTGACCTAAACCACTGAACCGCTCGATATGTAATTTGACAGATACTATTAGAATATTGGATAGTCTGGGTCCTGGAGAAGGACATCCTGGATCACAGGCGAAGTCGTCGGTAACAGCTAATGGTTAAATAAATCAATCATGTCATTCTTCCTTATCATATCGTTTCCTTATTAGATATTATAACACATCTCTCTGTCCGTCCGTGCGCTTATAACTCGAGAATCATTAACTCAATATCCTTGATTTCAATTTATATATTTGGTCATTGGCTAGGTTTTAGTATTATAATAATATACTTTTCGACGCGAGAAGAGCCAGAGGAATAGCTAGTATTTAATATTTCAATGTTCAATTTTTATTATTGTTAAACTATTTCACAATGGTTTGGTATATAACTTTTATAAATCATGGCGGTAACTTTCTTCAAAATTTGAATACCCAACGTTCAATAACCTTTTTACTAAAAGGTTATTAAAATTTTGAAAGTTGGGTATTTAATACAAAGCGTTTTTCATTGTTCTACTGAACAACGAAAAAAGCTTTTTTAACAGCAGTTCTAAGAATTAAGTGCAGTCTAGACTCACTAAAGTGACAGGTACGGATATACTAAACAATACCGAGAAATATATTCAAACCAGCTGAGACAAGCGTGCATATACAAGCTGTTGTTTTGCATCCTCGTCAAATTTCAGGAGGCTGTTATGAAAGACCTAAATAATCAAATTAAATTGCGATCCCTGGTAAATAATGAATACATACTTGTTTTTTTAGTTATTTAAGTTTGACAGTATTTCAGAATACACCACTTTCAAAGAACAGAATCGCGTTATGGTATCGTATAAGCGGCCGCGTTTTTATGTTATGTTATGTTAAGGGCAGTTACAGTGCGTTCTCACACAGGCCGCGTTTTAAATGCGTGTCCCACACATGCAAATTTCCGAAAATTGGAAAAAAAAATATCGACTTATTTTATTATTGATTCGTATCGAGAATCAGTAGCATAGTTAGCTCCTTGAATTTGACGAGGATGCAAAACAACACCTTGTATTGACCGTGTCGTGTGCCGTAGGAGTTGAGTTAACAATCAGTTAATAATCAATCTATTCCTATTAGAGCAATCTCGTATAACTATTTGTATACAACTCTTGGGTGGAATAGCTGTATGATACAGTCGTGGCTGTGAATGGTCATATAATATAGAATATCACCATTCACAGTCGTGGCTATAAACGGGTAGAAACTTCGGGTAACAAATGTGACGATCCAAAAATCTTGCCAAAATGCCAAAATAAGAAGTATTTTTTGACAGATTGAGACTGAGATCAGACTGTGAACGTTCTTAAAATTACAAGAATTGCTTCTCAGATCTCAGTCTCAATCTGTCAAAAATAGCTTTAGTTTCCCTACATTTTGACAAGTTTTTGACATTTATTTGTCGCCGAGATGAGACAGCGACTAGATTTTGAACGTTTTAAATTACGAGAATTGGCCTTCAGGTAAGTATACAGAAAGAAAGTCTGCTAGTGTGCAAACTGTGACCATGAATTCACCATATGATGCCAGACGTAGCTTAGCCCTAGCGAAGATAGTTTTCATCAGTTATAAAACAAAAAAATCTGCAGTGTCATAGAAAAGTCTCCAGTCAAAATGTATTGAAAAATATATTTTTTTAAGCCCTAAATTAGTCCTAGTCTAGTACCATATGCTGGAGTCGTGGTAACAGTTTGCGCACTGGTTAACATTTTATCCTGTATACTACTCAAGGTTAAACTAAAAAAAACTGTTTTACGTATACATATTTAGAGCAAAGATTTAAATCATAGATTCGCCGTGACAAACGATGGCTATTATAATTGTGTGAGCTCACTCTTCTCTGGACACTTTTTCGCGCGACTTATTACGGTGATATCTAATGATTTAAATCTTTGATTATACGAATACAATATAAACATAAGTCATCATCATCTGCCTAGCCTTTTCCCTATGTTACTATGTTGAGGTCGGTTTCCAGTCTGACTAGAGGAACTGAGTACCAGTAAGTATTTTACATGAAGCGACTGCCTATCTGACCTTCACAACCCAGTTTCTGGGTAATACGATACCTCTTACTAAGACTGGTTGTCAGACTTTCTGGCTTCTACAACCCGTAATAACATTCAAAGATCCAAGAATGACAGCTGCAGTAAACATCAGTAAATATTAAAAAAAAAAACATTACTTAATTAACGTAGATAATTCCTTCAAAAAAATATTTTCATAATTTTTACTTTATATTCTTCAGCCTCGCAGTATAATATCCTGAACTGGGACTGGGCGGCTCTCACCTATAGAATGCATCTAGACAGAAGGCCAAAAGTCGTCACACAGTCGGTGCCTGAAGACGGGCGTCGTTACCTAGGCAGGCATAAGAAACGCTGGCGTTACGTGACTATTTTGCCTCGTTCCTGTTTGGATGGAGAAGGCACAGGACAAAGAGAAATGGAAAAATATGGAGGAAACCTTTGCCCTCTAGTGTGACAAACTAGGTTGAGGGAAAACAAATTATATCCATTTGATATTAACGATTAAGGGGCTCAAGGCTAAATAATACCGCACCACGGGTTGATCGAGCAAGTTAAGCTACGTTTGCCATGGTTGGCTCATATGTGACGATCTTTAGAGACCGAGACTCCTCCGTGCCTCAGAAAGTAAGTTAAGCCGTTGGTCCCGGCTGTCATTTGTAGATCTTTGACAATCGTTACGGTAAAACCAAAAGTCAGCTAGCTTATTAAGGGGTGCTTATCGTGTTACCCAGTAACTTGGTTAGAAAGACAGTCGGTTCCTGTAAAATATTGGTATTCAGCTGCGTCCGGTTAGACTGAAAGCCGACCACATCATAGTTGGGAACAGGCCGATTGAATGAAATTGTTGTTTTTAACAAACAAAATTTATTTAATTTTCTTCAATCTAAAAGGTCAACTGAACCCTAAATGTCACCAGCGATCCGTTAAAACAACAACGAAAAATACTTTCGGGTATAAAACTTAAAATCGCGTGTTTGCACGAGCAGATTGTGCCTTTTTTGTACAATAAAACCTTTTCTGTTTGGACCAGTGCACGAAAATACTGTGACACGAATTTACCTTCAGTTTTTGTGTAATTAGTTACTCTGTGAGCTCAGAAACCCCTAGGGTTAAGCTTTTGTTTCCATTTTCATGTTGTGTGCCTTTGTGCCTCAAACACGAGCCATCTACAAACCATCTCAATCCACATATAGGTACATCAGATGAGCAATTCACGTTCACAGTCTGAAGGCCAATTCTCGTAATTTAAAACGTACAAAATCTAGTCGCAGTCTCATCTCGGCGACAAACAAATATCAAAAACTTGTCAAAATGTAGGGAAATTAGAAGTATTTTTTGAGATCAGACTATGAACGTTCTTAAAATTACGAGAATTACCCCTCTGATCTCAGTTTCAATCTGTCAAAAATACCTCTAAGTTCCCTACATGTTTGACAAGTTTGACATTTGTTTGTCGCCGAGATGAGACTGTGACTAGATTTTGAACGTTTTAAATTTACGATAATTGTACTTCAAGTAGAATGGCAGGTCACTTTACCTAAGTGTTCACGGTGAGATTTTTACCGGATATACCTACTCTATCCATAATGGTTTCTAAAAATGGCTTACTATAAATTAAACCCTCAAAAGTGCTGTACATTCGTTTTACTTCCAAAAATATGCAGACATCGCTAAATAGTGGTTGTGTATCAAATGATTAGTTCCGATTCAGAAATTACTTACCTATACAACTTTTTTTTTTTTTGTTTTCGGTGGGAAACCTTCGAAAGGCACCCGACCTCCGGGGAGAGGGGTCGGGGTGTGTGGGATTTTTGCCTCACTAAAACCACCCCGGTGATCACCATCCGCACATAGGTTCCTCTTAAAAGACCAACTCCGGAACCACCCCTGCGCAACGCCTGTAAGGCACATCTCTATCCCACCTAGGATACTTCTACTTTAAAATGATTTATCTCTGCTTTTTGTACAAGTTAAATATTATCCTTACAAAGTAAAACAACTAAACTTAACTAATATAAAATAACATTCATAATTAAGTCATTTTAGTCAGTCTGTGTAACTTAACAGTTTAGTTTAACTATGTAGTATCATTACATCATAGTATGACTTTGCCTTACTTAAATAAAAACTGAACAAGGACCTTTCAAGTTTGTTTTTTCGATTCACAATACAACAAGGCTACAGTGCTAATGAAGCTACACATGTCGCATTTAAATGGCCTTCTAAGAGGCTAACGATACACTGAACATTGAAGCTAGTTAATATGAGTAATAACAAATAAAGATTATGTTACGTTTTGTTTTTCATTACAGTTAAAGTAAAAATGTGTGGGTTTTCTAAATTAGTTTTTACTATCACAGAGAAAATTGTATTATTAGAACTGATTGAGATATCCCCAAAGGTAATACTACTGCTGTGCCCTCTCCTTCACTTTAATTATTTCTGAAACGGTGGCGCCATGCTAATTCGTTAGTGTATTATCTTTAGTCAAAGTATGTCGTTTGTCTGTAAAAGTTACTGAACAGAAAAGGTGAAATGATAAATGACACAATATGATTTGATGGAACGAGCACCCCTAATCGACTAGCGAGAAACAGTGCATTAGTAATGACTTGAAATGTACGTCATCGTTCACAAACTTAGTAGTTACCTGTTTCCTTATATAAACTTCTGAACTACGGCAGGACTATGAATAAAATACGTAGGAGTAACTGAAAACTACTCATCGGAACACAAGATATGTAATACAGTTTACCTAACTATTGTTGGAGTAAGGTTGAATGAGAAAATTTGTAGTTACTTGTGTAGGAAGAAGATGATTAAATTTCAAGAAAATTAAGTTTTCTCATTGTTTGTCTTATTTGTTTTTAGTATATTTATGTATATTTATTTGTTTTTATTTTTGTATATAATTAGGTACATACAGGATGAAATTAGATAAATACCGCTAGTTCAACGAGTTGCCAACTTGCTTCATGTTGTGAAATCTCCGTCAAATGGATTTCTTATCGAATGTACTCTAAAATTGATACATAAATTTTCTTATTTGTTTTGATAATTAAAAAAAAGAAGATTCTTCTGGAACTTCGATAATTCGTGTCTACTTGAAGGCAAGAACTTAGTTTGCACTATCTAAGACGATAATTACACGATTTTATTCAAGAATCTAGATTTGGAAACTGACAATTTGTAATGATTATGTAGGTAACAGTTACTGCACCACCTATTTCGATTTGTCGCAAGATTTCAATTTCATCCTGTATTCAATAATATAATGTAATAGTGTAATATTCAAGGGGCCCGTGGCTAAATAATAACAGCCGCACAGGTCAATCGGTCAGGTTAAGCTACGCTTACCGCGGTTGGTCTGTGGATGGGTGACCATCTTTACATACCAAGACCCCTCCGTGCCTCGGAAAGCACGTTAAGCCGTTGGTCCCGGTTGTCATTCGTAGATCTTTGACAGTCGTTACGGGTAGTCAGAAGACCGAAAGTCTGACAACCAGTCTTACCAAGGGGTATCGTATTACCCAGTAACTGGGTTGTGGAGGTCAGATAGGCAGTCGCTTCATGTAAAATACTGGTATTCAGCTGCATCCGGTTAGACTGGAAGCCGACCCCAACGTAGTTGGGAAAAGGCTAGGCAGATGATGAGTGTAATATTCAAGAATATTTATTCCTCAATATTCATAATTGCACCTACTACTGTTTTTCTCTGTATCACCCAAAGGTTGACTGGTAGAAAGCCTATGGCAATAACTCCACCTCTGTACATATGTGTGCTTAAAGTATTAAATGAATAAATAAAATTATCTGCTTAGCAAGCACGTTTCTGATCACAAACTATGTATAACTAAGCATTCATGGACGTAACAGAAAATCCAATAGCACTAGATGTCGAAAGGTTACAAAGGCAAATGGATTCAACCTTAATAATCGACATCAGCTTAGTTCTTAGTTCAATCGAACTAATCCGTCGACCACTTGAACAAAATAGATGAGGCATTAAGCTCTGGCCAGACTGAGGCGAATCCCGTCCGGGATGCGGGATGAAATTCGCTCACAATGATTATGTCAACTAAATGGTATGGAGTAGAAACTGGAGCGAATAGTCGCCTGACTTCCTAATCATTAAAACAATCATTTAAAGCATGACGTAGCCACCTGTAAATAAAGGAGTGCCCTAGACTAAAATTTAATCTGTCATCATCATCAGCCTATAGCAGGCCACTGCTGGACATAGGCCTCTCGTATTGCACGCCATTCAACTCGATTTTTGGCAACTCTAATCCAGCTGCCAAGAAATCCATAAACTTAATCCATACCAATATTATAATATTGGTATGGATTAAGTTTATGGAAACTTAATCCATACCAATATTATAATATTGGTATGGATTAAGTTTATGGATTTCTTGGCAGCTGGATTAGAGTTGCCAAAAATCGAGTTGAATGGCGTGCAATTCGAAGTAACTCTGTCTGCGTGTTACCTTTTCATGCCTAAACCACTGAACGAATTTCAAAACAATTTGGCAAGTAGGTACATTAATGGCATCCTGGGGAAGGACATATGCTACTCTTTATCCTGGTAGCACTTTCCCGTGAGATAATTTCAGACGTTCAAGCGAAGCCTTGGATAGAATCTAGTATCTCTATAAATTGTGATGGTTTTGTGTAAACCAGTCGCCGGTCGCATAGTGCCGGCTGTCACTGAAAACCAGCGCTGGGGCTCTGTCTCGTATGAGGTCTTAGCATTATGCTGAGCGATGGACGTTTTGCGTGGATGTGACGCATTTTTCCCCCAATTTGTTACTTTTTTGTGTTTGTGTTCTTTTTATGCGTCATGTTTACCGCAAATAAACGTATTTTCTTTCTTTACATCTTTTGTCGGAGGTCCTCCATAAATAAATAAACAATAGACGCACGCAGTCGCGTCCCGCACCCCGGGCGGGATTCACCTCAGTGTGGACGGAGCTTAAGTTGAACTAGAGCTCTGGAAATGAAAAGGATCGCATGCCAAGTGAAGATAAAACCTTGTATGGAAGTTGATGATCGCAATCGCATTGATACTAGCGTGTTCCTTCCTCAAGGGGTATTAAATTAAATTTGTGTTCGCAATAACTGTTTGAACAGGGGTAGGTAATTATTGCTTTTTATTTGTTTTGGATTATGTAAGAACCTTTAAGTACACCGCATTTATACCTATATACAGGTTGGCAGGGGCAAACTGTACCCATTCCATCCCAGACGAAAAATTTCTACACTATGGGAGTCTAAAGTCATGTGCAACAGCACCATGCACATTACGCTAGAACCCTAAGGAGCTGAGTAAAACGAAAAAGAGTGAGAAAGAACGCTATGCGAAAATGAAATACCTACTAGCGCGGGCAGGCGATGCGATGCGATGAGGTGGGTCGGCGAACAACAAATTTCGCGCTGACGAAGTTGCGGGCTGAAGCTAGTATTACTATGTTTTTTTTAAATGATTGACATTCACTCTTAACTTTTATGTAAACTGGAAGAAAGTAATAAGATCGCTTATTATAAGTTACATGGAAAAAAAGTGGAACAGAAAACTTTAGAAAACAATTTAACTAGTCTATTTAACCGGAACTAACTAAAACTTTGAGTCTTGCTGTTTTTGGACTGAAAGTTTAAATTCTGTCTTAATCAAAGACTGTAATCTCTCAACTTATAATTTTGTACCATTTTCATCAAAGAGGGGCCCTTGGCTAAATAATAACAGCCGCACAATTCTATCGATCAGGTTAAGTTACGCTTGCCGCGGTTGGTCTGTGGATGGGTGACCATCTTTACATACCGAGACCCCTCCATGCCTCGGAAAGCATGTTAATCCCGTGACCCCGGCTGTCTTTCGCGGATCTTTGAATTTGCCAGCTTGGTGTGAAGCCCGCACTATGCAGTTGACTCACAAAGAGTAGAAAGCGTCTAAAGGGCCTTCACAAAACACCAGGCATATGCCTTCGGCGATATATCTCCCCGGTGTCCATACGAACAATGCGTTGTTCGTATGGACACCGGGGAGATATGGACGGTTGCGCAGAGTAATCATTTTGTAACATTGAGTGCGCTCAATGTTACAAAATGATTACTCTGCGCAACCGTCGACTGGTGCAAGATCTCATGTTCTTTTTCAAATTGGTTAACAGTAAATTGGACTGCGATAAATTAATTGAACAAATTGAACTAAAAGTCCCCTATAACTTACCCAGACATCCCATTACCCACTTATTCTGCGCTAAAGCATCCAGAACAAATATAGGAGTAAACTCACCTCTCAATAGACTCAGCCGAGAGATGAATTCTTATATAAAATCCACTCCATATGTTGACATATATCATGACCTTAAACATCTTTTTAGGGTCGCAAAGCACGCAAGCCACCCAATCTAAGGATGCATTGTGTTAGTATGTAGGTATTTCTTGCAACCTCTGTAACATATTTCTTGTGTCATTTTATATTTCTGTTTGTATAGTTTGTTACCACTTAATTTTTAAATATTTCAAACTTAATTTTTTTTCAAGTGAAAACTTCATTAGCGGCGTTGTGCACTTTTGTTGTGATGGGCAAAAACTGTTAAACTCGCATCAGGACACGTGACCTGATGTAAAATTCGTAAGACGGAGGGAGAGTAGACCGCATTCCAAAATATAAAAAATGCATAACGTTAATATCCAAGTTTTCACTTCTGCCGGCACTCCCGGAGTGCAACCCGTTGATTTTTTCTCTTAATTTTTATACTTTAGGTTATCACTGTAGTAGAGAATGTTGGTTCATCTGTTATTGGAAACTGTATAAGCCCATGACTGTTATCTACTGTTATTTGATATTTTGTATACAGAAGCTGTTGGTGTATCCTAATAAATAAATAAATCTTTGACAGTCGTTACCGGTAGTCAGTAGCCCGAAAGTCTGACAACCAGTCTTACCAAGGGGTATCGTATTACCCAGTAATTGGGTTGTGGAGGCCAGGTAGGCAATCGCTCCATGTAAAATACTGGTATTCAGCTGCATCACGTCCTTTATCCCACACGAGTTACCAAAATTTCAAAATTAATCAGTCCCTAAATTGCGTGGGACAAGCCAGAAACTGCGCCGTATTCTGTCAAAGATTTATAATATACTAGTTTCTGCCCAAAACTTCGTCTGCGTGAAATTTGTTGTCCCCGTAGCATCGCATCACATCGCCTGCTCGCGGAAGTACTTAGTGTTCGCTTAGCGTTCTTACTGACTTTTTTTTCTCATTGCTCGTATCCTTAGGTCTTAGCGTGATGTTATATAGCCTATAGCCTTCCTCAAAAATTGGGCTATCAAACGCAAAAAGATTTTTTCAAATCGATTTTTTCGACGACACCGTTGGCGCAGAGGTTAAGCGATTGACTGCTGCGCTGCGTGTCGCGGGTTCGATTCCCGCACGGAACAAATATTTGTACTTATTACCTACAAGTAGTTGTTCCGGGTCTGGCCGTTTGTGTATGTAAGTTTAAATGTTTGTAAACGCACCCACGATACAGAAGAAATGCCTACCTAGTGTAGGGCAAGGTTTTTTTTTATAAAAAAAAAAACCGACGGGTACTAGACTAGGTAGTATGTACATAAAAAACAAACAAATTTTACCTCTTTACAATATTAATATAGATGTAAAAGGACAATGCTCATTGATGTACCTATGGCATCCCGTACTATGCTGCACCAAAGCCAAACTTTGTTTTTTATAGACTACACTTATCATATTCCCTGTTCAAAAACCAAATTCCCGACGCGCAATGCCGTAAAAGAAATAAGAAAATAATTACTATAATATTTTGATCTTGATACATGAGACTTTTTGGTACGACTTTTGGTCATTGTCCTTTACAGTCGGAGAATTTTAATTTTATTCGGGCAACTGTGTCCCACCCAGCTCACATTTTGTTCTATTCTCGTCTATATTACACTAGCTGTATCGTCTATATTACGCTACTTCGTTCACGTGGTGTCGTACCCGCTACCTACTACTCCTATCCTACTCCTACACTACTCCTACCCTACTCCTGCCCTACTCCTACCCTACTCCTACCCTACTCCTATCCTACTCCTACCCTACTCCAACCCTACTCCTACTCTACTTCTACCCTACTCCTATGAGTAAATAAAAGTATTAAATAAAAAATAAAAATAAAAAGTATCCTATGTCCGTCTCCTACCTCCCCACCAAATTTCAGCCAAATCGGTTCAGCCGTTCTTGAGTTTTAAATAATTTGTAACTAACACGACTTTCTTTTATATATATAGATTACAACAATACATACAATTTGGAGTGTCTGTTTGTATACACATATGAAAATAAAATACATAATTATAATATCCTAAAGTAGGTAAAATTATTAACAACCCAAAATATGGAACTAATGATTTTAATTATTTGTATTAAAATATCAGAGGGGCAATTCTCGTAATTTTAAGAACGTTCACAGTCTGATCTCAGTCTCAATCTGTCAAAAATTCCTCTAATTTCCCTACATTTTGACAAGTTTTTGACATTTGTTTGTCGCCGAGATGACACTGCGACTAGATTTTGAACATTTTAAATTACGAGAATACGCCTTCTGATTTCGTGTTTCAGAACTGTCGCCGTAGTAGAGGTTATTTATTATTCTTCATTCTCTTTGTTATTATTAGGTACTTCTACTCAAAATGAGCAGGTAGTGCTCAAAAATGAGTTTCAGACGGTGCAGTCATATAAATAGCTGGGCTCGCCTGTGTTTCGAAATTTAGAATTTACAACTTCTCAGAAATACACAAAACTTCCCGTTTTCCTTAGTCAGTAATTACCCAACTGTCATAATTTTATGAAAATCGATTCAATAATCTCAATCTAAGTTACTTTAAGGCCTGCGTACACAACACGGAAACGTGATCCCATCCAAATTTTAACCCTGCGTAGGCCAACCGTAACCCAACCAGATAGTAAAGTATGACCACAGTGGATTATATCACCAGTTACGTACTAACTACTAAAATGTGGTGTCGCCACACTACCTACCACCTCTCATCACCGCGTTCAGTTACCACCGGGCGACCACTGCTTTCGTGCATACGAAAAGATAATTAACTCGAAAAATAAAGAAAAATAAAAATATAATAGATCAATAATGACAATCAGAGTATGTAGCTTTATCTTCATATTGAATTATCTATCAAACTATATGAAGCCTTGCTTGTTTGAAATTTATTCATAAGAGAAGTTAGATAGTTAAGTTGGTACTCAAGTCAAAAGGCATTATGCAGACCGAAGCTAGGTACGAGTATTTCAATTATTGTAGTCTGAGCTGCAGGAATTAGAGCATTACTATGTCATCAATATCACTGACAAAAGATCCCAATGTAGAGTACTACGCAACATGGTCCTTATACACCGTTAAATTTTGACCGTTTTAATCCTTGAAAGGGGTCATTGTACTCATCACTATGGAACGACTTTTACGACGGGACCAACCCTGAAATTGTGAAAAAAAGTCTGTTGATCCATACATTATGTCGAGTTATGCGAACATAAATCTATGGATCAACTAGTTTTTTTTTTTTTGAGGATTAAAGCCCTGACCCCTTTTACGGATTAAAACGATCAAAATTTAACGGTGTATACTGAAGTTAGCGCTTTGCCTACGGACTCCGGTTTGCATAGATTTCCTTTTTTCTCACACAAACTTAAACAACCAATTTTAGACTTATAATAAGTGTGAAATTGGGTCATCTCATCTTCCTAGTCTTTCCCAAAATATGTGGGGTCGGCTTCCAGTCTAACCAAATGCAGCTGAGTACCAGTATTTCACATGGAGCGACTGCCTATCTGACCTCCACAATCCAGTTACTAGGTAATACGAAACCCCTTGGTAAGACCGGTTCTCAGACTTTCAGGCTTCTGA
Organism: Apamea anceps; assembly: GCA_951799955.1. Taxonomy (NCBI): domain Eukaryota; kingdom Metazoa; phylum Arthropoda; class Insecta; order Lepidoptera; family Noctuidae; genus Apamea; species Apamea anceps. The sequence goes on along the minus strand of OX637508.1, from coordinate 3,289,898 downwards.
CGACCCGTGACGACTGTCAAAGATCCACGAATGATCTTTCCGGGACCAACGGCTTAACGTGCTTTCCGAGGCACGGAGGGGCCTTGGTATGTAAAGATGGTCACCCATCCACGGACCAACCGCGGCAAACGTAGCTTAACCTGATCGATCGATCTGTAAGGCTGCTATTACTGTTATAATTCTATGTTAATTAATTTAATTGGACCTGTGCCGTTTTAATTAACTATAAATAAATAAATAAATTATATGTAAGCCCAAGTGTGAAATGGGGTGTTTAAGCACTTTTTTCAATGTAATGTCTTAATAATGGTTCAAAGTACTTTATCTTTAGCTAAATTCATCAAAATCGGGTCAGATGTTTAGCCCTAAAATTCTAACAAACAGATAGGCAAGACATTGACGGGTAGCGGGATCGTCCGAAAGGGTTACCGCTGCCCTGGAACATAAAGGGCTAAGGAAGGAACACGGGTGGGTTTTAGTCAGTAAGAGTCTGACACTCCCTTCTGCTCCACCCAGAGCGGGAGGAGTCATTTGATGATTTCCTATCCTGAAAAAAATAAAATAAAAAGAAAGACATTGACATAGGTTTTGTATTTATATTAGTAATGTTTTATTACACGACGGAGCTATTCAGCGACGTGTTGACAATATTATGTAACCCATCACATTCCGAACTTATTTATTTATTTAAACTTTTCGCACAAAAAGGTACAAAGGCGGACTTAATGCCTAACTTCATTAATTTCATTTAGTGTGCCTCCATGACTTTGAAAACTTCACGATATAATAAAATTATTTAGTCTAGCCTCTCCTACCTTTAATATTTTAGCATGATTAGTCTGAAATATGAGGTAGGTATCCAATTCCTTAATGAATTTGATATATTCACCAAAAATAGCAAACTTCCTAAAATTTCAGCCATATTATGGTACCTACTATTGTTCGATTGATTGATTTAATAAATAATCCTGCTCCACTTGTCATCCCTTCTGAAGAGAATAATTTCTATAAAGCCATTTGAAATGTACACAACTCGTTTCCTGGAATCGAGCCTTTCAGTTCAATGTGCTTTGAGTCTTTGAAGAGAGAGAATTCCTAGAAAGCATGGTAATTGGCTTCTAAGTTTTTATTTTCTGACCAGAAAGTATTAAAATGTCGGTTTTTCCAATAATCTAGTTGTATTATGTCGTCGTCCAGTTGTATAAATTGCAATATCGGCTATTTTACGATACGCCATACAGTATTATATCACGATGCGCCTAATCGAAAGTCGGGCGGTACGACGAAAGCAACCTATTTATCGATATTCACAGCTGAGCTGCTGGATGTATCGCAAAGTAGCTTTTCACGCTGCTAGTGGCACCCCGACCAAATGGGTTAGGTTAGGTCAGAACTGTGACCAACCGCACTCGAGCCGAGCGAGCGTAGCGAAACGAGCGAGCATAGCGCGCCGAGCGTGCATAACGAGCGGTGTCGCGGAAGCCGCCGCTACTTAGTAAGTAATCCTGTGCCGCTACATCCAAGTTGGTCGCAGTTTATTTTTAGGACCCTGAAATAGGATTATACGAGTATTTATAGGTCGAATAGGAATTATTACCTGACTGCGCAGCAGCGCAAACACGGGGCTATGTTTCTATGCGTATCTGGGTCGATATGCTTAAGCATCGCTGGACAAATCGTCGAACGTTGATTATGTGGCGGCGTATCGAATATGTCAATTTCTATAATCGGATGACGACATATGTATGTATACACACAACTAATATAAATGCGTAGTTGCTAAATCAAAGGTGGAATGAATTGTGAAAGCTGTGTAAAGCAAGATTTATACTAAATGTCGGAAGTAAATATATTAAATATATTTTCATTACGACTAATATAAACCCATAGAGAATCTTGTTTTTTTAATATTAAATAGCAGTGAAAGAGATATTCATCATTTGCATTTTTATGATTTAGTTAAGTCTTGTGATCTTCGTAGTTTGTGTTTCCTATGCGTGTCCCAAAGATAATACCTTTCTTTCTTTCTTTTTATGAGCCCGAAATTATTTTGTGCCTGTTCTTGGCAAAGGTTTACGTCTATAAGTAAACTCCTTTCGGGTGACATGATACTGAAGCGTGAAGATCATGCAGATGTTTATTATTTAAATCTCATACGTGCATGTTGACCAACCTAATGCCAGCGTAGATTCGAGACCTCGCAACACGACACCCACTCAAGGGACCAGATCGCAGCGTATGACGCATCGATATTACTGTAGGTTATATTTTTATTTTATATCTGATACTTAAGATGACAAAAACAGAATTACAGAACAAAATAGTACAGTTAGCCTGAGAAAGATACGTAAAGTTCGTATCGACAAGAACTCATTTGACTGTCTACAATCTCTGTGTCAATTAAACAATGCGCTTCTTTTAATGCACGAAACGACGAAAAATGATTAAGTGAGTCATTGCAATATAACTCTTGTCTAATTGTAATAAAGCATAAATTAGAATGATGGCCGTGAGTTTAATAAAACTTCGGCAATCAATCTAATTTACACCCTTACTTTACTGAGATAAAAGTTACATTATAATGACTTAATAATGGTTTTGCATCATTAAAAAGTTTAATAATGATGGTCCTACCTTAGATTCTCAATGCTTGGCTCAAAAACATCGCGTTAAAAAAGCGCCCGTGTGAATGTGGCCTTAGTCACGCTAGACTTGTCACGTCAAAAATAATATAATATTAACGAATTAGAAAAAAAAATTATAAGAATTGACTGAAATTGTACAGCAATAGAAAATATCTAGATTAAATAAAAATATATCTTATTCAAAGTCTTTAATTTTCAGCAGGAAAATTAATAAAGAAGTTTCCTATTAATTCATCCTATAACATTTCCCAGTAAAGTTGCCAAGATTAATGAGAAAATAGTGTTTTTCGGCCCAGTGAAAATCCGGGCGATAACCCCAGCTGTTATTAAGTTACACAAGAAGAATACTAAACAAATATAAACATTGTTAGATACTATTATAACACAGAGCAATCACAATCAAGATCAAAAGTCATTTATTCAAATTAGGCTGAGAATCAGCATTTTTCGAACGTCAAAATTACAAAAGACAGTCCCCCAAAAACGCCCGCCCTTCACCACTTCCTAGTGCTATCGCTGGGAAGAAGAAGTGGCGCAACAAACTCCCCAGCAGCACAGCTGTCTGTTCAGTTAGAATACAGTTGCATGTATACAATACTAGGAACCTATGTTCAGTAATTAACATTACAAGAAACTTTAATTATTTGCCATAATATGTCAGCTAGCCACGCCAATATACCAACAAATATAATAAAAACTATACGTACTCATGCTGAAAAATAATTAATTAAAATGTAAATAAAAACTTACTACCTAAATAAAAGCCCCCAAGCATAAAGGGCGTGACAGCTTACATATTTATGCATTGCTAGGTTCTGGTCACATAGCTGTCACAGATGAAAAACTAGGACCATCGAAGTAAAATAAATAAATAACAATAACCTGTCAGTAAGATAATACTGGAGAAAGAACATGACGACAATGACGTAACTGCTAAAAGTTTGATATCATATCTATTTTGATAACATATCTATTAATTTAATAATCAGCAAACCTTATGTAAAAACAGTATTGTGTACCTTTGCTGCGAATGAACACTATCTCCCAAGATACAGGCTCCTGGCCTAGTTTTGGATTCAGCATCAGTACATATATATTGTAACAACATCCTAAGACTGTCCATACAGTACCAATGTTGAAATTTTTGTGTCAATGTTGAATTTTTTTTTTGTGTCAATGAACAATTTATTATTTAAGAACAAGCCATGTGACGAATGGGATTTTCCATCTGCATAATGTTATATTTTCATCCAAACTGTCATTCCTTATTAGACCCCTTTACGGGATACATTTTCAAAAACCCCTACTTAGTGTTCATTTTCGTTATATTTAGGAGCAACTCTTGTGCAAAATTTCATGCTTCTACACCCAGCAGTTTAAGCGGAACGTTGTCTGGCAGTGAATGAATAAATTTAAGGTTTTAATTAAGCAATTAGTTACGAGAATACCTTCGTGTTCGTAACACCATACACACCAAAACTTCTACAATATTTGAGAAGAAAATCACTTTTTCGGTGTAAGGTATTTTATACCGGTGACTGTACAGTGTACACCTCTGCCAACATCTTCGGGAATTAAAGGCGTAATGTTATCCTATGTTTCGAAATAGGTCTTACTGGCAAAACAATAGTGCTGTGAACACAAATCTGCAACTAAGTGTAGTTTTTATCGCAGACTCCAGATCGTTCATAAGGGAGGCGACGTTCTGCAGGAGACATTTACAGGTTGGTATTATACTCTGTGACACAGCTTAGTGGCTGGAACAATCCTTGGAACGACCTTCCTTCGAAGCTCTCTGGTATTGTTATTGCGGTTAGTTCCAATTTGATTGGAAACTTAAACTTGCTAGAGTCGCCTTATAAATAAAAGTGAAATGAATGGATGAATGGTGGTAAGCGTTTCCCTTTAGAACGGCTGGACCGATTTGGTTATTTTTTATTTTAAAGTGTTCGGATAGTCCGAATCAGGTAAGTATATAGCTTGATTTGTCGCCGTGACGATGTGTGGAGTGAAAAATCAAGTGAATGGAAGGAAAATAAAGAAGTGTGAAGTGTTTTTAAGAAAAATGATGGAGGCAACTATGTAAAAATAAATAATTCATTATTTCAGCAAGAGAGCTTTAAAACAGTTTTAACGGTTACGGTAACGGTTTTTACAGTTCTGACGTAATTTGGTCGGGGTGCTCTAATTTAGTTACTGCGACCAACTCAGCTCAAGCGTGGTGATATCCGTGGTGGTTGCTCACAGTGCCAACCGAACCTAACCGATTTGGTTGCATTTTCATCATCATAATTTCAGCCGAGAGACGTTTACTTGGTTATACTCCGTTTGGAATAAGATTAGGCATTTAAATAAACCTTTTTTACAGTCAGTTCAACTGATTTTGACTTCTATTGCGTTGGTGACATGACAAATGGCAGCTGCAGTAAACAGTTGGTATTGTAACCACTTTTTTACTTTGAATGCCATCTTATGCCTACGGATTAGAAGTCAAAATCAGTTAAACGGAATGTAAAGAAGGTCTATTTAAATGCCTAATATTATTTCAAATGAAGTGTAGGTATTTATAATTTTCTAGATTTACTACCTGGTTTAATCAAATCAAATAATTTATTTGCAACGAATGTAGGTTACATTAAAATACTGCCGGTCGATTCTAACGTGAAAACTCAAGTGAAGTGAACTTGATGTGAGTTGTCACTAGTGTCAATCCCTAGCATTATTTGGAATGACAGCACATTTCACGCTCACTTCACCTAAGTTTTCACGGTGAGATGGTTACAGAATCGCACTGCAGGTGGAGAAGATAGGAGTGATCCATGTACATACTGCCTGGAAATAGGCACGCAAAATTTTATAAAAAAAAATGTTATGAAGCTAAGTATCGAAAAATAAATATACAAATTAAAATGTCACAGTTTCAATTATTACAATTGTCCATATATAACAATAAAATTAAAATATATTCAAAATAGTATTAATTATATTTATTACACATTGCTGATTAAAAAGTTTTGTCCATTAAAAAAGCATTAATCGAATAATAACATCTTTCTATTAGGAAGGCCACTAATTTCTTTTTAAAGTTTTTAATTTTATCATTTTTATTTAACGCGACATTTTGCGAATGAGGCATTGATTGTGAGAAGGAGTTATTCTGCGAAAGCGACATTATGAGAAAGAGACATTTTACGACCAGTACCTAGACATTTTGCGAAAGAGACGTTTTGCGACTAAGCCCATTTTATCAAGTGACGGTATTTCTAAACGTTTCAATTCATACCGTTGATAAAATTATTATATGTATACTTTGGCTGTGATAATTTCTGTTGGGGGTCTCAGTTGTAACCAAACCTACTGCTTGCATGCTGCAAGGAAAGAAAGAAAAGAAAGAAAGAAAGAAAAATGCATTTATTGGCATTACACAAAATGACACCTTAAAGCAAAGCAAGGGAAGGCAAGGCAAGGGAGCATGCAGCATGCAAGCGAGCAAGCAACATGCAGCAGGCATGGTTTCTGCCACGGCTCGGGTGCTGCGGGGCTCCGGTGGTCCCACGCGGATTTAAATTACCTACACTCTAGGGGTAGGGCAGACAAGACCACGTGGAGTCGGTTTTGCAGCGATTCGTTTCTGTCACTAACTTTTGTAGCTCAACATAATTATTGACTTTTTAAGACAATATTTTAGTTAAAATTATGGCTAGCATAACGTATATTTTTATACATTTTTGTTGAAATAAAATTCCATGGAAAAATACACCGAAAAAAAATAATATTATATATAATATAATATTATATTATACAGGATAATTTTTTATTCAGTGCGTAAATTTTCACAGGGTGTTCTACCCATGAATATGAACAACTTTCACTATGGGACCATCTCTGAAATCACAAAAAAAAAATCAGCTGTTTCTTATAAAAGTTCAATACCTATTCGACCAAAATGTATGAATCTGCTGATTTTTTTTTCGTGATTTCAGAGATGGTCCCATAGTGAATGTTGTTCATATTCATTGGTAGAACACCCTGTAAAAATTTACGCACTGAATAAAAAATAATCCTGTATATAATATTATATCAATATTCGTTAAAAAATAATTCTACTGTTTGTTAAACAAAAAAATGTGATAAAAATTCATTGAATTGTGTAATATGTTTCATTCAAGCATAGTTTTTGAAACAATAATACTTGGAATAAAAATACAAGGCCCAAATATTATAAGAAACATTTCCTGGAAAACGAAATTCTATGAAATTTCTGTCTGCGAAACAAGGCCTAGAGGATGTGGGGAGTATTCCAAGAAAGCTTTTACAATATTGCCTTGTTAGAAGACTTGACTTGTATATTAACGCTACCTACACACATAGATTATAATACTTATCAAAGTTGTAATCGAAGGTTGCCAACCCAACAGGAGGTTTCTCATCTTCCAACTGAACTCTCTCACTTCACGATTTACGTCAATTCAAAGATCTTTCACATGAACGTTGAACAGATCATCCATGGTTGAGCACAGAATATATTAAGGTCTAGGTAATCAAATTTACGTTTCCAATTTATGTTATTAAACAAATATCAACTTTATTTCTGTGGTAATTAAGTTGATTTCAGTCAGAGTGGCAAGCATTATTTAAAAAGTCTTAAAAATGTTTGAAGTTGCTGTAAAATACTTTAATTCCTACACAATAAAGTTCAGTTTACACTTTTTACGTTATTTTTCCAATAACTCATATTTGTTTACATGTTTGGCAAGTTAATCGCGAACGCAGATTAAATTATTTGTCGGTTTAACGTAGATAACGTAATACATTCAGGAAAAATAATTGTTAATCTTATTAAAACACTACGCTAATTTGCCGTGTAATAACCATTTCATACAAATGTCAACGAATGACAGTTTTGATTTGAATATACGGGCAATTTAGAAATTAAGAAAGAAAAATACTTTTATTAGCATTACAGCAAAATAAATACACCTTAAAACTATAAAAACAGAAAACAAAGATTATAATGCCAAAAGGGCAACCCACGAGTGCCATACGCTGGAATAAAAAACACATAGGGAAGTGTGTGTTCGTTATAATAAATTATTATCTAAGGTCAACAATAAAATTCCTTGACTTTACAATTTAAATACTAAAGCTGTAAAGAACTTAAAATATTAAAAACGACGGTTTGATTTTTTTCGTGTAACTGGGTTTTTCCTAAAAACAAGTTCGCTTTGTTTTTGTGAACATTTTCCAATTATTCAATATTAAATATCAATAATTCAAAAGTGACGAGTTTGTTCGTGATGACATAATTGGTTAGTGGTTGGTTGGTTGGTTGGTTGGCGATGGCTGTTTTGCGTGAATGTGACGCATGTTTACCCCCAACTTGTTATTTTTTGTGTGTTTATGTCCTTTTTTTTATGCGTCATGTTTGCCGCAAATAAATGCTTTTTCTTTTCTTTCTTTTTGGTTCACTGATTTCACTACGTGAACATTGTTTCTTTTATGGAATTTGTTTATTAAGTTATAATTTTATTAATTCCTGTAAAGGCTTCCTATTATGTAGTTAGTAAAACAATAAAATGAACAGGCTTTTCGAAAATTCGCAACGAACCATCAGTTCTTGTGTATTTCTGAGAATTTATACATAGGAGGATGTTTTGCATAGGAGAATTTATATAAGCATAATTATCTTTACTATTATTATAAAGAGAGAATATGTCTTTGTTTGTTTGTACGTTAGTAATCTCTGGAACTCCCAGTCGGATTAGATTTTTTTTTTTGCATTTTTTAGCCTAAATCTTGAAGAAGGCTTTAAGTTATTTTACATCGAGCTACTAGCCGTAATAACTTTAACTTTAAAAACTGCATTTTAAGAGTCTATTTGGCTTTGACTTTTGACTGTCAAAGATTTACGAATGGCAGCCGGGACCAACGGCTTAAAATGATTGCCACGAAGGGGTCTCGATATACATATATGTACATACCTCATGAATGGTCAACCATCCACGAACCAACCGCGGCAAATTTGATCGACCCGTGTGGTTGTTATTAATATATTTATCCACGAGCCCCTCAATATTTCCACCAACCATCATTGACTATTTTTGACCGTTATCGCTTCAAAACACAATCATTCTCGCTAAACCCTTGTATTTTCTTTCATTTTCCTTTGCATGGTAAATGGTTGAAACGGTTTCTCGGTACGACACCGGTCAGTAGGTCGGTCCATCGATCTGTGATGGAATCGATGTCTTATTATTAAATTATTAGCTTTAGGCGCCGAAGTGGCCAAGCAACTGTCCTCGCCCTGTAAACTTAGTGATTTAATATCATTGTGCCTAATGAAATGAAGACCTAATGACGAGACCTAATAATTTTGATTTAATTTAATAATAGGGGTTAAAGTATGAAATTGCCGTTTTATTGTAATAGGTACTTCGAATTAACATAGAACCTTCATGGTTTGAGATTGTTTAAAAAAAGAACTTCATAGGTATATGAAGTACATTTTTTAAAAAATGTGCAACATTCGATTATCGACTTTCAGTTGTTTTTTTTATTCAGATTAGACAGAAAGATGGATAAAAATTCGAGTCATTTTTTAATACGAGTTCCGACGCGGAACTTACGCGGCAGAAACAGTTCGCAATATCAATGTTGCGTTTGGAGAGAGGACTGCTAATGAACGCACCGAGCGATTTTGGTTTAAACGCTTTCGTGATGGAAACTTTGATTTAAAGAACGAACCACGCGGAAGACCGCCCACACAGGTGAATAACAATGAATTGAAAGCCGATCCGAGTCAAACTACCAGGAATTAGCGGCATGGTTTAACGTTACCTTACCAACAATATTGACTCATTTGCGTCAAATCAATAAAATATAAAAATATGAGAAATGGGTGGGTGGGTTGACTGATCTGCAGAAAGAAACGCGTGTTGAAACTTGTGTTGCCTTGTTGAATCGATACAGAAATGAAGGAATATTGGATCGAATTATGACATGTGATGAAAAGTGGATTCTTTACGATAACCGTAAACGAAAAATGCAATGGCTGACCCCAGGTCAAACACCGAAACAGTGTCCTAAAGCAAAGCTTACTATGTATTCCTCGAAGACCAATAAAAAGGTAATGGTAACTGTTTGGTGGTCTCAGCATGGTGTTAGAAATATTTTGATTATTAATTATTTTGATTTTAATTATTTTGATTAAAGTACAAATCGGCAATTTCATACTTTAACCCCTAATATTTGAATTGTTTTTTTTTTTTTTTTTTCATTACCGACGCTTTTAACGTTCTGCATCGTTCTCACATGCATACTTTGTAACATGAATGATGTAACCAATACTTTGTAACCATATTATTGTGATTTAAAAGAGTGTCCATAGAGTTTCTTGCCCATTCTTCTCCATAAGTACCTACTACGCTTTGGAATGGGCAACCAGCTTCATCTTTTTGACTGACCGACCCTTGACAATTCAAAAGTGCCTGTAATTGGTTTAGTTGAAATAAATAGTTTGAGTTTGAAGGTGATAAACGAGCCAATTTATTTATTCTGCGAAATTGATTTTCTTAGGTCTTATTGAACTTCAGTAATTCTCTGATAAGACTGATCAAACTTATAACAATATACTTAAAGCTCCTGCCTGCGAATTCGTCGATGTGAAATTTCTTGTTCTCCGACCCAGCCCGTCGCATCGCATCGCCCGTCCCCGCGGACTGGCAATGTGATGCGATGATATTACTTCGTTCTCACTTAGTGTTCTTTCAGACTGTTTTTAGGGTTACGTACCTCAAAAGGAAAAACGGAACCCTTATAGGATCACTATGTTGTCCGTCCGTCTGTCTGTCTGTCAAGACCCTTTTTCTCAGGAACGCGTGGAGCTATCAAGCTGGAATTTATACCAAATACTTATGTTTACTGACCCTTGGAGCTGTGAAAAACTCAAACTTCTAAGCCAACGCAATCAAAAGATACAGCCGTTTATGCCGCAAATTTCTGCAAATTTTCGACACTCGCAAGAGAATCAAAACCTACAGGGTACTTCCCGTGAACTCAGAATCTTGAAATTTGGTACGAAGCAACGTCTTATAGCACAGATAAAGGAAAAATTACAAAAACCGTAAATTTTTAGTTACATACCTACAAATTTGTACGGAACCCTCGGTGCGCGAGTCCCACTCGCACTTGACCGGTTTTTTTTTTTGGGCTTCTCAGGGCCCTGCATAATCAGCCTATAATGTTCCCACTGCTGGGACACAGGCCTCCTCTCTATGAGGGGAAACTTCTCAGGGCCCGAGCGTTGTTTTAAATAGCCTTTACCCTTCCTCAAAAATTAGGCTAACAGATACAACAATAATTTTTCTAATCCTACTGGTGGTATCAGAGATTAGCGCGCTTAAACAAACAGGCTCTTCAGCTTTATTATTAGTATAGATATAGATTCTATCGTATTACCTAGACACATAGGATCCTCAGAATTCTCAGAATGTGTCATACTCGTTACAAACAGTGAGTTGGGAAATTATTCTCTTTAGCGTCAAAGCGGAATGACTTTTATACAAGCCGTCAGGCTGCGAACATGGGTTTCACATGAAAATTGAGTAGTTATTACTTTACGTTACGGTACACGTTGCTACTTTCTGAATAAGTAAGTAATCGCCGAGATATTTTACAAATTGAAAAAAACTCCTTAATAACATAAAGTAATTTCTGAATAAAGAATTTATTTTATAAGGTGCGTTCAGACTTACGCGTTGCACAGGGGCGGTTCCGGAATTAGTCTTTTATGAGGAACCGGGACCCCTATGTGACCCCTGTTTTAGTGAGGTAAAAATCCCATACTCCCTCCCCGGAGGTCGGGTGCCTTTTGAAGGATTCACCACGAATACAAAAAAAAATCCGCTTGAACTACAAAATACTAAATACTTTTAGCGCTAAACACATTGAGTGATTTGTGTGACTAACTTCAAATCTGACATACCAATATTACCCTTTTCTATTCTCGAGCTTTTGTACGTGTTTTTCAAAAATGTATATAGTCCTAACGTATTTCGGCCATGGCCTTCGGCGTGGGAAATATGGTGCGGTGCACAAGTATGTGCGCAGACAGGTGCACTTCTTTTTCAATCCAAAACGACGATCAGGCACCCAATTGCGTAACACACAATCAATCGGAATCGGTTTCATTTTGACAGCTCAACAACATTCATTGCGTTATTTACGTGTTGAGCAGACAAATTTTTCGAACTTATGAAGCAATGGATTAGCAATTTGCTTCAAAATGATTCAGATTACGATTCATTGTGTGTTACGCAATTAGGGTGCAGGAGCAGGACCAATCACTTAACGTGCTCGTAACCAGGAAATCTAAACTAGGACGCCACGCCCAGCAGTCGCGCTTGCTACGAGATCAACGGGGCAGTCAAAGACGAGGGTTTTCAAAAATACTGCGTAGGCGTCGTGCTACGCACACCGCTAAGAACTACAATTAAAATGAACCTTTTTGTTACAGATAAACTGTTGACATTGGAATGACCTCCAACGCGCTCACAGTGTGTGCATCCCCCCTTGAAGATGAAATGCTCCTGGCCTACGGCACTGTTCTTTTTAATATGGTAAAGTATTTCATTAAATAGAATAGGTACTCTGCACTTAAATTACACCTAAGTGACCTCTCTATTTTCTCTACCCAGCCTATCGCAGACCACTGCCGGACATAGGCCTCTCCCGTTTCAAAGGTTGGTACTATTGCCTGTAGTGTACCATACTAACAGTTTAATTCTGAAATAGTTAAACCATCTTGCGAATACTTAAAGGTGGCTTGTTAAGAAATCTTAGTAGTTCATATCGATACTATTTACGTAGGTATCTATTATATACTTATACCGACTGACTTTGAATTATTTGGTACCTACTTCCTTGCAGGGGATGGAATATGCAGGTTGGCAGGGATATCGACTGGCAACCTGTTATCACGAATTCAGTACATAAAACCACATGCGATGAAATTTTTCGTCAGTTATCAAAAAAAACATGCTGTTCCATACATTTTGACCACGTAGGTACCTATTGCACTTTTCTATGAAACAGTAGATTTATTTGTTAACCGACGAAAAAATTCTACGCTAGAACCATGTCATGTCTAGAATTATGTGCTGAATTCATGGTTACAGTATGCGCGTCGATGTATGCGGCCCTGTATTAGAATTTTCACTCCCTGTAAGGATCAATGAATTAAAAGTCAATCAGAGTAAACAACGTATCAATTTAAGTTTATCATTTCTGGCCCACCTTGAGTGCTCGTCAGTGGTTTCTAAATGTTTGTGATGTTAATATTTAATTAATTGTTCTGTAGTTTTATTCTAAGCGATGATTATTCCGCTATCAGTTATCAGAACCCTCTTATCTCCACGTTCACCGTGTACAGGTGAGATTGGTTTAAGTGACCAGATTTTTTGTGCATATTCTATGTGGTAAAATTAAATTACCTGGTAAAAGTTTAGAAACTTTATGGGTATCGAAATATAGCATAATCAGCCTAAGATGTTCCCGGTCTGCTAGGACACAGGGCTCCTCTCGGTGAGAAGGAATAGGCCGTAATCCACCACGTGGCCCCAGTGAGGGATGATAGATGTCACATATCTTCGAATTTTTTGGTTCTAGGGCATGCCGGTTTCCTCAAGAGGTTTTCCATATCCGTTTTGAGAGCAGTGGTGTTGAAATTATTTACAAAAAGCAAAGCGCCGCCCGGTCTGGTTTCGAACACACGACCTACAACTCGTAAGTCGCGGCCGTTACCACTTGGTCACACCACTGCTCATCGAAATAATAATGATGAAAAAAAATCTAAAGTTATAATTTCGAGTAGGTAGCTACACAACCAGCAGTCGTTGACCCCGGCTGTAGCAGCTGTAGTTACCTACTTGAAATTATAAGTTAAGAAAATCTTTTTTTTTTTGTTGTACAGACGCCAGCACATCAAGCTACTACAATCTGTCAAAGGAGATGGCTAAATTGAAGTATGGACGAATTTTCAGCAATGTATAGACATGGTACCTAGCAATATGTAATGCTGAATAGCTGAATAATAGTATTTCATATAAAAAAAGTTTCAGGAACTTTTTATATGTTTATAATCCTGAAAATGAAATCGTGTAACTCCTACGTCAATAGGCATAAAAAACTGCAAATAACTTACATTGCCATGAACTTTTGCCTAGGCGTTACCCAAACAACATTAGATTTTTGTCCAAAACCAAATCCCTATAGTAAATGTACTCGAGATATGGGTTCTGGACGCTGAATGGGGCGCTGAACGCGCGCAAGAAAACACTCAGGCGGTAAGACTTTTCTGACTTGATTTACATTGGTCAATACAACCTACACGAATGTTTAGCTAAGCCTTCCGGAATTGACAACCCCATCAAAATCTGTTTGTTGATACATCCGCACAGATAGACTGACAGACGAACGCGCCAGGGGGACTTAGTTTAATTATTATGTGGTGATTGTTCAATCCTGCCTAAACTAGATAACAAATACACTGAGTAACCAAGGACATATAAGGTATTGAAATAAAACAACAAAAATTCGATTTATTTATTTATTCGGTGAATCTTATAAGAACATTATCTAAATAAGAAGCCGGAGCTGATAATGTGTTCTGGTGTCTCGCCCACCCCAGATCCCAGATCACTGTCATGATATGACAGCAACAGCCCAGAGTTCTGTTCCCCACTATACAGCTGCAGTAATATGACAGTATGTCGTCTAAAGCATTATTTGTGGATTGGCTTTCATATAAAATATACACATAGTATATTCTTTGGCTCATATGCCTTGATTTTATTCGGCCTCTTAAAAGTTGAGGTCTTGATCCCCCTAAACGAATTACTCTTTCAAGATCCGGGCACACTTCGATATTATAAGTACCATTTGCTCTAATATGTTCTCCTACCATTTGCTCTGTTGCTGTTGTGTTTGTTCCTTGTGCTTTTTCATTTTCGAGCAAACGGCAGAGCGTTCAAACGATGTCTAACACCTGACGTTTGTTTTGTCATAGAAATGGGATTGAACGTCAAGTGTAACAGAATCAATAAAATAATCGATAGGGTTGAAAGATAAAAATATAATTAGCTTTTGTCGACCACTCTTCAGTTAATATTTTTCCACGCAAAATAGGTAGTAAGACTAAACGAAGAAGCTCATTCCGAAGCTTTCAGTTATTTTTATTTGATTTTGATACGAAAAGAGTGAAATTGAATAGAGTCCATTGTCACTTTAAAAACAACTCCATTTTCCGAATCAAATCCCTGTGAAAACACAATAACAAGCAACTAAACAGGACACCGAACGGAACGCCATTGATTCCCGCCAAAAACTCTCGATTGCCACTTCTTTTTTTCAGAAAATAAATCGTTTTGATACGTTATCAAAAATCGATATAAGTACAGTTTCGATTTGACATTCTGGAAAATCGATATGACCCCTCACTAGTTTGCAGTATTGTATTATATCCCCTTGAAGTTGTCATGTCAATCAAAAAAGCAACTAAGATACTTTTTTTATGTTTAACTGTTTACGAAAGTTCTAGGAAATTATTGAACGCTTGATAATTCATGAATGAATATTTAAATATTTCGAGTTAAGGTGAGGTTACTATTCATGCTTGGGGCAGTCATTTAGCCATGTCTTTTCTTTAATAGATTTTCAACTTTATCGCTAAAGCATTAAGGTTCAAGGTGGATTGGGAAAATTTGACAGTTTCGTGTAGCTTGACCTGCTGGCGCCTGTACATACGAGTATCATATTTAAATATCGATACTCATAACTTCTATGTGCTCATAAACACGAGTGGCACGCGTCATCGGCACAGGTAGCTGCAGCCGTTGACAACGCGCCACTCGTGTGTTTGAGTTCTTACGGTGCTTAAATACACGAGCGACACGTCCTCGACGGCGGCACTTGCCTCTGTCGTTGAAGCGTGCCGCTCGTGTGTATGAGCACTACGAAGGTTTACTAGCTAATTTAATTTGACCCTGTGTATGAATACCAGAAGGTCAATTCCCGTAATTAAAAACTTTCAATAATCTCATCTCAGCGACAATTAATGTCAAAAACTTGTCAAAAAAATGTAGAGAAATTAGAGGTATGTTTGACAGTTTGAGACAGATCAGACTATGATCGTTCTTAAAATTACGAGAATTGACCCTCTGTTTAGGTATAAAGTTCATCGTGATGCCTCTATTTATACACCGAATTTTATCTACACTATGCATTAAATGCGTGGCTTGCGTTTAAAGCCTATTAAAGTGCTAAGTCCTATTAAGATTTTCAGAAAGATAAGTCCAGTACGTGTCTTGCTAGAAATCTAAACGGTTATTTTAACGCCTTCTGATATCGTTGAGGTTTTGGCTACATAAGCAATAAGTAGGTATGTCAGCAGTTGCTTAAAGTAAGGGACAAGTGATCAAGATTTTATAGGTAACTATCTTCTGCTCGCGACTTCGTCCGTGGTTTTTATACCTATAGTCATCACGCGAGTGCTAGGGTAAAGATTGTGGTGGTTGAAAATGGACTAAATCGGTTCAACGTGGTCGGGGGCAAAGATTGTGGTGGTTGAACATGGACTAAATCGGTTCAACGTGGTCGGGGGTAAAGATTATGGTGGTTGAACATGGACTAAATCGGTTCAACGTGGTCGAGGGTAAAGATTGTGGTGGTTGAACATGGACTAAATCGGTTCAACGTGGTCGGGGGTAAAGCTTGTTGTGGTTGAACATGGACTAAATCGGTTCAACGTGGTCGGGGGTAAAGATTGTGGTGGTTGAACATGGACTAAATCGGTTCAACGTGGTCGGAGGTAAAGATTGTGGGGGTTGAACATGGACTAAATCGGTTCAACGTGGTCGGGGGTAAAGATTGTGGTGGTTGAACATGGACTAAATCGGTTCAACGTGGTCGGGGGTAAAGATTATAGTGGTTGAACATGGACTAAATCGGTTCAACGTGGTCGGGGGTAAAGATTGTGGTGGTTGAACATGGACTAAATCGGTTCAACGTGGTCGGGGGTAAAGATTATGGTGGTTGAACATGAACTAAATCCAATAAGTTAATCTCAAGCGGATTAATGGTATGATAGAGTATAAAATACGAATAAACAAACATTGATTTTTATATGAAGATAGATCTATTTATAGATAGTAACTTAAAGTGACTTCAACTTAGGCCTAGCACATACATACAACTTCTACATCAACTGAACTGTTTAGTCGAGTTACTTCTCGTAAATTCCACACAACTAAGCGACTTAGTCGATGGAGGAGCGCATACAATTGATTAGTTGATCGTCGATTTTTTTTATCTCCTAAACAAACCGACCAGTCTTCTTTCGGCAACGTTCAAGACAAGGTGCTACATAATAATAATAATAATAATTTATTTATTTGTTAACATAGGTAAAGAATACAAGATCTTATGTTTGATGAACAGAGCGCTATATTATGCCAGGAGGCGTACAAATATGGTGAGCAAGTCTAGCCAGGATTGCAAATTAAAAATTTACTAAATGAAATATTTGAAAATCATGTATATTTATGGTATTAAATTAGAAAATAAATTGAACGATTACATATTATGTCATACTCCAATTATGTCAGAACGAAATGAAGAATTATTAAAATGTCAGAAATCTATGTCAAAATAATTAAAATGTCAAAATTATTCAATGTCAATGTTAATAATTGTAATTCTAAATTAATTCGTCATACAATGTCCATTAACAAAAAAGTCCTAGTTTGTGCTTTGCTTTATAGAAATTTTAAAAGAGATAAGAAAAGGAGATACTGTGTACAGACGCCAGCACATCAAGCTACTACAATCTATCAAATTTCTTTAATAGATTTTCAACTTTATTGCTAAAGCAAAATTTTACAGTTTTGGGTAGCTTGATGTGCGCCGTCTGTACATCAATGACAAATTATCTGGTGGAATATTTCATACATTATATTCTAAGCTAAAAGAGCACCCAGATAAGTTTTTTAAATATTATAGAATGAGTTAGGGAAGTTAAGCTAATGTGAGACTGACAGTCGCGGATTGACTATTTAGTCGATGTTATGCGCACACTGCAATACAAATCAAGCGTTTGTTCGCTAGCTTACGCAAAGTACAGCACCTGTTGTTGGAGTTCGAACATTAGCAGTTGAATATTCTAAAAGTTCACGTGTTCTCCTATAAAGATATCCTTTAGGAGTGGATAGCAATGAATAAATTCTATTCTAAGCGACACGTGCCAACCCTGAATTAATAACACCCCACTTAATTATTATATTCTACAGATCCATCGTTTCGAAATTTAATTAAAACGTTCAAGGAAAACGGAACAAGCTTTTACCTTTATCTTAAATTTTACGATCAACCGCACATACACGGGAATTGATGAAACGATTTCATAATTAGGATATCGGATTTAGATTTCATTTTACGACAGTTTTAGTTTATGGCAGAATTCAGTGACAATCACCCTGTCAGCGACACTTCCATGGAAGGGTGGCATTGTGGGGGGGTTTAGGGGGAGGCCGATTATGTATTTTATGGAGAATATAATATAATGGTTCCACTGCTGGAACACAGGCTTCTTCCCAGTGTGGGTTGGTAGATGTCACATGTCTTCAAATTTTTGGTTCTAGGACATGCCGGTTTCCTCACGGTATTTTTTCTTCACCGTTTTGAGAGCTGTGGTGATAAATTTACAAAAAAAAGCGCACTAATTAAAGCGTTTGGGACTGGAGCACCATAGAATGTCGTAACTTATTCAAATATCGAGGGATTAATTGAAATGTAAATTGCGTTTTCCCAAAACAGAATTGGAAAACTTTCGTATTGCTTTTTGATGGGAGATTTTGGCAATTTGGGAGAAAGGAATATCACGTTTAGCACTTTTTGTCGTGAAATGGAAACCATAAATTATCCTCCTGCCCCATTGCCTGCCTCCTATCCCCTTATTCAAATTTAATTGGGGTCTGTAAAAAACAGGGTGGCAGGAACATCGACGTGCAACCTGTTACCATGGATTCATCACATGATTCTGGACTTCTTTGCGTGAAAATTATTATCGGATATTAAAAATAAACAATTATTGTTTCATACATATAGACCGCGTTGGTACTATGATGCAGCAGATTTTTTGCTGATGTCCTTGCTACTCATATTTCCTTTACCAGCTATCACTTCGGTATTAACTTCAAACCATCGCCCACTTTCTTCTCATATACATTTACAAAAATAAAAAAAACAATTTTTGCCAACAAAAGAAACAGTTTACCTTTGAATTAGTTACACAATTCCAGACACAAAACGACTAGAAAATACAATATTAGCACAAGTCCCGCAAACTAATTAACTATATTAAAATTCCTTCTACACTGGCAAGGGCAAAAGGCCACGAAGATACGAGTAATGCTAGCAATACATTAGTCCACTGTCCTCGAGACCTAACATTGCGGTCTGCGGCACTTGGGCCATGAACACCAAAGGCTATACGGCTAAACGGCTATACGTTACCGGCTACTGTTAGCGTGCTGGCCACTATCGTCTCTTATCGGCGAAGGTCAGCAGTGTCGTTAAGATTAGAGCGAGCCTGTCTCACCTATCGGCAGTACACTTGCGGCCGAGCTAAGTGAAAAATGGTGGTGTTAGGGGTAATGCAGTGTTTATGTTGTACACTAAGAATTACGTACCAACTGAAATGGTAACTTAACCTTAGTATTGCGTTGATATTATAAAGAGGGTTTGCGGTTTAGGTATATCATTGGTGGTAACCTATTAAACAAACGAGTTGTGTAACTACTTATTTAACGCCTAAATACAGCCAGTCTGCTTTGTATCGCCCATAGGCCGACACTATCCTGCTTTAGTAATGATAAACTTTATTTGAGAGCAGTGGTGGCCAAGTGATAACGGCCACGACTTTCGAACCCAGATAGGCGCTTTACTTGATGTAAATTATTTCATCACCACTGCTCTCAAAACGGCGAAGGGAAACATCGTGAGGAAACCGACATGTCATGTATCAACCCGCGTTGAGGCCTAAGTACATTATTCGCAGATAATAACATACTTCAATAAAAAAAAAACGGGTTGCACTGTGGGAGTGCCGGCAGAAGTGAAAACTTGAATAATAACGTTGTGCATTTTTGATATTTTGGAATGCGGTCTACTCTCCCTCCGTCTTACGAATTTTCGATCAGGTCACGTGTCCTGACGCGAGTTTAACATTTTTTACCCATCACAAACAAAGTGCACAACGCCGCTAAAGAAGTTTTCTCTTAAAAAATAATACATAGTTCGAATACGATTACGAACGGCCTTGAGCTTGCTCGCCTATTCACGTCAGAATTGAAAACGTAGAAATCATTTTCGTCGAAAAGTAAACTCCTTGATTTGTTTGATTTCTTGTTTAACCGAATACATGAAATCAAACAATCGAGGTTTTTACTTGATTTTCCAAACAAACCAACAAAATTTCTTTCACTCCACACGAAAGTACGCTTAGGTTAATGACCGCAGAATAGGTTAAATAAAACAGATTACTTTATCAAATACTATTACTAGACTTTCATGGACATGATGTATTAATTTTTTAAATGCTTTCAACTTGATACTCGTACATTACTTGTATATTATTATTAAAATAGACATCTAAATTGTACATCGAAAAAAAAAATTCGTTAATGGAATACCTATTAATTTTCCTGTCAAAAAAAAATATGTTGTTGAAAATTAAATTTTAAAAGAAATTTACTGTATTGTACACTTTCTTTTGACGTCAACTGTACGAAACTAAGAAGTTCAAGGTAAAATAGGCTTAACTATCAATCTTGTCCATGCTGCGGTATCTTGTGTGTTTTATCTACTAGTAAATAAATTTATGTTTTCTCGCTTTTGTGGTTATCTTTTTAGTTTCCATTGCTTAGATAACAGCTATTACATTGGAGCACAACATCACGCCTTTTAAATGGGGATGGACAGAGACTTAGAGCAACTTTTTCGTTAACTAAATATTATCCTTTCATACTTGATATGAGCTTTATTAACATAGCTTAAATGTATGAATACCAATCAGGTCAATTTATTGGTATTTTACGTAAAAATATTGAAAGAAATTCCCATAATAGAATCACATAATAGCTTATCTGAATAAACTTCCACATTTATCCCAACTGCCTTCAAAGCAAGAGTGAACAGGCATCTTCAGGGCACGCTCGTTCCATCATAGACCTCATCCACCGCTTTCCATAAGGCGTGATAGAGGTCAAGAGCAGCATCCTAATTTGCCTATCACACTATCAATCTCAATCTGAATCATTTTGAACGATATTGCTAATACATTGCTTCATTTGTTCGAAAAATGAGTCTGCTCAACAACGTAAATAACGCAATGCATGTCGTTGAACTGTCAAAATGAAACCCATTGTTACTAATAATATGTTACGCAATTATTTAGCTTTTTTAAATTCTTGATTTAGGTTTCAAAATATTGCTGAACGAGGTTGATATTTGAGAAAAACATTATTGGTATATTTCTAATGGTATAACACCAACACAGGCAGATATAGCGATAAACGTTTTGCGTGGATGTGACGCATGTTTCCCTCAACCATTTCTTATTGTTTTTTTTTTTTGTGTTTTATGTTCTTTTTGCGTCATGTTTGCCACAAATAAACGTATTTTCTTTCTTTTCTTTTCTTCTATTATATTTTGTACAGCGTATTCGAGCACCAAATATAGCTGTAAAATTTTCTAATGGTGGGATAGGTTTTGACGCCACACTTCTCTTGTTCTCCAGTACTTCTCTCGTATAATGCTTTGGTTTCCAGTTTCAATGCCTGATTCCACGAACACACGTCGTCTTTCGTTATCTCTTGGGGCACTACTAGCGTTGTGGACGATGTTCCTAGAATACCGCGTTGCTATAAGGAAGCTTTCTCACTATGCGTTGACGTCGCGTAAAGGCCACAAGTCATCGACATTTGCAACCGTGAAAAAATAAATGTACAATCTGCCAATGCCAAAAATAAAATGTACAATGTTCCCACTGCTGGGACACAGGCTCTGTGAGAGGGAGTGGGCAATAATCCACCACACGGGCCCAGTGCAGGTTGGTGGATGTACATGTCTTCGAATTTTCGGTTCTAAGACATGCGAGTTGGGTAGCGGGATCGTCCGAAAGGGTTACCGCTGCCCTGGAACATAAAGGGCTAAGGAAGGAACACGGGTGGGTTTTAGTCAGTAAGAGTCTGACACCCCCTCCGCGGGAGGCGCGCGGCACTCCTGAGCGGGAGGGGTCATTTGAGGATTTCCCATCCTCAAAAAAAAAAGCATGCCAGTTTCCTCACAATGTTTTTCTTCACCGTATTGAGAACAGTCGTGATGACCACGTTAGTCGAGGTCGAGCCATTGGGTATTTATTTAAATTGACGTTCTTATGGTATTAGAAAAATTTCTTGTTGTATTAAATAAATCCCAGCGGTTTTGCGGCGTGCACGCTACGTTTGACAAACCCCCAGTGCGAAGACGCCTAGGGCTTTCTGAATGCGAGCATGCTTTGTCTGACAACACGTAAGCTAACCATGTTCAGTTTCCATCTTTATAATTTGTTATTCCCGATGGATTATCATGTCGCTCGATCGGCGTTTGCTTATAAAACAAATACACAATACACCAACAATAGGTACATATAGAACACGCACAATACGTACATAGTATGAACTGTTGTCTAAATCTCTTGGTGATCTTGGTAATACTAGGAATTCTGTTGTATTCTGCTTTTGTGTGCTTGCTGTATAACAATATATACAGGGTCAAATTAAATTAGCTGGCGAAATTCTGCAAACGTGATAGGTATATCTAAACACGATAAAATAAAAAAATAAAATAAAATGTGTTTCTTTTTGGGGGTAAGACCGCTGGTAGCATTTTACTTAAAGTATGAGTGGAATGACTATAATGTCTTGGAAGTTAGGTAGGCCTTTGGTGTGGGATGTAACCTGTGTCGACACCCTCGCGCCATCCCATCTTACTAGCACGGTGGGCTGTGCTGGGGCGGCTGCTGCAGGAGCAGAAAACCTCAAACGGCGCAAATATAACAACCTTATTGGGAGCTATATGTTTGAGCCGTTTGGGATCACTAGGGCTTTGGGGTCTGAGTGCTCATCGAATTTTTCGGGACACCGCCAAGTGTTTGGTTGACTCTTCACGTGACCAGAAGACTGGCCTATTTTTAGCCCAAAGAATCAGCATTGTCATCCAACGTGGTAATGCTACCAGCCTTTTGGGCACTTATCCCATTGACAGCGATGCGGACGAATTTTTTGATGGCCAATGAGCTCCTGCCTTTTTCTTTATTTTTTTATTATAAGTATACTTGTCCATAATATGTATTAGTGTTAGCTTGTACAAATAGCATTTGATGTGTTGAGTACAAATAAAGATACTAAAGTAATGTATATTCAAGTATGAGTTAAGTAAATCTGGTGATGCGGTGCGACGGAGTGGGTCGGGGAACAATTAATTTCACGCAGGCGAAGTCGCGGACAGAAGCTAGTGACAAATAATTTATTCAACTATTCGGCCAACCAGCCAACCAACCAAACAACCACCAACCAACCAACTTACCACCAACCAACCCTTACCAACTTTTTGCAATTGTTTCCAATTCACTACATACTCGTAACTAAGATTAAAAGTTGAAGTTTCTTACAGAATCTCAAACTTCACATTTCGGATCATCGTAGACAAGATCTCGGATACAGGCCCTGGTTTATATTTTCTCTTACTCTCTGGAGACACAAATTATTCAACAATTAAAATTGGGCTTTTTTTTTGAGGAAAACTGGGCTTACAATATGTATATTTGCATTTACATTGGTCAAGAACAAAACCGCTGGAATGACAGTACAAAAATTATTATTCGAATTAAGTAAAATTTATCGTCGTGGAATATTTTTTTCTAACAATTTTATGTTACATAAAATTTGTATTCCTCAAAAGGTATGAAATAAAATATGGGTAATATGTTTTCCTATTTCGTAGGGAAGGTGAAAATCCTTAATATATCGGCAAATTCAGCTTCCGTGGATATTGTAGTTCAATTGCTGTATTACGGCAAAATAATGATTGGTTTGCACAAAACTCGCAGAGTTGAATGCCTGCAAAGTCAGCTCGAGAAACAGAAGTTAACCGATTTGACATAAAATCTGATGGGGCGTACAATCCTGCAGTTTAAGTCCACTGCTCCTATAGCAGGTACACATGTAGGAACTCGACCTCAACTCAGAAATGAAACAACGATTGTATAGATATTCTTCTAATAATTTTCACAACAAAAATATTAACGCTTTCTTCGATCGTTCATATCTCAATTCCCCCCTAAACGTGCAAAAGTCAAAAACTCTCGCACTTTCAAATAATGGCGGCAAAGGTCTAAACTTTTAACAGCCTAACAATATTCATTGAATTAATCGATCACTACTTTTGTGACGGGTATCTGTCAATGTTCCCAGATGAAAAATACGAGACTGTTTACGTGCCAATGACAGTTGACAGATACTTGTCACTGGTACAAATAATAACAATTGAATTTAACCTAAATCGTGAATATAATACTAAAATTATAATAACTATATAAAGGAAGTCTTACAGCTCGGCCATCCTTTAATAAGTGAGTCCTCTCACTTCAAGGAATTAATTTTTCGAAAACAACTTTAGTACTTATACATTAACAAATCTAAGTATATTTTAATTTAATTACATAACGATTATATCGTAATTTCTAATACAATCATCTATGAAAAGTTATCAATTCTTTTTTTTTTATTTTACTTATAACTCTCATCTCGCATGATCCACTATGGTAGACAATTATCTGTGCGATATCTGTACTCGATATCATTCGTTTCTGCACTAATTGCTCATAGTCTATGCTCAGAATAAAGCTATCTTAAACACACATCTTGCACGGTCTGCTACGGTCTACAATCACCTGTACGATACCAATTAGTTGATACCATTCGTTTCTGTACTGATTGTTCATAGCCTGTGCTCACATTACTTACTATTTCAATATAGCCTTTCGAGATCATGATATGTGCGGAACTATGTCACAGTTCCATTCATTATCTGCACGAATCATTCCAAGTCTCATTCTCAATGAATTCCATATCAACAATCAAATAGTTATTACAATGCACAATAAATTATACAAAATACGGTCAATCATCTTAACAATTCACACATTATATAATATCCTTACATTGTAATAACAGTAGTAACGTAATAAATAATTAAACAATACTTCGAAATTAATTAACTTTTTTGTACGGTCCAAATTAATCTCATTATTCATTATCAGTTTCACTGTCATTATTATCATTTTCGTTGCCATCGTCACTGGAATAATCATTAAAATTAAGCCAAGGATGAATTTTATCAATTGCTACTATGTTTTCGTATCGTTTGTTTCCTTTTCTAGTAAGTGGGGTGTCCTCTACTAAGAACCTGTCGTTGGGTAAAACTTTTACGATTCGGTACGGGCCCTGAAGTTTTGGTATAAGCTTTTTAGATTTACCTAGATGCTCTTTATCAATGACTGTCCTCTCAATTCTAACAAGATCTCCTACATTGTATGTTTTTGGTTCCTTTTTGTTCTTGTCAAACCTGGCCTTCGCCTTTTCTTGATCCTTATCGATTTTCTCTTTAGCATCGGACCTTAGTTGCATTAGGTCGTCGCCACTAACTAATTGAGTTGTTTCAGAAATCGCGTCTCCCAATATATTTTCCGATGTCGAAATTAATTTGAACCCGAATAATAATTCTGAGGGACTCTTGCCTGTTGCTTTACTTACAGTCGTATTCATACCTAGTTGAATATCTCCTACATAATCATCCCAGGTATTTTCATTGTTGCCATGACATTTGGTACTCAACGCGTCAGATATAGTTCGATTGAACCTCTCGACCTGCCCATTCGCTCTAGGAGTAGCCACTGCGTTTAATATGTGTTTTATGTTCAATTTTTCTGTAAACTCTTTGAACTTCCCACTAGTAAAACACGTACCACGGTCTGTAATTAGCCTGGACGGAGCACCGAAGTAACTAAAGTACTCATGAAATATTTTGATTGCAGTTGAAGTTTTCGTATCCTTCACGGCACGTATATTAACAAATTTAGTGAAAGCATCAACAATAACTAAAATATACATATTGCCCCTTCTAGAACGAACAAACGGGCCGAGATGATCCGCATGCAATGTATGGAATGGGATTTCTATTTTTGGGATAGGGTGTAATAACCCTTCCTTTTTGCCTGATGGTGCTTTATGGTGTGCACATTGTAAGCATGACGATACATATTTTCTTGTGAATCGTCGCATCTTCGGAAACCAAAATGTTGCTTTTAACCTACTCAGTGTTTTATCAAAGCCAAAATGCCCTACATTGTCGTGATTCATGCGCAACACTTGCCACCTAACACCCCTCGGTACCACCCAACGAATTCCATCATCTAAGATACGGTATACGTAGTCACCCTTCAGCTGATAATTCTTTCGTACATCAGCAACGAATTTCGTTTCATCGTCGAGAAGAATTTCTCGAATTCTCTTTATCTCTTCGTCGTTACTCTGTACGGTCGCAATCCAATCGGTTGTCTCTGCTTGCAATACGTCAATTACATGTGTATTACTATCGTCAGTGTGTTCAGTCACCGGAGCACGACTCAAGGCATCCACATGACCCATACGTGATCCTGGCCTATATTCGATGGTACAGTCGTACTCCTGTAGCTGCACCCACCATCGCGCGATCCTGGGTATGAGGTCACGCTTCGTCAAAGTCGTTCTTAATGCACTACAGTCAGTCACTATTTTAAATTGTAATCCCAGCAAATAAACACGGAATCGACTTAAAGAAGCAACGACAGCTAACGTCTCGAGATCGAAAGAGTGGAGTTTTTGCTCATCTACTGAATTTTTCCTACTGTAGTAGGCTACAGTCCTTAACTGACTGTCACTACCTCGCTGCATAAGAATGCCTGCGATGCCTATCTTTGATGCATCGGTATGTAACTCAGTCTCTAATCGAGCATCAAACAAGGCTATTATGGGTCGCTCTACTAGTTTCTCTTTGAGCGTGTTAAAAGCAGATATACATTCTGCGGTCCATTTCCACTCAAATTTGGATTTCAAAAGATTCGTTAATGGGCATGCTATTATTGCAAAATTTTTGACGAATCGACGAAAAAAACTGGCAAGTCCTATAAAACGTCTTACATCATGTATGTTTTTGGGTACAGGAAAATTGGAAATAGCAATTGTTTTACGTGATCCGGGACGTATGCCATCTCCAGATACGCAAAACCCTAGAAAATCTATCTCCTTTTTGAAAAAATGGCACTTCTTTAATTTGAGAGTTAGACCTGCATTGGCCAAATGCTGGAGAACTTCCTCTAAACGTGTTAAACCATCATTAAATGTACTAGCGGGAATCAGGATGTCGTCCATATAAATAACAACGTATTTCAAGTCACAGAGAACTTTATTCATTACCCTTTGGAAAATTGAAGGAGCATTCGCTAATCCAAAAGGCATTCTTTTGTACTGGTACTGACCATCGGGTGTTACAAAAGCCGTGAGCTCTTGTGAACCCTCTGATACTGGAATCTGGTAATACCCAGATGCTAGATCGAGACTAATGAAAAGAGAATTGCCTGACAACCTATCTAATTGGTCGTCGATCAATGGTAAAGGATAGTGCTCCTTACGAGTCTTGTTATTTAGGGCTCTATAATCGACACAGAGCCTCTTCTCACCCGTTTTCTTCTTCACAAGAAGGATAGGACTCGCATAGGGTGAGTTAGACTCACAAACGATATCGGCGTCGATCATTTCCTTTACCATTGTTCGAACCAATTCACGTTCTGGATATGAGAGTCTATAAGGTCGGTAAACCACCGGCTTCGCGTCGTTCAATTCTATCTCCATCTGGACTATGTTAGTATACCCTAAATCAGCTAAACAAGAAGAAAAGCAACTCTCGTACCTCTTTAGTAGAGACTTCAATCTAAATATCTCATCATCACATAAGTGACCGCCATAATTCAGATCTGAATTCGTCTCATGGTTGTTAAAATCTAACATGTTGATTTCAAAACCTTTTTCAGATCTGTAAACTCGACTAACCAATGCATCTTTATTTAGTAAAAGTAAATGGTCGCTAAAATTTTGAACTAGAAGTGTTCCTAAACTATTTTCAAGGTAGTATTCACCTGGCAATAAGTAAAATTCCTTACCAGGCTGACCTCTTAATGAACCCCTGACATATACAGACCCAGAGTAGCTTCTATCGGAGAAAACAGGAATCATAGTCATTTGTTTTGGTTGAATTTCAACATCCGCCTTAACAAATAAGCGCAATTTGTTAATCTCTTCCTTGCTAAAGATTAAAGCATTCGTGGTTTTTGTAATAATGATTCCGGGTTTTTCTGTAAAACTGTGACCAACTAACACGGGATATTTAATTATGCCGTCTTCAACTACATAAACGTCAACCATCTCTGTGATATTATTAATATCTAGTTTTACACGCGCCATTCCTATTGGTACAACAATATTATTACCTAATCCTCTCATAACAGGTAACTCGTCTACTGACCAACTAACTCCTAATGATTTTGCTACGCTACATTGTATCAATGTGCACTGACTGCCTAAATCTACATAACCTTTAACCAGAATACCGTTAACCTTTAGCAAAATCATATATTTCTCATTGCTAGTATCATCAACATCGACTTTCATAACTTTTTTTTCTGTACTAGAAGTATCTTTGCTCTTTTCGTTGGAGAGTTGCGGGCAATCGATCGTTACATGGCCAAGCCTTTTACAAATGTTACATCTCAACAGCTTTTGTGTACATTTATTACTAAAATGACCTACTTCTTTACAGTTAAAACAAGTTACAGATGCACTAGATTGTGGCCTAGATAACTTTGAATCATTCCCAACAAACTGCTTAGTATTCGAATTCGTATTACTAGAAGGTAAAGTCTTTTTATCTTGACTAATCTTAAACTTGTCAAAATCGTGACTTTGTTTAACAGACTGAAAGTAATTAAGAACCTCTTCAGGCTCTTGACACTTGGCTGCTTTAGCACCAAGTCTCAAGGAACGATCCTCAATGCCATAGAGCAAGCAATCAACGGCACGCTTCCCGAAAATCTCGCAGCGATTCAACAGATTTAATTTTTCATAATAATACAATTCTAACGATTCATTGTATTTCACGCGTTTATTTAACATTCCGTTAAGTAATTCTGCATAATCGTCACTACTAGGAAAGGAATCAATTAATTTAATTTTCCACTCAGGCCACGAAAATGACATTGAAGGCAAGGCCTGGTACCATGTACGAGCAACACCCGCAAGTCTGGGCAGTGCGTAGTGTATGACCTGATCCTCACCCCAACGGTACAACTTCGCACATTCGTCGACCTTATTAAGCCACATGTGGACCGTCTGGCCCTTGACCATGGGGTCAAATTCAGGAATAACGTTACCTAACATCGGAAATTTATTGCCTTCTGGCTTCGCATTCGACAAAGATTTAATTAACTCGTTCAGAAATAACTGAGTCTCACTGTTAGCAAACATAGATTTGTTTACCTGAATAATTCCGCGTGATTCATCACTTACTGCAGAGTTTGGTGAGCAACTTCGGTCAGACAGCCGCCTACGGCGTCCGCTATGCCACTGCTCACTCCGCTTCCTCGTCAGGTTTCGGCGCGATCGGTGCTCATCCTCGCAGCTACGTTTCCGACTTCGGCGACGCCGCCCATCAGTCCGTGTTCGAGGTCGACTCCTCTCGTCCTGGTCATTGTCACTCCGCTTCCTCTTCAGGCTTCGGCGCGAGAGATGCTCATCTTCGCGGCTACGTTTTTGACTTTGTCGACGCCGCCCATCAGTCCGTGTTCGAGGTCGACTCCTCTCGTCCTGGTCACTCGAATCGCTAGACGTACTTCTATTCCGCCTGCGACGTTTCTTCTTACTCTGGTGATTGTCACTGGTTTCATTATCGCAACAACGCTTATGTTCCATGCTCGCAGCGGCTGGAGTATAACGGGACCGGCTCCTATGCAATTGGTTACTGTCACGGTCCATATTAACTGATATTTTCCAAAACTTGTGGGTGTGTTGTATTTAATCCCACTTCTGAGTTGTAGGAACTCGACCTCAACTCAGAAATGAAACAACGATTGTATAGATATTCTTCTAATAATTTTCACAACAAAAATATTAACGCTTTCTTCGATCGTTCATATCTCAATTCCCCCCTAAACGTGCAAAAGTCAAAAACTCTCGCACTTTCAAATAATGGCGGCAAAGGTCTAAACTTTTAACAGCCTAACAATATTCATTGAATTAATCGATCACTACTTTTGTGACGGGTATCTGTCAATGTTCCCAGATGAAAAATACGAGACTGTTTACGTGCCAATGACAGTTGACAGATACTTGTCACTGGTACAAATAATAACAATTGAATTTAACCTAAATCGTGAATATAATACTAAAATTATAATAACTATATAAAGGAAGTCTTACACACATAAAATACCTACAAACCAACCTATGTACTTAGGTATATTAATTCATCGGAAAAAGCGATTTTTACACGCGCGCTGGCGCGTAAAATCACACCGTCATTCAGTAGCCGCAAACATTTTATTAAGTCTGCTTTCAAGTATTCACAATATCACTATCCAGCACAACATAACATTACATAATCTGCCTATAATTCCCACTGCTGGGACACAGGCCTCCTCTCTTCAAGAGGGAGTGGGGTGTAATCCATCACGCGAGCCCAGTGCGTAACATAACATCACAGTCCCAAAACACAATCAATAAATATACTACAATACCATGTAATCTGTATAACACCTACTAATTTCGAAATCTTAACACCCATCACTTAACCCTCCATACTAACAGGAAATGACTCTAACACACACAACCCTACCGCTGCTACTATCACATCAACTTGATTTATGATGTGAGTTGACCTTGACCTTGATGTATCATGAACTATGAACACTGCAGTGATTAAGAATGAACGGCATTGTAAGGTTTGGAATTTCTGTGTGGTTGACAGTTTTAGCCTCAGTGGCCTTTTTTATTCAGTTGTTTTTTATCCTTTTAGTTATAAAATAGCAGTTACCATTTTTAGAGTTCCGTAGCCAAATGGCGAAAACGGAACCTTTATAATTTCGTCATGTCCGTCTGTCCGGATGACACACAGCCATTTTACTCGGTGACTAGTTGACACTATTTTGTTGAATTGGAATGGAGGTGTAAACTTGGAAAGGAGGTTCTATATACAATCGCCTTATACAATGGCGAAATGAAATTATTAAAAAAATGGGTTCGTACTTTCCATATTATGCAACTGAGGAATTAAAGAAAACATCGTATTTATCGTTAGATCCCATACATACCATACATATTCGTTACTGTTTTTGTCTGACACAAATATATTTTATTTATTGTTTTAGGTATGCATTCACGTGTCACTTTGCAGTATTAAACTGATTTACACCCATCATTTCACACATCAGGTCTAGTTAAAAACCAGGCACTAGTTGTCTGCCACTTTTGCTGAACTGGGCTTTTTTGGCGCATCCGTGAGGCACACTTTCCTGCTATTTTCTTACACCGAACTTTACACTTTTTATTTGTTTGAATCTAATGTATGTATCTGGTGTATTGTGTGTCTTTTAGTCTGCGCGAAATAAATTTATTTTCTATCCATAATAATTAAAAAGATGATTATGTGTCTTTTCATCATGAATCATGAAGTGACTTTTTCGTTTAATTTGTGGTATGGGATGTTTTTGGTAACAACCAGAACCCCCAACCGCCCCTTGCAACCTTGCCCGCAACCTTGATTTTAATAGATTTTTTTTAAAAACAATAATAACTTATATTGTGCCTACGTAAATATTAATCTCAAATACGGTACCCTCACTGTGTGTGGTTCGACACGCACTTGGCTTATTTTTTTTTATAATTCAGCTTTTTCGAAATTGTGCTTTTGTGCTAAGAAATTCTTATTAGTACAATCACGTAATTAAGATTTGTCCCGAGATATGCTCGCAAATAGGACCGAGTGCCAGAAAAATCCGATGGTAGAAAATAACACTTCTACTTACTTCTACATACCACTTCATTGTGCCGATGCGTAATTTTTTCTTCAAACTAAAAGCTCCGTTGTTTCTGGAGTAAAAAAAATACAAAATCAAAAGGCATTTGTTCAAATTAGGCTGAGAATCAGCACTTTTCGAACGTCATCGTCACGAAATTACATAAGACAGTCCCCTGAAGTGTAGTTTTTCGATCATCATTACATTATTTGTAAAGTTAATAGTTAGTTAGTTTGGTATTTAATTAGTGAAAGTCATAATATGAACTCGCTACCTTTTCATAATATTTTATGTACACCAGCCGTGATAGCTAATAATTCCATTCAAAACTAACGACAGCAAAGATAGCCAAATGACATGGTAGTTTAGCCAACTGAATAAATAATAACAACAATTATGTGTGTGATATACCTAGTGTAGTTAAGATTAACATTACTGACAAAATGTGAGTGTATCTACTATACGAATTTACCTCTGCCTTACTTAGGGAATACAGGCATTATGTGACATTTTAAATAATAGAGTACAGTAATAGTTAATTACACAGATAATAAAAAACCCATCGCCCACAACTACCCGTTTCTATTTATGGAAAGCACCCTTGACCTTAAACGATAGTAGCTAATCGTCGACTATCAACACTGCAGTGCAATCAAAAATTTTGAAAGCTTACCGATGGTATCATTTTTTATTTTATTACGGAACTAGCTTCCGCCTGCGACTTCGCCCGCGTCAAATTTCGGCCCATCGCGTCCCATCCCATTGCTGGCCTGTGGTACTACTTCGTTTTCACTTAGTGTTCTTTCTGATTTTTTTTTTCATTTTGCTCGGCTCTTGTGGGTTGTAGCGTGATCTTAGATAGCCTATAATCTTCCTCAAGAATTGGGCTGTCAAAAACACCAAGAATTTTTGAAATCTGACTGGGAGTTCCGGAGATTACCCCCTACATACATACAAACAAACAAACAAGTTTTACCTCTTTATAATATTAGTATAGAAGTATAGATGTGATGTGTTTGATTGACTTGCCAAATTAAATAGTAGAATTATTTGACCGTAAACTTGACGATTTGAACTTTACTAACTAATCAACTCATTCAATACCCTCAGTTATGAACCGTTAAGTTGTAATTATAGTGATATTCGTGTATTGCTGATCAATTAATAATGCCTTTCATGGAGACGGTTGGAACGTGGAGAGTAGTGATATAATGCTGTGATTAACATAGCTAGTCTCTCTCTGTAGTCGGGCCCTCATGCCTGAGGATCGTGATCAGCTTCGGAGTTGCATCTGGAGCGGATAATCCAGCTCCACCGGTTTCTGTCAAGCGCATCCCTTTCCACCGTGCAGAATTTCGAGGACAATGATTCCTTTACCTGATCGGTCCATCGTGTTGGTGAACGACTGCACGATCGCTTGCATTCAGTGTTCCCAACCACAATCAGTTTTTCCAAACTTTCATCGCCTCTGCGTACTATGTGGCCGAAATAGGAGAGAATGCGTTGTAACATAGCTAGTATATTAATTAAATTACTTAAAAAATACCGACTTCAATAAAGTCATCCTATGTGTCCAATGTTACGACCGTATACTAAGTCCTTCCTGCAATGCTATGGTCAAGAAAATGGCCAACTTTTACTTGGAAAGTTCGCACAGTTGACAATGAACTACCACTTTGTGTAACATATATCAACTTGATTAATGAGTTAAACTGACCTTGACCCTTAGTTCGCAGACTGCAATGCTGTAAGATTTCAATACGGCTGACCTAAACTTAGCATTGGGACGGATTGGGTTTAATTGACCATTTTAACCTTGGGTACTTTTTTCTGTGGTCCCTGTTGACCTTGGGTTATTTTTTGTGTGGAGGAAGTGAATTAATTACTTTTATTTCCGTGTCTCACGAAACTTCAGTAGTGAGTGATAAGGTATGCTAGAATTTTAGGTTTGAATACTTATGCCAATTTGAACTTTCAAAGGAAGTGCTTGTAAGACGTAGGTAATTAATTCTGACAACAGCTGACTGTCTTACTGAAAACAAAACTTGGAAAACGGAATATAGATAAAATGGAATTGCTTTAATCTTCCGAAGGTATATTATCTTAACAACAATGTAAAATGATCAATGATTTCATTTTCACTTTTACACGTCGGCGTTTCCTATCTGACTAGTCTGAGAAGAAAGGCCGAAACAAACTCAAAGGTCACAGTCTCATTTGAAATCCAGACATAATCTTGATCAGATCATATGAAGATTCGATGTAGATCGATGTCTGAGATGGTCTTTTGAGGAAAGAACCACACAGATTGAGAGGACCTGTCCAGTTACTGCACGCATTTGTCAGAAAATGTGCAGCTCAACTCAAAACTTAAGGACCTTGACGATTTGACGAACAATACCAAAGAAGGGACATTTGGGTAGGCCTCATTAATTACAAAAACGGCCAGACCATAACAGAATAGACAGAAAAATAAAAAAATAATATAAATAAAATGACCCACATAGTCTTCACATTCACAATAATTAAAATAATAGAATACTTTACAAAGTAAGCAAATGTCATAGTATATATAAAATTCATTAATGACAAAGTGTATATAAAAAAAACAATAACAAAACAAAAAAAAAAACATTAGATATGTAAAAATTGGAAGCAGCTTAATCCCAAGCCTTTTTTCCTCGATATAATCCTTAACGGTATAAAAGGCTTTCTGGCACAACTTACGTTTAATGAATGATTTGAATTTATTATCTTGAACGGGGCTTGGAACTTTATTATAAAAGCGCATTGGCATCAGAACGAGCCACCTATTTTCTTGAACCTGGTTGTAGGTACAACAAATTTGTGTTTGTTCCTAGTATTTACATCATGGATATCACTGTATTTTTTAAACAATTTTATGTTTTTATGGACATATAAAAGATTTTCATAAATATACTGCGAAGGAACAGTCATTACATTAATCTCTTTAAATTTTGTCTCTGAGCGAGTGTCTCGGACAGACTCGGACTTAATTTATAAATTGATCGAACAGCTCGCTTCTGCAGAACAAAGATAGTCTAAATATCAGCAGCATTTCCCCACAATAGAATACCGTACGACATTACACTATGAAAATAGCTAAAGAACACTAAACGGGCTGTCTCTATATCAGTTAAATTACGAATTTTTCTAACAGCGTTTGCTGCGGAACGTAGCTTTTTTAACAATTTGCCTATATGCGGACCCCACTGAAGCTTAGCATCCAAAGTTATGCCCAAGAATACTGTGCTGTCTTCAGGATTCAATTCTTCGCCCTTTATCAATACAATAGTTTTCACCTGCCGAACGTGAGGTAGCGTAAACTTAATGCATTTGGTTTTTTTCTCGTTTAAAAGGAAATAACTAACATTGAACCAGTTGAATACTTTAAAGATCGCGCTACTTACATCGTCGGTGACCTGCTGCTGACGTTTAAGTTTAAACAAAAGTGTAGTGTCATCTGCAAACAACACTATATCATGATTCGCCTTTATGAGGCACAGCAAGTTATTAATATAAAAAAGAAAGAAGAAAGGACCAAGCTTTGAGCCCTGTGGGACTCCCATTGTTACTATAGATCCGGGAGATCTTTTTTCATTTACATCAACGCTCTGAATCCTCTTACTCTAGTATGAAGTGAGAAGATCCAGAGCAGCGTTCCGGATCCCGTAGTGGTGGAGTTTCCTGATTAAAGTTTTGTGAAGAACGCAATCGAATGCCTTGGACAAATCACAGAAGATGCCCGAGCTTGATGAGTTAGAGTGAGATGAGTTTTAAGAATATACTTAACTAGCTTCTGCCTACGACTTCGTCCGCGTGAACTTCTTGTTCCCTCGACTCATCACGTCGCATCGCATCACCTGCCCGGGCTGACACGTTTTCGCTTCCGATCTTTCAAACCTTTTTTCTGTTTCTTCGGCTCCTATGGGTCATAACGTGATGTTAAATAGCCTTTTGAATGGATTTTTACAAATCGCATCGATAATTCCAGAGATTAGCGCGTTCAAACAAACAAACTCTTCAGCTTTATTGTTTCTAATAATATGGATATCTGTTCCAATCAATAAATATAATCATGTTGCGATTTAATTAAAATGCAGAATATTTTAGAATTATTTGATTACAAGAAAGTAAATAACATAACGAATCAAACGTATTCTAAAATGTAAGTTAACCAAAAAAACTAATACGATTCCGTCTCCTAACTACAGCTCCTAAATACAAACAAATCAGTGAGCAATTTTCTAAGTAATTAACAGTCACAGTCTATGACTAACATCAAAACACATCAATACTTCTAACACAGAGCTTAGTCTAACATTTCATGATTTATAAAACTGAGTCATCTTTTCACATAAGGTTCTCTTAGTAAAATCAATATATAAACTAAAGTATAGTTTAGACCTACTGAATATTTGGTGGAGTGTTTTTTTAAAGCATATTATATTTAATCTAATCTGAAATAATTCCCATTTGCTTTCCTAAGATATAATACAGTTAACTAAGCTAGGGTACCTCGAGCCAACGGGTAAGGTTAGGCTAGAACTGTGACCAACCACGTGCGAGCCGAGCGAGCGAAACGAGCGGTGCCACGGCAGAGGCTATATCCAAGTTGGCAGTTACTTGGCTATTCAGTATTTTAGGTCCCCATAAACGGAGTTATTTTAGGTTTACAAAACGAGGTGCAATCAATATACTAGAGTGTTCAATAACATTTTTGAAAGAGTAAAATGTGAATAATTTGAAGTTCGAATAAATACATGCCTCAATTAAACAAGCATATTTCTCTTACAGTTACTCGGACTTAACCCCTCTGTCCTTTTATCTTACTATTTTGATAGAACGTTATACGTTCTTTATGGATTTAATTTTATACAAACCCTTTTAAAATAATACTACTTTAAGCTCTAATTAGGTCAAGCCACTTCTCGCCCAACATTTACACCAAATTTTTCGACCCAGCAACTCATTTTGTGTAAACCAAGCTAAAAGTCAAGGGTATAACCCATTTTCACACGCTATAAATATATAATGTTACAAAGTAAATAATATCTTATTTGTTTTGTTTGAATGAAGGCTTGCAAGGCTTCACAGTCAGTTTAGTCTTTGATTTGAATTTCGAGGAACTAACCTTTACCTGAATCTTATTTTTTGTAACGTGGGTTTCGTTAGATAGAGATTTCATATTTATATTAAGTATAAGGAAAACACTATTTTCCTGCTAATACTTTTTAATCGCACAACTGTACTCATTCACAGGCCAGCAACGACTGGCTTTGCACTACATTTTAACATTTAAAACGACATTCGTCCCACCCAGAAATAACGATAATATCAAACCTTTATTTCCAAGTGTTGCCAAAGTAGAATAATACTTACATTTAAGAAGTTTGTTACAATAATATTATTTTGTAGAGTCGTGTTTGTTCTGAAGAGTCCTGTTCTTTCGTGGATTTCTATAATCTATTAATAACTTCATTCTTTGAGTAAGTAACTCCCCACATTTTGCCTATGGCAATGTTAATATTGTTAGCAATTAGTAACATAGCCACGTAGAACGGGGTTAGGCATTTTTCGGTCACAATCCCAAACTTTGGACCACAAAATATCAAACAACAAAAGAGCATTTTAATATCTATATCTAACAGTCTGCACCTAGTGAATCAGGGCTTTTCAAATAATACCTCCAAAAAATATAAACTAACGGTATGTTTTTTTTTTACTTTTTTGATTTTAGTCGGATGACGGGAAAATCGGGACGGTCGGATGACGGGACAGATGTAAAAACGTTAACCTACTGTGAATTCTAGGCTTTTGAAACAGTTTTTGTTCTTGTTTGAATTGTATATTTGTCGCGTGCCGACCTTTGTGCTGGCTCTATATCTGCCAGTCAGTATTAACCCGGGGCAAATGACGTGAAAATAATTACGCCGACACTGACACCGGGTCATCACAACCCGGATTTTAACGAGTAACTGTCGTAAAATTTAAGAAGTTATCTAAATTTTAATAATTATTTATTATACAACAGTTTTTTGCATATGTATTAAAAAAGAAATAAATCCAAATATTTTATAATTCAAACTTTTACAAGCTTTTTTAATAGCGCATGCAAAATCAACTCTGAAAACGTAACATTAATATTTTTTAAAGTTTAGTTAAATTATTCTAAATAATAATATAAATTAATAATCGTACATAATAATATAGAGAACAAACAAACTTGTCATAATAATAGTAACAAATCAGTCTTCTACTTCCTCATTCAGAGACATAGACATAGACTGCTATTATTGACGTACGGAATCAAATTAATGATCTGGACACATGTAAATCTGGCATGCATTACAAGTATTAAAAGTCTTCTTATCCCTTTGAGACGGTCATATTTAACATCTTCTGTGAGGTCCTGGAACCTTCGGGGGACCTCCCTCGAAGGTTCCTAGGTGGGGTCACTCGTAAAACCTGCGATTCTTTCACGCAACTGTCGAAGCAGCATTTAACCCGTCTTCATCAGACCCTGACTCTTCTAACACCGTAAATATTCTCTCAAGGGACCACTCTCAAAGAATATTAACGCTGTCAATTAGAGGTATTTTTGACAGATTGAGACTGAGATCAAACTGTGAACGTTCTTAAAATTACGAGAATCGCCCTCCAGATCTCAGTCTCAATCTGTCAAAAAATACTTCTAGTTTCCCTAAATTTTGAAAAGTTTTTGACAGTTGTTGTCGCCGAGATTTATTTTTAAATTACGAGAATAAAATTGGCCTTCTGATACAAACAAAAAATAAAGATCAAATAAAAAGTGTAAAGTCCGATGTAAGAAATTAGCAGGAAAGTATGCCTCACGGAACTTGCATACGAGTACTGTAGTACCTTTGTGAATTACGAGTGTGTTATGTAATATGACTGCACTTATTTGTTACGTCGTTTACAACCAGTAATTTCTTAACTCAACCCCTTGAACCACTATAAACATAAATGAATGACTTTCCATGCATTTTCCATACAGAAATCCCATTAAATCTACCATAAAGGAGGTAAGCAGTAAAGGAAACCGCACTGCGACCACTTATTACCGTGCAATCAATACGAATACAAACCACGCAGTGAGTTTTTTTTTAATTCTAAATATAGGCACATGGCGTGCACTATACAGTACCTACACCTCAATCGATGTTGTTACCTTGGCCCGAAATTGGTACATTTACCATGTTATTCGTGAATTTGCATTTATATCATCGCACTGGACCGGTTATGGGTTAGGCAGAGCGCCAGGTAATACGGCCTAGGAGGTTGTGGCATTATTATTCACCGATTCACGTACGGTTCATGAATGTTCAGTCAATAATAGGCGCTGTGGACAGTAGACATTTCATAGACGGCTAACTAAGTAAACTTAATTGGATGTTTGTCCTCATACACGTGTATTCCCGTTCGTCCCAGTGATTACAGATGTTGCATTCATTTATTATGTTGTACACGTTTCAACTATTATAATACTAGCTACGCCCCGCGGTTTCACCCGCATAAGTGTCGATCCCGTGGAAATATCACGATAAAATTATATTTGTTGTTTATCCTGGTTACGAGTATAAACAATCTGTGTGCTAAATTTCATCCAAAACCGTTCAGTAGCTTTTGCGTGAAAGAGTAACAAACTTCGCGTTTATAATATTAAGTAGGAAAGGAAGCAAGATAGGATTCGGCCAGAAGGTGTTTAAGCCTAAAATTTTTCAAGTAGCGGTAGGTTATATTATTTATTTTTGTTATTTTATTATTTTCTCTGTTATTTCAGGCATATAATTGCAAAATAAGTATTTATGTTGCTTCTTACTTCAATTTAGACGATGTGTTTTTTGTTTTGTGCTCACACCATACTCGTAATAAAGTCTATACGTGAGGTTTTGTAATTGGCTTTCGGGTGACTATGATTTCCTTTTGTGTTTGTTTTTATTAGCTGTAAGTCCTCCATGTACTAAAATAAATAAATAAATAATAAGATACGGTCGTATATTGTTATTGTTTATCAAATCTACTAC
Source organism: Apamea anceps (assembly GCA_951799955.1). Classification (NCBI taxonomy): domain Eukaryota; kingdom Metazoa; phylum Arthropoda; class Insecta; order Lepidoptera; family Noctuidae; genus Apamea; species Apamea anceps. The sequence continues at coordinate 3,249,927 of OX637508.1, read as the reverse complement.
CAACTTAAACTGTCCATAATATATTAAAACTTATCTGCCATTCTTTCATAATTAAAATTGTCACACTGCCTTGCTGTGCACAGCATTGTGTGATGCTGCATTCAAGGTCGTTTTGTATCATCTATGCAAAAAGTCAATACTTAATTAATAAAAATCAAAATGAACATGACATGTCTTTATCGATTCGCAACACCACACTGCACTCCAAAACACAGATTACTGACGTTGCTCAAAAAGCCGCTATGCTGAAGTGGGACTGGGCTGGCCACGTCGTCTGTGTCCAATGAGCTGTGGGAAACAAAAAACACTCACCGCGGCAGACCCCGTAGAAGATAGCGGAACGAGCTGGAGAAAACAAACGACCAGTGGTCCACTTTAGCCCTGGATCGAAAGAACTGGAAGTCACAAGGGCGTTTGCCCAGCAGTGGGATAATGCAGGCTAACAGTAACAATCTTCAACAATAACTTTGTTACATTAGGAGCAGGTTATCGATCGATCTGTATGGTTGAGCTTGACGTTCTTATTATAGCGTGCTCATTTACAATTCATTATAAGTTTTTTTACAGTAATTTAAATAACAAACATTGTTAAATATGAAACTAACGACCTAACTAGAAAACAAGGCAATAAAGAATTTGTTTACTTCTATTAGTACAGAGGGCCACACTTCAGTGGTAACAATTCCAGTATAAACTGGCCTAATATTCTATTGAAACTCGAGGGGCTTGTGGCTAAGTGACAACAGCCGATCGATCAGGTTAAGCTACGCTTGCCGTGATTGATCCGTGGATGGGTGATCATCTTCACATACCAAGACTCCTCCGTACCTCGGAAAGCACGTTAAATCAAATCGATTCGATGAAGGGCGGGCGTTTTTGGGGGACTGTCCTTTGTAATTTTGACGTTCGAAAAGTGCTGATTCTCCGCCTAATTTAAATAAATGACTTTTGATTTTGATGTGTAGCCGTGTGCACAAAGGTCATTTAGATTAACCTGTGACAAAAAAAAGCTGAACAAGGGCCATATTAATAAGAATTCTAAGATCACGAAAGAAAAACAATATCATTAGAGAAAACAAAACCAATCTAAATTGTCCGATATTAATGAAATAGGTAATACGGCTAATTTATGAGACACCTGGAGATATAAGATATTAAAAAAAGTTTTTAACAAAAAAATTATCCGTCGAAAAAAACTGAAAAGCAAAAAATAATAAACCTTTTTTATTTAACCCTAATAAATAACTAAGTTCTTAAACTAATGTAAGTATAACTAAGTAATTTTGAGTCGGCGCCAAACAATCAATAAACAAAGATCACTAAATTGCCTTAAATTTAAACGGCGCCGACTCAAAATTAAGCGTAAAAAAATATACGCGTCGACTTGAGAAGGTCCTCCGTTGTTTTTTCGTCGGTTAAAAAGCCATTTTCCTCTTGATAATAAGTTACAATAGCATAATGAGCTACAACATTCCCACTGCTAGTACATGGGCCTCCTCTCTGTGAGAGGGAATGGGCCGTAATCCACCACGGGTTTCTTTGCGGGTTGGTTTAGTTACAATATTAGAGGCTACACTGTGCGCTACACATAAAATATATCTGAGATTCGTATTAAACGTGACGGTGACAGTATAGGTATAAACGTATTTCAAGTCTGTGTTATTCTGCATTATTTTGTAGAGTTCGTTCACTTAGTTAGTTCACAAGCTTAGTTTTGCAAAAATAAACCAACCCACATCTTTCTCCCATTTACCAAAGTAATTGTCATGATTTCGGAAAGGTAATTTTGCTTAATTTCAAATTTATACCTAGCATACGTTTAGTCGACTAAAGAAGTATGGAAGAAAAAGTCATGTTCCGCCGACCCCAAATAAATTGTGATAAGGCAAACTTGGAGAGAAAGAAAATACGTTTTATTTGCGGTAAACATGAAGCATAAAAACAACACAAAAGGGAAAACATGCGTCACATCCACGTAAATCGGCTATCGCTTAGCATAAGCTTTGAATGTAAATTGGATTATTTTTTCCGAATAGTAACATACAACATTTAAAATAGTGGATTAGTTTCAACTTATTCACGGATTATCCAGATATTGTGGGTTTGTGGCTATGGTTTGTGGGGTCATTTAATAACTAACTATGGACAAATAATCAGCTGATCGCTTAGTATGGGGATGGCCTGAAACACACGTTTTTATTAGCCTAGCTCAGGCAGGTCGCCACAAGTTTTAATGTCAGTACCAACGCACCTTTCATAGATAATTAAAAACGTATAAATTAAACTAGCTTTTATATTAGTATTTAAGGCAATCTGTTCAGACCTTGGTACTACTAAGTATTTATAAGTTTGTAAATGTATTACTTTTTAAAAGGACCTAAATAAATATTATTATAAAAATGATTATTATAAAATTATAAATCTGTAAATGTTCTAAACTGCAATAAAAGCTTGCCGTGACTTTTTACCAGTAATGTAACCATTAATGTAGTGTATAAATAGCATTGTTATAGTGCAAGTTACAAGTCTAAAATAATAAATTAACACCTACCTCCCATTAAACTGTATGTATTACACATTATCTGTTGGTATAACTTTTATTCCTTCCGTCGCAATGCGTAAATCGTGCTAAATGACTGCGACATTCAACTCACTTGTCAGTTTTTGTAACACTTTTTCATGCTAACACCCTCGGATTTTCTTATAGGGTTGGAGACCTGGGTATATAAGGAAGGAGATAAATGATGACATGAATGCTGTATCACTATAGCATAAGCAGCCTATAGGTACTGTTCCCACTGCTGGGACACAGGCCTCCTTTCTTCGAGAGTGAGTGGGCTGTAATCTACCACGCGGGCCCAGTGCGGGTTGGTAGAGGTCACAACTAGTTCTTCTTCGATTTTTTTGGTTCGAAGACATGTCGGTTTCCTCATGTTGTCATTTCGCGACATTATGATGTTTATTAATAAAGTAGACTTTCAGAGCTGTTTCTTTGTAGTTTGCACTCGGTTTTGATAAATCAAGTTTTGAGGAATACGCTGACGGAATTTATAATTATTTTTCTTATATTGTGCCAGGACGTAGGCCGTTTGTATCAGCGGGGCGATTGTGTGACTCACTTAAAATGAATTTCTTTCTTTTTGGTAGATTATTTATTTATTATTATTTATTTATATATACTTCATTGTACACCACAAAAATACATAGCATAAAAAATACATAAAACACTACAAAATATACAATGGGCGGCCTTATCGCATTACTGCGATCTCTTCCAGGCAACCTTAGAATGGACAGTGATTTTCCTTGCCATAAACTGGGACTGTCGTTGGTGCAAACATAATGTATACAATTTACTAAAATAGATACACAAATATATACATATCCAAAATTATGGATACATAAATACATACATACCATATATACAAGCAACGAAAAATAAAAGAAGACTGTAGATGATTGCAGTTAGGACAACAAGATCACAACGACAAGTAGTGCTCCTTTACAAGTGTTTTGAACACCTGGAACGACCGTGCGCGTTTTATTTCAACTGGCAATGCATATTATCAACATTTATTGCGTTATTTAAGTTTTTGGGCTGACGATTTTTTTAAAACAAACTTTAGGAATGAATTGGCAATTCCTTCAAAATCTTTCGGATTTTTTGAAAGTATACTATTAAGGTTCAGGTAATATAGCGATGTCAAAGTTAAAACGTCAGTCAGTCTGCAAGGGTTAATCCCGAGACGTAATGCTTGTCTACAATGTGTAACTGAATTAATGCACATTATGAAATTAGTTTGTTCAAAATCGTTTAATGAATCGATTTCTGTAATTTTTAATATAGTTGTAATATAGTAATTTTATGCCAAAGATGATTTAATCTAGGTACGTAAATTACAGTCGCTGTACAGTCAAAACAAACCAAAATGCACCGTAAATCAAGGCGCCATGTCGTGTGCCTGCCTAGATTTGTAATGTGACCAAAAATACGCGATGCTACGACGATACGCGTCCGTACCGTATCGAACATCAATCAATGTTATCGCAGGAGTCCTCGAAACGCTGTTCATAAGTCCAAAACCCGAAAATGTTGTCAGTTTAAATCAAATAAATAAACGACCGCTACTTCGGACAGCTGTTTTTTGTCAGGGGCAACGCAAATCGGTTATTAAAACATGTCATTTTCGATAAGAATAGCCTGTCGGGTGGTTGCGAATAGCTATGCAGGTCGCGTGTTATTTACTTTTCCATGGGACCGGCAAAATGTGTTCTACAGGTAAAGAAAGACAGAATAAAAACTGAAAAACAAAAAAAAATAAACCTTTTTTATTTAACCTTAATAACTAATTTCTTAAACTAATGTAAGTATACCTAAGTAATTTTGAGTGAGAGAGAATTAGTTTAAGAACTTAGTTATCAAGGTTAAATAAAAAAGGTTCATTATTTTTTGCTTTTCAGTTTTTTCGGCGGTTTAATTTTTTTGTTAAAAAGTTTTATTTTATAATTTTTTGTGGCTATAATCTACTAATTGTTTGAGGGGCATTCATGTGTGGCACTGAGTAGAGTATAATATATACTAAATATAATATAATAAATCACCCCTATTTTCTCACCCTTATACCCTTTTTTTTTTTTTTGAGGATGGGAAATCATCAAATGACTCCTCCCGCTCTGGGTGGAGCAGGAGGGAGTGTCAGACTCTTACTGACTAAAAACCCACCCGTGTTCCTTCCTTAGCCCTTTATGTTCCAGGGCAGCGGTAACCCTTTCGGACAATCCCGCTACCCTGGCAGGCTTCGGCCCTATGGGGCCCCGTCACTCATGCTGACATCTCTTTGAGGCGCGCGTGGAACACAACACGCCGTCCGGCACGGGCCTGGTCCTGATCGGACGGTGAGTTACCCATTACTCACCGCCCGCAGGCCCGCGCCTACGGTGGCCGGGAGTCGTCACGCGGCTCCCGACGCCCGGAGCGTCTCCCGCGGCGGCTGAGGCGTGAGGTGCGCAAGGCGCGTTCTCTCGCCCACCCCGCCACCTCCTTCGCTAGCATGACTGCTTCGCAGAAGGAGGTGACTACCTCCCACTCCCTCTCGCCCCGGACCATGGCTTGAACCAGGGCCGGACGCGAGAGGTCGCCGCCGCTGCCGATCGCCTCTACGAGGACACGGCGGTGCTCTGCCCAAGCAGGGCAGACCTCCACCGTGTGCTCCACCGTGTCCTCTGGGCGATCCTGACAGTGGTGACACCCGGGCGTCTCCTCCCGCCTGATTATGTGCAGGAACCTCCCGAAACATCCGTGTCCGGAGAGGACCTGCGTCAGGCGGTAGGTGAGAACGCCGTGACGTCTCTCTAGCCACTCCTCAAAGAGGGGTCTTACCGCCGCTATCGTGGCGTGCCCTGCGCTGGGTTGCGATAGTCGCTCCTTCCATGCCGCCATGAGATCGCGCCGGAGGTTCGTCCGCTCCGCCGCGGTTTGCCGCGGATGCGGAGTTTCCCCCCGGCGTAGTGCCTCCGCGCGCCAATCATACAGGCGCGCGAGCACTATCGCCTCCAGATCCCATGGCGGCAGTCCGGCAAGGAGGCTTGCTGCCTCGCCCGAGATCGTGCGGTAGCCCCGGATTAGCCTTATGGCTACCACCTTTTGGGGCGCGTTCAGGTAGTGTGCGGCTCGCAGCCGCAGTGAACGCGCCCATACCGGGGCCCCATATAGGGCCATGGACCGCACGACCGCATTCATGTGTGGCACTGAGTAGAGTATAATATATACTAAATATAATATAATAAATCACCCCTATTTTCTCACCCTTATACCCTTCCAATGAAAAAAGAATGATCAAAATCGGACTACTCTGTAAAAAGTTATGTGTAGTCCCATAAAAAAGAAAAAATATATATACACGTTCGACTTGAGAACCTCCTCCGTTTTTTTTTTGTCGGTTAAGAATTGTTTCACACCTCTGCCTAACCGCTCGCGGCAAACAGGCGTGACAATTGCCAGTAAATAGTTCCAGTTAAGTGTTAGTGAGGCTGACTGGATGAGAGCAGTGGTGGCCCAGTGGAATAGGGAATAGGCCCCGACTTACGATTTGTAGGTCGTGAGTTCGAACCCAGGCAGGCACTTTGGGTATTTAATTTCATGACCACATCTCAAAACGGTGAAGGAAAACATCCTGAGGAAACCGAAATGTCCTAGAACCAAATATTCGAAGACATGTGACATCTACCAACCCGCACTAGGCCTGCGTAGTTGATTATGGCCCATTCCCTCTCACCGAGCGGAGACCTGTGTACCAGCGGTGTGAACATTAGTTATAGGCAGATTATAGGCCAGGCTGGCTGGCTGGCTGGTTAGGCTTACTGCTTCAGTTCCCTCAAGTTTTTAAAATTAATTAGTTATTTTGTACTCGTAAAAACGAAAGCTTCTTTATTATCAATTCCCGGCGAAATTTTTTAGTCCTTAATTAAATTCCAATGATTCCAAAGAATCGAGTAGTGAAAATTAAATTTTCTACAGCTGTTAACATGAAATTATTTTTCCATCTTGGATGTTGTATTGAAGAGTAATGACATTTATTAATTTAATCTTTTCGCACACAAAAGAGGTACAAAGGTGGACCTAATGCCTTAGGCATTTTCTACCAGACATTATTTCACACTAGCTTCTGCCCGCGGCTTCGCCCGCGTGGATGTCGGAAATTATCCCACGGGAACGTGCTAACAGGATAAAATGTATGTGCATCAGGATGCCATCTATCTCGCGGGCCCTTTGTGGCTAATTATAATAGAAAACCAATTGTGTCTCATTAATGGTGATTAAGAGGGTACCTATATGATATCTTTACCTAAGTACCTACCTAATTAAAAAAAAAAATAAACTCAATAACAGAAAATAAAATACCTACCTACCTAAATAAACCTATTTATGACGATAACTAATCTAAACTGAATCATCATCTGCCTAGCCTTTTCCCAACTATGTTCAGGGCCGGCTTCCAGTCTAACCGGATGTAGCTGAATACCAGTATTTTACATGGAGCGACTGCCTATCTGACCTCCACAACCCAGTTATTGGGTAATACGATACCCTTGGTACGACTGGTTGTCAGACTTTCGGGCTTCTGACTACCCATAACGACTGTCAAAGATCCACGAATGACAGCCGGGACCAACGGCTTAACGTGCTTTCCGAGGCACGGAGGTGTCTCGGTATGTAAAGATGGTCACCCATCCACAGACCGACCGCGGCAAGCGTAGCTTAACCTGACCGATCGACCTGTGCGGCTGTTATTATTTAGCCACGGGCCCCTCAATCTAAACTCAATAAATAAGCAAAATCTCTAAAAACTAATATCTATACGAATGACTATCCTACCTAACAGTATTATAAAATAACCTACGGTCACAACGTACACTATCAAATATACTACCTATACTTTAAAATTAAAATCTATACCTACGACTTATATAAAAATAAACCTAAATAACTCTAAAAAGTAAAAGGAATAAAAATGAACTCCACTGCGTGTGACCTAACCTACGACAAACTTATTATTTGCGGTTGGTACAGTAATGGAATCTAGGGATCGAACCGCAAAATTAAGTTTGTTTTTTATTGTATATACTTTTCCGGGATAAAAGTACCCAGTGTGGTGCCCAGCAAGTTTCAACGTAATCGAACCGGTAGTTTTTGCGTGATGCCTGAACAAACAGACAGACAGACAGACAGACAGACAGACAGACAGACAAAAATTTTTTTAATCACATTTTTGGGTTCGGTGTCGGTCTAGTAACACCCCCTGCTATTTATTTTTTTGATATTTTCAATGTACAGAATTTTCACTTCTACAGATTTATTATAATTATTTCACATTATTATTTGTCATTATTTTTATGGCATCAGGTCGTTCCTTCTCTAAACAAGAAGAGGTCTTTTACTTTTAGAAGAATACCTACGTGTGGATATAGGCTTTTACTTTTACTGACCCCTACAGAAGAAGAGAGGGAATCCCTATACACAAAAGCACTATTGCTAACAGTTTACTGATAAAAATAGTGCTTTTAATTGGAGTTAGTAAACACACGATAGGTAGTTTATTTACCTATTTATTATTTAACCATTTATGTACACATTATATACAGGGTACATTTTTGATATGGGCTTTATTAGCCGTTACTGTCCCACTGCTGGGCAAACGTCTCCCTACTCCTCTTCCACCTCCCTCTCCATTCCATCTTCCTCTGTCCAGAGCTGCCAAGGACCAATCTTTATTAAATGAGTCCAGCTCATCCCGCAGGTACCTTTTTTTTTTTTTTTTTGAGGATGGGAAATCATCAAATGACTCCTCCGCTCTGGGTGGAGCAGGAGGGAGTGTCAGACTCTTACTGACTAAAACCCACCCGTGTTCCTTCCTTAGCCCTTTATGTTCCAGGGCAGCGGTAACCCTTTCGGACAATCCCGCTACCCATCCCGCAGGTACCTTAAGTAAAGGAAAACGGTCTTAGGAGACTGTTGTTATTTTTTTGAAACATTCACACATTTTGAAAACAAATTACAGCCAGCAAGAAAATGGGCCATTTTCACAAACTTTTTTGATGCCAATCGATCGAATGAGGTTTGAATACTAGAAAGGTCAGAAATCGCAAAATACTTTTCCCATTAATTTCGCAGGAAATGAGACTCCCGACTTATGATATATTATTAACAGACCGGCCACTTTCACAAAAATAACTTCATGAGATATTTTTTGTGACGAGAGATAATTTAAAATTAGTTCAAAGTTATTGAAACATTTAAATATACAACCAGTACATAATTGACAGCGAATGCCTTCGTAGTACTTACACTAAAACTTTCAATTTTATACTAAAATAGGTTAGACACGCTAACACGTGAGCGTTGGCACTAAATTTAAATATACCACGGTAAGTTAGCATAATAACAATTTTCTTTGACGTCATAGCTTGCAACAACTTCCATAATTATAAACTTTATTCCTTCACACGTAAGGTTGAATATCTTTCCTTTATTTTTTCTATTTAGTATCTTTCATTAAAAATTTCGGCTCATGCTACTTTACACCACACCCTTATGGCTACCAGGATAAAGTTCAAAATTGATGTTCAATTCCAGGAATGTTTTTAAGTTCATATATCAGTTGACTCGTAAAACTGAAATGGAATTTTCTGACTACTTTAAATTCCACTTTTATTTAGCCTAAAAATAGTGCAGGGTTTTACATAAGTTACCGTGGTAAGTTTTTTGTTTTTTCTTTCGAATTTGTACCAAGTAGGTAGGGTAGTAGTCTTACCAAAATAAAATGATTGGCCTATAGATGGAATTATTAATATTTCCACAAACAATAAGTACAGTCAGGGAAATTTGGTGTGAGGTAGGTGCCACAACTAAATAAGCAGGTAGTGAAAAAAATTCAAGTTTTTTTTTTTGGTATAATTTTTTTTTTATACTGCAGAGCATGTTGTTTACTGGTAACTCGTCTTTAAAGATGTTTTTTTATGCGTTTTGTCGATTCAAAATGACGTTAAAACTTACGTGTTTAAGCTACAAATATAATAATAATAATAATAATATCCCTGGACATTTCACACAGCGCCATCTAGTCCCAAGCTAAGCAACCTAATGCTTGTGTTATGGTAACAAGATGGCTGATAAACTACTTATATACATTTTTTTTGTAAATACATACATATTATAGATAGAAAAACACCCAGACTCGGAACAAATACATGTAGGTCATATAAATATTTGTTCCGTGCGGGAATCGAACCCGCGACCAAAAAAAAAAAAACCTATGAAGTGAGAATTAACTAAATGCTTGACTGTTGAACAAAGTGAGTAATAGTCACCACCCTCAATAAATTATTTCGGAGGGATTTCAACTTTTCAGACATGCCTCAAAGTTTAATGAGAATTTTCGAGTTCCAAAAGTAACTTTTCAGCGCTGGAAGAGAGATATTTACTTTTATAACTAATAGCAGAATCTCATCGGTCTTAGATAGAACATCGTTTTAATTTAAGTACTTGGATAAATATTACTTAGTCATAAAGAGCACCAACCTAATACATTGCTTCATATTATGTTCAAAAATTTAACCGCCGAAAAAACTGAAAAGCAAAAAATAATAAACCTTTTTTATTTAACCTTAATAAGGTAAGTTCTTAAACTAATGTAAGTAAGTAATTTTGAATCGGCGCCAAACAATCAATAAACAAAGTTCACTAAATTGCCTTAAATTTAAACGGCGCCGACTCAAAATTATTTAGGTATACTTACATTAGTTTAAGAACTTACCTTATTAAGGTTAAATAAAAAAGGATTATTATTTTTTGCTTTTCAGTTTTTTCGGCGGTTCAATTTTTTGTTAAAAAGTTTTTATTTTATAGTTTTTTGTAGCTATACCTAATCTACTAATTGTTTGCCAAAGTCCAGGAGGCATATGTGGCACTGAATAGAGTAATAATACATCACTCAGCATTAAAATCTGTGAGTTAACAATAAACCACCCCTATTTTCCCACCCTTAGGGTCGATTTTCTTTTTCAAATTTATATGGGACCAACTTTGGGGTATACCCTTTCCAATAAAAAAAGAATTATCAAAATCGGACTACTCTGTAAAAAGTTATGCTTGGTCATACATAAAAAAAATATATACGTGTCGAATTGAGAACCTCCTCCGTTTTTTTTCGTCGGTTGAAAAATACATCTGCTCTGTTTTTTTAACCGACTTCAAAAAAGGAGGAGGTTCTCAATTCCACGGTATGTTTTTTTTTTCTGTGTTTGTTACGCGATTACTCCGCCAATTGTGGACTGATTTTCAAAATTCTTTTTTTTGTTTGCAAGGAGATACTTCTAAAGTGGTTCCATAGAAATTTTATCAAAAACGGTTCAATAGTTTGGTTTTTAAACCAAAATTACTCGTAAGAGTTACAACTTAAAAGTGAAAAATAAAAACTTTTTTGCAAAAAAAAAAACAACCGACTTCCAAAAACGACACTACAAAGTGAAAATTAACTTTAATTTCGGAAGTCGGTGGCAAACAACGAAAATGCGAACCCAACGACACCGACTTCCGAAATTAAAGTTATTTTTCACTTTGTAGTGTCGTTTTTGGAAGTCGGTTGTATTTTTTTGCAAAAAAGTTTTTTCATGTGTAAGTACATATGTATTATCATTTTAAATGTTAGCTTATATAATGTAAATATATAATTTTGTTAGTTTTAATTTTTCTAATTTCGTTAATTTAAGCTCTGGTTATTAGTTTAAGTTCTTAACTGTCGCATTAGGGTAAACCATGTAATGATAATATTTTACAACGTAAATACCGCAATGAATGTTGTTGAACTGTCAAAATTAAACCCATTTCTACTGATAGACCTACAACTTGTAAGTCGAGGCCGTTACCAGCCCTGCCAGGGTAGCGGGATCGTCCGAAAGGGTTACCGCTGCCCTGGAACATAAAGGGCTAAGGAAGGAACACGGGTGGGTTTTAGTCAGTAAGAGTCTGACACTCCCTTCGGCTCCACCCAGAGCGGGAGGAGTCATTTGATGATTTCCCATCCGGAAAAAAAAAAAAAAAAAAGGCCGTTACCAGTGCGCCACCACTGCTATACGGCCACCACTATTCACTCACTATTTTTATTTTGTTATTTTCATCTTATCGCATGCTGCACTGGTTGTCGTCATCACATCAACGCCGGCTTCCAACTGGAAACCAGCGCTGGGGCTGTCTCGCACAGGGTCGTAGCATTATGCTGAGTGATCGCTGTTTTGCGTGGTTGGACGCGTCGCATATTTTCCCCCAATTTCTCCTTTTTTGTGTTTGTGTTCTTTCTCTGCGTCATGTTTACCGTAAATAAATGCATTTTCTTTTTTCTTTTTTTCACTGCTCCAACCTTTTTCTAAAACTCTTTTATTATACTAACTAACTAACAATACCTATAATAAAATCTTAGAAGTCAGTTTTAACCTACTTCTAATTGCCGTATCGAAATGAAACTTTGTATATGTAGTTCAGAAGAGAAAACTATAATTTGGTATCTTGGAGCTAATCTGATGATGGAGCCAGAAGATGTATACTGTAACTCTTTAGGGGCTACTAGTAGACCCCTTCAGTTTGGAGTCATATGATCCGTCTTGATGAGGCCAATATATTTTACTTCGTGTCAAGGGGCCAATGATGGAATCAGGATGTGGATATTAAAAAACACGTTTTTAAAACGCACTAAAAATGATAAAATAATTAAATTAACTTAAATTGAATTTTTAAAGCGTGGAGCGCACTTATAACTAATTCAAAAAGCGTTCTACGCTTTTAAAATTCATCTACATTAAACCCTACTTTAAACTACATATTTATTTTTTTATGGATAGCCTTGCGGTTATTCGTGTAAAATAGGGTGATATAATCAGCTACCTTTTACTCGAACAAATTAAATTAGCCTGTCTGCTACAGTCTAGTCCCACTGCGTAAGTACGTTATTAAGCTTGTGTGACCTTTAAGTTCACTTTAGTCCATTAAAACTTTAATAATTATGTTGAAAGCGTTTGTCCCTAGAGGAAAACGATCAGCGCTCGATAGAAACAGAAATAGGTAAGGTATTGTTAGGAGATAGGGAAACTGTATTTCCGATGAGCCCGAGTCCTAAAATGGTCGATGAGCACCTGCTCATCGACCATTTTAGGACATCGCCAAGCGGTTGCTCAACACTTTACGTGGCTGGCTTATTTTTAGGCCAAAAAATCAGCATTGCCATCCAACATAGCAACGCTGCCAGCCTTTTGGGCACTTTTCCCACTAACAGTGATGCGGACGAATTTTTTGATGCCCAATGAGCCTTTGCCTTTTTTTCCTTCATAATGTATAATTATATATTTTAGAGGTAGATTGTATTTAAGATTTCTTAATAAGCTTGTATTACAATAAAATTTAACACAAAAAAAAAAACTTTATTGAAAAAAAAAACAATCGACTTCCAAAAACGACACTACAAAGTGAAAAATAACTTTAATTTCGGAAGTCGGTGTCGTTGGGTTCGCATTTTCGTTGTTTACCACCGACTTCCGAAATTAAAGTTATTTTTCACTTTGTAGTGTCGTTTTTGGAAGTCGGTTGTTTTTTTTTTTCAAAAATGTTTGATTTTTCACTTTTAAGTTGTAATTTTTACCAGTAATTTTGGTTTAAAAACCAAACTACTCAACCGTTTTTGATGAAATTTATGGGACTATCTGAGAAGTATACCCTTTCTAACAAAAAAAGAATTTTTCAAATCGGTTGGCAAGCGACGGAGTTATGCGCGAACAAACATAAAAAAAATAAAATACAAACATCCGAATTGAGAACCTCCTCCTTTTTTAGAAGTCGGTTAAAAAAAGGAAAGATTTATTTTTAAATGTTTGAATATTTAAAAATAATGTACGATGAAATGAAATGATGAAAGACAAAGAAAAATCTTTAAAAGATCGCTCTTTGCGATAAGATCGCCCATTGTATCACTCTGTGTAAAATTTCTAAACTAATGTCTGTAATTTATATTGTGTACATAATAAAGAGTATTTTATTCTACGATTAAACGGAAAGTATCCATTTTTAGATTAAAAACCAAGAAATATCGTCATGATCATTAATTTTCCGCAAATTTTCGACACTCGCAAGGGAATCAAAACTTACTTCTTGAAATTTGGTACGAAGCAACATCTTATAGCACAGATGAAGGAAAAATTTCCGTAAATTTTTAGTTACATACCTACAAATTTGTACGGAATCCTCGGTATGCGAGTCCGACTTGCACTTGACCGGTTTTTTTTTAGTCTTTTCAAAATAGTACGTGAATACAAATAGAAATAACCATGACTCTTTCATTCTATTTCAGGCTTTGCAATGATGTCGCATCGAAGAGGAATCACACACTGAAACCCCGGGTCGTTCTGCCTGAAAACTATGTCAAAGGTAGGCGTACCTATTACCCAACATCAATAAGCATTTTCTATGAATAATTTACATGACAGGCTCAATTGCAGTAGGAAAATCGATAAAGTTATTCTATGATGACCTACGATAGCAATCGTACATCGTGTCATACTTAATCAGTCTTTAATTTTCCCACTTCTGGGACACATGCCTCCTCTTTGTGATAGGAACTGAGCCATCATCCATCACGTGGGCCTAATACGGATTGGTGGATGTCATGTCTTCGAGTTTTTTTATTTTTATTTCTGAGACATGTCGGTTTCTCGCGATGTTTTCCTTCACCATTTATTACACAAAGAAATGTGCCCACCTGGGTTCTAACCCGCAACCTACGAGTACTACACGTCAGTCGGATAGTTAGGCCACAACTGCTTTCGCACACAAAAAAAAAAACTATGCTGTTGACATCATACAACAAATTGATATTTATACCCCATTGAGTACATAACAATCCTTGTCAGATAGTCTCGTGTGTTGTGACAGCGACAGTACTTGCTAAACATCCTAACTGGATCCTTTTGCCCATACTCAATCCCTGAAAGACCGATAAGATATCCCTTTTATTGTGTCTACTTGAGCCGTAAAGCCCACGGAACGAACAAAATTCCGAAACATCAAAAAGATTTTCATCCGAACAAACGTTAAATCGTCCGTTTCTATTGTCAAGTAACAACCGTGCGTCCATTATACAATTTGATACAAGACAGTGCCTTTATTTCGAAGAAGTAAAGGCGGGTTTTCTACTTCAAATAGATGTGCTGCTGACCGCACTTGTGACGTTACCGTTGGGTAGCCATAATTGGGTAGGAAAGTCAACCGATTGTAATCTTAGGACAGCGGTATTTCCTAGTAATGGGATTAGATTGGCACTCGCTTTGTATGAAGTATCAGTATTAAGCTGCATATCTTTAGATATCCTTGAATAAGTCAAAGTCAAACTGAAATGAAAACTCAAAGCATTTATTTCAAATATACCAATTACAGGCACTTTTGAACTGTCATGGTCGGTCAGTCAGAAAGATGAAGCTAGCGGCCCATTCTAAAGCGTAGTAGATGCCTATGGAGAAGAACGGGCAAGATAATCCACGGACACTCTTTTAAATCCTAAAATTATTACAAAATATTGGTTACATCATTGCGATACCTCCTAAGTATAATGAGTCAACTGACATTATAGTTATTTTATAGGAGAGTGATTTGAAGGCAAATTGTTTATATTTTAATGAAATCAAATTAATTCGAAATAAAGTAAATGTTTTTTTAATAAAAATTGTAAGCTCTTCCTTTTGTATAAAATGATTTTGCTGATTCTTGTTTTTAAATGACATTTTATGTACATGACTTGGTATACGCCGGCGGGACTCAATAGTGAAATGGTTTAACTACCAGTTATATTCATGTACGTTGTCCATCAAAATCCATCGTTTACACCAAAATCACATGAAATAGATTGTCATTTTATTAATATAATTTTCCTTTTGTTTGTTTCCGGGGTTTTCTGTCTCACTTAATAATAAAAAATGTTGAAATTATATCACTTGACTCATTATACTAGGAAAGTACTTAGCAATGTTAACATTTGAAACCTCAACGTATACTGGACCAATGTAATTTACCGAAGTTTTTTATTAGTATTTTTTTTGTAATACCTTACGATATGTGGGATTAATAAAAGCTAGGAAGAAGAACAAGAATCATGAACCAATAACAACTCATTTTGAAGAATCAAAATGTATTTTTCGCCATAATTAAGTAGGAATATCTTTTTAACATAATAGCTTTACGCTACAACGTAAACAAATCACTATTAAAAAAAATATCAATGTTCCATCATTACCTAATGTTTCATAAAAAACAACAAACAATCAATCATAATAAAAACTAAAACTGGTACTTCTTTAGTAGTTCAATAAAAATAATAAGAACTAAAAATGGTAACTTACGTTAAACAATAATAAAAATTATAGAAATTAATAACGTAACAGTCAACAGGCATTTCTAATGCTCAAAAAATAGTTATAAGGTTTAACAAATTAGAAATCAGTCAGAATCGCTGTCGTTAGATCCGTTAGAATTAGTTGAAATCAATTAATTTATTCAAAGTCAAAGTCAAAGTCCATTTATTTGTCAGAATATTGTTACAGAGTTGTTACATAATTTTAAAAGTTCATAATATTCTCCCGTTTCCGGCGTACAAATACATTTTCAGGGTTTTGGTTATATATAACATAGAATTAAATATTAGGTAAATTAGAATAACATACAAATTGAAAATTAGTCAAATATTAGGAATGGAAATGTCAAAAAGATTAAATTAAGTCAAAGAGATAATAAGAACAGAATATAATGATTCTAATATTTAAGTCAACTTTTCATTTCATTCATAAAATCATTAGTCGAGTAATAGCATTTACATAATAAATAATCGAATAGTTTAGATTTAAATGTCCTAAAGTTAAGAGTTGTAAAACAGTCTGGTAGTTTATTATAAACTTTGGTCGCCATACAAAATATATTATTCGAAAATAGTTTATTATTTCGTCGAGGTACACGAAGCATGTGGACTTTGCGGCTGCGACTATTAAAAAATAAATGAAATTCCTATTTTTCACTATAATTAAGTACGAATTTCTTTTAACATAGTAGCCTTACTAAAAGCTACAAGTAAAAACAAATCAACATTTAACAAATTATCAATGTATGGAACATTGATAATTTGTTAAATGTTGATTTGTTACCATTTTTTAGTTCTTATTATTTTTATTGACTTACTAAAGAAGTACCTGTTTTTGTTTTTATTATGATTGATTGTTTGTTGTTTTTTATGAAACTTTAATGATGGAACATTGATATTTTTTTTAATAGTGATTTGTTTACGTTGTAGCTTTTAGTAAAGCTATTATGTTAAAAAGATATTCCTACTTAATTATGGCGAAAAATACATTTTGATTCTTCAAAATGGTAACTTACGTTAAACAATATTAATAGAAATTAATAACACAACAATCTAGGCATTTCTAATGCTCAAAAATATAAGGTTTAACAAATTAGAGATCAGTCAGAATCGCTGTCGTTACTGAGCCGCAATAAACTTGTATCATACTTGTATCGATGCGTCCCCCCTCACGCCCCGCGTACACTGGTTCAAAGTTATTTAGATCAGTTTACAATGTACGATTTTAACTGATGTTGAAATTGATTTAGTATACGTGAAATTATCTCGGTAATTATTGTTCTTTTTTATTTTTTTTTAACACAAACTTTAAGATCACGATTTATCATGTACGTTTATATAAAAATATAAAAATACCTAAATTTGTTAGTTGACTCAGTATACTTAGGAGGTATCGATTGGCTTGTTAATGATCAAATGGTATGAACGTTGGCGAAAGACAAGGAGTATGGCAGGAACTGCTCGAGGCTTACTATAGTTTCTGAAGTGATCCCCGCGTGGGGACGCGACTGTCTTCGTCCATTGTTTTAATTGATTGATTGTTTATCGATTCTTTTTAAACAAGTTTACGTCTAGCGCTGACGCTTGGATTAAATAAATATTTTATTTTATTTTTATAATTATATATATTTAATGCATAGTTTTAGGAATAGTGTTCCTTGGAGATAACTTTATTTCGGACTCACGTTATTCGGGATAGCGTTCATTCAAAATAACATGATTCAGGTTAGCGTTCATTCGGGATAGCGTTCATTCAGAATTGCGTGATTCGGGATAGCGTTCATTCAGAATAGCGTGATTCGGGATAACGTTCATTCAGAATAGCGTGATTCGGGATAACGTTCATTCGGGATAGCGTTCATTCAGAATAGCGTGATTCGGATTAACGTTCATTCGGTATAGAGTGATTCGGGATACCGAAAGTTAGTATCGAGTTTCGGCCTAACGTATATAAGAGTAATTTTATTGATTAAATAATTATTTCTGTAACAGCCCGTGACGTCACAGCGGGCCCTATCAACAGCGCTGCAACACTTATTTTTAAATGTCGCAGCATCATGTTGGGCCTTTGTGGCCTCGTATAGGACTTTCTGTTTTTAAATATATATTTTTTTATGATTGTATTTAGATTAGTTTATGATCTTCCTGTTTGAGTCACAATAAATACTTTTTCTTTCTTTAATTCTAATGATTAGGAAGTCACGTGACTATTCTACTAGCACCCTAATTGCATAACACACGATCAATCGGAATCGATTTCATTTTGACAGTTCAACAACATTCATTGCATTATTTACGTGTTGGGCAGACAAATTTTTCGAACTTATGAAGCAATGGATTAGCAATTTGCTTCAAAATGATTCTGATTCCGATTGAATACCATGTTCCATACAAGTCCATTGATACGGTGCGAGTAAATTTCATCCCGCATCCCGCGCGGGATTCGCATCAGCACCTTAATTGCACACGATCAATCTCAATCTGAAACATTTTGAAGGATATTCATAATCCATTGCTTCATATGTTCGAAAAATTTGTCTGCTCAACAACGTTAATAATGCAATGAATGTTGTTGAACTGTGCAAATGAATGCCATTGCTACGGATAGTGTGTTATTCTATTACCCCGCTTTAAATGTGAAAGTTAATGGACTATTAATGTTAATATTATTGGGTAAAAAGACATAAAAACGTTTAAGATTTATTTATTTGACGTTAAAGATAGCACATCACTTAGCTAAAATATGATAAAGCAAAACCACTTAAACGCAAATTTTCACGGGCGTTTCCTAATTGTAAAAATTCCCCTTAATTGATTTTCAGGTAAATTGGACTTTAGGAAACAGTTTCCATTTCATCGCTTGCAATTAGGTACCCGTAATGGAATCCCGGAAATCATCGAGATGTTATTTTTTCGAAATATTTTTCGGTGAAATTGAAACTGACATTGACAGGACAAAGTTTAGTGATCAATACGTGTTTACAGGGGTACCTCTTGACAATTACAAAAGATCCTTTACGTGAGCAAAAGTTCGAAGTTCAGTAGAGTTGTTTATTGTTGTTATTTTAGTCAAACAATAACAAGCTAACACACGATTTTAACAATAGGTTTATTTATAACTAGCTTCTGCCCGCGGCTTCGCCCGCGTGGATGTCGGAAATTATCCTACGGGAACGTGCTAACAGGATAAAATGTATGTGCTTCCCCAGGATGCTATCTATCTCTACGCCAAATCAGAAGTTCAGTGGTTTAGGCGTGAAAATGTAACATACAGTTTCAAGTTCAAATCCTCCCCTTAAAAACTAAATTACCCCTTTTTGTCCCGTCAGTGGTAAATTTTCGACAACTTTACATACTTATTATTAATTATTTTCTGTCAAAACTATCAATACTGAGTTTCGAGTTACTCGGACCGCGCATTCAATTTCTTCCACACAAACTTCACACCTCTATATCCCCCTTTGAGGGGTAGTTTTGAAAAACTTATAATAATAAACTTTATTACTTACTTAGGCGAGTATTCTTGCCAAGTTTTAAGTTTATTAACCTAATAAAGACGATTTTTCATATAAACTGTATCCCTGCTTTTTAACCCCACAGGGGTGGAATTAAAAAAAAATCGTTTGGGATGTATTTATAACTTGACTTAAAGATTATTTATACTAATTTTCGAGTTAATCAAGCCATGCAGTAAAATCCTCCCCTGTAATATTGACTACCTACCCATTTTCAGCCCGTCAGGGGTAAATTTTCAAAAAACTTTGATACACATTATTCTTTACTTTCAATATTAGGTATAAATACTGAGTTTCGAGTAAATCGGACTGCGCGCTAAAATTCTTCCATACAAACTTTGAAACCCCCCAATCCCTTATTAGGGGGTAGTTTAGAAGAAAAAAAAACTGACAATCTTCATAATTTATTTAGGTAAGTATTCGTGCCAAGTTTCAAGTTTATTAACTCAAGGAATAAGATTTTTCATACAAACGAATTCCCCCCTTTTCACCCTCTTAGGGGTGGAATTTCGAAAAATCCTTTCTTAGTGGATGCCTACTCTTCACAAAGAACACACCCTCCAAATTTCATGTCTCTAGGACCAGCGGATTAGGCTGTGCGTTGATCTATCAGTCAGTCAGTCAGTCAATCAGTCAGTCAGTCAGTCAGGACTTTGAATTTTATATGTATAGATAGACTTCAGGACATAATTTGCAACCAGGATAACTTTTATCCTACCTCCTACTACCTAATATTATAAACGGGAAAGTTCGCGAGGATGGATGGATGTTTGTTACTCTTTCACGCAAAAACACGGATTTGGATGAAATTCGGCACACAGATAGTTTATAACCAGTATTAGCACATTGGATACTTTTTACACCGATATTCCCACGCGATCGAAACTTATGCGGGTGAAACCGCGGGGCGCTGCTAGTCTTTATTAATTTAATCCCCACTTTTGTTTAGAAATGCGGCCACCGGCGCGGAAGGGCCAACCGGTCATCGTGGAGTTCAGCATCTATGTGGTAGACGTCAACTCTATCAATGTTGAAGACATGGACTTCAGGTGAGACTATTACCTACATTTTGCACAGTCAACACATTCTTTAAACTACTGTTATTATTTAGTCGTAGTGCAACTTCATACAAAAGCATAAAAAGTTAGGGAAAGTAGCTTTCTGTCCATTTTTGCTAACACTAAGCGTACTTCTGGATTTTCCACCCTCGCCTCAGAAGCTAGAGTTGAAAATCGAACAGTGCAATAATATTAAAATGTTCATATAGTTGTTTCCTAGCGTCAGTGAAAACTTTAACTCTTCAATTCTCTTCAACTTTGGGCATTAAACTCTTCAAATATTCCTGGGCCATCTTTTAAAATAGATGTACCCTAAAAAAGAAATGACGGGCCACGCCATTTCTTTTCTGACGTCTAGTGCGACGATGTCCAATGGTTTTCCAATAAATGTATCCTACTAATATTATAAACGCGAAAGTTTGTACGGATGGATATTTGTTACTCTTTCACGCCAAAATTACTGAACGGATTTGGATGAAATTTGGTACACAGATAGTTTATAATATTCCCACGGGATCGAAACTTATGCGGGTGAAACCGCGGAGCGCAGCTTGTGATAATATACATATGAAAATATATATTTTTATAAAGTTTCGGTATACGCCAGCTTATCATTTCGTCACACGCCACAGTTTGGCGATCGCAGGAAACAGCGTTTCCCGGCTGTCATGCAGACACTAACCCGGAAGCTTAGCATTGCGTGAAGATTGTGGCAATTTCCTTTTCACCAGTAAATTGTAGCAGTCGTTGAGAGGTCAATAGAACATCTACAATCGCCTAAGGAACATACGTTTTAAACTTTTACTCAACGTACTAATGGCAAGATTCACATGAACTTTGATTTTCATTTGATAAGCCAACTAAATCTTTATTCTTTTGCGTATAAAATTCACATTGTGTGTTCATGTGACACTTACTTAGTAAAGTCCAAATTCAAAGTCCAAAGTTTTATATTTATTAAACACTAGCTGCGCCCCGCAGTTTCACCCGCATAAGTTTCGATCCCGTGGGAATATCGGGATAAAAAGTATCCCATGTGTTAATCCTAGTTATAAACTATTTGTGTGCCAAATTTAATCCAAATCCGTTTAGTAGTTTTTGCGTGAAAGAGTAACATACATCCATCCATTCATCCATACAAACTTTCGCGTTTATAATATTAGTAGGAGTAAGATTATTTAAATGAAATAAAATTAAAGAAAAAAATGTTTTATGAAACTTTCTAATATACTAAAATAACAGCCACATTTTTTTAAAACTCCCTTGGCCACCGGTCTACTGTGTCGCATCGAATCGCCCGCGGTTTTACTTTGTTTTCGCTTAACGTCCTTTCTCACTTTTTATCTTTTTTTCGGCTCCTTAGGGTCGTAGCATGATGTTATAACCTTCCTGAAGAATTAGGCTAAAGTTCCAGAGATTAGTGTGTTCATACAAACAAACTCTTTAGCTTTAGTATAGATTAGTAAAGACCAGCAGTGCTATTCTGTAACCATATCACCGTGAAAACTTCGGTGAAGTGAGCTGTCATTCCAACTAATGCTAGGGATTGACACTATTGACAGCTCACTCTAAGCTCACTTCACCGAACTTTTCACGGTGAATTTTTTACAGAATCGATCGGCTGTTCTAGCAAGATTTCCTGTTGTTTTGTGAAAGACAAAGTTAAAACCGGAGCAACTTTAGGCATCTCATCAGCAATTGTAGGCTATTGATGTATTTCAAACTTTTTGTAAAATTATAGCTAGGCTACAATAACTTAATCAGCCGAAGTTTCTGTATTATGTACATTGTACATTTCTGTGTTAGTATGGATGTATTTGAAAATCCGAAATAAATGAATATAATACGTCACTATTTCCTAGCGGGGTGTAACGTTTGAAATAATTACAAAAGTTCTAATGATCATATGACCTAATTTCATTTTACCTATTTTTTATGCTTTAATGCACATTTGAATTAATATTCAATTAGTATAATATTCAGTTACTTTAATATTCAAAATCTATAAGTAACGTTTCTCCAAAATCATTTTTACACATATAATAGATTTTTTTGATTATAAGGGTAAATAAGTAAAAAATATTTTTTAATAATTATGTAGATTTATTTAGTTCTATAATAGAAATATTGTTATTGTTGTGTATTTATTTTATTCTATATTGTATATTAGAGTGCATAGTATAAGCGTTTTGTATTGTTTATTAGAGTAGTAGTAATATTATATAACTTAGGTTTTATACCCACATTAGGTAACATTAGGTTCACATTGTAAATATACGTATGCCGCTAGTAGCGGCGGATGTGTCGAACTTATCCATATGTACCAAACATCATTGTACCTACCATATCCGACGAATAAATGTCTTTGTCTAATATAATTTACCTTATATATACCTGCGTCAGATACCATCCACTGTTATTGAATCATATGGGTTAGGTTAGGTTAGGGGGGATCTGGCGTTAATGGTCTCTACCGTTAACGCCAGATCCCCTCTATTGTTGGTGTTGTGGTTTGGGTTAGATGAGGTTATAACAGTATGATGTTTCCTGATATTTACTTATTCATTACAGAATTTTGGCTGAAAATTTGTGTATCATATTAAAATTAGGTCAACTGAACGTTATATAAAAAGAGCATTATACAAATTGAAAATTATATGAAATGAACGTTATACTAAATGTTATTTATTTATTTATTTATTTTTAGGAAAACTTACAGCTAAACAGATACAGTAAGTAATAGATTATACAAAAATAAGGCCAATTACAATGTTATTAGAGCAAAAGAAGGTTATATGAAACATAATATTCGATCGCATGAAATTAGGTTATTTGTTTTTATAGCATATGAAAATTATATCATGTGAACGTTATTTCAAGTGATATCATACTATCTGTTATTTTACGATTTATGTTACACACCCGTCCTAGCGACAGTTTCCGGGGGCGCATTATTGTATGTGCAATTCAACCCCTGCCATATTATTCGTGTATAATAAAACATTGATCAGGCAGGAGTTATAGTCCTTTTATATGTACTTCTAGGTAACCAGTCCACTTTAGCCATCCAAACACATAATCCGATAGCTTTGTTTCCATGTCTTGCACAACCTACACCAACCGGGGGTTGTCCTTGGGTGCACTTGCATAGTATGTACAGGGATAATCGTCAATTGGTGCTTCATTTAATTAAAAGCTTGTAACGGGCCTCTACAAGTTGGACCGTCGTATGCTTTCCAAATGTCCGAGACCCCCGAGATAATATGTCAAAGACATTTTCAGTAATAATAAATAAGATACTCAGGAAACCATCAACAGCACAAATAAAATTGACCTGATTTATTTCATGTTATATTTGGAGATTGAAGCTCTTCCCCAAACAACTTCATCTTCTACGTTCAGTAAAGCTCCATTACTACGACGAAATTTAACGACAAGTGGCAAGTGCAGAGGCAAGCTCAAGTTAAAGAGTCAAGATGGTTTCCGACACACGACACCCTTTGCACGATAACATCCTTGTCTGACAAAGGCTGCAAAGCCGCAACAGCTTTTTAAAGTGTGTCCTCCCACTCATTGGTGAACGGTTTAAGACAAGGCCAAAGCTGGGGCAAGATAGTCCTTGTCTACCCCCAACCCATTAATTTCATAAGGACATAAGTTGCCTTTGCTTACCTGGAAGTCTTTAAATAGACCCCGGACACAGGTAGGCCGAAAAAAAGGAAACCTACTCAGATAATGTGATGCAATTCCACATACAATGTGGCACTTAGTATCGTGTCCTGCTGTCTGCGGGCTACAGGACAGTTGATGGACGCTGCTAAAGCTGCCAAGCTCGTAGTCAAATTCTGGGTTGACTGTATACCGATAGATAGCCATCGACACGCTAAGAGGAAAAGAAAACCGCCAAGGATTGTTTAGAGACTTCAAAGCTCTGGTTAAAATGAGGAAAATTCCGCGCGGGATGTGGGACAAAATTGGGCCCTTTGTTAGTTTACTGCTCAGAACTTATGCACACCATGTCGTGAACAGAATACCGTCTTCACATGTAAATTGCAACCGTGTGAAGCCGAGTTTATTATTGGTACACCACTGTACTCCTTAACACAGGTTATCTTTTAACCTAGCTAGGAATACAGACATTCACTCATCATTTTATTGTAGTCTTTGTACATTGTAAACGATTCTGTAAATTGTCATCATGTACAGTCAACAATAGAGATAAGTATGCAGGGTCGTCGGATACAGTTGAAGTTTAATAAGAAACGGATTGATATTTTTGGATACAATTTTATTTAATTAATAGAAAACAAACAGTTCATTTATCAAACTAAATTTGATTTCGGCTTCTTAATAATCTTCAACTGTATCCGACGACCCTGCATTTATCTCTTTTACAATGTTTTTGATGAATATATTATATTATTACTATTGTCTACATTTCTTTTCCATCTCTTCTTTCTATCTGCGGGAAGAAATAGCAATATCCCTACTGTTACTGTTTACTGTGTCATCATCATCACTCATCATTCTCCGGCCCATATCCCAATTTATTTGGGGTCGGCGCCACATGTCTTTTCATCCATACATCTCTGTTAGACGTGATCTTGGTAGTCACCCCTTTCTAACCATATCATCATTCACACCATCCATCGCTTCTTTGGTTTTCCCCTACTTTTATAGCCATCGACATTCATATTCAAAACTTTTATCACGACATTTTCTTCATTCCTCCTTATCACATGCCCATACCATGTCAACAGATTTCTACAAAACTTTTCAGCTACCGGTGTCACTTAAATTTCAGACTTCAGCTTATGTATGCTCAGTAAAAATCTTTGAGGATTTTGGCATAAATGTGTGTAATAATATGAAGCTTTAAACACATTGTACAGTTAACAAAAGAGAGTACGACACGCAGGCAATTTACAAATTCCTTCAACTGGAGTTGCGTACTACGTATTCAAATTTTTGACATTGTTCGTCTGAGCTCTGTCTTAAAATGTTATGTCATGGCATGTCAGAAAACAAATTGAATTTCATGGGTGTTCATTTTTTTGCGCGGAACCCTAATTCTTTTACCTATTCTATTTTTGCCTGTTTTCTCGATCTGTCAAGGGCATTCGATCTCGTATGTTACGATGTTTTGTGGCGTAAACTGGAATGTGAGACTACGATACCACCTGAAATAGTGTCAATATTCAAGTACTGGTATAGTAGTCAAAGCAATAGCGTGAAGTGGGTTGGGTCGCACTCGGACGTGTATCGGTTGGAGTGCGGGGTGAGGCAGGGGGGGCTCAGCTCACCCAGGCTCTTCAACCTATACACGAGCTCAGCAGCACCAAAGTCGGATGTCATATTGACGGGGTGTGCATTAACAATATTAGTTATGCTGACGATATGGTGTTGCTGAGCCCATTGATCGGTGCTCTGAGGCGACTGTTCGCTATATGCGAAGAATATGCGGTGACTCATGGGCTCAGATATAACGCCTTCAAGAGCGAACTAATGGCTTTTAAAGCAGGCAGTGCGACATATTCATGTGTTCCTCATGTCGCACTGGGTGGATAAATATAAGGATCTGGGCCACTGGGTCACTGAAGATCTAAAAGACAATTGCGACATTGAAAGGGAACATAGTTCGCTGGCTGTCCGTTGTAACATGCTGGCCCGCAAGTTTGCGCGATGTACGAAACCAGTTAAAGTTACGCTATTTAAAGCTTACTGTCAGTCCTTCTACACGTGCAGCCTGTGGGTCAACTTCACTCAGCGGGCATACAGCGACCTACGCGTTCAATATAATAATGCACTGAGAGTACTGTTGCGGCTGCCCGTGGCGTTGTAGTGCGTCAGGGATGTTTGCGGATAATAATATTATTGGTTTTGCCGCCATTATTAGCAGTAGATGCGCATCCCTGATGACGCGTGTTGGCGAAGGCACCAACAGTATTCTCAGTGTGTTCGCAGATCGGTGGGATTCCCCGATGTTGCGGAGGTGGATGCAGCTCCACGCTGAGTTTTAATTGTGTGTACATTTGTGTCTGTAACCTACTAACACTAGAAGTTAAGTAAAATTGTTACTAACCCTATGGACTCCTGTCTGAAATAAAAGTTTTCTATTCTATTCTTTTACTCGCTAATAAGTATAGCACGTTCTAACAAACAAACTCTTTAGCTTTATTTTTAGTATTTGTATAGATTGCCACTATTTTGCTGTCTAGTACACGTACCCAACAAACAGGATATGTTTGACGAAACGGACAGCGGTTATTTCAAACAAAGTGTGGTCCTAAATGGCTGGTGTACCAAGAATTTTTGTTTAAATATTAATTGTATATAAACGAGCTGGTATTACGGGCTGGTGGAAACCAGCCCGCAATTCCACGTCAATGCGCGTGTGCACGAGGACATTCTAACTAAACATGTTTTCGAATTCCAGAAACTTTTCATCCTGTTAATTCGCGTTTTATATTCTAATTTGGACCCAGACTTCCACACGTATTTGTGTTTGAATCCACAAACAAACAGAAACCGTTTCTGCGCTGTTTGGCAACCTTTTTCGTGCCTTTTTTTGCCAACTTACCCAAACCTGTTGGGGAAATTAACTAAACACCTACGCGCCTATCTTCATTGGTTTAGGGTCAGGGATTCTTAACCTTTTAACATACAGTGCCACCAAAAGTTAGTGGACATTTTTCTACTTAAGCTGCATTACCACATTATGGTGTGTGTTATACATAGTAATGTTATAGGTACAAACATTTGAAACTAAAATTTTAAATCATAATTCGTTACAGCTGAAGTCAAATCAAATCAAAATATTTTATTTCACATAAACTAATATGGGCACTTATGAAACGTCAGAAGCTAGGTGTACGGTTCCAATTGGTTATTTCCTATGGAGAAGAGCCGGCAAGAAGCTCCACGGTTACTCTTTTAAAAATAATTGGCTTTTATAATCTTTTCAAATTACAGTAGGTCCTGTCAACAAGTACCAGGTTAGTCGAACAATGTCAACTAACTTTTGAAGGGCACTGTATGTGCCTCCCCCAACTTTCTGAAAAAACCACTGCGCCCCTTGGCTTGTTAGTTGACTTCATTTGTTTACAAACAGGATACAGGTCACAGCTGCTTCCTTGGGATTGTTGTCATCAAGACATTTTTCTAATACCAAGAACGCCAGTTTAATTAAACTTTAAGACTAGTTAGAATTTACTTAGAGTAAGATATTATTAGCAAACTTTATACCTAAAATTAAACAGGATTGCTATTTACTTTGGAAGGAATATATTTTAATAAAAGATCACGAAATAAAGGAATCTGGTACAAAACGATCCAGCCGCATCCCTTGAAATCACCGTGGATAGATAACAAGTTGTTGAACAAATGTGACACTGTTATTGCACTAAGGCTTCGTTCCGGACACATTCCGTGTAATAAGTTCTTATACGTAATGGCAAAATAAACAACAGATGTGTGATTTTTGTAATAATTCCATTAATGATGTTTATCACATATTAGCCGAGTGTGTCCGCAACGCAGAATTTAGATACAGATTAGATTGTAGGCATAAAGAAATAGGTTACTGCAACAGTGTTCTGGCTGCGCCACTTTCTGACGCAGCTAGAGCACTTTACAGACTAGCTATGCTAAGATATAATTAAAGATAAGAATACTAAGTTAAGTTAAGAAAACTAACGGGCAGCATAATCGCATGTGCGACAAAGCCCTTTTTCTAGAATAAAAAGATAAATAAAAATACCTGTACAGTTGTACAGTTTATATTTGGAGCAGCCATGCACCCTTCTACGCCACTTTACGCCCCACAAGTAGGGCGCGCCCCACTGGTTGGGAATCCATAGTTTAGGGTATTTTGTGTCCAAGAGCAGTGATGGTCCAGTGGTAAGGGCTTCCACACATAAACACGATACGACGTCGCGTCGTACAATGCCAATGTCAGACAATGCCATTACGTTGTGATCTCGCCTTCAAGCATATACAAGACAGCATGATACATGCCAAGTCTGTCACTAGCAGCCGTCCGGACAATCGTTGACGGTCACCATCTAACAATGAATGGTGGCACCTTTGTTATGTAAATCGAAGGATATTACGACGCGACGTCGTATCGTGTTTATGTGTGGGAGCCCTTACGGCCCCGAATTACGTGGTCGTGAGTCGTGGTAGTGGTCGTGGTCGTGGGTTCGATCGCAGACAGGCGCTTTACTTTGTGTACTTTATTCCATCACCACTAACTGCTCTAAAAACGGTGAAGTAAACCACCATCAGGAAACCGGCATGTCCTATAATCAAAAATTCGAAGACATGTGACATCTACCAACCGGCACTGAGCCGTTCACTCTACGAGCCCCAAGTGGAGCGCGCCCCACCAGTTTTGGCGCATATTAATTAGATACAATACGATGATTTATACAGAACAAACCTTTAGGGTGTGTCTTTCAGTCATGGAACTATTTTATAAAGACGCCATTTCTTTACCTTTCAGAGTGGACATGTTCATTAGACAAACCTGGAGTGAGAGTCGGTTGCAGCTACCTGAGGATATCTTCGAAGAGGGAGACGACCATGTGACCCTGCCACCAGAGTTCTTCGACAACCTGTGGCATCCTGACCCGTACTTCTTAAACTCCAAGGTCACAGGTAAATACTTTTGTGATATTGAGTAGCAAAGATAATATATAAATAATTGAAACTATAAAAACAAAGTACGATTTTGAACATAATATTTTTTTTCTTTGAAGAAACTGTCTAGGTTGTATGTTTTTTTAACAAAATATGGTTTATAAAAAGTCTTGAAACTATGTACTTACCTACGCTTCATCGGTAAATTTTTTTTCGGTAGCTCTCTTTTACTTCGATATAATTCATTCTTAAACACAGTTCGTTTGCTTCAAAACTGTTTTGAATTCAAGGTTCTTGTAAAAACGAGTTTTTTTATATTATATAAATCATGTACTTAATAAAATTAATAATTCGTCCTGACTAGTAACTGAAAGATTCCTTCTAGTAGAAATATTTTAGAAAAAATACTATTTTGTTCTACTTAAAAATTGAATCCCTTCTTAAATAGTTTTTAAATACGGTTATTACGAGAAAGAAGAAAAAGTAAATAAAATTCTCGTTTGTAGTGTACAGCTGGTATCAAAAGTAAGTGTTTCAAATATCTTTTTCAGCATAATTATTATTAAATATTTTCAGGATAATGATTGACACCTACGATAGTTAATTTTAAAATTAAATACTTTTGCTGTTGTCTGTACCTCTTTTACAGTAAATGTTAATAATGTAATCTAAGCTAAGCGTCAGATTTAATAGTACGAATTTATATACAGGGAAAATTATTATTAAATTGAGATGATGTTCGAAAATTCCTGACATTTTTTTGTGATAAATATGACAAGACCCGTTCTCCTAAAGTAAGTATTTATGAGTGATTCAGTAAAAAAATAACAAAAGGGACGTTTTGGAAAAACAGCAAAATGTTATCGTAGGATTTATTGAACTGTAAAATCGAAATTAATTTTAATTATATTGATGTTGCATTATAGACATACTTTTTATATAATATATTTTATG
This sequence comes from Apamea anceps, assembly GCA_951799955.1. Classification (NCBI taxonomy): domain Eukaryota; kingdom Metazoa; phylum Arthropoda; class Insecta; order Lepidoptera; family Noctuidae; genus Apamea; species Apamea anceps. Next base: position 3,219,816 of record OX637508.1, on the reverse strand, counting down.
TGTTGCCTTCATTTTATGAAGAAAATCTTGATACTTTTAAAGTTTTAACCCTTAACTGCTGCTACCAGACTGGTTGTTCACCTAAGCTATCCCAAAAATGTATCAAATATTTGACAAGTTATTATATTCACTAACTTATCTTCCAAGTTAATTTATCTAACTTTTAACTAAATATGCTTAAGTCTAACAAAGTTTTGCTTTTTAGGAGGTGCAATGCATTACAAACCACGGTCTCCCGGTAATATGAAAGTTTAATCAAAGCTCCTTTGTCACAAAAGCCCGTTGTACATGCTATTTAAAGTTATGTTAGTTTCTTAGACAATCTTTTTGTTTTTGAAGTAACAAAGGATTTATCTTTTGTTTGTAAATACCTACATACAAGATACATTTTATTTGTTGTTTCTATGATACAAAAGTTGCCATCTTTTATACTTATCTAATTAATGTTGTATTATATACTAGGTAAAGTCCTATTCAAATAAAGATTAGCAAATTTGGAATTCGGATACCGGCATGACAGAAAAAAATCTAGTGTATAGTGTGTGGGTGAGTGTGTATAGTTTGTGGGTGAGCGTGTGTAGTCTGGTGTATGGGAGGGTGTGTGTTGTATGTGGATGAGTGTGTGTCTGTATTAGGGTCGAATGTCAGTTTTTCTACATAGGATTAGACAAACATCTGTGTATGGTAGAAACATAATTTGAGAACGAACGTTAATTCCCATTAAAACAAAATGAATTGAAAGTTGAAGTCATTGAAATTTTGAAACGCTTATCGTTTTGATGAACCTTGCATATTTTCCCTCAAAACTTCCGCAGTTTAACAACACACAGTTTACTTGGGAAAATTAGCGTGATTCCACGAAATACGAACATACCTAACAAACAGATATTGGAGCTCACGGAATGTGTACAAATTGCGTTGTAGCTCGTGCATTCGTTCAGTAATATGATAACACATTTCTCACTTTTTTACTGAGGTATTTTTCATCTCTATAAATGAAACTGGTATTTTGTTATGCCGTTTGTAGGGTTAGTATACAATGTTGTTATACAGTCACACTACAGTTGAGGCAACTTGTGAGTTATTTCGTCCATTAAGAAGGATATCGGAATGAAAATACGCTCGTCTTGATACTTTTCTGTAAATACAGGGTGGCAGGGACATCGACGAGTAAACTGTAACCATTAATTCAGCACATGCTTCTAGACTCCCTAGAGTAGATTTTGTTTGTCGCTTACCAAAAAAAAGCTGCTGTTTCATTGAATAGTGCCTACGTGGTCAAAATATACTGAACAGCAAAATTTTTTTGCATAATTCATGGTTACAGTTTGCACGTCGACATCCCTGCCTGCCTGCTGTATATGGAGCATTCACTAAACCTCTGAAATCAATTTTGATTTTACCTAATATTAAAGTAATTACGTTGATGATTTCATGGAGATTTTTGACAACAGTGTGATAATTTAAAATAAGAAATGATGGCAACTTTTTATTTATTTTCTCATTCCAAAATCTTTGCTCTATCTGTGAGTATATTGTAAATACGTTGAAAGGGTTTTTGTTAAGCCAGATAGTTATGTAAAAAAAATACTTATTTTGTATTAAATAAATAATGTGTGACATGTACAGCGGGCTTTTAAATCACTTTGCAAAACAATGAATGCTTTTGTTCACTCACTGAGTTTTCACTTGCAAAATAATTTAGCTTAAGAATACCAATACGTTTGCTTGCCAACTATTTAGTTCTCAACACAAATGCATGTCAGAATGAGGACATAAACAGAAAGCGTAAGAAGAAACTAAATTGAAGGTCTTTAAAATAGAGGGAAAAACCACAACTGTTGGCATCGTAAAAGTTTTTGCGATATTATTAGTGCCCTGTCAAGTTATTAACTGTTTTGCATGTTTTTTTCCCTATCTTTGTATTTATTATTCACCTTACGTCGTAAATTTCCACACAACTTTTGTATTAAACTAACTTGACCTAGCGTGACATAAAGTTTCTTGCAAACTTTTGTCACTCATCCAATGAAATTAACTTTTACTGTTTCTTGAAACTTTTTCTGCAAACTACTTTCTTTTATGTAGTAGTAATATTTCAAGTATTTATTATATTGTGTAATTAATCTTTAAGTATAAATTATTTGAAAAAATCAACATAAAACAAATTTTATTTTTTAAAGTATATTATTTCAAGTATCAAAACACCATATAGTCACTTCTCTTTAGAGCTTAACTACAGAATCCCGAATACCGATCTTCAGAATCTAAGGTTAGCCGTCTAAGGGCTAACCTTAGATTCTGTAGTTAAGCTCAAAGTAATAAAATTTGACATTAGCGCATAATTTCGGCCTATCTTGTATGACCAGTAGATAGCAAATTTAATGACGGTCACAAGTTACGTCACTTTAACTTAATAGCTTAGGGCAGCTTTGGTGAACACTCGGTTGGAGCACTAATTATCACTGTATAGTCACTAATGATTATGTGAGCTTGGGCTTACCACGCTAGTTCGAAAATAAAAAGGTTTTTACTTTTTTACACGCATTTATAATGTTACTATCACAAATATTTATCTTATTTTATGTTAGGGTTAAAGAGATTTTTGGAACGAAGTTCTTTAACGCGGCTTGCGGGAGAAGAAAACTGGTAGAAATCGTCAGGTAATGAAAAAGCTTTATGCCCCCTCCATGCGACTTTTTCTCTAGAAAGAAAGAGAGAGAGACGGTTTCCAAAATGTTTCGTCATGGGTGTCGTTTTCATGGTTTGCGAGGGTGCTAAAGCGTGACATCGAAATGAACATCCAAGATAGCGGTTGCAAAAATTATAAAATGTTTTATCATGTGTCTCGTTTTCGTGGTTTTCGAGGGCGCTAATGCCGATAGTGAGGTCAAAATGAAAATTCAAAGTAGCAACAACTGCTTCCGAGCATCTAAAAACTTATACCAGATGGCTCTGTATTAAAAAGCGAATTAAATCCACATTTTCTCTCTCTGTGTCTCTTTCTATTATATACGGGTGTGTGTGTGCGAGTATCGCGTAAGGAACTTCGTTCCTGACGGGGTCATTTTGAAACGACCTAAGTAAGAATGGATCATGTCTAGTAAAAATATTAACCTGTCGGTGGTAAGTGGGCTGACTGCCCAAAGTCTGCCAGACATTAATTATTACCAATCGTAGAGTCTGATTTAATAAACCCAATAATTCAGAACTACATTATTGTTGACTTTGTCCGCCCTTTACAAGAAAAATAAAAAACCAGTAGATACGCAAACTGTAACCATGAATTCAGCATAATTGTTCTAAATTATTTTCGTCGGTTATAAAAAAAAGTATTAGTTGTTCCATACATTTTGATCGCGTAGATAATGCACTTTTCTATGAAATAACAGATTTATTTTAGGATAACTGACGAAAAATTTCTACTCTAGTTGGTCTAGGATCATATTTTGAATTTATGCACTGGTTATTTTTTTTCCTGTATTCTATATACCATAGGAATTTTAAAAAATTCGGCCTTATTCCTTGTCTAAATCATAAAGGAAACCTCTACGCAAAATTTGAGCTTTCTAGGTCCAAGGGCTTGGGATGGGCGTTGAGTGAGTGAGTCGGGACTTATCTTTATAAATATATATACAGGGTGACAGGGAAACTCGACTTATTCCTTGAAAGGGGTAATACTAGAGGTCATTAGCAACAAATTAAGTCCAGTCAAATAGGGGTCGAAACTGGGTGGATAAAAAATTAAAAATTTGCTATTTAAGACCTTTTATTTCTGATTATGTAAGTTTTGCAAGCATTTTTTTTTAAATGATCACTCTTTTTTCAACTTTCAGAAAAGTATCAATTAAATGTTTGGAGTTGAGTAGTTTTTTCTCATAATTAATTGTTTTTGGTAACAAGTCAGAAAATTAAAAAAAAATTGAAGAACCGACACAGCTCGGTAACCATCCAGTTTTGAACCCTAGTTAACTGGACTAAATTTGTTGCTAATGACCTCTAGTATAACGCCTTTCAGGTAGGGTTTAGTTTAGCACACGATTACTCGTAGTATCCTGAAAACTTGTGGTCATAGTGTTTGAAATGTAATTTCCAGGAAAAGAAAAAAACGTATTTTCACCTTCTCATCGCAAACACCTACTACCTACCAACCTTGGCACGTTTTGTGATGAAAGATATCTTACTACAAAAACTGGAGATTTTATTGGTAGGTATACCTACTGGTTGAGGTTAACATCTAAACACTTGTGACCTTATTACAAAACAAGGTTTATATTTCGACCTAGGTTTAATCGATCGAGCCATTTTTTTAAATTCGAACTTAATTCCGACAAAGTTAAAGTTCCTATTACAAAAACTGACGGCAGATCCGAGTTTAGGTTGGTATTTTTGCATTATAACTTTACGTTTTTCCGAATAAAGTTCAAAATACAATAAATGGCTCGAAGGTTTAGGCTAGGTCTAAAGTTTGAACTTGTTTTGTAATAAGACGGTTTAAGTTTATTTCGATTTAAATGAAAGTATTATGTTAACTATAATATCCAACTATTTGTACTAGGTACTAAATGTATCACTAATTACAAACGTACAGCATGCATATTTAAGAGTGTGGCACTGATCAACTTTCTCTATGGGACCAACATCGTAATTGCGAATAAATTATCAATTGTCCCATCCATACAAATCTTCAATACCAGCTTGACTCAAATGTATGGGACGGCTGATTATTTTTTCGCGATTATGATGTTGGTCCCATAGAGAAAGTTGTTCAGTTTGGTGGTCTGTACCACACCCTTAAATATGACTACACTTTTCTGATACATGCTGTATACTTATAGGTATAATAATATATATAAAACAAAATAAAATATAAAAGGAATACAACGTAAAGTTGAGGAAAGTTGCCTAGGACGAATGGGTAAATATAATAATAAACTCGAAATTGAATTAAAACTCAATTTAATTAAAACACAATTGTTTAGTAATAACAATTTCCTACGTTTTCCTCTTGTAGGATTAAAACTGCCGAACTCGTCGATTTATGGGATTCTAACTTATTTAAATGATTAAATTTGAATAACCAGTATTTAAACCAATGAACTCCATTTACATGGATGGTCAGTTTAATATAATATTACTCCAGAATACACAATTAAGAGTATTGCGAGATGCCTTAGTGGACTTATTAGCGCCTCGCAGTTTCATAGGCATAATCGCTGGTCCTGCGGGAATATCGGGATAAAAAGTATCCTATATGTTACTCTGATGTATAAGTTATATTACTGTAAAGTTTCATCAAAATTCGTCCGTGAATGTTTGTTACTTTTTCACGCAAAAACTACTTTTTGCGTGAAAAAGTAACAAACATTCATTCATCCATCCTCACAAACTTTCGCGTTTATAATATTAGTAGGAAGTAGGTTAAAAAGTACCTATGTAAAAAGGACACTAGCGCACAGAAGAGTTAAGAGTTAAATATTATAAAACGTATACTTTTTATTTAACCTCAGTGCATAAAGTTCAAAATATGCCAATTTGTGCGAGTTGCCTATAGAAAAAAATATATTATTTAAAAGTGACGATTCGTTTCATTCCAATTCGTTCGTATAGCCTCCTTAGTCACTCATAAATAAAACAAGAATCTATTAGAAGAATTTATGTTACCCAAAAAGGGATTGCAACAAGAGACAATTTAATTTAGAATCAATCTATGACCCATCGTACATAACACGGTAGCGTCGTGTAACGACCGCCATTGAAATACTAGTGCTTTGACATTCAGCGGGGTAATTGCGTAAAACACTATCAGTAGCAAAGATGTAGGATGTAAGTCCAACCTGGTAAAGTGGGGCTACCTTGACGAAACGGCAAAATCAAAATCAATCAAAATCAAAAGTCATTTATTCAAATTAGGCTGAGAATCAGCACTTTTCGAACGTCAAAATTACAAAAGACAGTCCCCCAAAAACGCCCGCCCTTCGCCACTTCCTAGTGCTATCGCTGGGAAGAAGAATTGGCGGAACAAAGTCCCCAGCAGCACAGCTGTCTGTTTAGTTAGAATATAGTTGCATGTATACAATACTAGGAATCTATGTTCAGTAATGAACATTACAAGAAGCTTAAATTATTTGCCATATTATGTCAGCTAGCCACGCCAATATACCAACAAATATAATAAAAACTATACGTACTCAAGCTAAAAAATAATTAATAAAAATAAAAACTCACTACCTAAATAAAAGCCTCCAGGCATAAAGGGCGTGACAGCTTACATATTTATGCATTGCTGGGTTCGTCACAGGCAGCAGGGTCTGATTGTGTAGCGATGTCACAAACCATACTGCCCTCTGTGTCTCTAAACATGTAGTCAAAGTGACCTCTGCGCTGTCACCGACAACGCCGTGGAAGTGGCAAAGTTTTGAGAAAACAACATTTAAAATACAATCGTGCCAGTGACATGAAGAAGAAGAAATAGCAATGGCTTTCATTTTGACAGTTCAACAACATTCATTGCGTTACTTACGTTGATGAGCTGACACATTTTTCGAACACATGTAGCAATGGAGTTGCAATATTCTTCAAAATAATTCAGAATGAGATTAATATGTCCCACGCAATTAGGGTCCTTCATTACATTTGTAACACGTTATTTTTGAGTAAGGTCGTGGTCGACACTGGGCCAAATGGTTGCACATTACACACATTTGGTACACCAAATAATCAACACCATTATCTTCATAACCAAAAGAAACTACCTACAGTCGAATCATAATTTGATACCCTTGGACTTTCCATATTGTGCTTGAGTACGCTTCGAGTTTCACGAAGTAGTGCTTAGTTGACTAACTAGAACTGGAAGCGTTTGTACTAAAATTTTACAGTACAAAGTTGGTGTCAGTTAGCACTTCTTGTCGTAGTTCCCTTGTTAAGGTCTTTATATTGCTGTGGTGACACTTATCTGAACTGGGAGGAATTATAAGTACCAGCACTTAGTTAGTAGCAGCAAGTTTTGTTGAATTTCTTTAATTAAATAGTGGCTACCATCTTTGAAGTTTATATTTAGGATGTACTTCCAACTAACCAAAAAGACACTTACACGCAATCACAAAAAGTGATAATTAGGGATGCTACATACTTGTTCGGGTCGGCACATTCGGTTCGACAGTTTTTGTTGAGCAAATGACGACCCGAAGCAATAATTAAGTATATCTATTCGGTTTTCATTCGGCTCCTGCCGATCGGCAAACTCCGTTCGGCATGTAATCCTCTCTGAAGCATGTTCGGCACGATTCCGGCTAAGCGGAACGACTTGTTCCCGAACGTACACAATATAATAATATTTAATCGCCAGACTGTGCCGACCCGAACAATAATGTGTAGCACACATTATTGATCAAATGCGAAGATTTAACTTATTATAACATTCACCATAACATTTAACAATAAAGCGACTAAAACTTTAGATTGTAAAAACGTTGAAAATGCACTTACAAATGAACACAATGAAATGTACAGACGCCAGCAGGTCAAGCTACCCGAAACTGAAAAATTTTCCCAATCAACCTTGAACCTTAAAACTTTAGCGATAAAGTTGAAAATCTATTAAATAAATTTGATAGACTGTAGTAGCTTGATGTGTTGTCATCTGTACACACAACGACATAATATAGCTAGACATTTCCAGTCTTAGCTGACCTCGCATTGTATACGGTTTTCGTACAATGAGAATTCGGCTTATAGTGGAAATGTATAGCTTGATATCTCGTCGTACGTACTTGACGCCACGTTTCTTCGTATTTACTTTAGCGGTAGCGAAGTAAGTTTTTAAGTAGTTTTCAGTTCTTAAGTTAGAGTTAAGTACAGAGTTATGTTTCTGAAGTGGTGGTGACGGAAAGCTTTCTACATAATGAAGATGAAAATCAATAAGAAATCTGCGGGGTAATTCCGTAACACACTATTAGTAGAAGTGGGTTTCATTTTGACAGTTCAACAACATTCATTGCGTTATTTACGTTGTTGAGCAGATACATTTTTCGAGCATATGAAGCAATGGATTAGTAGTATCCTTCAAAATGATTCTTATTCATTTGATAGTTTGCTACGCAATTAGACTGCTGTTTTGGGTAAATTTTTGAAAAGCCAACTTGCAGAACACTAAAACCCGCTTGTACCACAAATCACTAAACTTACTTAAAACATCGTTCTGTTGCATTTAATGGTTTGAAGATAGATCGCGCTTCTATAATATATTCCCTGTAAACTGAGAGGTCTGGCTCTTGTGAGTAACATTCATTGCGATATTTTGAGAACATATTAAGCAATGCATTAGCAATTTGCTTCAATATAATTCAGATTGTGATTAATAATATGCTACGCAATGTGGTGCAGGGTGATTTTAAAGTGTAGGTAAATAAATAAATCATTAAATTATATAATTATTATTACAAATCATCGTTCTCTTGCACTTTATCCCAATTTATTTGGGATGTGGCAACATATCTCACACATCAGGTTCAGTTGAAAACCAGCGCCAGGCACTATTGTCTGGCATTTTTGCTGAACTGGGCCTTTTTGGTGCAGCCGTGAGGCACACTTACCTGGCTAATTTCTTACATCGGTCTTTATACTTTCTATTTGTTTTTTTATTAGTTGCTATCTGATGTATGTATCTGGTGTATTGTGTATCTTTTAGTCTGTGCTAAATAAATATTTTTTCTTTCTTTCTTTCTTCCTTTTTATGTCTTCTTCTTTCATACTTCTCAATTAGTCGTCGTCTCGGTAGTCACACCCTTTCTAATCATATCATCTTTTACACACTCTTATAACTATCCATATTTATACTCAAAACTTTCCTCACAACATTTTCCTCATTTCTCGGCATCACATGCCCATGACAACCAATTTCCACAAATATCCAGCCACCAGTGCCATTTTCAAACTTTCTTTTATATTCATAACAAATAATATTATGTTACGAAGACAGAATGATGTTTAAAATTATGTTTAACGCGAAACGCATTGAATGAAATTTTTGTGTCAATAAACAATTTTTATTTTTTTATTTTATTTTTAATGATGTCTGATGCAAGCGGGCTTTTAGCTGGCCAGAATTTGCCAAGAGACCTAGGAGTTGTTCTTTGTTGATATTGACCCTTAAAAAAAAAATTGTTACACTTAATATTTTACAATATTTTTCAAAACAAAATTGTATATTTTTATAAATCATATATAACCCAGTTCATAGTTTACCTGTGTGTCAAATTTCGTAGAATTTTGCTCCACCTATTTGACAATGTAACACAAACACACAGAGATACTTTTACATTTATAATGGAAGTATGGGTGGTCAGGTAGTAGAATGTGTCCATCTAAAGTGTGCGCTTCAACATTCTTTTCAGAAATCGCGGAGCTGACGCACAAGTTTTCATCGGTGACGCTGTACAGGAACCAGACGGTCAGGTATTCGGCCAGGATGCATGCCATCATCGCCTGTCAGATGGAGTTCCAGCTGTACCCCATGGATATACAGTCCTGCCCTATTTATATTGAAAGCTGTAAGTTAAAATGTTATGCAAAAGTACTTAGTTTTAATTCCGCAATAACTGGAGCCAGGCTTGGATGCAGAACACAGCAGCACACTCCCCTCTCGGAAAAATATGCCATGCTGAATGCGTGATAATTATAAACCAACATGCAACCCGCACCTCGATTTCGCTTACTGTCATAATTTTTACAATAACTTTCACTATAAGTAGTTACAGTAAATAGTGGTACCTACCCATAATTATTATATCAGAGTAAAATAATTTCCTTTGTCTATCACATCGACCAAGACAGTAAATATTCATTCAGCGAGTTATTAGTAAGTATAAAATTTAAACGCCAAAAACATCTACAAAATACTTATCAGCCCCTGAAATGTTATTAATTATGTAATTGCTGTTAATTTGATATTCAAGCCATCCAAATCCATGTTTCAATTTAAGAAATTAATCGCAATCTTCAGTAAAAATGCCAGAAACATTTCGGGAATTGAATGAATGCACGAAGTTTGCGCTGATTCACAGATTCTCGTTCGGCGAGGGTCGAGGGTCAGCCAATTTAAGTTACTCAAATATGATAAAAGCATCTAAATAATTTCTGAACTGAAAATTCTCTTGTCAACGTATGTTTTAGTAACAATACTGAAAATCAACGCTATTGTTGGTGCATGTTTAGAAAAAAGAACTTAATGTTGCCACACCATAGCACAGTAATGCTGAATGATGACCCATTTACATGCGACTATGACGCATAAATATATTTTATTAATATTGTAGTAGCATGCACAACTAACAGGGGATTAGTTAAAACTTTTCTCATTGTTTATTATTCTTTGTGACTTTTTTTCTCCCTTGCATTGGCAAGTGGGTGACCTGCTATTATTTCTATTGCCTCGTTGGTTTGTCGCAAGAGCTACTGGTGAGCATGAGGTTCTGGGTTTGATTCCACGGTCGGGCAAAGTGGTTTTTCTCATTCTAGGAGTCTAGATTTGTGGCCAGTTGATGGCAAAAAGCTCGCCACCTGTTACATGGGACTTACACATAGCTGACGATGTGCGGGTGTACTATACTGCCCTGATAACAAAGAATTCAGTAATCGCCATTTTTGAAATTTTCACTTTTTTTCAGAAATGGCATCCCAAGAGGTTCATGTACAGACGCCAGCAGGTCACGCTACCCGAAACTGTCAAATTTTCCCAATCAACCTTGAACCGTAATGCTTCAAAGATAAAATTGAAAATCTATTAAAGAAATTTGACAGATTGTAGTAGCTTGATGTGCTGGCGTCTGTACATGAAAAAAATATATTTTCATAAAAAAATTCACTCGAAGTATGTTTTTTATGTAATGATTTTCGCCGTACTTGCATAATGCATCTTGCTCAGATGATAAGAAATATGTTTTATGCGTTTACTAGGAACCGCTATTTTGCGATTACTGCATTCTTAGTTATGACGGCAGCATAGGTAACTCTGCCAAAAACCCTTCGGGCAGACAAGGCGTGAGGTTATGTTATGTACTTACAGTAATGATCACACTAGGCGGTGAACGAGTCAACCTCTCCTCTGGATGCCTCGAGGAGGGGCGAAACACTTGTCGAGTATAGGTTTGGGTTGCATGTTGCACTAAAATTATCACACCTATGTGCATACGTTTGACGGTGAGAGTTGTGAGTAAACAGATTTTACTCTATATAACCTTATCTATTTCTTTGTAGTTTCATACAGCAATCAAAAAGTGCGGTTTCGTTGGAGTGAAGCAGGCGTCACCATCAATCCTGAGCTGAAGTTGCTACAGTACCACATCGGAGAACCGCTAAGACTGGAAGAAACTAATGGATACATGATCGACAAAGATGGTGAGATGATTTATATGTTGACTTCACAATTTTAAATTGTTTACTTACTTATTTGTTTAAAAACTATAGCTTTTGCTCGCGGGTTGCCTCGCATGGATGTTGGAAAATAACCCACGGGAACATACTACCTGGATTAAAAGTATCTATGTTTTAATCCAGTTTATAAACTATAATATCCAAATTCGTTCAGACGTTTGTTGCTTACAAATGTCTGAATGGATTGGGATGCAATTTCCGGAACATACTGATAAACAGAAAAATGGAAAAAAAAACTAAAATGTATATTTTTGGCACCTTGTTTACAAAAATATTCATAAACAGTTTTGACTTCGTTACTATCTTATTATTATGACGTATAGATTTAAAATAGCTCAGCCACATAAGGCGTACATAGCGTTCACCACAATAATATTTTGTAATATTATATAATAACTAGCTGCGCCCCGCGGTTTCACCCGCATAAGTTTCGATAACGTGAGAATATCGGGATAAAAAGTATCCTATATGTTAATCCTGGTTATAAACCATCTGTGTGCCAAATGTCATCCAAATCCCTTGAGTAGTTTTTGCGTGAAAGAGTAACAAACATCCATCCATCCATCCTTCCATCCATCCGTCCATACAAACTTTCTCGTTTATAATATTAGTAGGATATATATAAACTGGACCATAGATAGAAACATTAACCTCAACATGTGTAACCTCTAATTAAATAGATGGCATGCCTCCGAACAACGTAGTTTCAACCAGGATATGACAGTAATCCTAATTTTTTTTTTAACCCTTTCTTTCCCGCTGCTGGGCAAAGGTATCCCCAATGAGTGCATCTGTGTCTGCGTACACACTTGTGCACTATAATATCTCCCGCGCCGAAGGCTGGTTTCCGCTGAGATCCGGTCTGCAGGACTAGCTATATTATCTGTCACACAGTCCTCACGTGGTTTCTTTTGATCTGACTATATTCTTATAGCCATTGGCGCCGATTCCCTTGTTCACAAACTAAAATAAATTTACTTTTTCTTTCTATTTCATTAAGAAAAGGACAGGAGATAAAATATTAGTTCAGTCCTGCCAAATTAGTCAGCGACAGACGTATTTTTAGTAGCCATGTTTTTAATCACGTCTAAACTGTCTATGGAGCATCTTAATTTGACAAGACTAAACTAAAATTTATCTTTTGTCCTTTTCCATGCTCTGTGGTCCTTTTCTTAATGAAATAGAAAGAAGAAGATGCACTGAACTTAAAAGTTTAGTTTGTGGACAAGGGAATCGGCGCCATTGACATTAATTTTCAAATAACTGTTATTTTCCTCTATTTCGACACTTGATCATGTCAAAATACCGTCTTATTGCCAAAGTTACTTTGATGATTTCCTTTTGACGTGGCCCATTCAGTGCCAAGTCATTTTCCTTAAGCGTATCGGCGACATCAACAACACAACAGTTTCTGTGTGTTATCCTCAGAATCACTTAGACTTATTGCGTGCAATGGAGGTATCATAAAATTTTTCCTTATTTTGACAGCCTTTTACGTCTCATGGAAACTCTTTTGTAGATTTGACGCCCTATGCACGACCGCGTGACGTAAACGTAACGTAAATTAGAAACGAATTTTGTATCGAAAAAAGAAAAAGTATTTATTGCGACTCCTACACACGGCTACACATCAAGCTATACATTTCCAGTTTTAGCTGATCTCCCATTGTATAAGTTTATCGTACAATCAGAAGTCAGCTTATACTGGCTATGTACAGCTTGACGTGTAGCCGTGCTTACAGGAAGATCTCAAATTAACTAAACACAGTCAAAAATAAAAAACTAAGTTATATATAAAAAAAGTAACAAAAATAAAAATGAAACAGAAAGTCCTGTCATCTGTTAGGAAGCCTTATTCAGGTCAGTAACAATGGAAAAAGTAATTGTGTCTCATTATTAGTAACAGTTGAGCTCATACGAGGCCAAAAGAAAAAATCACCGAAAATACAACTTTTCTAATCTACACTTTTATCTACTTAACTAGCGTCTGACCGCGACTTCGGCGACGTGAAATTTATCATTCCTTCGACCCACCGCGTCGCATCGCATCGCGTGCCCGCGCTATTAGGTACTTAATTTTCACTTCAGAGTTCTTTCTGAATTTTCTTCTTTTTCCTTGGCTCCGTAGGATCCTAGCGTGATGTGAAGCTGCGAGCGTATGTGTGCCTTCCTCAAGAACTGGTCTATCAAAAGCAAAAAGATTTTTTTAATCCGACTGGTATTTTCAGAGATTAGCGCGTTTGATCAAACGCGCGTTCGGAATTTGTTAATACTCCTTTTACTCAATCTATATCTATATATAGATTGAGTAAAAGGCTTACTAAGCATATCAAGTCTAATTTCAATAAAACCTTTTCACGTATATTCGAACAAATTTCAATGCGAAATAAAATTACTATCCAATTGCATTTCGGTTTAAATTGCGACAAGCACAAATAGTATCACCCATCAAATAGAATCTTAAAACTGTAAATATTCCCCTTAGGGGTGAAACGGTCGCTAATTAATGATTAGCGACGGTTTAACCAAATATTGTGTGCGTCTCTTAACTTTAATCAACGTTTATAAATAAACCCCCAAATTTGCAAAACGAAACCAATTTTAAAATCTTTAGAATTTACATAATGTTTACTCGGCGCGTTCGTGCTAGGCCCACAGACGTCAAAATGTCGAACAACGAAATGTTTTTTGTAACTCGTGACTAAATGTAATAAAAGTAGGTATAAGATTAATGTTACCAGCTACATCTCAGAGAAATTGTTGGGATGAAATATTAAATGGGCATATCACACCAGGCGTATAAAGAATTTATCACTCAAATGCTTCTTTTCTTTTATTAAACTTTTCTAATCTACGCATTTATGTACTTAATTATTTAGAGTGAATGGGATATTAAAGATCTGCTTATCAAATCCAATTTAAGTAAAACTTCAAAGATCTTGACATCTTTTAGTTTCAAAGATCTTGACATTTCATTTATTTAACAAACATTCCAACATACTTATATGTAATCTCACGCCTTCTTCCCACGGGGGTGGCGGAAACTTCAGAACGCTGCCTGCTGCAATCCTTACATACTCCTTTTGCCTCGTTTACCACCATACATCTGAGGGGCAATTTTCGTAATTTTAAGAACGTTCACAATCTGGAGGCCAATTCTCGAAATTTAAAATGTTCAAAATCTAGTCGCAGTCTCATCTCAGCGACAAACAAATGTCAATAAAACTTGTCAAAATGTAGGGAAATTAGAAGTATTTTTTGACAAATTGAGACTGAGATCAGACTGTGAACGGTCTTAAAATTACGAGAATTGCCCCTCTGATCTCAGTCTCAATCTGTCAAAAACACCTCTCAAATCACTACATTTTTGAAAAAAAATTGACATTGTTTGTCGCTGAGATGAGATCGCAACTAGATTTTGAATGTTTTTAATTACGGGAATTGGCCTTCTGCACCCTAATTACGTAACACACAATTAATCGGAATCGGTTTCATTTTGACAGTTCAACAACATTCATTGCGTTATTTACGTGTTGAGCAGACAAATTTTTCGAACTTATGAAGCAATGGATTAGCAATTTGCTTCAAAATGATTCAGATTTCGATTGATCGTGCGTTACGCAATTAGGGTTCAGGTCATACACGCACGCCGGTAGCAAGTGCTATGCATTATCTGACCTTTCTTAAGAACATCAAAAATAAGGTCACTGTATTATCCTCCCAGGGCGTCCCCTCCCGGCAGCCTTATTATTTAAGTAATAAAAAAATCACAAAAAACTCAATCATTTTTAAGTCCCATTCATAAACTCCATTCCCAACGTGCACGGTGCCCGCGTGGTAGATTATGGTCCGCTCTCTCTCACAGAGAGAAGGCCAATGTCCCAGCAGTGGGAACGCTAAAGTCTGGCTAATCTATTCATTTTATAATTACAGCAACTACCATTTTGTTTTCAGGTAACTACTCAAGATTAGTAGTTTACTTCAGATTCGAGCGTCAGATCGGCCACCACTTGATTCAAACCTTCGCTCCGTCCTCCTTGGTGGTGATGTTGTCCTGGTTCAGTTTCTGGCTCGATCTGGATGCTATTCCTGGGAGGGTGACTCTCCTGGTCACTTGCATGTTGACACTTGTCACCATGTTTACGGGATTAAGAGCTGATATTCCACCTGTGGCTTATGTTAAGGTAATTAGTGCAGTTTGTACATATAGTTGTTACATTTCCTCATACAAAGCAGTGGTGGCGCAGTAGAAACGGTCGCGACTTACGAGTTATAGGTCAAAGGTTCGAACCCAGACAGGCATTTTACTTTGTTCAATTATGTCATCACTACCAAATCGGTTAAGGAAAATATCGTAAGGACTTAAATGTCCTAGAACTAAAACATTGAAGACATGTGACATCCACCAACCCACACTAAAATAAAGAGACTCTCTCTCACGAAGAGTAGGCCTGTGTCCCAGCAGGGGAAACATTATACGCTGATTATGTTTATGCTTATGACAAACGTAAAAGTCACATGACGCGCTTGGCAAATGCCAAGACTATATCTACTATCAAAACGTAAAATGCTTGAAAAGGCGAAAATCGTAGTAATAAAGTTTCTTCTTCGTTATTCAGCTGAAACTACATTTGGGAACGAGATAACTTCTTGGTAACTTCTTAACAAATCAGAAGTACATGTTCTCAACACTGACTTTGAACAAAACACGTCCTGTACTTAATTACAATTTACTTAATTTTAAAACGGTGTCTTTCTAAATAATTGGGGCTTGTGGCTAAGTAATAACAGCCGCACGGATCGCTCGATCAGGTTAAGCTACGCTTGCCGCGGTTGCTCCGTGCATGAGTGACCATCTTTACATACCAAGACCCGTCCGTGCCTCGGAAAGCACGTTAAGCCGTTGGTCCCGGCTGTCATTCGTGGATCTTTGACAGTCGTTATGGGTCGTCAGAAGCCCGAAAGTCTGACAACCAGTCTTACCAAAGGATTCGTATTACCCATTAACTGGATTGTGGAGGTCAAATAGGCCATCACTCTATGTAAAATACTGGTACTCAGCTGCATCCAGTTAGACTGGAAGCCGACCTCAACATAGTTGGGAAAAGGCTAGGCAGATGATGATGTCTTTCTAAATAATTAATATTGAAGTACCTGTAACTATATTTCAATTGGCATTGTTGCTTCATAATAATTCAGGGCAATGTCCTGAAAATAAAATTCGACAAGAGATTTAAGATCTATGTAGATATCAGGATAATTAAGGAACAGGAATATTTGGAATGAAATATTCACTAAATTGGAAATAATGATATTATGCCTCCTAAGATACAAAGAAAGTACCTACTCATTCTATATTATTTCAAATAGAATTTCCTTTGATCCAGAACACGTTTAATTATATTACATTAACTTAGTCCAATTAAGTATAATGTCAACTCCTACAAGTGGCTTTTGTTGGCAAGATTTTAATTCAGTTTTGTTACAGTTGAAATGGCAATCATGCCATTTGGTTTAAAAAATGCTTATTCGTTCCTAAATATTTCTTAATTTTCTTCTTTTCGTTCATCCTACAGGCATTGGATCTATGGATGGCTGGCTGCATGATGTTCGTGTTTGCTGCGCTGGGGGAGTTCGTTGTCGTAAAGGTCTTAGACAAGCAGTACCAGATGAACAAGACTAAGGCCCAGGAGTCTATGCCCAGAATCATTCCGGTGGTAAATATTATCTTCTTGCTGCATCAAAGTTTCTCACTGTCAAGAATTTAAGGAGATCTTTGAGAGTCTAAATATTTAAAACAATGGGCCTAGCACGGATGTGCGAAGTAAACGTAAACGTCACGTAAATTTGAACGATTTTAAAACTGATGATATTTGTTTCACACATAATATTTACTTATATTTTAAGACTTTATTCATATCTATGGGTGATGGGTGGTATCTTATTGTGTTTGTAGAAAAAAATTAAACCAAAATGCTACAGGATAGTTATGATTTTTATTCGTTCATCCTGACGCTTCAGAAACAGTAAGTTGAGATGAAAAGTAATTTCATTTACTTCCATTTGTATTCGATTCGGCCCCTCCCCATCCCCCTTAAGTACAGTGCCTAACTATTTACAATCTTGACACTTTGTCAGCTTGGAAAATCCCTTAAACCCCTAAACAAACAGCACTCCATGACCTCAATCACATCAACCAGTTCGAAATTGAATCAAGATTATTCAGACAAAGATGTTCCGTTATCTTTGGCAGCGTCTGAATGGAGAGAAGGGCTCGTGCGGGACTCTGGCGGCCTGGGAGGGAAGTCAAGTGAGGTGTCGGAAGGTGGACCTGACGTCACCGACCTCACCCGCTGCGGCCACGCCGGCTGTCCATCCCGCGCCGTCCGCTACGCATAATACTGCTCATCTGGTTGGCGTCGAACGACGGCAGAGTATATTACAGGTACTTTTTGGGTTTTTAAATAAGTGATTAGTATTTTGGGTTCTTAGGCTTTAAGAGTAGGGAAAAACCAAAGAAACGATGGATGGACTGCGTCAATGATTTTATGGTTAGAAACGGGGTGACTACCGCGATGACGACTAATAGAGAAGTATGGAAGAAAAAGACATGTTGAACCGACCCCAAATAAATTGGGATAAGGGAGGTCTCAAAAAAAAAACAGTTGCAGAAGTTAGTCGACAGTACGAAATAAAAACAAAACGCTACGTCTCAAAATAATGCCTATCGTATTTGTACGCCTACGAGCCCAATATTTGAACAACATCATTATAATTCGGCACCAATGCTTGCTCTACAATATTAATTTGCACATGTTCTTATCAGGATAAGGAAGTATATCTTGACCGCTGTTCTAATTTCCCGTTATTAAATATTGTCAAATTAGACGCTTTTGAAAGGAACCTTGTAACAGTTAGGATTACACTGGCGTAAGCCCAACAGCCTGTTTCATTAATTTCCTTGCCCTACAACATAAATTGTTGGCATCACGCCCATAAACCATAAAGGGTTAGATAAAGGTACCTACAGGGCAGTCACCAAAGGAGATAAGTAACCAGGGTCGTAGGCTATAGTTGAAGTTTAGTAAGAAACCTATGGATGTTTTCGAATGAACTTTAGTTTGATAAATGAACTATTTGTTTTCTATTAATTAAATAAAATTTTATACTAAAACATCAATCCGTTTCTTACTAAACTCCAACTACATATATCCGACGACCCTGGTTACTTATCTCCTTTGGTGACCGTACATCCACATTGCGGCTGTTACCTATATCCTGTTATGGTGTTGTTCCTTGTCCTTTTATTTGTATAAAAATTTTAGTATATTAGTCAGTGGCGCCGATTCCCTTGTTCACAAACTAAACAAAATTTAAGTTCAATGCATCTTTTTCTTTCTATTTAATTTAGAAAAGGACAGAAGATAAATATTAGTTTCGTCCTGTCAAACTAGTCAGCGCCTGACGTAAATTGACGTATTTTTAGCAGCCATGTTTTTAATCACGTCTAATCTGTCTATGGAGTATCTTAATTTGACAGGAGTAAACTAATATTTTATCTTCTGTCCTTTTCTTAATGAAATAGAAAGAAAAAGATGCACAGAACTTAAATTTAGTTTAGTATATGAACAAGGGAATCAGGGCCAGCGTCAGAACAAATAAGACAGTTTGATATATTTTTACACAAAAACTGTAAAACAGTGATATTTATTCTTCAGAATAAAAAATCCTGACCATTAAAAAATCGTCCCTTGTTTTTTTTATATTATTCATGGTTATTTTTGACTATGTTTCTGCCTGAATGAAATGATGAATGGTTTTTTGTCCTTGCAGGTTGCCTGGTTAGACGCCGACACTGGTCAAGAGCGAGTGCTCTGGAGGGAAATCGACAAACTGTCCCGCGTTGTGTTCCCTGCCTTATTTCTCCTCTTCGTTACAATGTACTGGCCCGTTCTCCTCCTGAAAACGAAGACTTCTTCATAACAATTAGATTCCTTGAGTCATACTATCGCTGCCTGAGAAGCATTGTTCAAATTCAATGTGATAGAAAGGCCATATCAATGCCTAATCATGTCGATGTTAGCACAAATATCAATTATAAAGGGTTTGTATCGACAAGGTTATTAGGCATTTTGACTAAGTTCAAATATATTTTGGATTTTTGGAAGTGGGACTTGGTTTTAAAAGATTTAAGACGATTTATAACCGTAAAACATTTTGTTAATTCCACTAAAATCTTAAACCGAAACCTTTGTTGTATTTTATCATGAGCGAGACAATTTCCTGTGAGAAAGATGGTTATTTAAAAATATAAGATTCCCTTTATACATTTTAACTCAACAGGAAAATATGTAATTTTGACCAACCGTTTTAAATCCTTTTTTTTTTTTTTTGACTGTGACAGGAGTTTTTGCTGTATCAACGCAAAATTAAGAAAAATGGGATTTTAGTAGGGGAATGTACAGTACATTTTATTTAAAAAAAGGTGGTGGAATCTTGAGTGTAGATATAGCTATAAGTAGTCGCTTTAAAAGATTTTAAATATCAAAGATGATCGTACCAAAAAAATGCACAAAATAAAGTTAATATAGAAACATTTTGAATTTTAAAAGATGCTGGTTTTTATTTTTCAAAAAAATTATTTTGAAATGTGACAGTTTTGTTGTCATTTATTATAAATGAAGTTTAAAACTCGTAGTTATTTCATTGTTATTATAGACATAAGGTGCTCATAGATAAGCTATTTATTAGAGCATTCGTTATACACATGTTGTTGTTTTAAAGTCAAGTTGTAATCTGATTACAAACGAATCTACAGTTTATAGACATTTTTAATATTAAAAACACGTGTTTACACAATTATTCACTGAAGTGATCAACTTTGTAGACTTCTAAGGATTTTCGTTTTAAATTGAAGTTTAGTTTTGTTTCACATTTTATGAAAGTCAAACCAATGATGTTGCTA
This sequence comes from Apamea anceps, assembly GCA_951799955.1. Lineage (NCBI taxonomy): Eukaryota > Metazoa > Arthropoda > Insecta > Lepidoptera > Noctuidae > Apamea > Apamea anceps. The sequence goes on along the minus strand of OX637508.1, from coordinate 3,199,415 downwards.
GAATATACATACCTACTACATAAGACAGGGTTAAATTAAATTGGCTAGTTAAATTCCGTAGACAAAATAAGATTTTATGTTTTTTTGGGAGGTCAACGGCCGCTGGAAGTTTTGTAAGTTTTTTAGTTGAGAAAAATTGTTTTCTTAAGATGTATCGTGTTTAGACATCGATACGTCTGTGAAGTTTACACGAAAAAAAACTCTTACTTCAAGTGTCTACAATAAATGGGGTCGATGACCCCACAAAATCAAACATCAAATTAATTTATTTTTTGTTTTAACTTGTTTAGATAGATCTGCAAATTTAAGATAGCTAATTTAATTTAACCCTGTTTTAGCGAATCCAGAGAAGCTAATGAAAAAGGCCTATTAAAAAAAATTAAGGATTAATAACCTAAATAGAAAAAAAGTCTCTCGAAAATAGAAATTAACAATATCACAACAACGAAGTACGGTACCTGTTTTGTATATAAATATAAGTTAAACGTTTTTAAAATATTATGTTTATAACACGCCCATTTCTTTATTTATGTACGTTAGTGTACAACAGATTATACAATAATTAAACATAAATTATACACTACAATGCATACAATTGGCCTTATCGATCGGCACCCATATAATTTTAAAACAACAAAATAATAATAATATATATTAAAATATTATTAAATAAGGTGCTTACATGTCATCAGCGTCATTTATGAAATAGTGTCGCAATCATTATCAGCTTTAAACCATTGTGATAGCTTAATTATAATGACATTTTTATAATTAAAATTATATATTATTAATTTCGTTGGTCTAGAAGTAAACGATAGTAATGTAAAGTTTAGGTAGGTACTTTTTCACAATCTGCATTTCATTTGTTTTTTAAACTTGGGTACCTGTGCCCAACTCTTCGCGCAATACATGCGTGATGTGTGTGTTGTTTAGTAATTATTTCGTGATAAAATATACAGGAGAGCGTGGCCGCTGCAGGTTATTTCGATCGACGTCATCAGTCCAATGCCTTTTTTTTATGTTGCGCGGTGGAAATCCTCATGGACTTCCTCCATCGTGGGGGTGACAGAGGGGACTCTTACCGGCTAAAACCACCACGGTGTTCCCCCTCTGCCTATGACCGAGGGTGCGGGATTCGCATAAGCATTCACCGCTCCCCCGACAGGCCTGGACCCGCTGTTCCTCAGCGGGTCCCACCTCTCCGTGCGACCATTCCCACAATGGTCGCATCCGCTCTCGAGTGGCGCGCGTGGAACACTGCTGCGCCAACCTTGGGTCGGTCTAATGCTATTGGCATTAGACCGACCCAACCGGCTTATTATGGTTACAGGTATATTTATTTTTATATATAAATAATATAATAATAGAAGTATAGAAAGTTGTAGATAAGAGCAGTACAATAAAGAAAACTCTATCCTGTATATTTTATCATGAAATAACTGTTATGATAAGGTATTCCTTTAATTTTATTGCTGTGAAAATAAGGTTTTAAATAAACTTAGACCCTTCTTTTTTGGATGAGTACCTATCTACAAAAACAATATTTACACTATTTTATAAACTTGAAAAGGCTTGGAGGGTTTTAAGTTAGCAAGACATATAATTGATTGAAAAAACACGCTGTTACCTTTAATGATTAGGTTTTAAAAGTGTCATCTAATAAAAATACACAAAAATTATATTAAAATATGGTTTGTAGAGCATTTCGTGAGGGGTATTATAATATAGAAACCTAGGTATGTATGTATTATAATAGGAAAAAGTCCTATCTGTCCATTGTTGCAGTTATATTGTACAGTATATTATAATTATATAATAAATATATATTATTACGCTTTAGTGCTAAGGGTACAAGCTCAAACGTCACGGATGCCTTAACTGTTTGACGTTTTTATGCGCAAAATTATATTTAGGATATTTTTGTTCAACACTGAGGAAAATAAGTCATATTGATAAATGAATAAAAATGGTTTTGTCATTATTAATGTTTTCATTTTTAAGAGGGAGATAAAGTCATCTTTTGCGCTTGAGTCTTGCGTAAATATTATATTTTCAAGCACTAACATATAGCATCCACCTTTAACAAAACGTGCTTACTCCTTTCCAGCGGGGTAATTACGTTACACTAGCAGTAGTCATGGCTTTCATTTTTAACAACATTAATTTTTCGAACATACTTATAGGTACCTACGAGTAAGTCAATAGATTAGCAATATCCTTCAAAATGATTTAAATTGGCTGGAAAACGAAAAAAAATTATAATTTTAAGAAAAATGATAATTTTTTTACAGAACTTCAACACCAATCATTTAAATCTTCAACGCCAGCCCGATTTACATAATTCAGTGCCTCCAGCGCCTGACAAATAGTGAGAAGCAATTAGTTATGATCCGGCGAACTTTCAGGCATTGCGGCGATACCCCCGGGTGGCGTCAGTTACCCAGATAAAAGGCTATGCTTGATTTTCACGGATAATCAAATGGTTTTCAGAAGAAATATTTTTTTTTCAGTGTTTTTAAATAGAATTGTTAGCAGACTTGAGACTTCTTTAGATAAAAAAAAAAAACAAAATAAAATAAAGCGGTAAGTTGCAAATTCAATGTGCAAATAGGTAGGGTAGGTACATGTTTCTTCGGTTAAATTTGTACAAAAAACTTTGTGTTCATAGTGGTTTTAACGTGTAGTTTGATTAATTCATGAATAGATACATATTTTTTTTAATTGGTAAAACGTAACACATGTCAAACTCACAGATCTCATAAGGAACTTTAAACTTCGTTCCAAAACACAAATAGTGGATGCTGGCCGCACAGCTGCTGGACTAAAGTAAAATTGGGCTGGACACATTTCTCACTCAGCAGTAAGCAAAAATAACGACTCGGTGGATCCCAAATAGCAGGAAACGACTATCCGGACTGCCCAGAAAGAGATGTCGGGATTAGCAGAACTCCTTCTTAGTGGATCAGCTGACAATCGCAGTAGACCGGGAAGAGTGGAAAGAGGAAACAGGCCTTTCCCCTGCCGTGGGACAACACAGCTTATAATAAATAATAAAACGTAAACAACAGACAGAGACACTTTAGCATGTAGAATATTAGTATAGAGTATAGTTCAATCCACGCTCTTGATGTTGACGTTAGTCATCATAATGAATAATTCATTAAGAATCCTCAAAACTCATGTTGATAATATAAATTACGTATTTATCTAAAAGCATGTCAGGGCCGTCACACCGGTGGCCCATCACAATGGCTTCACACTTCATGCACTGCGCACAACCCACAGACTTGGTGGCTACGCTCAACAAACATTTAGATTAGTCTAGAACATTAGTACTTACTTTCCTTTAGAACTTCTGTTAAATGAACTGCAGGCAGGCGCAGACGGAGATGGTGTAATGAGCTGGACTCCTTTCATAAAGACCGGTCCTTGGCAGCTTTGGACAGAGAGGGGTAGAAAGAGAGAAGGAAGCCTTTGACGAGTAGTAAAATCTTACATACATGTATAATAATATATTTTTACCTACATCTAATAATGTTGTTAATGTAAATGTTTCATGCTGGATTATATTCGAACGCATTGTGAATTGTTACTGAATAAAAATTGAATTGAAAAAATATATTGAATAAAAACATTACGAAGATTAATGGGGGACTCGTGGCTAAATGATAACATCCGTACGAGTCAATCGAAGGTTAAGCTGCGCTTGCCGCGGTCTGATGGGTGACCATTCATTACAAATTTAATCCCCTCCTAGCCTCGGAAAACACGTTAAGCCGTTGGTCCCGGATGCCAGTTTAGATCTTTGACAATCGTTACGGTTATATATTATTAGTGTTCAATAACATTTTTGGGACCGCTAAATCGCTTGAGGTTCGATTAATTACGTGTACATGCCTTGTACATTTATCTCTGCCCAAATAACATTGATAGATTTACGAGCAAGTACCCGTAGGAATATTTACCTAAGAAAGCGAACTTTTAGACTTTAGATGGGTATAATTATGTACTGTACGAGTGTACACATATTATGCCTGCCAGCCACTTCGTCAAGAGTATCTATATATGCGGGCCTGCGGCCGGAAAGTAATGGGTAACTCACCGTCCAATCAGGACCAGGTCCGTGCCGGACGGCGCGTATGTGTTCCACGCGCGCCTCAAAGAGATGTCAGTACGAGTTACGGGGTCCGATAGGGTCGAAGCCTGCCAGGGTAGCGGAATCGTCCGAAAGGGTTACCGCTGCCCTGGAACATAAAGGGCTAAGGAAGGAACACGGGTGGGTTTTAGTCAGTAAGAGTCTGACACTTCCTTCCGCTTCACCCAGAGCGGGAGGGGTCATTTGATGATTTCCCATCCTCAAAAATAAAAAAAGAGTATCTGTATAATGCAGTTCTATTACTCGTATATCTTCGAAAAAAAAGTGTCAAGCCAGCTTAACTTTCTTCCGGCATTTGAGTGTTATGTCACAGTGTAATTTAATTTGGTAACACTGGTTGTCAGACTTTCGGGCTTCTGACGACCCGCAACGACTGTCAAAGATCCACGACTGACAGCCGGGACCAACGGTTTAACGTGCTTTCCGAGGCACGGAGGGGTCTCAGTATGTAAAGATGGTCACCCATCCACGGACCAACCACTGCAAGCGTAGCTTAACCTGATCGATCGCCCCGTGCGTCTGTTATTACTTAGCCACAAGCCCCTCACTGTAGTAGCTAAATGCAAACTGTGAAAGGTGACTAGATCACTATATAAACAAGGTAAAATTAAATTACTACTGTACCCTAGAATGTTATGGTCGTGAACCGTCACGGATGGTTAGTAGTTACGTCTGTTTTCTTATGTAAATTATCATAATATGCAGATCCGAGAATAATATAAAAAAAAACAAATGTAATCCGTTGTCCATCGTTCTATACCTTGGAATCAGTACAATAAGTGAGAAAGCTTATAATACGAGTTGGTAGGTAATGTATTATTGTAATCATCATTACGAATGATTACGTAATGTGTTATTGAACTCGCATAATTAAATCACCTTTAATTGTTCTCTTTTCTTGGCACTTCAAAACACGTCGTCCAGCGGAGTACCGCTGGACGACGTGTGTGTATTTAGTGGGGCTATGAACTACATGCATTATGAAATAGGCATTTTTGCACATAACGCAATGTTTAGTACATCAAAATCAATCTGCCTTAGCCTATTCAGCTTATTCAGCTGCCTGAATACTAGTATTTTACATGGAGCGACTACCTATCTGAACTCCACAAACCAGTTACTGGTAATACGATACCCCTTGGTAAGACCGGTTGTCAGATTTTCGGACTTCTGACGACCCGTAACGACCATCTATGTTGGGGTTCACTTCCAGGCTAACCGGATGCAGCTGAATACCAGTATTTTACATGGAGCATCTGCCTATCTAACCTCCAAAACCCAGTAACTGGGTAGCACGATACCTCTTGGTGAGACTGGTGATCAGACTTTTTGGGCCTCTGACTACCCTTTAACGACTGTCAAATATCTACGAATAACAGCCGAGGTCAACTCAAACTCAAATAATTTAATTCAACTAAACCAATTACAGGCACTTTTGAATTGTCAAAGGTTCGGTCAGTCAGAAAGATGAAGCTAGTTGCCCATTCCAAAGCGTAGGTACCTACGGAGAAGAACGGGCAAGAAACTCCATGGACTCCATGAATTGCTTAACGTACTTCCGACTCACTTCCCTTCGTGTCTCGGAACTACGTCTCGATATGTAATGGATGGTCACCCATCCACGAACCGGCAAGCATAGCCTTCAATTGGCTTGTGCCGCTGTTATCATTTAGCCTCAAGCTCCTTACAATGTGCAGTAACATCTGAGTAATAATAATAATGTTATCCCGACCGAATTTCGATCACGGCAACAAATCTCAACGGAGATTAGCCAAGCATGCAGGAGATATGAATAGTGGATGGTTTGTGCGCAAACACAGGTGTACTTCCTCATCCCTCACTCTCATAGTCCGAATGGACTGCAATCTGACACACGACCAACGGCTTTACATTTTTTTCGAGGCACGAGGGTATTACACCAACGACTACCAAACTCCGGGCTGCGACTGAGCAATTTCTAATGAGAAAACTAGAGAGCAGCCCAGAGGTAAAAGCCCCAACTTGCGAGTTGTAGCTCACGGGTTCGAACCCAAGCAAGCGCTTACTTTGTGTAAATAATCTCACCGCCACTGCAGGAAAAAAGGAACTGGCATGTCGTAGAACCAAAAATTCGAAGAAAATACATATAATTCGAAGACATGTGACACCATAATAGAACCGAGGAAAATTGTTGCTAAAAATAAATCTGAAACGTAGACAATACTTTTTTTTTATCTGACTATGAAATCTTTTTTATTTATAAATATTCTAAAATGATTGTTTGTAGAGAAAGGCTATGATTTTTTTTATGTTAAAAAAAAACAACCGACTTCCAAAAACGACACTACAAAGTGAAAAATAACTTTAATTTCGGAAGTCGGTGTCGTTGGGTTCGCATTTTCGTTGTTTGCCACCGACTTCCGAAATTAAAGTTATTTTTCACTTTGTAGTGTCGTTTTTGGAAGTCGGTTTTTTTTTTTTTTCTCAAAAAAGTTTTTATTTTTCACTTTTAAGTTGTAATTTTTACCAGTAATTTTGGTTTAAAAACCAAACTACTGAACCGTTTTTGATGAAATTTTTATGGGACTATTAAGGAAGTGTACCCTTTCCAACAAAAAAGAATTTTTCAAATCGGTTGGCAAGCGACGGAGTTATGCGCGAATAAACACAAAAAAAAATACAGACATCCGAATTGAGAACCTCCTCCTTTTTTAGAAGTCGGTTAAAAACATTCAAATGGGAGTATTTATATGTAGAACATGTGAGTGTCTTTTAGGGTCTGCGGGGTGGTTACCCCGCAGACCCTAAAAGGTAAAATCTCACATTTTCTATAAATACACAGTTACGTAACACACTATCAGTAGCAATACCTTTTATTTTGACAGTTTAACAACATTCATTTTCATTGCATTTTTAGCACCCTAATTGCGTAACACACGATCAATCGGAATTTGAATCATTTTGAAGCAAATTGCTAATCCATTGCTTCATAAGTTCGAAAAATATGTCTGCTCAACACGTAAACAACGCAATGAATGTTGTTGAACTGTCAAAATGAAACCGATTCCGATTAATCGAGTGTTACGCAATTAGGGTGCAGATTGTGATTGATTACACAATTAGGGAGCTGCTCAGACGTGCTACAGCCACGCTACTCCACAAATACGCTGTGGTTTGGCGTAACTAATGAACTGTATGAAATCCGTATCAAAGATGAACAACAACAACATCAACAATATTAACATCATTCCTTTTTTAGTAACCAGTAACGTCAACCCCATTTTTGTACCTAAATGGGGAAATATCCATAACCGCATCGTCGTAGTTTAAATATTCTTCCAATTTATGGGAGCCTATATAGTCCTTTTTCTTTTTTTACCGAAATATCCGAAACCAGGTGCGCTGGCGGCATGTATATAAAAATAAAATAAAAATTGTGCCCTCCGTTCTTTCGCAAACTTTTACATGAATTTCTTTTTCAGCGAATAGAAAAAGCTCATTGGAAAAGAAAACTTTTATCCTATGTGCTAATCCTGGTTATAAACTATCTGTGTGCCAAATTTCATCCAAATCTCGTCATTAGTTTTTGCGTGAAAGAGTAATAAACATCCATCCATCAACCCATACAAACTTTCGCGTTTATAATATTAGTAGGAGCTTTTTCCCGCGGCTCCGTAGAAATGATTTTTCGTGGTAACGTGCATCGAAGTTTTTGTTTGTTGGTTTTTTTTAGAAGTCAATTATTATCGCAGTGAAGGTCTATCCTGGTAACGTGCATCGAAGTGTAGTGGCTTCGCAGAGACGGTCTTTTGCAGTAACGTGTATCGCAATTTTGTAGCATTGTATTAGCATTTATCGATACTTTGTGCGTCAAAATTCTGTATTCTACTCTAAGTTATCTGGACAAGCTACTATGACTCACCTTTAGTTAACCAAAACAGAATACGAATGATTCTTTATAGGATAAACATAAACTATGATAATATTTATACTTCCTATTTCTGTCTTTCATTTTATTATGGAAATGTGGGAATTTTAATAAGTAAATGTATTAGAAAGTTTAAATTATTATTAGTCGATCGAGGGTATTTTAAGATATTTTCCGTTTCCTGCTTCGAAGTTAAGGCAAATGCGTATTGCTGATTCTAATGAATATAATACTGTAAAGCCATAATTGTTACGGTCGCCAATCATATTTTATTCAACATACAACCTGCCACTGACTTGCAAATTGCAAAAAACGTAAGTAAATGTGTTTGCGGGGACTACTTTAGCGCACCCTTAAAGGAAATTGGAATTTCCTACTTTCCTTTTCTAAGAACGTTTTTGTAAAATACATAATTACCTACCGATGAATACGGACAATACTATACTCATAAAATAAAGCTGAAGAATTTATTTTTTTGTTTGAACACGCTATCTTTGGAACTACCAGTTTTGGAAAAAAAAAAATTGTATTACATAGCTAGCTATTTACATAGACAGCTTTCAATGCCCTGCGGGTCCTCTACAATAATGGGTTTAGAATGCTGATGGGGTTGCCGCGATACTGTAGTGCATCGGGGATGTTTGCGAAGGCCAACACCGACTGCTGTAGGGCGATTGTGCGTAAGAGAGTGGCCTTCCTGATGTGTCGTGTGCGGGGCAGCCCCAATGGCCTTCTAAACACTATAACTGAGAAGGTGGAGTGTCCGATTGTAAGGCATTGGAATAAGGTGCATAGTTCTGGTGCTGTCATATTTAATGTTGGATAAATTAAAGTAATTAAATTAAATTAATGTCAGTTAAATAAATAGAATAAATTAATAAGTAGATTTAAGGTACTAACATAATGTTAAGCTGTACTAATCATTTTATATGGAGTTATGTTTTGAAGTATTATTATTATTATAGCCCAAATGTTGAGTAAGCTTATAGGCTGTTTAACACCATGCTATGTCCCTTAGGAGCCGAGAACTGTAGTAAATACTTCTGTTTAATCCTACAACAGAAAAATTTACAAGAAATGCAAACTAGTAGTCAACCGGTAACCACTGACCCAGACTAATTGGCATTCATTGCATCTGACTAAACAATGCTATATTATATTTTGGATTAATTTGCATAAGAAAACCATTATTTTTCACCATTCTAGAAGAAAATAGCTATTATTTCTCATAGCAGAAGCTAATTTACCTAAGTAGATTCTCTTTTGAAGAAGAATAGCTGTTTATAAGAAGTTAAGGAAAACTATTGCTAGCCCCTGCAAGAATATTTAACGTTTGCCAAGTAGCTTATTGAATACTTACCGTATTTATTAGCTTAAGGCTGCTTTTCACCAGAGATGTGCTATGCTGCGAGGATGTGAAAGCTAAGCTACGAAACTGTGCGACCGTTTCCACTAATGCTAAGCTGTGTAGCGGAGGGAGTAAGATGTGCTATAAAGCTAGCAAGCTAGCTGTGCGAGGAAGATGCTCAACTCGAGCAATGCGATGCATCGATAGTAGGGAAAGCACGGGGAGTACTCTGCTCTGCCCATAGCTACACCACTGGCGCATCCATAGCTCCCATCCATACACATATATGGAAGGATGCGTGCTATGGATGGGAGCTATGGATGCGTGAGTGGTGTAGCTATGTGCCCTACTATCGATACTCGCACAGCTATCTCGCGACAGCTCATCTTCAGCACATCTTACTCACTCCGCTACACAGCTTAAAATTGGTGAAAACGGTCACATAGTTTCGTAGCGTAACTTTCACATCCTCGCAGCATAGCTGCATAGCACATCTCTGGTGGTAAAGCAGCCTTAGGTACCTGGATTGTTGTTATGTTGAAAAAGCTTATAATAAAGCATAGCATAACATCACGCCCGTACTCTTCGAAGGGTTAGGCAGGTGTACAGTCACGAGCAAAAGTATGTATACACACGGTTTTATTCAAAAGCGGTTTCCTCCTTTATTTTTGAATGAAATTTTATGTTGTTACGAACATAGCATTTTCGAACCCATAGGTTTATGTAATGTGTCGTATTTCAACGTTGCATTCGTTATTTTACGAAAAAATTGCAATTTCAAGTTGCCAAGTGTTGACATATTGATGCTCGTGACTGTACATATAGGAGGGGTACACCACTGCCTCACATTTCTCCAGTTATGTTTAAGTCCCGTTTAATAGGGATCCCTATTGCCATCAACCCGGCACAAATCCTGATTCCAGACTGCTACTGAGAAATTCCACTTTTCTCTGGGTATGAAACCCAGGACCTCAGGCTCAGCAGTAGTGCCGGCGACTACAAGACCAACGGGGCAGTTACCATCCGTAATATCATAGGCATCGCAATTGCGTTGACATAGCAATGGCCTCACCCTATGCTATACCATTGCGATGTCATCGTGAAGTACCTTTTTAGGTAAACGAAAGAACTCATTGTTTTAATGAGTTTTTTCGTTTTTCTTTAATAATGCAGTCAACTGTTATAGAAGTAATTGAAACACGTGGATTTGTAAATGTGCTAAAACTTTAAAAAGTTCATGTGTGTTATTTATATCATAACCTGCTGACGATTTTAAAAGATCGCTTTAAAAACATGTTTTTAAAAATAAACTACATCTGAAATTGGATGCTCTGTATGTGATGGTACATACAGAGCATCTATATTATAAACGCGAAAGTTTGTATGGATGAATGGATGGATGGATGGATGTTTGTTACTTTTTCACGCAAAAACTACCAAACGGATTTCGATAAAATTTGGCACACGGATGGTTTATAACCAGGATTAACATATAGGATACTTTTTATCCCAATATTCCCACGGCATCGAAACTTATACGGGTGAAACAGCGGGGCGCAGCTAGTATTTTATATAGGCTTCTTAGCGATATCTAATAAGCCTATATTAAATATAATTATATTAAAATTATTTTTTTTAATTATCAACTTGTATAAAACATAGTAGGTAATAGATATTACTATATTTTATACAAGTTGTTAATTAAAATACCTACTGATTAATGCTGAATGGGTGTTGACCATTGCCTTGCCTTTGCATGGAATCGGATAAAAGTAAAAAAAAAGAAACAAACAACGGTTGACTACTGCCAAAGTTGAAGATCTGGTTTGGATTTCATTTGGTTGGGTTTTTCTGCCAGGAAATAAAAGTCAATGTAATTTGTAATAGTCTCGCCCTTTTTATTTTACAAAAATAATCATAGATTATCCGACCAATAACTCAAAACGGTGAAGAAAAACATCGTGAAGAAACCGGCATGTCCTAAAACCAAAAATTCGAAGACATGTGACATCTACCAACCCGCACTGGGCCCGCGTGGTGGATTACGGCCCACTCCCTCTCTCAGAGAGGAGGCCTGTGTCCCAGCAGCGGGAACATTATAGGCTGATTATATACTTTATGTACCAACTAACTAAAATATAACACTTTATTGCTGAACGCTAGCCGAGTTCTAGGGTTCAGCAATAAAGTGTTATATTTTATAAATTTTCCCTTCAAATCCGCAGAGTTAATACAGCCATGACCTGGTAACTTGGCAAACAGAACTGCATTCGGATTTCCCCTGTTCCAGCAACTTTGCGAGTCACTGAACCCATTCAAAGCCTTTCGACCGTCCTTATGAGCCAAATCATTGCCTATAAAAACTACCAGTGGACTTAGAGCTCCCATGCCGCTCTGGACACGTACGAAACGTTCGAGATTGACGGAAAAGTAGGTTGGAATTAAAGGTCAATGTAAACTGGTGTTGTAATTCTGCGTTCGCGCATTTGGCAACGCAAGCAGCGAGTGCAGTGTTGGTTCGGTCGTCGTGCGGATTGTACGTTATTGTCAAGTTAATGTTAGTGTTGACGTTTTCGCACAACTAATCGTGTCGAAAGTGATGTATGTGGAAAGGGCTAAGTGAAGGGATTTTTTGACAGTCACTGACCTGAGGTACGCAACATTTTTTGTTTGCTTAAGTTTTTTGTGATGCGTTATTTTTTTGTTTTGTGTTGATGTTTTTATTGATATCGAATTATTTTTGTGATTTTTCGCTTGATGCAGTACCTAATTAATTATTTAATTTATATTTTTTATCGTAGTATACATATAATTTATATGTGCATGCTACCAGAATGTTAATGAAGAAGGTTTGTTTACTTATTTTTTGTCCTGCGGGTAGTGCGGGTATTGTTGTTTTGCGTAACAATTGCGTGCAGTGAATATCGGTGCAGTTTGTAGGTTCGAAGTGAATCTGTCTTGGTTATCAACGATCGAAATAAATTGGTATATTTTTTGCGAGATGCGTGTGAAAAAGGTTTCGGTACCTACGGACTATGTATTTTTAACTTTTTTATTGATTCAATTGGCAAGAAGGTTTTTTATTATTGTTTGATTGGCTTTTTTTTTGTTTTGAAGAGTAGATAATTATTCTATACATTTATCTATTTTACTGGTAGTCACTATTGAATAACGATAGCTATACTGTGTACCTATTCAATCGAGTCAAGTGCGATTCGATTATTTAGATTCGCGTACGATTCTATAGACAAACTAAATGTGGAACATATCCGAGAAGATTTTGATAATGTTTATTGTGATTCTTATTTAAAAAATAAATTGGCTGACATCGGGAGTCCTAATTGTCGGATCGTCCCTGCATATTTTAATGAAAAATATAAACACTTTATTTATCTCGTGTTTATTAAGACGAAATAATTAATAGATATTATTTCGACATCATTATGAAAATAACATTAGTATCAGAAAAGATTGACTCCTGATAAAATATACGTAATTAAATGATCTTTATCCAGACAAATGACGATTTTTACTTTTTTTTCTGTTACACAGCGACTCAATTAAATATTGCGGAGACTTTTATTTTGAAATAAAGCCTGACAACTTGTTGGCCTTCTCTGAACGAGTAGTTTGTTATTTATGTACTTAAATCTATCTGACTTTTTACGATGTCGACAAGAGTTGCATGCGACAGTTTCATTTGTTTTTTTTTTTTGTACCTTGTACTTAGTGTACACTGTGTTGAAAAAAGTCGTTTGAAACATGTTTGATATTGCACACTTACATCAAAATGTAGGTACTATTATGGTGTCATACTAATAAATTAACATATTATTTTGGTATCAGTAGACTTTTAATCAGCAGAGATGTTTCTGATTAACAAAAGTTAAGTTAAAGAAGTTAAAAAATATTTATTGAAAATAATCATGTTTTGTGTAAACTACAGTTACTTGTTACCTCTTCTACCAAAAAAACTCAAAAACCTGCGAACATGTCAGATATACACACAATGTGTTACGAAATCCAGCTAAGTAAAACCGTGGTAAAACGATATTATCAAAAACTGGTTTTGAAAACCCAACAGTGCGCGTAGTAAAAAATCCCTTTTTTTTGCGAATATCAATTATTTCGTACACAAGAAGACCGCGGTTTGCCGCGTTTTAATTGCCTGTGTATTTTAATTGATTGCATTATTAATAACGGTCTCATATCCTCCAGAAAAATCCTTCCTTTTTTGTCTAATATAAGGAAAATCTATGATTGGTGCCTATTTATTAGAAATATGTCAGGAATTCAGCATACCTTTGTCATTTAATTGTTTTTTTTTATTTTTTAATGATATAAACTAGTGCTTGACTGCGATCCCGCCTGATGGAAAGCAGTGATGCAATCGTTGATGGTAAATCGCACTAATTTATTATGAGCCTATTCACTCTAGCCTTGAAAACACTTAAATTATCACCAACTAATGGCAGAACCCAATTACCTATCTATCACTAGTTTTGACACACTGGGGGTAGAAAAACCTATCTATATCTGGTTTTAACGTCCCAATAATCTATATCAGTAGCGTTCTGTATGGTTATTATTATACTGACACTTATGATTATATACTGGCTACCATCAGTAGTGATCCGTCTGTAACTGAAAATAGGTTATTGGCAGTGATAGGAATAGGTAGTGCCTATTTGCCTAAACTTCGAAGAACAGAGACAAGAAACGAAGACTTCCTTAGGACTAAATTTTTTCCGGGACGTCTGTCCCGAAATTTGGGACAACACTTTTAAATCCCAATAAAGGCTTGAATGCCAATTGAACTTTATGAGCAGAAATCCTTGTACGAATGTCGATTTGACCTTGCTATCCCACACTCCATGACTTATAATTTAACAAGAAAACCTTCAGTACTACGGGGGGATTAGTGACGTCATAAGAGATGACTCGTCCGATCATATTTCTTCATAGTTTAGTTGACCATAGGTCTCACTCTCATCAAGGTGCTTCTAAAAGTCTACAGGTTAGCGGCGGCGGGAACAGGATTTTCCCTATATGTGACGTCAATAGGTGGGTACGTATTTTAAGGTACAGTCACCGAAAGAGATAAGTAACCAGGGTCGTCGGATATAGTTGAAGTTTAGTAAGAAACCGATGGATGTTTTCGAATGAAATTTAATTTGATACATGAACTGATTGTTTTTTGTTAATTAAATTAAACTTTATTCAAAAACATCCCTTGGTGTCTTACTAAACTTCAACTATATCCGACGACACTGGTGACTTATCTCCTGTGGTGACCGTACCTACTGTTTGGAAACTACAGGAAATTAGGATCACTTAAGCTACATTTAGTTATCTCTTGACGTTATCGGAATATGCATTAGCTACGTATTATACAAGTAGTAGTCTTGATATGCAGTAATATACATAAAACCACAGTCAATACGAAATTTATTTTTCATTTGTTTTTTACATACTTCTTTGACATAATCTTTTTATTATTTGACATTTTATTTATTTATTTTTTTATTAAAAAAAAAAAAATCTGATTTCAACTTTTTATTAGTGGTTGTAATGACAATCATATCGTTTGGTTTTAATAAGTTTTTATATTTTATTTATCCTTTTGATAGATTCTTCTATATTTTGTAAATGTGGGGACTTTGTAGGCCTTGTAGACTTTAGCTCCATAGACCATTTTTCTTAGTCATTATAAATCATCATTTTAATAAGTACCTGGTACTTGTTGACAGGCCTACGCAGCTGTCCTCCCATACCTATTGTAATTTGAAAACATTGTAAAAACCAATTATTTTAAAAGAGTACTTATTCGTGGAGTTTCTTGCCGGCTCTAATCCATAGGAAACGACCAATTGGGACCGTCCACCTAGCTTCTGACGTTTTATAAGTGCCCATGTAGGTTTATGTGAAATATATATATTTTTTTATTTAGTTAATCTTTAAAAAACGTCTTTAACGACTTCAGGTTAACGAAACGATTGAATAATTCCTACGAAAACTAGTCAGCGAACAACAGAAAAAAGTTAGCTGTGAAATCTTTTAGTTCATCGGTTCGGGAGCTAGAAAACCGCAAACTGACACACAAGGAATTCAACACTACTCTTTTTGCATCGGGATTTCGGGAACTTAAAATATGTATTAACTATTGGAAATGCACTATTTGTTGCCATGCTATTCTCGCCCTAATTACCTGTAATCAGCGGCCGTCAAATTGGTAGATGATTAATTAATTTAATCAGAGGAATTGAATTTTATTCATGGTCTTAACAAGTTAACTCTGCCCCAAAGGGTGGCTGAACTAGGAAAAACAAAAAAACAAAATATGAGTATTAGCATGGACGAATAAACTAGACTTTATTCGTCCATAGTATTAAGTAATCAGCATAATATAATGTTCCCATTGCTGGGACACAGGCCTCCTCCCAGTGAGAGTAAGTAATCCCCCACGCGGGCCCAGTGGGGGCTGTTAGATGTCACATGTCTTCGAATTTTTGGTTCTAGGACATGCCTGTTTTCTCACGATGTTTTCCTTCACCGTTTTGAGAGCAGTAGTGATGAAATAACTGTCTTGCCTGTCTGGGTTCGAACCTACGACCTACAACTCGGAAAGTCGCGGGCGTTACGACTGGGCCACCACTGCCCCGATAGGATATTAGGTTGGATTATTTTGATCGCAACATAAGATATTTTCCTTCGCAATATATGACATCCACGCTAAATTGAGCTAAAATAGGTAAAAATCAACGT
The DNA here is from genome assembly GCA_951799955.1 of Apamea anceps. Classification (NCBI taxonomy): domain Eukaryota; kingdom Metazoa; phylum Arthropoda; class Insecta; order Lepidoptera; family Noctuidae; genus Apamea; species Apamea anceps. The sequence continues at coordinate 3,183,239 of OX637508.1, read as the reverse complement.
GAAAATATTTCAACAATTATATCCGTGCAACTATCTCCACCAGATAAAATCATAACGACGTACAGTCAGGCACACAAGCTGAGCTATGTCGACACGAACAATTACTGAACTATATTGCCTAACCGCGTTATCTCACGATTTCTCTTTCTATCCGCGAGTGTACTTGTGGTCTGTAGGCAGGCTGTGGTTGATGATGGCTTCATTGTCAAAAGTTCTCTAAATTAATGGCGTCACTTAATGGGAGTACTGACGTCATTTTCTCGATGTCATTGTCCTGGTCGTGGTTGATTGTTTACCTATACCTACTAGTCATTCTCCTATTATAGCTTAAGTAACAATTGAAGGTTCACAATAACATTAGCATCAGTATGTTTACACTTCCCATTTGACTATATTAATACCTTGGAGAAGGTAATGTTATCGTAATAAACCTCTATAAGATCAAAATCAAAAGTCATATTCAAATTGAGAATCAGCAAGTAAGCGTGAAAATTACATAAGACAGTGCCCTCAAAACGCCCGCCGCTCACTACTTTCTAGTTTTTCAGCTTTAGCTGGGAAGAAGTGGCGCAAAAAACTCCCCAGCAGCACAGCTGTGGGTTTGTAATAGTATTAAGTAATTAACATTACGAAACACAAAACATTAAATTAAATTATTTCAATTTGCCATATGTCAAACAATATTAGTGTGTGGCGAGCACGCCGACAATATACAAACAAAATCCTTATGGATACACAAGGCAGTCAGATCCGCTATCCGCCTTATTGACTTCACTGAAAAGAGAGTTTTCATGGTATAAAATAATTCTTATAACAGTACCACTGAATAGATCGAGTTTCACGGCCATTATTGATTATATTATTATTTTTTAATTATAAATGTTTTTCGCTTCATTGTTTTCGAGGTCGCAAGCGCTACTGCTGAACATGAGGTCCTGGGTTCGATTCAGGTCGGGCAAAGTGTTTTTAGATTTTCATGGCCGGTCGATGGCAATTATAGACTCGCCTGTTTAAACCGCGGTAACATGGGGCTTAGACATAACTGGCGACATGTGGACACCCACATGTCGCTAATAGCTATGAGCACACACTCATAGCTAAGTACACGCCATAGATATCCGTGGTACACCCACATTTATAAACATGACAGAGGATAACTAGGTGAGTGTACCTACACTCACCTACTGCTCCTCTGTCATGGAATGTATGTTTATGTTTTTTTTTTTCTAATGTTCAATCACGAGCAAAAGTATGTATACACTCGGTTTTATCCAAACGCGATTTACTCCTTTGTTTTTGAATGAAATATTATGCTGTTACGAACATAGCATTTTCGAACCCATAGGTTTATGTAATGTGTCGTATTTCAACGTTGCATTCGTTATTTTACGAAAAAATCGCATTTGAAAGTGGCCAAGGTGGCCATATTGGTGCTCGTGACTGTACATCAAGCTACTACAATCTGTCAAATTTATTTAATAGATTTTCAACTTTATCGCTAAAGAATTAAGGTTCAAGGTTGATTGGGAAAATTTGACAATTTCAGGTAGCTTGACCTATTGGCGTCTGTACAGATGAAACGTAACTCTGTCATAACATAACATTAATGTAATAAGTTGACAATTTAATTTTAAAGTCGGACGCATTGCTAACTCGTTGGAGTTATATAGACGTAACACTTCTGCAATAAGTTCTGCGATTGGCGCAGTGGTTAAGCGATTGACTGCTGCGCTGCGTGTCGCGGGTTCGATTCCCGCACGAAACAAATATTTGTATGACCTACAAATAGTTGTTCCGGGTCTGGCTGTTTGTGTATGTGAGTTTAAATGTTTGTAAACGCACCCACGATACAGGAGAAATTCCTAGTGAGGGGCAACGTTTTTTTTTTTTTATAAAAAAAAAGAAAAGAAATTGTGATATGTTAGATTATAGAGTGAAGTAATGACATTAGTAACACATCGTTCGTCAATATTATTTATGAGTTTAGAGACCGACAGATGATAATGTAATCTATAGCGCTACAGTCCGTTCACAGTAATTTTACCTTTGACAGCGGCAAACTGACAGCAACCTTATTGTGACGAGAATAAAGGCCACTGTGATTTTGGGAGGTTTGTGAGTTGTAGCATCCCAACAGCAACCTGGTGATTCTGTTAATATTCTCATTAACAGAATCACCAGGTTGCTGTTGGGTTGCTTGTTTTTGGAAAAAAGTTCTTTAACAGAGCTTGCGGTAAAAGTAAATTGGTTGAAATCGTCACGTGATGAAAAACCGTTATGGGACCATGAGAATTTCTCTCTCTCCTTCTGTCTCTTTCTATTCGTTCCTGAAGGGAGTCCTCCGACTGCACATGTTTTTTCAATACATTTCACAAAACAATTGTACATTGTTTACCAACAGCGCCCCCTCTATCAATGTCATTCGATCGCAAAAAGATCCTTGTATAGATAGCTATTTAGTGTAGAAACCGGTAAAAATGCTTTTTTACAGCTCAATTTACTCGCTAAGGAATCCTTCCTGTATAATGTGATGTAAAGTAAACTTGAGGTCTATCTAGAACACAATGAGCTGTTTTAGCTTAGTTTTCAAGTTTAGTTCGTACCGAATACACGAATAGCCCAAAAAAGCAAAAACTAAGATGTAACAGCAAAGCTCTGAAGTGTTTTATTTTTCTTAAAGTTGCTACGCGCTTGAAAAATCACTGTTCGAGTCGGCAACATTATGGTAACATCTCTCAAAAAATCGCTACATATTTCTCTTTTTGGTACAAATTGATTGTATAAATCAACCATCATTAGGGTTGCCGACAACACGGTATTTGATTGAATCACGATAGTGTGCTCAAAGTAGGCTTAAAGTTTATTTGTATTTATGTGGGAAGCCTATGTAAACTATCTTGGTCATTTAGCTGACGTCAACCTTTTCATAGCTTTCATGCCCCGCGTCACCGCGTGGGAAGTAAGTAGGTAAACCGAACTACAGCGTGGCAGGTACAGACGCCAGCAGGTCAAGCTACCCGAAACTGTCAAATTTTCCCAATCAACCTTAAACCTTAATGCTTTAGCGATAAAGTTGAAAATCTATTAAATAAATTTGACAGATTGTAGTAGCTTGATGTGCAGGCGTCTGTACATAAATAAAAACGTACGCAGGCTAGAACAAGATATGAGTAATTCATAAAAAGCTACAACGTTTCTAAAAAATATGGATGTCACGTGATCAACTTTGATCGTTAATATACCTATCCGAAACGTGACGATTTACGGGGTTTGGTCCTGAATGTAAAACATCTGCATATTGTTTACTCATAGGTTTTTGCAAATAAATGACTTTGAATTTGAATTTAAATTATGTTTTCTGCTGGAATTGATCCCTTTTTATTATTGTCCGCGTTATGTAACCAAAATACCTTCCCATCTAAGAACATCCAATCTATACATATAAAATTCAAAGTCCTGACTGACTGATTGACTGACTGATAGATCAACGCACAGCCTAAACCGCTGGTCCTAGAGACATGAAATTTGGAGGGTGTGTTCTTCGTGAAGAGTAGGCATCCACTAAGAAAGGATTTTTCGAAACTCCACCCCTTAGAGGGTGAAAAGGGGGGAATTCGTTTGTATGAAAAATCTTATTCCTTGAGTTAATAAACTTGAAACTTGGCACGAATACTTATCTAAATAAATTATGAAGATTGTCAGTTTTTTTTTTCTTCTAAACTACCCCCTAATAAGGGATTGGGGGGTTTCAATGTTTGTATGGAAGAATTTTAGCGCGCAGTCCGATTTACTCGAAACTCAGTATTTATACCTAATATATTGAAAGTAAAGAATAATGTGTATCAAAGTTTTTTGAAAATCTACTCCTGACGGGCTGAAATGGGGTAGTCAATTTTTCAGGGGAGGATTTTACTGCATGGCTTGATTAACTCGAAAATTAGTATAAATAATCTTTGAGTCAAGTTATGAATACATCTCAAACGATTATTTTTAAATTCCACCCCTGTGGGGGTGAAAAGCGGGGATACAGTTTATATGAAAAATCTTCTTCATTAGGTTAATAAACTTGAAACTTTTCAAGAATACTCGCCTAAGTAAGTAATAAAGTTTATCATTATAAGTTTTTCAAAACTACCCCTCAAAGGGGGATATAGGGGTGTTGAAGTTTGTTTGGAATAATTTGAATGCGCAGTCCGATTACCTCGAAACTCAGTGTTTATACTTAAGACCAAAAATAAACAGTAACATAATTCAGGGTTTTTCGAAAATCTACCCCTAACGTGTTGAAAAGGGGTTATTAATTTTACAAGAGAGGATTATAATGCGTGGCTAGATTAACTTGAAAATTGGTATAAATAATCTTTGAATCAAGTTATAAATAATCCCAAACGATTTTTCAAAATTCCACCCCTGTGGGGGTGAACAGCGGGGGATACAGTTTATATGAAAAATCTTATACATTTAGTTAATAAACTAGAAACTTGGCAAGAATACTTGCATAAGTAAGTAATAAAGTTTATCATTATAAGTTTTTCAAAACTACCCCTCAAAGGGGGATATAGAGGTGTGAAGTTTGTGTGGAAGAAATTGAATGCGCGGTCCGAGTAACTCGAAACTCAGTATTGATAGTTTTGACAGAAAATAATTAATAATAAGTATGTAAAGTTGTCGAAAATTTACCACTGACGGGACAAAAAGGGGTAATTCAGTTTTTAAGGGGAGGATTTGAACTTGAAACTGTACGTTACATTTTGACGCCTAAACCACTGAACTTCTGATTTGGCGTAGAGATAGATGGCATCCTGGGGAAGCACATACATTTTATCCTGTTAGCACGTTCCCGTGGGATAATTTCCGACATCCACGCGGGCCAAGTCGCGGGCAGAAGCTAGTCCTAAATAAAGTGTAGCGGTATCTATGATTTAATGAGTAGAACCAAACAAATAGAATAAATATTTTGCAAATTCGTCAAATTAAATTCAAGTGCCCCAATCCGGTCTACGAAAATCGAACACATTTTTATTTATTTTTAATAATACTTGTTTGTACCTAATTATTAATGAAATACTAGACTATTTGTTTGCTATTTCTAGAACTTATAAAAATAAGCACTTTTGCCCTAAGGGATAAATGGTTCGTTGAAGTGTATATGGGAACATTCACAACCCACGCGGCAACAGCCACAGTGTTTGTTTGTGTCTAATAATACTGAACCATAATAAAATAATACTAGGTTTCATTTTATTTCAAACCAGTCGTGTAATGGGGACAAATCTATTTACAATAGTGAAATAGTAATACTTAGATAGTATGAAGTGTTTGTTCCGCTAATCCGTAGGTACGTACTGTCCGATAACGCTTGGAATGTAATTTTGTTTGTGATGAAACTATGCAACATTGCATTATAATTTGTGATAGATTAGCAACACACGTTAGATAAGGCCCAAAGATTAACACAAATCATTAAATCGCTACTGATGTGGAAATCATAGAATATAAATAGCAGTTATATAACTTGACAAACTCGTCCCAATTAAAACAGACTTTAACAAAATCTAGCTCAAATAGAACTATAGAACTAGCTGCGCCCCGTGGTTTGGCTCGCGAAACTCTCGACCCCGTGTGAATATCGGGATAAATAGTATTCTATGTCCTAATCTATGTCATGGTTTACCCATATGCTAAATTTCATCCACATCCGTTCAGCCGTTTTATCGTGAAAGTGTTACAAACAAATATAGGTACAAAATATCAACCTTTATAATATTACTCGTAGTTTAGAAAAAAAACTTTCCAATAATCTAATAATCAAAACAAAACAAATAATAAATATAATTTCCAAAAAAAAAGTTGGTTTTTTATCATGAGTGTGTATTTGTGTTGTCTGCATCAATCTTATAATCGATAAACATCTCATTTGGAAATCATTACAAGATTATATCTGTAAACACGAAATATCGGTCAAAAGCACAAATTGTTGATGTCATGTAGATTGCACGTGTGTCATCAACATCAATGGACAATGACACTGATGATGCCGTCCATGTAACTGTATCACCAGCAGCCTATTTGATATTATAGTAGGTACAGTAAGAGAGCAATCAAATGGTGGCCCAGTGGTAACGGCCGACACTTCCGAGTTCTAGGGCTGAGGTTCGAGCCCAGTCAGACGCTTTACTTTGTGTAAATTATTTCATCACCACTGCTCTCAAAACGGTGGTGAAAAACATCGTGAGGAAACCGGCATGTCCTAGAACCAAAAAATTCAAGACACGTGACATCTACCAACCCGCACTGGGCCCGTGTGGTGTCCCAGCAAAGGTAACTTTATAGGCTAATTATGTGGGTACTGGTACAGTGTGTAGTAGCCCGAAGAATTGTCAAACTTAAATGGCAGTGGGCAGGGCACACTGCTCGCAGAACAGATGGCCGATGAGGTTCTGAAATGGCGACAGTGACGTAGCGTTGGAAGGCCACCCATAAGGTGGCCTGATGACCTGGCGAAGGCCGCAGGAATCCATTGGATGCGAGAAGCACAGAACCGGTCGAAGTGGCGGTGCTTGAGGTAGGCCTGTATCCAGCAGTGGACGTCTTTCCGCTAAAATGTTGATGCTGATGACCTCAACATCAACAAATAATCAGCAAATGCTGTACCTACAGTATTTGCTAAAACCAATACTTAGCGGCCATATATAGGTTTACTAAAATTTTACGCGGACGAAGTCCCGGGCAAATGCTGGTAAATACGTAGATAAAAATCAACATATCCTTCCATTGTCAGCTGCGCGTCATTTATTCCGCCTCAGAGACCTTACAGTACCTAAATATCAAAAATAATTTGCTGGCTGATCTCCGACTACTCTATTCACTACTAAACTATTCTGGAGTTAATTTATTGTGCTCTATTCAATCTTTCGGACAAGATAATTCAATATAGGTACATTTGTGACCACGATCAGACCCAGACGAACTAGACATTTGGGTCTAGTCTGGATCTGATCTTGGTTTACCTAGTAACCTACTTTTACCGCTCGAGTAGAACCTAACTGTTTTAGATAAAAAAGAAAACTGTTTTGAATAAAAGCAGACAGTTTTATATGCATGTTTATTATATTTCATCTTCAATTTGAGTTCAACCGAACAGGAAAAGATAATACAACTTTTTTCAAACTTGAATAAACTAGATGGGCCAATGAAATTCGAAAAAAAAACCGGTCAAGTGCGAGTCGGACTCGCGCACCGACGGTTCCGTACGAATTTGTAGGTATGTAACCACAAATTTACGGTTTTTGCAATTTTTCCTTTATCTGTGCTCTATGACGTTACTTCGAACAAATTTCAAGATTCTGAGTTTACGGGAAGTACCCTGTAGGTTTTGATTCCCTAGCGAGTGTCGAAAATTTGCGGCATAGACGGCTGTTCTTTTAAGTTTGATTTTTTCACAGCTCCAAGGGTCAGTCGATCTGAGTATTTGATATAAATTCCAGCTTGATACCTCCACGCGTTCCTGAGAAAAAGGGTCTTGACAGACAGACGGACGGACGGACAACAAAGTGATCCTATAAGGGTTCCGTTTTTTTTTCCTTTCGAGGTACGGAACCCTAAAAACTTGTTTTTGGCAAGCAATTATTATGAATTCAGGTAACGGTAGTAAAACTAGATTACTAATATCTAGAATCACTATGTCCATGATAAAGAAACAAACGTTTCCTCAAAAAAACATTTTTACTACTCAACGTCACCCAATATATAATAGTTATTAGTTAGCAATAGGCTCGCACCCTATTACGTGGAACTTAAACTTATTTGGCGAAATATGGGAATGTGTGAAGCCTTTCGCGGATTTTATTTTATTTATTAAGGGATAATAAACAACTACAACATATGTAACAAATAAGGTTAACAAAAGTTTAGGAAGTAATGTTGCAGTCCACTGCATTATCCGCAGATAGGACATATTAAGAGATCAGAGGTTGCCCCTAGACGAGCATTACCAAAATTAAAAAATATAAGACTAGCTATAGCTACAAAACCAAATCAGATAAATTAGAAACAATTTCATTTACTTAAATTATGCAATAAATAATAATATTAAGATTACAATTAAGATAAAAATTTATAATATAAGATTTAAATTTATTTTTCGAACATGCAAATATATCAATATCAATTAAATTTTAGGATTCCAACATTCTATGAATAGGGCAGCGTAAGCCAGAGTTCGTACGACAAGAATTTAGCGCAAACAGAGTACGTGCACGAACCTGACGCACATGAACCGTTCGGGGGACAGAATAACACAGCTTACTCGTAAGATCAATGGCATCAAAATGATTGTGAACAATATCATGAAGCACGTTGGCCTCCAGGTATTTGCGCCGGTTCTCCAAGCTGATAAGCTTGTATTTATCAAGAAGTCGGGAGTATGACAGATAAGTCTTGGTCCTATAACATCTGTAGGACATAGCACGGAGGTACTTGCGCTGGACCCTTTCTATTTCAACTACGTCAAAATCAAAATCAAATCAATCAATCAACTTTTGGTAGAAGGGGGGGGGGGCATTACCATAGTATAAAGAGAGGAAGTACGTTATCTTCATACAAACGCACCGCGCGCGGCTTGTATGTGTGCGCCAAAGTATCTATGCGTCGCCGCACGCACACTTACACAAATCTCGGCGGGTTTCGCAGCGCGCCAGACGGGGCTAACATCGCACGAGGTTCGCGCGTCACGGCTTTTCGGCACCGCTAAATGAATGAAAAATGTGTGATAATCGCAGGAGAACGTATTGCTGTGTGTTTGGGTGTCTTAATAATTCATCGATTCCAGAATTGTCTCTGTTCAAATTACCTATTGAACAGGAAAGGTAAGAAAGTCACTTTTTCTAGCATATCATTTTTACTTGATGATGAGGCCTACCTAATTACTTATTTTTTGTTGTATTAGTTTTCTATCAGACAGAGGAAGTAGGGAGGCCTAATTTCCCACTAGAATGTACTAGGTACTTTTGAACTGTCAATTGATTTGTCGCTATTACTTTGTTTATGTTTAGTCATGCCGATTTCTCAGTACCTATTGTAGGTATAGTAACTAAGTACCTACTTACAGTTTTAAAATCGTACTTAAAAAATAAGTAATTGACTAATTGTGAATCAGATAAATAGAGCAAAGTTCGAATCATAACAGCAGAATAAAAATTTGATTATAGTCTAAGAGACAGGCGTTAGTTTTTTTATGTTGTTTTACGATGTTTTTTTTTTATAAATAATACTGCTATGAATCTTGAATAAATTTCTGTGTTTGTTAGGAAAACCATTGTTGAACTTTATTGACTAATGATCACTGAATTAGTTATACAGAGATATGTGTAATCTTTGGCAAGGGCCGGGCTTTAAACTAATGAATTGGTGACAGTACTATCAGTAACCTACCGTTTACTCGTGCTCATCACCGCCCCGCGCCGCCCGTCTGCTGGCCCGTCGCTCTTTCTTTCATCGTGAAAGGTTTCATCATCGTTTAGGTACCCAGACAATACAAGTAAAAAATACAACATCCCGACCCTTGCCCATTTATTGGCACTGAATAAAATTTAACAAAAAGTGACAACCCTAAGACAGTAGGCAATTATGTCGCGGATTGTGCCGGAGATAGCCTACTTCCTCTCTTTATACTATGGCATTACAGGCATGATGTTACGTCGTTATTGTTATTAAATAACTCCAGGATTTTACGGATAAGTAATTAATTCAGCATAAAAAGCTCGTGTTTCTACGTGACTGGGTGAGAGCAAACATCGGGTTTTCAAGCAGTCAGGTGCAGTTGGTGGCATCAAATCTAAGATTGAACTATAATAACTCCCACCAACTGCATTGAAAAATGATCTTGTTTTGAACTGTTCAGTTGCAGTTGGGATTTTTGCTTTTTTTTATTAAAAAAAAAAAACACATATATACGAGTACATCTCTCTACTTTAAACTTAAACAACCCCTAATCCACTATAACTTCACAGAGCACACATCAATAAAAGAGAAATCGTCATTCTCCAGCCCATTTTCCAATTTATTTGGAGTCAGTGCCACATATCTTTGTTTTCCATACTTCTCTATCAGTCGTCATCTCGGTAGTCGCCCCCTTTCTAACCATATCACCTTCACACAGTCCACCCATCCTTTCTCTGGTCTTCCCTTACTCCTATAGCCGTCCACATTCATACTCAAAACTTTCCCCACGACATCATCATCTGCCTAGCCTTTTATCCAGCTAACCGGATGCAGCTGAGTACCAGTATTTAACATGGAGTGACTGCCTATCTGACCTCCACAACCCAGTTACTGGGTAATACGAAACCCCTTGATAAGACTGGCCCAGTTTCCCCACGACATGTCCCTCAAAAAAAGAGAATTATAACCACCATACCTGAACCAAACCACATAGATTTCACCCCTGGCTGGCGCTAACTATTTCGCTTTTAACAAAGCCGATGTCACAAACTCCGTTATAGACTTATGCAGTGTGAATACCGATGCAGTATCATCACGGCGTATCATATCCGGGTCAGCACGTGCCTGGTGTCCGTTATAATAGTTACAATGTGCACGTGTTCCGCTTTTTGTTATACAACTTGCTTCGTAATTGATTGTATCAGCTGATCGTAAAGAAATGTGGGTAATGACTGCATCGATACGACGCCGCGACGGTTGTGATGTTATGGTTGCGGGAATAGAAGGATGTGGTTATTGTAACCGTTCTGGGTGCGATTTTCCCGAAGCGCTTTTTTCCGCGCACTGTATTTTCAACGCACTGCTTAGCGTCGAGAGTTGAAAATCCAGTGCGCGATACAATCCCGCCTGGATATTTTTACGTTTGTGCGAGCGTGGGCTAAGGAGCTCAATCCAACAGGGACGTATTTTTCACTGACCATAATTGATAGTACCTATGGTGGGAACAGCTTGACTAGCTCGTTGGTCTTGTAGTCCTATGCGCTACTGCTGCGCATGAGGTTCGAGTTGGATTCCCGGTTCGGGCAAAGTATTATTGGATTTTTTCATCAGGAATTTCTCAGTAGCATCCCGGAGTCTGGAACTCCGGGTTGGTACCCGGTTGATGTCAATAGGTTCGCCCCCAGTTACATGGGATTTAAACATAACAGGGCCCGCATTCCCGTAAATTAAAACGTTCAAAAACTAGTCGCATTCTCATCTCGGCGACAAACAAATGTCAAAAACTTGTCAAAATGTAGGGAAATTAGACTTAGGTATTTTTGACAGATTGAGACTGTGATCAGACAGGACACGATATCAAGTGTCCCATCGTTTGTGGAACAGCACCACATTTACACTCCACGGCGGAGTATAATCTCCGACCGAGCTCAACGATGTAAGTAACACATTTGCTAGTACGGTCAACCGTGTATTTGATATTTATAAGTATCCGTCATTACATTACTACATACCTCCTACAACTATACGAGTACTATTATTATAAAGAGGTAAAATTTGTTTGTGTATTCTATATATATTTAGGAGGTAATCACCGGTCAGATTTCAAAAAAATCCTATTGCAGTTGATAGCTCAATTTTTGAGCAAGGTTTTGGCTATCTAACATCACACTAAGGCCCTTAGGAGCCGAGCAAAATGAAAAAAAAAAAATCAGAAATAACACTAAGCGAAAACTAAGTACAGACGCCAGCAGGTCAAGCTACCTGAAACTGTCAAATTTTCCCAATCAACATTGAACCTTAATTATTTAATGATAAAGTTGAAAATCTATCAAAGAAATTTGACAGATTGTAGTAGCTTGATGTGCTGGCGTCTGTACATAGTAGCACGGGGGAGCGATGGGATGCGACGCGTTGGGTCGGAGTCCGAAATTCACGAGGACGAAGTCGCGTTCAGAAGCTAGTATCTAATAAGTAATATAATATATCATAATACATATTAATCTGGAACAGTCAATGAACGATCATCCGTTGGTAGGAGTTCATCGACATGTTATGTACCGTTCAAACACTCAGATACTAATCTATTGAAGTAACTAATGTATTCGTTTATATAATACAGTATGTAGATGTTTATCATGCAAATAACTGCAATAAAATTGTAATGGAAGGAGGGAGAGAGAGACTTTTTTTTAAATTATAAAGAACTCAGGGAATTTCGTGAACGAGGATATCAATGTTGACGTTCAAATGCGCCTTATATGAGCCTAATTGACAAAAAAAATTGGCATTGACTTTGAATGAAAGGAGAGTGAATGATAAGGTTAGCTCACATGGGAGAATGGAGAAGAAAACAAAATCCCATCGACCCCAAATATCATGGGTCAAGGCAAGCAGAAGAAGGATCATTTAAAACTGTGTACTGTTTAATAGTGTTTGGTGCAGTTAATGACACTAAACTCTGATTTTTTTTAAGACACATGACATTATTTAATAAAAGGTCAAAATAAATTCTGTAGCGAAACTCCGCAGACGTGATGGTACCGATATCTAAACACCATCATATAAAAATAAAAAAGACTTGATGTTTTTTTAAAGGGTCAGCGACCGCTGATAGTTTTGTTACCTGAAAATATGTTTTATCGTGTTTTACCGATATCGATACCAAATCATTACTGTGAAGTTTACACAAAAAAAAAAATACTTTTATAAATTGATATTTCAAGTAAATACAATTAAAAGCGGTCGACGACCCTTTAAAAAAAATCAAGTCTTTTTAAAATCATCAAATTATTTTATTTTTTTGTTTTATCATATTTAGATATTGATACCCATCACGTCTTCGGAGTTTCGTTAACTAATTTAATTTGACCCTGTATATTAGCTGCCATTTTGGACTAAGCAAACGTAATACTGAAAAAAAAATCAGCGGAAAAATATTTCGAAAAAATACAAGAACGAACCCTTATACCTAATGTTCAAAACATTAAAGAATACGACTTTTTTTATTGTCTATAGAGAATCTAACCTCGCTTATCCCAAAACTAATGACGTCGGCTTCCAGTCTAACCAGCCAGCCTTATTGAACATTAGTATTTCAATTAACCGGAGTGAAGTAATTAGTAGAATCTTTTCCATAAGTTGGAACTTGTTTCATAATTATCTAGGAATTCTAGGTCTTAATACTGCCGAGCCAAGCCTAAGAATACGTATTGACATTTAATGCAACACACATAATCTACGTTCGCGAGTAACTTGCCAAACATGTAAACACTTATCAAGTATTGGAAAAAAACTTTCATTCCTACACAATAAAGTTAAGATTACACTACAACTTCAAACATTTTTATAACTTTTTCAATAGTGCTAGTCACTTACCATTGAAATAACGATGATATTTGTTTAACTTTAAATAACTTAGATTGAAAATGTAAATTTGAATAGACCTTAGTTATCATAGCTACTTAAACCTACTCTTATGAACCCTTCTATGACTGATCAGCGCACAATGACCTCCAGTCAAAGCATAAAATATTATGGTTTAATATCACCACGAAGCAATTAGGCAACTCATATAAGTTACCACTTATGGTAAGGAGGACCATTATTTTTATAGCTATAGGCTATTGATCGAAGGACTTGAAGCTATTGGTTCGTCTCTGGCGTGATTCGATTGTCACCCATTCTTATTTTAGTTACCATCCAGTTTACCCGCACCCGCACTGGGCCCGCGTGGTAGTTTACAGCCCCCCTCTCGAAGAAAGTGCCTGTAATGGTTTAATTGAAATAAATATTTTGAGTTTGAGTTTGAGTAAGAGTCTGTGTCCCAGCAGTGGGAAACTTATAGGCAGAATTTACTTTTTTTACCAGAAACTGTAGAATTACAGCCAATTAAATATTTTATTAGTTATTGGCGTGGCTAGCTGACATATTGCAAGTAATTTAATTTTATGTTATGTGCCTTGTAATGTTAATTACTTAACGCCTAGTATTGTATACAATCAAGTATTTTCTAACTGAACAGACAGATGTCCTGCTGGGGAGTTTGTTGCGCCACTTCTTCTTCCCAGCGATAGCACTAGGAAGTGGTGAAGGGCAGGCGTTTTTGGGGGACTGTCTTTTGTATTTTGACGTTCGAAAAGTGCTGATTCTCAGCCTAATTTGAATAAATGACTTTTGATTTGATTTGATTTGATAAGTACAATTTTTTTGCATGCCAAACGGGAGAATGTACATGGAACAATTTTTTTTTTTGTTTCCACATATATGTATTTAAATATACCTATTAACATTTTCTGTTATATCATTATAATTATAAGCAGTCTGTAAACATCTAGTCCAGTGGGCTAATTGTGTAGCACACTATCAGTAGCAAATAGCTTTCATTTTGACAGTTCAACAACATTCATTGCGTTATTTACGTTGTTGAGCAGATTTTACGAACATATGAAGCAATGGACTAGCAATATCCTTCAAAATTATTCAGATTTTGATTGAAAGTGTGTTTTGGGGTTAGGGTGTTAAACTTAAGCCTGCCAATGATAACTACACTGAACTAAAACGGAGCAAAAGCTTTTATTAACAGACTCAGAGTTCATATTTATTAACAGACAGGAAAACGTGTCTGTTCAGCTTATTTCCTAAAATAATTCTTTTGACAATCGTCAGGCCAGTTCGTATCAGGCCACCAAACCATAACACTAGGAAAATTAATACATACCTCCCACGTATTGGCATTTAATTAATATCAGTAAAGTTCATTAGCATTTTAATCAAATTATAGTTTCATAATACATTTTAATAACCAAAAACTGTTTCCATTTTAGTTAGGCTAAAGTTGGACGAGATCATAATAATAATATTTTTTAAAAACTAGGTTCACCAAATCTATGCTCAATTTGTTTTAATTTTAGCAAAAGGTCTCTTTGGTCTCCTTTTAATAAAATTAAAACAAATTATATATATATAGCAGTGATGACCCAGTGGTAACGGCGGCGACTTACGAGTTCTAGGTCATAGGTTCTACCCAGACAGGCGCCTTCCTTTGTGTAAATTATTTCATCAACACTGCTCTCAAAACGGTATAGGAAAACATTGTCTCAAAACCAAAGATTCGAAGACATGTGACATTTACCAACTCGCACTGGGCCCGAGTGGAATTCCGGCTCACTCCCTCTCACAGAGAGGAGGCCTGTGTCCCAGCAGTGGGAACATTATAGGCTGATCATACTTTCAATAACTAGGGTAATCAAGAAATAATTTTTCACCGTCTTTACAGTAATTATTAAGTATAGAAAACTTTTTTGATTGGCGTTAATAAAGCGATCAATCACTTTTATTATGAGAGCTCTCATTTCATGTAAAACTTCAATTATGCTTTGATTGATAAGTTTTAACTTACGCAAACTTACTTATAGACTTCTAGAAAACTTTTGTTATTCTCTATTTTCTGTTCGAAGGACCAATTTTATCTTTATTCCCTGATTTAAAACTTGTCCGAAGCTTTGGTTGCGTAAGAAAGCGATACCTTAATCAACAAAAAAAAAAATTGGGCCAAACACTTGTAGAATACGCATTTCATTAACCTGCCAAACTGCGTGACAGTTTGTCGGCACGGATGGCACTCGTCTTAAAACATTTGGTATCATCAATCTGATCTAAGTAGGTAGATACAGCAGGGCAACTAATTATTGTCGCATGTTGACGCAATTTCATTAAGCAGTTCAGTTTTTAATTTAATCTTTAGTGTTCGCTTACTAATTCCACAATTACCATTTCTAAGCCAGTCGATATTATTTATTTATAATTAATTACAGGTTATTATTGAAAAGTGTAGGTGTCAAATACTTATTGGTTATTTTTCCATAGTAATTTTTTAATGGTGCTCGAACTACTTGGTGGTACCTGGTAGTGGGCCATATTATAACGGCCGTCACGAAAATCTGTCATTTTGGCCAGTATTTGACATAAAGGTGTCAAAAAATGCTCTGTATCTGGACAGCCGCTATTGTGTGATCGTTCACGGCTTTCCAAGAAACTTAAGCTTAAGACTATTTTCAAAACAGACTTAAATAAAATTGGTCCTTTGAACCAAAAATAGACAGAATCACAAAAGTTTGCTAGAAATGTTTAGGTAGAAGTGATTTGCGCAGTCTATTTCTGGGCAGGACAAGAAAACCAATATAGAAAAATTAATAGCACAGTACCAGTAACCATATAAAGGGACCGTCTGCCGATAATTTTACCTGTAATATCTAGTAAAAAGTAATAGGAAGATATTTCTTTTATGTATTTTCGTAGAATAGGTTCACAGGAATTTCCAAGAAAATATTTTTGGTAATAGACTTTGAGCAGTAAGAACGCAACAACCTCAAAGACACAAAAATAATAAATGAGCTTCGATAATAGGATTTAGAAATAGGTATATATTTGCTCGCGACTTTGCCCGCGCAATTACTTCGTTTTCGCGTGGCGTTCCTAATTATTATATTTTTCTTTTTGCTCGGTTTCTAAGGGTCCTAGCGTGATGTTAGCCTTCCTTAACAATTGGGGTTTAAAATACAGAAATATTTTTTCTAATCCGACTGTTCGTTCCAATGATTACGAAACGACCGGTCCGAGTGGTCGTATAAAAATAATAATAAATAATGATTAGCACGTTCGAACAAACAAACAAACTCTTCAGCTTTATTATTAGTATAAATAGATAGTACTATGTATTATTATTTAATAAAAAAACAAATGCTGTTCATTGATGCGGATCACTTGAGAACGAGTGAACCCATTTGGCTGATTTTGGTTTTAAAATTTTCATAAAAAGCTGATTCGGACTATTACGAGTCCGAATTAGGTTGTAAAGAAAATTTGAAAATTTTCCCGGAAACTTTTCCAATTTTTTGTAAGGGATTCTTTATCCCTTTTTTCTAAGGGATTTTTCACAGGACTACGTCTGTCGAGTCAGCTAGTATTATATATATAATTGGAACGAAGTACCTTATCGCGCGTTGCGAAAGGGGTCTAGACGGAAAAAATTAAAACCAAAAGTTGCAACGACACTTTTTGCTATAGTTGTAAGCGCGGCGTGCGCGTGTTTCTCTGTCTGTCTCTCTCTCTCTCTTTGAACTTCGTTCCATCCGGTTGTCCCTTGACACCTCTCAAGTTTTTATATGATAATATACTATACAGGGTGGCAGGGACATCGACGCGCTACCTGTTACCATGGATTCATGACTTAGATGATTCTGAAAGCCCGTGCAATTCTTTCATCGGTTATTTAAAGAAACAATTATCTTCCATACATTTTGAACGCGGAGGGATTGCACTACTCTGAGAAACGGCTGTTTTTTATTGATAACCGACGAAAGAAAGAAACAAAAAGTATTTATTGCGTCTCGTACAGGAAGATCACAAACTAACATAAACACAGTCAAAAATAAAACAAATTATGTATATAAAAAAAAAGTAACAAAAAAAAAAGTGTTAGTTCTGTGGTTCTACAGTCACGTACATTCAGCACGTGACTGTAGACCCACAGAACGTGTGTGAGTGGCTGGGACTATGGTAACATGGTCTCAGCCACTCTGTATAGTAAATAGTATGGGTGAGATAACATTATAAATTAGTAACAATACTATCATAGCTGTACATTTCCATGATTGCCTTGTTTCTTTGAGGAAACGGATTTAACTAAAATTTTACGTACTCTAGAACGATAAAATGTTGCTTTTGGTAATTTGCTTTAGTGTTCTCGCTAAAGTTGAATGATCGTTAAATTAATGTTGATTTATTACTATATACCATGTATATTAGTTTGTAACCAATGATCGTACAAATAATGCGTGTTTAAATGATGATACATCTAAGAGGTGTCCGGGAAAAACCTGAAGATGTGTAGGTACTTACAAAAGTCAAAACAGGAAAATCTTTTTGAGAATTCGCTGCAGGAAACACTTTACAACAACATAAGAATAAGTTTAGATCTTTTTCTTAAAACTTTTACCAAAGTGGATTTGAGGATTTATCTTTTTCGTTTTCCTTAGCCTTTGTACGTTACTTACTCGTACCTACCTAACGTAATCTAATATCGCAACATATTCGCCAGAAATGTAAACAAATATGAATTTACGGAAAAATTATTTTAATTCCTACACAATAAAGTTCAATTTACGCTACAACTTCAAACATTTTTATAACATTTTTCAATAGTACTAGTCACTCTGAAATCAACTTAATTCCCATTAAAATAAAGTTGATATTTGTTTAACTTGAATGAACGTCAATTTGAAACATAAATAAAACTTGAATATGGGCACAAGCATATGTACTTTGTTTTTATCTACCTATCTATTTAGGCCGTAATGTCCTACTTCTGGGTAAAGACCTCCATTTTCCTTTTCTACACACATCTGTCTAGTCCCATTGCCAGTCCTTTCGATAGTGGAAGGATACCATTTGGTCAAGATAGATAAATAGTCCTGGACATATGCAATCTCCTCATCCTCAATGTTCAGTCTCTGGTCATGAGTTTGGTCTTAGAACTGCGGGGTAGTTACGTAACGCACTACCAGTAGGAATGGCTTTTATTTTTTAACATTCATTGCGTTATTTTCGCTGTTGAGCAGACAAATTTTCCGTACATATAAAGCAATGGATTAGCAATATCCTTTAAAATTATTCAGATTCTGACTAATAATACTAATACGCAATAGTGGGTGCTGTTCACCCTAAGCCCAATTTCGTGTAAGTCCGCTACCGATTAAGAGAAAAGTACCTACAACTGATAAAATTGTAATGAAATCATTCTACAACAATATTTAATACGTATTGAGAACCATCAACAATTTACTGACGATAAAATCTCCTGTACGACTTAGAGTAAATGAAGCCTGTAATAAAAGCAGTCATTAGATTATTTAATTACATAGACACGTTTGTGCGTTAGCGGCATTTTAGAGGCCCTCTCCATGACATCATAGGATTAAAACGCATCCGGTACGTACTAAGAAAAAAAAAATTGGTATAATTTTTTTTTGTTGTATTTCTATTACTTAATAACAAACAATCTACATGTTTGTAAGCAAAGGAGGCTTACAAGATTGCTTGTAAAAAAAACATCTTGGATCTCGTAAAAGCCGATATCTATTTAATTAATATCAAAGCTGAAGAGTTAGATTTTTGTTGGAGCTACCAGACGGGTATGAAAAATATTTTTGACCAACTCTTGAGAAAGGTTACACGTTATCACGCTACGACCTTTAGGCTGCTTTTCCACCAGAGATGTGCTATGCTGCGTTTGATATCCACCAATCATATTCACTGGTGGAAAAGGATTCAACTAAGCTATGTTTCTATACGGAAGGAAGCGTGCTCTGGATGGGAGCTATTAATGTGCGAGTGGTGTAGCTATGTGCAGAGCAGAGTACTCCCCGTGCCTTCCCTACTATCGATGCATCGCTTAGCTCGAGTTGAGCATCTTCCTCGCACAGCTACCTCGCGACGGCGTATCTTCATAGCACGTCTTACTCGCTCCGCTACACAGCTTAGCATTAGTGGAAATGGTCGCACAGTTTCATAGCTTAGCTTTGACATCCTCGTAGCATAGCACATCTATGGTGGAAAAGCAGTCTTAATAGGTAATAGGTAATAGGTACAGCGGGCTGGTGTCCGCAACTCCACGACAATGCGCGTATTTTGCGTACGGGTGGGAACATCGGTCATTCGATCCACCCCAGCTCCTCAAGGAAGGCCAGCAACGCCTTGATGTTACTGACCGTCTCACGTAGGGTACCTGGGTTACCGAAGTACTTTGCCCTGTACGTGGCGACCACCGGGCAGTTTAGCAGCACATGCGCCGCTGTCTCGTCATCCTCCATGCAGGCCCTGCACAGCGGACTGTCTGTTACTCCTATGACATAGAGGTGTTTGTTAAATGACCCATGGCCAGTTAAAGCCGCAGTAACTGTACGCAGCTTTAGTTTATTTAGACGGAGAACCTGTTTCGTGAGGCGGCCATTAATTGTGGGTAGTGCTTCCTTGGCCTGCCTACATTCGCCTAGCTCCGTCCAAAGTTTGTCGTGTTGGTCTCTGGTGCGTTTTCTTACCAGAGTACGTATGTAACCGAAGGGAAGTGGCGCAATGGGCTCAGGTCCCACTGGTGCCATGCTCGACCCCCTTCTGGCAAGTTCATCGGCCGCATCGTTACCTCGCGAACCGCTGTGTCCTTTGATCCATTGAATGGTCATGTTATTGAGGCTACCCACCTGGTTGAGGCGCTGGTGACACTCGTATATTAGGCCAGAATCAACTGTGTTGCTGTTCAGCGCTTGCAGAACAGCCATGCTGTCTGAGAGTATGCGGATGGAGTGTTCCTTTACTTCCCTGGCCATAATGGCTGAGGCGGCCAGGGAAATGCCCATGCATTCGGCCTGGAACACTGTGTTGTGAACCCCCAGTGGTGTGGCTATATGTATGTTGAGGTCCTCCGAGAAGATTCCAGCTCCCGAACCACTCCCTGTTTTGGATCCATCCGTGAAGATACGCAGCTCTGCAGGGCACAACCCCTCGCATCGGCGATCCTCGTGAAGTTGGATCTTGTATTTTTTATCAAAGATAAATTGTTTGGGCACCCGATCATTTATGGCTTTCGTAATGGGGAACTCCTTGTGGAGTCCCCCGAGCAACGTGGTGTGTGGTGTTTCACTCTTACCCCAGAGATTGAGTGTGTTAAGAGGTACTGCCGCCATTGTCGCTTCCTGTTGTATAAATAGGTGGAGCGGTGGTAATCCTAGGATTGCTTCAACTGCTGCAGTCGGAGTAGTCCTCATGCAGCCCGTAGTCGCCATGCAGGCTAGTCTTTGCATGCGTTGTAGTTTGTTGGAGGCTGTAACCAGCTTGGTGCGGGGCCACCAGACCACGGCCCCGTAGGTGATCATGGGGCGGATCACTGCGGTGTACAGCCAAAGTATAATTTTAGGGGATAGGCCCCACTTCTTACCTATCATTCTCCTGCACTGCCAGAAGGTCATGCAGGCCCTGTTTAGTTTGTTGTCCAGATGACTACTCCAGTTTAACTTACTGTCTAGTATGACTCCGAGGTACTTGACTTCGTTGGTCAGCTGGAGTTCAGTCTCGAACAGTTTTGGTAGGCGAAAAGGGCCTAGTACTCGTTTGTGGGTAAACATGACTAATTCAGTTTTAGTGGGGTTCACTGATAGGTCAAATTCCCTGCACCATCTTTCTACGATACGTAGCGCTTGCTGAGTGAGGTTGCAAATCGTGCCCGTCACCTTCCCCGAAACAAGGATTGCGAGGTCGTCTGCATAACCTACTGTGTAGTAGCGGCTGGCGTTGAGTTTGGTGATGAGGTCATTAATCACCAGGTTCCACAGGAGGGGAGACAGCACCCCTCCCTGGGGGCAGCCTCTGGCTATCATGGCCAACTGCTGTTCATCCTCAAGGCGAACCACTCGTTTGCTTAACATGTTTGTAATCCAGTCAGTTAGTATCTGTTCTACTCCATGTCTGGAGAGGGCGCTGTTGATGCTGGAGAAGTTGGTTTTGTCGAAGGCTCCCTCGATGTCTATGAAAGTGCCCAGGCAGGTGCCCTTCTGATGGATCGCTTCCTCTATCTGGCTAACTACCAGATGAAGGGCGGATTCGGTCGACTTACCTGAGCTGTTTGCATGTTGATTACCGTGTAGCGGTAAAGTTTTGAGAGCGCCATCCCTCAGTTCTCTATCACATAGCCTTTCCAGAGTCTTTAGTAGGAAGGAGGTTAGGCTGATTGGTCGGTGGGATTTGGCGTTTGTGTAGTCACCCTTACCTGGCTTGGGGATGAATATAACTTTCACTTCCCTCCATCCTTTAGGAACGTATCTAAAGGCCAGGCACGCTCTCATTAAAGGCATCAGTCTTATTGCGACAGGGGTGCCACCCCACTGCAGTAGGGCGGGGAACACTCCATCGGGACCAGCTGCCTTAAACGGATGGAAGCTCCGGATGGCCCACTGGAGTTTCTCCAGCGTGATCACCCTGCTAGCATAATGCCAGTCATTATCTGATGGTGTTTGAATTACATCCTGCCAGTCGATCGCCTGTGCGAATGTACATCCCGGGAAGTGAGTTTCGATGAGGACGCGTCTCGTTTCTTCTGGCGAGGATGTTAGTGTGTTATCAGGTTTCCGGAGGGTAGCGGGCCCAGACGTATGCTGTTGCGCTAGTACCTTCCTTACCCTGTTAGCTTGCTGGCAAGATTCAATGTTACCACAGAATTTGCGCCATCCCGAGGTTCTCCTGAATCTGATGCATTTCTTGTAACTGGATTTGGCTGCGTAATAGTTATCCCAGTCCACATCCGCACATGTATTCATGGCTCTATTTAGAGCTTTCCTTACCTTGCCGCGCTTGCGTTCCAGCTCGGCGCCCCACCAGGGTTGTTTGCCCGGTGTGCTGCGCGGGGTGGTCTCTGGGCAGGCGGTTTGGTAGCTGTCTATCATTGATTTAGTAAGGTGGCTTACCTGTACCTCAATTTGTGTCGTATCCGCAAATGTTGTCGGATCGTTTGATGTCACCAGCTTTGATTCGACGCTGCGTGTATATGTGGCACGGTCCGTTTTACGCGGATTGCGCCGTGGTTGTGTCGGCGGAACACAGACCTGGATGTCGAAACGGATCCACCTGTGATCAGAGCAGGAGGCCTCCTCGGAGACCCGCCACCCAGTGATAGTTTCCGCTACTCCCTCTGTTGCTAGAGTGAGGTCTATGATAGTGCGGCTTCGCCTGGTTACGAAAGTCGGTTCAGAGCCCGTGTTTAGTAGGGATAGGTTAGTCGAGAATAAGTGGTCTACCAAGGCCTTACCCCTCTCGTTTTGCGTGTCCATACCCCACAGTTGATGGTGAGCGTTGGCGTCGGTTCCGATTATGACCTCGAAGCCGCAATTCTCGCAATGGCTCACAAGGCGGGCGAGGTCATGCGGGGGCGGCGCCTCCGCCTCAGGCATGTATGCCGAGGCGAGAACGATCACCATGTCCGTGGCGTCTACACGCTGTATTAGCAGCCTTGCTGCAGAGACATCTCTGCAACAGAATTCGGTTAAGAGCTGTGTTTTGAGGTTACCTGTGACATAGATACACGATCTGGGGTGATCGTGTTCTGTGGTGACCAGGAGCTTACCGCCAAGATTGGAGAGTCCTTGTATGCGGCCCGCCCTAATCCACGGCTCCTGGATCAAGGCAATGGCCGTGTGTTGAGCCTCCAACCACTTGCGAAGCTGAGCCGTCGCGGTCTGACTGTGGTGGAGGTTTGCCTGGAGGATTTTACAGGCTGACGAAAGGGACGCCATCGCTGGCTGAGCCCTCCTCGTCCCCCAGTTTGAGCCCGGCGAACAGGTCGCCCTCATCGAAGCCGTCCCCATCCCGGTCCGAAGCCGGGGACAGGATCATGTCGTCCAGCTCCTCACCCGATGAAGGGACGGCTCCCACGGTGGCGTCAGCAGGTGCGGCCGATTCTGCCGATGCAGGTTCGGTCGCGGATGCTTCCGGGTTGTTTACAGCAGGGGACGATTCCCCCGCTGGTGCCAGCGACTGGTTTGGCACCTCGCCCATGGTCCCCGTGGCAGGGTCCCATCCCTGAGGGGTGTCGGTGAACCTACCATTCCGACCCTGGAACTTTACGTACACCGCCCCCAATCCAATTGAGAGGCGGCGTCCGGCCTCCATATGTGTCGGGATCTGGTCCACAGGGACACCGACCACCACGAACCATTGTGCGTTTTGTTTGTCGGCAAAAAGAAGCACCCACCTCTTGATGTCGACCCAGGGGTTCTGGTAGCTGAGAGCCCGCCCGATGTTAGTCGAGTCCCCGAATACCCCCTGTTCGTCTGGGATCACGATTCCGCATCGTGATCGTTTTAAAATCTCCGACTGACTCTTGACCACCAGCGAGGTGCCGTCGGGAAGAGCTAGGTCGGAGACTGTTTTTTTCAGCCATGCCAAAGTGTGGTCGTTACCGCACCACAGTTTCACGACGCCCCCGGCGACCAGCGGCTTGGCGTTGAACGTCGGTCCCGGAGTGTCTGGTTTGGGGGAGCAGGCCTCGAGGATGATCTGCCTCTGGATGGCAGCGAGTACCTGGTCCGATACTTCCCTGCTGAGTATACCTGTGCGGTCGCAGGTGATCGCGACGTCCAGGGTCGCACTGGCAGCTTGGGCGTAGCTTTTATGTGGGACCAGTTTGGATTGATCAAGACACGGCCGCTTATGCTCTCCCCGAGGTGACAAAGTCTCGTTGAGAGCTCGCTTGGCCGCAGCTTGACCCTTCCAATCTGGTCCCGGTGTTTTGACGGTACCTGTTGCCGGTTTCTTCGGAACGCTGGTTGACGGTTGACTGGGCGTTGGTTGGCTTGTGCCGGCCTCTGCCTGCGACCGTTTGCCAGCGGTGAAATTCAGCTGGCCGCTCGTCAATTCAGCAAAAAAGCAGTCTTAGGAGCTCAGCAAAATAATATTCAGAAAGAAAGCAAAGTGAAATTGAAGTACCCAAGGCACAGCTATAGGATATTTTCTATGTTAAAACAAGAATTTTCACGTGGACGAAGACGCAGGCAGAAACTAGTAGATAATAAAGGTTACCATCATCTTCCTGCCCATATCCCATGTTACTTGTGGTCGGCGTAACACGTTTTCTTCTTCCATTCTCTTCTGTCAACCGTCACGCTATCATTCACTCCCTTCTCTTTCATATCATTCCTCACACAATCCATCTATCTTTTCTTCAGCCTTCCTCTCCCTCTCCATCCATCAACATTTATATTCATCACTCTTTTAGTCACATGCGTTTCGTTCCTTCTCATTCCTTAATAAAGGTTACCATCGATTCGATAAACCCGAAGCAAATTTTGGGAATACCTGTCTAAACAATTTCAAATTGAATTTGCTATGCTGTGTTACCTGGCGAGACATAAACCGCATACTCGTGTTCTCTTGATTAATATGACACCTTAAGTACTGGTATGATAATGTAATTCTCACATGGTACCATCATCTGCCTAGCCTTTTCCCTACTATGTTGGGGTTGGCTTCCAGTCTAACCGGATGCAGCTGAATACCAGTATTTTACATGGAGCGACTGCGTATCTGACCTCAGATACGCGAATCTGGTCAGATAAGCTAATAAGTTATATTATTACACATATTTTTATAAAGTGCACTCTTTGCTTATGTCCTTTTCGTAGACTCAAAAAACTAGGAAAATAAACTTCGAATCAGATGCGAATCTTTGATGTTCGTGAACGAGGGTCGTCAGTTGGGGCTGGTCATCACTTAGCTGCCGCGGCTTATTTTAAATTATTTTGTTTTTGGATTGTTGTTTTGTTACTATTTTATTATTTCAACGTGTACGTCTTTTTTACATCGTTCTCACATATTTATAAATTTAACATTAATAATGAATGTACTTACTTACCCAATTTTTTTTTTTTATATAATTTAAAAGAGTGACTATGGAGTTTCTTGTCCGTTCTTTTCCATAAATTTCAGCTTCAGCTAAGTTTCATATTTTCTGACTGCCCGCCTTCTTGACAATCTAAAAGTGCCTGTTAAAACGAGGTTTTCTTGAAATAAATACTTTGAGCTTGAGTTTTGACTGTGTGGATTTCGGATTTTCCCATACTTCTACGTTTTTTTTTTAAAGCATGTCATAATTGGTTGTCAAAGTAGGTATCTCCATATCAAATTCCATTGCAATGAGTCAAGTAGTTTAGTCGTAATTACTTCATAATCAGGCTGAGACACTCGCATATACCTACAATCTACATACAACATTAGCATGGATTAAGAACCCTTTGAAACTATGTCGTATTCTAGTAACTAGTAATAAGATTCAAGGCTAAATAGATAGTAATTTTAGAGCACGTTAGATACTAAAATGATCGTATGCCGTATCTGGACGATATCAATCAAGATAACACTCGTAAAACAAAGTCTGACATGACTATGAAATGACTTTGTCTCACGTCAGATGACGTATGTGGAAGAATGCAGATTTTTTGTATAAATAGTTGTATAGTTTGTCTAGTTAAGCGTAGTTTATTGCATGTTATATGAGCGCGATTTTGGCCTATTGCAGACGTGTGGAACCTATATAATATATCAGTGCAACCTCGATATAACAAATCGGAAGGGAACAAGTAAATATTCGTTGTAATTCGTTAAACTGAGGTTTATTATATTGAGGTTAGGTTGGTCTAAAATTTGTTATAAAAGGTAAAAACGCGTTGTAACCTGTCGCGACTGAATCAAATACTATTACGAACATTATATAAAGGTTTTGGGTCGACAAAATTCGTTAATTAGTGGTTTACACTTTTTTTTTT
The DNA here is from genome assembly GCA_951799955.1 of Apamea anceps. Taxonomy (NCBI): domain Eukaryota; kingdom Metazoa; phylum Arthropoda; class Insecta; order Lepidoptera; family Noctuidae; genus Apamea; species Apamea anceps. Next base: position 3,156,933 of record OX637508.1, on the reverse strand, counting down.
ATAGTTGAAAATTCGTTATAAAGAGATCAACCTCTTTATAACAAATTTTCAAGTATAAAAAAAAAGTGTAAACCTCACGCAAAACATCTTCGCAATGTAAAGGTATATTTTACATTGACTCTTATAGACAATTCAAGGGTATTACGAAGAATTTATGAAATCAAGGAAGTTGTTATGTTGAGGTATGTTATACGTACGTTGGTTGCACTGTAATTCTGTCACCTAACTCCTCCCAAACAGCTGGAGAGATTTGGATGAAATTTCAATGGGTTCCGGGATGGTTTGAAAACACAATAGGAGCCGGTAGGTGGCGTTACTTTTCCGAGCAGGACAACGTCTGCCGAGTCCGTTATTTATTACTAATAATAAAGCTGAAGAGTTTGTTTTTTTACCATATACCGTAGGATTTGAAAAAAAATTTTTTTGCATTCGATAGCCCAATTCTTGAGGAAGGTTATTAAATAGGTTATTTAACATCACGCTAGGACCCTTAGTAGTGACGGGGCCCGATAGGGCCGAAGCCTGCCAGGGTAGCGGGATCGTCCGAAAGAGTTACCGCTGCCCTGGAACATAAAGGGCTAAGGAAGGAACACGGGTGGGTTTTAGTCAGTAGAGTCTGACACTCCCTTCCGCTCCACCCAGAGCGGGAGGAGTCACTTGATGATTTTCAATCCTAAAAAAAAAAAGGGCCCTTAGTAGCCGAGCAAAACGAAAACAAGTCAGAAATAACTTTAAGCGAAAACAAAGTACAGACGCCAGCAGGTCAAGCTACCCGAAACTGTCAAATTTTCCCAATCAACCTTGAACCTTAATACTTTAGCGATAAAGTTGAAAATCTATTAAAGAAATTTGACAGATTGTAGTAGCTTGATGTGCTGGCGACTGTACTAGCACGGGCATTTAATACGATGCGACGATGGGGAAAAGAAATTTCACGCGGACGGAGACGCAGGCCGAAGCTAGTAAGAAATAATTATCTTGGCATGCAAATTATTGAGGCGCAGATAACTAATTGATTTATGTTGAGTCGCAGATCACTAGGTACTTAATCAGTTATTAAGGTCAAAAAGGTTACCAATTAATTGTAATTTCTTGAAACGAGTAAGGTTATTCGGTAAGATTCTGAAATTCTTCAATGAAATAAAATAAAATGTCTTCAATTGAATTTTGCTATAAGTAGAAAGAAAGAAAAATATTTATTGCGACTCGTCCAGGATCATAAACTAAACTTACACCGATAAAAATAAAAATAAAACAAATTATATAAAAAAGTAACAAAAGGAAAAATTAAATGTACCGAGATTGATTATATTAGTTATGTACAATCGAATTCATGAAAACTCTTCAGAAGGTTAAAGTGGAAATGGTCATAGAGGTAGTTAGTATATTCTCGTAATTTTTTTGTTTACTTTTTAAGTGAATTGTTTTTTTGATTCTATGTATTATTTTTTGTCTCCTTTGCTCTATCACACGCTGTCTACATCTCTGTATCTATTGTCCTATCTCAGGTATGCTGGAAGAGATTTCTTATGAAATAAGCATCACCTCTGTACCTATTTTTTCTGTTCTGTTTTTCATTGTCTGTTTATATATGTGTGTACATAAATGGTAAAATAAATAAATAGAGATATTCCAATCAGAGCACTAATCCCTGCACGGTTCCTAAAAGTAAGTACCAATCTAGTCCCTTTGATCTACGTGTGACAAAAAGTAGTGTGTGCAAAATTTGTCATAAGCTAACATAATCAGCCCACAATGTGAGAAGGGGTGGGCTGTAATCCACCGCGCGGCCCAGTGCGGATTGGTGGTAGTCACTCTTCGAATTATTGGTTCTAGGACATGTCGATTTCCTCACGATGTTTTCCTTCACCGTTTTGAGAGCAGTGGTGATGAAATAAATTGTACAAAGCAAAGCGCCTGCCTAGGTTCGAACTCACGACCTACAACTAGCCTTCACCACTGGGCCAGCACCAATGGTGACAACATATCAATGTTGAGAACCCCTGGCCCAGTAAAAGGAACACCTACGATATTAGGTACATGTCTGATTTTAGATTAAAAATGATCTTCACAGTAATATCCTACTAATAATATAAACGTGAAAGTTTGTATAGATGGATGGATGTTTGTTACTCTTTCACGCTAAAACTACTGCACAAGTTTGGATGTAATTTGGCACACAGATGGTTTATAACCAGGATTAACATATAGGATCCTTTGTATCCCCATATTCCCACGGGATCAAAACTTATGCGGGTGAAACCGCGGGGCGCAGCTAGTTAATAATATAGTTTCAAGCTCTAGGTATCATTTAAAGTAACCACTAGTTTCTACTTACATTAGTATTAACAGCACGTACTAACATAACATCCAAGTTACGATTATTTGTCAGAGTACCTATTCTACGTTCGCGATTAATTTGCCAAACATGTAAACAAATATGAGTTATTGGAAAAATAACTTTAATTCCTACACAATAAAGTTCAGTTTACGATACAAATTCAAACATTTTTAAGACTTTTAAAATAATTCTTGTCACTCTGAAATCAACTTAATTACAACTGCAATAAAGTTGATATTTTTTTAACTTACATTGGAAACGTAAATTTGAATAGACCTTACCTTGAAGTCAAAGTCAAAGTCAAATCATTTAATTCAAATAGGCACATAAAAGGCACTTTTGAACGTCAAAATTAAAATTAAATTGATTCTAGTCGCCCCTTCCAAAAGGTAGTTTTCGTATGGAGAAGAATGGGCAAGAAACTCCACCGTTACTCATTTAAAATGTTTTACAATATTTTGCATTCATTAATTATATAATTATATGTGAAGACGATGCACCTAAACATAAAATTACTATACCACAATAGGTAAAAAAAAAATAAAATGAATTAATGAAACCATGACATATAAATTGACTATGTGATAGGTACATGGTGCTCACATATTTACAAACATTCCAAAAGTAGACTATTTTCATAAATAAATAATAAGGAGTAATAAGTCCGGGTGACTTTAAGTAATTACAGAATGTAAATCAATGTCAAAGAGAATAAAAAAAAAGAATAAATTATACAATTACATTAGCAACCAGTTTGATTTTGTCTAGACTCTAGAGATTGTCCTATGGAGCAGGACCAGCATGTTTCCAAGCATTCTTATCTTGGATATAATCCTCTAATTTGTAATACCCTTCCTTACAAAGTGTAATTTAAATTTTCTTTCATTTAATTGCAATATTTCACAAAGTATTTTGTTGTAACATTTAACACAGTACCCCATAAAAGATGTATGTACTTTAGATAATCTGAAAAAAGGTTGATCTAATTTATCTTTATTTCTAGTATTAAAATTATGTCTATCACTTATTTTATTAAAAAGATGTTGATTTTTTCTTACATACATAATATTTTCATAAATGAATTGGCAAGGTACCGTCATAATATTAACCCTTTTAAATAGTTCCCGAAGAGATTCGCGGCGACGTAGATTGTAAATGGCTCTGACAGCTCTTTTTTGCAAAATAAAAATGGATTCAATGTCAGCAGCCCGACCCCACAGTAAAATGCCATATGACATAATACTGTGGAAGTAACTAAAATAGACCAAACGCGCGGTTTCTTCATCTGTTAGCTGTCTTATCTTTCTAACAGCATAAGCCGCCGAGCTTAACCGCCCCGCAATAAATGTTATATGAGGTCCCCATTGTAATTTCTCGTCTAGCGTGATTCCCAGGAAAACTGTTTGATTAACAAATTCTAGTTTTTGGCCATTCAATATGATGTCACATTCGCTACTTCTAACATTAGGTAATTTAAATCTAATGCATTTGGTTTTTTTTTCATTAAGTACTAAATTATTTACCGTAAACCAATCTTGGACCTGAAGAATAGAGTTATTCACGTCGTCAAGATTTTGTGACTTACTTACTTAGACCACGTCTGCCACAAATGTGATTGAAGCTAGGTATACCTTACTTAGGTAAATAAATTCTAGCCAGATAGGTACCTATTAATCTAAGATACCTATAGATTGGTTTGTATTGTTTAAAAAAATAGACTTAGGGATAAGGATACTTACTTACTTACTTTAGGGATTTTATTTTTTATCGCAGATAGGCGCGACGCGACAGCGGGATGCGACCACAATTTCCATTAAATCTTATTTATTTAAATCTCTCTCTCTCTCCCTTTATTTTTTTTTTTTTATTTAATTTGTCGCGACATTTGTTCTACCAGTACGCGTCATTCGCATCATCGCGTTGCGCCTGTGTGTGGGAGTCTATATTTTGTGCCTGGAAGTTACTCAAACGGGTGTACCGCCAAGCTGAGGCATATTCTAATAATTCATCTGTGTCATTGACCTTGCTTCATCATTCACTTATTTTAAAGTAACTTATCAACAGGCGGTCTATTCTGTAAAAATCTCACCGAGAACTTTGGTGAAGTGAGCTGTCATTCTACCTCATGCTAGGATTGACACTATTGACAGCTCACTTCAAGCTCACCTCACGTATTATATATTTTCATTTCACGGCGAAATTATTACGTAATAGGTGTATTTAGGCACTAAAGCAAAAAACACCCCTATTTTTGTACCTACTAGAACTATTGATACATTTAAAAGTAAAATAAAACTACTCCTACACTGTGTTGCCTTTATTTTAACGCAACTCGAATGTGTTGTTTTCATTTCAAAACAACTTCAAATAGGTAAAGTTCAATGAAAACCACCTAACTCCTTTTAAGGGATTACAAAAATATTTTGATTAAATTATAAGCAAATCTGACCCAGTTTCTAAAAGATTAATCGAGCCTATTGTTAGGTAATTGGTTGGCAAAAATACATAAGAACCAATCAAATCACTTGACTTGAGATTTTAACTTTTTCAGGAACTGGGGTTTCTGTGAAAGTGCGGTTTCTAAATTCTGTGATCGTAATTAAGTGATAAATTTTATGTTATTTGTGCAAATTAGTTAAAAAAAAACACAATAACATGTCAAAAGTAACTTATGTTTCAAAACTAGAGATGCAGGCCCCCAAGACACAGGCGCTGCCTAGTTTGGGAACCACTGTTCAAATAATTTTCTTACAGTAAGCATGTACAATATTATTATTTTTGAAATCTATTTTGTGACAATGGACCAATAGATTATTCTTATTCTACTTAGATGTTTCCTAACTGATGATAACTACCAAAAAAAAAAGGCCGAAATAAACACGTATTTACAACATTACAATCTATTTGTAGAATAATACTTGAATTATGTTATTATTATTACTTACATAATCTATATATCTCGTAAAAATGAATCCCTATTTCCCTTGGTCACGTCATAACTTGAGAACGACTTTATAGATTTCATCCATCTTTTTTTTAAGTTTTCTAATACTTTGTAGAAGGTTCTTACGAAAAAAAAAGAAAGTTGCCTCACGCGGACGAAGTCGCGGGCATAAGCTAGTGCTTTATAAAAGTGATGAATTTGCATAACTATATTAAGATTAAAAGACCCTAAGATATGGGTATTTCCCATCGTATTCTATTTTTATAAGACTAGTTGTAAAAAAAACTTCTATTTTAAAAACCTGAACAAAACGATGACACAGTTGGCGCTGTGGCTGAGCGATCGACTGCTGCGCTGCGTGTCACGGGTTCGATTCCCGCACAGGAAAAATATTTGTATTGCCTACAGGTAGTTGTTCCGGGTCTGGCAGTTTGTGTATGGGAGTTTAAATGTTTGTAAACGCACCCACGATACAGGAGTAATTCCTAGTGTGGGGTAACGTTTTTTTAAAAAAAAAAATCTTACCAAATGTTTTCAAATTCATATTAGATAATGAAATCCAACAAAAAATGTACTAGGTGTTTATCGAATTCCACGATTTATAAATCATCAGGTTTTTGAATCTAAACAAATTCAAAATGGCTGCTATGAAGTTTGTATCTTCTGTTTGCAGTCTATCTGTGTGACCGCTTATATCTTCTAAACTCCACAATGGATTTTGATGAGGTCTTCACTAACATTTTGAGAATATTTTCTGGAATGTTTATTTTCAGTAAAACATTAATAATTAACTTCATATAGATTTCAGTCTTTCTTTAGTCTTAAATAATACAAGTATGTATTATTTACAAGTATGTAAAAAGGGGGGAAATAATGGGTAGCGGGATCGTCCGAAAGGGTTACCCCTGCCCTGGAATATAAAGGGCTAAGGAAGGAACACGGGTGGGTTTTAGTCAGTAAGAGTCTGACACTCCCTTCTGCTCCACCCAGAGCGGGAGGAGTCATTTGATGATTTCCGATCCTGAAAAAAAAAAAAGGGGGGGGGGGGGAAATAATCAAAGGGCATCAAAAAATCCGCCCGCATCGCTGTCACTAAAACGTGAACCTTCTCCTTTTAGGAAACGTGCCTAAAAGGCTGGCAGTATTACATTATAATTGACTTAGATCAAGCACAGAAAACACTATGTTTTGACCAAGCCCAGGCGGTTCGGTAGTGATAAGTTATTCTTATCTAACTTAAGTTATTTAATATCTAACAAATCTGCTACTAAGTTATGTATATTTTATGAATAAAATATCCCTTTCGTTTTATAGTTTCGCGGTTTGGTGATTCATATTTCATAATTCGGTCCTTGACTTGGGCCGTCTAGACATCCGGAAGTACCGTTTTTAAATTGCCTGGTACCGTACTTCGTTATTACTTAGTCACAAGTCTCTCCCCCACGTAGTAACCATTCTGTGCGTCATCAAAACAACCTCAACCCCAAAAGGCAATGAGTAGGTAGGTAGTATATGTCTGCCTACCAGTCATGATTTCAACTTTGACATTACATAACAAAAGATCAGTTCGACATGGTGCGATCTTTCAGAATAATAATAATAATAATAATATCCCTGCACATTTCACACAGCGCCATCTAGTCCCAAGCTAAGCAACCTAATGCTTGTGTTATGGTAACAAGATGGCTGATAAACTACTTATAAACATTTTTTTTTGTAAATACATACATATTATAGATAGAAAAACACCCAGACTCGGAACAAATACATGTAGGTCATACAAATATTTTTTCCGTGCGGGAATCGAACCCGCGACACGCAGCGCAGCAGTCAATCGCTTTAACCACTGCGCCAACCGTGCCGTCAAATTACTCACTGAGAATGACTCATATTTTAGGTACGATACGATTCGTCTTACTTACCAATGGTAAAATTTGTTATTGCCAAACTGGGCATATAAATAGATTCGTTAACAAATTTTACCTGTGATAACTCCTTCCTCACGGAAGGGTCTACTATGCAAAAGTATGAGGTCTTTGCTTCATTATATAGTAAATTCAAATTTATATTTAATTTATTGTTTATTTAACTAAATTTTTATATTTTAATTTAATTTTTACTTAATTTAAGTTTAAGTGTTGATTTTAATTTTTTGATTTTAGTGTTGATTGTTTTTTTAATTGTATTTTGATTTTGATTGCATGTGATTTTAATTATGACTGTAATTTTAATTTGGAATTTGGAAAAAAAAATAATTATGTTCGGAGAGTAAATGAACTCACTCGATACCACTCGATATGTGCTTACCTGTAAGAAATCACACATACACTATTCTATAAGTCTATTGGATGTACTCATATCTTTGCATCAGTGTATTCAATTGTTGGTGAGCCAAATAAAATAAAATAAAAATTATTGGTAAAGATACAAGTCTTCATTTTAACCAATAACGGTCTGTAAATTAGAGGAGTCGGCCAAAAACAGAGTATGAGCTCACCTCTCATTCGATTGAACCTCAGTACTAGGTACGCTAAGACACCTCAAGGTCAAAATGTTACTACCAACGTACAGTCGATTGTCTTGTATAAGACCTTAACTTTTCGCGGAACAGAAATACCAAAATGCCTTGTGTTCTTTTAATACTCATGATAAGGAAGTAAATGCCTCAAACATCAGTAGTGTCATGTTTTCATGGAAGTTATTACGCGAAATGAAGGTTAACCTTCATCGAGTCTTTAGTTATTGGTAAACAACGTACAGTAAACAATTAATATATTTTAGTGTTACTAAAGTGTATGATCGACGTACAAGTAAAACAGTCATATCGTAGTCGCATTGAGGTAAACATGTCTTGTTCGGAGTCTGAAGCTCCGTGTTATACCACGAAATTAAGAAAAAAAAAAAACGCCCGAGAGTTTGGGTTAAAAATTGGATTGAGAAAAGTCAAGCATTATCGCATATACATTTAATTCGAGAATTGTTAGCAGAACCAGTCGATTACAGCAATTATTTGAGAATGTCTGAAGAATTGTGCAACTTATTATTGTCTTTAGTAACACCACCTATGATACAAAAGCAAGACACTACAATGCGAGAAGCTATTTCTCCTCACGAACGTTTGAGGGGCCCGTGGCTAAATAATAACAGCCGCATAGGTCGATCGGTCAGGTTAAGCTACGCTTGCCGCGGTTGGTCTGTGGATGGGTGACCATCTTTACATACCGACACCCCTCCGTGCCTCGGAAAGCACGTTAAGCCGTTGGTCCCGGCTGTCATTCGTGGATCTTTGACAGTCGTTACGGGTAGTCAGAATCCCGAAAGTCTGACAACCAGTCTTACCAAGAGGTATCGTATTACCCAGTAACTGGGTTGTGGAGGCCAGATAGGCAGTCGCTCCATGTAAAATACTGGTATTCAGCTGCATCCGGTTAGACTGGAAGCCGACCCCAACATAGTTGGGAAAAGGCTAGGCAGATGATGATGAACGTTTGAACGTATGAACTGGCGACTTGGCTCGCTGGCCGTGATCGACACGCGGTTTTGAACCACGAGCCGAGTAAAACATAAGACAAACATGACGAGCCGCGAGCCAGGCTCGTCCACACACAAAACCGTGGTCTTGCAGCACAATGATACACCGGCGAGCTTTAATTACGAGTTTTAATTACTTAACACCTAGTATTGTATACAATCAAGTATCAAGTATTTTCTAACTGAACAGACAGCTGTGCTGCTGGGAAGTTTGTTGCGCCACTTCTTCTTCCCAGCGATAGCACTAGGAAGTGGTGAAGGGCGGGCGTTTTTGGGGGACTGTCTTTTGTAATTTTGACTTTCGAAAAGTGCTGATTCTCAGCCTAATTTGTATAAATGACTTTTGATTTTGAGATAGGCAGTCGCTCCATGTAAAATACTTAGCCTGGAAGCCGGGTAAGTAATAGATGATATAACAACAAAATCTCTAATATTAACAACATATAACAACGGAACCTATAATTTTATTTAATATAACGATTAGTTAATATAATGAACGATTGATATAATTTTAAAAGACCTAATTTTTATAAGCATAACATACATTAAATATAATATCGTTTGACATAACATACATTAAATATAAAATCGTTTGACATACCACTCATAAGATATAAAACTTATTTGGTCTATCAATATGATGAAAACGCCTATTTAAAAACACACAGCAAAATTGCATAAACACGGTGGTTAGTTTATTTAGTATTATTTTTATGGCCTGTGGGTAGCTCAACAAAATTTATTGTTAGTTGTCATTTAGTGTGCGTAGGTAATTTGCTCAGTTAAATAATAATCATTAAAATATTCCTTTAAAAATTCAATTATTATATTAATTAAAAAAACAATAACTTTTTATTTTGTTTAATAAATACTTAAAAGTATATTTTATTTGTTTTATTCTTTGTAAGCATAACTTTATTTAGCATAATAATAATAATAAGGCGTGGTCGACGGAGCCCCGCTTCGCGGGGCCCCTATTTTGTCTGCAGGGTTTAAAGGAACCTAACATGAAGGGGATGACGGGGGCTCGTTCGCTCGCTCCGCTCGCTCACTTGAGCCCCCGTCATCCCCTTCGAACCTATCCTATCCGAGTCGGGGTGCCCCAATTCCCGAGCTCGCTTCGCTCGCTCTTGCATCCTAAGTTCTCATTGCCTTTTTACTAAATCGAGACATGTTAGACCTTGAGGTTATATTAAACGTTAGACCTAATTATTTTCGATTAAATAAACAATATACATATTAAACGTTAGACCTAATGATTTTCGATTAAATAAACAATATACATAATAAACGTTAGACCAAATGATTTTCGATTACATAAACGTTATGTCAAACAACGTTATACTAATTAAGTTTTAGAATAAATAAATGTTATTTGTAAAGAAATTATATCAACAGTTGGTATATCTCACGTTGATTATATCTTATGAACGATAATAAAATGAAATTAGACCAAATGAGTTTATACGTTATGAGACGCACCCCTGGAAGCCGACCCCAACATAGTAGGGAAAAGATAGATGGATGCACGCAGATGAGGGTGCAGGTAGTTGTGAACGAAGAGCAGGAGAGAAGATGTGGCATATCCTGTGTCTGGGCCATGAGACTATTAATAGTATAGGAGCAGCACGGTAGACAATTTGGGTTGACTTTTATCTCTGACTTTTATCTTGAAGATCGATCATGAAGATGTACACAAAGCAAAGGAGTTAAGTAACCAATCACGCACACTACAAAACTATATCGCTACTGTACGTACTGCTTACAACCACGCCACGCACACATCGCATTCGTTGAGTAAGTGAGCTAACGTTTTCTAAATGATAGTACAACATTATTTGGCAATATAGGATAATTGCTCTCGTGGCGCAACAGGTAAGCATTCAACCTGCAGTGGTAAATGATTTGAGTTCGAGTCGCGAGTTTACTACAATATTATTTTTGAGATTTTGTAATTTAGAGTTAATATACTAACTGAATAAAGTGATATTCTGACCGGTTTGAGAAACTACCACAAGTTTCTCGATTACTTAAAATTATTTGCCGGTTTAGAAGCTAACTACCTGCTTTAAAACTATATTCCTGCCTTTAATTGTGAACTTGTGTATGAGTCAGTCTGCATTAGCAACTACACACCTCTAATACTCCATCTTTTGCACTTTTACGAAGTTTGTTATTGTGATAAATTGAATATAAATACAATGAATATAAATACACAATAAAGATCTTTGACTTTGACTTTGAAATAACCATGCATCATTTGACAATATTCCAAAAAGCTCAGATTATTGTTTTGTCTGAGCAGAATATTTCTGTTAGTGAAATCGCAAGGCGCATAATGATATCGGTGAGTAAAATTATTATTAATAATAATGTATTAATTTATTATGTCACCGTGACCCAGTAATTCCAATGAGATTTTCTGTGGATATGAATAGTTGAAAATAATATGAAATAACACCAGAGTATTTATTTATTAACTGCAAAGCCACTCACTATAGGTATCGATATTTAATAATTACCATTATCTTTTACACAGTATTATGATAATAGTTTTTTATCTGTATTTTTAAATGAAATATTCAAAAATATAATGAATAATGTTTGTAAATGATTAGGAGATAATAATAAAATAACAACTCTAAATAATGTATACATATTGATTAATACTTATTAGAAAAAAGTAAAAAACATTATATGTGCAAATAAAGTAAATAATAAGTGTTATAATAATCATATTATATAAATATTACATTTTTTTATATATGTATTACATAATTTGTATAAACTATATATACCTATATGTATATAAGTATATGAATTGTGTTTATATAAATAATATATAAAAAAAATATTCTCCGCATTGTATTTATATTGTGTCATTTTTATTTTTTAATTATTAATGCTAATATTTTCCCTTTTTTGTAGAGAAAAACCGTTCGACTGTGGTTGCATCGTCACGCTGACACAGGTGAAATAAACCGTCGCCAGTCTAGACCGAAACCATTAGCTTACACAAATGCTTCGCCTCGGCACCGTGAGATTGTTGCCACTCATACATCTGATCCATTTGCTAAGACCAGTATAACAGCAGCAGCATACAACATCACTAAGCAAACTGTACGGAACCACCTGCGAGCGGACGGTTTGGCATGTTGCAGACCGGCATTATTAAAATAACGACAAAAATGAATAATTATTGTAATAATAACAATAATTATTACTATATAAAATATCCACTAATATTATTAATTACGGATCATCTTGAGAAAGTGTAATATTGAAAATCATCGCCGACTTATCGTAACATTTATAACCTTAAAATTTCAGTCATTTTAACATATTTAAATCTATAATTATCCTAGAAACTGTGTTGGTAATACTGTTCCCGATACCGGATGGTTGATAACTGAATAAACGAAATACTTAATACTATTACATCTTCAATACTTTCACAGCATATTTAGCCATAGTAAAATAAGTCGGCGGTACTGGAGTGTGAGTGATGTTATTGTTACTGGATCAGGATTATATTTTTCATCTATGTGACATGTTTATTCACTCCGCCCATTGTTTATTATATAATTGTATAAACTTCCAAAGAATGCAAAAGAATTGACTTCACTCAACATATTTAAAAAGAAATATTTACTTTTATTTACAACGACGAAACACTATATTAATTGTGTTGTGTTTATTTTTGTCCAAAACAGCAACATCTTTTAACTTGCGCCACCGCCTTATCTTAGGAATGCGGTAAACTCGCTTCCAATTTTGTTGACAATGATCATACTTTTTATTTTTTTTTTGTTTTCTTCTACCCGCACTGATATAATATAATTAGCAATAAGATTTATTGTTCTGATGTAAGTGAGTCTTAATAAGAAATAAAGTTATGACCGAACTTGTGATGTTCTTTTATTTTTTAAATAAAGATTTTTATTGAAAATGGTTTTACTTATTTAAGCTATTTTAAATAAATAAAACCATTCCTTAACAAAAAAAAATATTATTAGCTTAAAATTTTAAATCACAAAAGATTCACCATTTCCGAGATTCGAACTCACGCCGTTGGATTCAGAAGTATATGGATTTTGCGCTGGGCTACGAACGCTTTAAACTTAGATGCGAAATTATGTTATACTATCATTTATAAGACGTTAGCTCACACTCTACGAATGCGATGTGTGCGTGGCTGACATTGTGAGCAGTACGTACAGTAGCGATATAGTTTTGTAGTGTCACGCACACTACAAAACACTACAAAACTGGTTACTTAACTCCTTTGCAGACTGTACACATGTCCATAGACTATCTAAATCCGGTTCATAACATCTTGTGTGCCACTTGAGTAAAGGCCATCGTCAGCCGTCATGTACAAGATCCTTGGGAAGTACCTAAATAACTTTTATTTACGTCCTGCGTATTATAATGGCAGCCAACTGATGGGAACTGGCAGTTAAATGCACAATGGTGACTTTAAACGGTGAGATAACTACTTATTACCCATGATTATGTATTATTAGACATTTATTTATGCTATATATGTAGGTTTCCATTTAACACGTGTTTGGTTCTATAATTGTTTCGATTCTGTTATAGTCTTGCATAATATTGAGATAAAGGCAAAAGGATAGGAATTTATTGCGCCAGTTCTTCTTCCAAGCGAAAGCACTAGGAAGTGGTGAAAGGCGGTTTTGGAGACTGTCTTATGTAATTTTGACGTTCGAAAAGTGCTGATTCTCAGCCTAATTTGAATAAATGACTTTGTGTTGTTGTGTTCAATTTTTTTTTTATGTTTATTTTAGAATTGCCTATTAAATTTAATAACTAGGCCAGGCATTATTATCAGCATCTGACTGACCTTTTCCCAACTATGTATGTTTGGGTCAGTTTTCTGTCTAATCAGGCGGTCTTAATATCGTGTCCAACGTATCCTATTGCCTGCATGTTTCAGGAACTGATGAACTCTACTGAAGGTGCCAAACTCGTAGCGAAATTCTAGGCCGATTCAATTTAGATTGCCATCGACACTAAGAATCGAATGCTGAATATTACTACCTATATAACCCAGTAAGGTACTGGTAACACGATACACTTTGGCAAAACTGGTAGTCAGACTTTTTACTACTACAGACTAAGACTATTATACCTACTAGACTATTATAGACATCGAAAGGCGAAAATTCCTTAATAAAAACGGAACTTTAAAAAACATTCTCACTGGCTGTTTGTATCAAGAAGCAGCAAATATTTTAAGTTACAAAACATCTTCCTCGGCCATAAACATTGAAGTTAATTTTTTTCACGAAGTTTTAAATGCAATTAACGAGTAACATATAAACAGTTAATTGCAAGAAAGTAGGTTTGGGAAAGTAACGGAAAAACTGGTATTTAATAGCAGAAAGTGTGATCGTTGCAGAATGCAGCTTAATAACGATGGCACTCTTTCCTTCGACCTCATTAATAAAAACTTATTTATTGAAGTGGTTAATGTCTGCGGCGCATTTAAATTTTCTCGATGAAAAGATACATATTTCCTTTCAGATACTATGCTATCTGGTATGTCATACATCCGGTTCCTGAATTGAAAATTTGAACTTGGGATATCTGAGGCATTTCCGTAATTTCAAGAACGTTCACAGTCTGAACTGACTCAATTTGTCAAAAATACCTGTATTTTCCCTACATTTAAGAGAAGTTTTTGACATTGATTGTCGCGGAGATGAGATTGCGATTAGATTTTGAACGTTTTTAATTACGGGAATTTGGCCTTCTTGTCAAACTTTGCTTTAGCAAAATTCAAAATTCCTTTACAAATTACTTGAGAAATTTCGAATTTTGACCTTAAGTAAAGTTTGACAAGATCTCTTGAAATTTTCAATTTTAAAACAGAAAGTTGGCTTATTAGTTGGGTCATGAAAATGTACAAACCGGAGGGACCGCGTGACAGACAAATACTGTAACACTGTGCTCTAATAGTAATAACGTAAGAGTGGATTTACTAATACGTTCATACGTTTAAACAATGCACTTGCTTTTAATGAACAGCATTTTTGCAGCTTTAAAGCGAAATTATAGTAAATGGTTCCCTTGTTTTTATAAACCTTTATTTTGTTTTGTTTGTAGGTATCACCCAAACCATAAAATTTAAATGAGAATGAAAAATGTAAATGAAATTGCACAAATCAAATAAATCGGTACTTGCCCATGGTCCCCCAGCCTAGTTCCCCTCGGGGTACCACAAGCAAATATTTTTGCCCGTGGAACCCCCTGAATAACAATCTCCCTATTAAATATATATTTTTATTGCCCGTGATACCCAATGAATTTTAATGTCAAATTGAAATGTTTGGAATGCCAAACATTTCAATTTGACATTAAAAAAAACATTAGCCATTAGGTACCACGGGCCAAATCATTTGCCCATGGTACCCCTTTGTCCCCCTTGGGGGTTCCACGGGCAAGTACCAAAATATATATCTACGTAATGAAGATGGATGAGAGAAATAATGATGTGTTCCGTCAATAACTTGTGTTTAAAAGGAACAAAACAAAGGATTTTCCTTAACGGTATTTGTTTCACACGATTTAATTTGTATTTCATGACCATATCAATTGTTAAATGAAACATTTATTGTATTATTATTCCAATAAGACAATTATTTATGATTTACTGTACCTTACTTCCTCGTTAACTTACAATGAATGACGGTAACTTGAATGAGTGACGTCATGCTGTGCTGATTACGACAATAATTTTATTACAAGTTATTCAGTAATGTTATTATTTTTTGGTATTTTTTGCGGCGTCAGATTTGTATTGTATCACCTTCTAGGTGTAGTATTTTGTGGTTTGTATTTTAAACGCATTGTTACAACCTACATTGCAATATTTATGACACAAGTTATATACAATATAGGTAGGTATGCATACTTCGACAGTAGTTTAGGCATATTTATGAAAGTAGAATTTATGCTAGTTTTCCGTAACTCTGCAATAATATTTAGGCGTTTATTTAGGCACTTCCTAGTATTAGTGAAAACGGGTATTTATCTCATTTCTATCCATAATCAGCCTATAATGTACCCACTGCTGGGACACTGGCCTCTTTTTTTTGAGAGGGAGTGGGCTGTAAACCTGCCACGCGGGCCCAGCGGGTCTGGAACATGCCTCACGATGTTTTCCTTCGCCGTTTTGGAAGCAGTGGTGATGAAATAGTTAACACAAAGCAAAGCGCTTGTCTGGGTTCGAATCTACGACCTACAACTCGTAAGGCGCGGCCGTTACCACTTTTCCATCACTACTCTTGTTAATATGCTCGACAATAATAACGTGGGACTTTATATACACTAATAACATAATGTGGATGTACCTACCTACTATACCTACCTACACCTCTGAGTAGGTGGGTGGGGACGGTGTTATCCATATGCAACCTAATTAAGTACTAAGTTGTGGTACCTACAGCTAGTCAGTTAGACGTAGCGTTATTTCAATGTCATACTGCACTCGTGCGTCGGAAAGGACGTTCAGCCGTTGGTCATGGAGCCAGCCATGGAGTTTCGTGCCCGTTCTTCTCCATAGGTACCTACTACACTTTGGAATGGGCAACTAGCTTCATATTTTTGACTGACCGACCCTTGACAATTCAAAAGTGCCTGTAATTGGTTTATCTATATAAATAAAAATGAATCACCGAAATGTATGTACGCGCATAACTTCCGATGGACTGCTCCAAATTGGATAATTCTTTTTTTTTGTGTTTGTTATTGTCAGGAAAAGGTTTGTATACACATTGGATCCGGTAGGTGGCGCTGCTTTTTCGGGCGGGATGAGGTCTGCCGGGTCCGCTAGTTTGAAATGAAATAAATAGTTTGAGTATGGTCCCAGCTGTCATTCGTGGATCTTTGACAGTCGTTACGGGTCGTCAGAAGCGCGAAAGTCTGACAACCAGTCTTACCAAGGGCTATCGTATTACCCAATAACTGGGTTGCGGAGGTCCGATACGCAGTCGCTTCATGTAAAATACTGGTATTCAGCTGCATCAGGTTAGACTGGAAGCCAACCCTAACATAGTTGGGAAATGGGTAAGCAGATGACTGCACGCTGTTTTACCGATGCAAGGACCTAAGAAAGTTTTATTCACCTTCTGTTGGTTGTTACATGATTGTTACTGATTGGTCTCGGTGAATCCTTTGAAAATAACCCACAATACACCGTCACGAATCTTACGATAGAATACACAATATATTGATTTATAACTGTGTATCATTGTTTCGAAGTCAAAGCGAACAGAATTGAAGTGAATGTGTGTTTTTGTTTATCGTACACAATACTCGTAGTGAATTGTATTTGTTTTTTTTTTTTCATTCATAAGTGGATAGCTCCATATTGTATCGTTAGGCACTTTGTGCACGACACGGTTTCTTTTCGGTACGGTGTGTAAACCGCGCTGTAGAAAAAATGTGTCTGTAACGAGTATTCTATTCTATTCTGTCAACAAGCTTTCATAGTGATTCATCCAAGCAAAAAAAAGGTATGTGTACAATGGGTCTTAGACAGTCAGCCCTTTGCGTACACACGTTTTTCTTGACATGACACGGTGGAAGTACGGCATGGTGCAGTCACCCTTTTACCATAGAACCGTGTCACATACAATCATATACAAGGTCTCACGATTTTTCTACGACGCGGTTAACACACCGTACCGTAAAGAAACCGTGCCGTGTACAAAGGGCCTGGGACCCTTTAATTCATTTTCCAAAAGATGAAAACTATACTCTTGTACAGCATGTATCAGAAACGTGAGGTCAAATTTAAGGATGTGGTACAGACCATCAAACTGAACAACTTTCTCCATGGGACCAACATTGTAATCGCGAAAAATTATCAACTGTGCCATACAAAACTTCAATACATATGGGACGGCTGATTATTTTTAAAAGCAGAACAAGCGCACCGCTGTTTTACCCGCATAATTTTCGATTCCGTAGGAATATAGGGATTAAATCAAATCAAATCAAATCAAATCGTTTATTGCAATCCATAATGTACAATTACAGGTGGTAAATAAAAGAAAATAATAGAAACAATTATGGACCCTGTCGGGCACAGCAAATTTTAAATATGTTGAGAGAGGAAGAGCGCTTTATTAATTTTCTTTGTAGTTAGAATTAGAATTATATTGTATCCTATTAATTATTTC
Source organism: Apamea anceps (assembly GCA_951799955.1). Lineage (NCBI taxonomy): Eukaryota > Metazoa > Arthropoda > Insecta > Lepidoptera > Noctuidae > Apamea > Apamea anceps. The sequence continues at coordinate 3,138,908 of OX637508.1, read as the reverse complement.
ATACCTATATATTTATATTTCCATTCATTCACATAATCTTATATATATAATATTAATTAATAATATTATTTTTTCTTATTAAAATATATCTGTTATTCATAATTATTTATTGTTAGTATTGAATTTATCCATCAGAATTATTTTATGTGTCAATTCTGGTTATAAACTATCTGTGTGCCAAATTTTATCCAAATCTGTTCAGTAGTTTTGGCGTGAATGAGTAACAAACATCCATCCATCAATGCACACAAACTTTCGCTTTTATAATATTAGTAGGAAGGATATCGAATAGGTATTATTATCTCTATAAATAACTCTGTCCTGCTTTTCGACCACAAAAACAACTTGAAACCACAACAAAAGCAATGTTATTGTAAAAACAAGATGACCATATAAATAAATAAAAATCTGTTTATCTCCTTGTATGATCGTCAATAAATAACTTGTAATTAAGTCCACGTCGTGCTGATTCCGCATTGATTTCTTAGTATTCTATCAATGCGGGAATATACATGAGTAGTTCATCAATATATAAATGCAAATATATAAATGAAGTTGAATTATTATCTTCCTGTACATCTCCCGCTCCTAATCATCTGTCCGCAATTCAACGTTTACATAATGCCAAACTATTGCACCCTAAAGCAATGGCTGACCTTTAATAGTAGTATCATTCTTACATATAATAGCATATAAAAGCCTCGTCTATCGGTTCCTCTGTCCGGTTCGTGATTATTTTCTACGAACTGTATGGTTAAAACGCTATGGCTAGGATTTAGTATAAATTAGTCCACGTGATCATAGCTACAGGCACCGCTGCTTGTGAATAAAGGTTGAATCTTTTTCACAACTTTCCATCAGTAAATTCGCAATATCTTCAAAATAAATAGTTCACTAAACCAAATTAATGTCTTATAGTCCTGTCACACCTGCTTCAAACAACCATGATAAATTGCAGTTGCACGCAACCAGTTGTGGTCGACTGTCATTTGTTCACAGATTGTAACAGGAGCTATTGCTGTCATGGGTGTCATAACGGTAGAATTGGACAATCATTCCTGAAATCCTGAAACTCTAGGAAGAGCCATTATTTCATTTATTTCTTTTTAACCGACTTCTAAAAAAGGAGGAGGTTCTCAATTCGACGGTATGTTTTTTTTTCTGTGTTTGTTACGCGATTTCTCCGCCAATTGTGGACCGATTTTCAAAATTCTTTTTTTGTTCGAAAGGAGATACTTCTGAAGTGGTCCCATAGAAATTTCATCAAAAACGGTTCGGTAGTTTGGTTTGTAAACCTAAATTACTGGTAAAAATTACAACTTAAAAGTGAAAAATAAAAACTTTTTTGCAAAAAAAAACAACCGACTTCCAAAAACGACACTACAAAGTGAAAAATAACTTTAATTTCGGAAGTCGGTGGCAAACAACGAAAATGCGAACCCGGCGACACCGACTTCCGAAATTAAAGTTATTTTTCACTTTGTAGTGTCGTTTTTGGAAGTCGGTTGTTTTTTTTTTTTGCAAAAAAGTTTTTATTTGTTCTCCTGACCCACCTCGTCGCATAAAATCCCGCCCGCGTTATTACTTCGTTTTAGCTTAGCGTTCTTTCTGGCTCTTTTTATTTTTGCTTGTCTGCTAAAGGTCCTAGGGCAATGCTAATTAGCCTATAAACCTTCCTCAAGAATTGGGCTATCAAATGCAATATATTTTTTTCAAATCCGACTGGTAGTTTCAAAGATTAGCGCGTAAAAAAAATCACATATTAGTATTAAATGGTTTAACCCAATTCATAGAAACTTTCCTACATAATCCATTTAATTGTTTATCTGTAGTAATCAAATCAGCGCTCGACTTTGATACAGCTACTAGCGGTAATCAAACACAGATCCTTTAGTTAGTGTCAGTATAATTTACATAAATTAATTTTAATTAATTTATGTATTTAATTAATTCGTTTGATCGCATTAATACTGTGATATTTACTCACAGTGTATTTATAGGTGTGGCCTGTAGTTTGTTTACCGGTGTTGCTTTTTTACGTGTTTTATACTTCCTTTTTGCATTTGAAAGTTGAATCTGTAGCAACAATATTGCTACAGTTTCAACATTCAAGCTAAGCAAGGTACGCTTGCAGCGTACCGCTTGCCAGTATGTTAAGATGGTCACCCATCTACGGACGTTGGTCCGTGGATGGGTGACCATCTTAACATAGCAAGATACCTCCGTGCCTCGGAAAGCACGGAAAGCCGTTGGTCCCGGCTGTCATTCGTGGATCTTTGACAGTTGTAATAAGTCGACAAAAGCCCAAAAGTTTGACAACCAGTCTTACCAAGCGGTATAATATTATACAGTAATTGGGTTATGAAAGTCAGATAGGCAGTAGCTCCATGTAAAATACCGGTACTCAGCTGCATCCGTTATGACTGGAAGCCAGCCTAAATAAAATTGGGAAATGGCCAGACAGATTTAAAATTGTAGTCCTGTCGAGCAAAAACTCTTTACAAACCATACTCAGAAGTAGATTGGTATATTTGATATGCTTTGCTATTTCGTATGGTCAATAAAAATGTATTATAAACATTCAAATCCTTGAGTATATGAGATTATTACTCAACCAACCATTTATACTAGGTACTATATTAAAAGACTACCCAAGTACATATACATAGTACAAAAACAAAAAGAGAAAAGGACACTTTAGGCGTCGATGTACTTGTACTTGATCTCTGTCAGTTCGTGTTGAATATCTCAAAAGAGTGGCCCCAGAATTCAATATCTTTTAAAAAGAAACAATTGCCAATCTCACTAAATTATTGAAATAATTTCTGATATATAAGACTTCGAATTGAGAAAGATTTCTTTTTTCATCTAAGCGGTACATTGTCTCTGTTGTCAACTGAAAATTATAAATGTTTTCCTGCTTGACTATAAGTACTAGTAAAAATGTACAACATGCCAAACAACAAACAATATGACATTACTTTGATTAAATATGGCGGCAAATTGGTAGGTAATATGATACTTTTGGGATTGTGTTCCATCAACAGCTATACGTTTTCTTCTTACACTATAAAATGTGTAGCTTCATTACTATGGAACAATCTATAAGTATTAATAAATATGAATTGATAATAATTCTTTGGTCTATCATAAGCGCTGGGTTAGTATCTAATGCGATAGTGTGGCTATCTACTAGATATCTACCTAAACTTCTAAACTAATATTATAAAGAGGTAAAATTTGCTTGTTTGTAAGTTTCTATGTACGAGTTAATCTCTGGAACTACCACATGGATTTGAAAAATCGTTTGTAATTTGACAGTCCAATTCTTGAGGAAAACTATAGGCTATTTAATATCACGCTATGACCCTTAGCAGCCAGGCCAGAAGACAACAAGTCAGAAAGAACACAAAGCGAAAAAACATTTACTGATAGCGCGGGCAGGTTATGCGATGCGACGCGGTGTGACGGGGAAACGAGAAATTTCACGCAGACGAAGTAGCGGGCAAGAAGCTAGTCTGATATAATTATAATAATTGGAACGAAGTTCCTTATCGCAGCGTTGCGAAAGGGGGCTAGACGGAAAAAATTAAGACCAAAAGTTGGAACGACACTTTTTTCTTTTCTTTTTTTTTAATAAAATTTTATTACAATTCCTTCACTATTTAATCGAAAGGAACTTCGTTCCATCCGGGTGTCCCTTGACACCTCTCAAGTTTTTTTTTGCCTTCGAAACATCCATTTAGATGCACTTGCATGTAAGATGATGGGAAGTGGCCAGTGGCCTGTCTTAAAGATTATTTGCACTTTATTTCCTTCCTACTGGTACTGCTTAGAGACTAAAGTAAAAGCCTCGGGTAGTATTGGCTTTAAGTGGAATACAATCCTATATCAAAATAATAGAGGGGTGATTGGATCGAGCGTTACCCTTGAGCGATGTCATCACAGCGAATTTAGATGATTTGTCACGGGACACCTCTAGACTATTTATACCCTAATGAGATTGCATTGCGGAACACTTATTCTTTCTTTTCGAGCTATGGCAGATTTTTTTTTTCCGGTTTTATGTAATTTAGGGTCAATAATTGTTACGTAAAATATACTGCGTTCGGCGAGCGCAGTATAGTTTAGACAAGCAGGCAAGCAGTAATGCTTTTCCTTTCCCTAAACTGGATAACTAAGGCCTGATTTTTCAATCGACAGATAATTTTTATTTCGTAGAATAAAATTGATGTCTGACAGATTTTGTGGACTGTCAAAAATTTAAAATTGTTCATCGGATGAAATTATCTGGCGTTGGAAAAATCAACCTTAAATCATATTTTATTTCCGTAAATTTCAAAAATCACTTTCACGTCAAAAAGACATAATAATTATTATTATAAAACTACTTACATAGATGAGGTTGACGTTTCCTAACAAACCAATCTAAGGAGAAACTCCGAAGACAGCTCAAAGGTTACAGTATAAAATCTTGGTCAGATAATGAACTAGAAGGAACGCCTTGTTAAGGCGAAACATCCATAGGTAAACGTTCTATCGACGAATCTCTTAATCACGAAACGTCCTGTCGGCGAAACATGCATAGGTGAAACGTTCTATCGACGAATCTCTCAAAAACGAAACGCCCTGTCGATGATCAGTCCAAAGGAGAAACGACTGTCGGAGAAAGCTTGCAGAATCGTTAGCGATTATGAACTTAAGATGCACAAAACTATTGCAATTCTACTTTTAAAGTATACGGTCAACTCATGTAACCCTGGAAAAAATGGAGATAAATCATTGTTATGAGATTCGATTATCCTGTCGCTCACTCAAAGACCCTGATAATCTTTTGTCATCAAAGTTAATCAGTAGTTTCATTAGGTTTTTTCTCGTTTTCCGAGCGATCATTTAATTTGCTACTTTACAACTGTTGTCTCAGCTTACCGTATGGCCCTGAACATTCACTTTTAGGTACCGCCATGACACTTATCTCTTTACTAATAATAAAGGTAAAGATTTTATTTGTTTGTTTGAAAGCACTAATCTCTGGAACGACCAGTCTTATTTAAAAAAGTATTTTTGCTTTTGATAGCCCAATTCTTGAGGAAGGCTATAGGCCTATTACTTATTGGTAAGTCCCTAAGGGGCCGAGCAAAAGATTAGAAATAACTCTAAGAGAGAACGAGGTACTAGCGCGGACAAACGATCCTGTGCGACTCGGCGACGCGGCGTCGGGGTGGATCGGGGAACAAGAAACACGCGGTCGAAGTCATGGGCTGAAGCTATCTATTTATAAAACTTATAGGTATTTTATCACAATCCAGTTAAGTGATCCTTGAAAATGGTATGCTATCAGTCATCAATAGTCACGGATCACCGATCGTGCATACAGATTCAAGGTAATAGGGGCGGCCTGTCACCTGGGTTACTGAGAACTATAAATAGTTGATGACAAATCTGCGCATTTATGTAGCGAGACTACAAGATACATCTGGCCAAACTTCAACAATCTGGCATCTTAGCCAAACCTTCGCGGAATGCCACCGCAAAGTTGATAATCAACATTAGGAACTAGTTGTCAAGCAAGTTTGATGAACTGGGCCTATTTGGCGTAGCCGTGAGGCACTCATATATATATTTTTTTAAATATAGGAAATAGCGGTGTATGAACTCCTCCGTCCTAACAGACTCTGTGGCGGACTGTCACTAACGTGGCAGCCTGACAGATTGACATTTATGATAGGAGCTGGCCAAGAGGCCCAAATATGGGCACGTTATGTCAAATGTATGGTAAAAAAATAAAAGTTTAACACTCAATAGAAGCCTTTTTAATATGCTGACCCACCCCGACCACAAAGATAATTTTTGCGTTTGTTTTTAATCTACTGTTGTGCCTTATAGTCTGTGCTAAATAAATGCACTATTTCCTTCTTTCACAGTAACTTGTACTTACTGAAATGCAGTGTATTTCACATCTAATCTAGTCAGTTCCTAAACTTTGCAACGCGACATGCGCAATTCTCAAAACCAATTGCCGTCCGATTGCCATTGCCGTGTGTGTGTGTTTTTTTTTTTAATAAGGCCATAACAGAGAATTATCTTTTCAGACGTTGTTTACTCCTGGATTTTGCCAAAAACTCCTATTTTATGTCAAAATCTCGTACCAACAGTAAAAGTAAAAGCCAAAATGTTAAAATAGCGTTCAAATACATATCTGTGTGTTAATTATAATGTCATATAATATTTTTATGTACAGACGCCAGCACATCAAGCTACTACAATCTGTCAAATTTCTTTAATAGATTTTCAACTTTATCTCTATAGCATTAAGGTTCAAGGTTGATTGGGGAAATTTGACAGTTTGGGGTAGCTTGACCTGCTGGCGTCTGTACAAAACTAGATGTAAGTTTAAATTATATTATACTTTGGATACTCACTACAATATTATTAGTTTTAAGTTGTCTTGCTGCGCCCTAACAGGGTCATGTACTCACTAGTTTAAGCCTACCGTGTAACTATGGTTGTGAAAATGTGTAATTAAAGAAATAAATAAAATACCTTAATACAACATTGACGGTATCATACAAAGTGGCTTGCAACATCAACAGGTTTGAGTACGAACAGACCTTGACATGTGGGCTTGCTATGGTGGCCTTTCATCGTTGAATGATGCTTAGGCGATTACATCGTAAACATCCATGGAATGCTTATGGTATTATGGAATCTCTACTGTGGTTTGTGTGTAACGCATGGAAATATGTAATCATTACTAAATATTGGAAGTGCGATAATCTCGGCTGCGTTTACCATTGATGATTATGTTGTAGAAATGTGGTTTCTAAAAACCTGATTAATAAAACTTTAATCGAGTCCCTGACCCATCTTCGGACACAAGTGGGAAGATTTAACTCCAACCTAAAAGTAAAAGTGGTAAAGTGGGGCTACCTTGACGGAACAGCAGTAGGGTGTGAATTTGGAGCTATGTCGCAAACCATGCTCCACCTCCTATCCTGCCCTCTGTGTCCCAAAACATGCAGTCAAAGTGACCTCTTCGCTGCCACCGACAACGCCGTGGAAGTAGCAAAGTTTTAGGCCAACAAGATATAAAATTCAATAGAGCCAGCGACACTAAGAAAAAGAAGATCGAATGCTATTTCGATTGTTTTACGGTTACGAGTAGCTACAAGTATCTAGCAAGTTTATTTATCTAGCGTCCCGCACCTGTTTCTTACGATTTTACTACTTGAGAAAACATCGAGATTTCTTTATTTTATGTCAGTTTAATATCAATTTATTCACATAAACCTTCCGGAATAAATTCTCTAAATGATGATGAAAACCATATCACAATCCGATGCGTAGTTTAGAAGCACAACGCGAGCACACAGACGAAGTCGAAAAGCGATGCCGATATTAGTGACAGAAGTGGCTAAGAAATAAAAGCCGCATGGGTCGATCGATCAGGTTAAACTACGCTTGCCGCGGTTGGTCCGTGGATGGGTGACCATCTTCACATACCAAGACCCTTCCGTGGCTCGGAAAGTATGTATGTTAAGCCGTCGGTTCCGGCTGTCATTCGTGGATATTTTACAGTCGTTACGGGTAGTCAGAACTCCGAAAGTTGGACAACCAATCTTATCAAAGGCTATCGTATTACCCAGCAGCTGGGTTGCGGAGGTCCGATAGGCAGTGGCTTCATGTAGAATACTGGTATTCCGCTGCATCCGGTTAGACTGGAAGCTGACCCCAACATAGTTAGGAAAAAGGCTAGGCAGATGATGAGATATATGTAGTTGTAGCCATTTTATATATTTAACCTTTGATGTGCCTTCAGGATCTGGTGCTTGGTCATGTACATGTACAACCAATGGATGTATTCCAATAAAATTAATTTCATTGATAGAATAGAAACAGTTCATTTATCAAATTTTTCATTCGGAAACATCCATCGGTTTGTTACTAAACTTCAACTATATCTGACGACCCTGGTTACCGGTGACCGTACATGAGCTAATATTGTATTCGTAGTTTAGGTACTAATAATATTTTACTATGCACCAAGGTGCTTATTTCGCACAAATAAGCAAAGCTGAGAAAAAGAAACTTAATAGTTCTGAGAATAATAAAATACGTAAACAAGTGAATCATGGTAGCAACAAAAAGTAATAAACAGTGATAGAAATAGGTAGTGCCTATTTGCCTAAACTTCGAAGAACAGAGACAAGAAACGGACACTTCCTTAGGACTAAATTTTCGGGACAACACTTTTAAATACATTAAAAAAAATATGTTATCTGGAATAAGTAATTCGTCTATATTTACCTAAAGTTTGCGACTAGACATAACATTTATAATTTATAACTCCATAATAATAACTTATCCTCTATGGGCTCTAAAGGAAAAATAAAACACATATAGAACATTGTTGTAAGTTACAATAATATTCTATGTGTTTTTTTCACACACGACTACACATCAAGCTACATATACGTTCATCAACATATACGTTTCTGGTTTTAGCTGACCTCGCATTGTATATGTTCTTCGTACAATCAGAAGTCAGCTTATATTAGTTCAATTCAATTCAACTCATCATAGAAAATAACAAAAAAAATTAAATAAAAAATTATTCATTAACAACACAAGTTTAATTTTTTTTTAAGCGTGGAAATGTCATCGTTTTAAGCCTTGACTCTAATGAGCTCTTGTAAGTTATAGTTTTTAAGGCCAATGCCCACCTGTTTAAAATCCGTTCTGCTTGATATTAAGAACTATGTTAAACAGTATAAAAAAAAAAATACAAATAAATAAATAAATATTAAGTTGGGGTATTATTATATTTTTAAAATCTTTCATTGCGCCTACTTTCCTTCAACTACTTATTCTCTCCTTCTATTTATGTATGCTTAGCTTGATGTCAAGCCGTGCGCATAGTCGACCACGCATAAGTGGTAACAATTTGACAATGACAGCACCTTTATGTCGTAGCAGTTAGGGCAATTTTCGTAGTGCAAATGTTACCAGTGGTGTGCGGTTGACTGTACCCGTGAGTGGTATAAGGCCCGGACTCCACCAAAGCGGAGACGAGACGAGCGGAGAGGAGATGTTTTTTAAACAACCAATAGAATTTCGAACAAAACATCAAAAACATCTCTTCTCGTCTCCGCTTTGGACTTCTCCGCACATCTCCGCTTGGCGGAGTATCGACTAAATACACCAGAAAATCAAAAGAAATTAATGAGTCATGTAAAAAATATACACTATACTAGAACGAGTTTTTTCGAATAAAAAACAGGTTAATAAATCTTAATATAATTTATATACTATAGTTCCTATTTTGTGCGGTGTCTTACGACTTCCACGCGAACGAAGTCACAAGCAGAAGCTAGTATTAAGACTAAGTAAGTAGTATGATTGTTGTTGTTGGTAATGATTTATTTTGTTAACGCAATATTTATTCTCAGAACCATTACCTAAGAGTTTGTTTTTCTCAAGTATTTACCTACATATAGAAGGCATAGGTCGTAGGTACCTATATGTGCTAATTTATCTCATCATCTACCTACCTAGTAGTTCAATTTGGACAAAAGTCTCTCCGCGAAGATCATCGCTCCACCTGTCTGGGCTTAAGAGAGGGTTATTCCACAAATCCCCATTGAAAATCCCCATCTTTCCCACTTTTTGTTCAGAAATCCCACTTTGAAGTCTCATATATAGTACATAGTGGAGATTTGTGGGTTATTATATAATATGGGTGACTATTTAGCTAAGGGCTGATTTTTCAATGATCTGAAGGCCAATTATTGTCGTAATTTAAAACAAATGTCAAAAACTTGTCAGAATGTAGGGTGATTAGGGAAATTTTTGAGAGATTGAGACTGAGATCAGACTGTGAACGTTCTTAAAATTACGAGAATTGCCCCTCTGATAACTTTATTCGAGGAATAATTTTGAAATTTAGACAGTTACATATTTCATACAAAAACTGCCAAACGTCAATTTTATTCCTCGATCAAAAGTTATCTGGCGATGGCAAAATCAGCCCTAAGAATGACATTTATTATTCAAATGTCATTCTTAAAACTTTGTGTTTAAGAATGACATTTGAATAATATTTGTACACCTTTTACGTTGCTGTACAATGTACAGAATTCAAAAGATTCTTAACATCATAAAATTGATTGTAAATACTTTGCATAATCAGCCTATAATATTCCCACTGCTGGAACTCAGGCCTCCACTTTCCGAGAGGGAGTGGGCTGTAATCGACCAAGCGGGCCCGGTTGGTAGATGTCACGTGTCTACGAATTTTTGTTTCGAAGACATGCCAGTTTCCTCACGATGTTTTCCTTCACCGTTTTAAGTATGCAGCAGCAGTAGTGATGGAATTATTTACGCAAAGTAAAGCGCTTGCCTGAGTTCAACTCACGAACTGGGCTGGCCACCACTGTTCACTGCTGTTAGTATTTACTTACAATCAATTTTAAGATTTTATAGAAAAACTTACAGCGTGGCTTGCAGAAAAATGTTTTAATACTTTGAAGGATTTTATGACATATAAAGAAAATGATGTAATTAATTAATGTTGAAATTTCTTAATCTCACTGGCATGGCAACACAACACTTGACTTTTAAATTTGGTTCTTTGCTTTTTCGTACAATTATTTAATTTAATACATAAATAAATATTCATGACATACATTTTGACATTAATTAACTAATGTACTAATCAATTTATATTATTTTTAAAATCAATAGATTTTGTACAACTTTGACATATTTACGCACCATTGTTATGGTAGAATGTGACGGGATTAGAATTACCTTACCACCACTATGTAACCACATTTCTTGTGAATAAATGAATGATGATGATGATGATGAAGGAACCATAATAAGTCCAGAGGGGTAATTACGTAACACACTAACAGTAAGAATGGCTTTCATTTTGACAGTTCAAAAACATTCATTGCATTATTTACGTTATTGAGAATTTTTTCACACATAATATTATGAAGCAATGGATTAGCAATATCCTTCAAAATGATTCAGATTGTGATTGATAGTGTTTTATTTAATTAGAGTGCGAAATCTAGGCGAGAATATCTCGTCTCTAGTTCTGAAAATGTTTTACCCACGTCGGGGCCTCATGCAAGCTTCTAATAACTGACTCATATAACAAAAAAATGATAAAAAACCCGATACTTAGACAATATTGACATTGTAATTCTCTTCATGTAGATACTGATGAAGGCTCTTTACAATGCCACCATATAATATGCTAATTCGGTTACAATCAAATGCAATTGTGTCATGAGAACGCTGTAAACAAAACTACGGTTTTATCCTGATAGATATATCTTTATGTAAAGTAGGCAGACATTAACTTACGTAATATAAAGGTCTCAACAAAGCGGTAAGAATGGGCGGCGTCAGTAACTCTGGAACAAGCCAAGTAAAAAAGACTGTTCGTAAATGGCTATTAGCCCAATCACATAGTGAATCCGAATTTCTTTTAAAGGTAATATCGTAACACACCAACACATGCCTAGACACACTAATATATACCTACCTACATACATCTACTCACCCTCTCTCTCTTTCACACACACACTCATAAACACACGCATTCTTACACATAGTGCACATTGTAGCCTTAATAACCCTTCAACTTATTTTATTGTTTTAATTTTTCTACTATTTTAAAAACTGTTTTAATTTCATTTAAATTATAAATAATGTTTTAATTACCCTAATAATTAACGCTTTTTCATATGCCTCTGAAAAAATCCTTTGTTAATGTAATGCGCATGTTCACTTTATTTATGGTAATACCACCCATGGACTCCACGAGACAGGCTCGACCTAGTGTGGAGTTCATAAGCAACATCCTTCCTTTGCGTCTTAGCTTGTTTTTTTTCTTTTTTGTAAACCTAGCTATTATGAGTAGACTTTAAGGAAATGTAAACTGTTTTTGGCAAATAAACATTATTATTATTATTATTATCCTGATAGATATATCTATATGTAAAGTAGGCAGACATTAACTTGCGTAATATAAAGGTCTCTTAAGTGAGCTATTATTGGATTACTAACCGCCTCGTGCATCAGCCTTATCTATCAATACTAATAAATAGACCTGAAGAGTTTCTTTTCTTTCTTTCTTTCTTTTAAAAAAAGTTTGCCCCACACTAGGAATTACTCCTGTACCATGAGTGCGTTTACAAACATTTAAACTATGTATGTGGGTGTATGTTTGGTAGGACGCCCCAATTCTCCTTTGAAACTCCCCTCTTTTTCGGTAAACCAAGTAGCCTTTTCGAAACCTCACGTAGCTCATCAGGCGATTGAAATGACATTAGGTGGGTGAAATGTATCTGTCCTCCCAGAAGTCACGTAGTAACCACGCATCATCTACCTAGCCTTTTCCTTACTATGTTGGGATCGACTCCCAGTCTAACCAGACACAGCTAAATACAGGTATTTTAAGGAAGCGACTGCCCATCTGACTTCCACAACCCAGTTACTGAGTAACACGATACCCCTTGATTGGCCTCTATCGGTGTAACTGTTAAAGATCTACGAATGATAGCCGGGACCCGAGACACGGAGAGGTATTGATATGTAACGGTTGGTCATTATTAGTAACACCCATCCACGAACCGACTTCATTTTCGATCGCTGATTGCGGCTGTAGCTTTAATCCGATTGACTTCGGACTCAGATGGAACTAAATCGGATTACGGGCAGTGAATGCAAAATTAATTACAAGACTGAATCAAATCGATTTCACAACTTGTTAGGTGATGGCTTATTTCAAATAATGGTTTACGTACTTTATTTTATTACTAGCTGTTCCCGCGACCTTGTACGGGTGCGTGTCGGGAAACAAATTGGATTTTTTGGTTTTTTTTTTTTGCACGGAGTCCTAATTATTTTTTAGTTCAAATTATTCTCATCAGCTATCTTCCAGTTAAAGTCCCGTCAAAATCGGTACAGCCGTTTTGGAGAATAGCCGGAACAAACAGACAGGCAGACAAAAAATTAAAAAAAAAAAATTATTATAATTATGCACCGTATATAATAATATGTACTTCCATATGCATTTATTTAAAACCTGTTATTTTTTAAAACAAACATTTGTAAATTTTTTTTACCCGCACCCGCACTAGGAATTACTCCTGTCTCGTGGGTGCGTTTACAAACATTTAAACTCACATACACAAACAGCCAGACCCGGAACAACTACCTGTAGGCAATACAAATATTTTTTCCGTGCGGGAATCGAACCCGCGACACGCAGCGCAGCAATCGATCTCTCAGCCACTGCGCCAACCGTGTCGTCGAATTTGTATCTATGTATGATGTGTTAATCATCATAACTCTGGTGTTGAGCTTCTACTGAGTAAAACTACTTTGTTCCACTCCTCCTACTGCCTCCTACAGACTGCCTCATTGGTCTAGTGGCTCATTGGTCTAGTAATTCCTCAGTGGCAGCCCAGCGTCGGGATTTGCCTGGCCGATTTAAAGGTAACTGGCGAAATGGGGGTGTGGGTGTACTAGGTGCAGTTCTACCTAACCCCTCGGGGAACACAGGCGCGATGTTAATAAATAAAATAAAAATATTTATGACTAGAAGAATGGGTACAGTAAATCTCCTTTGTTGGCGCCGCGGACCGCCAATTTGTCGTGTCATCAAAACGTCAAAGCAACCGCGGTGCCGGGGTATCTCTCGAATGTTCGAGACTGACTTGAACTCGTTACCGTGCGATACAAATTTCGCAACAAATAATTTACTCATTGTAAAATAAAGATTAAACAATCAAAATGACGGCATGGTTGGCGCAGTGGTTAAGCGATTTACTGCTGCGCTGCGTGTCGCGGGTTCGATTCCCGCACGGAACAAATATTTGTATGACCTACATGTATTTGTTCCGAGTCTGGGTGTTTTTCTATCTATAATATGTATGTATTTACAAAAAAAAAAATGTATATAAGTAGTTTATCAGCCATCTTGTTACCATAACACAAGCATTAGGTTGCTTAGCTTGGGACTAGATGGCGCTGTGTGAAATGTCCAGGGATATTATTATTATATTATTAAAATTCAAAAGGAGTACCTACGTCATTTTAACTCCCAAGCATCCTTAAAAATAAACAAAGCTCTTTATAATGTGCATGTAGTGGTATTCGTACTAGGATTACCCTGAATCACGAATGCCATAATGTTATATCCTCCTATCGGTGCCCTCCGAAACCTCCAGCGCGTGACAGACTACCTTTGTCAAGAGTTCAATTACCAACCAAAACAGCTTGAGGACTCCCCTACATCAACATCAGAAATCAAAATACCCAGCCTGCCTACACAACAAGACAAAAAAAAACGGGCCCAGTTAAAATTCGCAATTTTAATTTTCATCGTTCGAAATTCCGATTTCCAATTACCGGCTGTCCGGTTTCTGCAAAAAAACATAATGGGGGCTCGTTACCAAATGTTTGCCGGCGAAAAAAGTGGGACTCGTTTATCATACCGCCGACGTATCCTTCGAGATGTTGAAGACTGGATTGGGCCTTGATATATTACTATTGTGCTAGTTAAACGGTGACTCATCGTGGACCGTTCGTGCTTTATTCTGAACCGGTTACGAAATCGGAGCCATGAGTCATCTAGCATAACTATTATCTTTTGTCCGCTAGGCTATACAAAACCACCAACCCGCACTGGGCCCGCGTGGTGGATTATGGCCACTCCCTCTCAAAGAGAGGAGGCCTGTGTCAGCAGCGGGAACAGAGGCTGACTATGCTATGTGGTGTGGTTGTGGTACGTGTGGTCGCATGCCTAACAAACGAAAAAGTTACATTAAAACGAGTTTTAATTTTCTGACACCCAAGCAAAGAAACCTATAACATAGACGAGATGGATATATTCGAGAACTTACAAATTAACAAAGCTACCAGAGACTTCCGTGAGTAACGTATCCAGTAACTGAACATCATTGGAACGTTTCACTTCGAATAACTCGACACAGATTACGTACACGTCAAAAGTACGCTTCATACGATTATCAACGATTATTATCTTACAACGCGACCACTATAATTTGACTCTTTTCGGCGGCGCCACTTGCAAAGCAAACGAGAGAAACTATACGGAATTTTTAGTACTTAAAATTGTAGTTCCCTGATTCGTCGTCTGTCAAATTAAGTTGGTCTGTACTTTTACCAGACAGTTGACGAAATTTAAATTGCCTGCGTGACGTAACGGCAGTCTTGTTTTTTGTTGTTGTGTTTGTTGTGTTTTTTTTTCGTTGTAGCTTCATAATGTCCTTTTTTTGCTGTATTACGTGAAGGTAAAAAGTCAGTGCTTATGGGTTATTAGATAATGGGATAAAACAGAAAGTGTGAAAGATTTGCATCACGTAATGGTCGTGTACCTTTTTCATACTTTTTCGGACGCGTTATTTATGTTGGATTTTCTTTCGCGCACTGTATTTTCAACGCACTGCTAAACGCCGAGAGTTCAATATCCAGCTGAGTTTTTTTGACGCGCTGGGATGCGCTCTGTTGGATTCTCAATGCTCAGCTCAACACCATGAGTTGAAAATTCAGTGCGCGATAAAATCCCGCCGCGATATTTTTCCGTTCGTGCGAGCTTAAATTGCAACACGTCATCATCATCATTTCAGCCGAAAGACGTCCACAGCTGGACATAGGCTTCCCCCAAGCTCCTCCACTTCGACCGGTTCTGTGCTTCCCGCATCCAACGGGTTCCTGCGGCCTTCACAAAATGCAACACGTTAAGGAGATAAATTACAAAGGGTTCAAGACCATCATAGTTTTATAGTCTCAAAAATAAAAATAAACTAAAAAAAGTCCTTTAAAAGTATAATTTATTTTTATTCCTACTAAACACTAATAAATTATTTTTCACCCGCAAAATGTCTACATCGTTAAGTCGGGCGATAATAAACTTATTTAATAAATATTTTAAAGAGTCAGAGACAGTCGTTTATTAAAATTAATGTCACGGCTCACTTGTAGTAAAAAAAGTGGTCAAATGCGATTCGGACACGAAGGGTTCCGTACCATCGTACAATATTCAACACATTTTATTTTTTTAGTAAACAAAAATACCTTTTATTTTTTATATTATTTTGTTTTCATTATTTTTTATTATAGCAGTACAGTCCTGTGACAGACGAACTGACAGAGAGCCTTAGTAATAGAGTCCCATTGGCACCCTTCGACTACGGAACCCTAATAAGCATTACTGTAGTAAAACAACTTTAATGTTTTATCTTTCTTTACAGAAACAGGGCATAATGGGGAACGGAGAGAAAAAAGGCAGTATAGTGCTGGAGAATTTTAATTCAACGTAAGTACTGTAAATTCTAGACTTCACATTAAAAATAAATAAGGTAAACTAGGTATTATGTCTGTGAGATTAATTTGCCTCTCAAAGAGAATTTATAAGAGACGTATCAAGGTTCAACCTGCCCTGTAAGTAGGTACCTATAGATCGTGAGAATTTGATCCTACCTAATATTAAGTAGGTACGGTATAATAAAGAAAGAAAACCCGGCCAAGTGCGTGTCAGATAACGCACAAAAATGTATAGTTTGGATGATAGTTATGGTAGTTTGTAAGTACACTTTGCAGTCGAAAGAGTGTTCTTCCATACATCGATGTACATCATGGCCGATTCTCCGACTGCAAATGTTAGTTTGTGATCGCAAAAAAACAGTTTTGAATGTGTAAAAAGGGTCTTTACAGACAGACGGATGGAAGGGATCCTACTAAGATTCCGTTTTATCCTTATAAGGTACGGAACCTTAAACAACGATGTTTTCCTTCACTGTTTTGAGAGCAGTGGTGATGAGTGGTGTGGTGTGTGAATTTACAAAAATGAAAGCGCCTGACTGGGTTCGAACCTACGACCTACAACTCGTAAGTCGCAGCCGTTACTGGCGCTGGTTAATTAATGTGTCTGGCTGTTACTATGTAAGATTAACGTCTGTAAACCCTTGATTCTGGAGAATTTTTTTAATAGCGCAACCATTTATTTTAAAGGAGAAAAGAAAGGAATGGTCCATTGGAACGTTGTACTAACAAATTGGCCAGATCATTCCTGCAAAAACACTCATTGTGGCCCTTTTTAGGGTTCCGTACCCAAAGGGTTAAAATGGGACCCTATAACTAAGACTTCGCTGTCTATCCGTCCGTCTATCCGTCCGTCTGTCTGTCACCAGGCTGTATCTCAAGAACCGCGATAGCTAGACAGTTGAAATTTTCACAAATTATGTATTTCTGTTGCCGCTATAACAGCAAATACTAAAAACAAAATAAAATAAATATTTAAGGGGGGCTCCCATACAACAGACGTGATTTTTATAGATAATGGTACGGAACCCTTCGTGCGCGAGTCCGACTCGCACTTGGCCGGTTTTTCCAATCTATTATCCATTTCTTAACCTATTTTTCAGTACCAACTTAGGTCTTAGGTACAACATTGTAGTTGAGTGGGTATTGCTGTTTAAGTAGTCGATTCATAATGTACATATTTCTATATCTGAAATAAATAATATTTGAAAAACCGGCATGTCCTTGAACCAAAAATTCGAAGACATGTGACATCCACCAACCCGCACTGGGCACGCGTGGCTCTCTCACCGAGAGGAGGCCTATGTCCCAGCTGTGGGAACATCATGAGCTAAGTAATAACAGTTAATAGCGACGCTATCGAATTAGCTCTACAATCTGTGAAGATAGTTGTAAAAGATGAAATAAATAAATAAATATTTTACCAAACAATTTCTTTGGTTTAAAACAACATAAATGTTGTTATCTAATCCAATGAACACACTTCTCGCGTACCTAAGGACCAAATGAGGACCAACTATAGCACAAGTAATTTGTACAAGTGACACACAAATAATTTGTGGTCACAGTAAGTGACTTACAGTTTGTAGGTCATGGGTTCCCCAGACAGGCGTTTTACTTAGTGTAATTTATTTCATCAGCACTGCTCTCGAAACGGTGAAGGACAACATCGTGTTTAAATAAATAATTACTCCCCAAATTTACGATGTAATTGTGACGTTAAGATATTATAGTAATAGAATTGCTTGGGTAAATCGTTGACTGTGCAAAAGTAGGTCATTCAATTACTGGGAGTAGCTATCTACCGAATATTATGTTTGCGGTTTTGAGTTCCACTTCGCGTTAATATTGTAGCGGTTTAGAAATTCTAGTAAATTTATAAGAATTGGATCGCAGTGTTGTTATTTTTTTTAATACTTCGATAGTACCTTTCTATTTATTTGCTTAAAAATAAAATAACTAATGTTTTGACGAGGTCCTTAGCCAAGAAAAAGCTCTTTGAAAATAACATGACGTCAAGAAAATGGTCAACAGCGTCTTAATATACCTACATTTGTACATAGAATAGAATACTCTATATTGTACACCATACAAATTACAGAACATAAATATATACAATTTTACGAAGGTTTATTTTATTTTTTATTTTTTTATTTTACATTACATCAAACTGCGAGACAGTCATTTCAATGTTCAGCTGTAATAATATAAAATATTTACACATATTATAACTTCCGTGAAGTCGCTTTCCGTGTCTGTAAGTAAAAAAAAAATAGTTTGTTTTCACCTTCAAGTAAAAACATATGGTTTACAATAAAAATAGGCCTAAGGTAAGTAGAATTGTATGTTAGAGTTGCAGTAAATACCTAAGCTAAGATAACTTAATATCTTGTAATTAAAGGTATCAGCGCCCACCTTCGTTAACAAATTGTAGCCGGTATGTGTGACGCGTTGTTTGTCTAGAATGCGCAACGAATTTTGATGCCTTTTCCCCCATAATTTAGTAATAAAATATCCGGGGCGTTTGTGTGTATAATAATTTAATAAGTATTACACTATTTCAATCAACAGATCATTTTTATTTGTGGAATAAAATTGACATCTGACAGATTTTGTATTGAAGAACTGTCAAAAATTCAAAATGATTCTTTTGATAAAATCGTCGCGTGGCGTCGGAAAAATCAGCCCTAGCTTAAAATAAAAAAAAATCGATATTTTGACAATTCGTATAAGCCGTGCGACGCAGGAGCGGGTCGCTATTAATCCAATGACTGTATCCAAACTCCAACTGAATCTAGAAAATCCCAAATAAATCTGACATTCAATTATTTTCCAGGGCAAATCTCGCATCGAATCCAGGATTCCAATCAACACTAAGTTTAGGCTCAAAAGAAGTAATCAATGAAAAGGCCTACAACCCATTCGAGCACAGAAAAGTGGAGCACCCAAACTCGTAAGTAACATTCAGAACCTAAACTAACTTTTTTGAACAGTCAGTCCTAGATCAATACTTAATAATAGATGTCTACAGGCACAAAGATCCATTGTGTGCCTACAATCTTCGATCCTTTGGGCTGCCTCTTTTGACTACTGATATAAGATATGAGGAACAGGGTGTAAAGTTCAGTCTTCCTCCATGGAAAAGAGAGGATCCTCCGACCTGACGGGTGTCATGTCTGTTGGGCAAATGCCCGATGATTGATGTCTGAACCTTGTATACAACGTTAAATTTTGAACGTTTTAATGCTTAAAAACGGTCATTGTACTCATCATTATGAACAACCTTTACTACGGGACCAACACTAAAATCGTGAAAAAAAAATCAGTTGATCCATAGATTTATGTTCGCATAACTCGACATCTATGGATCAATAGATTTTTTTTTTATTAACTTGAGTTTGTAGCTGGTTATTTTTCAGTAGTGACCTTACAGTAGTTTATTCTCTATGCACTAAGATGTATTTAGATGTCTAACAAATGATTGCCTTCTTTCAGGACAATAGGATCTCTGGTGCATCTACTAAAGTCTTCGCTGGGGTCCGGTATCCTGGCTATGCCTGCTGCGTTCAGGAATGCAGGTTTAGCAGCCGGAGCCATCGGTACACTAGTCGTCGGATTTATTTGTACACACTGCGTTTATGTCTTGGTAAGATTAATTCTTTCTCACTTTTGACAGACTTACCTTCTCTGGTTGTTGGTTATACTGTTCGGTTTTTTCGTTTCTTCACTACTTAAGCTATAGCTGTAGATGTCTAATTATCTATCACAAATAAATAAAATTGAAGTGCTTGTTTGTAATGTCAAAACAGCTCTTTAGTAAATTCATATTATGAAAGTATACAGGTTGAGTTTTGCAAGTGGGCGTGAGGACTATGAGGAATAGCAAAAAGTGCTCAAAGGAGTCTCGTGTTTGATTTTGATAAAAACTAAAACTGCATCATTGGATTTTTGTAAAATCAATATTTCTAGCCAGGGATCGAACCCGTGATTTTGATTTTTTTTTAAAACACACACTGTATTATACACACCATTCGATAGTGTCACTAATTAAGAATCAAATTCTGGGAAGTAATGACATACGGCAAACTTAGGTATTGGAAAGCAAAAATAGAAAAAAAAGACTCTTAGATTTTCCGTTGAGTATTCTCCGATAACTTTTCTGCTAGCATATTTCGCTATCTTGTTTTCAAATCAGTCTTCATTTACGAGCAGTATGATGGTCCATTGGTAACGACCCCGACTTACGAGTTGTACAGTCACGAGCAAAAGTATGTATACACTCGGTTTTATTCAAAAGCTATTACTCCTTTATTTTTGAATGAAACTTTATGTTGTTACGAACATAGCATTTTCGAACCCATAGGTTTATGTTATGTGTCGTGTTTCAACGTTGCATTCGTTATTTCACGAAAAAATCGCAATCAAAAGTTGCCAAGTGTTGATATATTGGTGCTCGTGACTGTAGGTGGTGGGTTCAAACCCAGGCAGGCGCTTTACTTTGTGTAATTTTCATCTACACTGCTTTCAAATCGTGATGAAACTGCTATTCCTAGAACCAAAAATTCGAAGATATGACTGTGATATCTACGAACACGAACTGGGCCCGTGTGGTAGACTCACTCCTTCTGGAAGAGAGAAGGCCTGTGTACCAGTAGTAGGAACATGATATTATAGGCTGATTTTGATGATTTTTTAAGAAAGAAAACAACAAGACTGCGAGTCGTTAGTATTCGGAGCCCGAATGTCACGGTCTCCACCCATTTGTTTGTGAATTAATTCGGTGGAACAGATGATTCATTTGAACGCGTTATTTGTTCGACTTCCGTATTCATTTGCATATTATTATGAGAAAATATTTGTCTTCTGGTTATGACGTATTAATACAGCTACCATAGTGGCTTTATTAGTTCAGTTGTACTTCGAATATAACAATATTTGTTCGTCCAAACGGGCCAAAGTAACTTTTTAGAATGTTGTTTGTTAGGAATTACGTTGTTTTTATTAATATGTAAATAGAACAAATAAATTAAAACTATGAAGCGAGCTATGCTCGGAGTCTCTTTGAGTATATCGTAGATAAAAATGCTTGGCTTAATGCTGGTCCTGCTCCACAGGCACCTGGGCACACTAGTTGATCACAATTTCAATATTTGGAAGAGCTGCTTCCCCTTTTTGTTTTTTTAAATGTTTTGACATTACAAAATTAATGTATATTTTATTCAATCAAGTTTTAATTCTTAATACTTCAAGATTATATACCCCTTCCTGATTGGTAGTTTTTTTTTTCTTTTTTCTTATCTTTTAAATAAATTGCAAAGTATAGTTTTGTATAATTTAGAAGCATTTTTTAAATTTTGTAAATGTAAAGAACCATGGATTCGTTTCTTTTTTTACGATATTTTGATGTTGACTTGACAGAGCATGGCAGTTAAGAATATGTCATGCTCACTTAAATGTCTCACTGGTGGTGGCGCGTGTGTTGGATCATTCGGTTCCCTACGAAATGGTTGAGCTGGATGGTGCTGATCCACGCGTCATGTCCGTGAACGAGCGCCGTCGGTTGAGACTGGTCATCTCTTAACTGCCAGGGCTTATTTTGAATTTTATATTTTAAATTGTTTTTTTTTTATATTGTTCTCACATATAAAAGCAATAAGAATAATGTACCCAGGATTTTGTAATAATATCTTGATTTAAAAGAGTGTCCGTGGAGTTTCTTGCCCGTTCTTCTCCACAGAGATCTACGTTTTGGAATGGGCAACCAGCTTCAACTTTCTGACTAACTGACCGACAATTTAATTTTGACAATTCAAAAGTGCCTGAAATGGTTTAATTGAAATAAATTATTTGAGTTTGAGGATAAAATCAGGAATGAAATCATCCGGAAAATAACGGAGTTACCGACATAGCTTGCAGAGTAAGCAAACTGAAGTGCAGTGGGATGGCCATGTTTGTCTAAGGACCGATGGCCGGTGGAGCAGACAAGTCCTGGAGTGGAGACCGCGTATGGGCAAGCGTTGTTAAGTTAAGCGGGACGCTCCCCAGCTAGATGAACTAAACTATAATGAAACTAACACTAGAATATATTAAAAGGCAGGTGCTCATTGGACATAAAAAAATTCGTCCGCAACGCTGTCAACGGGATAAGTGCCCAAAAGGCTAGTAGCACTACCACGTTGGATAGCAATGCTGATTCTTTGGGATGAAAATAGGCCAGCCCCCTTGTCCTGGATTTAAGTCAACAATTGTATCTTACAGATCCCATGTAGCCTTGACCGTCATTGTTTCTGGGAAATCTTATGTGAATATTATGACGTATATTATACATCTATTTGCAGTCTCCACTGCTTGCGACATTAAAAGGAAGCGTCGTGAAGGCCAAGGTAACTGCTTACCGATTCAGCGCTTAAGAGATTACATCTATTAATCAATGTTCCGTGAATGATGTTTTTCTTTATTGTGGTTAGTTGCATTGTTTATGGGACATTCGTTGAGAATTTTAAATAACAAGAGGGTATAGACAAAGTGACATTCTATACGCGCAAAATGACTTGCATCGTCACAAAACTGTCTAGACGGTAACTTTTTTATTGTTGCTTCATCTTATTGTATGGCAAAAGCAATTAAAACGCACCGTGTAAATCAGAACAGTGATGGCCCAGTGGTAACGGCCACGACTTACGAGTTCATAGGTTCTAACTCAGCCAGGCGCACCTTGTATTGATTATTTCATCACCACTGCTCTCAAAACGGTGAAGGAAAATGTCCTAGGACCGAAAATTCAAAGAAATGTGACATCTCCTCGCACTGAGCCCGCGTGGTGGATTACGGCCTACTCCCTCTCACTGAGAGGAGGTCTGTGTCCCAGCAGTGGGAACTGTATGGCTGATTATGCTTAAGCTAAGTTTTGTGCTTGTGGCATACATTAAAATTGAAGCAACATAAAGATTAACCACTGTTGAGACGGTACGAGTATCATTTTTATTGTTGGTTCATCTTATTGTACAGACGCCAGCACATCAAGCTACTACAATCCGTCAAATTTCTTTAATGGATTTTCAACTTTATCGCTAAAGCTTTAAGGTTCAAGGTTGATTGAGAAAATTTGACAGTTTCGGGTAGCTTGACCTGCTGGCGTCTGTATGTAAGCAATTAGCATGCACCGTGCAAATCGGGCTTTATGATGATGGAAAGTCAAATATTTATTGGATTGTCATAAGCTATGGAAAAGCTCATGTTGAACGTCGTTGTACAAATACTTCGCTTTGAAAGCGATTGCCTTGCTTATCTGGACTCTCAGAGCCCTATTTTATTCTGACAATGCAATAATATTTAAATTTAAATTACATAATTGACCCATTTCACGCTGCTTCTGTTTAATAACGCTGAAAACTATGGAGGACACTTACAAAATTGTCAGATTGCCAGATTGTCCCTGTCAGACCTGTCGGTTTGAGGTAGCATTTTCTAGAACAGAATTTAAGATCGACTTTCTTAAAGGTAGTAGTTTAAACTCGTAAATCAAGCCGATAGGTAGAAAGGCTGACAGGCTAGGATACGAAATGAAAGCTCTTTTTATCTTCTTTCAAATACTAAAGTGTTAAAGCACCCAAATAAACTGAAATAATGTATTATTATACCTAATCCATACATATTATAAATCTGTAGTCGAGGCGTTTCTGTACAGACGCCAGCACATCAAGCTACTACAATCTGTCAAATTTCTTTAATAGATTTTCAACTTTATATCTGAAGCATTAAGGTTCAAGGTTGATTGGAAAAATTTGACACTTTCGGGTAGCTTGACCTGAGCTGGCGTCTGTACATTGAAAATATTTCCAAAAAAAAAGTTGGAGTGTTAAAGTATAACCAATTATTAGTAGGAACTAATATTATAAATGTGAAAGTTTGTGAGGATGGTTGGATGGATGGATGTTTGTTACTATTTCCCGTAAAAACTACCGAACAGATTTAGATGAAATTTTGCATACAGATAGTTTATAACCAAGATATAGGTTATAACACATGTGATGCTTTTTATCCCGATATTTCCACGGAATCGAAACTTATGCGGGTGAAACCGCGGGGCGCGGCTAGTTGAAAATATTTAAAAAAAAATAAGTTGGGGTGTTAAAGGATAACCAATCCTACTAATATTATAAGCGTGAAAGTTTGTATGGATGGATGGATGTAAGTTACTCTTTCACGCAAAAACTACTGATTTTGATGAAACTGTACAGTAATATACAGCTGTTAAATCAGAATAACACATAAGATAATTTTCATCCCGATATTCTTACGGGATCGACACTCTTGCGGGTGAAACCACGGGGCACTGCGGGTTATGAATAATTCTGTTTTTGTTTTCACTGGATACCTAATGATGGTAGATACAATGGATACAATGACCTCATAAAACGCGTTAATCACCTCTCACGGAACAATGAGAATGGCCTACAAAAATACCTATAGTTTTGTAGTACCCTTTGTTTGATAATTATATCATCATAATGATGTAATGCAGCCAAAAATGTTTCGTACATAAACTTCACTTTTTTCGTTTGATTTTTTTTTTTGCAGCCCATTCTTAAATGCTGTAACAGAATAGTTCACGATAGGTACTGGGTTACAAAAGGCAATTTTGAAAATCCGATATTCATGAATCGTCGGTTTTAACCACAGCGGCTGTTACCAGGGTTTTAGCCCTGAGTTTATTTCGCCATTTCATCTCAGGGGTAGTCAGATGGGAAATGTCGACTCATATAGCTTTTTTTTTTAATAATTCCGATATTTTTTTTACAGAATAAACAATTTCATTTCATTTAAAATTCAAAGGATTAGGATATAAAGGTTTCTGCAAAATTTACATGATAACTTTAACTAGGTGTATGTTATATAACAAGTTATACTAAAAAGTACTAGAATAATCACAATAAAAGAGGATAAGGAAGTCAGCTCACACACTAGTTTCAAAGTTAATGATTCATAAAAACTCGACGTTAGATACTCGAGCTATAAAAAAAGCTAAAATGAATCTCATCCTTCTAGTACGGTCATCAAAAGAGATAAGTAACCGTGGTCGTCGGGTATAATTGAAGTTTATTAAGAAACCGTTGCTTTCGGATAAAATTTAATTTAATTAATAGAGAATAAACACTTCATTTATCTAATTAAATTTCACTCGAAAATATCCATCGGTTTCTTACTGAACTTCAACTATATCCGACGTCCCTGGTTACTATCTATTTGGTGACTGTTCATACAACTTTATGGCGTCATGATAGCTCATTCATCAGGGCTTTAGTTGTTATTAATCGAAAGATTTATTTGTTTACTAGCAGATAACAATGTTAATTGATAATGTAACTTTCCTTAAGGGAGGATCCCTAAGAGAACGTTTCATATCGATCAATTAACAACGATACAGGAAACTATTCCATAAATCAGGGATATTAATTGTTAAGCAAATTGACACTCTATGTTAAATTGCCGTGTTATAGCCATTTCATACAACTGTCAAAGAATGATAGTTGTGTTTTGAATATACAGACAATTAAGTTGGTTGTCAATTTCCTTAACAATTTATTTCCCTGACTTTAAATACAGGAGATTTGTTTATTATCTACCTCCATTCCAGGTTAATTGCGTTAATTTCGATGCTTGGTTACTTCCATATAGATTCACATCGCTCTTATACTCCTAATATTAAGGTTCATTCTCATTCATCATTCTCATTCACCATTCTCATTCGTCATTCTCATTCATCATTCTCATTCATTCATTCTCTTCACTTAAGTAAGTTGATACACGTCATCCCCGTTTGACCTTAATCTCAATTCTTTAAAACGCAGAGTTAACAGAATATGTCAGACAGAGAGCGTTAATCTAGTTGTTTCGAGAAGAAATTATAACTTTTTAAGTCCTGTTATCTATAACAAAATTAATGAGAAATTAAATATATATCCGCTCTCGTTACGAGAGTGTAAACTGAAAATTGAAAAATGGCTCCATAAACTGACTTATGACGAAACTTAATTATATTCATATCACATCCTCCACATACACATATACGCACCCTTCCCACACACACAGACGCACGCACCTACACACCCTCCCCCACATACACACTCACTCACACACACACCCTCTTATGCTGCTACAACTATTATTAACAAATGTCTAGTTCTAGTTTTATTATTATCAATGTTTATGTCTAGTTTCTACCTATAAGTATAACCAAATTTGTTGTTATTGGAACTCAGTGATCTTTCGCTCCTGGAGTGAGCGCTAATAACTGCGACACAGTTACTAAACTAACGCAGTATTAACGTACCTACACAAAAATTGTAGCATGTTTTTGTTCCAATAAAAATATTTGATTTGATTTATATTAATGAAAACCCACTTCATCAACGTCGTTGAATACTATTAGCATAAAATAATACCAAATTATTCGAGAACATTGAAGTCCCAAGAAATCAAGCGTGTTATTGTTGTTTTTCCTTATATATAGGTATTATATACTTAGTCTTTATAACAGCCTATACAAGGTCAAATTAACTTAGTTAGCGAAACTCGTAGTTAAAAGGCGTATTGGGTAGGTATCGATATCTTAACAAGAAAAACGAAAAAATAAAAAGTATGCTGATGGTTTAGTTACTTGAAGTTACTTTTTGTTTTTATCGTGTTTAGATATTCATAACAATCTCATTCGTGAAGTTGACACAGTCAAAACAGATTTTCTAGTCTATTAGAATAACAGCTTTCGTTGACCCTAAAAAGAACACCAAATCTTTTATTATTTTCGTGTTATCATTTTAAGATATCGGTATGTGGAGTTTCGCTAGCTAATTTTATTTGAACCTGTATACTCTTTCTTGGAAATAAGGTTAGAGTACTAAGTTGCCTCCTACAATTACATTGAATAGGTAACGCGATGAATATTTATTAAACGTTGGGTATTTTAGCATAAATCCTTCCCCGTATTTTTGGCTATGTGGTCGGGGGTAAATATTTATTGTGCTTATGCCCGTGTCAATAAACCACCTCTGAAACAAAACAAATAATATAAATAATGTATTTTGGATCAAACATTTAAATACATTTTATGAATCCACTGAACTGCGTTACAGACCCAATGCATATGTAATGTTGTTTTCCCCTTCGTTACCTTTGGGAAAAACAACATAGACCAATGGTGGCCCAGTGGTAACGGCCCCAACTACGAGTTGTAGGTCGCGGGTTCGAAACCAGGCAGGCGCTTTACTTTGTGTAAATGATTTCATCACCACTGCTCTTGAAACGGTGAAGGAAAACATCGTGAGGAAACGGGCATGTACAGTCACGAAAGGAGATAAGTCCTCGGGTTAATTAATAGAAAAAGTTTATTTATCAAACTGAATTTCATTCGAAAACATCCATCGGTTTCTTACTAAACTTCAAATATAAGTTTAGTAAGAAAGCGATGGATGTTTTACGACGACCCGGTTACTTATCTCCTTTAGTGATTGTATCATGAACCAAAAATTCAAAGACATGTGATATCTGCCAACCCGCACTGGGTTCTCGTGGTAGATTACAGCCCACGCCTTCTCGAAGAGAGGAGGCCTGTATTCCAGCTGTGGGAACATTATAGGCTGTCTCTGCTACGTTATAATTGGACTTGATACTCAAAGACATGACATGAGCCAGCCTCTAGGACTAACCTGAACATGTTTGCCCCCTTGTCACGCGCCATAAGATTGGTAAATATTATTTCAAATGAGGTGGATATATTTCACTGCAGCCTGACGAAGTTCACAGGAGTAGCATTGAAGTGTATTAAAAATGTTGAACAATTTTATTAAAATCACTTCGTTTTAATAAAATTGTATTATAATGGTATTATTAATTGCATTTTTGATAGTTTTTTAATTGTATTTTTGGATAGTCAATGTAAGTTAGATGTATGTGAATCTTTGTGGTAGCATTGCATTGGCTTATAGCTGTTAAGGTGTTATTTTGAATAAAAAAATAAATAAAATGTTTGTTCTCAGGTCAAAACATCTCAAGAAGTATGCGTAGACGCCAAAAAGCCATCGATGGGCTTCGCAGAGACTTGTGGTGCTGCCTTCGAGTTTGGACCTAAAAGATTAAGGCCATGGGCTAATTTTGCAAGGTAAGATAGCTTACAAAAATATGGTTGTAGCAAAATCCGCATTTATATGAACTAATGCTGTAAATAAGCTGAAGAAAAAAAAGTGAATTGTAGGTCATAGGTTCAAACCCAGACAGGAGCTTAACTTTGTGTAA
Source organism: Apamea anceps (assembly GCA_951799955.1). NCBI lineage: Eukaryota > Metazoa > Arthropoda > Insecta > Lepidoptera > Noctuidae > Apamea > Apamea anceps. Next base: position 3,110,252 of record OX637508.1, on the reverse strand, counting down.
ATTATTTCATCACCACTGCTCTCAAAGCAGTGAAGGAACACATCCTGCGGAAGCTGGCATGTTCTAGAACGAAAAATTTGATGACATGTGAAATCTATCAACCCGCACTGGGCCCGCGTGGTGGATTACGGCCCACTCCCTTTCACCGAGAGGAGGCCTGTGTCCCAACAGTGGGAACACTATAGGCTAACTATGCTCTTGCTATAAAGTGGCCTCCCAGACGTCATATGGTAGTAACTTTTCGAGAAACATCTATTATGTGGTTATTTTCTAACCATATTGCCTACCCCTTCAGGGAATACCGGCGTAATTTTATGTAATGTTTAATATGGATACATAAATTAAGGAAGAATCTAGCGGAGTACTTATTAGCCATTAATGTTTCAACAGTTACACGTGTCGCATTCAAAATTAATATTAATATGTTCAACAAGAGAAGCCTAATGCATAATCAGTCTATAACGTTCCCACTGCTGGGACACAGGCCTCCTCTCTGTGAGAGGGAATTGGCCGTAATGCACCACGCGGGCCCAGTGCGGGTTGGTAGATGACACGTCTTTGAATTTTTTGGTCTAGAAATTGCCGTTTTCCTCACGATGATTTTCTTTTATACCGTTATTGAAAGCAGTGGTGATGAAATAAATCACACAAAGTAAAGCGCCTGCCTGGGTTCTTACCCAGGACGTACAACTCGTAAGAAGGGCCATTACCCCTGGGCCTCCAATGCAGAGAACATTTGTAATTAATGATTGGCAATGAGTTTAGTGATTTAGTTTTATGATCTTCCTGAACGAGTCGCAATAAATACTTTTTTCTTTCTTTCTTTTAATGAATTCAAGAAAATTTTCATCTTGAAAATCATTTGTCAAATTGAAGAAAATGTCTGGATCTTATTTATGTCTCACGTTGTGAGCTCTTCATCACCGAGGTTCCTAGTTCCAACTCACTCCTAGTTCCCCTCAACGTAAATTACCTTTTGACATTACTTATTTCTTTTCTTTTCAGAACTTTTGTGGACTATGCGATGACCTGCACCTACCTAGCAGCACTGTGTGTTTATATTGTATTCATCGCTGAAAACTTCAAAGAGGTAAAAAAAAATCCCTAGGGCATTTTTTTTTTCAGATAATTAATGTTTACGTGAAGTTAAACGGAAAAGCCTTTTTTTTTTTTTTTTTGAGGATGGGAAATCATCAAATGACTCCTCCCGCTCTGGGTGGAGCAGGAGGGAGTGTCAGACTCTTACTGACTAAAACCCACCCGTGTTCCTTCCTTAGCCCTTTATGTTCCAGGGCAGCGGTAACCCTTTCGGACAATCCCGCTACCCTGGCAGGCTACGGCCCTATGGGGCCCCGTCACTCATGCTGACATCTCTTTGAGGCGCGCGTGGAACACAACACGCCGTCCGGCACGGGCCTGGTCCTGATCGGACGGTGAGTTACCCATTACTCACCGCCCGCAGGCCCGCAACGGAAAAGCCTTTGGTGTCGTTCATAAATATTTGTCGTTCACAACAAAGGTTATGAACGTAAAAATTGTGTATTTCGAATAATGAATTTTCTCTTTCGTCTTTGATCTTGGTCTTGAGGTACGCGAACAAACACTAAACATTCTAAAATTATCAGCGAGCTTTGTTATTAATTGTAAAACTTTCCTAATACGGCCTATACCTACAATTAATAAAATGAAAGTTAAATTAATTAAGATAAAATAAAATTAATTTTCTAAGTAATATTAAGAGTATCTACTGTTTGGTAACTTTCGTTAAGTTTTGTTTAATTCAATTATTTGCTGCCATTATTTTCCAAGTCAAATCAAATCAAATCAAAATCTTTTATGTGCATAAAATGTGGTAGGTACAAAATATGATACATATGTAAATGCATACAATTTCAGTGCAAAGACACATTCAGACAAACACACACATTCCGCCATGTAATGATGGTTAGAAGCTTGTGTGATTTAAAAGGCGCTTTGACATACCTTACAGGTATTATGACTTGGTTATGAGTACCGAGTAAAATTAACTAACATAAAGAACACTACTACAAAACACGTCCATGTCTTATGTTGCTAATATGAATACATTAGGCATAGCAACTACGACAGTGCAGGTTGAAGGTAATGCTGCGTCCTTGATAGGCATTATACCTCGGCCGCTTTTTGACACCCACTTGAATTTAAACTAATTACGCTTACCTGAGAGCCTGGCGTCTGGATTAGTGCCAGGTTAATGGCATCGGGCTCTCTCTCTACTATATCTGATTATGTATACTACTATAGTCTAACGCGCAACCTGAGGGGCAATTTCCATAACTGTAAGAACGTTCACAGTCTGATCTCAGTCGCAATCTGTCAAAAATACCTCTAATTTCCCTACATTTTTGACATTGAATGACGCTGAGATGAGATTGCGACTAGATTTTTAATGTTTTTAATTATGGGAATTATTAAAGTAATTAGTGTTCCATACATTTTGACAGCGTAGGTATTGCACTTTTCTATGAAACAGCAGATTGCTTTTTTGATAACTTTCGAATAATTTCTACGCTAGAATCATGTACTGAATTCATGGTGACAGTTTACGCGTCGATGTCCCTGCCACCCTGTATGACATAACTGGCACAACAAGAGTGTAAGCCTTTGTTCGCCTACTTGGAAAATAGATGCGTGATAATAGTATGTTCTATCCTGAAAATTTGTAGACTAGAAATAACAAGAAATTCATTTGTTTCAGGTCCTAGACGAATACATGCCAGACTACAAGTTATCAGTAGAAGCCTACTGCGCACTAACTCTTGTGCCACTGGTACTCATCTGCCAGATCAGGAACTTAAAGTGGCTGGTGCCATTCTCGGCGGTAGCCAACGTGTTCCTGGTGATCTGTTTCGCCATCACCATGTATTATATCTTCAGTGATCTGCCGAAGCCTGAAGGGAGGGTGGTGGTAGCTAGTGTGACGCAGTGGCCCTTGTTTATAAGGTGAGGATCTCTTTCCAGGCGTTCGTCATTTGTTTTAGTCCGTGTGAAGAGAAACTGTCTTAGCCATCATGTTTAATTGTGGGTGTAACTGAGCACTTCTACCCACCCCTTCGAGGAATACTGTTGATTTGATCACTTACTCACTGGTTCACGTGATCGAATGAAGCTTCTCTCAGCACTCATTCGTTCGACCGCTGTCACATAACCACCGCTCGCTTGGACGCCATGTTTTTATAAACTTCCTAGAAATTTATTGAGGGATGGTCGAATAAATCCCATTTAATCGCATGTGTGCGTGATAAAAATCTACAACAAGAACTCTAAATCGCTCTGCAAGCCAGCTGTGCGAATTGTAATCCATCTTACTCCATCCGCTAATGATAAATGTTGAATGTAATCGTGTTTGATATAAGGACGCTGCTGAATTTACTGTTGAAATTAACCTTATGATGACTTTTACGATAATCCATGGATTTTGAGAGTGGACTTGCAATCTGAAGAATGTGCTTGCAGCACAGGTAAGCAACCTGTGCTGCAAGCACATTCTTCAGATTTTGTAACTGGCTTCTCAAATTGGCCTTTTTAATGGAGAAGGCGTTTCATGTTAGAAGTGCTAACCAATTTCTAAACGGAATTCAGTGTATTTTAATTCTTTATCACCAAACCAACACAATCAATTTCTGCAGTGAAATGAAACTTCAACAACGAATAAAACAACATTATTTCTAACACATTAAACACGTACTTTAAATTCAAGAGGTATTCATGAAAAGTAATCAAAATAACTACTAAAAAGTCTAAAACAATTAGAATTAACGTCTGTCCTGATTTCAATACTAATAAGACCCATGAATTTAAACGGCTCCAAAACTTTCAATTGCAACTGACTGAAATAATAGTTATTACAAAGGTTGTGTTAATGGGTGAAATCTTACGCATTGGTGTTTGGGAACTAAACAAAATACCAAAAGAGCAGGCTATTTAAGGAAAACTTTAATTTATGATTTAATTTAAAGTTGGCCAGTATTATTTTGGAACAAAAGCCACCGATACAGCAAAATTGTATATAGTGTGGAGACAACAATACGACACTAAATGAAAACACTTGCAATCAGCATCAGACAACAGAGACATCTACACACAGAACAGAAGAGTATTTTGGAACTATCAGATAAATCCTAGCATCAAAATTAAAAATCTAATATTTTCAAACAAACTAAATAGTAGCAATGGGCCAACTATGGGCTCTGCCAAACTTTGACTCGCTAAAGTGACTAAACTAGTGAAAGTATTTAATTGAATTTTCGTATGCAAACAGGAAACGGCATGAGATACGAGTATGTATACTCAGTTTAATTTATTGTCGTACTAACTGCGCCCCGCGGTTTTACCCGCATAAGTTTCGATCCCATGAGAATATCGGGATAAAAAGTATCCTTTGTGTCAATCCTAGTTATAAACTATTTGTGTGCCAAATTTCATCTAAATCCGTTCAGTAGTTTTTGCGTGAAAGAGTAACAAACATCCTTCCATCCATACAAACTTTCACGTTTATAATATTAGTAGGATTGTCAGCTCCACCTTGTATAATGAACAAAGCAGACATTTCCGTTCAGTAGTTTTTGCGTGAAAGAGTAACAAACATCCTTCCATCCATACAAACTTTCACGTTTATAATATTAGTAGGATTGTCAGCTCCACCTTGTATAATGAACAAAGCAGACATTTTTAATTTAGTAAGCAAATAAAATAAATCAACCTGATCCTCCAAATACCTCTGCTGGACAAAAGCATCTTCCAAATCATCAAGCTGGAATGGATTGGATGTAAGTCCCAGCCTTCTGCACCCACACCCAGTCCATTCTACCATGTCGTTCGCCACCAGTTTGCTGTATGGCGTACTTACTTATGCATTCTACAAAGCGCGTAACATTCTAAATATATCCATCTCTTTTCAGCACAGTGATCTTCGCCATGGAAGGTATTGGCGTCGTGATGCCGGTAGAGAACGAGATGGCTAAACCCCAGCAGTTCCTCGGCTGTCCTGGAGTGCTCAACGTGGCTATGACTGTCGTCATCTCTCTGTACGGCATCGTAGGTTTCTTCGGCTACATGAAGTATGGAGACGATGTTAGGGGTAGTGTCACCTTAAATCTGCCGCAAGATGAAGTGTGAGTACTTTTTTGGTTATTGGACGGACATAAAAATATATGATTGGCTGTACTTAGCGGTAGTAGGTATATACCTACTAGCTAGCCTTTTCCCAACTATGTTGGGGTCAGCTTCCAGTCTAACCGGATGCAGCTGAATACCAGTATTTTACATGGAGCGACTGCCTATCTGACCTCCACAACCCAGTTACTGGTAATACGATACCCCTTGGTAAGACCGGTTGTCAGATTTTCGGACTACTGACGACCCGTAACGACTGTCAAAGATCCACAAATGACAGCCGGGACCGACGGCTTAACGTGCTTTCCGAGACACGGAGAAGTCTTGGTATGTAAAGATGGTCACCCATCCACGGACCAACCGCGGCAAGCGTGGCTTAACCTGGTCGATCGACCCATGCGGCTGTTACGAGTATTAATGCCGCAAGCCAGAGAAAATATCTTTCAAAATACACTACAGATTAGTCAGTGAAATGGACCGTAACTAATAGATTCCGAAAAGAGCCAGTTGTAAAAAGTTTATAACACGGAGCTTGAAATTTGACATTTTAGTCGTAGCTGGCACTATTTAAATTTTATTGGCCCAATACTCCGCCACTTTTTAGTAAGACACGAAGGTTAATAAAGAAATGCGTTTCAAGAAAAATTTGGACGTGAAATTGTATTTTTATTCTTCCAGTCTCGCCCAAAGTGCAAAGATCTTGATGGCGCTAGCGATCCTCTTCACCTACAGTCTGCAGTTCTACGTACCCATGGAGATGATCTGGAGACAGCTACACAACAAGGTCTCGGTGAGATACCAAAACATCACGCAGATTGGTATAAGGACCACTGCTGTCGTTGGATCAGGTGAGAATTATCAAATATCTTAGAACCGAAAGACTAAGACCAAATTTTGAACTTTTAGCAATTCAAAATTTGGTTTTAGTGTTTGGTGGATTTTCAATGACCCCCTATGATTAATAGGATGGGTAAAAGAAAAGTATGGACACCTAAATGTTCCCTTTTTAGGGTTCCGTAGCCAAATGGCAACGGAACCCTTATGGATTCGTCATGTCTGTCTGTCTGTCTGTCTGTCTGTCTGTCTGTCTGTCTGTCCGTCCGTATGTCACAGCCGCTTTTTTCCGAAACTATAAGAGCTATACTGTTGAAACTTGGTAAGTAGATGTATTCTGTGAACCGCATTAAGATTTTCACACAAAAATAGAAAAAAAACAATAAATTTTGGGGGTCCCCATACTTAGAACTGAAACTCAAATTTTTTTTTTTCATCAAACCCATACGTGTGGGGTATCTATGGATAGGTCTTCAAAAATGATATTGAGGTTTCTAATATCATTTTTTTCTAAACTGAATAGTTTGCGCGAGAGACACTTCCAAAGTGGTAAAATGTGTGTCCCCCCCCTGTAACTTCTAAAATAAGAGAATGATAAAACTAAAAAAAATATATGATGTACATTACCATATAAACTTCCACCGAAAATTGGTTTGAACGAGATCTAGTGAGTAGTTTTTTTTTAATACGTCATAAATCGTAACGTAACGGAACCCTTCATGGGCGAGTCCGACTCGCACTTGGCCGGTTTTTTTTAGAATAAACATTAAAACGATGAACCTATTTTCCTTGACGTAAAGCATTGATATAAATGAGGGCTTTCAAAAATATATCATTATTTTTTATGGGCTAGAAACATCGTTTCGGGTTACATGGCATATCCCTAGAGATTACAAGCTTAAATGAGAACTAAAAAAGTTCAGAATGAATTGCTATGGATGATTTTGCAACTTTTTGCGACGACGGCCCCGTACAGAATAATAAAAAATTTGCAAAATCATCCAACGCTCATAATAATTTTTATGAATCACTTATTTTGGCAAAAAATATAACTTATACCTACACTTTCATGAAAAAATCTGCTTTATTTTAATAGACGTAAGGTTGAATGAAAAATAGCTTGAGTAATAATTTTAGAGATTTCAAATAACCACAGAACATTTAAATACATATAATTATAATCTATGGAAAAAAAATTGCCCGCGGCTTGAAACTGACTACTAATTTCATCAATGCTCCTTTACCTATCCAGCGATCTTAAAAACCCACACATTATTTGAGGAAAATAATTAGATACCCATTTGTAACGGTTTCTTTTTTTTTGTCAACAGTCGCCCTTGCAGCGGCTTTCCCTGACCTGGAGCTGTTCATCAACCTGAGCGGTGCCATTTTCCTCTCGACCCTCGGCCTCCTCACTCCAGCCATCATTGACACCGTCCACAATTGGGACAGAGGACTTGGACCCTTCAACTGGAAACTGTGGAAGAACATCTTCATCGCCATGATTGCTCTCGTTGCTCTCTTTGCAGGATCCTACACCTCAATCAGGAGCATGGTGGACAAATTCTATGAAACTCCAGTTTTGGAGGTAGCGGCTAATGTGACTAGCATTTCTATGAACGATACAATGAGCGTATGATTTGGGAGCTATATGTACATAAGGACCATGACATTTTGACCTTATTTTTGACAAGGCAGAACGTCATCAAACGGAATTTATGAATACCTATAAGCTAATTATAAAGACAGGTAACTATATCTAAAACCCAGCTATAAGACTATCTATAGCCAGTTGAGTTAGTTATAGTTACGTCAGACAGCTAGCTGTCTAACCTGTCACAGACAAATTAATATATCTTTCAAATGATACTAAAGGTAAGTTTAAATTCGTCTTTTAAAAGAAATTCCGTCCAAAATTTTAACTTACAGAGGCGAGCATTCCATTAAATTGATAGTACTACTTAGTAGGGTCGTTATAATTAAGGTAGTCGCAAGGACTATAAACTCACTAATTAGGTTGTGATTTACAATTACAAAGGCCTTAGGGTATTTATTGCCCGTCTGAAAATGGTATCGTTAAAGCCCAACGCAGACGTAGCTATAATATTTATATTAATATAAATCATAGCTAGGCATATAACGATATATTCTCAATACTACATATAGTTAGGTATCCGCACACAGCTATAATTAGAGCAGTAATGAGCTAGTGGTAACAGGTGCTTTACTTTCTGTAAAATACCTCATCACTCTGCTCTCAAAACGGTGAAGGAAAACATCGTGAGAAAACCGGCACGTCCTAGAACCAAAAATTCGAAGACATGTGACGTATACCAACCCGCAATGGGCCCGCGTGGTGGGTTACGGCCCACTTCTTCTCACCAAGAGGAGGCCTGTGTCCCAGCAGTGGGAACGTTATAGGCTGATTATGATGACATAGCTATAATAATATATATTTCTATGACGTCACCAAACTGTACTATCAATGAAATTAAGGCAAAATATATATTATATCATCGTATCCGTGTCCGGTAGCTTCCTATTTATTATTTACTATAGCACAGCACATTAATATAATATTTATATTATAGCTACGTCTGTGATGGTCTTAATACTAACCAGTTAATTATCTGATACTTTGTATATTCATAAGAATATACAAAGTATCAGCCTAATACCTACCATTAGTTTTATTATGTCCTAAGTGTATAATACTTTATTCTAAGCGGTTTCAAATTATTATGCTTATAAATACTTCTTCATGTCTATAAAATCACCTGTTATCTTTTACCTCAGGCGGGCTCTCTTGTAAATGATAATTAGTGATTTGAAATATATTTTAAAATGTTTTCCACGTCTAACTATCAATTATGACATAATAATGGTAACTTTTTTTTAAACAATTGTAAAGCTGACGTGATAAATATATATTATATTTAAAAAAAATATTTACAAAAAAGATGTAATTATTATTATTATAATATATTACTTTTTTAATTTGTTGCTTTTTATTATTTTTATTTTTTTTTCATAAAATATTAAGTTTGTAATGTAATGAAGCAGAATTCATAGATGTTACAAATAATTTTTGTATAATGTCGATTTTTTTTGCAATAATCCTGAAAGAGATGAATTTAAGAAATCTACAAAACTTGTTGTATGTAAAATAATTGTACAAGATGTTCATACATATGTAGAGATTATACAACTATCGTTATGAATTGCCAATTTAACTTAAGTTACGGATAAGTAATCTTTAATGAAAGTATATTTTTAAACTGAATCTGTACTATTTTACAATTTTAAACACAAAAGTTTATTTCACACTGTTTTAGGTCCAGAAAGACCATTTTTTGCGATCAAATTGTAATAGGTAGTGTTATTAATAGGCAGTTTGTAAAATGTTTCAAGTATAGTTGTGACGTTTAACATGGCAATAGCGGTCATTGACCCACTTAATCTTTTTGACATTCTTCATTTCAAAAACGGAAATATAGCCCGCCATCCACATCTTTCGTCATCCTCAACATTTTTTACTAATGTAAAACGATAACTATTTTATTTTTCGGGTTCCTACGAAGAGACATTGGTGAAAGGGCAATATAACGCCAAAACGCCACAACTATATAGTCTTTTATTACACCTACTCTGTTTGAATAGAATTTTCTTTAGTGTTTACTCTGCTACATATTAACGTGTAGTTACCAATATTATTATATCTTCAGATGCCATTTTTAATATTATTTTACGGTTAGGATAAGTGCTCATACACACGAGCGACACACGTCAATGGCAGAGGCAACTGCGACGAGTGGCGACGGCTACCGTCAGCGCATTTCAGTGGCAACCGTCGACGCGTCGTTGACTACCGTCGTCGTTGAGCACCGTACTCAAATACACGAGCGGCACGTTGTCAACGGCAGCCGTCGACACTCGTCGCATTTGCCTCTGCCATTGACGAGTGTCGCTCGTGTGTATGCACACTAACTTGAATCAATCATTTTCTATGGATTTAAGAAACATATTTAATACCTATTACCATAGATACTTACATTAACCTTTATAAGTTATTATCGTAAGTAGCTTACTGAGTTTAATTAAATTGCTCAATAACTGGTATTGGCAACTGATAATCTCTCAGTTACATATAAATGATGGAAACTAATGTTTAGTCAAGTAACGAAAGTTGAGCAGCCACATATGTACCTACTATCCAAATGTTAAAGTTATGAAAAATACGCCAACCTTTGTAAAACTATAGAAATTCAAACAAAATCATTTCATTTCCATTAAGTGATAGATACTGTTCTCTTAGAACTTCAAAAAAAAAAAAATTAACCCGGCATAAAATATCAAAAAAACTTTTCACATTTGAACACTATCTATCACTTAATGGATTAAGTGATAGATACTGTTCTCTTAGATCTTCTAAAAAAAAATTAACCCAACATAAAATATCAAACAAACTTTTTATATTTGAACTACTTTATTTCTCCTTAATTTTCTTTCAAACTTTTCACTTTACATTCCGTTCTCAAGAATAAACAAACTGTTGAGTACAATTTTATTACAATAAACATCTATTTTAATAATAATGTCAAATAAATTTTTGTTATTGGAAAAAGAAATGTGATATCATTAATTTTAACACTAGCTCGTAAGTAATACTAGAATGCGTCAAGTTAATAAAATACAATGAAAGTTCTTTTTGTATTTTTATTTGGTCAACTTTATTACATCTCATGTCAGAGAACCAACTTTTTAACAATCTCTGGTTTCCCAGGTTAGGTCAAAAAGCTCATAAAAATTGGTCCTTTGGTTTTTTGAACAAGAAAATGTTCAAACTGGCAAAAAAGATGTCCCGTCCCTCCAATCTCGATGTTCTACTTTTTAAGATCATATACAGGGTGTACCTGAGAGGTGTGTTAAAATTAAAGGGTGTGGATCAGACCATTAAACTGAACAATTTTCTCCGTGGGCCCAATATCGTAATCACAAAAAAAATATTAACTGTTCCATACACAACTACTACTACTTACTCGATCCAAATGTATTTGACGGCTGAATTTGTTGTCACGATTACGATATTGCTCCCATGGAGAAAGTTGTTCAGTCTAATGGTTCATACCACACCCTTAGACTTTACTATACCTTTTTGGTATTCCCAGTATAAAAGTGATGCTTATACGGAGTGATTCAAAAAGTGATGTTGAACCATGGGCTGGACTTCAAATTAAAACACGGATTCTTGTAATAATATCACACGTATATTATACTGAATGGAATTAACGCGACACGTCACTCTCCCGCTCACTCCCGAATACAATACCCTATCGATCGTTGTTGTGTCGATCGCTAGTGCTGCCCGCCCTGATATGTATAGGGTTGGGACAACCAGGGAATTATTGTTATCAGTTCTTCAGGTTTCAACTAAAGAAAAGTGAAACATATCGTGAGAAAATTACTCCAATAATTGTTACTTAATTGCATTTATGCAAGCAAACTTTAGACCAAGCATTTAATTTTATTTAAACTATGTAATAATTATTTTATAATTAATTTTGAGTGAACTACTAAGAAGGTGCTAATGATTCGTGCGAAGTGGAACAGCTTTCTATAGCGGAAATCATGATCGGAAATTACCTTATTTGTGGTAAATGCGCCATATTTCTGGCGATGGGTCTTGACATATTCCGGCACTAAATAAAATATATTTAAAAATGCAATACCTACTTAAGTACCCATTTGTTTTGTTAGCCTGAACTGTCCCACTCCAGAGCAAACCTCCCCCCATTCCATCCAAGTCTGATGATGTGATTCTACTTGCCAATAATAATACTGAATTTCGGACACGGCTGCCTGCCCGTCTCAACACAGACCAGCCAACTTCCTACCTACCAGTGTTCGCGCAAACACAAGTGCACTCACTATTCAGTCACATGCAATCCCACACGATCGGGGATTCAATACTGGGGGTCTACTCCGAAGTAGTATCGGCCGAATGTTCGGCCGTTTCCTATTTGGTCGATCCTACACTCTTTCAAATATTGACTATGGTCCTGACCCAACTGAGCCGATCCGAACTTTTTTCGCATTTTTCAATAATATTCGGTTCGGCCATGTGTCGGTCCGATCCGAACATTCGCACTTTCCACTTCGGAGTAGGCCCCAGGGTTGTCAAAACAAAAGTTACGAAATAATACGGAATAATAAGCGTCTAGATGAATTATGTAACAAATCGAGGCTAACAAATAAAACTATGGATAATAAACCTCCGAATATGTAATATACATAAGTGTTAATTTAATTGCCCCTTACATAACATAATGTAGATGCATGTGTTTTGTAACAGACGAATTAGTGATAAATGTGGCGGATACGTATGAGCTATTAGATAGAATGGAGTTGCATAAGATGGCCGGTCTAAATTACAATTTGACTGGCACAAAACAAATTACTCTACAATTCAAAAAATAAGTTAAAAAAGACTTTAAACACGCTCGTTACGCCTGATTTCAAATTAATGCCTGCAATCTATCTTTACTAAATTAACTAATCCTCTTGAACTCGAACCCAAGGTTCTGTGCTATGCCAAGAAGCAGGCATTGCGTAACACACTATCAGTAAGTAGCAATGGCTTTCATTTTGACAGTTCAACAACATTCATTAGGTTATTTACGTTGTTGAGCAGACACATTTTTCGAACATAGCAATGAATTATCAATATCCTTCAAAATGATTCAGATTGCGACTGTGGGTTACGCAATTACGGGGGACTGAGTGGAATACCTTGCAAATAGAAGGCAAATATCAGTCGTGGATGTTCATTAGGGAGAATTCCGTGACCTGTAAAGAAGCGTCTTTTTCCCTGCACAATGGTTTTTCCATTTTCTCGGGTTATTGCCACTAACCGGGCACACATTCAGACTGCGAGTTGCTTCTACGAATGTTCTAATGGAAAACCCAAGATACAACCGAGAATCGAACCGCATACTCGGCAACCACTAGTCCAATGAGCTTGAGACAATACAAACATTTCATAGATATTCCTCACTACTGATAAATGACTCAGCAATAAATTACTATGAGTTTCTGTTGCTTTGTTAACCGCAACAAGTTGCTACATCTTATGTGCAATCTCTGGTCATTAACCTGTCTATACGTGACTTTTGATTTCAACATTACTAAAATCACAGTGATCTCTATCTTCGTTACAATAAGGTTGCTGTGTGTCGAAATCACTTTGCGTTATTTCCCGACTACGACAAAGCCAAAGAAGGGTTATTATTTTAACAGGCTATGTACAGACGCCAGCAGGTCAACCTACCCGAAACTGTCACATTTTCCCAATCAACCTTGAACCTTAATGCTTTAGCGATAAAGTTGAAAATCTATTAAAGAAATTTGACAGATTGTAGTAGCTTGATGTGCTGGCGTCTGTACATATATTGCTCGCAGAACAGTTACAGATGGAAGATAGGGCCGAAAGGTACTGGAGTGGCCACCGCGTACCGGAAGACGTAGCGTTGGATTGCCTCCCACAAGGTAGACCGACGACCTTGTGAAGGCCGCAGGAACCCGTTGGATGCGAGAAGCACAGAACCGGTCGAAGTGGAGGTGCTTGGGGGAGGCCTATGTCAAGCAGTGGACGTCTTTCGGCTGAAATGATGATGATGTACACACATTAATGCACGGCGATTAGCACCCCTGCTATTTCGCGCCATGAAATAATGGACTACTTCAGTCACACGTATCGTAATGTGCTAATGTCACATTATCAAATGCTTTTGAGATTTCAATGAGAAGAGGAACAAATTTCTTTTTTAAGTAGTCTTTTCCCAATTTTTTCCAAAACTTTTGATATACTTGTTGACAAAAATGTAATTTTATTTTGGAATTGGAATGAATGAATTACCTTTTAAATATTATGAATTTGCATCCAAAAACTTTGTTATTCTAGCACCTTTTCAAATATTTTAGAAAAACAAAGTCGAAAAGTCGATTAACACACAGACAAAAGCCGGTTTTTAAATCTTAGTTATTGACCTAATTAATTCATTGTCGATTTAATTAAAATACGGAACAAAATGTATATAAAAATAACTCTTATACTACATAATTATTTCTTATAATACTGCTGACTTTGAGTATGACATGATGTGCAAAAGTAGTTTACTAGTTAAAATACTTTTGTCGCTGTGAAAATAAATGTACAGTCATTGTTTTAACTCGCAGAACACTTACTAGCATTACTCTAAATTAAATAATTGGAGATCTTAGCCCCAATACAGTTAGTCAATTTAACAAACAGTTTGTTTGTATTCTTTACAGCTTGTTGAGATCAATTTAAAAACAATCCAGTCTGTGTTTTGGTTGTTTTATCTTGCGTTCGGTATTACAATTAAAAAAAAAATGTTTTTTAAAATCTTGCCTTAATTACGATTTCCATATTTCTAGTTTTTAGTAGATATGCTCTGTTTAGCGTGTCGATAGCAATATAAATGGATTCAGCCTAGAATTCGGCTACGTGTTTGGCGCCATCACCAGCGTCCATCAGTTCCTGTAACGTGCAGCTGACAGGACACGCAGGACGCGATATTAAGTAAGTAATGGGTTAAGTTAACTTAGGACTGATTTTTCAATCATCTGATAATTTTATTCGAGGAATAATTTTGACAATTATTTCATACAAAGACTGTCAAACGTCAATTTTATTCCTCGAATAAATTTATCTGGTGATGGAAAAATCATCCCTTAGATTAATTTAATTTTTAGTTTTGATTTTCGCCGTTTTTCTATGTCTTCTTCTGTAAGAACCCCAGTTTGAGTGAAGGTCTCCTTTCAAAGATGCCCATTTGTCTCGGTCTTGTGCTATTCGTCTCCAGTTTGAGCTGGTCTTCCAATACTACAAGTACGAGTATAATTGCGAATAAATCATTATCGGTGAGAGCAAACGAGAAATGCGTCTAATGAAATAATTATAATTTATATTACTATCGCAAATGTAATTTATATTAGTGTGTATACTGTGATTGCGTAATTTTGTGTATAAATTCAGATACAAATCTGACCACCCCTGCTTGCAGCGCATATTATTACTCGACCTAAAAAGGATCCTCTTTTGTTTTACTTACGGACGCAACTGTGGTCATCATGTGTAACGGGATTTTGTTTTCTAAATGGTCAGATGGTGATTGGTTTTGGCGATAGTACCTACGGTAGGTATGGTTTACAAACACTACAATTTATGTGTACATAAGTCTATGAAGAGCTGTTTATCCTCGGGGATGAACTACTATCAGTTTCCTTCATAATGACAACTCTGTTCAAATAACAGCGGGTTTGCCCTTATAACAAAGACGTTCTTTGTCAATGGTAATTCAAACAATGGTATTGATACCTACATAAACTCCTCCAATTCACATTGGTTTATCGGAAAAAAACTCCAGAAATTGGTCCTTCTTGATTTCGAATAGGCAATACAGTCAATGTCTTTTCACAACTACAGGGTCAAATTAAGTTAGCTAGCGAAACTGCAGATGTGATGGATATAACACGATAAAATAAAATTATAAAAAAATTTAATTTTTTGGGGTCAATAACCATTGGTGTCGTTTTTGTGAAATCTGTTTTGTTTTGTGTTACTTATCCTGTTTATATACCGATACTCATCACAGTCTGAATAAAAGTTACACAAAAAAACCGTTTTTTTAAACTGAACTTTCAAGTGGCTACACTACCTGCGGTCGATGACCCGTGACCACCGTGTTTAGATGTCGAAACCCATCACGTCTGCGTAGTTGTGGTTTTCTTCCACTCTAACCAGATGTAGCACCAGCATTTTACATGAAGCAACTTCTTATCAGACCTCGACAACCCATTTGCTAGACGGTTAATGAATAAAATCAAAATTAATATATTTTATTTCACATAAACCTACATGGACACTTATGAAATGTCAGAAGCTAGGTGCACGGTTCCTATGGAGAGGAGCCGGCAGGAAACTCTACGGTTACTCTTTTAAAAATAATTGGCTTTTACAATGTTTTCAAATTACAGTATTAACAGGTAAGGAAGGACACTATCAATAAGTTTCTAATACAAAACGTACTTTTACCATAAGTTAAGCAACAGGTAGAAACACTACAGAAAATATGAAACTAATTTCAATACTTGAACTTAAGTACCCGCTATTTGAATGTACAAGTGCTGTACTCACGTTTAGGACCAATATTGCTATTTCGAAACAGTACATAATAACAGGTAGATGTAATAATAGATTGTGCTGTTAGAATGTGCCGCAGTTTTGGTATATCTACCTAGAAGCCTTTGTAACTATAGGTAGTTGATATTAATTAAATGCAACGGTTGTTTTTATAGTTCAGCATCTATGGAGATTTTTCAGTGAGTTAGTACAGCTTTGAGAAATAGGTGAAGATGATAAATGTATGCCTTGCCTGTTACCCCTATGGGAAAAGGCGTGATTTTATGTATGCTAAATTGTAGTTGTCAGTTGGGAAGAAGTCAGACGATTTTTTTTTTCATGCTTTTATTTTTTGAACTGTTGTCTGCGCGACATTAAATATATTTTACTTTACACATTGCCTAAAGGTACCAGTTCGTAGCCGATTGCATGCAGCAGTAGTAGGCGACGTGTCACCGCGAGTCTACTGGTTTCTATGTATTTCTGTCAAATACGTGGCAGACGACGTGTCGATAGCAACGGCAGGTCACGACGGTGACGACTAGCTGTCCACAAAAATTTAACGTCTCGAGTAAAGCATCTCAGTGGCTGGGCGACTAGCAAACATACACAAGGCCGCCAACCATCCGATGAAGGCCAAACATTGAAAGGGAACGAATACCGATTGCAGTGCAGTAATACTACAATAATAATAGTAAAATGAAACTTGCCTACTGATTAGCTATTTGCTTTATTTATAGACGCGGAAATTGATCCACAAACATGATACGTCTTACGGTCTGATCTAAAAGTTTCTGACAAAAGTGTAAACAAACCCTGATCAGGTAAAATGCTTACGCAATCACTCACTAAAAGGAATTCGTATCATTACTTTTGCAATAATTATTGTCTAAATAACATTTTTAAATTGTTCTTGAAAATCATTGACGAAAAAATATATCTCTAAGGCAAATAATCAAATCAAAGCACACAATTTATAAAGGGCATTTCACATTGGCACCAGCAAGTACGTTTTCAGAAGGCTCTTGTAATTAAAAACGTTCAAAATCTAGTCTCAATCTCATCTCAGCGACAATCGATGTCATAAACTTGTCAAAATGTAGGGAAATTAGTGGTATTTTTGACAGATTGAAACTGATTAGTCTGCGAACGTTCTTAAAAATACGAGAATTGTCCCTCTGATCCATTTGTTTACATTTTCGTCACATACTTTTGGAACAGACAGAATAACAAATAACAAGCATGGTTATGAATTTTCTGGCAGAATTCACGGAAGTGGAAAATATAACTCCATCTGAAAGAGCTTGTTGATCAAGAGAAGTGCTTATTTCCGAAATAATATCTTCTAGTGTAATAATAGAAATTTGTGTACATAATAACCAATCCACATATTCATAATTACGTCTCATATCTAAATATTACAATCATCATTCTCTTGCACTTAGCGCAATTAATTTGGGGTCGGCGCAACATATCTATTTTTCAATACTTCTCTATAAGTAAGTCGTCACCCCCTTTCTAGCCATGTCATCTTTCACAGTCCATCCATCGTTTCTTTGGTCTTGCCCTATTCCTTATACAGGGTGGGCAAAAAGTCGTGGATCAAACGAAACAGGGAGATAAAGGAGGTAATTTCCAACAAAAAATCTTTCTACAGCATGGCCATAACTTCATTGCACGAAAAGATATGAATTATTTTAGTTTTTTCAATGAAACTACCGAGTTTTTTTTACAATTTAATGAGTAAAACATTAAATTGATTAAAAACAATAAAACAAAAGGTGTTGTATTATGACTCGATAATGTATCAATACTAAAAAAAATGTATTGCAGCTCTTGGTATCAAACTTAACGAGCAATGAATTTTTTTCCGTAAATTTTGAAGCGTTACAAAAAATTACTTCTCACTTTAAGAGCACCATTTGAAAAAAAAAATGTATTACGGAAAAGTGACCCTGTATTAAAAAAACTTGCTGGTTTAATGCTGATTCAAATGAGGTACAACACTTTACTCTTTGATCTTTAGTTTTGGTTTTATGGTCGTTTTTTCATATCAAGGTGCAAATTTAACAAAATGGTAAATTTAAAGGAAAAATTTGATTTTTTCTCATACATACTACGTAGTAGTTTCAGAAGCCATCATGAAATAAAACAACGATTATGACTGAGTAATTTTATTAAAATACAAATTTTTACATTAAATGTTCAAAGTTCCTACCTCTGACCATAATGCACAATCTGCACCGCCTAATAAAATTCGCACGTAATCGGCGGAATGCACCTCTGTTATTTCGAATTCGTAACTTAGCAAACTCGAGCTTTTGTCGTAGTTCTTGTTCGGTGTTATTCTCACTTTGATACACTATTTCTTTAAAATAGCCCCAAACAAAAAAGTCTATGGGATTAAGGTCGGGCGACCGGGGTGGCCATGCAATAGGTCCGCCTCGACCAATCCACCGGTTAGGGAAGCGCTCGTTC
This sequence comes from Apamea anceps, assembly GCA_951799955.1. Classification (NCBI taxonomy): domain Eukaryota; kingdom Metazoa; phylum Arthropoda; class Insecta; order Lepidoptera; family Noctuidae; genus Apamea; species Apamea anceps. The sequence goes on along the minus strand of OX637508.1, from coordinate 3,091,582 downwards.
AAATGTCCTCGAACTGCTCTAGCGTAATGCGGCGGGGCGCCGTCTTGTTGCAGCCACATTTCTGCCACTCTATCTTCAGGAATCTCAGCTTCATTCAGTAATTGGTTAAAATTATTTTGTAAAAAATTCAAATACTCAGCACCATTCAGCCTTGGTGGCATTTCATGAAGCACAAGCTGCTGGTCAATTATTCCAGCCCACATGTTTATGCCAAACAGATGCTGGAATCGATCATTTCTGATGATATGTGGGTTCACTCTGCTGTAGTAGTGTAAATTGTGGATGTTAAAAATTCCCATTCTTCTAAAATTTGACTCATCAGTCCATAACACTTTGTTGAAGAACTGCGGATCCTCTCTGTGTCTTCTCAGCATCTCTCTGCAAAATCTCACTCTAGGTTCATAGTCAGCTGGCAGTAAAGCTTGCACCCTTTGCACGTGGTAAGCGTGATATTGATTTCTTTTAATAATAAGCTTCACCGTCGATCGTGGGATCCCGAGATTTCTTGATATTTGGCGTTGGCTAATACCAGGGTCCAATCTTAGCTGTCTCAGTATTTGCTCTTCATTGTCAAATCGTACTACTGGTCTACCTGTTCTCGCAGCATGCTCCCCGGGTAAGGTTCCCTCCATGTACGCATTATGCACGCGCATAAAGACCCTGTAGTCCGGGAAACGGTCTCGGTTAGGGTAGCGTTGTCGATATTCTCTGGCAGCCCGAGCATTGCCGTCGCAAAAGCCATAGAGGTAATGCATTTCTGCATACTCACGTTGGGTGTATGCTCTCCTCGCAGCAGACATCTTTCGCTTATCTAGCCAATCCGCAGCGATCACAAAATCCGATTCACACAGCGCAGGTCACAGGTAGGCAATCTATCACAAGTCCATAAACGAAGCGTAGGTCACAGGTAGGCAATCAATCACAAGTCCAAAAATGAAGTGCAGGTCACAAGTAATCACAAAAAAAACCGTGCAAAATAATATGTGTGCGTAGTCACCAGAAAGCGAGTAGGACACTAAACAAAGAATGAAACTCACGCGCTTCCACCTCTCCCACTCTGCTCCGCCCGGCATTCTACTACCTGAACTAAGACGGGCGTTCTGACCTTTTTCGACAAAGGATTAAATGGTTAGGGTGAAAGAGAGGCACAATTTCATTGTATCGGCTGTTTTCACAGAGTTGTCATGAACATTTTGTTTCCTAGAAAAGATAAAGCGTTACCTGAACGAAGTATGTATTTTGATATGAAATTTGCACCTTGATATGAAAAAATGACCATAAAACCAAAACTAAAGATCAAAGAGTAAAGTGTTGTACCTCATTTGAATCAGCATTAAACCAGCAAGTTTTTTTTAATACAGGGTCACTTTTCCGTAATACATTTTTTTTTCAAATGGTGCTCTTAAAGTGAGAAGTAATTTTTTGTAACGCTTCAAAATTTACGGAAAAAAAATTCATTGCTCGTTAAGTTTGATACCAAGAGCTGCAATACAATTTTTTTAGTATTGATACATTATCGAGTCATAATACAACACCTTTTGTTTTATTGTTTTTAATCAATTTAATGTTTTACTGATTAAATTGTAAAAAAAACTCGGTAGTTTCATTGAAAAAACTAAAATAATTCATATCTTTTCGTGCAATGAAGTTATGGCCATGATGTAGAAAGATTTTTTGTTGGAAATTACCTCCTTTATCTCCCTGTTTCATTTGATCCACGACTTTTTGCCCACCCTGTATATCTATACTAATAATAAAGCTGCAGAGTTTATTTGTTTGTAACAATCGGATTTGAAAAAATATATTTGCATTTCATAGCCCAATTCTCGAGGAAGGTGCCAATGCTTTAACACCCTTAAAAACCGTGCAAAAAGAAAAAAAGTCAGGGTATTGTGTATTTTACGACTTTCACGCGGACGAAGTCGCGGCAGAAGCTAGTAATATTATCATCATCATCATCATTTCAGCCCGGAATCACCGGGAAATGGGTGATTTGATGATTTGGCCTATAGGCATCCCCTTTCTTCTACGATTGTTCCCTGTTCTGTGCGTCTCTCATCGAGGTATTTCCCGCGACTTTGACGATTTCGTCAACCCAGCAATAATTTAAGAGAAGTAAATACTCCAGGTGTACGTTAAGTCATCAAGTGATTATCCTCTTCACGAGTTGTGTGTCAATGCCGCAATCATCATTTTGAAGATAAACTATTGTGCGTAGAAGTGATTGTGTACACATAACAAAGTGTTGGCACTGATTTTATGACTAACTTAAATCTCATTATCTGTCAGAGCTCTGGTGACCAATGTTTAGCAGTAGGGGATAGGTACATAGGGGAGAGTAACCTATATTGAACCAGCGCTTAAATTGTACCACTTCTGTATTTTTATCAAATTATACTATTTTATTGCATTGACAACAAAAAAGAGGCGATCGCAGCCGCACAAATGCGCCACCATTTTGGATCGACGAGACGGTCTCTTTTTTGTTGTCAATGCAAAAAAATTGTGTAAATACAGAAGTGGACCATATAGGTTACTCTCCTCTAAGTATATACATAAAGTCACGCCGTTTTCCCATGGGGGTAAGTAAAAACTAGAGAACATCACCTGCTGCAATCCTGACATTTTATTTTATTTGTACGGGAAAACAAACAATATTAAAAAAAAACCGGCCAAGTGCGAGTCGGACTCGCCCATGAAGGGTTCCGTTACGTTACGATTTAAAACGTATTAAAAAAAACTACTCACTAGATCTCGTTCAAACCAATTTTCGGTGGAAGTTTATATGGTAATGTACATCATATATTTTTTTTAGTTTTATCATTCTCTTATTTTAGAAGTTACAGGGGGGGGGACACACATTTTACCACTTTGGAAGTGTCTTTCGCGCAAACTATTCAGTTTAGAAAAAAAATGATATTAGAAACCTCAATATCATTTTTGAAGACCTATCCATAGATACCCCACACGTAAGGGTTTGAAGAAAAAAACAATTTTGAGTTTCAGTTCTAAGTATGGGGACCCCCAAAATTTATTGTTTTTTTTTCTATTTTTGTGTGAAAATCTTAATGCGGTTCACAGAATACATCTACTTACCAAGTTTCAACAGTATAGCTCTTATAGTTTCGGAAAAGAGCGGCTGTGACATACGGACGGACAGACAGACAGACAGACATGACGAATCCATAAGGGTTCCATTGCCATTTGGCTACGGAACCCTAAAAATGGAACTAATCCACAAATCACAACTTAGATATTTTCTAACTGAAGGCCTGTAACTGTAGTCAGAGGCATTTTTTTTTTTTTGCTATCGTAATCTGTCCCACTCCTGGGCAAAGGCTTCCTCCATTCCTGCCATCTTTCGCGAGACCGCGCATATTCCTTCCAGTTTTGACGGAAACAGTATCCAGCTCGTCTCGCCATCTCCTACGTGGTCCGCCGCGCCTCATTGTCTCAGGGCACCAATTCTGCGCTATTTGGGCCCACAGCGTGTCCGGCATGCGGCAGACATGCCCTGCCCAGTCCTATTTAAGTCGGGCAGCCTTTTGAGCCACGTCCGCTATGTTTGTTTTGGCCAAATTAAATTCAGCGTGGCAGAGACATCGACGCGCTAACTGTAACCATAGATTTAGCACATGAGTTTAGACCCCACAGTGTCGAAATTTTTAACCGATTATTTAAAAAAAATATTGCTGTTCCATACATTTTGACCGCGTAGGTATCGCACTTTTCTATGAAACAGAAGATTTTTTTTTTTTGATAACCGGCGAAAAATTTCGACGCTGTGGGGTCTAAACTCATGTGCTGAATCCATAGTTACAGTTTGCGCGTCGATGTCCCTGCCACCCTGAATATGAACAAAATGAAATAAACGTAACAAAACAAAACTCTTGCTAGTGTGTTGTATCGTACGGGTCATAACATACTCCTATTGCTCCATTTACGGTCATATCTGGCAAAACCTAAGTAGTATCAACTTCGTAACAAATGTAAATTCTACTGGTTGCATGGGAACCTTCCGAGACATTGGCTAGTACAGCACATCATCATCTGCTTAGCCTTTTTTTTTCAACTACATATACTGGGACCAACCCCAGTATATTTAGTTGGAAAAAAAAAGGCTAGGCAAAGGCAATTTAGCTGCATTCGGTTACACTGGAAGCCAACTTCCAGTCTAACCGAATGCAGCTAAATTTAGCAAGTACATACCCACTTAACAGTAATTAATCAACGAATATTCTAATAAGAGTTCCTTTAATTGACGTTACTCAGCATAACAAAACAATTACTAATAGAAAAGGGTTTTTCTACCATGATTCCTATATTGATTCACCTGAATTACTCATGTTAGGAAATATTTGCCTACCACACTTTACGGAAACCACATAGTACTTCAGTAAATGTGGACAATAAAAACGGTTTTTGATAATATTCATTCATAAAGTGTGACTAAATACAATCATTGCACCACAGTGACATTTATTTTAAGGAAATATTTTTGGTGTATGACTCGTTATTCTAGTAGTGTAGTTTTTTTCACAAACTAATAAGTACTTATCATAAATCGAACTTACCTTTTTTATATGCACGTGTTTCTGAGACAGTAAAACAAAGGAGATTACCTATTTTTTCGGCGACTTGGATAAAATAAAAGTCGGCGAATTTGATGGCCGGCAAAAAATATATATCCTGGAATGGGTGATCTCCTTTCTGCCTTTCTTCCAAATGTGATTGCCGAGCAAGATTCAAATGTTGTGTTTACTTTGTTCGATTCCCAAACCGGACAAAGGATTTTCTTATCAGCTATTTGTCACTAGCAACCTGGAGAGCCCGGGAAGGGGCTCGCCCCTTATTTTATGAGATTTATATGTAAGTAACTGGCAAAATATGTTGGTGTCATTGGGGTTTTTCATCTGGAATTCTCAGTAGCAGCCCGGAGTCTGGCTTCGTTCCCGGTTGATGACAATAGGCTCGCCCCGTATTACATGGGACCTAAACATAACTGGCGAAATGTTGGTGTTCTATTGGTACACCTCTTCCCAACCCTTCGGGGCATACAGGCGTGATGTTATGGAAAAATATGTTCATTCATAACATTCATGGCGTTACGTTAAACAATACAACACTTTATGGATTAATTAAGGAAATAATTGACTTGTAAAACAATTATTCACTTAACATATATAGTTATATTAGTTTCCTTGTCTCGTGGGAGCGATGGTGGTCTAATGATATGAACTAGTGCATGCAGACTTAGACTTACGTTTAATTAACATAAAATAAAAATACCTACCGTTTCAAGAATATAAATAAAGTTCAAAATACTGAAACGTTTTGTCCTTTGAAAAAAATTAGGAGTGCAATTTTATTTTTTTACTGACTTAAGAAAAGAATGCGTTGATATTTTTTATGTATGTTCATCGATCATTTTTTATCAATTGTGGACCGATTTAAAACATTTTTTTTTTTTTCATTTGGGAGAATCTCGCTCGGTGTCTTCATTATGAAAATTATTAAGTTTGCTTTAGTCGTTTTTGAGTGCGCTTCAAAATTACGTACATCGGTATTTAATCCACTTTATGTATGTTAATGATGTTATAAAACTTCCTGTCATTGTTGTCTACATAACAAGTAATGGTATACGAATTCGTGTGGAGTAAGTAGGTACAGCTAAAAAGTGAAAAATTTTAAAAAAACTTTTTTACAAAACAAAAAGAAACAGAAATACAAAATCGAAGACACTGACTTCCGAAATGAAAGTAATTTTTCACTTTGTGGTGTTGTATTTTGTAAAAAACTTTTTTTTTTAATGCTTGTACAATAAATTAATATAAGAATTCAAAGCTTTAAAAACTACGCTTCGAGAAGAAATCAGTCAACATAAAATACGGATCTAAAACCAAGCAAAAACTCTGTTCCTTTATGCTTGACTGACTTTTTTTATAACTTTTTCTGACCAATGTGGAATTGTTGAAGGATTATAATTTACCTTTTAAATTATCCCGGTTGTAGAATCAATGGCCTCTTGAAACTGCTTAGGTAAGTACTTTTCGATACCCACTTGGTTGAATTTATTTAATTAATAAATTGACAGGACTTAACTTTATCGTCGGGTCGCCATTCTGTTGGAACTGAACAATTTATTGCCAGGACTTTTGGTAAAGTTTGAGCAATTTATAAAGTTTTAACGCCTCTTAACTGTTCTGAAGTAGTTTTATTTATTTATTTATTTATCCATTTATTTTAGGCATCAAAGCCCATATCATCATCTGCCTAGCCTTTACCCAACTATGTTAGGGTCGGCTTCCAGTCTAACCGGATGCAGCTGAATACCAGTACTAGCATCAAAGCCCATATAAACACATACAATACAATATTAATATAACTTAAAAATACTATAAGTACATACAAATACTAAAAACTAATTAACGCACACGAAGTGTCTGCGTCGTGTTGCGCTGACTTGTGTCATGTAGCCCAAAAAACCTTTACCTTAACCCTTTTTGATAAAAAACCTTTTATCTGTAATCAACAAGAGATTTAAATTGTAATTGTTTGTTGAAATAATTGATTTTCCTACCATAAATATTTACAAAATAGGGCCTTAAACTAGGTAAGAAATATTTGGATTCTACCTGAACTAGGAATAAACCTGTATCTCACTCAAGTGCTTATACATAAGTATTATCTAAAATTCTTACAAATAGTAAATAATTTATCTACTTTAATATATCTTTACTAATACTCGGACAATAAACGTAACAAAAAAACAAACTTCACGTTTATTACGTGAAGAGTTTGTTTTTTTGTTCGAACGCGCTAATCTCAGGAATTACCAGTTGGATTTGAAAAAATAATTTTGCGTATAATTGGCTATAATTAAGGAATTTATATCACTCTAAGACCCTTAGGAGCCGAGCAAACGAAATAAGTCAGAAAAACCGCTAAGCGAAAACAAAGTAATAGCGCTTTCGGAAAGTTTTATGTATATATAAAACTGCGGCCACTAATACAGTACATTGGTTATTTTACGACTTCCACGCGAACAAAACAGAAGCTGGTAGAGTATTTAAATATGAATCAGGAGCCGATTTCTGTTCGGTGGCTAATAAGTTAACTCCTACAATGTCTACGGCATAAAAACACCCTTATTATAAAGGAAGTCGGTAATACCCCGATGGAAAACCCAATGGGGAAAGTAAGGGAATCTGTGAAGAGCATCGTTCAAAAACCATTTGCGGAAAATAGTTCCAAGAAAGAAGGAAAACTATTATACTGACTCGAACTTTCTTTGGTGCACCTGTTTTATTTCACACGGGGAATAACTGGGCAATCTGGGGAGCTCGTAGCTAAGTAATAACAGAGTCACGAGTCGATTAAGGTAAAACTACGCTTGTCGAGATAGGTCCGTGGATCCTTGCTCGGAAGCCTGGCAACCTGCCTCCAGCTGTCATTTTGACAGCCGTTACGGGTAGTAAGAAGCCCAATAGTCTGACAACCAGTCTTACCAAGGGGCATCGTGACGTCAGAGGTCAGACTTCAGTCGCTCCATATAAAATACTGATATTCAGCTGAATTCGGTTATGTAGACTAAAAGCCGTCCCGAACATAGTCGGGAAAATTCTAGGCAGATGAAGAAAGACGGCAATCTGGACATGATGCCTGGTTTTTGACTTGCCCCTGGTAAATGAATGAAATTTAATTTGATAAATGAACTGTTTGTTTTCTATTAACTAAATTAAATTCTATTCGAAAACATCCATCGGTTTCTTACTAAACCTCAACTATATCCGACGACCCTGGTTACTTATCTCTTTTGGTAACCGTACCAGTTAAAACAAACTGCTACCAACCGGCAATTTTCATTGAGTCTGTAATTATAAGGATCATCCATGATCTTCATCATCAGTAGATTTCAAAAGGCTCATAATATAACTATGATATAAATATAATATAAATGGTAGAAAAAAAGTACAAAAGGTAGGTAATGTTTTTAGATAAAATAGTAACTATCTTTTTTACTTTTTTTCTATCATTTTTAAATTATATCATTATTGTCATGATACCATTATTGGCCACGGTAATGAATAAATAAATTTAGCGAGCACGTTCCAACATTAACTCATACCAAAATCATAATAATAAAACCGGTTATAGGTTTAAAAAACGTATAAAAAAAGGTATGCTATTCATGCTCTCATTTCGACGCGTGTACTTTTTTGTCAATGCCGAATTTAGCTTGTCATAATGTATTGTTAAAAATTTTTTATCGGCAATTTACACCTATGTGATTTATTTACAATTTATGTTACAGCATTAGTGTTGTGGACAAGATTTGTATGCACAATTCTATTTTATGGCGAAATTGTTCGACCCTGCGCGGGAGTGGAACACTGCGTTGCTTCATGATTCTAGAGTACGTTGTGAACGAGTACGAATACTGAGAGTAGGTACCTACGCTCATTTGTTTCTTATATTAATAAAGAGATGGATTTTGAATGAGTAGTAAGGTGTATGAAAACGAATTAATTTCTGTCATCATAGCCGTCCTCATTAATTAGATAAAAATACAATTTTCTCGCCGACTGGTCAACACTTCATGTGACCAGAGGGCTGGCTCGTTCTTTGGTCAAAGGATTAGCATTGCCATTCAACGTGGTAATGCTACCTACCAGTCTTCTGGGCACGTTTCCGGAGTACAGCGATGCGGACGACTACTTTCGCCTAAGTGACCAAAAACACAAGAATTTTTTTTATTGCTAAATGGGTCTGCTCTTGACCTCGATCACGCCTAATGGAAAGCGATGGATGAGGTCTATGATGGAACGAGCGTGCCCAGAAGCTGCCTGTTCACTCTTGCTTTGAAGGCAGACAGGTTCAATATGGGAGGGAATGCAGATGCCGGCAGAGAGTTCCACACTTTGACTGTTATATAATTTAGTACTTAATGTATATAGTGTGTAGATTCATAGGACATGCACACCAAAATTACAACACAACACAAACACAAGATTATGAATGTGAGTGTTAGATATTTTTTCATAGCTAAACTAACAAGCCGATTGCTTGGACACACTTTTCTACCGGAAAACCGTAAATTTTCCACACGATTAGATAATATTTATACTAGTAACAACGACTATTTTCTCAAATTCTCTTACTAAAGAAGTCGACGACCATACGCTAATCGGAGGGAAAATATTATGACAAGTGTTGGGTTAACGTACACGAAAGTTGGGAATTATTTGAAGTTGTATTAGTGAAATAATCTTAATGCTCAGAGAAAATAGAAAGTGTGACCATTTTTAAATACTTTTCTAGTAAAAAACTGTGTGAGAATATTATAATCATTGTCATTTTTGATGAACACAAAATTATGCGAAAAAAAAACTATTTTGTTTTTCTGCTCGTTTTGTTTTCAGCTTTTTTATAAGGAAAAGCAATTTGGCGCATTGGAAACAGTAACAAAAACAAACCCTTTAAGCAAGCTACAGGAAACTTCATTTTGCTGCAGTCTGCATCTGAGGAAGGATTCTTCTAAAGGTCAAAAGTACCGAGAGGTCATCATTCTTCTGCCGCTATACCAATTTATTTGTGGTCGGTGCGGTGCTGTTTCTTCCATACTTGTCTATTAGACGTCATTTCAGTAGTAGGTAAAAATTAGTAGGTAATTATGTTATTATTACAATTATTTATGTCTGTATCACTCATAGATGGACTGGTACAAAATGCCTAAGATTAGATATACATAGTACCTATAAAACAAAGTGGTTGTCTGGGTGACCCCTTAGATCATCTTAAAGAATGGATTTTGATGCAGTTTTCACCATAATTTAGAGCATTTAATCCAAAAGGTACATAGGTATTCTAGCCTTTTTCCAACCATGTTGGGGTCGGTTCGTATGTTCGAAAAAATTTGTTCAACGACGTAAATAACACAATGAATTTTGTTGAACTGTTAAAATAAAAGCCATTGCTAATGATAATACGCAAGGGCTGCTTCTTGACATACCACAGAGCCTTGCGAAAGGTCTTGGGTTTGAGTTCAAGGGAAGCTGTTAAATTAGTAAAAATCGTTATTCATCTGCCTACGCTTTTCCCAACTATGTTGGGGTCGACTTCCAGTCTTTCACACGGAGCGACTGCCTATCTGACCTCCACAACCCAGTTACCGGGTAATACGAAACCCCTTGGTAAGACGGTTGTCAGACTTTCAGGCTTCTGATGACCCGTAACGACTATCAAAGATCCACGAATAACAGCCGGGACCAACGGCTTAACATGCTTTCCGAGGCACGGAGCGGTCTTGGTATGTAAAGATGGTCATCCACGGACCAACCGCAGCAAGCTTAACCTGATCGATCGACCCGTGCGGCTGTTATTACTTAGCCACAAGCCGCTCTTAAGGTACATAGGTTTTTTTATTAATAAAAAAAACGTTGCCCCACACTAGGAATTACTCCTGTACGTATCGTGGGTGCGTTTACAAACATTTAAACTCACATACTCGTACACAAACAGCCAGGCCCGGAACAACTACCTGTAGGCAATACAAATATTTGTTCCGTGCGGGAATCGAAGCCGCGACACGCAGCGCAGCAGTCGATCGCTCAGCCACTGCGCCAACCGTGTCGTCAAAGGTATACAATACAATTATTAAACATTCATATAATAAAGAAATCTCAATACTGTATCAAGTCGTAAAAACCGTACGAAAAAGGGATGAGCTCTACTAAACGATAAATAAAAAATCATACCAATACCCTTCTACTTCCATGTTGTTTGTTTTCCTTTCGTCGCATACGCATTCCCTTTCAAAAAGCCTTGCGTTGCACGGCGCGCGCGCTGTAGTTATCGCAGCCTCTGCCGTACAATATAGTAGCTTAATGTTTAATTTATGTACACAGTGCCTGCACGTGCGCACCGCGTAAAATTCGCGCTCTGAAAAATAATAAAAACATTTTTTTTTTTGTTAAAAACATTAGTTGTGTGTGATTTGAGTTCAGTTTTGTTAAGTGAACAGTTTTGTTTTTTTGAGGCGTGAGTATTTTTTTTTTTTAACGGAAACCTTTTTTTAGTAATCATTCTGTATTTTTATTTGTAAATATTATTTTCGCGAAAGACTGTTTATGTTTTAGGGCAAACTATTACTTTAACAAAAAATACTCAAACATTTGTTTTATAATGCTAACAACGGTCGTCATTAATTAAAACTGATTTACTGTCATAATTACTATTACGATTAAACATAGTAGAGAATAATTGAAAAAGCAATTAATAATTTTAATGGTTTAAAATTTTATAATACCAGTAGAGTTGATTAAAAATTATATCTTAAGTAGGTTTAACAATAAAATAATAAGTACCTACATAAACAAAAAAATAAAGGACAATGGACGTTTTGGTCTATTTAACAAATCTATTTATCTGTGCGCATAAAAAAAATACAACTACGTTAAGGATTAATAAAAAATGGATGTTATTACAGTGTCTATCTCAACCAACTCTATCATCACAATATTCAACGCGTACCAGAATAAAAATTAAACCTGAAAATAATCTACTCAATATCAAATACAAATACAAAACGATTTCAGATAACTTCATTTTATAACCGTACTAAATAAAAAATAATAAATTCAGTTAGTCTAGGACTCTAGGTATTAAAACTGAACCTTTAAATAGGAGTAGAATTTGGCAGTTTGTATTATGTAAGTATATTTCGATGCATTTGTTTTTTGCTTGTGTATGTGTTTTTTATGTGTTTTTTTATGTGTTACTAACACATTTTGTGGGGCTCGTGGCTAAATAGTAACAGCTTTCAGGGTCAATCGATGGTTAAACTACGCTTGCCGCGGTTATTGATGGTGACTATCCATTACATATTATCGAGACCCCTCCGCGCCTCGGAAAGGACGTTAAGCGGTTGGGCCCGATCTTTAACGATCACGGATACTCAAAAGCCCAAAAGGACGTTGCCCATTGACTGGTTTGGTGCGACATGTAAAATAGGAACTGGTATTCCAACATAATTGGGATATCGCTAGGCAGATGATGATTTTTAAGATACATATAATTATGTAAATAAGAATAGAATTTTGCAGTTTGTGTTAGTATAATTATGTAAGTATATTTAGATACATTTGTACTCCCCCATTAAAAATTCTTAATTGTTATGTTACTTACGTAATAAAAAATTGGTTTATCCAAATGAAATTAATGGTATTGTTTTGTGCATAGCTACACATGTGTAAAAAATATATAATTAATAATTGAATGTTGAATTTTGCGCGTATTTTTCTCGATGTAAGTAGGTATATTTTTGACATTCCACTGCAATTTCAGAGATCAACGAACCCGATTGATTTCTGTCAAGTGTCAGTGGGAAATCAGTAGTTCATAGATAGATATCAATCAAACAATTTAGTCAGCCTTCTGAAAAAAATAATTGAGTTCATTCTATGACATAATATTCAGCTCTTATGTCATAATTAGTGTATTGTATTGTCCTCATAGCTAGGTACAGTTCGCGGGCGTAGTCATTAGGAAGCGATTAGTAGTCGACGTAGTCCTACTACATAATTATTTGTTCTTAGTAATTATCCACTAATATACTTTAGACAGCTTCGATAGTCTAGTAGTAGCGTGAGGTCCTGGGATCAATGACCAGCACCCTAATTGCGTAACACACGATCAATCGGAATCGGTTTCATTTTGACAGTTCAACAACATTCATTGCGTTATTTACGTGTTAAGCAGACAAATTTTTTGAACTTATGAAGCAATGTATTAGAAATTTGCTTCAAAATGATTCAGATTCCGATTGATTGTGTGTTACACAATTAGGGTGCTGGCCAGGCAATGCTATGAGGTTTTCTGTCAGGATTTTCACAGCAGCAGCTTGGAGTCTGAAGTGTCCGGTGCAGACGCCAGCACATCAAGCTACTACAATCTGTCAAATTTCTTTAATAGATTTTCAACTTTATCTCTGAAGTATTAAGGTTCAAGGTTGATTGGAAAAATTTGACTGTTTCGGGTAGCTTGACCTGCTGGCGTCTGTACCTGGCAATACGCTTGCCGTCTATTACATGAGACTTAAATATAACTGGTGAAATTTGGGTATACTGTAAGTACACCTATGCCTAATGTTATAATAAAGAAACTCTTATTAACGACTAACTTCTGCTCACGGCTTCGTCCGTATGGATGTCGAAAATTACCCCTCGAGAACGTGTTACCACGACTTAGTCTATGTCCTTCCTCGGGATGCCATCTACATATCTCCTTGCCAAATTTTATCTAACGTGGTTAGGTGTGGTTTAGGCGTGAACGGTAACATACAGACAAAGTTACTTCCGAATTTATAATATTAGTTTAAGAAGTTTAACAAAATTGGCCGGAGTCTAATTATAGTTTCCAGCACTAAATGAATGTATAACTTTCCATCATATTAAATACGGGAAACAAGTAAAATCTCTTGCACAAAATCCGCAATACGCAGACGCAGAAAAAAAGAAAATCGCGAAATAAAACATTCGTACTTTGAAAACGGTTGCTCTCAATCAATTCAATGAAACTATCGTACAATGATAGTGCCAAAGATGGAGGTGTCGTGGACTCGTGACATTGACACATCAGAACTGTTACTCAGCACTGCTGCCCTGACTGACAGCTGGCACAATCCGCGTAAATTGCGTTGCCCTACAGTTTATTTCTTATTGTATTGGGTTAACTCGCGTACGGTGGAATTGCGTAAAACTGAAGTACGGTGAAATTTCGTACACATGTAGAACATATTAATAATACAGAATGTCATCTCTAATGCTACACTTCAGTCAATTAGCACAAAAATTAAAAATTTAAAAAACCCCCGACTACGAAAAGTCCTATAAAAAGAAAAAAATAACCTTGAAATTATGACCCTACGTAAGTACGTATGAAATTTTTTGATTAAATGTTGTCCTGTCGGGGGACCGCTCTAATTATTAGCCTAACTTTCTGTTAAAGTTTAAAATAGTAGCGGTCCCCCGACAGGACAATATTTAATCAAAAAATTTCATACGTACTTACGTAGGGTCATAATTTCAAGGTTATTTTTTTCTTTTTATAGGACTTTTCGTAGTCGGGGGTTTTTTAAATTTTTAATTTAATTTTTTATTTCATGCTTTTTGTAGGGACTCCTTATTATTTCTTTTCTTTTATTTTCTTGCGTTTTAAGATTCAGGAAATCTGGTATTTAATCAGGTTTTTTGTAATTCGCCATTTTGTGGTGGTGGCCACCTTGGATTTGAAATTTGTCATAGTGTATATAGTATTCTACTAGTCAAGCCCTTTCATTTGATACCCATATTGAGGGAGTTGTGAAAAAAAAATGTAATTTGCCATTTTGTGGTGGCGGCCATCTTGGATTTGAAATTTGTCATATTGTATAGTATTCTACTAGTCAAGCCCTTTCGTTTGATACCCATATTGAGGGAGTTGTGAATAAAAAAATGTAATTTGCCATTTTGTGGTGGCGGCCATCTTGGATTTGAAATTTGTCATAGTGTATAGTATTCTACTAGTCAAGCCCTTTCATTTGATACCCATATTGAGGGAGTTGTGAATAAAAAAATGTAATTCTCCATTTTGTGGTGGCGGCCATCTTGGATTTGAAATTTATCATAGTGTATAGTATTCTACTAGTCAAGCCCTTTCATTTGATACCCATATTGAGGGAGTTGTGAAAAAATATGTAATCCACCATTTTGTAGCGGCGGCCATCTTGGACCGATTTTCATCAAACATAGCTAAGAACACTCCCGACAAATTCACCTTTCAAACAAAAAAAACAAAATTAAAATCGGTTGATCCGTTCGGGAGCTACGATGCCACAGACAGACATACACACACACACACACACACACACACACACACACACACACACACACACACAGACACGTCAAACTTATAACACCCCGTCGTTTTTGCGTCGGGGGTTAAATATAGAAGAGTGCAAAAGTAAAAATTTCCAGATAACATGAAGTTGCAGTACTTAAAATCAAAATATTTTATGTCACATAAATCTACATGGGCACTTATGAAGCGTCAGAAGCTAGGTAAACGATTCCAATTGATCGTTTCCTATGGAGAAGAGCCGGCAAGAAACTCCACGGTTACTCTTTTAAAAATAATTGGCTTTTACAATGTTTTCAAATTAAGGTGTTAATAGGTTTGGGAGGACAGTGTACATACAGTACGTATCCCAGTTACAATTAGACCTTTCCTCGCCTACTTTTCAAGGCGTCGCTCATCCAGGCTATGTCAAAGCAAAGAAAGTCTGAAAGATTTTCTTTACGTCGTCGCCCAATCGCTAAAGCTAACGTGACATTTAACAGCGGAAAATTTCTGAACATAAGCTTGATCCAGGCTTTCAAAAACTGTTGATTTTTGGCGAAATTTATGAATAAAAGTATAGTAATAACAAGGCTAAGTATATCTTTCAGCTAACAGAAGCAATAAATAAAGCAATATTATAATACAAATCTTAGATATAAGGTCAAAAACACGTTCTGTAATAATTGAAAATTATTTTCATTGTTTACTTTCCTTCATCCATCGATTTCTAGGTTTGTAAGTCGCCCACGCAAGAATTATAACTTTGTTTTCGTCGATCATGCTTTAGGCACAAAAGGCGATAAAGGATAATCTCGATGAAGACTGGAATTAAAAAAAAAGGATAAAAAATTCTAAAATATAGCAGGTTTTTGGTACGCAACCGGTGTGATACCTCTTGAACGGGTTGGTGAACAAACACCACGGAGTTTTTGGGTTTTTAAATTATCCTTAATTCATATGGGTTCAGCAAATGTCAATAAAAATAGTTTTGAATTTATCCTCAATTTTAATTCATTTTTGCCAAATGTAATAAAACCTTTTATTTAAATATTATTTTTGTCCCAGTGTTGGGCAAAAGTCTCCCCCATATTTCTTCATTCATCTTTGTCTGCTGTTTTTTCTACCCAATCAGCAGTGATAGGAATAGGTAGTGCCTATTTGCCTAAACATCGAAGAACAGAGACAAGAAACGGAGACTTCCTTAGGACTAATTTTTTTCCGGGACATCTGTCCCGAAATTCGGGACAACACTTTTAAATACATTAAAAAAATATGTTATTTGGAATAAGTAATTCGTCTATCTTTACCAAAAGTTTGCGACTAGAGATAACATTTATAATTTATAACTCCATAATAATAAGTTATTATTATGGAGTTATAAATTATAAATGTTATGTCTTATTCCAAATAACATATTTTTTCCGAATTAAATTAAAAATTCGAAAAAAAATGTTTAAAGAATTTCGGGACAGACGTCCCGGAAAAAAAATAGTCCTAAGGAAGTCTCCGTTTCTTGTCTCTGTTCTTTGAAGTTTAGGCAAATAGACACTACCTATTCCTATCACTGCCAATCAGTCAAGAAAGATTGGTACCTATTTCAAATAAAGCGAAATGAAAAAGACGAAGGGCCGATTTTTAATCTTCACATAACTTTTTTCTGATAGATAAAATATTGGCTTGACAGCTTTTGCATAAAAAATACTTTGGACGTATGGCCTATGCAAAACCGCCATAACAATTCTTCAAATAAAAGTTATATAACCATTGAAAAAGAACGTCAGTTTGGATGACGTAACGACATCATCATCAGCCTATAGCAGTCCAGTGCTGGACATAGGCCTCACCTACTGCACGCCATTCAACTTGATTTCCGTAACGACATCAAACCTTTCAACTACACGTAAATACTACAGATTATCTTAAGACAAAAACAGATTACTCCATCTACATTGATAAATTACTTTAAAAAGGCCAAGGTCTCGATTAAAGTCTCGTAAACCTCAATTCACCCCTTGCCGCCTACGTGGTCATTACATTTGTAAGACGACTAAATTGAGCAGTAACATTTAAGTAAGTTAGTGAAAACTGGAAGGAATTATCGAGATTAAAGTGCTGAAATGCCGACGCAGATGAATATAGGTCAACGTGCCAGTGTGCCATCGTATATTTTTAGTGCTCGATCAATTTTTTTTTGTTATCTATTTTTGTGGTGTACAGTCACGAACAAAAGTATGTATACACTCGGCTTTATTTAAAAGCGATTTACTTCTTTATTTTTTTAATGAAATTTTATGTTGTTACGAACATAGCATTTTCAAACCCATAGGTTTATGTAATGTGTCGTATTTTAATGTTGCATTCGTTATTTCACGAAAAAATCGAAATTGAAAGTTGCCAAGTGTTGACATATTGGTGCTCGTGACTGTATAATAAAGTATTTCTAAATAAATAAAGACCTGTGGGTAATGGCGTAACACACGCACAATGTATAGTTGTGGACTTATGTATAAGTGTTATGTCATGTCATTATAACCCTTACCCAATGTACATATACCTACTCCGGTAGTAAAGTATCATCGGTCCGATTTTGAGGAAAATCCGATTTCCTGAATTGATCGATCAAGGGATCAAATCAGAGGTACCTAATGGTGAAGGAATCTCCAGAATTATCTCCAGGCACCTTTATAATTTATCTATGAAACACAATTATTTCAATTTGTATTAACGTTTCTGTATGATGTGTTATCTGTAAGTTACATTAATTTATTAACATGCTATGCTTTGACTAACACATGCTTAATTAACATTCACTGTTTTGTCTTAACATTAATTTCAATGTTATGACGAAAATAAGTGATATAATACCAACAGTTGTACAATTATAAAGATTGTATAATACAGGTAACGGTTTCGTGAAAATTTTTTGTTCGAATTTGATTACTTTTTACTAGCATTAATGTTGTTACCATTAACGGGAAATAACAACTTCTCCTGGGATCAGAATCAGCACTTTTTGTCGTCAACATTACCTACATAAGACAGTCCCCCAAAACGCCCGCCCTTCACCACTTCCTAGTGCTATCGCTGGGAAGAAGAAGTGGCGCAAGAAACTCCCCAGCAGCACAGCTGTCTGTTCAGCTAGAAGAACTTAATTCTATACAACAGTTAGTAATTCACATTTCGAAACACAAATCATTAAATTAAATAATTTATCATAAATGTAAGCTAGGATACCACTGCAGCACTGGGACCACCACCCACTGGAACAGGTCTTCCAATAACGTGCACCTTGAAAATTACTAGGTAACCGAATCCTTTCTTTGAAGTCTTGAGAGCGGGGCCTTCTAGCACAGGTATATCTTTTACTAAAAGGAGGTAAGATTTATTGTAAAATAAGGACAAGTGTCTGCATTAAACCTTTTTATTTTATTTATTTATAAGTCTGTTAAAAATAATCCACAAATTAATAGAACCTCAAGGTAACCGTTGACAGCGCTTATTAAGAGCGTTAACGCCAAATCCGCGGCACCAAGTTTAGGTAATTGCAGTGCTCTTTGCACTCATACAGATGCGCGCGTGTCTGTGTGCGTACAGTTAGTGCGCTCTCTGTCCTTATAGTCAAACTAACCTATGTTGATCCGTTGAGTTATGTTTAATGATACTTATTTAAAATAAATAAATAAAATTTTTATTCAAGTCTATAGTAAAGTAAAAATATGATTTACTAATTTATTTAATCGTCAGTTGATTTTTATTTACTATTCTTATTTTTATTACAACCTAGTGAAACAAAGAGGCAATTTTGGATCCTTTATAAAGTATAGTAGGTACTAATCACGGGAGAAAATTTAGAAATGTAGTAGGTACAAATGTAAAATCCTACAACGATTAATATTATAAATACGAAAGTTTGAGAGTTTCTAAGGGTGGGTATTCGGATGGATATTTGTTACTCTTTCACAAAAATTACATACTGAACGAATTTTGGCAAAAATTTGACCCTTTGATAAAAAAGTAAATAAAAAATCATAATGATATAAATAAAGGCTATAATTTTAAAAGACATTTTGAAGTTGTACGAAGTCGCGATCATACTCTAGTAAATTATAAAGTACCTACTAGCTTTTGCCCGCAGCTTCACCCGCGTGGAAGTTGGAAATTATCCCACGGGAACGTACTACACCGGGATGAAAAGTATCCTATGTCCTGATCCAGGTTATGTCAGGTCATATGTCATGGTATACCCATGTATCAAATTTCATCCAAAGCCGTTCAGCAGTTTTAACGTGAAAGCGTTAAAAACAAACAAACTGACTTTCGCATTTTTTCGCCCCGCGGTTTCACATGCATTTGTGTCGATCCCGTGGGAATATCGAAATAAAAATTGTCCTACGTCCTTTCCCGGGACTCAAGCCATCTCTATACCAAATTTCATCTATATCGGTTCAGCGGTTTAAGCGTGAAGAGGTAACAGACAGACACACTTTTGCATTTATAATATTAGTATGGATTATTTACGATTCTAGTTTATTTAAAACTGTTTTGAAAAAAAAAACAACCGACTTCCAAAAACGACACTACACAGTGAAAAATAACTTAATTTCGAAAGTCGGTGTCGTTGGGTTCGCATTTTCGTTGTTTGCCACCGACTTCCGAAATTAAAGTTATTTTTCACTTTGTAGTGTCGTTTTTGGAAGTCGGTTGTTTTTTTTTTTTCAAAAAAGTTTTTATTTTTCACTTTTAAGTTGTAATTTTTACCAGTAATTTTGGTTTAAAAACCAAACTACTGAACCGTTTTTGATGAAATTTCTATGGGACCATTTGGGAAGTATACCCTTTCCAACAAAAAAATCGGTTGGCAAGCGACGGAGATATGCGCGAACATACATAAAAAAAAATACAAACATCCGAATTGAGAACCTCCTTCTTTTTTAGAAGTCGGTTAAAAAATAAAACATTTCAATATCAAAGTATTATTTATTCAGTAAGTTATGTATTACTCAGTAATTTAAGTTAAGTATTATTTATATACAATATGTATCGCCAAGATCGTTAGGTCGCACTATAAACTCACTCGACGCCAAGGGTCAGGAGAGGTCACGCGTGGAGAACCGAGCGATACGTCCACCCTCTGAAAGGCCTCGCGGCCGACTGATTCGTAACGATTTACGCCCACAGTTTTATAGTAGTTTTAAAAAACTTGTAATAAATTTAATTTAATTAAATAAGCTGAATACTGTTTCGTATTTTGTAAAGAAGATATTCTTCTATTATAATACACCTTTATTTTGTAAAATTAAGTAAGATTTATTGGAGTAAATATTGATTTTAGCAACCGCTTTTTCTTGTTATTTTCACTTTGTTTATTGTTTGATTTATCTATGTTAGGAGCTGAAAATCAAAAAAGTGTCTCATAGCTTTTTGCTCAAGGATATGAACAATTAAATAAATTTGTTTGTTTGTAAATTTTATGACTGGTTTCTGATATTTCAAGCTTCGAAATTACCACTGTAAAGAGAATTTAGAAAACACTGCTCGTTTATCTGGTTAGAATTCACGAATACTCTATTAATGTAAAAATGTTCTCACCTAACTTTTTAGAATGAAATATTTCCTACAATAATTAGTAATTCACATTTTCGTTACAAACGTTTTATGAGGAGATAAAATGGTTTGAAAAGTACGCTTTTTTGGCCAAACAGCCAAAATCGGCGTTAACGCTCTTAACACGCGACCAAAAAAGCGAGTAAAAAAAAAATTACAAACATGATTTAAAAATAAAGAAAAACATATTATCTGCTCAGCTGTAAAGACCAGGTGCCACTGGAAGCGATTACGTTCTCATCCAATGCCCCGCTACTCAAGGCCATTTCAAACAAATGTCACGCTGTAAAACCGTCAGTCATCATCGCGTATTGTTTAGCTATACGGATAATACAGTTACATTATAACATGAGAGAAAAGAAATAAATACTAAAACCCGACAACGGAAAAACGGTCGGAAATGTACGATGACTTGACATTTTGACGTCAAGCGTCCGCCATTTTGAATTTCCTGTGACGTCGTAATAAGGTCAAACCCAACGGTTAAAAGACAGTCTTCATTTTATTTCTTGTTGGCCTATTTCTATCACCTGTAATACGTTGTCGGTTTAATGAAAAACTGTTTCACGAAGTGCTGATTTCTCAATCGACATAGAACTTTTATTCGTGGAATAAAATTGACTTTTGACTGTTTTTGTATGAAATACTGTAAACATTTCAAAATTGTTCCCCGAATAAAGTAATCAGATGATTAAAAAATCAGCCCTAAGGGATTTATTTATTTATTTGGTTCACCAACAATTGTTTACACTAACATCTTGATAAAAATAACATCTTTAAAAACTTTGAACAGTGTAACAATTACTTAAAGGTAAACACCACATGAACTAAAACTATGTTAATTTGTAAGCCTAGGTACATATACGGTGGAGGTCTGCCCTGCTTGGGCAGAGCACCGCCGTGTCCTCGTAGAGGCGATCGGCAGCGGCGGCGACCTCTCGCGTCCGGCCCTGGTTCAAGCCATGGTCCGGGGCGAGAGGGAGTGGGAGGCAGTCACCTCCTTCTGCGAAGCAGTCATGCTAGCGAAGGAGGTGGCGGGGTGGGCGAGGGAACGCACCTCACGCCTCAGCCGCCGCGGGAGACGCTCCGGGCGTCGGGAGCCGCGTGACGACTCCCGGCCACCGTAGGCGCGGGCCTGCGGGTGGTGAGTAATGGGTAACTCACCGTCCGATCAGGACCAGGCCCGTGCCGGACGGCGTGTTGTGTTCCACGCGCGCCTCAAAGAGATGTCAGCATGAGAGACGGGGCCCCATAGGGCCGTAGCCTGCCAGGGTAGCGGGATTGTCCGAAAGGGTTACCGCTGCCCTGGAACATAAAGGGCTAAGGAAGGAACACGGGTGGGTTTTAGTCAGTAAGAGTCTGACACTCCCTCCTGCTCCACCCAGAGCGGGAGGAGTCATTTGATGATTTCCCATCCTAAAAAAAAAAAAAAAAGCCTAGGTACATGTACAGTTTACAAGCCAACTTAAAACTTAAGACAAAATATGTAGATTATGTACAACTAAAGACTTAGTTTAGAATGCGATTGCTAGATCTTTTTAATTACTGGAAAAATGTTTTAAGAAGTCTCATTTCACGATCATTCAATTAACTAGCTTTTGTTATAACATATTTGACACGTTCACGTTTCTATTTCAATAGAGTATTGTTATATTTTATTGTATTATTAGACAAGCGTGAGGTGATATGTTTTTGTACAATGTAGTAATTGTAAAAACATATCACCTCACGCTTGTAACATAATGTACCTAATGACGTAGATAGTAATGAACTTTGTTTTTCAAATTAATTACATACATGCTTTATTTAAAACATTCTATTTTAGACTTTCTAAGAAAAATGACGACTGATTTTTTTTTATGTTGGGTGAAAACTTGAAAGCCTCATGTCACGGTGTAAAATGTAAAAATCTGTCAATCTGTAACGTAGTTAGGAAAACTGGCTGTCTAGCTTGTACCTAAAAGATGGATCTAAATTGATTTTATTTTAGTTTAAGAAAAGCAGGTGGAAGAAAAATATGTATTTCTCCTCCACATCTATTCCAAAGTGTGGAACTCTAAAAAGCAAGAGTGAATAGGCATCGTCTGGGCTCGCTCGTCCATCATAGACCTCATCCATCGCTTTGCACTAGGCCAGATCGAGGTCAAGACCTGTCCCATTTCGCATTTTTTTTTTTAAAAGCATGTTTAACATAACATCACGCCACTATTCCTCGAAGGTTTAGGTAGAAGTGCAGTTGCCAGTTATGTTTAAGTCCCATATGATAGGGGGTGAGCCTATTGCCATTAACCTGGCACTGATTCAGACTTCAGGCTGCCACTAAGAAATTGACAACACGGTTAGCGCAGTGGCTGAGCGATCGGACTGCTACGCTGCGTGTCGCGGGTTCGATTCCCGCACAGAACAAATATTTGTAAGTCCTACATGTATTTGTTCCGAGTCTGGGTGTTTTTCTATTTATAATATGTATGTATTTACAAAAAAAAAATGTATATAAGTAGTTTATCAGCCATCTTGTTACCATAACACAAGAATTAGGTTGCTTAGCTTGGGACTAGATGGCGCTGTGTGAAATGTCCAGGGATATTATTATTATTATTATTAAATTCCCAATGGTAAAACCCAAATAAGAATTTTTATTCTAGTAATATCGTCATTTCAGTAACAAAACATGAGGCATACACTTTTAAGTAAACGTGATTAGATTCTGCAATCAAACCACAGACGATGTATCTTCGTGATCAAAATCACGACGAATAATGTGGTCAGATTCGATACGGAATACAACCACAGTGCATGCGCAATCTTCAGTTAAAACTTGGATTATGACGTCAATCGTAAAACCACGTATACCCTTATTTTTCCTTAAAAACGAGATAATTATATAACATTATGCCTGTATTCTCCGAAGGGGTACTCACCCCTTCAGGGATTCAGAAATGTAAGTCACCCCCTTACCACTCGGTAAGGGGGTGACCTACATTTCTGCTTTCCTCTGAAAGAAATATAGGCGACATGATGTTATAATTATTGTGTCATTGGCAAAGGTGGATTCATAAATCATTAGTAGTATAATGGTACCGGAAATACTCAACAAGAGTACAAGGCGGGAAGTGCATAGTACCTTCACATTTCCGGTTATGTTTGCTTTTGTCATCAATCTGGCACAATTCCAGACTCTGAGCTGCTGCAGAAAAAAAAAACCAATGAAAAACCCAACTGTTTCCCGACCTGTGAATGGAACCTAGGATGCTCAGCAAGAAGGTTGCTGGGGTAGACTGGATGTGGAAGGCGGAGGACAGGGTGTTGTGGCGCAGTCTGGCAGAGGCCTATGTCCAGCAGTGGACTTCGATAGGCTGAATTTATTGATTGATTGATGCTCAGCAATCGCACTTACGTACACTAACCAATGTGTCAGTCAGATGACGTCAATCGAAAAATTCCCCTAACACCAGCATTTTCCTTCAAAACGAGAAAGGCAAGTCGATGAAAATTCCTTACATTATACAATCATATCATCCCAATCACTAAATTTCTTTATAAAAACCAGTTCTTTACCTGTTTCTTTTTTTTGGTTCTATCTAGTTATTTTAATTGCCATTATTATGCGAAATGCCAAGAATGTTGAAGGTTAAGACGACCCATTTTGCCTTGATATCCTTGTTATTAAGTATTTGCATACTTTTAAAGTAGTAGGCACTATTGGAAGGTTGGAACAGGTTGTACAGACGGCACATCAGGCTACTACAATCTGTCAAATTTCTTTAATAGATTTCAACCTTTATCGCTAAAGCATTAGGTTCAAAGTTGATTGGGAAAATTTGACAGTTTCAGATAGCTTGATATGCTGATGTCTGTCCTTGGCGACGAATGTCCCTATTTTTTGATTATCAGTCTTTACATAAAATACAAACATTAACTTCACACCTTCTTCCTCAACTAACAAGTTGAGGAAGAAGGTGTGAAGTTAATGTTTGTTTTTTTTTTTTAATAACAATTCAATTCGTTATTTTGTTATTGTATTTGTGCTCTTTCTAATAATGGGGTTTTTTTTTTTCGGGGTTTGTCCTTGGGTGCACTTGCATGGTGCATACAGGGATAATCAACTGTTGGTGCCTCCTCATCATTTAAAATTTTGTAAAGGGCCTCTGCGAGTTGGCTTTGGTCCCTAATACGCCTTTTAAAGATCCGGAACCCTAGGGTCCCGAGATATGTCAAAGAAAACTAAAATAAATAAAATATTTTATTAGTTAAAACAAGTTTAGGTATAACAAAATTTCGTGATTGGATCCTTGTTTTAGGCAGATAGTGGCGCTGTTTCCCTTGTTCACAAATTAAACTAAATTTAAGTTCAATGCATCTTTTTCTTTCTATTTGATTTAGAAAAGGACAGAAGATAAATATTAGTTTAGTCCTGTCAAACCAGTCAGCGCCTGACTTAAATTGACGTATTTTTAGCAGCCATGTTTTTAATCACGTCTAATCTGTCTATGGAGCATCTTAATTTGACAGGAGTAAACTAATATTTTATCTTCTGTCCTTTTCTTAATGAAATAGAAAGAAAAAGATGCACAGAACTTAAATTTAGTTTAGTTTGTGAACAAGGGAATCATGGCCAGTGCCTGCGTTAGGAGAGTCCGCTCTTCCATAGCAAGTTGTGTTATACAAAAAGCAAAACGTATAATTTTTCTCTGCGTCATGTTTACTGAAAATAAACGCATTTTCTTTCTTTGTTTTCCCATGGAGGTAGGCAGAAAGTACAGAACGCCACCTGCTACGACCCTTACATACTCCTTTGGCCTCGTTTACGTTCATACACCAGCGGGGTAATTGTATAACAAACTATCAGTAGCAATGGATTTCATTTCAACAGTTGAACAACATTCATTGAATCATTTACATTGTTGAGCAGACAAATTTTTCGAACATGTGAAGTAATGGATTAGCAATATCCTTCAAAATGATTCAGATTGAGATTGATAGTGTATTACGCAATTAGGGTGCTGATCATACACGCACGCCGGATGCGGTAAGTAGCTGCAATATACGGTCTAGTGGTCTAATGTCCAACTTATCAGCCCACATAGAATTTCTTCTGTCGTTACCTGCTTGAAGTTTGGCCTTGGGACTTGTGGCTAAGTAATAACAGCCGCACGGGTCGATCGATCAGGGTAAGCTACGCTTGCCGCGGTTGGTCCGTGGACTGGTGACCATTTTCACAAACCAAGACCCCTCCGTGCCTCGGAAAGCATGTTAAGCCGTTGGTCCCGGCTGTCATTCGTGGATCTTTGACAGTCGTTAAGGGTCGTCAGCAGCCCGAAAGTCTGACAACCAGTCTTGCCAAGGAGTATCGTATTACCAACTAACTGGGTTATGGAGGTTAGATAGGCAGTCGCTCCATGAAAAATACCGGTATTAAGCTGTATCCGGTTAGACTGTAAGCTGACCCCAACATAATTGGGAAAAGGCTAGGCAGATGATAACCTGTTTGAAGTTTTATAACACCTGCCAAAGCTCCACTGTCCGATCTTATCAAACTTATAGGTAAACACTTAAAATGTTCAGAGAGTGTGTGCTACTATGGCCGCTATAACAACAAATAATAAAAATAAAATAAAAATTAAAGTTAAAAATTAAAGGGGGTTAAATATTGTACGGTGGTACGGAACTCTTACGAGTCCGACTCGCACGTGGCCATCTACATTTGTACATCTAGAACGCACAAGCAGAATTTACTGCGCAACTAGCATTTATACAACACCCCGACATCAATCGTCGGGCAGTTACCCACCAGACACGCCACCCCTCTTTTTTCAATAGAGGATGAGTAAACGTTACACCCTGTTCCTCATACCTCTATACTATAATGGCGTTGACAGAATAAGAAAATACAAAAATATTTTATTATTGATCTGATGTCAGAAATCCTAGACTGGAGAAAAAAAGAGTACTTTATTAACATTTGACTGTCATAAATACAAAGATACATAACATGTATCTTATAACATGTATCTTATAACAAATTAGCAGAGGTTTAGTCTTGTACCGGATACGGTACAAGACTAAACCTCTGCTAATTTGTATCGATATGTTTTGCTTGATAATCGCTTGAACAAAAAAGTACATCCCATCACTAAAACAATATTTTACGTAGGTGCTGTTCGGGAACTAAAACCAATAACGATAAACTGTTCCTCCGAACCGCACGTTACGAAATTTTGTTTCCGTGCGGTTAGTGGAAGTCCTCATGTGCGGTTCGTTGAAGTGCTGTTCAAATCTGTGCTCAAAGTGGAAATCTATCCTTTTTTTTGCAATGATGAATTTTCAAGTACATACTATTATTTTGTTTAATAAATTAATCAAACGGTAAAAAAAATGTAGATACTTAATAGGGAATTAAATAAAATATATCTTCCAGTATTTACGGGAATTTACTCTGGATAGTTTACTGTTAGTAGTATAATAAGTAGTATATAAAACTGGTACTCATCTGCATCCGGTTAGATAGATAGATAGGTAAAACGTTTATTCAGTGCAACAAAAGACACAATATAAGTAATAAAAAAATCATCAAAAAAGGTGAAACAAAAAAAAACAAAGATTAAAAAGATAAATTGACCCATAGACACCTCGTATAAGTAAATCTATAACGTTCGATCACTACTAGGCGGTGTGTGGCTCACGGTTGCACCAAATGGCAGTCCAGCTCAGCATATGCCAGGTACAATACCTGACGCTGGTATTCTGCTGCATCCCGTTAGTGACACACGGATGTCGAGAAGACATCTGATTTTCAACAAAATGGTACCTACATAGTGCGGCGCGTATATAAGGTTAGACTGGAAGCCAACCCCAACATGTTGGAAATAGGCTAGGCAGATGATGAGTTTATTGTTAGAGAATAATATTTTCGCAGGATGCAATGACAAATAGATAATAATATGTTAAGTGGTTTCGGTGTCGCTATCATTGTTCTGAAATAATGCATCGTAATAAACTGTAAGTACTTGTGATTTTCTTTATTTTTTTGTTTTACTTGGCTCGCACAATCAACTATAGGACTTTATACATAGTTGACTAATTGTGCGAGCCAAGTAAAACTCTATAGCTATAGGGCTATAGAGTTTCTTTGAGCGATAAAAACAGAAATGAAGTTATCCGGAAAAGAACTGAAGCTACCGACATAGCTTGCAGAGTAAGCAAGCTGAAATAGCAGTGGGCTGGCCATGTTTGTCGAAGAATACAAACATACAACGAATTTCATGGTATTTACAACTACTACACGGCACCCTCTAGCGTCGAGTAAACGGAGGAAGGGCGTAAGCGGGAATGGCGCACGGGCAGCGCTAATTGGTCGTCGCCGAAGAACTTTCGAGAACGTTCGATTCCTTCGTTCCACGGATCAACAGTTCGTTCGACACACGGGAGAAGAAAAAAGATGGTAGTCGGTCATGTATAGTACAAACGATATTTAAATTTTTAATCGCAATGTTAGTTCACAATACGAACGATATACATATAACCCTTTTAGTTTTCACGCAAATATAACGTGGTTTAGAGGCTTCCAGCAAATTGGTGTTTAAATATAAATAAACGAAAAAAAAAAACTACTCGTTGACGGCAAAATAGTTCTTATTTGTTCTGAAAAATGTAGTTTTTATAGGTTTTCCGGTCTTTGCTAATGCTAACTTCCTTCCTAGAAGTCCTTTTATGTGTGTAATAAAAATTTTTTGTGTTGTTTTGTGTTTTGTTTTGTTTTTGTTTTGTGTTGTTTTTTTTTTGTTTTGTGTTGTTGTTGTTTGTTGTGTTTTTGTGTGTTGTTGTTGTTTGTTGTTGGTTGTTTTGTTTTGCAGCTTAATTTAAATATTGGTTCTTATATAATACGAAATGTCACCCCCTATTCCATGGAACTGAAACAAAACTGGTAAAATAAGGGTGTACTATACTCCTCTACTTCCCCTTTCAAGTGTGTGATGTTATTGGCACAGGTACCAATGATTCTTGGTAGAAGACTATGACGCTAAACTTTAGTACAATAAACCGCACGTAGATAGTAAAAAAACCCGTTTAAACTGCAGGCCAATTCTCGTATTTTAAAATGATCAAAATCTAGTCGCAGTCTCATCTCGGCGACAAACAAATGTCAAAATCAAAAACTTGTCAAAATGTAGGTAAATTTGACGTATTTTTGAGAGATTGAGATTGAGATCAGACTGTGAACGTTCTTGAATTTACCAGAATTGCCCCTCTGGTCGCTTACTCTATTCAAACTCCGTACTACGATAGGCCAGTTTCATTCATTCAGTTTAATGCTCAGTCAGCAAAGAGGTTAGCACGCATCAACTTTTTGATCACTCACACACCCACACGCTCCACACGAACACTCCTTCCTATAAGTAAAATTGAAATCATTGTCTAGTCTTAGTATGCGGGAAACCATAATAAAATTATGTACTTGGGGCGGAGACCTGGTGGTCTGAAATACAGGCTTCAGCTAGCTTAGGCACCAGTATCCCACAATATTTTTCTTTAAGTGACTGGACGAAATTGTTTATATTTATTATTTTATAAGGATACTGTGATGAGAAAATAAATAAATATTATTATTAGTTCACGGTGAAAGTATTACCACCCATGTTGAGCCTACTGTACCAAAGCCATTTTTCCGCGAAAACTATTATTGAGTCACGTGCCCCAATATAACTTTATGCAAATTAGTTCTTAACATAATACATACCTAATTATGATAATACATAATTATGATTTAACCAGTACACATAAAAAGGAACGAACAACATTTGCCTACATTGTGTGTCGTGTTCGAGTTGTGACACATCTTTCAAGGACAAATGTTCACACAATAAACTCACAGAATAAACAAGCTGAAGTGGCAATGGGCCGGCCATATTAGCCGTAGACGCGATGACCGTTGGGGTAGACGTGTACTTGAGGGGCAACCGCGAATCGTCAAACGTAAGGTAGGACGCCCTCAGGCTAGGTGGAGCGACGATCTTTGCAGGATGGCTGATAGCAGCTGGATTAGAGTTGCCAAAAATCGAGTAGAATCGCGAGCAATAGGAGAGGCCTATGTCCAGCAGTGGACTGCCGTAGGCTGATGATGATGAATGAAGAGTCAGTGGGAGATCTTAGGTCGTCCTTAGGAACCGTGATTATATTGAACAAACAGTAGGTACCCTAATTGTGTCACACACTTACACATTCCGAAAGATATTGAAATAAATTGCTAATCATAATGGTAGCATCCAGAGCAGTGGCACAGTGGTAACGGCCGCGACTTACGAGTCGGTACGGTCGTAGGTCGAACCCAGACAGGCGATTTACTTTTAAATTATTCACAGCGCCATCATATCGTAGCAATAAGGGTTATTTTCGTAGAGCAAAATGATACCACTGATGCTGAGGTTGACTTTACCAAATAAAATACAATAACTTTCCGGGTATATACCTCAGTAGGTATATCTTGCGTTTATCGCCACGCGAACCACTCAAGCCACATTTATTTTCAATAGACAGACAGGTAAGTACTTTCCGATAATGATCACGCGACAAAGTCAAGACGTACTTCTTCTGTACCTACTAATTGATCAAATTATCAGGTTTTCTTTTAAACCCTGGAAATTAAAAAGACCCTCGTCTCTGTCACCCTGTTTCCTAACAGGCAGTTAAGAGAAAAGAGAGCTAGACATTTTTTATTTTATTTATTAGCTGTACCTATTTGAAAAGTACCTATGCAAAAAAACAACCGACTTCCAAAAACGACACTACAAAGTGAAAAATAACTTTAATTTCGGAAGTCGGCGTCGTCGGGTTCGCATTTTCGTTGTTTGCCACCGACTTCCGAAATTAAAGTTATTTTTCACTTTTTAGTGTCGTTTTTGGAAGTCGGTTGTTTTTTTTATACAAAAAAGTTTTTATTTTTCACTTTTAAGTTGTAATTTTTACCAGTAATTTTGGTTTAAAAACCAAACTACTGAACCGTTTTTGATGAAATTTCTATGGGACCACTTCAGAAGTATCTCCTTGTGAACAAAAAAAGAATTTTGAAAATCGGTCCACAATTGGCGGAGTAATCGCGTAACAAACACACACAAAAAAAAAATATACCGTCGAATTGAGAACCTCCTCCTTTTTTGAAGTCGGTTAAAAATTAATTGCTCTTGTGCCATAATTGGAATCTAAGGGAAATTAGTGACCTACTTTTAAGTAATGTCAGTACTTAATATTCCATTTTATTAATGTCGGTTCGTGGATGGGTCTATTACATATCGAGACCCATCCTGACTGGACAGGTCCTCTCAATCTGTGTGGCTCTTTCCTCAAAAGACCATCTCAGACATCGACCTACATGGTCTTCATATGATCTAACCAAGATTATGTCTGGACTTTAAAAGAGACTGTGACGTCTGAGTTTGTTTCGGCCTTTCTTCTCAGACTAGTCAGATAGGAAACGTCGACCTCATCTAGTTTTAAAATATGATTGACGTGTAAAAGTGTTTGTACAAACCTACTTACAAAATAAAATCATTGATCATTTATCCGTACTTCGGAAAACATGTTAAGCCGTTGGTCCCGGCTGTCATTCGTAGATCTTTGACATTCGTTACGGATAGTCAGAAGCCCGAATTTTTGACAGCCATTCTTACCAAGAGGTATCGTGTTACACAGTCTCTGCGTTGTGGAGGTCAGATACGTAATCGCTCAATGTATAATCAACAATAATCAATCAATAAACAACCAAACAATAATAAATACATACATACATAATCAGCCTACGTTCCTACTGCTGGGACACAAGCCTCCTCTCTGTGAGAGGGAGTGGGCCGTAATCCACCTCGCCGGCCCGGTGCGGGTTGGTAGATGTCACATGGCTTCGAAGTTTTGGTTCTAGGACATGTCGGTTTCCTCACGAGGTTTTTCCTTTCCTTCACCTTTTTGAAAGCAGTGGTGATATAATAATTTACACAAAGTAAAGCACCTGTCCGGGTTCGAACCTATACGAACTAACACTTCTTGTAAGTCGCGGCCGTTAGAACTGGGCCACCACTGGCTCTTATTCTCTTATTAATCAATATTCAACTGCATTTGATTAGACTAGAAGCTGACCCCAACGTAGTCCGGAAAAGGCTAGGCAGATGATGACTCATTATAAGACGGCACGGTTGGCGCAGTGGTTAAGCGATTGATTGCTGCGCTACGTGTCGCGGATTGGATTCCCGCACGGAACAAATATTTGTATGGCCTACAAGTAGTTGTTCCGGGTCTGGCTGTTTGTGTATGTGAGCTTAAATGTTTTTAAACGCACCCACAATACAGGAGAAATTCCAAGAGTGGGGCATCGTTTAAAAAAATAATAATTGTCATCATAGGGTCGCCATTCAGTCTGGTAGTGCTAATAAACATATATACTTTACACCACAGCAAATATACATCATTTTAAATGGCAATTGTACATGAATAAATACTTAATAAACTTTGAATGCATCACTCTGCTGACCTTATTAAAGTAGAACAAGGCTCAATAATACAATGTCAATGTGGAGGAAAAAGTGGCGAGCCAAATATTTGTTTAATTCTTAACGTATTGCATGTCACTGAAACCATACTTATAAATTACGCAAAAATAATAAAAATGTTCAAACATTATTTTATATACTAGTATATACAGGTATTTAGATAAAAAATTATGTGACTTGCAAATGAGATGATGCCTATTTTTAGCGTTATTTTTGTGGACATCAAAGAAAAGATAGCTAGGTATTGAAATAGATGATAATATGATTGAAAAGGAAGTCAACACAGACATGACAGCAGTGTATACGAAAAAGATGTAGCTAAATAGAGAAACGGCAGGCGGGCGAGGCGGCTTGTGAAAGGCGTCATTGCTATAAGTACTACTGAAAATTCCGGGAAAGTACTACCGCTGCAAATATTTTGCCACTTAGCAAATTTGCTGCTTTCCGTTTTGAATGACATAAATGTGAAAACATGAATGGAAATAGTCCCATCCCACGAATGTAAACATTTCAACGTTTTCCAGTAAATATTAGTGACTTTTATACCTGACAACACAAGGTGGCATACTTCAACGCGCAAACTGTGACCATGAATACATGATTTAAGTAGTTAACGTTTTTACATGAACTCGATGTGTATGTGTACAAACTGTCTTTAATTTTTGTAATTGGTTTTATACCGTTTTAATTAAAGAAAGATATAAATATATAAATAAATTATTCTAGTTTCATAGAAAAGTGCAATACCGATACGGTCAAAATGTATGCAACAGGTTTTTTTTTTAATAAGGGCGAAAAAGGGCGTTAAAATTTAATGAAATCAGTTAAGGTCAGTTATTGAAAAAAAATCGGTTCATAATTATGTATTGAATCCATGGTTGCAGGCTGCGCGGTGATGTCCCTGGCAAGCAACCTACTTCCCCGTTCAATATACAATATTGCTCAACCTCTCCATAGTCCTGTATTGTCTATCTTTTGACCTCATTCTATTCGAATAAATCTTGCCAAAACAATACCTCAATATTATATCAACCTTTACATGTAAACAACTCTTTGTAAAGAAATGATTTTCCTTATATACCTCAAGGCTTTTCGTTTACGACTTTTTAAGGCTGGTGACAGTGACATTAAAGATGATAAATAAAAATAATATGCATACCAAATAGGGATTTGAGGATATAGAGTGACGTCATTATGATGTGTAGTTCGCATGTGGCGATGTAGATGCCGCCACAAGGATAATTGCTTAAAGTGCCTTCAAATTTCTTGTATGTTAGGTTAAATGGTAGGCGAGTAGGTACAGGTAAGGCTGATGTAGATCTTGGGTTAATTCCCGTTAGTACAGTCTTGTGTGTATCACCACTAGGAAAAAAGTCTCTATAATATTTCAAATTGACGTTCTTTCAAGTTAAACAAATATGAACTTTATTTTAATGGCAATTAAGTTGATTGATTTAAGAGTGACTAGCAATATCGAAAAAATTATAAAAATGTTTTGAACTTGTAGCGTAAACTGAACTTTATTGTGTAGGAATTAAAGTTATTTTTCCATAAACTCATATTTGTTTACATTTTTGGCGAAAACGTCGCGATATTAGATTAGTTAAGTGGTGAATTAATAGAATTTTCCCTGACGTTGCACCACCGGCCCGGCACCGCTCATTAAGTAGTATATGTATTCAGGTGACCTATTATAATAAAAGTGTTTTTTGCTTCTTCCATTGGGAATTGCTCAGTAGCAGCTCGGAGTCTGGAGTCGTGCCCAGCTGGCAGTGATGGCTCAGTGGTAACGGCCGCGACTTAGTGCCTTTTCACATGCATACGGTCACGGAAATGTATGCATGTGAAAAGGCCCTTATGAGTTGTAGGTCGTGTCGCATAACTGTTAAAAGTAAAAGCACGTGCTAAACTAAGTGACGTTTATAGATTTCGGCCATACTGCTTGTTTTATAACAAGTGCTGTTTACCTGCAGCTTAAAATATCCGTTCTTTACCGTTTCGGACTTAACATTTGAGTTAAGTTTATTTGGTGATGATGCAGTTTAAAGTTGCCACATTCAATTCCGTGAGCTTAAAATAAAATGAGACTCATGCAATATATTTTAAGGCTTCGTGGAGGTTATTGACATTTAAAGGAACCCAAGTCCGGGTTTGTGAAAGTTTGGTGTATTATATTTTGTGGTTATTTATCTTTATTGATCCAAGAGACAGTTTCGGGTTTCATTTTTTTTACGTCATTGTTATTCAGTTAACATAAAAAAAATGGAACTCGTTGGAAACGACGGTTCTGGGTTTTACCTGGCCTATTCCTTAAAAAACTCACCGTCAAAACTAAGGTAAACTGAGATGTCATTGTACCTAATGCTATGGATTGACACTATTGACAGCTCACTCCACCTAACTGTTCCCGGTGAGATTTTTACTCCCCAGCAGCACAGCTGTCTGTTTAGTTAGAAAATAGTTGATTGTATACAATACTAGGAACCTATGTTCATAATTAACATTACAAGACCAGAACATAAAATTAAATTATTTGCCATATATGTCAGCTAGCCACGCCAATACAACTACTTTTTTTTTTTCAGGGTGGGTAATCATCGAATGATCCCTCCCGCTCTGGGTGGAGCGGAAGGGAGTGTCAGACTCTTACTGACTAAAACCCACCCGTGTTCCTTCCTTAGCCCTTTATGTTCCAGGGCAGCGGTAACCCTATCGGACGATCCCGTTACCCAATACAACTACTTTATCTACTAGTAACTAGCTTCATCTTTCTAACTGACCGACCTCTTGAGAATTCAAAAGTGTCTGTAATTGGTTTATTTGAAATAAATGCTTTGACTTTGAGTTTGACCTTGCAAAGTGAACAATTTTCACATCAAGATCTCTTTGAAGTCTAAAATAGACCCGATCATTTGACCGATTTTCGAGACTTTCAAGATTGTTGACTAATAAATAAATACGTCATTCAATCACCTTGTTACTAATACAAATAAAACAATAATGGTTTTCAAAGTTACTCATTTTAATGTCCATTGCGCAATGTATTGCAAAATAAATATTATCGAATGCAAAACTCTAAACCGCTCGTTTCGCCTTTACATTTACAAAATCCTTCAAACTTGTTTTGCGAACTTTTTTTATTAAACTTGCCAGTTCTTTATTATGCCTCCCAAAAAGGAATCAATTAGTTTTGAGGTCAAGATACGGTACTGGAGTTTTTCGGATATTTTTTTTATTGACATGCATAATATATTATGCAAAAATATCCGTAGGTGAGTAGGTAGGAACAAAATTAGATTTTGACCATAGATTTTGTTGACCTTTACACTTTTAGGTAGTAGTATATTATTGGGGCGTAAGCAGCACTCACCTCGGTTCGTCTGCCCTTCGCTTGAGTGGTTTATAATAAATTTGTTTTGTCATTTCATATGTGCACGAATGAAAAAGAAATAGCTCTGATGAAAAATGTTTGAATAACGGACGCTATCGAATCATGACGCTATTATTAAAAAGCATGCAAAGAACCTCCATAACAGAGAATCACACGAGAAGGATATGGTCTGTAACCTGCACGAAAGTAGGCAAGTATAGCTTGCATGCCATTGCATATTAGAGGCATGTGGATTTCGTGCTTTCGTGCGCGACTAGGTAATATTTGACATGGACTACACTTGCAGTTATACGAGTATCATAGCCTTTTTTCAACTATGTTGGGGTTGGCTTCCAGTCTAACCGGATGCAGCTGAATACCAGCATTTTACATGGAGCGACTGGCTATCTAATCTCCACAACCCAGTTACTGGGTAATACGATACCCCTCGGTAAGACTGGTTGTCAGATTTTCGGGCCTCTAACGACCCGTAACGACTGTCAAAGATCCACGAATGACAGTCGGGAACAACGGCTTAACGTGCTTTCCGAGTGTATGTGTTTTGTTGTGTTCGCACTCTTAACCTTGTAGCAGAGGAAATGGAGATTTTTGCCTGTGCACTAAATGAATTCACAAGGATAACATTACATGTAATAAGTTTTAGAAAGTAATTTAATATTATTAGGTTTGCTTCACTATTGCATTGGGTTGTACCTGTAATAATAGTTGTAAGTGATTAAATAAATAAATAAAATGTAAAAAATGGTCACCCAACCACGGACCAACCGCTGCAAACGTAGCTTAACCTGATCGATCAACCCGTGCGGCTAATATTACATAGCCAAGAAGTTATGTATCATACCAAATCGAGGGAAGAGACAAATAAGCCTAAGCAATCAAAGGCCATATTGGATAATTCCTCAAATCTATGTTGATGTGTATTCAAGCGTTCGTATCTTAAAGCGATGATCCGCGAATTAGTTCTGTAGTTACCACACCTTTCTGGGTCATTTGCCAGGTTGAGGTCAAATCGAAGGTCGTTATGCGTGAATGGGTGAGGCCTGTAATTTATTTAGGTAAAGTCAGGGAAAGGGAAATTAATTATTGATTATATTGATAACCAATTTAATTTTCCGTATACTCTAATTACAATTTTCATTCGTTGACGGTCGCATGAGTTATAACACGATAATTATTTCCTTCATTCAGCTGATGAATTTATATTCATCAGCTGAATGAAGGAAATAATTATGGATTAATAATTAAGGAAGTAATTATTAATAATTATTATAATCTTCCAGGCCGAATTTCGGCCATGGCGGCCAAGATTAGCGGAGACTGTTCGCGGGTTGTTCGAAAGAGATACCGTAGCCCCTGGCACAGGCAACTGAAGGAACACGGGTGGGTTTTAGTCAGTAAAAGTCTGACACGCCCTTCCGCTCAGCCCAGAGCGGGAGAGGTCATTTGATGATTTACCATCCTAAAAAAAAGGGGGTATAACACCGCCAAGCAATAACACCTTGCCCGACCTAGGAATCGAGCACAAGACCCCACGCTCAGCAGATGCGCTTGCGACCACTGGACCATCGGGGTAGTCAAATGAACATACAACGCATTTAAGTCGGAACTTTTCTAGATTAATCACGCTTCATGCTACTTAGATGACATCATCATCATCAGCGATTTGCGAAGATATTTTTAATCATCATGGACAAAAGTAGTATGTTATTATTAGTAGACAGAAAAACGCTACCGGCTAAGTTTTTACCTAATCAGATTCTTGTAATTTTAATTTTTTTTTTTTAGTTTTTGGTCCTCGATGTGTTAGAAATGGGACCCAAACAAGATAACTGTGATGAATAAACGTGTTATTCATATCTTATCAGCTAAAAGAATTCGTTACAAATCCTGGGCCATTTCCAAACACAGTACAACCACCTACGTTCAGTAATTAATTCCATAATCACTCCGCTTGATATAAGCTTAGCAACCGCTGTCTGACGTCATCAAAGGACTTAGCAACCGCCTTTTGATGTCAGTATAAAACAAGTGCCTTTGCCACCAGACGTCTGATGAACCCAAAGATATGTTTGTTATCCACTTAAGGTATATTTATAAGGCTGATTTACATATTACATAATAAATAGAGTAATAAAGGCCACTTCTCGATAAATTGATAGTCTAGTACATACATCTTTAAGTTACTCTACGTTAAGATTAAATTTCCGCTAAGAATTTATACCTAAGCCCTTTGCCATTCATGTACATAACATCATGCCTGTTTTCCCCGTAGAGGTAGGCACGGGTGCGCCTATAGTATTGCCCGATTGAAGTTTTAGGGAAGCTCGGAACATGAGGCGAGTCGCTGAGCAGTAACAAATTCACCGGTCAGTGGGGGTGAGAGGTGAGGTACTGCGCAGCGAGTAGCTCATTTCAAAGCAGCTATAAAGTTTGAATCGGGCTGTACCACACCGACATGTCGCTAGTTATGTTTAAGTGCACCCATCTAGACTCCGGACTGGAAAATTCTTGATGGAAACCTGAAATCTCCTTGACTTACCTAGGAGTTAAATCTAGGACCTCATGCTCAGCTGTAGCGCTGCGACCACTGGACCAACGAGGCAGTCTGACTTCTTCTCTACGAGAACGAGTGGGTCGTAATCTACAACGCGAGCACAGTTTGGTTTGTTACACGTCTTTGAATTATTGATTCTAGGACACGTCCTTACCTCGTGTTATTTCTTTTATACCGTTCTATAGCAATAGTGATACTACCAATAATAAATTTTAACTAATATTACCTATTAAGAAAAACATATTTGAATTTTTGTATGTTTGTTTGTTACGATTTCACGTTAAAACGGCTCAACGGATTTGGATGAAATTTGGCACATTGGTAGGTCATGACCTGTAGAAGGATAGGCTACTTTTTCATCCTGGATCGCAGATGAAGTAGGAGGCAACAGCTAGTAGTAAATAATGCGCCTATCGTGGTTTAAACCAACGACTTATAGTACATACTCGTAGTTTAAATACCCCACCCACGCTACCGTAAACACCAATTTTTCATGCGTAGATGTGAATGCGTAGATGGCAGCTTCGTAGGCAACCTTTGTAGGTTTCAGGCCTGATTACTTCCACCTGTTTTCTGCAAGGCTAAATCGGCTCAGGACCCAAATTGCGTAACACAATTTCAGTAATAATCCCACGGATATTGAAGAAAATAATTACCCATTGCTTCATAGGTTTGAAAAATTCGTCTGTTTGACGACATAAATAACGTAATGAATGTTGTTGAACTGTCGAAATGTAAGACATTCCTATTGTTAGTGTGTTACGCAAGTACCCAGATTACGCAGATCTGTCTCAAGTTTTGTGATTAGTTAGCTGAAATTACAGCAGCCATTTTAATCACTAGATATGAGATAGCAAAGGCAATATAAACCCGATACATTGGATCAGAAGTTTTAGGCTTAAAAAATAAGCAAACTCAAACTCACACTATTGAATTGTCAAGGGTCGGTCAGTGAAAAAAAATGAAGCTGAATGAAGCCCATTCCAAAGCGTAGTAGGTACCTATGGAGAAGAACGGGCCAGAAATGGGGATCTTTTTGGGGCATCGCATGGTGCATACACCAAGATTGCATTGATCCAGCATTTAACTTTATCCTATGCCGATCCATATCTGCCACCAAATAAGTTTTTGTTAAAAACATTTTTATTTATTTTTATAACAATTGCTTGCTCCACTTACAGTAAACACCAAAGCGCATGTTAACGACATAACATTAAACAAAAAAACTTCATACAAACGTTAAACATAGATGAACGTATGTTTCAACAAAAACTCGGTTCGATGAACGATTACTAGTGTACTTACATATAGTAATCGTTCATCGAACTAAGTTTTTACACACTGGTTTCCTCAGGAAACTATTTGAAGTACCGTTGTATCAGAAGAACGAATGACTGTGTTAAATAAATAATAAATTACCTATATGTTTAAATACTGTAATTGGCTTCGGCCGTTCTATTTAAAATAAATCAATAAATCGGCTATGAATTCCTTCGAATAAATTTTCTTGGAACAATTTTCTTTTGAATTTTTCCGAAAACACCTACGTCAAATAATTCATATCTGTTTCACAACAAACATTCAAACTCAAATTCAAATCATTTATTTCAATGAAACCATTTCATACAAAAATCAAACATGAACCAATTTTCAGTCATTGCCATGTATTCTTATGTAAATCAAAGTAAAGTAATATATTATTGCGAAAAGCAGGCTGTCGACCATCGCGAATTTCTTCATGTTCATGAATACATATATTTCAAACGTACTTACAAATAGGTAATATTCAAAAGTTGTTGACTGTTAAATGTTAATAACTAAGTACTATTATTGGTATTAGTTTCTACGTCGAAAACTAATAATTTTACTCAGTAATTGTCATAAATAAAAAAAATAAAATCTTTTTATTTCCGACATTGTCCATAATATGTGTTGAAATATGTGTTAATATTGAAATATTAAAAGTTAT
Source organism: Apamea anceps (assembly GCA_951799955.1). Taxonomy (NCBI): domain Eukaryota; kingdom Metazoa; phylum Arthropoda; class Insecta; order Lepidoptera; family Noctuidae; genus Apamea; species Apamea anceps. Next base: position 3,051,653 of record OX637508.1, on the reverse strand, counting down.
TTAAAAAAATAAATTAAACAATTAGAGAAGAATTATTAAGAAGATTGTTGAAAAGCATAAGCACCTTGTTATATAGGACACCTTGTCCGTAGTTTAGTTATCCCGTTAATGGCAATGCAGCCTACCTAACCTACAAGGGAAAACAAAAACAAACGTGATGTTTGGTTACCTCTACCCACTGGAATATTAAACTTGAAGGTAAACCTAGAAGCCCAAAACATTGTAACGAAACATTTTGTACAATAATTAATATATGCGGAGGAAGGAGGAAAATGTCGGTAGGAATGTTTTGAGTATGAATGTAGATGGCTATAAGAATAGGGGAAGACCAAAAAAACAATGGATGAACTGTGTGAAAAATGATATTGCTAGCAAGGACGATATAACAACTAATAGAGGAGTCATCACCATCTGCTAAACCTTTTCCCAACTACGTTAGGGTCGGCTTCCAGTCTAACCGGATACAGCTTAATACCAGTATTTTACATGGAGCGTAACCTCCATAAGCCACTGACTGGATAATACGGTACCCATTGGTAAGAGTCGTTGTCAAACTTACGGACTTCTGAAGACCCATAATGACTGTCAAAGATCCACGAATGACAACCGGGACCAACGGCAACAGCAACGGCCGGGGGCAACGGAGGCACGGAGGTGCCGTGGTAACGACTAATAGAGAAATTTTAAAGGGAAGAAGTGCACCGACCCCAAATAAACAGGTATAAGGGTAAGAGTAACTCGTCATTTAACCCCTACTCAGAAAATTTGACAACTTAACAGAAACACTTAGTAACCGTGGTGAGAGAAGTATTCTATTTTAATGTAGGTACTATCTGAAATATAATAATTTTAACAAAGGATTTATGAGGCTAATCCATTTAATTCCCCACAAAGCGATAAATTGTCAGTCATCTCTCTTACAATTAGGTAATTGTAAGAGGGATGACTGACAATTTATATTAATCTTATGGAATATTTTAATCTCATCGTACTGTAGCCTGCTCTCAAAGTACAGTCACCAAAGGATATCTCCTTTAGTGAGTGTACTTTGTGAGCAGACATCTACGAGTATATCCGATGACCCTTGTTACTGACAAGTAACTGTTAATTAAATTAAATTTTATTAGAAAAGATTCATAGGTTTTTTACTAAACTTCAATTATATCCGACGACCCTGGTTAGTTATCTCTTTTGATGACTGTACAGACGCCAGCACATCAAGCTACTACAATCTGTCATTTTTTTAAATCGATTTTCAACTTTATCTCTAATGCATTAAGGTTTAATGTTGATTGGGAAAATTTGACAGTTTCGGGTAGGTTGACCTGCTGGCGTCTGTACATAAACTTATTTCCAGCGTTGGCTTAAATTACTAAGTACTTGTTATTTGTTTGCAATATTTTACCAAAGTGTAAATTAATTTATTCACGACAGCAATCTGGAAGTGGAATTCTTAGAAGGGAATCTAGGTTGATACGTAATTAAATTAGCTGTTCAAAAGTTTCAGTAGAAGTTAAAACTTTCAAGATCCGAAGGTAATTGAACTCAAACTCAAATAATTTATTTCAATTAAACCATTTCAAGCACTTTTGAATTGTCAAAATTAAATAGTCGGTTAGTTAGTCAGAAAGTTGAAGCTAGTTGCCCATTCCAAAACGTAGTTCTCTATGGAGAAGAACGAGCAAGAAACTCCAAAGACACTCTTTTAAATCAAGATATTACTATAAAATCCTCGGTACATTATTCTTATTGTTTCTATATGTGAGAACAATGTAAAAAAGAAACAATTTTAAAATAAAAATAAGCCCTGGCAGTTAAGAGATGACCAGTCTCAACCGACGGCGCCCGTTCACGAACATGACGCGTGGATCAGCACCACCCAGCTCAACCATTATATCAATCAATCTCAATCAATCAATCAATCTCTTTTTTTTTCTTTTTTTTATTAATTAAACCATATCATCTATCTGTGGTATATTTTTATCTTATTACGTCTTTTTCTTGTTTCGTTCGGACATGATATTAACAAGAAAAGCTCATAGTGTCAGGCGCGGTCCGAGGGGGGGTCGTGGAAGTCATGACCCCCCCAAAATCATTTAAGCTGTCGAGAGCTGCATGATTTATTTGCTTTACTAACTTAAGTTACTAACTACTACTTGGTGACCCCTCCCAAAATCTTGGGCTGCGACCGCGCCTGTATAATGTGGTAAAATGAGAGGACATAAGAAAAATATAAAAATTATTTGTTTATTTATATATTGTACACCACAAAAATTTATAAGATTTTTTTTATCAAACACTAATTATATACCAATGGGCGGCCTTATCGCTTTCTGCGATCTCCTCAAGGCAACCAAAAAAAAATAAAAAATAAAAATGCAAAAAATAAAATTTGCAAATTGGCAAATTAGCTCTGCCATACATTATTAGCGCAGAAACAGCAGTATGGAACAGTAGTTTTCTTTTTAACCGACTTCTAAAAAAGGAGGAGGTTCTCAATTCGGATGTTTGTATTTTTTTTTTTTTTTATGTTTGTTCGCACATAACTCCGTCGCTTGCCAACCGATTTGAAAAATTCTTTTTTTGTTGGAAAGGGTATACTTCCCAAATGGTCCCATAGAAATTTAATCAAAAACGGTTCAGTAGTTTGGTTTTTAACGAAAATTACTGGTAAAAATTACAACTTAAAAGTGAAAAATAAAAACTTTTTTGCAAAAAAAAACAACCGACTTCCAAAAACGACACTACAAAATGAAAAATAACTTTAATTTCGGAAGTCGGTGGTAAACAACGAAAATGCGAACCCAACGACACCGACTTCCGAAATTAAAGTTATTTTTCATTTTGTAGTGTCGTTTTTGGAAGTCGGTTGTTTTTTTTTGCAAAAAAGTTTTTATACCCGACGTAAAATGTGTACGCTAGGGGGTCTCCGCGGTTGTTTTAGCCGGTAAGAGTCATATCCCTCTGTCACCTTCATTATGGAGAAAGTCCATGAGGATTTCCACCGCGCAACAAAAAAAAATGCGGGTCTAGAATCAATATTACGCATAATTAACTGTTCGATATTATCTTCGTTTGGCAAAAATTCTGAAAATATACAAGGTTGCAGGGACGCAAACTGTAACCATGGATTCAGCACATGCGTTTAGACCCCATAGCGTCGAAATTTTCCGTCGGTTACTAACAAAAAAAAAAAAATACTGTTCCATACATTTTGTCCGCGTTGGTATTGCACTTTTCTATGAAACAGAAGATTTTTTTTTTGACTGATTGACCTGTGAGAGCCTGTGGTCATTGATCAACAAATTGGTCATACACGACCCAAAATATATTAGCACCTTTTCATGATTTACGTGACATTAAAAAAAATCTTCAAATTAATAGGTCCCCTACGAATATTCAAACTTGTTTCAAATTGATGTTATTTCAAGTTAAACAAACAAAATTATGTTTGTTTAACTTGAAACACTTGACTTGTTATGTCATGTATTTCAAAATTATGAAACAAAAACTTGTAAAGGGCCTTCAATGTTGTATAAGTATTCCTGCCAGGGTAGCGGGATCGTCCGAAAGGGTTACCGCTGCCCTGGAACATAAAGGGCTAAGGAAGGAACACGGGTGGGTTTTAGTCAGTAAGAGTCTGACACTCCCTTCTGCTCCACCCAGAGCGGGAGGGGTCATTTGATGATTTCCCATCCTCAAAAAAAAAAAAAAAAAAGTTAAACAAATATCAACTTTATGTGACTTTACTGTGTAGGAATTAAAGTTATTTTTCCATAAACTTATATTTGTTTACATTTTTGGCAAATAAATTGCGAATGCAGAATAGGTATAACTGAGACATATGACAGTTATCGTCACAATTTTTCACTACATCACAATCTTCTTATCAATCATACTCTCCCCGACTGATATGGTTACATGATTATGGCGATGCGAGCGCGAGATTACTGAATAATCCCACCGGGATTATCTTTATGATTATGATCCACAGGAGATTGGCTTAATCCAGTTCTCACGTTGTGATGATATTCGTTAAAGGGTGCTTATTTATTCGTTTTCATCCTCAGTTACCATAACCAGCCTATAATGTTCCCACTGCTGGGACACAGGCCTCCTCTCGATGAGAAGGAGTAGGCGATAATCCACCACGCGGGCCCAGTGCGGGTTGGTAGATGTAACATATCTAAGAATTTTTGATTCTAGGACATGCCGGTTTCCTCACGATGTTTTCCTTCACCGTTTTGAGAGCAGTGGTGACGAAAGTTTTAATTATCACTACGCTTGGCAGGTGACACAGAGTGGCAGGGACATCGACGCGCTATCTGTTACCATGGATTCAGTACCTACATGATTCTGAACTTCCGGAAACTTTTTGGTTGGTTATTAAAAAAATATATCCTGGGCCATACCTGGGGCCATACTTCTACCGCATAGATATTGCACTTTTCTATGAAACAGCGGATTTTTTTTTATAACTTTGATGGTTATTGAGTGGTAATTTTAAAATTTTATCTCTTATTTTCTTGACCGTGATCTTCACTTTCTCTCGATTTATGACTTACTCTTTCCCATCCTGTCGTTGAACACAAGACTCTTCTGAAACAACCTCTTTCTCCTGCTTAGGTACATATATGTACCTAGTATTTATCTAGGTAATATACCTTCACATAGCAATTGAAACGATTTAATACACGTCAATTTGAACTGAGGCATGCCGCAGAGGCATTATCTCTTACGTATGAACACATACTTAATGCTAATCTCAAACGATTTGAAGACAATGTTGTTTAACAGAGATAGTTAGGTAGGTACTATTTAGTTACAGGTTGTTTAAAAATATATAATCAAGAAAGAATATATAAGAAATAGGTTCCGAGTGCTCATGGTCTTTTTAATGAGATTTCGAAACGGCTGGTTGACACTTCCCGTGACCCAAGGGCTGGCTTTTACCTTGGCCAGAGGCTAAGCATTGCCATTCAACGTGGTAATACCGCCAGTCTCTTGGGTACATTACCAGTCGACAGCCATGCGGATGAATTGGTCGACGCTATATTTTAGTTTGTGAATAGTTTTAGTTAAGCTAGGATATAATTTTGTTATTTTTGTTAATTAATTTGGTTTTACATAATTTATATGACAACAAAACAATACTAGAAATAGATAATATATAGGAAAGAAGATTCCATAGCAACAGCAGTAACACTTGCGAACACTGGACCGACAAGTCGGTCAAACACGTTGACATTGATATCCAAACTTCCTAGTGTTATACATGTAACTCTGTCTGTCTGTTACCTTGTCACGCCTGAACGGCTGAACTAATTTGGACGAAATTTGGTACACAGGTAGACCTAGATCATGACCTGCGGGTCAATTGTGTGACACACTAACAATAGCAATGGCTTTCATTTTGACAGTTCAACAACATTAATTGCATTATATAATACTAGCTGCGCCCCGCAGTTTCACCCGCATAAGTTTCGATTCCGTGGGAATATCGGGATATAAAGTATCCTATGTGTTAATCCTGGTTATAAACTATCTGTGTGCCAAATTTCATCAACATCCATACAAACTTTCGCGTTTTAAATAATATTAGTAGGATGACGCAAGGAAAAAAACACATACAAAACAAACAAGTTTGGGGGAAATACGCAAAATTACGCAATCTACGCAAAATTATAATAATAATGTTTGTTTATTGAAGAAACCAAGACATAAATTACAAGATATTTTAACAGGCTAATTTGGAATAATATAAATGGTATAGTCATCTGTAGTCGAACTAGGCAGAGCCTGTATTTCGACTATCAGCGCCTTTTGCCGCCAATTGCTATGCTATGACCCAATGCGAGTCAGAGCCAGAGCGCTATGTGATGTGTGTGATGTATGTGATAATAATATTATTGTGTACGAGTATGTTGATATTATCTATCTTCTATATACTATTAATAAAGCTGAAGAGTTTGTTTGTTTGTTTCTTTGAATGAGCTAATCTCTGGAGCTACCCGTCGGATTCGAAAAAATCTTTTTGAATTCGATAGCCTAATTCTTGAGAAATGATATTTAATGTCACGCTAGAATACTTGGGAGCCAAGTCAAAACAAAAAAAAAGGCAGTAAGAACGCTAAGTGAAAACGAAGTACTAGTGCGGTAGACGATTCGATGCGACGGGGTGGGTCGGGGAATAACACGCGGACAAAATCGCAGGAAGAACCTAGTAGATTATAAACGTTTTTCCAAGCACATCTGATTGGTCAAACTACGCGTTAGCAATTTATTGACGGGACTCCTTTTGATTCGAACAAAAACAAAATAGATTTTAATAAAAAAACTTAGAAGATTTTTAAACTTGAAATAAATTATAGGTAACCATCGCCATCTGTAATCATGAAAGTTTGTATGGATCGTTGGATGTTTGTTATACTTTCACGCAAAAACTACTGAACGGATTAAGATAAAATTTGGCATACAATAAGGGAGGGGGGGATTAACATAAACGATACTTTTTATCCCAATATTCCCACGGGATCGAAACTAATGCGGGTGAAACCGCGAGGCGCAGCTAGTAAATAATATACCTAGGTACTATTTTAATAAATTCCAAAAAAATATTTGGTAATGAGAGATTTGGTTCATAAAGGATACGAGTACACCCACGTTATACCGGCACAAAAAGTGACATTACCAAAGAAAATCATAAATATAATAATTAAGCTTATCATAATTTTTGCCAAAAAATGTAAGTGTAATACGTATCTTAGACGTATCTACATAGATAATCGGCATCTACATAAATGTTCAACTTTTGAAGTCAAAGAAATAAAAATAAATACGAAGACATAAATAAACCAACCTCAATCAGATCAAAAAGAAGATCATTCAGGTTTTTCATACAAAGTTGGGCCCAAAATCGAAAGTGCAGCTATATGGATATCGTGGGCGTACCCACGATATCCATATAGCTGTTCGTCAACGGTAATACTTAATCGACACAGATCGTCAACTGTTTAGCTCAACTAAAATAGTAATATTCAAAGTGTGTGTAACGTTAAAACATACCATGATTGTTTACATTACGTCTAAACTGTATGAAGGTACCCGGGTACCTGGTCACTCTGATAAAGGTGTTTTATTTGTCACTAACTTAAGGGTTAAGCCTTCTAAAAAATCCCATTGTGAGCGACCACGTAACAGTGCCTCAAACAAACATGCACTGGTCATAAACTTTCGTCTTGAGACACTGCGGTATGTGGAACGAGGATCACTCTTTCGGAGACGCTACTGAGGTCATCGAGCATTGTACTGAGGTCCTCCATAGTCTCAGCCATGACTACGATAATATCGTCGGCAAACCGAAGGTATGTTATGTACTCGCCATTGATGTTAACGCCAGCCCCTTTCCAGTCCAGTACCTTGAAGACATTCTCCAGTGCAACGGTGCCCAGTTTCGGAGAGATAACGTCTCCCTGTCTCACATCTCGCTGCAGGATAGGTTTCGAGGTATAATCCTGGAGTCGGACTGACATAGTGGCGTTTTTGTACAGACACTTCAGCACCTCGCACTTCAGCAACTTCTTAATACAATTTTCAATTATTTTTAACCGACTTCTAAAAAAGGAGGAGGTTCTCAATTCGGATGTTTGTATTTTTTTTTTATGATTGTTCGCGCATAACTCCGTCGCTTGCCAACCGATTTGAAAAATTCTTTTTTTGTTGGAAAGGGTATACTTTCCAAATGATCCCATAAAAATTTCATCAAAAACAGTTTAGTAGTTTGGATTTTAAACCAAAATTACTGGTAAAAATTACAACTAAAAAGTGAAAAATAAAAACTTTTTTGCAAAAAAAAAAAACAATCGACTTCCAAAAATGACACTACGAAGTGAAAAATAACTTTAATTTCGGAAGTCGGTGGCAAACAACGAAAATGCGAACCCAACGACACCGACTTCCGAAATTAAAGTTATTTTTCACTTTGTAGTGTCATTTTATTAATACTATTTCTAAGGTCGAACTAGAACATCTTCCAATTCTATAGCTGGAGGGCGTCTCGCATTTGGTTGGCGTAGTGTGGAGCATGTGCAATAGGTAGTAGTGGCTGACTGTATTTTGACAAATAAACATAATAGCTTTTCGCAGTGACGTGGCGGGGGTTTAATTCTTCCTCGAAAAACGATTACATTTTCTCCTGGCTTCCAATAGGCTTAGATAACTAACCTGTAGTAAAAAAAAGTCTACAATGACTCAATAGACTTAACCACGTGTGTACTCAATTAATGATATATTATTTTACATTTATGTTTAGGTCAAATGTACGAGAAACCCGATTATTTAAGTTATATAGCCGCTACAATTTAATGGTTCCACAGTTTTGGTGCCATAGTATCAAATGCTTAAAATGATGTCCCAAACAGATCAAATTTTTTTTTTTACTGGCCCGTTGTTTTCGATTTTGGGCCCAATATGAATGGTCTCCTTTCCCAAGTCTTTTATTAGGAAAATTCAGTAATTGGGAATTCCAAGAACCCTGGCTGACAACTTCCCAGCCTTCAGGGATATCTCAGAAATTCTCATGACCTACCCGTGTCACTGAGACATTATTTTGCATAAATTATTTTGTGTTAAATACGCAGAATACTGGCAAAGTGAAAAAAATAGTTCCAAGAAAAAAAAATAAGGCAACATTGTATTAAAAAAAAATCATAACAAAAAAAGCGGCCAAGTGCGTGTTGGACTCGCACACGAAGGGTTCCGTACCAACGTACAATATTTAACACTATATATTTTTTTAATACTTTGGTAAAATAACAACCAGTCTTATCAAGGGGTATTATCCAGTAACTGGGTTATGGAGAATAGGCAGTCGCTCCATGTAAAATACTGGTATTCAGCTGCATCCGGTTAGACTGGATGTCGATCCCAACATAGTTAGGAAAAGGCTAGGCAGATGATGATGACTTAAGTAAAATAACACGTTTCTTGTATGGAAATTTAATTTTTAACACTATTTAATTTTTAATATAGCGGTAGTACACGCTCAGTGATTCTCAAGTGTCTACCTATTACGGTTCAAAAGATACGGCCATGTGACAGACGAACGGATGGACAGACAGCGGAGCTTTAGTAATAGGGTCCCGTTGGCATCCTTTGGGTATGGAACCCTAAAAATATTTGTTATAAGCAAGGCAACTTTATATTAATAAAAACCGTAACAAAAAAATGGGGTATTAGTTATGAAAGAAGATTGAAAAGGTGACATATTAATGTGCAAAAAATGTTGTTAGATGGCACATCCGGTTCAATTGTGCCCAGCTAATGACCCCATTGCTTATAGCGTGATTATCATCGCTTCATGGCGTGATTTAACTTCTGTTAATTATTTCATGTCATTGGTTAAAGAATAACTTGAGAGGCTCGTGGCTAAATAATAACAGCCACACGATCGAAGGTAAACCCTACGTTTGCCGTGGTCTGTTCGTGGATGGATAAACAAACATTACATTTCGAGACCCCTCCGTGTCTCGGAAAGCACTTTAAACCGATGGTCCCGGCAGTCATTCGTAGATCTTTGACAGTCGTTACGGGTAGTCAAAAGCCCAAAAGTCCACCAGTCTTGCCAAGGGGTATTGAACACAGTAACGGGGTTGTGGAGGTTAGATAGGCAGTCGCTCCATGTAAAATACCGGTATTCAGCTGTATCCGGTTAGACTGTAAGCTGACCCCAACATAATTGGGAAAAGGCTAAGTATATTGAATTATTTGGGTTTTAATGCAACAACTCAGACTTTCAGATATTTTGCCGCTGCAGGATTGGAACCTCATGATCCCTGGCCACTTAGCCACAAAACTAACAAGGCAGCAAAACATACATGACGATACTAGTCATACGTCGTTCGACTGCAATTCCGATTGAATTAATTTCGGAATTCAATCACTATTGTTCGCTTCGGAAAATAATAAAGATTCCATCATTTTTTTATTCTAACCTAAATAACAAATGTCATTGTCTATGCAATAGTTATTGTTCTAGTGATGTTTGACGGATGAACACGGATTTTTCCTGCATAATATTTTTTCATAAAAAATACTATTTACTGAGTTTTAAATCTGGATTGTGAATTTTATGTCGTGAAATCGAATTTTCATTTTAAAGTGACTGGAAATTTAAACAGTGAAGTTCTTGTTAAAATATTTAGATTTGTTAAAAGTTTTGAAAGGAATTTAAAATAGGTAAGGATCGTAGAATACTCAGGTGACTCGGACCGCTGTCAAACCAGGACCGCTGTCACACTGGGACCGCTGTCAAACTGTGACCGCGGTAACACTCGCCCAATTGCGTTTTTGAATTGGAAGCAAAGACTACAATAGTATAATTGGGAGTGTAAAGTCAGCATCATAAATAATTACTTAATGTTTTTATAAAAGCAATGTTTTTTTTTTCATATGAACTTTAAGTTCTTTCTTAAACTTTAAATTAAATTTTATAAAATTGAAATAAATAAATAATATAATTAAATAATAAAATAAATGAAATAATATAATAATAATATTTTTTTTTAAATAATATAATTTAATTGATTGTTTTTTTAAATTGCAGTCAATTTTAAAAGCAAATTGACTTTGATTGTTTTTTATTCTTTATCACCCGACTGCGCAATAGCAAAAGATAGGGTTATGTTATTCACGCGTATCTATGTATTTTTGTGTGTATGGGATACTTTATACACCGTCGATGCCTCCTAACGACTAAATGGATTTTAAAACATGAAGTGTATATCGACTTGTCTAGTTCCCACATTTGATGTCTAAAACCTGCCATTTTAATTTTATTAAAACAAAACCTATAAACCATTTATAGGTTAGGTAGGTTTTTGTTTTAATAAAATTAAAATGGCAGGTTTTATACATTTAGTTATTTAAAAAAAACCTATAAATGGTTTATAGGTTTTGTTTTAATAAAATTAAAATGGCAGGTTTTAGACATCAATAAGTAAAGACTTGAAAACAAAATTGGGATGAGGAGAAAATAAAAAAAAATAAAAAAGCACCCTACTGCAATTAAAATTTTCAAAACTAGCTCATTGTATGATGCAGTTTTAATTTTTTACTAGCTGCGCCGTGCGGTTTCACCCGCATAATCTTGGATTTCAAATTTATCATAGTGTATAGTATTCTACTAGCCAAGCCCATTCATTTGATACCCATATTGAGGGAGTTGTGAAAAAATATGTAATCCGCTATTTTGTGGCGGCGGCCATCTTGGACCGATTTTCATCAAACATAGCTAAGAACACTCCCGAAAAATTCACGTTTCAAACAAAAAAAAAACAAAATTAAAATCGGTTCATCCGTTCGAGAGCTACGATGCCATAGACAGACACACACACACATAGAGAGACACGTCAAACTTAAAAAAACATAATCAAAATCGGTTCATCCGTTCGGGAGCTACGATGCCACAGACAGACATACACACACACACACCCACCCACCCCGACACGTCAAACATACAACACCCCGTCGTTTTTGCGTCGGGGGTTAATAACACCCCGTCGTTTTTGCGTCGGGGGTTAAAAACAAAGTTTGACTTTTATGCAGCATGGTACGGGATGCATTGTCCTTTGGTACACAGATAAAACATATCCTGGATACTTTCACTTTTACAAAGAATACTTTCCAAGGACAATACGAAGATTTTTTGAAGGTGCGATTCAAACCAGCGCCCTAATTGCGTAAGACTATCAATCACAATCTGAATCATTTTGAAGGATATTGCTAATCCATTGCTTCATATGTTCAAAAAAATGTGTCTACTGAACGTAAATAACGCAATGAATGTTATTGAACTGTCAAAATGAAACCCATTGCTACTGACATTGTGTTACGCAACTACCCCGCAGGTCAATAGTTATGAGGTATTATTTAATAATAATAAAACACGCTGTGTATTATTTTCCCGTCTCAGTTTTCATAGAATGTTGATTGCTTGTCGAATAAAATACTTGGTACGTAGCGATAAAGTAGTGTACACGTTGTGATAACGCATCTTTCGAGATAAAAGATAGTAAATAGTGCTAAAGCAATTGAAGGTGAGAATCATACATACTCCGCATTTTTTATTTTCTTTTCTGTAATCTCAGTATTTAGCAGTGGTTGGCAGTGTAATTGTTTAAGGAATTTGGATTGATTTTCGGGGTAATGTTCCTTTTATTATTTATTAAAAAGAACCAGCGGGGTAATTACGTAACACACTTACAGTAGCAATGGCTTTCATTTTGACAGTTCAAGAACATTCATTGCGTTATTTATATTGTTGAACATATTGTTTTTTTGAACATATGAAGCAATGGATTAGCAATATTCTTCAAATTAATTCTGTGTTACGCAATTAGACTGCAGGTTCTACAATCTATTATTATAAACAATCCTATAAACGTATGTAATTTTAATCTTACTGAATTTTTTTACGTGATCATAGTTTTATAACTTAAAATAGTGTTCAATGTATTTTACACAAGTCCGTTTTACTTTTTTAGAGTCTGATATAAACACATTAAACACACATTGTTTATAAACACATTATTCATAGTTTTTAAATTCTTCTTTATTCTCATATCGCCACTAGCCACATGATATTGGTTCATACCACACTGTGGTAAAAGTATTAATCTATCAGCAAGGTCATAGAGGGGCGATAGCCATGATGCACCGAATGTTGCATAATTTAAATTAGGAAGAGAAGTTTTTTTCCACATTACGTATTATAAACTTTTTCAAACAAACTAAATTGTTTCTGTTATAATATTCTTAATTAAAACCGAGACAATTACGATTCTTGTGTGCTTGTTTTTTTGTGTAAATAGTGCTAAAACAATTGAAGGTGAGCATCATACATTTCTCGGCGTTTTTCTTTTCTTTTCTGTTATCTCAATATTGAGCAGTGGTAAAACTTTTTTAAAGAATTTGGTTTGTATTTTGGGGTACTTACTTAAAGTTTTTTTTAAAATGTTTTATTAATTTTTCTTTTTGTCTCGTATTGTCTCGAGCATGATAATGGTTCATGCCATGCCGTGGTAAAAGTACTAGTCCGTCAGCAAAGTCGTAGAGTTCATATATTATCATAAACTTTGAAAGTTGTATTGATGATTCTAATGATTTTAATTCTGTAAACACGTATTTGTTATCGTCGGTAATCATATTTTGATCAACATACATCCAGACACTGACCTGCAAATTACAAAAAACGATAAAAAAAATACGGGGGCGTGGGCTACCCTAGCGCTTTCGCCTTTATGCTCCCGCAGACAGGCGCGACGAGACCGCGCGATACGACAGCGCGACGCGACTCCAGTAGAACAACTTTTAGGAAAACTTCATGGAAATTGTATTAACTATTTCTATACGGAGGGTGTTTGAAACACGTATTAGCTATTTATACAAACATAGATTAATCCGAAAATATTAACAAAACACAAAATCAAACGCGTTTCGCGGGATGAGAAAATAATAATGGCGGGAAATTTTCCATACTCTATGGAAGCACACCGAGTGAAGCTACTTCAAGAGCTGGTAATAAAGTTTTTGAAGGAAGGAATTCCGTCAAAAATTTTACTGCCAGCACTTGAAGTAGCTTCCCTCGGTGTTGCCAACAATTGTTGTACCAGATTCGCGTCGTACCGTCGCGTCGCATCTGCGGGAGCCTTTAATCAAAATACACGTGGCTGTTACTGTAACTACCTACTTATTTCACAACTGAATAATAGTTAATTTTTCCACTCAGTTGACATCTAATTAAGATTGGATATAACTGCTGCACGTGTACCAGTGCTATATGCTCACACATAAATTATCTAAGGTTCTACCGTTATTTCTCCCGGTTAGTAGGTAGCTATTGTTTTTAATAGAAATGGTAATTATTTACTATAGACTCCTTGATAAAGTAAGTGAAAGGTACTCTACAACCAGGGAAAAAACCTGTCGCCTGAGTCACAGGGCGGAGACTTAAACAATACCTGTATTGTTTACTTTTTCAAACGTAGTTAAAATCCATTTACAGTTTTAAATACTGCCTGCTTTACCCTGCATACGAAACTGTGTGAAAACTCGTCAGTGTCAGTACCTCAATCAACTCAGCCTATGGCAGTCCACTGCTGGACATAGGCCTCTCCCAAACTGCGCCACAACACTCTGTCTTCCGCCTTCCGCATCCAGTCTGTCCCAGTCACTTTTTTAAGATCATTGGTCATTGGTCAATATACCTAATAATATCAACTCTAAAACTAGGCTAATTATATTTAGATTAATTCTGTAGTTATCAGTCAAATTAATTAGCTCATCAACGTACTTAATTGATTTAATTAATTGAAAATTGTTAGTCTTTCTTATTAATTTCTTTAATTCGTTTTTTTATTTATATATTTGCTTATTTCAACCGTATAAGTAAATTGATTTGTTTTTGATGAAGCATTTATTACCCTACAAAAACAGCTCAAACTCAAGTAGTTAATAACTTACCAAGATTATTCTTCATAATTTTATAAAAGTTTCAGAACAATTTTTGCTCAAAAAGCACTTCAAATTTTTAATCAACATTACTTATTTTTAATGTCAAGTGTAGTAGGGACACAATGCAGTGTATTTTGTCTAAAATACAAAACACATTTTTATGGGTATCTATTTACTAAACAACAACCGTAAATTCATTTAGATATTCACTGACAGATAACGCACCACCTAAACTGCTGTGTCTAAAATCATTACATTTTATACAAGAGATCTGAGGAACATTTTGTATCGAAGTTCGTAATTTTTGCACCATCAGTTTTTCATAACTCATCCCCTAAAACTCCTGAGAAGTAATCAGCCTGTACTATTCCCACGGCTGGGACACAGGACTCCTCTCTGTGAGAGGGAAGATGAGATAAGAAGTTACCGATGGGTAACTTCCTTTCCTTCCTTCGTAACTTCCTTGGTTACCTGCAGGTTTATTATTTTAATAATTTAAAATGAATATATAAAATAAACTATACAAAATATTTATTTATTTATATATACTTTATTGTAAGAGAAAATAGATAACAAAAAATACGATTATTACTACAAAACATACAAAGGGCGGCCTTATCGCTTACCAACTCAGATTTTTTTAATAGCATTTCTTTTACTATTATGAACGTGCACACAACACAACAAAGTAGGTACGTAGGTCGCTCCGAGTTCATTTAATAATATCTTAACTTTTAATTACATAGCTTAGTTAACAGCAGCAAAAAAGTCCACTCGAAAGTGTCGAGGTCTAGCTGAATGAAGTAGGTACTCAAACCAACGATTAGCTGTTTATGTGTCAATGTCACACGTAACCGCAACAAATAATTAGTTTGTGAGCGAAATGCTTTAGTAACCTGACCATGGTATTTTTTAACCAGCTATTAAGGTTAACAACCTCCACTGTTTATATAACTAGTAGGTAAGTACATTTGTTGCTTTATTCTCAGTAGAAGCCCGAAGTCTGGATTTGTCGATTGACCCCTTTAATGGCAATAGGCTCGCCCCCTGTCTTCATCATCTGCCGAGCCTTTTCCCAACTATATTGGGGGGTCGGCTTCCAGTCTAACCGAATTCGGCTGAGTACAGTACATACAATATTTTTTGACATGGAGTGACTGCCTATTTGACTTCGTAATACGATACCCCTTGGTAAGACTGGTTGTCAGACTTTCGGGTTTCTGACAACCCGTAACGACTGCCAAAAGATCCACGAATGGCAGCCGCGACCAACGGTTTAACATGCTTTCTTAACCCATCCACGGACAAGGGCATCAACAACGGATCCACGGCAAGTGTAGCTTAACCTGATCAATCTGGTCGATTGATCAGGTTAAGCTACACTTGCCGTGGATCACAACAAACAAAATTAGCCCCAAAACACATTTCAAGATACCTTTCCACTTCATTATTTATGACTAAACCTATTGTGTCTATATTCCGTTAAAGGAAATTGATTTCAGCTAAGTATCTACTTAATACCTCTAATTCCACTTAAGTAACTCGAGACTTTAGGGAGTTATACTCTTAGAACTAGAACGTGACATGAAAACCAAACTGTCGGTAGAATTTGATTCTGGGATATTTAGGTATTAGGTCTTTATATGAATGAGTTTGACGATTTATAATTTTTTTTATCATCATATAAGATGGATTTCTAAGATTATCTCTACAAAAATGGTAAAAAATTATGCATTTTTTTATCTTTGACTAGTTTAGTTAATGATTAACCAATACAGGCTAAAAATAAATTTCATTTATCGAAATAATCACCATTCACGATATTCGGTATTTCCATTTCTAGGAGTCAGCTCACTTCGGTCACTGAAGCAATATTTTTTTACCAAATAACCAGGTTGATAGCTCGATCTTACCTAGTTTCATTAAACCATCACCATTTTCTTGCTGCCCTTATCAAAATTTATTTGGGGTCGGTGCAACATGCCTCAACCCTTGTTTTTGTTGGGGTTGAAATCCTAATGAATGTACTCGGCCCTGGGGAGTGCAGCGGGGTCTTACTGACTGAATCCACTCCGATATTCACTCGCCACGTTTCCGTCAGGGGGCTGTGAGTGCGAATTTGACTACCACAGCCCTAGATTGGCTTTGGCCGGCCCGCACTCTGCGGGCCACATTCCATAGAGAGCATGTCTTAACCAAACCCGATTTCATCAAAAAATTATGTATATATTGGGTATGTTGAAATTATTTGTACTCCCCGTTACTTCTCCCTAAAGGTTCATGAGCCAGCGTCAGGCAGCAGCTGTCTGGCATTAATTCTGAAATTAGCCCTTATGGTGCAGCCGCACACTCATCATTCGCTTAACCTTTTCCCAACTATGTTGGGGTTGGCTTCCAGTCTAACCGAATGCAGCTGAATACCAGTTTTTTATTTGAAGCGACCGCCAATCTGACTTCCGCAACCCAGTGACTCGGTAAAACGATACCCCTTGGTAAGACTGGTTATTAGAGTTTCGAGCTTCTGACTAACCGTAATGACTGTCAAAGATCCACGATTGCAGCCGGGACCACCGACTTAAAGTGCTTTATACACCGTGAGGTACACACTATTATTGTTAAACGTTACTCTTATGTCACGAACGGTATCCAAATAAACTTTATTCTTTTTTCTTTCCTTCATAAAACCAAGCATATCCTAATCAGAACATCACTCACGTTTACATAATCTGATGCTACAGTGTAACCAGTTGATTATTGCAGCCATTACATTGAGTACCTACGACGCAACAGTCACTTATTGTGCGATACAATGCCATCTAAATCAAATGCCGTCATCAATGGATGATATAGAATTGTGGCTGAGATTATAGTTAGTATATGTGTGTGATTGCTCGACCAAAGTAAGTATTGTGTATCTGTACTTTGCGGTTTATATATGTCATAAAGTTGTTTTAAATAGGATTCTCGGCAACAAACAAAATTAGAGGAAAATCCACAGGCAAAGGCAGGGGATAAATACACCGCCTGGCCCCCAAATTCTTAAGTAATACTAAAGTCTTAAACGATTTATATAAAAAAAAATAGATCAGCGGGGATAGAATAGATCGGCAGGGAAAGCATGAGACTGGCGGATATTGTGTGTTGAAAATTAGACTTTATGACTTGCATGTACGTTACACACCACACCTACTGCAAGATTGCTCTCCAACCGAATCATACCAAAAAAATTTACTATGTACATAATAAAAGCGTGCTGTTGGATTTTCAACGCTCGGTTTAGCGCCGAAAGTTAAAAATCCAACAGCGCGATATTATTTTCTCGTTCATTTAGGTGTCGCCTAGTGTTAATGAAAACCGGCATTATAAATCTTTTTTAATAAAGGTGTCTGCCGTAATCATATTCGTTTATGTTTGCCAAAACACTGACTGATAAGAATTCAAATGTTAGCATGACTATTCAGAAAAGGCACTATTTTTACACTTAAGTTAATATTTAGATGTACCTAGATATCATTTGTAGAATATTTTGTTGAGGCCAACGGATGGGTGGTACTAAGAATTTCTTTAAGGGCTGAGTTTTCCAACGCCAGATAATTTTATCCGGGGAATAATTTTAAATTTTTGACAGTTCTTCCATACAAAAACTGACAGACATCAATTTTATTCTACGAATAAAAATTTAGGGAACTCTTCAAACATCATAGGCGCACTTAAAGTGATTTGAGTATATTTTAGTTGTGAAAAATAACTTAATTATTATTAAGTTATTATAAATTATTATTATTTATTATTATTAATTGTTCACTTTGTAGTGTTTTTTTTTTTAATTTTGTTGTTTATTTTTGTGAAACACAATTAATTAAAAAAATCAATAACAATATCCATTCGACTCAATAAAAACTTTGTCATTAGGCAAAATTCGATGACATAGGTAGTTTTTGCATATTCAAAGATTACCTACTAGTATGTATTTAATGTATTACCTATGTAAATGGTACACCACAGACTACCTACAGTATTTGTCTTTCCCTCCCCTTTTTAATCCATCCAAAGGTTGTCTTTAAAAGATCGCTCTTAGCGATAAGACCGCCCATTGTGTCACCATTTGTAAAATTTCTATATTTATGTCTGTAATTTATATGGTGTACATAATATTACATACTATTTACTATACTATAATATATACTATACTATTTACTTTAAGAAAATTATGTTATTGTATTTCTTATTACCTTTTCTGTATCTATAATCCAATCAAAATTATAAGAACAGTGCAGTTTTATAATCAAACTTGGAAATACCAACTACGGTGTAACACAGGATCATAATTAACGATGAAGCGTATAATCATGTGGATACAATGGTCAATAAGGTAATCACAGTCGTTGAAAGCTGAGAAAATTATCTTTTCCGTGTGCACTGCACTCTTGAATTAATTAATACATACCAAGACCCGACCCGAGGGTCGGGTGGGGTGGTTGGTATGGTCACCCGTCTATTGACCAACCGCGGCAAGCGTAGCTCGACCGATGCGGCTGTTATTACTTAGCCATAAGCCCCTCCAACTAAAAAATATATAGACTAGAAAGAAAATACGTTTTTTGAGATCAGAATATGACGCAAAGAAAAAAGCGCACATAATTAGGTACAAAATCCCTTGATTAGACTGCTTGTCAGACTTTTGGGCTTCTGACTACCCGTAACGATAGTCAAATATCTACAAATTACAGCCGGGACCAGCGGCTTAAAGTGCTTTCCGACGCACGGAGGGATCTCGATACGTAATTGATGGTCACCCATCCACGGACCGACCTCGGCGAAACGTAGCTTAACCTTCGACCGACCCGTGCGGCTCTTATTGTTTAGCCACGAGCCCCTCCTCTATCAATATGCATAGTTAAATGAAAAAAATATAGGTTGTAGGTACTTATTAACTACTCGAAAACATTGTAACTACAATAACCACTTGTTTTTGATACTGACTGTTTACAATTACAGTTTATCACAGATATACCTATTGGCTTTAATACTGAAAAAGGTATTACTAAACCTTCGAATCATAGAAAATCTCGCTATATTATCTATGCTTCGAGTAGAATAAAGGCTCCCGCAGACTGGCGCGACGCGACGTGAAATTGTTCTACTAGAACAGCAGAGCCTTAATAAATAATCTCTGCTGAACCTTCAAAAATTAATAACACTCAAAAGTTTTAGTATCAAAATATACTATCATTCTCTTAAAAAATGCAATTGACTTTAATTTCCTTTTTTTTTCGCAGATAACCTTTGGCAATGGATTTATGATTCAGCAACCAAAACCTGAAAACGACTGACGATTTTTACCTTCATCTTTAGTAAATACGGCAGAAATTGGACCAGCAAAATGGAGAAATCAAAACCTTCGGCGCCCCCCATTCACACGGTCTCGGACAACTATAGTTCAAAGTAAGTGACATTATCGATAATGGCGACCGATTTATAAGGTCAAACTGAGGTCAGAGGCTGTTAAAATTACGTAAGATCGCAAATGATTAATTTTCAACCCATATACAGACCCCAGCCACATAATAAAGTATTCTGTAATTTGTCTTTATGTCTTTAGGATATTTTTTAAACCAATTATTATATCCATCCAGCGTAATCCAGCTATACGTACTATCTCATCCTCTAATAGATAGAGATAGAGATATTTTATTTTTCAAATATGGGTACAAGTCATGATGGTACATAATATAAGAATAGAAACAGCTGCCAGGGTAGCGGGATTGTCCGAAAGGGTTACCGCTGCCCTGGAACATAAAGGGCTAAGAAAGGAACACGGGTGGGTTTTAGTCAGTAAGAGTCTGACACTCCCTCCTGCTCCACCCAGAGCGGGAGGAGTCATTTGATGATTTCCCATCCTCAAAAAAAAAAAAAAAAGAACAGAAACAGCCATATTTTGCCAATTACAAGGCATGCAAAAGTACAGAGTTTACAATTAAAATAAATATTTACTATTCTACTAAATAACATAGTGAGTCTGTGGTCTTCCTCGTTTGCTTTTGACAGCCGGTCTCGTCCAAGAAGTCATCACGGCCAGTCCATTTCCACTTAAGTTTGAGTGCGTGTGTAAGGGTATCGCTTGCTTTGGATGAAGATCGAATTTGTGAGTGACGAAATTCTATGCTGTTTTTTTTATTTTAAGCTTCATTCCCCTTTGGTATGTAGCAATATTGTTCTTGATAGAGTTGTTGAATTTCCAAGTTTAGCATGCGTATGTTAAGCAAGGGAAAACGTTTGAGCCCATTACCTTTTTCTTCAGTTCTACTGGGAGATCGCTTGTTTATAATATAAACATGTCATAATAGCCCAGTGGTTAAAGCTTCGCCTCTCAATCAAGAGGTTGTGAGGCAATCCTTCTTGACTTTTTAAATCCATATGTACTCTCTGAGTTTATTTTGGACATTACTGATATCGGTGAAGGAAAACGTGGTGGAAAACCTCGACTTATAGTTAATCATCATCATCATCAGCCTATAGCAGTCCTCCAGTGGACATAGGCCTCTCCTATTGCACGCCATTTAACTTGATTTTCGGCAACTCCCATCCAGCTGCTACCAGCCATCCTGCGAAGATCGTCGCTCCACCGAGCCTGAGAGGGCGTCCCACCTTACGTTTACCGATTTGCGGACTCCACTCAAGAACTCGTCTACCCCAATGGTCATCGGTTCTACGGCTAACATGGCACTTGAGCTTGCTTATTCTGCGGGACAGGAACAGACTGATATTATTATAAACCTAGCTGTCTGATTCATAAAGTCAAGTCAAAAACGGATCGTTCGAACAACTAATTGTAATATATTCAAATGCTCATCGGTGAAAACTACTCCCCATAGTGAAATTAAATCGACAAACTAATGAGCATTCCTTCCAAACTTAGTGAAGTATTTCGCATTACTTCACAGCACTTACCTACACTTTTCTTTTCACACAGAGTCGATAGAGAGCCATTGCTATTTGATAGTGTATCATGCCAGTACCCCGCTTAACTTTGCTACGAGTATTGCGTCGTTAACATAGTTACCTCACAATGTTTGCCGGTCCGTAAAAAGCACACCGTGAAAACTTGGGTGAAGTGAGCTTTCATTCCTGCACAAGTGACGTGAGCTATCGTGTCAATGCTAATAGTGTCAATCTATGTCAGCATTCTAGGAATTGACACTATTGATAGCTAAAATCTTATAGTAAAAACTTAAGTGAAGATTTTATAGCATAGATCGGCAGCGGATTTTTTAAAAGTGTGTTTCCCATCGAGAAGACATAATTAGTGTAAAATGTGGCGACACGTTATCACATTATTGAACCGATGTATTCTACATTACGTATTTTAAACATACACGTTTAAAATAATTAATAACATCAAATAGGCGTGCGACCTTTTTTTTCGTTTGAGTATTTAACAACATTAAACTTAATTTGTGATTATTTAGTATCAATAGCATAAAGTTTGTGTTGAATTGTTGATACTATCGTCCCGCGCGTCTCTAGTGCCTTATTACGAGTATCAGGCTATTTATTTTGTTTGAAAAATTGAATTTTCTATTTGTAGTTCATTTTTATTATTTTTAACAGACTGATAACAACTAATAATAACCGATGTTCTGTGTGTAATGTGATAATCTAATTGTCACTCTGTAAAGCAAGATAAAAAAAGTCGGACTAAGTCTCATGCATTATGCTCTTTTGTCCCAAAATAAACAAAGAAGCACAACTTCAAAGATAAAGCATTCTCGCGTGCATGATGGCACGGTTGGCGCAGTGGTTAAGCGATTGACTGCTGCGCTGCGTGTCGCGGGTTCGATTCCCGCACGGAACAAATATTTGTATGACCTACATGTATTTGTTCCGAGTCTGGGTGTTTTTCTATCTATAATATGTATGTATTTACAAAAAAAAAATGTATATAAGTAGTTTATCAGCCATCTTGTTACCATAACACAAGCATTAGGTTGCTTAGCTTGGGACTAGATGGCGCTGTGTGAAATGTCCAGGGATATTATTATTATTATTATTATTATTTATATGTTTTTTATTAGAAAAAAACAAGAAATCATATCAGAAACGGTTTTCAGGTGACGTACTTCAGCAAATTAAAGTTTTTTTAATAGGATGTGAAGAGAAAGAAGAAAAGTTTTAATTGTTTTTTTAAGATTTGTGTGTCTTGAATATGCAGGTTAGCGGTCGATGCGGCGATGGTTTGGGGATGGTTTGATGACAATGAGACATCAGGCCAGGATCCGATGATAGGATCCTGGAGAAATCGAGGGAACTCTTCAAACATCATAGGCGCACTTAAAGCGATTTGGGTACATTAAAATATACCCAAATCGTGAAAAATAACTTATTTATTGTTCACTTTGTAGTGTTTTTTGTTTTGTTGTTTATTTTTGTAAAACAAAATTAAGTAAAATAATCAATAACAAAATCCATTCGACGCAATAAAAACTTTGTCATTAGGCAAAATTCGATGACATAGGTAGTTTTTGCATATTCAAAGCTTACCTACTAGTATGTATTTATTGTATTATGTAAATGGTACACCACAGACTACCTACAGTATTTGTCCAGCAGTGGACGTATTTCTGAATATTGATGATACAGGTTGTTAACGTATTTACATCATACTGATCAACATGTAAAATTTGTTCAGTGTCATGGATGGAATATAAACAAAGTGAACGCGAAACGAAAAAATACGTTGTTTTTTACTTCTTCATAGCGTATCGATGGCTAAAAATTCAAATTTCTTTGGCCCAAAATTCAGCTGCGCCAATTCCGCTCACTAACGTAGTCGTTGATTATCAAGTGAACAGGTGACTTGCGGCGCAGGATGGTAGGTGGGCCATTGTACATAATGCAGATTACTACATCAACAACATGTATAAAAAAAAACCGGCTAAGTGCGAGTCGGACTCACGCATGAAGGGTTCCGTACTATTATCTATAAAAATAAATCATGAGTTGATTGAATGAAAGGTAAATTGCGGTTTACGATTTATGACGTATTAAAAAAAAACTACTTACTAGATCTCGTTCAAACCAATTTTCGGAGTTTACATGGTAATGTACATCATATTTTTTTTTATTATTATCATTCTCTTATTTTAGGAGTTACAGGGGGGGGACACCTTTTACCACTTTGGAGGGGTATCTCGCGCAAACTATTCAGTTTAGAAAAAAATGATATTAGAAACCTCAATATCATTTTTGAAGACCTATCCATAGATACCCCACACGTATGGGTTTGAGGAATATTTTTTTTTGAGTTTCAGTTCTAAGTATGGGGAACCCCCAAAATTTATTGTTTTTTTTTTTCTATTTTTGTGTGACAATCTTAATTTGGTTCACAGAATACATCTACTTACCAAGTTTCAACAGTACAGCTCTTATAGTTTCGGAAAAAAGTGGCTGTGACATACGGACGGACAGACAGACAGACAGACATGACGAACCCTAAAAACGATTCATTTGATTTATCAAACCAATTATAAGGGGTTGCCTATTGGGGCCCGATAGGGCCGAAGCCTGCCAGGGTAGCGGGATCGCCCGAAAGGGTTACCGCTGCCCTGGAACATAAAGGGCTAAGGAAGGAACACGGGTGGGTTTTAGTCAGTAAGAGTCTGACACTCCCTTCCGCTCCACCCAGAGCGGGAGGGTTCATTTGATGATTTCCCATCCTCAAAAAAAAAGGGGGGTTTGCCTATTTCTAGATATTTCTGGTGTCGACAAGCCAAGATCAATGGCATTTCATTCTCCAGGTTTCGCTCATAGAATAAACATAGTAGAGTACCTATGTAATTCCATTGTGAGTCCATCTAGTCGGGCATACAATAAAATATAGGAGGTTACTAGTTCAAGGTCAACAGATGTCACTGAAATACATTGATCTCAGTTGAAATGGACAATTTGCACGACACATAGACAGCGGATGTGTGATTATTTACTAATCAGGAAATAGTATGTAGAAATACCTTGTAACATGCGATACATGTAGACCCGCGAGGCGTTAGTCTTTTATTTTATTTAGTTTTTTCTTGATTGACACGTAGGGAAGAGTGAAAAGCTATGAGGAGATCTGTCTCCAGCAGTAAGACATTAAAGATTCAGATCGCAAATGCCCTGCAGATCTGGTAACGTCCTGAGACGGGTCGTTGAGCTCCCTAAAAATAATGTTGAGCTACACGATAACTGATGCATGCATGCCGCCTGTCGAGACAAGTCAACTCAAGGCTGTAATGGCTCTTTCTTCAAAAGGCCCTGCATGATTAAACTCACATAAAATTTTTAAGATATAATGTTTGGACTTTAAAAGAGACTTCTGTTTTTGTTTCGGTATTTCTTCTCAGTTTTTAAATATTTACCAAAAAATGTACTTTCCATGGATTTCAGAAAAAATAAATTGATTGTTTAGAATTACAGTTTAACAAAATACAAGCTTCAGAAACAGTAAATAGATTTACAAATTATTGAGGTAATATTTTTATGTTTTATTTTATTTAAGTGATTAGTTTAGTAAACTTTGTTTCTCGTTTGAATCAGACTGGAATGTTTTATCACAATCAGCGACGCATAATTCTGACGAGCATAATACAACTGCCTTAACATCGGTATTTTATAATAAATCAATGGCATATTTCCATTACTACCTATAATATATACCTATTAATTAAATTAATAGATACCTATTAATTTTCTACGCAACACTTTTTTTACTTGAGCATTATCGGAAAGTTTACAATAATTAATTATGTAACATTTCTAGAATTGAACTTTATAATTATAGTCAGTTTAAATTATTATTGACGACGTCAATGTCCCTACCTACAAAAATATAACGAAAACATTGATGGAAATGAAAACTTGACTGCAAAATGATTTCAGATTCAATATAAACCATATTGGAATTTCGTTTTGTAATATTGAAATATTTTCACCATTCGATTCAATATATTTGATTTAGGCAAAGGAATTCTCTAGAATGAATAAATAATAATATACAGTGGCCTCCAAAAGTTTAAAATAAAAAACTAATCAGGTAAGCCTGAGGGATTACTTGATTATTTTTTATGATAAGTCATAGGTTGAATTAGTCAATAAAAACGTAATATGTAGTGTACAGTTCAAACATTTGGAACTAGAATTATAAAATCACTAGTAGCGGCCCGCGGTTTCACCCGTATAAGTCTTGATCCCGTGGCAACATCGGGATAAAAAGTATCATATGTATTAATCCTGGTTATAAACTATATGTGTGCCTTTATCTGAATCCGGTTAGTAGTTTTTGCATGAAAGAGTAACAAACATCCATCTGGATACAAACTGTCTCTTGTCTCTTAGTTCGTAAAAATATATTTTTGTTATGAACTATGACGGCTGCTGACATGGTTATGTGTGATAACCAAAAGCCTCTAAATAAATCTAGATTAAAAAAAAAAAACTACGTGAAAGTCTTATATTTATTTCTATAAAAAACAGAGAAACACATTAGGCAGAGAAACATAATATAACATCACGCCTGAAATCTCCGAGGAGTGAGCAGAGGTTTACTTATAGTAGGTACCTACAACCACATTTCGCTAGTTAAGTTTCAGTCCCATGTAGAGTGTGAGACTATTACCATAAACCGAGCAGAGACCCAGCCTTTGGGCTGCCACTGAAGATTTCCATCTGAAAAAACCCAATAACAACCCTTTCTTTCTTTCTTTCTTTCTTGTGCGAGTTGTGCGACCCGGAATTAGGATCCAGGACCTCATGAATAGTGTTGAGAATCAACGTAAGGATTTGATCGGTCCTGCCAGGGTAGCGGGATCGTCCGAAAGGGTTACCGCTGCCCTGGAACATAAAGGGCTAAGGAAGGAACACGGGTGGGTTTTAGTCAGTAAGAGTCTGACACTCCCTTCTGCTGCACCCAGAGCGGGAGGGGTCATTTGATGATTTCAAATCCTGAAAAAAAAAAAAAAAAGTATTTGATCGGTATTAAAAAAGTTTCCTAAACATAAAATCGATCAAACTTATAAAACGTACCTATAGCTCATACCCCTATTATCTACGTTTACAAAATAATAACATCTACCAAAAAAAAAAAAAAAAAAAGTCGTTGGAGGAACCCATGTTGAACATAAGTAAATGGCCAATTACGGGTGTACTATGCCTATATAACACCTCTACCTCACCGTTTGCGGAAACAGAGGGACAATTCTCGTAATTTTAAGAACGTTCACAGTCTGATCTCAGTCTCAATCTGTCAAAAATTCCTCTAATTTCCTTACATTTTGACAAGTTTTTGACATTTGTTTGTCGCCGAGATGAGACTGCGACTAGATTTTGAACGTTTTAAATTACAGAAATCGGCCTTTTGGTGTGATGTTATGCAATGTTATGTTGGAAAATCCCGTTCATATCAGTCATCATCAATACAACTACGTCTTCTGCTCATACGCAACTCCATACTAATACATACAAACAAAGAAAACTTTTAATAAACAACCCATTAACATGCTAATAAGAAAGCAGACACCACGTGCAGAAATAAACTAATAAAATCAATGAACAACTCCTTCAATTGCATGATGCAATGGTAAATAAGTATTTCATCAATACACCGATTGACGCCTGAATATTGGGGTTAATACATTATGATTCCTGTCAATAAGCTAAGTACCTAATATATTGCGTGGGTTATATTCGAGAGACACTGTTTTGTAAGCGAGAACGATCTGATATGTCATCGTGTTACAGTCGTGCATTGAAAATCTATGGAGATTTTTGTGATCAAATAACCAATTTCTGCGGCCTGGGGTAAGAAAATTGTACGTATATTTTTGCCCGGGTTTTTTTACCTGGTTTTTTGTGCGAGGTTGGGTGTTTGCCCAGGTTAACACCCGGTTTTTAAACGCTTGGTTGGGTGGTTTTCCAGATCAATATCCGGTTTTTAACGCGCTGTCGTGTGGTTGGCCGGACTGACCCTTTGTTTCTGAGTGTGCTGTTAAATGACTTGTCAACCTACCTGATTGGTTGCTAGTTAATTACCACTTTGACGGTAGATTAGCTAATCATAGACTTGATTGAGCTTCCAAAAACAGAAACCTTGACTCCTGAAAACTTTTCTAATGTTACCTTTATTTAATAACTTTC
Source organism: Apamea anceps (assembly GCA_951799955.1). NCBI lineage: Eukaryota > Metazoa > Arthropoda > Insecta > Lepidoptera > Noctuidae > Apamea > Apamea anceps. The sequence continues at coordinate 3,023,969 of OX637508.1, read as the reverse complement.
CCCAAAAATTCTAAACTATATTCAATAGTTAGTAACCTCTTCAGTAATTTATTTCCTAATTATCAATAATTTTCATTCTTATACCGAATTTTGTCGAAGTTGGTGTTGGGCCTAAATTGTAAATCTTACAAGTGGCTTGTAAGATTTTTTCCAAGATTTTTTTTTCAAATATGTAAATTGTAGTGACAAGTCTAAAATTTACATACAAGTACTTGTGATTTCTATGTTATGCAATATTTTCTACAATTTAACAATTTTGTAGAATTTTAGACTTTTGTGGTGTAGAACAAAATTACTTATTATATGCATCAGTAAATTTTCCTCAACTCTCCGTAACCCACATGTAATTCTCTTTACTCAACCTTAACATAGTATTTAAATTGCCGTATAAAAATGTAATCTAAATGCTAGATAGCGGTTTATTATGTAGCCTTGTCCTACCTTTCCATTTGTTTAATTATTTTATTTTTGTCTTACAGAATCGAGCTAGCTTACAATGGATCTAGAGAAGACTTGGATCCCTACATTCCTTCGCAGCACAGACCGATAGCATCAAACACATCGTGAGTAGTACTTTTTTTTTTGGTACGTTTGACCACACTTCATCATCTGCCTAGCGTTTTCTTAACTAAGGAATCGCGGCGTAGGTGGATCCAACACTATAACGCGCCACGCGACGGGGCGCGGGACACGGAGCCGAAGTTCTAGATTACAGATTGGTGCAACGTAACATAAATGTGCCTTCCAAATGCACATTCACACAATCGAGCCATCCAAATGAATTCAATGCAACATGAAATGTGACACAACAACCAGCGAATTTGTTTCAACGTGCGTTACATTACATTTTAGATTTCACCAATCTGTACACGGTATTAAAGAGAAATAACTTAAAGAATAAAGCGTCATAACTACTAGAGCAAGCAAGTAATTTCTTCCATAGTAACAATAATTCCTGTAGATGTATTTTATCCGGAATGAATTAACAAATCCTGATAAATTGTTAGTAGGCTACGAACAATATATCAAGATTTGTTAATTCATCCGAAAATCACTTTACGCACCGTTTTTTCAGTTCACGGCACAATATTGATGAGCCAATAAATCTATCATGTTTAAATAAGGAAATGGTGGCCCAGGATTAGAGAAACAAGAAATTGTAGACTGTAAATAGTAGATTCAATAATACTACTTTCGACGTTTCGAATGAAATACAACGCGGTGAACAACTTTGACATTATTATGAATTCTTGGACATTGTAATTTTTATTTTGACATTATGATTTATTCTTTGACATTATGATTTATTCTTTGGCATTATGATTTATATTTTCGACATTATGATTTATATTTTTGATTAAACTATTATTATAAATATTTTGACGTTATAAATAATGCATTTTTGATGAATCTTAACCAGTCTAATTTCACATTAAAATCATAAATTCATAACTTAATACAGAATTTCAAAACTTTATATAATGTACCTAATTCTGATCTGCATGTATCATGTATCATGCATCCAACGGCAGCTGCCGACGCATCGACGGTTACAGTTGCCCCTGTCGTTAACACACCCGCGCACACACATCCTGAAAACAACTTCAAACATTTAAAAAAGTCAACGAGAATAAACGCGCGAAAACCTTCTTACTTATTGTAATCACTAAACCTTTTGCGGTGATCCTTATCGTGTCGACCTTAGATAGGATATTGTATATAATATACCTCTTACATAATCCTCGTTAACGAGCCCTTGTTAACACTCGCAACCTAAAAGCAATTAAAATATATTAGCCGGCTGTGTTATTATTACACAGCCGGCTAATATATTTTAATTGCTCAGCCCCCAATAGCTTTCTCGTCATTCCTCTAAAATAAACCTCTAAACATTTAGCCTTTGGTACCCGAGAAAAACTGCATCTGCTGAGGTCTTTAATAAAAACCCACTTAGCTGTATTCTCCACTCTTTTTGGCGTGCGATAGGCCTTGCCTTATCATATGGGGATAGTACCCTTCTTCACACAATATGATGCTTTGTCTACGCTGTGTTTTGCCATGAGAACGTTAAACAACCGGCTCCTCTGCCATATATAGGAGAGGCACATAAATAAAACAATTTTTTTCAGATGAAATCATTATACACGTTTTTTTACATTTTCATCCTTGTCGAGTCTTGGTTTGTCAGCTGAATCTGACACCTACTGTTTTCAGTTTTACCCTTCTTAATTCGTAATGGCGTTTATGTTATAAAGTTATGTGATTATCTTATAATTAGCAAGATGCTTGCATGCCACAAACCATGCAGATCATAATCTAGGCAATCCTGTCTCATAGCTAAACTAGTTTCACAAGATAACAAGGGTCACAGAACTATTGTTAATTAGGAAAGCGACGCCAAATGTTAATGACTTGTGGCATTTGGACGTTTTACGTTGATAACAGATTGTAGACCGTGAGATTTATATAATGTTATGTAAGGTTATTATATTGTGTTTGTTTATATAATTGTATTATAAATAGTTTCCATGCTAATTAATTAAAAGACTTTTAAATATAAAGTGAAACTTGGTAATGGGAAGTCTATTTTTAGAACCATTTCTTGTTTTATAACAGTAAATCTGTTATTGAATCGGCTAACATAAGATTTGATATAACAGAAGGCCAATTCTCGTAATTTAAAACATTAAAAATCTATTCGTAGTCTCATCTCGGCGACAAACAATTAATGTCAAAAACCTGTCAAAATGTAGGGAAAATAGAAGTGTTTTTTGACAGATTGAGACTGAGATCAGAGGGGCAATTCTCGTAATTTTAAGACCGTTCACAGTCTGATCTCAGTCTCAATCTAGACTAGATACATCATACTGCGAACGCTCTTAAAATTACGAGAATTGCCCCTCTGATTCAACTTGAACAGCTTTCAGTGACGATGTAATCCCAAAGTTGCTGAAATACCAATTTCTTGACAGCATTTATTTTTCCTTCGGGATAAGTATAGGATCTTGCAAAAAAATCAAATGAAATTCAAATTTTCTTACGTTTATTGCAATTTGCAGGTCAGTGTCAAGTTGTATGATGACCAAAATATGATCCGCGACCGAAACAAATTTACAGAATCATATTTATTAAAATTAATGAATAACTCTCCAAGTTCAAATTACCCTTTTGAATGACTATTTCATGAAATCATGAAAGAGGGTAAAATACAACCTGATGCTGACCTGCACATTACAAAATTTCACGAGCTACCTTATGCATCCCCTTCAAGCTCAAATTCTACTATCTTCTGAACTCCTCGTCATGTCTTTCTTTAATTTCCAGGAGCTTCGGCGCGCTAGCTCATCTTCTAAAAGCATCCTTGGGGTCAGGAGTGCTGGCGATGCCCCTCGCCTTCAGCTCTGCAGGACTTGTGATAGGCAGCCTCGGTACACTAATCATCGGCTTCGTTTGCTGTCATACTATACATGTGCTGGTAAGTTGTAATTTTAATCCACTTTTTTATAAGACCAGATAGCTTATCAGATGAAAATGTTAAAGATTGGCAAACATGCTGATTTGTTCTGTAAACAGGATACCGGAATAACACGTCAAGTTTTTTTTTTTAATATCCTGGATGGAGTCGATGTTTCCTATTTGACTACCCCTGATAAGAAATGGCGAAACAAACTCGGAGATCAAGGTATTTTTTAAGGGTGTAAGTATTTGGCAACCTGTAACACTGAGGTGTTTATCGCACGCTGTAACCCTTTGAGATAAAGCTGAATTGTCTCATGTCTGTAAAATGAACGGCACATGGGCTTCAAACGGGAATATAATACAGTTCGTTGGAAAAAACTCTCGAGTCTTTGAGGTTCAGGCACCTTTCCCCGAAAAGTTTTTATAAGGACCCCAAGCCTTCGTGTGAACGTGGATCCACGCGAGACACAATGGCTTTTTAATCGTATCTATTATTACGGTATTCAACCAATTAAGCAAAGGACTTTTAAATTACCGTAAAGCAAAACAAGCCATTTATATATACTTTATGAGAGCTATGTAAGATATATGCAATAAACTCATAAAATTCTCACAAACATCACAAATCTGCTTACGGTAAAGGGAATATCATAAGCCTTGCTGCAGATTTTCTTCCGACACTTTATGAGAGTATTATTTTTATTGCAAATAATAAAGTTTACGACAACAGCACGTTTTCGTCGCCAAAAACATAAAATGTATGTCATACAGAGATAAAGATGTACTTAAAACAATGTTACATTTGAAACTTAAATAGGGCTACCCTGTAGGAGTTTCCCTTAAATTTGGTTTAGCCATGGCGCACACAGTGCGACATGCGACTGCGACAGCTCGGCGACTAGGCGCAACGACAGGCTGTGGCCGACGATTTTCATACAATTTTGTTAAAAACTCCGCGCACTTGGCGTCGAGTAGAAGAGTCGCAACGACAGGCTATGGGAGTCGCACGCTCTTGCTACTTGTCGCAGCGTCTAGACGCATGGTGCAGATGCACACCTGACGACAGTCGACAGTTTAGCGTCAGCTTTGCTGTGAGCCGACACACAGTTTGCGCTGCCAAAGTTTCAAAGGTGTCCGGAGAAAAGTTGCCCGGGTTTTAGTAGTACTGAAACTCAGACTGACTACTGTGAAAAAAAGATACGTAAAATTCTGTGTGCGAATAAATTCACACTTGAGGTACCTACCCCACTGCCGGCGATTAAAGACAAGTGAGTAGAACCAGCAACTACTAACAAGTTGGTGAGCAGCGAGTGCGCGACGGCGATAAGCGATTACTCGCTCGTATGCGTATGTACCAAGCGTGAGTCTCTTAGCGAGTACTCTCTTCGATAGCTCTTGTCGCTGCGAGAAACGAGCACTCACGTGGCGGTGTGAACACTCATCATCATCAGCCTATAGCAGTCCACTGCTGGACATAGGCCTCTCCTATTGCACGCCATTCAACTCGATTTTCGGCAACTCTCATCCAGCTGCTACCAGCCATTCTGCGAAGATCGTGGCTCCATATAGCCTGAGGGCATCCCACCTTACATTTACCGATTCGCGGTCTCCACTCAAGAACACGTCTACCCCAACGGTCATCGGTTCTACGGCTAATATGGCCGGCCCATTGCCACTTCAGCTTGCTTATTCTTTGACCTATATCGACAATAGTACATGAACACTCAACGATTAAATAATAATATACGTATCTCTTTTATTTACCTGATTCTAGAATTTTTTGTTCTTTTCTTGATCGTGGAAATCGTTGATAGTTAAGTATACGCTTCCTCGTCGACAGTGGCAGAGTTGCCTTAGCACTGAAATTTGTCACTTAAAACTGTCCGGATTTCAGACTTAAATTCCGTAGTGCCTCGTTCAATGATTTATAACCCAGTCAGCCTGTTGGTACCCCTAAATTAGACACTAATACAAACGACCTTTAGTAACCTTTTGTCTGGATTTGCATAAACGTATGTTGAACAAATTGGTTTACTTTAAAGAAAAAAGGTTTTTAGTGCAATGGTAATGACAACTTTAGCAAGTTTAGGAACCGGCTTGACTTTTTGTTGTGTGAATGAAAAATGTACTTGAGTTCAGTCACTGAAAAACTATATAAGGCTCTTTGTACACGACACGGTTTCTTTACGGTACGGCGAATAAACCGGGTTGTATAAAAAACAAGCTTCCATGGTGATCTATACAACACTGATGACCGTGCCTACATACGTCGAATGTGACTCTTATACGTTAAGCCGAAACTTGAAATCCCGAATCACTTTATCCCAAATGAACGCTATCCCGAATCATTCTATCCCGAATGAACGCTATCCCGAATCACGTAATTCCAAATGAACGAGAGTCCGAATAACGTGAGTCCGAAATATAGTTACGCTATTAGCGCTAAAACGTAACTACGTTTTAGCGCTAATAGCGTTCGTTGGAGGCGTTCGTTCACGTTTTTATTGCAGTGAAAAACTTTTCACTGCAATAAAAACGTGTGTGTTCGAAGAGGCTATAAGTACATATCTTTTGAGCCAAGTTCTTTTGAAGTCATGTTCAAATTCATGATACTTTAAAACTTAATAATTGCTCCTTGTAACTCTGAAACTACAAATGTTTGACCCTAAATTATATACATAGATGCTATTCTGCAATAAAACTACAAGACTATTGAAACTAAATACAACTATTTCTTAGTGCTTCTAAACTTATCCTTTCAAAAACTTTTACCCCGAAATTGCACAAACAGTTTAAAACTGATATAGAGTTATTTCATTATGTTTATCTCACGAGAAAGGGTCTTTTACATGCAAAAGCATTCTCTTAATACAACGCAATCTCATCTAGCGGTAACCGCAAACGTAAACGCGGAATTACGCGTTACATCAGTTAGATAGAACCATTAGATTACGTAACCTCAAACTTTATGGTTCCCATTATGCACGGTGTTTTCGGTAATTGAATCCAATGACACTTTCTAATGACGGCCATGAGGATTGACGCCATGGTATAAAGTAGTCAAAAGTAGTAGTAAAAGAAAGAAAGAAAGAAAAATGCGAAATAGTAGTAGTACCTCAAAGGGAAAGACCAGAACCTTTATAGGATCACTTCGTTGTACGGCTGTCTGTCGATCAAGACCATTTTTCTCAGGAAAGCGTGGAGGTATAATGTTGAAATGAATATCAAACACGTAGGTCTATGATTTTGGGGCTGTAAAATAAATAAGCTTCTAAGTCAAAGCATAAAAAAAATATGAACATAACTATATGCGACATGTTTTGATAGTCCTACTAATATTATAAACGCGAAAGTTTGTATGGATGGATGGAAAGATGAATAGATGGATGGATGGATGTTTGTTACTCTTTCACGCCAAAACTACTGAACGGATTTAAATGAAATTTGGCATACAAATAGTTTATAACCAGGATTGACACATAGGATACTTTTTATCCCGATATTTCCACGGGACCGAAACTTATGCGGGTGAAACCCGCGGGGTCCAGCTAATCTCAAATAAATCATACACTCATGCATGTAATAAGGCGATTTTGGAAATAAATTATACATATCACAAACCAAAGAGTGATTTAACAGGAACACTGTTTACATTTACTAATAATGTTCGGAATGAAAGTCAATGTACAGTCAACAGCAAAAGTAGATGATCAAAATCAGAAATTAAATACTAATGAACGAAGTTCGCGTCAGTAACAGTGACGTACTAGTAGTAAATGTTTGGTATAATTTACAATCACATACTTTTGAATCACTTCGACGCCACACATTTCTGACGCGAACTCCGTTTATTAGTATTGAATTTCTGATTTTGATCATCTACTTTTGCTGTTGACTGTACATAGGTACCACTATAAAGCATCGACGAAATAATTACCTAACCTATGTAAGCCCCTTATGATTTAGAACACCATGACCCACATAACATTGTTATGGGCTCTTTCAACTTCCAAGTATTGGAGAAAGGAATTGTGCAATAACAAATAGTGTAAACAAACGTCAGGGTTTTGTATTTGGTAATAAGTAGAAGGGCCGACTGTCGACCAATTTAAAAGGAGGCATGCGTACAATAGTGGACTGCAATAGTTTAAGATACTGATAATTATATGAGTGGAATAACTACAGCTAACGTTTAAGGTATGAAATGATGACGTAATTTTATTTGACAAATATTATTAAAATAATACAACGTGTTTTTTTTTTTGATATCCCATAACTCTAGGGGGACAGTGTAGTCATCATTATGAACAACTTTTACTATGGGACAAATCCTGAAAGCGCGAAAAAAAATCAGCTGCTCTCTACATTTATGTTCGTATAACTCGTCAAAATGTAGGGAATACCAGATTTTTGTTTCGCGATATAAAAAAAAGCACGTTGTATAATATTAAGTTTATTCATTTATTACCAAGCCTACGTCCATCAATAGTGTAGTTCACCCTAACTGAATCAGTTTGACAGTGTGAACGGGATAGAGCGATCCATGGCGCGGGGAAGTGGGGGCAAAATATGAATTTGAGCTGAACTATTACATGACCTTAACGCAATATCATAAAAACATAGACAAAACTGAGCTGCATACATTGATTGATTAATACGACTAATATAGCTAGCTTAAATAGATGACTTCGACAAACCAGGCAAGGCAAGGCTCTTTAAGGAATCCGATTATTCTTCTCTTGTCTATATAAGAGAGCATAACCAATCCCTACCTTAAATACTACTACCTACCTATGTTAAATAGGTCATCATCATCATTTCAACCGAAAGATGTCCACTGCTGGACATGGGCCTCCCCCAAGCACCTCCACTTCGACAGGTTCTGTGCTTCCCACATCCAACGGACGAAATAGGTGTAGAAACTTAAATACAGTGATAAGAAATAAGCCAGTCAGCATGGCTGTTAAGAAAACCATTACCCTTTTCCAAAGATATTCTAGTTTGCATCAACTAACTGTTCCATTGCTTATACTTCCAGGTAAAAACATCGCAACAGCTTTGTGTAGAACTCAAGAAGCCAAGTCTAGGATATGCAGACACATGCGACCTCGTGTTCCAACATGGACCGAAACCAGTCAGAAAATTTGCGCCTTTTTCCAGGTGAGAAAACTTAGCCAAGGGTGTAACATTGGGTAGCGGGATCGTCCGAAAGGGTTACCGCTGCCCTGGAACATAAAGGGCTAAGGAAGGAACACGGGTGGGTTTTAGTCAGTAAGAGTCTGACACTCCCTTCCGCTCCACCCAGAGCGGGAGGGGTCATTTGATGAAAAAAAGGGTCTAACATTCTTGTAATACGGTAGACCTCACGTGGGTGGCAAAGCAGTGGTGGGCCAGTGGTAACGGCCGTGACTTATAAGTTGTAGGTCGTAGGTTCGAGCCCAGAAAGCCACTTTACTTTGTGTAAATAATTACATCACCACTGATCTCAAAGCGGTGAAGGAAAACATCGTGAGGAAACCGGCATGTTCTGAAACCAAAAATTCGAAGACGATGCGACGATGCAATCACTGGGCCCGCGTAGTGGATTACAGCCCAGTCCCTCAGCCCAGTCACTGAGAGGAAGCCTGTCCCAACAGTGGGAATATTAAAGACTGATTATGCACGTAGGAAGTGTTACATATACTGGAAAAATAATCAACTTTCCATTACGCCGCCATCAATATTAGTTTATCGCCGCATTTTTTATTGTGCATACATCAAAATGAAACACTGCGCTGGTTATGCAATGGCGAAACCTATCTCCTGAATTAATAAGATTCTTCGCGAATATAAACCACAAAATACTCGTGAGTAAACCTCTGATTACGGGAACTCCTAGAGCAGTTAATCCATCATGCGTGATACATAAAAAAAATTTACTTAAATTTTACACAGACCTCATAATGTCTTTATTTAAGTATAGTGTAATCAATCAACCTCTTTTATTTTCAGAGAGCTAGCAGACTGGGCGTTAGCACTTACCCACATGGGTGCTTGCTGCGTGTACGTCGTAGTTATAGCAGAGTCTTTTAGACAAGTAAGTATTGGAATTACATTAACTATGGGAGTTCAACAGCTAAGGCATCCGACTAAGAGTGGACTCACGAAAAAGGTGCACCGGGTGGCATTCTCGTTGTACAGACGCCAGCTGCACATCAAGTTACTACAATCTTTCAAATTTCATTAATAGATTTTCAACTTTATCACTGACGCATTAAGGTTCAAGGTTGATTGGGAAAATTTGACAGTTTCGGGTAGCTTGACCTGCTGGCGTCTGTACTTTCGTCGTGAGTCCAATTCCATTATTAGCAATGAAGCTTGGTTCAATTACATTACCAGACTTCGATAGGCATTCCCATAATCTTAGAAATCTGAAAAAAGCCAAGGGAAGAACTAGCCTCAAGCTGATTTAATAAATATCATAATTGTTTGTTGATAATGGATTCAATTTGATTTCAAGATTCGGCGTTGTAGCGCTATGTTCAGATTAACTAGTTAAATAAAAAAAAAAATCGTAAAAAACTGCCAATCAGCTTTTACAAACTTCTGTTCCTCGAATAAAACAACTTTAAGATAAACAACATTTTCAACTTTGTGTTTTGTGTTTGTTTAAACATAATTACCAATTTTAAAGTAAACAACTCTTATCCAGGTATCAATCGTATATGGAGGCCCCGACTGGTCAGTGACAGTGTTCTGCGGCCTGACACTAGTCGTGCTATTGCCACTGACCCAGATCACTACGCTAAAGTACCTGGTACCATTCTCAGCACTAGCGAACTTCGTGTGGCTGGGGTCGATCTGTATCTGCCTTTACTACTGTTTGAGGGAGACACCTGACTTCTCAAATAAGAGTCTTGTGACATCTATCAGTGGACTGCCTACTTTTATAAGGTGAGTGTATCAATACTCTTTTTCTAAAATTGGCAGGGTACCTATAAAAGGTGTTTTTTTTTTTATCCCATAACTCTTCTTGGCCAGAGACATTGCCATACAACGTCAGTCTCTTGGGTACATTACCAGTCGTTAGCGATGCGGAGGAATACAGGGTATATTTTCAAAGACCAGCCTTTAAGGGTGTGTGTGGTACAGACCATACAAATTTCTCCATGGAACCAATATCGGGATAGCGAAAAAATTTTTCAACCATCTAAATATATAACATAGAAAACTTCAATACCCACTCGACATAAACGTATGGGACGACTAGATTTTTATTCGCGATTGCGATATTGGTCCCATGGAGAAAATTGTTCAGTCTGATAGTACCACACCCTTAAAATTTGACTGGTCTTTGAAAACTAAACCTGTATTTCGACGCAATATTTTATTTTTTTAATAAATTTAGCTAGATTATGATATTATATTTTAATTTTAACAATTTGTAGTTTATTTAGTATTAGAATTTTGTTTCTATACTAATAATAAAGATAAAGCAGTTATTTAAATTAAACTATTAACCAGCATTTCTGAGTGGTTTTAACTCGTTTCAAAGACTAGATTTCTAAGTAAAGATTACGGAGAAAACACTTAGGTAAATTGATCGCCAGACCGTAAAATAACTGAAGAGCTACGCGTTTGATGACCCGAAAATAAACATTTTAGAATAACGATAAATTCGAGAAAAACAACAAAAAACAAGACTAGGTTTAAGACAAAGCAAATTATTTTTCTAAGCTACAATTAGACATATTTTCAGTATCAGAATGTATAATTGTAGTTACACCCAATAGTAACATCACAAAAAGAGCATTACTATATTTAAAATAACTGGACTTCATTTCTACATTGTGGTTCAAGCTGAACTTATTCCTTTTTAGGGTTCCGTAACTCAAAAGGAAAAAGCGGAACCTTTATAAGATCACTTCGTTGTCCATCTGTCTATCTTTCTGACAGTCTATCATGAAACTTTTTCTCAGGAACGCCTGGAGGTATAAAGTTTAAATTAATATTAAATAGGCAGGGGACGGGCCCCTTGGAACCTAAAACAATCATGGTTCTAAGTCAACGAAACAATAAAAAATACGATCATCGAAGAGTCATTTTTTTGTAAAGTAAATAATGTTTGCTTTTGGGATACATTCATTCCAACGACGGAACCTTTCATTGTGTGTAGTTCGACACACACTTAAATGGTTTTTTACTTTCAGCTTGACACTGTCTGAATTTTTGCCCGCAAAATTGTTAAAAAACGCTGCTAAAATAAATAACACAGCATTACACCCACCAGCGTTAGCCATCATAAAAAAAAAAATTCATTCCATCCAGGTAGTTCTCTTATAGAAGGATTTTAAGATAATTATAGATGGATTTTAAGATAAAAAGTTAGAGAAGCATGCATATTCTGTAAACACGTTCAATTAGAATGAAGGGGCAAAGACTGATGGGCACTGCATCTGAAAATTCCAATCTCTGTAGTTCATTCAAAAGCAACATCGCTATGTTTTTGTAGGGACGATAAAGTAATAATAATAAGAAATGCGACTGTGGCCTCTTGGCTTTATACATATTCATTTTTACAAATACATGGAAAACGGTTGTAGTGAATTCTAATTTAAACTGACTTTGGTACAGTTGACAACAAAAGTCGCTGTTAAGAGGGTGCACACAGGTCCACTAGCGCCACTCCTTTAAAAAAATATTATCTCGTGACTGAGAAGGAATTATGAAAATCTGTTCAATCAGCGACCTCGGTAAATGTGTCTAGAATTTTCTAATACCTTTTATAAAATTTCATATTGAGACACGAAGCAACAGTAACAGCTAAGTCTATTATTGACATTGTAGCACCTACTCTAGCTCTTATTTTTAATAGTTGTATTAACAGTGGGGAGTTTCCTGACCTTATGAAAAATAGTAAAATAATTCCTTTGTTTAAATCAGGTAGTACATCAGACCCTACAAATTATAGACCTATTTCTGTACTACCTACCTTTAGTAAAATTTTTGAGAAATTAATTTTAGATCAAGTGCAAAGATTTTTTAATAAACACAAATTATTACATAGCAAACAGTTCGGTTTTACAAGGGGTCGTTCAACTACTGATGCCGGTGTTGAACTTTTAGGACATATTTATAATGCATGGGAAGATAAATGCGATGCCTTGGGCATCTTTTGTGATTTGTCCAAGGCATTCGATTGCGTTCTTCACGAAACGTTAATCAGGAAGCTCCGCCACTACGGAATCCGGAACACTGCTCTGGATCTTCTTACTTCATACTTGAGTAAGAGGATTCAGAGCGTTGACGTTAATGGAAAAAGATCTCCCGGATCTATAGTATCAATGGGAGTCCCACAGGGCTCAATTCTTGGTCCTTTCTTATTTCTTATTTATATTAATGACTTGCCGTACCTCATAAAGGATAATCATGATATAGTGTTGTTTGCAGATGACACTTCACTTTTGTTTAAACTTAAACGTCAGCAGCAGGCTACTGACAATGTAAATAACGCGATCTCTAAAGTAGTACACTGGTTCAATGTTAATAATTTACTGTTAAACGAGAAAAAAACCAAATGCATTAAGTTTACGCTACCTCACGTTAGGCAGGTGAAAACCAATGTGTTGATAAAGGGCGAAGAATTGAATCCTGAAGACAGCACAGTATTCTTGGGCATAACTTTGGATGCTAAGCTTCAGTGGGGTCCACATATAGATAAATTGTCAAAAAAGCTAAGTTCCGCAGCGTACGCTGTTAGAAAAATTCGTAATTTAACTAATATAGAGACAGCCCGCTTAGTGTATTTTAGCTATTTTCATAGTGTAATGTCGTACGGTATTCTATTGTGGGGAAATGCCGCTGATATTCAGACTATCTTTGTTTTGCAGAAGCGAGCTGTTCGATCAATTTATAAATTAAGTCCGAGACACTCGCTCAGAGATAAATTTAAAGAGATTAATGTTATGACTGTGGCTTCTCAATATATTTATGAAAATCTTTTATATGCCCATAAAAATATAAAATTGTTTAAAAAATACAGTGATATCCATGATATAAATACTAGGAACAAACACAAATTTGTTGTACCTACAACAAGGCTCAAGAAAATAGGTGGGTCGTTCAGATGCCAATGTATACGCTTTTATAATAAAGTTCCAAGCCCCGTTCAAGATCTAAGCCTTAATAAATTCAAATCATTCATTAAACGTAAGTTGTGCCAGAAAGCCTTTTATACCGTTAAGGATTATATCGAGGACAAAAAGGCTTGGGATTGAGCTGCTTCCAATTTTTTTTACATATTGAATGTTTTTTTGTTGCTCTATTTTGTTGTTGTTTTTTTTTATATACACTGACATTAATGAATTTTACATATACTATGACATTTGCTTACTTTGTTAAGTATTCTATTATTTTAATTATTGTGAATGTGAAGACTACGTGGGTCATTTTATTTATATTATTTTTCTCTTTGTTCTCTTAGTTTTTGTCATGGTCTGGCAGTTTGAGTAATTAATGTGGCCTACCCAAATGTCCTTTCTTTGGTATTGTTCGTCGAATCGTTGAGCTCCTTAAGTTTTGTGAGTTGAGCTGCACAATTTCTGACAAATGCGTGCACTGACTGGACAGGTCCTCTCAATCTGTGTGGTTCTTTCCTCAAAAGACCATCTCAGACATCGACCTACATGGTCTTCATATGATCTGACCAAGATTATGTCTGGACTTTAAAAGAGACTGTGACGTCTGAGTTTGTTTCGGCCTTTCTTCTCAGACTAGTCAGATAGGAAACGCCGACCTCATCTAGTTTTAAAAATATGATTGACGTGTAAAAGTGTTTGTACAAACCTACTTACAAAATAAAATCATTTATCATTTATCATTTATAACAAAATTCGATCTAAAGAAAAGCGGCCACATTCCTTTATGTCGTATTTAGTTGCTTCGTGTCTCAATATGAAACTTAATAAAAGGTATTAGAAAATTCTAGACACACTTACCGAGGTCGCTGATTGAGCAGATTTTCATAATTCCTTCTCAGTCACGAGATAATATTTTTTTAAAGGAGTGGCGCTAGTGGACCGTTGTACACGCTCTTAATAAAATTTATAAAACGCCTATAGTCTTCCTCGAAAATTGGGCTATCAAATGCAATTTTTTTTTTTTCAAATCTGACTGAGAATAGCGCGTTCAAACAGACAAACCAATTGTTCAGCATTACTATTAGCATAAATTAAACGCTATTTCTAATCATTTTTTGACCTCAGTGATAGGCAAAACAATCTTGTCACCAAGCCTAAAACCTGATTTACACGGTGCGATTAAATTACCTGTGGGATGCCTACTATAAGTAGAAGCAACAATACAAGTTGCACCGTGTGAACAGTGTTTAGACGATGCAAGAATTTGTTGCTTTATTTTTGTTGTATGCCACTAGCAAGTAACTTGGATCGTGTAAATGGGATTTAATAGGGTATGACTAGCACGAATAATTGCGATTTGGATTAACATGATTCTCTCAAGTCGTTAAAAAAAATGCTCTCAAATTCGCTTAGTGGACAATTTTTAAGACAAAACTGGGCGATCAACACCGTAAAATCCGCCGAATTAACTATTTTCCTACTTTTGCTCATAAATAACTGGTCAAAACAAACTTTAGTGTAGCGCTATCTTGCAAAGTTGGATGTGTTAAACGACTGTTGTTGCCGACAGTACACTAGTCTCGAAACTTCTAGACAAAAACTTCGAAACTTAGTGTTTATTAGCTAGACTATACTTTAGAGCAGGTAAGGCTTTGACAGTAACACTGACTTTCTCTACATAATATAATCAAACTCGACATTTGATATGCTATAGGTACAAATTGTTCCGCCAACTTATTTGTTCTGGAAAAGTTTACTATAGGTTCTCGATTATTTCTCGCCTAATCCAATGATGACTTTTAAGAAAGTTCAAAAAATCATTTTGACTTTGGGTTAGAGGCTATCTTTATCGTTACGATGACAATTAGGAAACGTTACTCCTCCATCCTATGACAAATTGTTGAAATATTGTTACTAAGTCGGAAGATATGCTAGACAAACTTCTTGACACAATTCCTTTGATGCATTTTGCTTGACCTGATGACGGTTAGTGATGGCCAATTGAGTGCCTAGTATAACGCAAGTAAATGTTCTTGAAAATTTGTACAGCATTTTTATCTCACGAAGCCAGGCGCGCCTTATTTGTAGTTACCAAGTGTAAAGACACGCTGTGAATGTGTGTGTAAGCGCAAAAGCTGTCAATACCGTCTGAGACAAAGATGAAATCGGAAGTGTGTGTGTATGTGTGTGATATATGCTGTCGCTACTCGTCTTCAGGCACATATTCACGGCGTGTTTTACATTTAGTTACCACAAGTAAAGCGCGCGTCGCTTTGTGAGATAAAAATACTATAGCCATGTGAAGAAAGACATAAATTAAGCCTAGCTCTAAAGCAGATAATAAACTCTTCCTGAAACTAAACAATAAAGGCAGGTTGAACACTGTAGTAAGGGCAGCGGAACCTACAAAATACTGAAGCTTACCAGTCTAGACTAGTCTTTACCAGGATTTGGAGTCTAGACGCTTGTTCGATACTTTAGGAAACGAGTTTACCTTACCTCAAACAATGTTTTCAATGGCCGTCTTCGTGTTGAAGGTGACAATGCTTTCTTTCTAGACTCGTGTTCAATAAGATTTTAGGAAATGCAGGCAAGGGATTTTGAAAAGGTAAAATAAACCACGGTAGAAAATAATATCTTTACATTTTGAGACCTTACTTCTCGTGCAGAATAATAAGTAGGGTCCAATTTAAAGTTACCAGAGAAAGTAATTAATTAATTCCTGAGACCCAAGGGCTGGCTTTTATCTTGGCTAGAGGTTACTGCGAGGGCATTGTCAAACGATGTGCCAATGCCGCTTCTTGTGTACATTACCAGTCGACAGCGATGCGGAGGAATTTGTTAACGCCATGTTTGATTTTGTCAATAGTTTTAGTTAGGTTAGGTTATTAATGTTAATATATTTTTATTTTGTGCAACCTTAATATAACGAATTCCTCGATTTAACGAATTCTTCATAATCTTCTTGAATTGTCCATAATACTTATGGAAAATTCAAGAAGATTATGAAGAATGTAAAATATACCTTTACATTGCGAAGATTTTTTGCGAACAAACCTCTTTGTAACGAATTTTTAACTATCAAAAAAAAGTGTAAACCTAGTGGTTTAGACATTTTTTAATTTAATATTAACGAATTTTGTCTACCCGAAACTTTTATATAACGTTCCCAATAGTATGTGATTCAGTCGCGACCGGTTTCGACACGTTTTTATCGCTTTTTAACAAATTTTAGACCAACCTAACCTCAATGTAATAAACCTCAGTTTAACGAATTACTTGATATAACGAATATTTACTTGTTTCCTTCCGATTTGTTCTATCGAGGTTGCACTGTAGTTTGTAAATTAATTTAGTATAAGAAGTTTAACCAGTGTATGTATATGTTTTATTAAAAAATCAATAAAATCGTTGAAAATGAATTAGATGCAGAACTAAGAAGCCAATAAATAATGGGACATTCATGATAAAAACGTTTAAATGACAGTTTGAAAAATGTTTAACCTCAAAAATGGGCTATCAATTCTGCATAAAAGTGACATATTGCGTTCATTGCTAAACTTTTTAGTTTGATTTATTTCGATAAAAACTGCGAACGCATATTTTTTCCCATAAAATATTTTTTAAACGCCTGGTATGAGTAATTTATGAGTAGCGCATAGTTCGCCAAATTCATATCGTTTTTGAAATTTCTGTTTTTATTCAACCCATTTTCCGTGCAATAAGGTCCCAACAAGCTAAAACAAAAGTTTTCGATTAGTTTTCTCAAAGAAAAGGTAGACGCCACCTCAAAAAGCAGAAATCTTACCAGAAATTCGATCCGTATTAGGAATTCTCTAGGCGCAAATTCCTGAAGCATCATTGTTGACGAGTCCGCCGGCAAAGCGGGTATTTTCGATCAATATTGAGTTTTAGCAGGTCAAAATCTGCACCAAAGATGTTGATGTTAGAAATGCTCTTAGAACAGAACTGAACGAACTTGGACGTCGTTCTTTTACATTTTTGGATCGATTGGCACCTGAAGGCCAATTCTCGTAATTTAAAACGTTCAAAATTTAGTCGCAGTCTCATATCGGTGACAAAAAAATGTCAAAAATAGGGAAATTAGAGATATTTTTGACAGATTGAGACATCAAATTGTGAACGTTCTAAAAATTACCAGAATTTCCCCTTTTACCTTTGCCAATTCACTGCTAACTTTGGAGATGTGACTGAATATTGCATTGACTTTATAACACGGAATTCTTCAACCCGAATGAGTAGACATAATTATAAAAGGCTATGGTGGCAATTTCCGCACTAAATCCTTTGCAGTGATCCTTTTCTTGCTGAAGGGCCTGCTCTTGACCTTGATCACGCCTGATAGAAAGCGATGGATGAGTTCTATGATGGAACTAGTGTGCCCATCTTTCCTACATCTAATAGAGTAATGGTAGTATCGTCATATAGACGATCCATAGTCTACCTTCTCACATCACCAATTTGACTCTTCTCCTTTTTCAGCACAAGTCTTTTCGCGATGGAAGGCATCGGCGTGGTGATGCCAATTGAGAACGAGATGAAGAAGCCTCAGGACTTCCTCGGCTGTCCAGGGGTACTCAACGCCGCCATGTCGGCTATAGCTGTAATGTATGGGTTCGTCGGATTCATCGGCTACCTGAAGTATGGAGATGAAGTTAGAGGGAGCTTGACCCTTAACTTGCCACAGGATGAAGTGTAAGTGTGATGAATTCTTATCTTCATTCTATTCATATAAATTATCTGTTCTGTTCTACATTAAAATATCTTTAGCCGTACTTCTTTTTTTTTATTTGTAGGCCAATTCTCGTAATAGAAAACGTTCAAAATCTAGTTGCAGTCTCATCTCGGCGACAAACAAATGTCAAAAACTTGTCAAAATGTAGGGAAATTAGAGCTATTTTCGACAGATTGAGACTGAGATCAGACTGTGAACGTTCTTAAAATTACGAGAATTGCCCCTCTGTACTCTGGCAGTCGTTGTCGAGTTGTCACAAAAGACGATACATCATGTGTTTGGCATAGATACGAATGAAACTAAAAAAACTAAAAAGTCGACATAATAGTAGTCGATTTATAAGCAATGATTCATTCTATCGAAGTGGATACGCTACTTGACATTCCCAAAGTTTTTTGTTGTAACCAAAATTATTTCGATGATAGTGTGGACATTGTCAGTAGCAATGGGTTTCATTTGACAGTTGAACAACATTCATTGCGCTATTTACATTGTTGAGCGGACACATTTTTCGAACATATGAAGTAATGGATTAGCAATATCCTTCAAAATGATTCAGATTGAGATTGATAGTGCATTACGCCATCAGGATGCTGATGCCGCGACTGGCGTCTACCGGGACCAACCCACTTAATAAAATACATATATGTACATTTACTATCTATTCGAAAAAGAGAAGAATTGGATTATTTCTTTTACCAAGACTATTATTAATGCTTAGGTATATCTTGTAAGGGTTGTTCTAACTGAAGGAACATGGGTGGGTTCCTTTAGTTAGAAGCTCAGCCCAGAGCGGGAGGGAAAAATGGGTTGTTCTTGGTAGTCGTTTTGTGTCCAGAGAATCAAAATATGAACGTATAAAAATAATATGAAAATAATGTCTCATTAACTTCTATTCCAGTCTAGCCCAAACCGCAAAACTCCTGGTAGCTTGTGTGATGCTCCTCTCCTTCACGCTAGTCTACTACGTGCCTGTTGATGTCGTGTGGAGGCGGCTGCAGGACAGGATACCAGCCAGAGGACACCGGTGGGCCCTCGCCGGAGTCAGGTTCGCGGGGACCTTGCTGCTAGGTAAGAGTCGGAACCATAAAATAAACAGTTTTTGTTATCTCTTGTCGACCTGAACTATAATTATAATGGAGGGGATTTTGAATGTATTCTACATTGTATAACTACACTGATGAAAATGGTAATAAACTATATTGTAAATATGGCTTGTTTTAAATACTGAAACTACTCTTTGTGCGGGAAATATACGCTGAATTATGGAAAGGCACACAGTGGAAATATGGAAGTCGTTAAATATTTCCTGCAGCCTGCAGTAATTAGTATAGCAATGAGTGGGTAGTCCATAATTAATGTAGACTGTTTCTGATAAGTTTTATAATTACTTTTAATTTTACCGTATTGATGGTATATTTATTTATTTATATAAAGGCTTAGCAACTAAACACATACACGGTATTAACCCAAACTCTTTGTTTCAATATAGATCTCGCATGTATCTAAGTTATAGGAAAGCACGGCACTATCAAATAGCGTACTAGAACATTAACAAGATTATGTCTGGACTTTAAAAGAGACTGTGACCTCTGAGTTCGTTTCGGCCTTTCTTCTCAGAGTAGTCAGATAGGAAACGCCGAACTCATCTAGTTTAAAAAAAATATGATAGACGTGTAAAAGTGTTTGTACAAACCTAGTTACAGAAAATAAATCATTTATCATTATATAAAAAATATTTAAATATAAACATCAAATAATATAAAAACAAATTTAAAAAATTATGAATACTAAATAATACAAACAGCTTTCAAATGCTGGGTAGTTTATAGTTCTTTAATATATTTATAGTAGCCGAAACTAGTTTTCTAATAACACACCAAAATTCTCTTCCCCCAAGTTTAATTTACTTTTTCTAAATCAACAACCACTCAAGTTAACCACCACAAACTTTAAGAAACTGCTAGTGTCGTCGTAGAGGCACTAAAACACGACATTCACAAAGTTGTGTCCCCCCACACAATATTTTACTTACGAAGACTTACTTCCGAGTCAAGACGAGGTCGCCTGCATGCGCGCTCAACACAGAGCTTACGAGAACGTAACTTATGCATTAAGCGCCTCACTGACATTGGAACGCTGCGCGCTGCTCTTAGACAAACATCAGGCGTTTCCAGAGTTAATTTACGCGTTGAATTTATTACATAGTAGCCGTGTTGCTTTTCTACGCTTCGGTTTACCTATACTTAGTTAAGACTGTGGGAGTTTAAGTGGTGAATAAGTATCTACATGCGGCTTCGAAGGACCGTTGTGGGAATGTAATTTAAGCAGGGGTGAGCTATTGACAATACACAGTAATGAGCTGACCAGGGTAGGAAAAGGGAATGAAGGGCTTACTTGGGAGTCTTCTGGATGAAGCACGTTGATACAAGGACAGCCTGAGAAGATGTAGCACGTGTTCGCTGATTTCTTCCTTTCACTGCTGTGCACTTCACTTGGTCTGTGTAACTCACACGTGTGTCGGCCAACACGGATAATAGAGAGTTTTAGATATATTAGCGACTTGTATTATTTTTCGGCGCGGTGCGGTAGTAATGCGGTGCGGTTTGCGGTGCGGTTACAACAGTAGTTGAACACAATATGGCGATATTTTTCTCGAATCACGGCGTTGTGCAGTGATTGACTGTCGTTGAATGCGCCGCTGATTGGCGCGTGCGGTGAGCATTTCTTGTCTCTATGTTGCGGGATAGGAGGAATGGAAATATAGTTAGCTCAAAACTGCGGTCGAATAGGAATTCTGCATTTAAAAATGTGAGATGCGTTCGGAAATATGATAGTAAAAAATTATATTACGGAAACTTGCGCAAGCAATAAGATAAATTAAATAAAGGCATGTCTGGGTAGGAAGCTAGTACACTGAGGTGGGTCCTCTTGTGATAGTAATAAAGGTACCTACTTTTAGAGACATGTGGGTTTAACTTTGTATGAAAATGGACACATACCTATCACGCCTTTTTTTTTGTCGGGGTGGATATCTTCATGGATGTCCTCCGCCCTGGGGCTGGCTGAGGGGTCTGTCAAACTTTTAGCGACTAAAACCTGCGGGGCTGCGGGTGCGTATGCGACTTCCGCTGCCCCGGATTGGTGATGGCCCGCGCTATGCTGACCACGTCCCGTAGGGGGGAGTAAGGTGTTAAACTCCTCTTACCTCTTAGAGTGGCGCGCGTAGAACACTACGCGCCGCCAGCTCGGGCCCTGGAAATATCTATCACTCCAAGTGCAGCTTAAAATCTTCTTCCTAAGTTGCAAAAAACAACTGGAAATCGAAATCAAAATTAATTCTTTTTTTGTTTTTTCTTTCGCAGTCGGCATCGCCAGTGCCGTCCCAAGACTGGAACTCTTCATGGAGTTAGTTGGGGCCATCTGTTTGTCCGTCATGGGGCTCCTATTGCCGGCCATCACAGAGACTGTCTTCAGGTGGAACAGAGACATTACCCCATGTTGTTTCGTTGTATGGAAGAACGTGGTCATAGGAGTATTCGCTTTAGTGGCTATGTTCTCAGGAGTGACGTATGCAATCATGGCGATTGTTAAAGAACTGTGATTTGTGGAGACGACGAAGATGACTTATTATTTAATGTAAATGTGATGATTATTATGATTGTGCTTTGTTGTAAATAATTTAATAAAGTTGTAAGTACTTTGACTCTTTATTGCAGTTTAATTATGGTGTGTAGATCTCTGGCTTCCAATATTCTTTATTAAAATTCATTAAGGTAACTTTACAACTTTGACAGTCGTTATTGGTCGTCAGAAGATCCAAAACTCTGACAACCAGCGCCAAGGGAAGATTAAACTGGAAGCCAACCCCAACATAGTTGGGAACTGGCTCGGCAGATGATGATGATAAGGTAGCTTCACAGCTGAACAGGAAGTATAACATAATTATTAATCTAAACATTACACCAATTACGACGACATATAAAAATATGAAAAACAGAGAGTGTAATAATTATTGATATTTATAGTGTGTGCGTGCGTGTATCTGTGCGGTGTAGGTGCTGCAAAAGTGTGATGATGTGTGTTTTTCTATGTTCGTATGATTAAACTGGCCCTACTTAGTAAACTGAGAATCTGGCGTTTGAAGGAGGATTTGGATAATCTCCTTTTTAAGTCTGTTTCTAAGTCCTTAACAGGGATGTTATGGAGCTCCGTAACCGTAACCGAAACTATCGGATATCCGAAATAAAAATATATCGGTAACCGTAAGTTTCGGATAGTTTCGTATAAGGGCGGAGTCTAAAAAACGACATGTTTCGACGGGTTTTTGTAACATCTCTAAATAATTACTTACCTATATGACTGATTATAATACCAAATGATAATCTAGACTAGATAAAACCTATAAATAAAACCAAATCAGTACATACTATTTGTGTTTATATTTTACTTCAATCTAATATCCGTAACTGAAACTATCCGAAACTAACGGATAATCCAAAATAATTACATATCCGTAACCGTATCCGAAACCGATATAATTTTATTCCTATATCCATATCCGTATCCAGATCCGAAATATCATATCCATAACATCTCTAGTCCTTGACTATTTGCTTTGCAAGACATTATTACATTCTACAAACCCCTTATATCCTCTTTTCATTTACCTAGTTGATAAATACCTAATAGCTAGTATTTTACGCTACATTGTAGTGGTTAACTGTGAAAGGCTTGCACATAGCATGATCAGCCTATAATGTTCCCACTGCTGGGACACAGGCCTCCTCTCAGTGAGTGGGCCGTAATCCACCACGCCGGCCCATTGCGAGTTGTCACCGTTTTGAGAGCAGTAGTGATGAAATAATTTACACAAAGTAAATCGCCTGACTGACGAACCTCGACCTATGAAAGGCTTGTAATACAGTGTAATTAATTTGTATAGAGGTCATAGAGGACAACGAAATTAATTTTCCAGGCATATTACGAACGTTCCAGAGGCAGTACCTAATTAAAATTTATTTATTATTATTAATTACAACGGTTATACGCCAGTAACAGTATTTACGGACTCATATGGATAGTACCCGCATGTTCACTATATTATGTACTAGTTACATATAATATAGCACGGATATCGGATATCTATGTGATTATAGCCTTTGATCAATGTTTAGTATAGTCTCAGCTAATTATGTCGTGTACTCTAAATCTAAATCCGACCGAGCAAGGAAGTCTGGGTGTATTAGTTAGATAATTACTATCTTTGTCAATTACGTTTGTACGGCAATCGTGAATAAGCCTGCCTGAACCTTAATTGCGTAACACACTCAGTCTGAATCATGTTGAAGGATATTGCTAATACATTGCTTCATATGTTCGAAAAATGTGTCTGCTCAACAACGTAAATAACGCAATGAATGCTGTTGAACTGTCAAAATGAAAGCTATTGGAACTGATAGTGTTACGCAATTACTATTGCTTTGGAGTTGACAAAACAACATTCATTGCATCATTTACGTTGTTGAGCAGACAAATTTTTTGAACATATGAAGCAATGGCTTTTGGAAAAGCAATATCATTCAACCCCAATGGGACCCGCCCAGACGAAGATGGCGGAATGAGCTGGACTCCTTTCATAAAGATTGGTCCTTGGCAGCTCTGGACAGAGAGAGGTGGAAAGAGAGTGGGGAGGCCTTTGCCCAGCAGTGGGACATTAACGGCTCATAAAAAAAATATCCGTCAACGTGATTGAGATTGTGATTAAAAGTCTGTGACGCAATTAGGATGCCGGTTTCTTAAAATCAGTTCTGGTTTAGAAGTTATGACGTTAAAAACCAATTCCAAGTTCAGTAATAATAAAGAAATCTAATTTAGAGGCATGAGGAACAGGGTGTAAAGTTCACGCAACCTCCATGGAAAAGGGAGGATCCTCCGACCAGACGGGTGTTGTGTCTGGCGGGCAATTGCCCAACGATTGATGTTGGGAAATTGTATCTATGCTAATTGCGCAGTAAACTCTGCTTGCGAGATGCAGGATTTGCGTGACGTCAGTATGACGCGTTGTTCGCATGTGGCGTTGTAGATACCGCTACACTAATCTTCAAATCGTGAAGCGTAAAGTAAGTACCATCATCATCTTCAGCCTATAGCAGTCCACTGCTGGACATAGGCCTCTCCTATTGCACGCCATTCAACTCGATTTTCGGCAACTCTCATCCAGCTGCTACCAGCTATCCTGCGAAGATCGTCGCTCCAACTAGCCTGACGGCGTCCCACCTTACGTTTACCGATTCGCGGTCTCCACTCGTCACACGTCCTACGGCTAATATGGCCGGCCCATTGCCACTTCAGCTTACTTGAGTAGGTACCATATTCTTTTAACTAATTTCTATGATTACATATCACAGTAATGCACAGTATCACATTCACGTGTGATGATCCCCGGCTATTTCTATCAAGGTCTTATCTAATGATACCTCTGATACCTGCGTATCAAAGTTCACTGGACCGTGGACATAATTGTTGTAATACAGTGTAATTACATCCTATAGATCGTAGCGACACAAAGGGGTCCGTGTCTAAATAATAACAGCCGCACAGGTCGATCGATCAGGTTATATTAAGCTACGCTTGCTGCGGTTGGTCTGTGGATGGGTGACTATCTTTACATACCGAGACCCCTCCGTGCCTCGGAAAGCACGTTAAGCCGTTGGTCCCGGCTGTCATTCATGGATCTTTGCCAGTCGTTACGGGTAGTCAGAAGCCCGAAAGTCTGACAACCAGTCTTACCAAGGGGTATTGTATTACCCAGTAACTGGGTTGTGGAAGTCACATAGGCAATCGTTCCATATAAAATACTGGTATTCAGCTGCATCCGGTTAGACTAGAAGCCGACCCCAACATAGTTGGGAAAAGGCTAGGCAGGTGATGAGATCGAGGTATTCCACCAACATTTTGCCTACATAGGAAAAACGTGTGCTAGAATATTATTTTATGTTGTACTAGCGATCCGCCCCTGCTTCGCTCGGTTTTCGGGCAAAACAAAGATATTTCTTTATTATACGTAACTTAATAAGTATTGTATATCACACAAAAACCTGCCGGAATAAATTCTCTAAATTATTGTGAAAACAGAATTAAAGTTCGATGCGGAGTTTAGAAGAACGACGCGGTCACAGAGACAGACACGAAAAGTGACTTTAATTTGTAATATGTGCAGACATTATGTAGATTATCTTGATTTCAATATTGAAAATCATAATCCAGCCGTTTTGTTAAGAAATCAGCACTTCGAAAGTCAAAATTACAAAAGACAGTCAAAACGCCTGCCCTTCACCACTTCCTAGTAAAAAAATCAAAATCATTTATTTGCATAATACATGTTTGTAAGGTGTAAATTTGTTGAGGTTGGCTTCCAATTTACACGAATACGGCTAAATTCCAGTATTTCACATGGATTTTGACAGCTCATCTGACGTCCTCAACGCAGTTAACAGCAGTTAATCCAGTTTTTTTGTTGAAAATATTAAAACATACAAGAGAAGAACAGTAGAGTGGGCTCTTTGTGACGGAGCTCGTCCAGGGCCAGGGGAGAAATACGACCACAACTATTTCACCAAACAGTGTTGCTGCATTCCGGTTTGAAGGGATATGCTTGTAAGCAATTAATAATAATAATAACCTCCCGAACGATTTCGGTCCCGGTAGCCAATCTCATCAGAGATTAGCCAAGTACGCAAGAGATATTATAGTGCACAAGTGTGTGCGCAAACACAGTTGCACTCTCGAAGGGACAGCAATCCGACACGACTGGGGAGAGATCAGACGCAGGATCAGGCTTTACGTGTTTTCCGAGGCATGAGGGTATCCGCCAACTTCCAAACTCCGCCAATTTCTTAGTAACAACTAAGAAATTCCTAAGGGAAAGCCCAATAACACTTTTTCCGGCCTGGGAATCGAACCCAGGATCGCCTACTCAGCAGTCGTGCTGGCAACCACGAGACCAATGGGGTAGTTACAGCAGGCACCTAAGATATCAGCTTTGCCTCTGGCATAACAACCGCTTAATTCAATGACTAACCTGTTCGAAGGTAAACAATAGTAAGCAAATATACCTACATGCATTATTAATTTATATACTGCAAATCAGTAGACAAAGAGAGTTCAAAGTTGACGCCATTGAACAATGAGCAAATGTTAATAATCAATACCCACGTACTGCCAGCAAAAACAACTGACACACGAAATAGGGATCCCTAATCCGATATCAAAGTATTCAGATGATCTAGCAATTACACGTATTTAAAGTCATGATGACGAGCACTTAGCTGTGCCCTTGAGGAGCCAAAACATCCTGCTTACTGTGTGATTAAAAATGATTTGATGACAGTCCGATTGGACTCTTTGCATGCGACTTATTTCCTTGAAGCTGAAAAACTGTATTTATTTTTTCATACATGTTACTTTTATGTAGGTACTTTTGAAATGATAGTGTGGCAACAATGTGTAGGTATTGTTTGTGCTAAGATCCAAGATATTGTTTTGAAAATTGGATGTTTTATTCCAACCCTATATAGGGTGGAAGGGACAAACTGTTACCATAGATTCAGTGCATGATTCAAAACCCCTGCGTTTTCCTCGGTTATTAAAAACATAAAAAACTTTTTTGCAAAAAAAAACAACCGACTTCCAAAAACGACACTACAAAGTGAAAAATAACTTTAATTTCGGAAGTCGGTGTCGTTGGGTTCGCATTTTCGTTGTTTGCCACCGACTTCCGAAATTAAAGTTATTTTTCACTTTGTAGTGTCGTTTTTGGAAGTCGGTTGTTTTTTTTTGCAAAAAAGTTTTTATTTTTCACTTTTTAGTTGTAATTTTTACCAGTAATTTTGGTTTAAAAACCAAACTACTGAACCGTTTTTGATGAAATTTCTATGGGACCATTTGGGAAGTATACCCTTTCCAACAAAAAAAGAATTTTTCAAATCGGTTGATAACCGACGGAGTTATGCGCGAACAAACATAAAAAAAAAAAAAATACAAACATCCGAATTGAGAACCTCCTCCTTTTTTAGAAGTCGGTTAATTACATATATCTGAAGGGCAATTCTCGTAATTTTAAAAACGTTCAGTCTCAATCTGTCAAAAATGCCTGTTATTTCCCTACGTTTTTGACATTGTTTGTCGCTGAGATGAGACTGCGACTAGAATTTGAACGTTTTTAATTACGGGAACCGGCCTTCTGTCCCATACATTTTGACCGCATAGGCATAGTAGGTACTTTTCTATATACTATAATACCTCATTTTGTTTTTAGGGTTCCGTAGCCAAATGGCAACAGAACCCTTATGGATTTGTCATGTCTGTCTGTCTGTCTGTCCGTCCGTATGTCACAGCCGCTTTTTTCCGAAACTATAAGAGCTATACTGTTGAAACTTGGTAAGTAGATGTATTCTGTGAACCGCATTAAGATTTTCACACAAAAATAGAAAAAAAAACAATAAATTTTGGGGGTCCCCATACTTAGAACTGAAATTCAAAATTTTTTTTTTCATCAAACCCGTTCGTGTGGGGTATCTATGGATAGGTCTTCAAAAATGATATTGAGGTTTCTAATATCATTTTTTTCTAAACTGAATAGTTTGCGCGAGAGACACTTCCAAAGTGGTAAAATTTGTGTCCCCCCCCCCTGTAACTTCTAAAATAAGAGAATGATAAAACTAAAAAAAATATATGATGTACATTACCATATAAACTTCCATCGAAAATTGGTTTGAACGAGATCTAGTGAGTAGTTTTTTTTTAATACGTCATAAATCGTAACGTAACGGAACCCTTCATGGGCAAGTCCGACTCGCACTTGGCCGGTTTTTTTTGATAATCGACGAATAATTTCTACGCTGAGGGTCTCATCAATCAAATGCTGAATTCATGATTTCAGTTTGCACGTCGAAGTCCCTGCCACCCTGTATTTATAAATAATTTAATCACGTAACATAGGAAGGTACAGACGCCAGCAGCCGATCGATTCTGTAAAAATCTCACCGTGAAAAGTTAGGTGAAGTGAGCTGTCAATAGTGTCGATCCCTAGCATTAGTTGGAATGACAGCCCACTCCACGCTCACTTCACCTAAGTTTTCACGGTGAGATGGTTACAGAATCGCACTGCTGGTCAAGCTACCCGAAACTGTCAAATTTTCCCAATCAACCTTAAACCTTAATGCTATAGCGATAAAGTTGCAAATCTATTTTAAAAAATTGACAGATTGTAGTAGCTTGATGTGCTGGCGTCTGTACATTCCTAAAAAAAAAAATCTAAATAAGTTATAACAACAAATGAAATGCTTTAAATTATTTTATTTGCTAATAGATGGAACACTTCCTTCTTTAAATTGTATATTGGTCTTGTTGTAGAATTTGGCCTAGTTTAAACATGGCTTCAGTTTTGTAATGTGCGTTTTGTTTTTGCAGAATAAACAACTTTTCTTTCTTTCTTTCAGTTAAGTTTTTCTTACATCTCGTTTATAAGTTAGGTACACTTTTTAAACTATGTTCTCCTTAACATTTAACATAAATAAACTTACACCTAATCATCCAGTCCATTTCTTGCCAAATCTTTTACATCGCTTCTCACAA
Source organism: Apamea anceps (assembly GCA_951799955.1). Taxonomy (NCBI): domain Eukaryota; kingdom Metazoa; phylum Arthropoda; class Insecta; order Lepidoptera; family Noctuidae; genus Apamea; species Apamea anceps. The sequence continues at coordinate 2,994,998 of OX637508.1, read as the reverse complement.
CCCAGTATGTTTCGTGATAAAGTCCCTTATGGGGGGTGCGGCGATGTCAGCGAACACGCTCGGTGAGAACTGCTGGCCACAACCTCGACCGAAGGAAACGATGCCTATAGCCTGACCATCTTGTACTGCTGCACCACCGGAGTCACCCTGTGGAATGAAATAAGGAGTAAGTTCTAGCCATGAAGACGAAGAATGAGTACTGTCAATTACAGAATATCAATTCTTAATATCCTTTTGTTTTCGCCATTCGTTTCTACGTAAAGTACGAAAAGTTGGACTCACAGTTGAACGATAACATAAACAAAGTACAGAAGCCAGCACATCAAGCTACCCGAAACTGTCAAATTTTCACAAACAACTTTGAACCTTACGCTTTAGCGATAAAGTTGAAAATCTACTAAAGAAATTTCAGATTGTAGTAGCTTGATGTGCTGGCGTCTGTACATGAACCTGATCCTGCCTCATCAGGAGGTCTACACTGTACAATGCTGTGTTAGAGCAATCATTATGTCAGTATAATAGAAAGAGAACAGTGACGGATTACTTTTCATAAAACGGCCTCTGGTGGAATTGTATCCTACCACATACTGCCTATATCACCTACTTACATAATAAAGAGCGTAGATTGTTTATCGCTAAAGTTCCACGCACCTGACAAGTCCCTTTTCCGCCAAGGATGAAGTTCCCTCCACACCACATGTTCCTGGTCAGCACAGTGAAGTAGACCGCCATACACTGCCAGTAAGGCACCACCGGGATCTCCACGTCCATCAGATGTTCTGGTATGGAACTCGCTCCTTGCTGAAATAATAATAATCCAAAAAAATGTATTCAACGTTTTCACGTGAACATTTTGGTTTATAGTTATTTATAACCTAAAACAGCCTTCAATCAATAGAGATCAGACATCTATTCGATGAAAACTTAGGTGAAATAAGCTGTCAATAGTGTCAATCCGTTGGTGAAATGAGCTGTCAATAGTGTCAATCCTTAGGTTGAATGACAGCTGACTTTAAGCCCACGCCAATTTCGCGCGCGCTAACTTTTTACTGTGAAAATTTTGCAGAATAGACCGACTGTTCATATTTTTAACTTATTATTTTTTTATTTGCTGCTCAGCAAATAAAAAAATAATTAGGAGCTATAATATGCCATCTATTTATATTCCCCGAATAAAAAGGAAACAATTTTTTTTACTTGTTTTAATCATGGTGTTTTTGGGTGATCAGAATCAGAATCTTTATTTATTTTTATTATTTTTTTATTAAAAAACGTCGCCCCACACCAGGAATTACTCCTTTTTATTTATAAACATATGTAGGTAGAGTTATACAGTGTGTGAGATGTTACAACATTTACATAGGTTCCCTGTGTTTTGCCATAAGGCGTACAAATATTATTAACTATTCAAATTAATTAAGTACTATAACAATTAATTATTATAAATTATAGAAGGAACTAGAGTAATGAACCAATAATTCCCCTCCAGAATGTCCACAGTAAAATGTTAAGAAAGCACATCATGTTAAATGTCAAAGACTAAACCATGATTTTCTCAAGTTTTTAGAATACCAGCTTGGAAATAATAAAAAAATAAATGGATACAAACCCAAACTAATAAGTTAGAGCATCCTCAAGCAAGTAACCACTCGATTTACCTGAGTTTGGTAGCTTACGCTTAGGGTATTAAAGTGCAAGGTTCCAGGACAATTTTGTCTGAACAAATTATGAAGTTTTGGGGTAGAGGAGTTATTTATTTTTAGAGAGATACCTATTCAAAATATAACCTAAAATACAGCCCTGTAAAAATTCAATGATGCTTTTAATTACGTAGAGCTAGTTATTAACTTCAGGGATTCAACAAAGCTTTGTCCCTGAAACAGGCAGGCGCGTGTTTCTGCATATTTTAAATAAAAAAATGCTAAGTATTATTTTTCATGCAGAATATTAAATGTGTCGGTGCCGACAGTCGAAAGAAAATTATTATTTGTTTCACCTAATAAAGTTTCCATATTTTTAAATGTTGCTGTAATATGTACTTTTTTATTTAACAAAATAAGTCTAATTTGTGTTATTTTTATACTTTTGTCTTGTTAAAATGAGTAGAACGTGCACCACTTACTCCATAGACGTTGATTTGTACTCTATAGTACAGACGCCAGCACATCAAGCTACTACAATCTGTCAAATTTCTTTAACAGATTTTCAACTTTATCGCTAAAGCATTAAGTTTCAAGGCTGATTGGGAAAATTTGACAGTTTCGGGTAGCTTGACCTGCTGGCGTCTGTACAAATTGATTATACTGAACGTGGACACGAACGTCAAATAGTATAATCAGCTGTTCCCAACATTATAGGCTGATTATTATACTGCTCAGACAAAGGCCTCATCTATTTGGAGAGGCAGCTGGCCATAATCCACCACTCTGGCCCAGTGCGGTTTGGTGGATTAATGTTTGTCCGCGTGAAATTTTGGCCCATGGCGTCACAACCCATCGCTCGCCCGCGCTACTTACTACTTCGTTTTCACTTAGTGTTCTTTCTGACTTTTTTACATTTTGCTTGCTTCCTAAGGTCGTAGCGTGATGTTAGATAGTCTATAACCTTCCTCAAGAATTGGGCTATCAAATGCAATAAGATTTGTTTAAATCTGACAGGCAGTTCCGGAGATTACCCCCTACATACATACAAACAAACAAACACATTTTACTTCTTTATAATAATAGTATAGATAAGTATAGATATACACATAAACTCACACCACTTTCCTCGTAGGCAAAACACTACGTGCGTGCTACAATCCTTACATACTGCTTTTGCTTCGTCCACGTTCATAGATCTGAAGACGAATTCCCATAATTGTAAATGCTCAGAGACAATCAATGACAAAAATGTATGGAATTTAGAGGTATTTTTGACAGATTGAGACTGAGATCAGACTGTGAACGTTCATAGAATTACGAGAATTGTCCCTCTGGATATACACTCTCCCTGTTTGCCAGTACTACACATCTACCTAACCTTGAGTCATTAACAAAAGATATCAAATAAAGTACCTATTACCTACATCCTAAGACAAGTCGCATACTCGACATAATATTAATGTACTCGTGACTTTAGCAGCTACACGACAGTAACAGCCCTCAAGACACGAAGAGGTTGACAAATTAATAGTCGTAATATTATATCTTCTACGAAGGTGAACACTTGACACACTACTAGCTTTATTTGTCGTAGGTTCTTTATATCTAATTATGCTGAGGTAGAAGCCATTTTGGCCTAGCACAGGTCTTCTTGTTTTTGTTAGTTTTAAATGCTCCTTTTTTTACTGTTTTTATTTCCTGTGCGTGTCCCAGGTAAAATATTTTTCTTTCTTTGTTACTATACCCAATAGTATATTGAAAGCTTGTTCAATTTTATCCATATTAAAATGCATTGGCGTCGATTCCCCTGTTCACAAACTAAACTAAATTTAAGTTCAGTGCATCTTTTTCTTTCTATTTCCTTAACAAAGGGACAGAAGATAAATATTAGTCCTGTCAAATTGGTCAGCGCCTGACGTAAATTGACGTATTTTTAGTAGCCATGTTTTTAATCACGCCTAAACTGTCTATGGAGTATCTTAATTTGACAGGACTAAACTAATATTTTATCTCCTGTCCTTTTCTTAATGAAAAAGATGTACTATTCGTGTTCTTTCTATTTCATTAAGAAAAGGACAAAAGATAAATATTAGTTTAGTCCTGTCAAATTAAAATAGTTCATAGACAAATTAGACGTGATTAAAAACATGGCTACTAAAAATACGTCAATTTACGTCAGCCGCTGACTAATTTGACAGGACTAAACTAATATCTATCTTCTGTCCTTTTCTTAATGAAATAGAAAGAAGGAGATGCACTGAACTTAAATTTAGTTTAGTTTGAGAACAAGGGAATCGGCGCCATTGTCAACTTATGTTGTTTGTTTTAACACACTTTCAATCACAATCTTAATCATTTTTGAAGGATAATCATAATCCATTGCTGCATATGTTCGAAGAGTTTTTCTGCTCAGCAATGTAGATAACGCAATGAATATTTTTGAATTTTCAAAATGAAAATGAAACTGCGTACATTAGTGTGTTAGGCAGTTAAGTAAGTAGTAAGAAAAGATATGATATTTTTAGAGTGCCAGTTTACTTGACATAAACTTCAGCATGTTGTCAGTTATCGGAGCCTGAGGGCCTTATTTTGGGTGGGAAATCATCAAATGACCTCTCCCGCTCTGGGCTGAGCGGAAGGGCGTGTCAGACTTTTACTGACTAAAACCCACCCGTGTTCCTTCAGTTGCCTGTGTCAGGAGCCACGGTATCTCTTTCGAACAACCCGCAGCCCTGGCAGGCATCGGCCCTAACGGACCCCGTCAGTTCGTGCTGACATCTGTGGAACACAACGCGCCGTCGACCCGGGCCTGGTCCTTACCGGGCGGCGAGCTGCCCATTGCTCACCGCCCGCAAGCCCGCGCCTACGGTGGCCGGGAGTCGGCTGTTGACTCCCGTCCAGGGCGTCTCCTGCGGCGACGAAAACGTTGCCCCGGAACAACTACTTGTAGGCCATACAAATATTTGTTCCGGGCGGGAATCGAACCCGCCTGTTGCCTCGAGCCTGAGGGCCTAAACAAATTGACATCAGCAATAACGACGATGGAGAACTCAAAAATGTCCCCCGAAAAGCTAATGTAAATCCGAATGTAAATCGTTGAAAGTCGTTGCAGAAATACGAGACGCTTTGAATGCGATTGTCACTTGTTAAAGCCCTCACGGTCGTCTTAAGGCCGGTTGTTTCAAACGGTTGGTTTAATATTTCCGGAACATCTTATCTCAGGAAAATAAGTAATTAAGGATCGTAGCTAGGGTTTGGGTCCCGGACGTCTCGTGTCTCGAAGTCCCGGGACTTTTCTTAATTTTAGTTGTGTCGAGTCCCGGGACTTTGGGGTCGAGACTCGAGACGAGACAAGATTATCGAAATTGTTAGATTAGATGCTAGAATTACTAGATAATAGTAAAGTTATTAAGAATTAGTATGATTTTTAACTAAGTTCGTTTTATAACTATAAGATTTAACTGCTTGAAAGTGAATCTGTGTGTGATTAACAGAAATAAACAAAGCAATTATTAGGACTGAAATTGACGTTAAAGTTAATAAGATTTAATTTTCTGTTTAATAAGTGTTGATTTTTACAAAAAATTGCCTTTTTTAATACGTTTCACCAGAAATTAACTCAATTAAAATTCTTCTAAAAAGGCTTACCCCTCTTAAACAATTTTTTTTTTAAAGTCTCGAATCTTGGGAATTCCTGGGACTTTGTAGGCTGTCTCGTGTCCCGGGACTTTGAAATTGTAGGGAATTCCCTAACCCTAATCGTAGCAAATGGTGGGTTAAAGGCGTGAGTACGAATAAATGTATCTTACCTCAGTCCTACCCCACCCGCTGACCATGACAATAGAATTGTCCTTCAACGGCCTGCCTTTCTTTGGCAAACCGACAGGCTGGATCGTATCAATAAATTCTATGGGTTCCACTGTCTTCATCACCGCCACATCCTTGTCGAACCTTGGGCTGTCGTACTGCGGGTGTGGGATCACTTCAGCTATCGGTATGATGGTGCCGTTCTTCCTCCAAGTGCTGCCAGCTCGAAGAACCACCGTTGATGGGTCTACACTGTAATGTTTGGGGTAAAATTTCAGATAATTATGTAACAGACAAGTCACGACACGCAGGCACGAGTATATACAGGTATGGAGCAAGGTGTACACGTAAAATTTACTCATCCTCCAATAAAGGAGGATCATCAGACTAAACGGCCGTTGTGTTTGGTGGCCAACTACCCGACGATTGATGTCGGGACGTTATATGACATATGCTAGTTTCGCGGTAAACTCTACTTGGGCGATGCAGGATTTTGCGTGACGTCAGTATGATGCGTTTTATTGCATGTGGCGATGTAGAGGCCGCCACATGTATAATCGCGACCTTAAACTTGCGCAAAATTTAAAAACGATTTTCTCGTGAAATAGCGATTGCCTAAGAATGGGCAAATATCATAATTTTGTGATTTCAACAATACTTTGTTCGTAACACTATAAAATTGATATTAATACTATATGAGTGCGCAAATGTAACGTATTTATGTTTGTCGACAGCCTCCTAAGACCGTTTACCTATAGCTACAACGGTTAAAGTTCCTGCTCTTACCACCCCATCTGGAAAATCCACCCTGTATAGAAAGTATTATACTTAGATCTTTCTTTCTTTTCTTTTTTAGGGTTTCGTACCCAAAGGGTCCGTCCGTCCGTCTGTCTGTCACAGGACTGTATTATTTGAACCGTAACCGTAGGTAAACACTTGAAATTTTCAGAGAGTGTGTAACAACAAATATAATTATATCGAAATAAAATTAAGTTAAAAATTAATGGGAATGTGTCCTCTTTTTTAATATGTAGTGTTAAATATTGTACGTTGACACGGAACCCTTCGTGTGCAAGTCCGACTCGCACTTAGCTTGTTTATTTTTTTTGTGTACTTGTGACATGTGCCAGATGAGCATAATATATTTTGTTTATTTCATGTTTTGCTTTCGCTTTCCCTACAACCATCCGCAGGAAAAGAGAATAAATCAACAAACTTTTTTAGACCATTAAGTATCTGGCGAATTAGACGAAGCCATCCAATTGACATTGACACATTGGGGACCGCAAAGTTTCAAGAGCGGGAAAAAACAAAACACATCGCATGAATTAATTGATCACCTTTCAGATTCAGCTGTAATCCAGTACGGGACGCCGTTGGCATGCTGGAGATTAGCAATTTTATTTATGGACTAGCTTCTACCTGCGACTTCGTTTGCGTTGAAGTCGTCAGTCTATACAAAAAATACTAAAATTACAGCCTCATTTTTATTCACCCCCGTCCGCGCTGTTTCTTAGTTTTTTTTTTACTGTTTTTTTCTTTTTGCTCGGCTCCTAAATGGCGTAGCGTAATGTTAAATAGCCTATAATCAAATATTTTTATTCCTATCAGGTTAAGCTACGCTTCCCGCGGTTGGTCTGTGTATGGTTGACCATCTTTACATACCAAGACACCTCCGTGCCTCGAAAAGCACGTTAAGCCGTTGGTCCCGGCTGTCATTCGTGGATTTTTATTGTATACAGGGATAATTATTATGATCTTAAAAATTTCAACTCGTTTGTTATTATCAACTACGTATTCACGTATCGGATTCAGCTAAATACGAGTATTTTACATGGAGCGACTGCTTATCTGACCTCCACAACCCAGTTACTGAGTAATACGATACCCCTTGGTAACACTGGTTGTCAGACTTTCGGGCAACTGACTACACGTAACGATTGTCAAAGATCCACGAATGACAGCCGGGACCAACGGCTTAACGTGCTTTCCGAGGCACGGAAGGAAAGGTGGTCATCCATCCACGGACCGACTGTGGCAAGCGTAGCTTAACCTGATCGATCGCCCCGTGCAGCTGTTATTACTTAGCCACAAGCCCCTCAATAGTACTTTTAAAAATTTTGACATCAAAAGCCTCATCCGCTCCTTTTATTATATAAAAACCATGTGCGTCTCGATCTCAAAATCATCAAACTTTACTAAAGTCATATTTTATATTATGTAATCTTTATCAAAATGTTAACTATATGAATGTGCATTATACAACTAATTACTGCACGTACTGCTATTAAAACGCCTAGTGATTACACTTATTTTTTTCTCAAAACTTTTATCTGTACTTGTGGACAACAACGTTGTGGGTTATATTATTTCTAAAACAGTTTTTTTTTTTTAATTAGTCGTAAGTTCTTGTAATGTAACTGTTTGCTGTTCCTTTCAATAAAAACCTGTCAAGTGCGAATCGGACTAGCGCACCGTAGCTAATTTTAAAATTATTTTTTTGTAATGTAACTACAAATTTACGGTTTTCGGATTTTTTTCTTTACTTGTGCTACATGACATTGCTTCTTGCCAAATTTCATGATTCTAGGTCAACGGGAAGTACCCTATAGGTTTTGATTTCGGACCATATACGCCCGTATCTTTTGATTGCGTTGATTTAGAAGTTTGATTTTTTCACTGTTTCAAGGGATTGCAACCCTGAGTATTTGATATTAATTTCAACTTGATAACTCCACGCGTTCCAGAGAATAAGGGACTGATGGACAGACAGGCGGACAACGAAGTGATCTTATAAGGGTTCTATTTTCCTTTTCAGGTACGGAACCCTAAAAATGGAAAAAAAGAAATAGAAATTGCATTCAGTAGCAAGGAACTGAATAAACTTTCTTTCATCTTTTTAGAATCCATCTAGATCACAATTTTTCTATCGACGAACTTGGCCCTTTTTTACATTTATGTTTTTGGTCGGTTCTTACTTGCTTATATACCTACTTACTTCTGGGCGCAATGCGCCGCCGTCAGTATATAATTTTCGCTGACGATGAACCCCCCGCAGAAGTAGGAGTTGTTCACGATGAAGGACACCTGGTACGGATGGTCCTCTATGCTCGCGTTCTTGCCTCCCACGATTCTGTTATCGAATGGCGCTGGACCATAAAGGAGCTCTTCTACTGTGGGGACATGAGGGAAGTCGAAGTCGAATGGTGACACTGGAACGTGAACATTAGGTTCAGCTTTCATCTCACTGCTGTCAACTGCAGTTGTGATGGTAACATGACATATCATTACACCTGTAATTCTTGAAGGGTTAGGAAGAGGTGTATTTATTGTACAGTCAACAGCAAAAGTAGATGATCAAATTCAGAAATTCAATACTAATGAACGGAGTTCGCGTCAGAACTGTGTGGCGTACTAGTAGTAAATGTTTGGTATAATTTACAATCACATACTTTTGAATCACTTCGACGCCACATAGTTCTGACGCGAACTCCGTTTATTAGTATTGAATTTCTGATTTTGATCATCTACTTTTGCTGTTGTCTGTACCTACACCCATATTTCACTAGTTATGTATGTATAAGTCCCATGTAATAAGTGGCGAGCCTATTGCCATTAACCTATTGCACAAATCCAGACTCCAGGGGGCCTACTCCGAAGTAGTATCGGCCGAATGTTCGGCCGTTTCCTGCTACGAAGTTACTATTTGGTTCGGTCGGTTCCGATCCTACACTCCTACACTCTTTTGAATATTGACTATGGTCCCGACCCAACTGAGCCGATCCGAACTTTTTTCGCATTTTTTCAATAATATTCGGTTCGGTCATGTGTCGGTCCGATCCGAACATTCGCACTTTGCACTTCGGAGTAGGCCCCCAGGCTGCTACTACGTCAGATAGGAAACACCGACCTCATATAGTTTTAAAGTATGATTGACGTGTACAAGTGTTTGTGCAAACCTTCTTACATAAATAAAATGATTTACCATTTACTGAGAAATTCTTTATAGAAAAAACCAATAACACTTACTTTGTCTAATCGGGGAATCGAACTCCAGACCTCATTCTTAGTAGTAGCTGTTGGGACCACTAAACCAACGAGGCAGCCAAGTCGTGTTAATAATTAATACTGATATGTTCGAGCCGTTTGGGGTTGAAACACTAGGGCCATGGGGTCCGAGTGCCCACTTAGTATTCAAGACATCGCCGAGCGGTAGGCCGACTCTTCACGTAACCAGAGAGCTGGCCTATATTTTGGCCAAAGAATCAGCATTGCCAAACAACGTGGCAATGCTGCCAGCCTTTTGGGCACGTTTCCTATTGACAGCGATGCGGACGAATTTTTGGATGCCCTTCGATTATTTCCCCTCATTTTTCTATACTTATACTAAAGAGAAAATACTAAACTGGAGCAGAAACAGAATGTTTGTTAAGTTTGCTCAAAAGCCAATATAGGAACCTATTACAAAATGTTATCTACAATATAGCTTTACATAAGAAAAGTGTTTTCAGCATGATTCCCACCACCCATATAAATTTATTAAAAATGTATTTTCAATGTTTGCTTGATCACAGTTTTGTAAACATCAATATTTTATGTACAGACACCAGCTACCTGAAGCTGTCAAATTTTCCCAATCAACTTTGAACCTAATACTTTTGCGATAAAGTTGAAAATCTGTGAATGTTCTTAAAATTACGAGAATTGCCCCTCTGATTTTGAACGTTACCCTTTCTAAGTTCTTAAAAGTTTGTCCTCATCATATTTTTGGTTAGCTAAAAAGGTTCCATATAAATTACGGATGAACGGTAAACTTCTCGAAAATAAAATTAAACTACCTACGTTTAGACGCAGGTAAATTTAAGACGCAGAAAAAAAAATACATAGACACAGGATGAATATAAGACGTTAATAATGATAGAATAAAATCAATCATATTATATTTCATTTAAAACCCCGAAACCCCGAAATAATCGTGAAACCGGAACCTACAACGCAATAAAAACTTTTAACAAACCCAGACCATAAAAATCTAGAATCCACGAACAAAATTCAAAATTTCACTCACCTGAACTCAAAAAACTCAGCGCTAAAACTAAAACTAGGTTCAAACTCAGCATTGTTAGTGCTTCGTTATTTTTTCACAAAATAAGGGCACACTGTTCACTCTGCGTTTTATATGATACTTTTATCTCTTCATTAGAACAGTATACAAATCACCCACATATAGTTTAATTGGATTTTTCTGTCATAACACCAGATAGTGATAACCTTCGGGGCTTAAGCAAACGTATGTGCTCGGCCTAATGTACTCGCCTAATAGTCCTGGGATATACACGCGACTTGTCGTGGACGATTAGTCGCATTTGGAATTAGAATAAACGTAGTGGGTAGTACCGACGGATATTTTGGAAAGGGCTTTGAAGGTTCGTGGCATACCTTAATGTCCACCATTTTGTTTTTGTTTTTTTTTTCAAAATGGCGGCCAAGCATGAAGTCTTTCTGTCAGCTATCGATTTATATATACGATAAATGTGAAGCCGCCAGCCCAGGCTCCATATAAAAATCTTCAATCCCCTTTCCTCAGAATCATCGTCATCATTTTAATTAACATAATGATCCTATCATTAATAGCACCAATCCAATCCAAATAATAAAATTATTATGTTAGTTCTAAGTCAAGTTTCAAATAACAATATTTTTAACCGACTTCTAAAAAAGGAGGAGGTTCTCAATTCGGATGTTTGTATTTTTTTTGTTTTTATGTTTGTTCGCGCATAACTCCGTCTCTTGCCAACCGATTTCAAAAAATCTTTTTTTGTTGGAAATGGTCCCATAGAAATTTCATCAAAAACGGTTGAGTAGTTTGGTTTTTAAACCAAAATTACTGGTAAAAATTACAACTTAAAAGTGAAAAATAAAAACTTTTTTGAAAAAAAAACTACCGATTTCCAAAAACGACACAACAAAGTGTGTTGTGTTGTTGTCAACTTTAATTTCGGAAGTCGGTGGCAAACAACGAAAATGCGAACCCAACGACACCGACTTCCGAAATTAAAGTTATTTTTCACTTTGTTGTGTCGTTTTTGGAAGTCGGTTGTTTTTTTTTTTTTTTTATTTCAAAAAAAGTTTTATAGGTAAAAATAAAGGTATAATGATTTTCGAAGTAGGTATTTTGTTAGAAAGAGCTACTAACAGTAAGTTGTAATCCTATTAGTAGGTAGCTGACCGCCCATTGTGTCACCCTTTGTAAAATTTTATATATTTACGTTCTGTAATTTGTATGATGTGCAATAAAGAGTAGTCTATTATTACTATACTCTTTGATTCTATTCTATTCTTGAGTAGCAAACCTTACTATACACAATATTGTTTGCAACGTCTATTATCCTGCTTGTTGGTTCAAGTGGTGTTAATACTCTTAGTGTTGTTATTAAGTAAGTACTTCAGGAGTAACAATTATCTTTTATATACAGTTTTGAAAAAAACAGATGCGTATACGCGACAAATTAGTCGCAAGTATGCACAAACGCAAGACAAGTACACCGTTACACTAATAAATAATGGAAACATTTGTCGATCGAGGAATAGTGTGCCTTGAATAACTAATCTTAGATTAGGCGCACATTATAGACTAGTCAAAAGTATCGCGTGCTAACTCGCCACTCGTTCGGCCGCAAACATATATTTCATGGTTACTAACGTTTTGTTGTGTGTATATATTTTTAACCGACTTCTAAAAAGGCGGAGGTTCTCAAGTCGGATGTTTGTATTTTTTTTTTTTGTGTGTTTGTTCGCGCATAACTCCGTCGCTTGCCAACTGATTTGAAATTCTTTTTTTGTTGGAAAGGGTATACTTCCCAAATGGTCCCATAGAAATTTCATCAAAAACGGTTTAGTAGTTTTGTTTTTAACTGGTAAAAATTACAACTAAAAAGTGAAAAATCAAAACAATTTTGCAAAAAAAAACAACCGACTTCCAAAAACGACACTACAAAGTGAAAAATAACTTTAATTTCGGAAGTCGGTGGCAAACAACGAAAATGCGAACCCAACGACACCGACTTCCGAAATTAAAGTTATTTTTCACTTTGTACTGTCGTTTTTGGAAGTCGGTTGTTTTTTATTTTGCAAAAAGTTTTTTTAACTTACAGTTTATTTTAATAAAAAAATTGTGTTAGATCATAATTATTTGTATTTTGTTTACTTAATTAACAGCTTTGAACAGAGAGAAGGGGAAAGAGAGTAGAAAGGCCTTTGCCCAGCAGTGGGCCATCACAGGCTTTTAATAATAATAATTATTATTATGTGGATCAGCGATCATTGTGCCGATAGTCGTGACTGTCAATGCCTTGATAGCCAAGAGCTTCAACTAACACCTGAGGAAGCCTCCTCAGGTGTTGGTCGAGGTTCTTGGCTCGTTGGGCAGCTGGATCAAGGGCTTGATTCAGAAAGCGGTACTTCTGGACTCGGCTCGCATTTTCAGGAGGTTCCTCTCTCTGGAGCCCTGACCGCCGCCGGTAGCTTGCACTCTGTTCCCGATAACGGTGGGCTATATTTTTTATGTTTTTATTTGTTTTTTTTTTTATCTTTTTGTTTATAAAAATATTTGAAAAAGTAATTTTTAAGTATTTCAATTAAATAAAGGACATAATAATTAAATACCCATTACGTAACAATGTAATTAATTTGCATGCCCTAAACTTCATGCAATTTTTTTTCGCTTTTTCAATAATATTCGGTTCGGCCATGTGTCGGTCCGATCCGAACATTCGCACTTCGGAGTAGGCCCCCAGATTTCGTAAGAAAATGACATAATTGTATTTTTTCTCTGTGATTGCATTTTTTTTTTTTTTTTTGTCAAATTGTATTTTCGCTAATCTGTACCTAATGTTGTGCAAGTACCTTAAATAAATAAATAAAGTGACTATTCAATATTAAGAACGGTTTTTCATCATATTTTTTTTGAATGCTTTTACTGCAAACAACCTATTTCAATTTAATTTAATCCACTAACACAATTTATTTGACAATGTCTGTTGAAGACGCAAATAGGTACAGCGTTTATTAAAATAAAAATAACAGAAAATGTGTGATTTAAATTACTGTCATTTACATACAGTACCTTTGTTGAAATTATACATGACTAAACCTAAATCTCGCTTGTCGATAAATGAAGAAGTAAATAACTGACTTTTTTAGAATGTCAAGCAGTAAATACGGCAGTCTTTCAGTACCCACAGAAAACGAATTAGGTTATCGATAAAATGTTGTACTTCCAGTTAAAAAAACTATAATTCTTGTGACTACACTAGACAAGCTAAAATAGGTAGCTTACTTATGCTTATGAGGACTGTTTGCTTTCAACCTAATACTGTGACCTTGAACCTAATACTTTGGCGATAAAGTTGAAAACCTATTAAAGAAATTTGACAGATTGTAGTAGCTTGATGTGCTGGCGTCTGTACTTATCGCCGTATTCTTGAAGGCTTTTTATGTGTATATTTATTTAAATATGAAGAAATAATTATAGTTTCTAATTTTATGTATAAGGTTGTTTTGGTTTACAAATTTTATGTTACTCCGTTTTTTTTCTTTCTTTTATTTTGTTTTGTATTTACTTTTTTTAGTCTAAGAAGTTTTAATAAAAAATTTAATGTAATTTTGTAGAATTAGCATAGGATATAAGCGATTTGGTGTAAACTGTTAGCTTATATTTGACGAATAAGTAGATGAATATGAATATGCATAATAAGCGTTCCCACTAGTGTGACACAGGCCTCCTCGCTGTGAGAGGGAGTGGGCTATAATCCACCACGCGGTCTCAGTGCGGGTATATGCCTGTTAAATATCTTCGAATTTTGGTTTTAGGCCGGTTTTCTCACAATGTTTTCCTTCACCCTTTTAAGAGCATTGGTGAATAATTAAATAACACAAAGTTAAGTGCCTGCCTGGGTTCGAACCTACCTTCTACGACACCTAAGTCGGGTCTGTTAACACTAGACCACCACTACTACACCAAACGAGTGTTTTTAATGCAACCGATTAATAATTTAAAGTCGTGGTCCTTTTGCCTACAAATCGCAAGTGTGCGCTCACCCTTACTTGTAATGTGACGTATGGGTTGCTGGTGACATAGGGCCGTGTCCACGCATCCTAAATCCGGGTGAGAGAAATTTCAATGTTATAGACTTTCCTTGTGATGACGTCATCCTGATCATATGATCAGTACTTACTTTCCTTTGCGCTTCGAAAGCAGTTGGCAGGAGTTTAGCTAGAGGGAGTTAGAGATCTTTTATTGCTTCTCTATAAAAGTGCTCTAACTATGCGAGGAATGGTTAGACCATGTCAATTTCAATTCTAAGAATTGAATACCTGCGAGGTTTTGCGTAACACACTATCAGTAGCAATGGCTTTGATATTGACAGTTCAACAACATTCATTGCGTTATTTACATTGTTGACTAGACCAATTTTTCGAACATGTATAGCAATGGATTAGCAATATCCTCCAAAATCATTTAGGTTGTGATTGAAAGTGTTACACAATTACGGGTTTACCTAAAGCCCTATTGACATCAAATAACGCTTAAGAAAGTATCAGTTTTAGTCACCCGTAGCATGCTGGGATAGTTGACAGCAGAACCGCTTTTTCATGTCCAAATTTTTTCCAACTATAACTTTACTGAAAATTCAATAAATCGATAATTTTTCCACCGATTTTTCTGAATAGCTGGACTCTTTCCTTTAAATTCCACCATCACTATGACTAGAGCAGTAGTGGCCCATTGGTAACGGCCGCGACTCACGAGTCATAGGGCATAGGGTCATAGGTTCGATCCCAGACAGGAACTTTGTGTAAAATATTTCATCACCACTGCTCTTAAAACGGTAAAGGAAAACATCGTGAGGAAACCGGCATGTCCTAGAACCAAAACTTCGAAGACATGTGACATCTCCCAAGTCGCACTGGGCCCGCGTGATGGATCACGGCCCACTCTCTCTCACCGAGAGGCCTGTGTTCCAGCAGTGGGAACATTTTTTTTTTTCATTTTAGGCTGATTATGAATGGCAATCTTCTTCTTCGTGTCGCTGGCACGAATAATGTTTAGACTTAGAGCACATAGGTTTGAGCCTCTAAATCATGCCAAAACAGCTGTTACATTGTACACCAGCGTACAAGAACACGCCATCAATTTTATTCGATAGCCCAATATCAAATGATCCATCTGGTCCTTCGAGTCGGACACATACACCAGGTCTTACTAAACTGGTCCTTCCCTACGCAATATTATATGCAGTAGCGCTAAGCTATAAACCGTAATTTGATAGCCAACGTCTCCAATATCAATTTTGAAATTCTATATGCAACATAAATTGTGTATTTATGTTAAACGGAAATATGTTCTAGGTGTGATTGGATTTTTCAGTGAGCCAATTCTTACCTGAATGTAATATTATGATCGTTTTATGAGGTCGTGCTTCTTTAGAGACACAAGTTGATATTCAGTGTTGATTATTAACATACCATAACTTAGCATAATCAACCTATAGTGTTCCCACCTTGCCACTGCTGAGAGACAGGCCTCCGTTACTGAGAGGAAGTGGGCCGTAATCCACCACGCGGGCTCAGTGCGGGTTGGTAGATGTCACATGTTTTGGTGACCCAGTAGTAACAGGCGCGACATACGAGTAGTGGGTCGTAGGTTCGAAAGCGCTGTTGTAAATTATTTCATCATCATTGCTTTAAAAATGCTGCAGGAAAACGTCTTGAGTAAAACCAGCATGACCTGGAACTAAAACATAAGCATCACCTCTGTGCCTATTTCTCTGTTCTGTTTTTTTTCTTGTCGTTTTATATATGTATGTACAGACGCCAGCACATCAAGCTACTACAATCTGTCAAATTTATTTAATAGATTTTCAATTTTATCGCTAAAGGTTCAAGGTTGGTTGAGAAAATTTGACAGTTTTGGGTAGCTTGACCTGCTGGCGTCTGTACATAAATGGTTAAATAAAAATTGACACGAAATTAACAGACAATTATTATTATCAGCCGTTTGTGTTCTACTGCAGGTCCAAGGCATCCCTTCCCACCTTCCGCTTATCCGTAATTACTAATATATGTGGCCAATCTTTAAGAAAAAAGTCAGCGCCATCTCCTCCTGGGCCTGCCACGTAGCCATTTGCTACTGTTTGGGACCCACTGTATGGTTACTTTAGCTCATAAAAGTCAAGCATGACAATTATTTACCATCCACTTTTCCACGTGCGAAATTATGATTAACATGTATTGTCTTTTCTTTTAAGTTAGCCTACACTGTCCCACTGCTCAGCAAAGTCCTCCTTCAAATTTATCCAGGCATCCTTTTGAAGATCCACCTCGATCCAACCCTTGCGGGACGCATCTAGTTCGTCTCGTCATCTTTTCAGTTTTCAATTAAGAAGGAAAAATATTTTTTCCGCACTTGTTTTATTTGACTTAATCTCAATACTATTAAGATAGACTTTCAAACTCCAATGATGTCTGTGAATAATAAAAACCCCATAGAATTACAGCCACCATAAGACAATGTAAATAGCCTATTTTCTTTCGCCATAACAATCTCCATACTTCATCACCCGACCTTCAACTATTCCGTGTAATTTTCCTTTAAACGTTATGCAATGTAATGACGTTATCCTTGGATGATTGTGTCGTCACGGTAATTTATTTAATTAGCAGCTATTATGTGTGATAAAGTAAGATATTAATGATCTAAAGAGTAAAGAAACTTGAGCAATAATAAAATGAAGTCAAAGTCCTTCCATTCGATATCCAATTAAAAATAATGATGAACAGAAACCAAGGACACGTATGCTTATAGGATCTGCGGTGCTATTCTGAAAAACTCTCAATTTTAAAGCTTAAGAGCGGCCAACCCGTCGTACTTTTCATACAAACGCTCGTGCGTGATTATGTCGTTGTAAGGCATCTATCTTTAAATTTTTTGAACTAATAGGAGTCTTGTGCACTATATCGAGGCTTCTATCAAAGCAAAAATAAAAAATTTGATAAAACAAATTCAGTACGAGCCTCCAAAAATCTTTTTTGCACAAATTTTACCTGAACTTTGGCCGAAAGAAGAAGCCTTTATTTTTCAGGATGAGAAATCATCAAATGACCAGAGTGTCAGACTCTTACTGACTAAAACCCACCCGTGTTCCTTCTTTAGCCCTTTATGTTCCAGGGCAGCGGTAACCCTTTCGGACGATCCCGCTACCCTGGCAGGCTTCGGCCCTATCAGGCCCCGTCACTTCTGCTGACATCTCTATCGATAGAAGCCTTGCACATGTAATGGAGATTCTAAATGACAAATATTTCTTCCAAAAACTTGTAAGGGTTATTCAAAATCACGTATTTCCTGGAACAAGTTTTATGAAATTTTCGAACACTATTTTTCGTTCAATGTTATCGCGTTCTCACTTATTCGTAGTCAACAAGGCGGTATGAGGTGCGAAAGTTACCGAATGGCAACCGAGCGTTCAGGCGCTATCTCTCTCTTTTCGCTTTGCCTCTTTTTCAAACATTGCGCTGGATGAAACAACAAGCTTTTCGACTGTGCTCGCGTTGACGATAGATGCGCCGGGAAGGGCCATCTTAAGTGTATCCCTAATCAATCCCTAATATCCCTAGCATCAGGTGGACTGTCCTTCCACCTGTTGACTTTCATAGTGAGATTTTTACAGATTATATTGGCAGATCCCCTTACCATAATGATAGTCTTGAAGCTAAATTATAATCAGTGGAATCCTACTTCCTTTATATGTCTAATATCATAAAGTTTGTATGGATGGATGGATGGGTGTTTGTTACTCTTTCACGCAAAAACTACCAAACGGATTTGGATGAAATTTGACACACAGACAGTTTATAACCAGAATTAACCTATAGGATACTTTTTATCCCGATATTCCCACGGGAACGAAAATTATGCGGGTAAAACCGCCGTGCGCTGCTAGTTTAATAAATAAAAACAAACCGATTTTTGATGAGTAAATCAAATCTACATCACCATCTGCCTAGCTTTCTCCCAACTATGTTGGGGTTGGCTTCCAGTCTAACCAGATAACCTAGAGAGAAAACCTAAATAAATAATAAATCAAATCTACATCAAAATTCTAAAAATATTTTGTAATTAAAACGTCTCCATCCATGAAAATAACCATTAAACTTTCCACGGGGATTCCCTAATTCATAACCTGGTGTCAATTATTGATTCAACCTTCGGTAGCAAATGCGCCCCAAAGGACCAACAAATAATTCCGTATCACAGCGATGGAATTGAAACAATGATAGATGTAACCTTGATATACAGTTCTAATCAATACATTTAAGCTATTAAGGTTGTAATCTGATTGAAATGCAATTTAATGGTAAGTTCGGTGTTAAAAACAATATCGCTCACGACAACCCTAATCATTAAACACACGCTATTAATAAAACTGCTACTGAAACTAAACTGTTATTCTCGTGATTGCAAACACGACAGCTGAGCGTTGGGTCCTGGATTCCATTCCCAGGTCGGACAGTGTTATTGCGTTTTCCATTAGGAATTTCTTAGTCCGGAGTTTGGAAGTTGGCGGTTTAATACCCCCATGCGTCGGAAAGCACGTAAAGCCGTTGGTCTTGCACCTGATCTCTCCCCGGTCGTGTCGGATTGCCGTCTCATCGGACTATGAGAGTAAAGGAACAGAGAGTGCACCTGTGTTTACGCACACACTTGTGCACTATAATATCTCCTGCGTACCTGGCTAATCTCCGTTGAGATTGGCCACCGGGACCGAGATCGGTCGGGAGGCTATTAATATTATTAGGTACTAAAATGTTTAATATTTTGCAAATATAACAACAGTGAAAATAATCTATACTAAAATATAGATATTTACACTCGGTCATCCGGCGGCGAGATGACCGGACGACACTGTCACCATCGCGAGTAGAACCTGGATGAGGCTGGCATAAGAGAGTAGGGATTGGCACATGAAAAGAGAGGAACATGCTAGGCCGTGCGTGAAGTCGGGTGGTGGATGACAATGATGAAAATAACTTATTTAATAATAGATTGACTTTTCTATACATTGTGGGATGTGGTTCAAAATACTTGGCGACAGTGATAAACCAAATAAAAAAGCCTTTTATTTCATGCATTGAAGACTAAATTAACATTTTTACATGAGCGTGTTTACATTTAAATAATTTAAGAAGTTTATACATTCGATCTTTTGTTTGTTTACATTTCATATTAGTTAATAGTTCCGTTGTTATGAAATTTCAATTTCGATTTATTGATTGCAATAAAAATATATTAATTGATAAAATTAAATTCTAATTTAAATTATTGATTGCAACAAATAATATATCAAATGTATAAATTAAATGTCGATATTAATATTAATTAAATAAATTTAATGATTTTCTAAATACTTAAAATAAAACAACAGTGATTGTAGACCATTATTTATCAGGAATCCAATCATCTACATGTAGCCTAGCCTTTTCCCAATTATGTTGGGATCAGCTTCTAGTCTAACCGGATGCAGCTGAATACCAAGTATTTTACATGGAGTGACTGTCTATCTGACCCCACAACCTAGCTAGTGGGTAACACTACCCGTAACGACAGTCAGTGATCTACGAATGACTTTCAGGGAAGTTTTATTTTGCTGTTGCATATCTATTTCTCTGTCTTTGCTAATTTGTTAGCGATAATGATCAGTTTTCATATTCAAATTACTGCAGAACTATCGTTCGAATCATTAAATACGTAGTATTTTAATTACTTACACGCCGCGCATTAAACTATCGATTAGGTAGTTAGCATTGAAAATGACACGCTATATAGGAAAAATGTATACATACATACACGATAAACAGTATTTATTTCCAATGTAAAGTTGTGGGAAAATCGGTTGTCATGGTATGGGAAGGTGATACAGAGGAATGAGGAAAATGTCGTGAAGATAGTTTTGAGTATGAATGTCGATAGCTATAAGAGTAGGGGAAGACCAAAGAAACGATGGATGGACTGTGTGAATGATGATAATGGCTAGAAAGGGAATGACTACCGAGATGACGACTAATAGAGAAGTATGGAAGAAAAAGACATGTTGCAGCGAGCCTAATACATAGATTAGGATAAGGGGAGAAGATTGATGTTATCTAGATAGAATAACGGACAGTCCCCTGTGCAGGGCCTGCATGGAGGCTGAGGAAACCGTTGCGCAGGTGCTCGTTGAGTGCACAGGTATCACCCAGATTAAGCCAGAAATCCTCGGGACACCCAGATCTTACACAGATGTTCTCAAGAGGCCAGGAGAGTTAATCAACTTCTGGAGGGAGGTCGGCTGGTTGGAATAACCACCGACGGCCGCCATGGCCCCCGCACAATGGTCCACTTGAAGGCCTAAGTGTGGAAACTAAACCCATAACATAAAACATAAGAGTTGTTGTTCATAGAACTTATTACATATCAATGTTAATTGTTTGATTATAAGAAATGGATGCATGCCATATAGGATTATTAATTAAACTAGTTGATTTAAGACTGAATAAGATTTCCAGAAACTAATAGTAATCAGAGAATTATAAATTAAGTTAGGTAACAGATTCTTTGTAGATGGTGATATCTACATAATATGTATATTAGTAATGTGTATATTATAAGTGTGTCATAAGAGGAAGGGCTTTACAAAAACATCTTATGGAGAAACGGGCTGATGAATAATGCGATTCTCTGAATTTATCTCCATCAATATTCATGCCATAAGTGCGTGGTTCCGCTTTAGTAACAAGTTGCCTTTTGGTGGATGAATTTTTTTCAATTTCTTTTTAATAACTTGTCAGGAAGATGATGGTGTCTTTTTATTATTATCTTGCTCCTAAGTAAGGATCAAATGTAAGGGACGATCCCTTAGATTTTATCGATATTTGGGACTCGCCACGTCTCTAGGGACTTTTCCGAATTGTCGCCACATTACTTATAAATTAGTGGAAATAAAATTTATGCCATACTAGCAGTGCCCGCGGTTTCACCCGCATAAGTTTCGATCCCGTAGGAATATCGGAATAAAAAGTATTCTATGAGTTAATCCTGGTTATAAACTATCCGTGTGCTAAATTTCATTCAAATCCGTTCAAAAGTTTTTGCGTGAAAGAGTAACAAACATCCATCCATCCATACAAACTTCGCCTTTATAGTTTTAGTAAGATATGATATAGGAGGATTTAGAAGAGAAAAGAATCTTGTTTTTTTGTGTTTGTGTTCTTTATAAGCGTCATGTTTACCGCAAATAAGCGTACCTATTTTCTTTCTTTAACAGTCAGTCCCGTTGGCTGACAGATGGTGTATTGGAATATAAAAGTGGTTTATCCTGAATAGAGACCTTACAGTACAAATATATTCCCGCTTGTATGGATTTCAGAAGGCGGGGATGAATTAAGCTTGACGCAAATTATCGTCGCTCTGATTCTGACCGAACTCTGGGTTGCGGAAGTCAGAGAGGCAGTCGCTCCATGTAAAATACTGGTATTCAGCTTCATCCGGTTAGACTGGAGTCAACCCCAACATAGTAGGGAAAAGGCAAGGCAGATGATGATGATTCTGACCGAACTCTAAGTAATAAACTAGAAACATAATTTTGCTTAACGTACTTTCGTATTTTGTTTTACGTGGACACGTAAACCGTATTGCGGGTTTTGTATAATTTCCACCTCCATTTAAAATTACCGAATAAACGTCATACGCTAATATTTTTTGTCATAAAATAAATATTACAGGAAGTAATCTCATTGTCATTTGATCCGTGGCTAATAGGGCAATTTTGTCATTTTCGTAATATTTGGTACTTTAATGACAATACTTATGTGTTGTTTGGACATGACATTAAAAATAAAAACCTTTTTTTTTGTCTCGGGAATGTATTGGGGAGTATTCATTTTATTATGACGTAAGAGATGTAGGTCTTAGACATAGGCACATACAATCTTAGGAGGACAGGAGGGACTGAAGAAAAAACAATTATTGGGAAAAGTTCAAGGTAGGACCACTCTAAATAAATCTCTCAAGTTAAATAAATAATGAAATTTTTCAATAAGCAATGTCTTAAGTTGGGCTTCGTGCAAACAGATGTAGGGTTCGAATGATAGCGGGTGGTAATGATAGCGGATGGTAATGATAGCGGTTGGTAATGATAGCGGGTGGTAATGATAGCAGTTGGTAATGATAGAGGGTGGTAATGATAGCGGTTGGCAATGATAGCGGGTGGTAATGATAGCGGCTGGCAATGATAGCGCGTGGTAATGATAGCGGGTGATGATGAAAGCGGGTGGTAATGACAGCGGGTGGTAATGATAGCAGGTGATGATGATAGCGGGTGGTAATGATAGCGGGTGGTAATGATAGCGGGTGATGATGATAGCGGGTGATGATGATAGCGGGTGGTAATGATAGAGGGTGGTAATGATAGCGGGTGGTAATGATAGCGGGTGGTTACTAACCACTTTTATAGTGCAACAATTTAATGTTACTATTTATTTTCTCATTAAATAAAAAATATAAATCAATGACAAAATCAATAATATCTTATAGCACAAGTATAAACATAATCAGCCTATGCGAGTTGGTGGATGCCTTCGAATTTTTTGGTTCTAGGACATGCCGGTTTCCTCACGATGTTTTCTAATATCTTTTAAACTGTATATGTGTAAATCTTAAAATGTGTAGATACAAATATTTGTTCCATTAGAGAGCCGGTGACTTCCGACCCGAAGTACTAAAGTGCGGAATATTATAAGCCGATTATGCTTATACTTATGCTACCTACCGAAACTTACCTTTGGAACTGTTCGAGGAAATGCCTTAGTATAATACTCCTCTTAGGACTCGCTAACAGTGGCTCCACATCGATTGTTTAACACTGAGAGTAAGCACTCGAGAACCGAAAGAAATGTAATATAAATCGGATTGGCCGTGAACTTTTGAGACTACTGAGCTTGTTTTATTTTAAAAACGAATAGAAAAGATGTGCTAGACTTGTTGACATGTATTAAGAAAGAGTAAATGTTTGTTGTATGTATAGATAACTAACTATTTACACTAGATACTAAATTAACTTTACAAATAAATACAAAAAAAAAGGTCACTTAGGCGTCGAAGTATACGTCCGCATCGCTGTCATCCGGAAACGTGCAGTGCAGTTCAACTTCTGCCCTGCTATAAGAGCTGGTGGTAAGCCCTCAGAAGACTGCATTGCCACGTTTAATTGAGATTTTTTTTAATATGTTTACTTTACCCTGGAATGTATTAAGTTGGAATTTTCCAGAAAACAGCTCGATGTCTCGCCTATGTATAACGGAAACCCCGAAAAGCTATTTTCTTGGAGCAATGCAGGTTTCTACCTTAAGGCAAAAGCGTCAGGGAACCCTGCGAAATTTAAAAAAAAAAATCTTACGTTTTTTGCAATTTGTTGGTCAGTATCAGGTTGTACGTTAATCTAAATATGATTCGCGGCCGTAACAAATATTTATTTATAGAATTATATTCATAAACTGGCCACCATAGCGCATTACCCTAAGGGGACAATATGTGAAACCTCTGGAATCAAGTTAAAAGAGACCACAGTACTGTATGTAGGGGTGATCTTCGCTGCTCAGACGCGTGCGAAGCACTGCAAACGGCATCCTGGACGCGTTGGCAAACAGGTGGATTCTCCACTGTTGAAGCAGTGGAGAGTGTCCATGCGATGGGCGCTCAGCCCGGCGCATTATACATACATACATTTGAATGAACTGTATTAACACTAGGCTAAGTTCTGTTAATTGTTACCAACACCTATGGAATTATGGATATAATTTTTGAATAACAAATAAATATATTTGATTTGATAAAAATCCCGGACCTTAGACAATCAATACGTCAATGCCACATAGGTAATTCAATCATGGAAAAAGCAGCATTATTAATTATTAACATTGTTTCAGTACATAACGTTACATAAACAAACACATTCATTCATATTCAAATGTTGATGGTCTGTATTTTGTACGATAAGTATTTTTTTATCTTGATGACAATGCCCATGAGTATTTTTGGATTTTTAAAGGTTAATACATAATTATATTATATCGTGTTCGTAATCTTCCTATTCCTGGAGGTACATTTATTTTAACTTATCTAATTATGTTACGAATAGAGGTGTACAAACTTTTTATTATTTTATGGGAAGTAGACAATATGAGAAATTGGAGAATTATGTATGAATTAGGTATTTAGGAAAACTGGAAAAAAGCTTACTCATCTTGTTGTTTTTTTTTTGTATTTTCTGAATATTTCAACAAATATGTAGAGTGTTTTCCAATAAAATAAAGGAAAGCGATTATCTTACCTAGCGGCGGTTAATGAAGCGGTTAATGAATGATAATGATAAATAAGTTTTATTTCCGTAAATAGGAACCTAGGACCTCTATGAATATTTGTACCCGAGGGCGTACAAATATTCATAGAGGTCCCAGTTGTTACAGAAATTTACAAGAGCGCTATGTTTAGCGCTCTTGTAAATTTCTTAGGTTTCATATTTTAAAAACTAGATGAGGTCGGCGTTTCCTATCTGACTACTTTAAGAAGAAAGGCCGAAACAAACTCAGAGGTCACAGGCTCTTTTAAAGTCCAGACATAATCTTGGTCAGGTCATGTAAGGACCATGTAGATTATTGTCTGATATGGTTTTTTGAGGGAAGAACAAAGCATTTGTCTCTAATCGTGTAGGTAGGCATTGTTGAAGGTACAATGGAATTATAACAGAAAGGAGCCAGGAGTTCTTATTTGCTCTGATATCAAGTCATTAATCATCTGCCTAGCCTTTTCCCAACTATGTTGGGGTCGGCTTCCAGTCTATTGAACGGACGCAGCTGAATACCAGTATTTTAGATGGAATGACTGCCTACCTGACCTCAACAACCTGTTACTGGGTAATACGAAACCCCTTTGGTAAGACTGGTTGTCAGACTTTCGGGGCTTTCGGGACCCGTAATGACTGTCAGAGAACCACGAATAACAGCCGGGACCAAAGGCTTAACGTACTTTCCAAGGCACGGAGATGTCTTGGTATGTAAAGATGGCCCAACCGGACCCATCCACGGACCAACCGCGGCAAACGTAGCTTAACCTGACCGATCGACCCGTGTGGCTGTTATTACCTAGCCACAGGCCCCCACTGCATCATCATCATCATCACCATCATCAATGTAATTCCTAAATAAGTAATACCTTACCTTTGACCCTCAAAAGCGTTCTGATAGTTTGACCACTGAGGCCACTGGGCAGGAGGAGTCACTGATATAATAAAAAGATACACCAAAGGATTAGTTGGTAAAATATCCCAAATGAGTCGTATTATCCGACTAATATCCATTACAAGTACAACACTATTAAAGCTTAATACACGGTAGTGTGTGTTTGCAATTACGTGTGACAATAGCGTGACTGTGGTGTATTACTGCTCAGTATTCATACGATCTAGTGTTTGGTCCTAACGTCTTTAAAAATTGTGGTCCTATGGTACGAGTGCTGTGCTTGTGTTAAGAAAAAGAAAATTAACAATTGTTAAAGTAAAAAAAACCGTGTTAATATTTAAAAAACAAATTAAACAAATAATTAATTAAAAATTGTTACGTGCATTTTTTAGGAGGATTAAAATATACGAGTATATACACTGAATAAACTTCTAATACTAAATAAATAAAAAAATATATGTTTAAGTAATAGGTATCATTAAAAATATAAACCTATGCTATTAATTCACGGAGTACCTTATTTCTGTACTCCGTGTATTAATTCAAATTGCTGCAATATAAGACTAAATTATTTTTATTATAAAAATTTTGGCATTGTTATTAATTTTACTTGTAAGTAAATAAGTATCATACAATGCTTTCCCTGAGATGTGTGAAATCATAAATCATACAGACAAAGGACTGATTCGTAAATTTGCCTCAATTAAAATGATTTTATTCTAAAGTCTAAAAAAATATCGGGATATTAAAATTACAAAAATAAGACGACAACATTTCAGCTGTAGCATCATAAAACTTTTAATATTTTAATTTAAACTAAAAATGAAAATGTACTGATTGGTCCTACCATTCTTTATTTTTTCAAATAGTAGATAGTCATTTCGCAGAAGTAAATGAATATATTGCTAAAGTAAATACTAAAACTGATAACACTGCCTTCTAGTCTAAGAACGACACGTACAATTAGTACTATTTAGTAAACAATAGCGTGTGAAATAACTTAGTAGGTATCTATTGAGATAATGCAAATTACATTGTAGGGCTTTTTACGAGCTGTCATTTATAATCATTTAATCAGCCTTCCTATATAAATTTTAAAGAAGGTATTATTAAGTTAATATGGCATCTGTATCAGTAGAATTAATACATATTAATATTACATCCTCAAAACTGTAAACTTCGTTTTAAGTACCGTTTGACCTATTGCTGACCTCTCAAAGCTAGGATTTCTAACACAAAAATAATGGCGGAAAAACGCGAAATATTATATGCATATTTGAGGAAAGAAAATCAGCAAACATGAAGATTATGATCCTAGTGAATTTTCCGTTCTAAAAACATTTAGGTACAGACACGCCAGCAGGTCAAGCTACCCGAAACAGTCAAAATTTTCCAATCAATCTTCAACCTTAATGCTTCAGCGATAAAGTTGAAAATCTATTAAAGAAATTTGACAGATTATAGTAGCTTGATGTGCTGGCGTCTGTACAAATATATTGCCAGCCTTTTATTGTCCCACTGCTGGGCGAAGACCTCTAATCAAACAGAGAAGACATGAGCATTGATCACCACGCTTGCTCAGGACGGGTGGGCGATTTCAGGCTTAATATAAGTCTGAAATCACCTAACTATACTATATCGCCAACTATACAGGGCTATTTTTAAAACACCAGCAACCTGTTAAGAGGTCATTGTACTCATCATTATGAACAACTTTTACTATAGGACCAAAACTGAAATCGCAAAAAAAAATCAGCTGTTCCCTACATTTGTGTTCGCATAACTCGTCAAAATATAGGGAGCAGCTGATTTTTCTTTTCGCGATTTCAGGGTTGGTCCTGTAGTAAAAGTTGTTCATAATGATGAGTACAATGACCTCTTAAGAGGTTGTTGGTGTTTTACAAATAACCCTGTATAAGTCCAGGTTCAGAATGCTCACGGTGACTCCGCCCTGGAGTGTAAATGTGGTGCGGTCCCACAAACAATTGGGCACGTAATATAGTATCTAGCGGGTCCTGTTGTCGGCAGGCTTCAGGAGCTGATGAACGCTACTGAACGTGGCAAGCCCGTAGCCAAATTCTGGGATGACTCAATATATGTAGATTGCCATCGATACGCTAAGAAGAAGAACTCCAAGTTTCCTCACGATGTTTGCCTTCACCGACATTGGTAATGTCCCAGATAAACTCAGAAAGTACACACAATAAGACATTTACATGCAAGCTCTTAATCAAGGGTGTAGGGTGCAGAATTTTCCTCAATTCCGCTACAACCAACGGGTAAATTCTTACAAGTTTGGTTGGATAGTGACTACAAATCTTTTCTTTATCAAATTACGTACGTCATTCGTTGGATTCTCTTGAAGCACAGTATACAAGGAAGAAACTGCTCCGCTTAACTTTTTATGTTTCCGATGACATCATCATCTACCTAGCCCTTTCCCACTTTGTTGGGGTCAGCTTCCAGTCTAATCGGAAGCAGCTGAATACCAGTAGTTTTTTAGTATTTTACATGGAGCGACTGCCTATTTGACCTCCATAACCCAGTTACCGGGTAATAAGATACCCCTTATTAAGACTGGTTGTCAGACTTTCCGCATTCTGATAACCCGTAACGACTGTCGGCTTAAAACGTGCTTTCCGAGACACGGGGGGGTCTCGGTATGTAAAGATGGTCACCCATCCACGGACCAACGGCGGCAAGGGTAGCTTAGCCTGATCAATCCACCCGTGCGGCTATTATTACTTAGCCACGGGCCCCGGGCGGTCATGATTTCGATGGCCTAAGATGATAATATCTTTTATTTACTGTAATGTTATCAGCTAGTTTAGGTATCTATGTTTTTTTTTTTACTAAAAAATGGCATAAACCAGTTTGTGCTATTTTTGGTATAAACCCATAATTTATACGTTTCTAGATAGAAACATATATACCTACAAGAATTCTGAATTAATAAAACAACCTGTCTTGAGCACGTGCAGTGATCAATGCTCATACGAATACCTTCTCTGTATAAGAGGCGTTTACCCTGCAGTAGAATAATAATAGGCTATAATTATTATTATATAAAACAATATCAGATAGTAATTACAAATAGGTATGACTTTACTAAAGGTTCAGCTCACTCTGGAAATATGCTCGGAATTTCTTTGAAGGATATTGTGACGTCGTTCCTTAGGAGCGCTCTGTGTCCGACAGTGGACTGCGATAATCGTAGTCGATTGAATGATTGGTTTAAAACTATATTGATCTAATATAAACGGACCATAAAATCACAAATAAATAAAAAAATCATATAATACGTTATAAAATTTTTAAGAAACAATTCAATTCGTGTTTATTGAAAACACTTAAAATACAATGGCAACAAAATAATTTAAAAACTGCAGTTTATTCGCTCCTGCTAAAAATCAAGCAACTAAAAATATTTAAGCTGAACTAAAATATTTTTTTTAAACTAAAATGCACAAAATCCAAATCACTGCAGATATTACCCCATTTACATCTAAAACCAGTTCCATGACAAGTTCATCGTTTGTTTACAAAAAAAAGTCGTCACAAGGAAAACTGTGTGAGAATAATAATCCTTTAACAATTATAGTTCAGGTGGTGAAGCAGACGGACTGATGTCGCGTCGCTAAAAAAACCTTAAAAATAAAATTTCAAAATATAAAAAGTGTTAACATAAAAAAGAACAAAAGTGTTAAAAATGTTGGGGAAACATTCGAAATTAATTTTCGCTGTGTCTATGGGCTTTTTGGTGGTCGCCATAATTCTGGCGTCGTGGGGTTTCCAGAAAATAGTTGACAAACAAATACAGAAAGTGAGTTTTATTCATATTATTTTCGCATTTTACATTTAAGAAGCGAAGTTTTTTTTTTTTTGTTTATTTTTTTTTGTGGTAAGGTTTTAACATGTTGCGCTTACTGGGAAACTTAAGCATGGAAATTAATTGTGTCAATAGTTCTTGAGTACAGACGCCAGCACATTAAGCTACCCGAAAATGTAAAATTTTCCCAATCAACCTTGAACCTAATTCTCTATCGATAAAGTTGAAAATCTATTAAAGAAATTGGGCAGATAACTGCAATCTGTCAAATTTCTTTAATGGATTTGATACTAGCTTGATGTGCTGGCTTCTCTACCTACCTATATGATAACAAAATTAATTCAAAATAACATCTTCAGTTCCTCTCGTTTCGTGTTATCAAGGAGACTCGTGTGCACAACATCCCCATGCAATATTTATAGACTACCCTCCTTATTAATAAAATAATGGAGGCACATAGAAATATAACCAATTTACAGGGTGACAGGGAAATCGACGCACAAACTATAACCATGAATTCAGCAGATGATTCTTGACCGTAGACATATTTCGTCATCGTATCAAAAAAAATCTGCTATTTCGTAGAAAAATGCAATACCTACGCGGTCAAAATGTATAGAACAGCATTTTTTTTTATTACCGAAGCATAATTTCGACGCTGGTGATTTCAGAATTATGTACATGGATTCATCCATGGTAATAATAGTTTTAGCATCGATGACCGTGCCACCTTGAATATAATGTTCCTGAATTGAATTTAGTTATCTAACTAAACACCATTTTTATAGAATTTTTACGTTTAATTTATCGTTACGACAATTGCAATGTGCAAATTGCACTTTGGAATTTAATAGTTTGGTAGTGTATGAACGACATTATTTCTTTATACAGACAATTCTCGTTCGCACACATTATAAATAGTATTTACTATGTACTACTTGTACCTACTATTACTCATAGAAATGTAAATATATCGATGACTATTACTACTAATATTATAAATGCGAAAGTTTGTATGGATGGATGGATGGATGTTTGTTACTGTTTCACGCCAAAACTACTGAACGGATTTGGATGCAATTTGGCACACGGATAGTTTATAACCAGGATTAATATATAGAAAACTTTTTATCCTGATATTCCTATAGGATCGAAACTTATGCGGGTGAAACCGCGGGCGCAGCTAGTAAATACTATGGTATGGCATTTTTAAATTCTTTAATTGACCCTTAGGACCAAATTATCGATACAAAACTGTCAGTGTTCGTACATGCTTGACCATCATTCTTAAAAACGTTCCGAAATATGAAACATGTATTCTAAGTTTTCCACCAAAGCATTAATATATTCCTGACTGGGCCTTCAATATTTTTCTTCACCTTACATCATACTTGTTGCAAAACAGTACACACAAGTTACATACATATTTAATGTGGTTCCAATTGAACAGTTGTGCTCTGAATAGAGTTGTAAAATAAACACTAAAATGTTGAACAATGCCACTGACGTGTGCCATCAAGATGTAGGATATACTTGGTTTATGTACAGCATTTTAAGGTTATTTTTTACGTAATATAACATCACACCGTTAATCCCCGAAGGGTTGGGCAGAGGTGCACCTATATAGTGCATTTACATTTCGCCAGTTATGTTTAAGTCCCATGTAACAGGGTGCGAGCCTATTGTCATCAACCGGGAACGAATACTGAGACTCTGGTCTTGATTTTATTTTTTTCTAGCTGCGCCCCGCGGTTTTACCCGCATAGGTTTCGATCTCGTGGGAAAATCGGGATAAAAAGTATCCTATGTATTAATCCTGGTAATAAACTATCTGTGTGCCAATTTTCATCCAAATCCGTTCAGTAGTTTTAGCGTGAAAGAGTAACAAACATCCATCCATCCATCCATCTATACAAACTTTCACGTTTATAATATTAGTAGGATTCTTTTTTGCTCTCTTTCCACCTCTGTCTGTCCAGACTACTACTGAGAAATTCCAGATGAAAAGACCCAATAGCACTTTGCCCGACCCAGGAATCGAACCCAGGCCCTCATGCCCGACATTAGCGCTAGAGACTACAAAACCAACGAGCCAGTCAGGATTTTTTTACTTGCACCCAATCATTTTTCCGGCTACATCATTGTCAACATTTTGAATGAAAATGATAATTCAAAAAGGTGAAACGCGCTCGGTATGTAGGAAAGGAATCAGCAGTGCGATTCTGTAACCATCTCACCGTGAAAATTTAGGTGAAGTGAGCGTGGAGTGAGCTGTCATTCCAACTAATGCTAGGGATTGACACTATTGTCAGCTCACTCTAGGCTCACTTCACCTAACTTTTCACGTGAGATTTTTACAGAACCGATCGGCTGAGGGGCGATTCGAACGTTCGCAGTCTAATCTCAGTCTGTCAAAGATACCTCTAAGTTTTTGACATTAATTGTCACTGAGATGTGATTGCGGCTAGATTTCGATCGTTTTTGCATCGGCCTTCTGTTTTAAAAATGGCTTGCGATGCGTATTCCTTGCCCGTATCTACTCTAAACACACAAACTGTACTTGAAGTTAGGATTGCATATGATTTGAGAACAATTGGACTGCTTACACTTGTAACTGGAGAAACAATGACATTCGCTTTATTGTTTAACACGGAGTACAAGAACAAGGTGAAAACTTGGTGTACAAAAGAGATTTTGTATTTTTTATTTAGAGTATAAGTAGCTAAAAGTCGATCCCTTAAGCCTATTATCCTAAAACACTTGAATAATTTAGCACCCGTGGCTGTTAAAGATCTGAATTAGGCCGAAGTTGCGATGAAGAACAAATCCTATTAAGAAAATGTTTTGTTCTAATTCAAAAAGCTGTTCATAGCATTCAGTTTTGGAGTCCCAGTCCCTGAAAATTCCAGATCAAGCGACTGTATAGAAAAGCAAACATGTATACTCAAACCCAAAGTATTTACTACAATTAAACCATTTACAGACACTTTTGAATTGTCAAAAGAGTCGATCGTTCAGAAAGATGAAGCTAGTAGCCCATTCCATAGCATGCAGCAACATTCCTATGGAGAAGACCGAGCTAGAAACTCCATAGTCACACTATTAAATTATATTGATCCAAAGTTACATCATGATGTTGAATTTATAATTATACTAGCTGACCAGGCGAACATATAAATATTGAAATGAATTATCTTCATTTTTTTTTTCTTGAATTTTTCTCATTTTTAGGGTTCCGTACCCAAAGGATAAAAACGGGACCCTATTACTAAGACTTCGCTGTCTGTCCGTCCGTCTGTCTGTCCGTCTGTCTGTCACCAGGCTGTATCTCAAGAACTGCGATAGCTAGACAGTTGAAATTTTCACAAATTATGTATTTCTGTTGCCGCTATAACAATAACTACTAAAAACAAAATCAAATAAATATTTAAAGGGGGCTCCCATACAACAAACGCGATTTTTTGGCCCTTTTTTGCTCGATATCAATAATGGCATCAGGTAGGCACTTGAAATATTCACAAAATACTCAGTTGTATTTTTACTTTAATAATAAATAATAAATTTAAAATAAAATAAATATTTAAGGGCGGCTCACATACAACAGACGTGATTTTTATAGATAATGGTACGGAACCCTTCGAGCGCAAGTTCGATTCGCACTTGGCCGGTTTTTTTTTATTGTTATTCTTCTATTCGGGGTAGAACATCATCATTCTCCGGCCTTTTTTTTTTTTTTTTTGAGGATGGGAAATCATCAAATGACTCCTCCCGCTCTGTGTGGAGCAGGAGGGAGTGTCAGACTCTTACTGACTAAAACCCACCCGTGTTCCTTCCTTAGCCCTTTATGTTCCAGGGCAGCGGTAACCCTTTCGGACAATCCCGCTACCCAACATTCTCCGGCCTTAATCCCAAATTTCAACATGTTGGCACAACATGTCCGTTTTTATTCGGGGCGCAGACAAATCCGCCAAATCAAAGATCATAAAACTAGGTCCAGTCATTATTGAGTTATAAATGGTGTAATTAACTCGACTTTGTTTTATTTATACTTAAAGATAGATAGATTGTGAGAACGATGTAATAAAATTAAAATAAGAAAAAAACTTTTTTAAAACATGTTTTTATTACTTATTAATAAAAACCGGCCAAGTGCGAGCCGGACTCGCCCATGAAGGGTTCCGTTACGTTACGATTTATGACGTATTAAAAAAAAACTACTCACTAGATCTCGTTCAAACCAATTTTCGGTGGAAGTTTATATGGTAATGTACATCATATATTTTTTTTAGTTTTATCATTATCTTATTTTAGAAGTTACAGGGGGGGGGACACACATTTTACCACTTTGGAAGTGTCTCTCGCGCAAACTAATCAGTTTAGAAAAAAATGATATTAGAAACCTCAATATCATTTTTGAAGACCTATCCATAGATACCCCACAAGTATGGGTTTGATGAAAAAAAAAATTTTGAGTTTCAGTTCTAAGTATGGGGACCCCCAAAATTTATTGTTTTTTTTTCTATTTTTGTGTGAAAATCTTAATGCGGTTCACAGAATACATCTACTTACCAAGTTTCAACAGTATAGCTCTTATAGTTTCGGAAAAAAGCGGCTGTGACATACGGACGGACAGACAGACAGACAGACAGACAGACAGACATGACGAATCCATAAGGGTTCCGTTGCCATTTGGCTACGGAACCCTAAAAAGGACTAAAAAGTTAAAAATAATTTAAACCTGATAAGAAATAAATAAAAGCGTGTTACATTGTGTTCTAAATGTTCTTTAATGTTCCATCAAAATGTAACACGCTTTTATTTTTAACTTTTTAGTAGTTTTGATGCGAGATTGACTACGGCATAGTTCGTAGCGCGTAGCAGTGTTTTTTTGTTATATGCGTAAACTGCACTTAAGCTACCTGTTCATCTTTAGTCCTTGGTTACCATCTAGCACCAAAGTACTCGTCAAGACGAATCAAACGAGCCTCAACTCGATGGGGTTAAGTAACGACATAACCCCATCGAGTTTGGGCTCGTTTGATTCGTCGCTAGAAGATGGCCATAGGAACTCGGTAATTAAACGTAATTACCGAGTTCCTATGGCCATCTTCTAGCTCCATCATCAGACCCTGATTACCATCTAGCACCAAAGTACTCGTCAAGACGAATCATACGAGCCCAAACTCGATGGGGTTGTGTCGATCAATTACCGAGTTCCTATGGCCATCTTCCAGCTCCATCATCAGACCCTGGTTACCATCTAGCACCAAAGTTCTCGTCAAGACGGATCAAACGAGTCCAAACTCGATGGGGTTGTGTCGTTTAACTACCGAGTTCCTATGGCCACCTTCCGGTTCCATCGTCAGATCAGCTCCATGTCATAATAAGTTTGCATTGTCATCCGATTTACACATGCATACAAAATTTCAGCTCAATCGGTTGAAGATATCTGCTTCAAAATTGAGTTGCAAGAGTCCACCCGAACATACATACATAATAATAATTTACTATTTATTATTTATAACTTTTAAAAAAAATACCTTACCTTAACACTGCGTGTTAAAGATTAAATTCGAATAACTGTTTTATTAATCGTAACCAGTTGTTCTAGTTCGATAAGCTTACTGCTAACAAGCAGAAGGTTTAAATTCGTTTAATTTTTATGAGGGTCAGTTAATTGCTATAACCGAGTGTACATACATCGCAATTTAAATAAAAGCTTGTAAAAGACATGCACGTTGTGTTTGTGTTGGTATACCTATAATATGAACATACAGATTTTCGCACGCTTTAGCTAGCACCAACAAATCCTAAAGGTATGAAAATTCAATACATCTTTTATACTTATTACATTCCATTCTCATAGAAACATGAGGCGGTAGTTTTCTCACAACAATTCCATTAAGTATCGAAATAAAGTAGGAAAATAATTAAATAAACCTTTATCTTCGCCATAACTAGGGCTACTCCATCATTTCTCATGATTATTAAAATCAACATTAATTATCATCAATTCACTTTCTAAGATATCTTGTAGAAAAACGATGATACATTGAGTTCCCTTATTCAAAGACTCTTAGCATAATCAGCCTACATCGTTCCCACTGTTGGGATACAGGTCACACGGGGGTCTATGAGAGGGAGTGGACCGTAATCCACCACGCGGGCCCAGTAAGGATTTTTTTTT
Source organism: Apamea anceps (assembly GCA_951799955.1). Classification (NCBI taxonomy): domain Eukaryota; kingdom Metazoa; phylum Arthropoda; class Insecta; order Lepidoptera; family Noctuidae; genus Apamea; species Apamea anceps. The sequence goes on along the minus strand of OX637508.1, from coordinate 2,959,201 downwards.
AAGGGTTGGTAGTTTTTTGTAGATATAGGACATGCGGATTTTCTCACAATGTTCCTTCACCCTTAAATATGACCATACATTTCTGATACACGCTGTATAATTAAGACACATGTTCAAAAATATACGGTAACACAACCCATTAAAATCATGAAATAAGTATTCTGAAGCAGCATTAGCTCAACAATTGGGATTCAACATTTACCCCGTCTGCCTTCAAAGCAAGTGTGAACAGGTATCTTCTGGGCACGCCCGTTCCATCATAGACCTCATCCATCGCTTTCCATCAGGCGTGATCAATAATAAAAGCATATTTGTGCGTCGAGTAGCCATCGAGTTAATAAACAGTTGCACTAGTGACAATATCCACCTATTTGTAGCACAAACACGGAAAAATTAACAGGCATAGTGGAAAATGTGCAAGGCAGAGTGCAAGAAATCTTTAAAAATAAAGTATACCGCTTCCGTTATTTATTTGTAATGCCATTTTTAGAATGTGTAATATTTTATGTATGTAATTTGTGTTGTATTTGTTGTGTTTGTTCTATATAATTTGTAGTGCTTAATATGGGAATAACTTCCTGAAATAAATTATTATTTAATTTAAACGACAGTGTTCAAATTCGCGGAATCGTTTTATTGGATCTCAGTTAAGAAAACCCGTCTTTTTATAGCAAGTACGTCGGTCAGGATTGTGGTACAAAGATCAATAGTAATGCTTATTTACAATGACCAACTTGAACAGTAGGTAGTAGTTTTATATAAATAAATGTTGAGGTTGCACTAAGTATTCCCATTATCTTTAACACCTAATCACTCGACTGAAAATAAAAGGAATATAGGAATTTTAAAACCTAAGTTATTTAACCCGCGTTTGTAGTTGTATTTATTAAAACTTTGCTTTCATAACGTAACTTATATGTTAATAACTGCAGTGCTATTTCTGGTCTTGGAAATATAAAACCAGAGTTTACGTTCCTGTGGGATTATTTCCAACCTCCTTGCCGACGAAGCAGCTGTAAAAAAAGTTTTTATTTTATATAATCATGCGGACGATGCACGTGTTGCCGTGGATTGAGGAACGTACTATCGGTATTAAAAAACCATGTGCTAATCTAGGTTATAAACTATATCCGTGCCAAATTTCATCGAAATCCGTTTAGCCGTTTTCGCGCCAATCCGGATCATACATCCAGATCAAAAATCTATATTTTAGATTTTAATTATTTTTTTCTAAAATATTCAACAGTTTTTACTTATTATTATTTATGTATTATTATAAGCCTGTGTTGTCCCACTGCAGTTCACTTCGTTACAGTATAATAAAATAAAAACGTCGTTCGTTATAGTAAAATAGTAACGAAGTGAAGCCCTTCTTAAAGGATTGACCCCCAATCACAATAGACCGAGAAAAGTGAAAAGAAGGAAAGATCTTTGTCCTACAGTTGGACAACATATATATAGATATGTATTAACAATATTACTCCATTTGATTTACGGAGCAACTAGATATCCTTGAACCATCCTTAACCGCACTCAGTCCAGTGATCATGTCATAAGGGCGCGTTTACCTTGGTAGAGTCAGTGGGGTCGCATGGATTAATTTGTTTTCCATAGATATAGACAAAACTAGCCGAGAGCCCGACACATGATGGTGGTATTTCCCATCGACAAAAATGACAAACTTCCATGCAAACTTTTATCCCCTTTTTTACCCCTTTAGGGGATGAATTTTCTGAAATTTTTCATCAGTGCTCACCTTCTTTATAAACATGCATAAGGAGCTCTTGTGTATAATTGGTGCTGCTATGTTTCTAGACCTACCTACAACCTACCTTCTTCTATGTTTAGGCTTTGTGTTGTCTGTCATTGAATTTAAGGCAGTTTAAGCCGTTTTCATCCGTAGTTTCGGTCGAAATTACGGGCGTTTCCTACCCCGTATCCGCGCCGAAAGTAAGATTAGTTTGGAGCCCGAACTAAGAATGGACGATAACATGATTTGTCTTGTTGTCTCTATTCGGCATATATTTTTGAAATTTAAATTGTCACTTATTTTAATGGATAAACTACTTTCGGATGGGCCCGTATCTTCGTCAGCGGACTTAGTGGGTAAACCCTCTGACACAAGGATGCCACCGTTATCTTTCCATTGTGAGCACACCTTTACGATCATTACGGTGCTAAAGCCATAAATGTGTATCATTTACTTGTAGATATTTTCCTCGTATTATTTATCTTAAGGTTGTGCAATGTACTTAGGTTGCTTTAGGTAGGATTCATATTACCTTTAGAAAAATAATAATTTATTCATATAACTGTGCCGGAACCAATGCGCTTTATTATTAACCAGCTATGAAAATAAACCAAAAATTAAATCGAATCCTTTCTAAAAATCGCTTATTTATTTATTTATACCTTTTAAGCACTTTTTGCATGGAACATCATTCCATCCTGTATCTGGAGAAGGGCGTTGTTAGCTGCGTTACAGTTTATACTTTTGCAGCTATCATCGTTTTACTTGTTACTTATTCTTGTATTATTGTTCCAAAATAAACTTTTATTATTGTTATTATTATTTATTAACTATGGATAACTTAGAGCTAAAACAAACAAAATAAAGAATTGTATGTGTGACTGACAGCCAATTAAAAGTCATCACTTCTAAAAACAGATTGGAAAGAAAGAGCATGTAGCGTGTGTGAGCGTGGCGAGCTGTGTGAGCGTATGTTTGTTGCATGTTTATTTGTTCTACTATTGTGTCATGGTATGTCGATAATAAGTATTTGCCAATGTCCTTCCTCAAGGTTCAAAGCATCTTCATACTAATTTTCATCAAAATCGGTCTGGTCGTTTCGGAGATTAACCGCAACATAAAGACAGACAAACATTTCATAAACAATTTTTTTTATTATAAATACCTACCGTATATACTTTTATATGTATTTAGTAAAAACCTATTATTTTGAAGGCACAAACAGATACTTCAATCGTATTTCTGTGTATAGAAGACATAGATTTTCCGGATTTAAAACAGTTAGGTACCTGTCACTCCAAAATAAAAACAATGAAACGTGAATGAACTCGCAGATCGAAAATACCCACAAACAGTAGAAAATGTACCTGTTAAATAAATAAGTACCTAATTTTTTTACCTGCACCTGCGCATTCATCACTGAAAAAGATATATTATCGTTTGAGACAAAGAGCTGTAACATTGTTTACCGTTGTTCAACACGACCTCATCTATTGACAGGTTTGAACCCACGACCCTTTGGGAGCTGTCCATTGTTTTATAAAATACCTAGTGTTTTTAACAATCCTTTGGGAACCAACAATTTTGGAATATAATGAAAAGAAACAATTGCTCAAAGTATCCAATATTTGAAATGAGTACAATTTTTTTCGTTAAAAAAATAATAAAAAATACGTATACGGTATTTTTACAAGCATAATATCCTATCCTACTAATTAATTAATATTATTAATATTAATTAATATATATTTAATATAATACAATAAATGCGAAAAATTGTATGGATGGATGGATAGATGGATGGATGGATGGATGTTTGTTACTCTTTCACGCCAAAACTACTTAACGGATTTGGATGAATTTTGGCACACAGATAGTTTATAACCAGGAGAACACATAGGATACTTTTTATCCCGACATACACACGAGATCGAAACTTATGCGGGTGAAACTGAGAAGCGCAGCTAGTACTCTGTACATAAGCTCACGGCTTCTTCTCATGGGAGTAGGCAGAAGCAACAGAATGCCTTCAAAAAAATAGCGTAGAGTCATCTCAACACTTCTCTCCCTTGATTTTGTGTATATATATATATATGTATTATAAGTAGGTATTTAATATAGTAATAGTATGTATGTGCATATAACCTATTTATGTGTTAGTGTACCTAGTTTTAAGAATTTTTTTTTATCATGGTCCCTCTCACTCAAAGCACCTGCCATCTAATCTCTTCACCACCCTTGGTTGACTGGTGGAGAATGGCTATGGCTTTAAGTCCGCCTTTGTACCTTTTTGTGCGAAAAGTTTAAATAAATAAATAATAAATGCAACCTGCTACGATCCTTACATACAGCTTTTGTTTTCGTGTACAGTCAACAGCAAAAGTAGATGATCAAAATCAGAAATTCAATACTAATGAACGGAGTTCGCAGCTATATGGCAGCTGTACTAGTAGTAAATGTTTGGTATAATTTACAATCACATACTTTTGAATTACTTCGACGCCACACAGTTCTGACGCGAACTCCGTTCATTAGTATTGAATTTCTGATTTTGATCATCTACTTTTGCTGTTGACTGTACGATCATACATCTGCGGCGTAATTGCGTAACAGTCCACAGTAACAGTAGCATAGCATAATCAGCCCATAATGTTCCCACTGCTGGGAAACAGGCCTCCTCTCAGTGAGAGGGAACAGGCCGTAATCCACCACGCGGGCTCAGTAGGAATGGCTTCCATTTTGACAGTTCAACAACATTCATTGCGTTATTTACGTTGTTGAGCAGACGAATTTTTCAAATCTATGCAGCAATATCCTTCAAACCTCTCGGATTGTGATTATAAGTGTGTTACACAATTAGGGTGCCGGTCATGCACGCACGCCAATTGTGAGTACTACGAAAATCCTACTAATATTATAAACGTGAAAGTTTGTATGGATGTATGATGTTTGTTACTCTTTCACGCAAAAACTACTCAACGGATTTGGATGAAATTTGGCACGAAGATGGTTTATAACTAGGATTAACATATAGGATACTTTTTATCCCAGAATTCCCACGGGATCGAAGCTTATGCAGGCAAAACCGCGAACCGCAGCTAGTCTTTTAAAAATACTATTTCAGTAAGAATTTTCATAGAATTTTAAAAGTTTTATTGTGTTCTAAACTAAAATTTAAACGTGAATATAAATTTAAAAACTTGTACGTCTATTACTATTCTGTTTTAAAGTAACTTTGACTGATTGTGATAAATGTTTTCTTGAAAACGCAATTTGCACTTGATTAATATCCAAAGTAAAACGTTCTTTAAATAAGTTATAATGGACAAGATTACAACAAATGTGTGTTTATTTAATAACACAGAACATCACGTTTGTATTCCCCGAAGAGCTGGGCAGAGGTGGTGCGTACTTACCAGTACACCCAAATTTTGTTAGTCATGTCCCATGTAGGAAGCGAGCCCGTTGCCATCAACCGGCAACAAATGCATTCTCCAAGCCGCTTCTAAGAAATTCCTGAAGGAAATATCCAATATCACTTTACCCGACCCGGTAATCGAACCCAGGACCTGACACGCTCAGCAGTAATAACGTAACACTAAACCAACGAGACAGTAAATAATTATTAAAATAAATAAAGATTATAATGAATTATAATTAATAGCAATTATCTACCTCATACCTCCTCTATGAATAAACTATTTATATCCCATAATAAACAAAGAATTTATAAAAAATATTCCTTTTTGTTTATAGCTTCTCCCCACGAGTACGATTTCTTGTTTCCCCCGACCCGCCTCGTCGCATCGCATCGCCAGCCAGCTCTATTACTTTGTTTAGCGTTTTTTCATGACTTTTTTTTCTTTTTGCCCGGCGCCTAATGGTCATAGCGTGATGTTAGCCTAAAGCCTTCCTCAAGAATTGATCTATACAAATGCAAAAAGATTTTTTCAAATCCAACTGGTAATTCCAGAGATTAGTGCGTTCAAACAAATAAACAAGGGGTCCAGTTTTATTATTAATAAGTATAGATAGATAGCAATTTTCATCTATTTTCAGGTTTATTATTAGTACAGACAAGCAATGTTCATCTGTTTTATCCAATCTCACACCTCCTCTATGCATCAAATATTTATATCCCTAACATAATAAACAAAGAGTTCATTGTAAATAGTCCCATAGAATAGCTACCGTTCCTCATTAAGCTCTAGCTTAAATATCTTAACAATTTAATTTATATTCCTCACACGATTACTATACTGCGTCGAGTTTAAATCCATTAAATACAATAAAAACTACAGAATAACAAAGCTAACTAAATATATTATTATTTTATATCATAAATCTCCTAGGATAACGTAAGTACCAAGAGTACTTAAGTTATCCTAGAAGGAGATTTATGATATAAAATAATAATTCGGTTACGGTTACGGTTCAAGTTTAAATTAAGGATTATGTTACAAATCCCTTTATGGAAATATAGCAGTCCCGAGTGATCATTCATTTAATTTGGTTCAGCGAGAAAACACAATTTGGTTGGTGTAAACTTTACACAAATTTAATATAATAAAAGTGATATAACGTATTAGTCCATGCGTGCGTGCAAGCGCATGTGCATGTGTGCGTGCGTACTAGTTTATGTGCGTGTATGCTTACAAGTGCATGTGCGTGCGTGCATGAGTGTGCGTGCGTGCATGAGTTACGTGCGTGCAAGTGCATGAGTATGCGTGCGTGCAAGTGCATGTGCGTGTGTACATGAGTGTGAAAGTGCATGTATATGCAAATGCATGCCTGTATTAGTAAAAAGTAGCAAACACACCTGATAAAAAGAATGCTTAGTAACTTTCTTTGGTATGTAAGTAGATATTTTTAAAACTTTCAACTAATCAAATCGGAATATAATTGATTTCTATTAGAGTAAAACGATATTGTTCTCCGTAATTTACACTTACTAACACAAGTATCGGTCAATTCCAATATTGCCATAAGTTTTTAAAGTTTAACAAAATCAAAATCAAAAGTCATTTATTCAAATTAGGCTGAGAATCAGCACTTTTCGAACGTCAAAATGACAAAAGACAGTCCCCCAAAAACGCCCGCCCTTCGCCACTTCCTAGTGCTATCGCTGGGAAGAAGAAGTGGCGGAACAAACTCCCCAGCAGCACAGCTGTCTGTTCAGTTAGAATATAGTTAGTTGCATGTATACAATACTAGGAACCTATGTTCAGTAATGAACATTACAAGAAGCTTAAATTATTTGCCATATTATGTCAGCTAGCCACGCCAATATACCAACAAATATAATAAAAACTATACGTACTCAAGCTAAAAAAATAATTAATTAAAATAAAAATAAAAACTCACTACCTAAATAAAAGCCTCCAGGCATAAAGGGCGTGACAGCTTACACATTTATGCATTGCTGGGTTCGTCACCTAGCTGTCACTTGCAGTCACAGATGATGAACTAGGACCATCGATGTGAAATAAATAAGTGAGTTAATACTAATAACAGTAACCTGTCAGTACCTAAGCTAATTCTGGAGAAAGAACATGAACATTGTCTTGAGTTAATTAGGGCGACCAACTATTCTTATCGTGTAAGTAGTCGTTGATGGAATAGTAAGCCTTTGAACAAAGGTTGGATTTTACTTGAGCTTTAAACGCATTAAAAGGCAAGTCTAGCAAAGAAGAGGGTATCTTGTTATAAAAGGTTATACCAAGCCCAACAAATGAGTTATGAACGTTATGAAGCCGGTGAAAGGGGGCACGTAGTTTGTCCTTGTTTCTAGTGTTAACACTGTGAATATCACTGTTTTTAGTGTACAAGTGCAAATTTTGCCTAATATATAGGATGTTGGCGAAGATGAACTGTGATGCAACCGTGAGAATACCAATATCTTTAAAAAAATCTCCTAGAGAAACTCTGGCACCTAGCTGGTAAATTGCTCGAACAGCTCGTTTTTGAAGGACAAATATATTTTGTATATCAGCGGCTTTGCCCCACAGCAGAATACCGTAGGACATAACACTGTGAAAATAACTGAAATAGACTAAACGAGCTGTGACGATAACATATTAATTAAACATGACTTACGTACATGCATAATGGTTATCCAATGCCCATCGACAATTAGATTACAATCAAGACTCCATCAATAATATTGCCATGAGCAAGCAGTAACTGTGTGTGACATTTCATAAATATATATTTGTTTTACTTAAAAGATTCTGATCTTTATTATACTGGTGGTAGGGACATCGAGCGCCAACTGTAACCATGAATTCAGCACATGATTCTAGACCCTTAGAATATAAATTTACTTCGGTTATCTAAAAAAATCTGCTGTTTCATATAAAAGTGCAATTACTGGTAACAGATGGCGCGTCGATGTCGCAGGGACATCAGCGCGCAATATGTTCTGATCTGTAACCCTGTATTTTGGTGAATCCACAAACCAACGAAACTTAGCTTGAAAACATAACACATAACATAACGCCTGTAATGCCCGAAGGGTTATGCAGAGCTGTACCCTGCGACACGACTCTTGTAAAACAATTTCTATGAAAACTTCTATGGGAACTGTTCTACCAGAATCGCATCCAACCGTCACCGTCGCGTCTGGAAACCATTTTCTAAAAAAAAAATCTTTATTATTTGAAATTCTCTATTGTTTATTTTCTCACTGTTATATTATTTCTGTTTGAGGCTGGTGTTTATTTTATGTGAATAGAAGAAGTCAGTTTGCTCATTTTGTTAATGAAAATGAAAAAATATGACGGAGTTCAGGATCTTCTTGAATTTATTTTAGAAATGGTTTATTAATTTTTTGTAAGGATTTTAATCTATTCACTCGGAAAAAAATTATCCTTCACAATTTTTTCTTTCCACGTTCACGCATGGTTCACAGGACACTGACAAAATAACTTAAAAATTAACGTTCATTTACTTATTTTATTTCATTTTTAGATCATTCAAAGCCGAGTGGAAATTTCGAATGCCGAAATACAACATCGTTGAATTACGTTTTTGCTTAATTTTGTCGTGTCGTGTGACTTCAAGTGAAAGATGTTGATTGAATGACATAAATTAACAAAACGAGAAGCATCTAATAACAGCATAAAGGCTGCCGCTGACAGGCGCAAAGCGACAGAGCGACGCCATTCTCCTTGAACAATTTCCACAAAGTTTTCATAGAAATTGTTCTACTTGAGCCGCGTCGCGCTGTTGCGTCTCGCCTTTCAGCGAAAGCAACACCCTGCACCACCATATTTAAAAAACAGGCCAACTTTGCAACAGGACTTATGCCAACAAGCTTGGCAAGTGTTCAGCATCACTGTTCACTATTGATCCCTGAAAAGTTGCCAGGCTTAGTTTGGCATATTGGTTGACATATGACAATTTCATAGCGTTATTAACATTTCTGGGAGTGACCACGCCTGTCGGATTTGCAATTACGGACGCAACTGGGGCAAACAAAGCCAGTATACGAGGAAAATCGAGACATTATTTGTACTGTGCGAATTTGTGAATGACACTAGCTTTGGGTTGAACTAATTAGGATGAGTTTTATGAGATTTTAGAGTTTCTATAAAGCATCTTCTTTACTGCATTGATTGTTTTTTTTTTATACTAAGCCTTTGATGTCTGTCTGTCTATCCACATGTCTGTCAACTCACAAGCATAGAAATATAAAAAAAACACAAGGTTGTAGGTATCTTTTTCACCATAATAGGTAGTCATTTGAAATTTCTACAGAATACGTGTTACAAAGGTCTTTTTTTTTATTTAGGCTACACAGCACAGCCACACTGCTGAGCACTGAAAGGCCTTCCCCAAATCCTTCCACGCATCCGTTTCTAAGAGCCACCTCGATCCAACCCTTGCGGTACGCGTTTAGGTCGCTAATGGAAAGTAATAAAAAGAAAAAGGTATTGAAACTATATAACGATAGTTAAGTAATTACTTTTAGTGATAAGTCTGGAATCTTTAGTGCGCGAGTTTGATACTAACTTGACCTCTTTTTTCCAAAGCACTAAGGGCCGGTTTTTTCTCTCAACTCAACCAATTGTTAAAAATAGTAACTAATGGTTAAATGTTTTAACAATTGGTTGAGTTTAACTACGGATGATCAAAAAACCGGCCCTAAGAGCATCAACAATTCAATAACCGAAATCTAACTGAAGTCAGACTTTACCTGACCAATTATAGGTAGACCAGAAGACAAATCTGGTAGTTTTAGGTACCTATGAGGCCGCTAAATACAAAAACAAACACTAAAACTTTATTGTTTCCAAATAAACTTATATCGTCTTACAAACCTTTTTATCCTTATAAGCAAAGGTTGATGACCTACTGCCTTAGAATCTTAGCAAAATATTGTCAAAAATCAATGTTTCTTTTGTTTGAAGCATATCAATCATTACGTTATGTCGGTTACCTTGCGGCCAGCGCCCACTGGCGGCACGGCACGGCAAGGGATTTTTATGCGACGAATAGAAAATATAACTTAAAAGTATGACAATAAAATTGAAATTTCATCGGCAGCAATGATGCCGTGGTATCCTTAGGCATGCCGCGACATCCTTTGGCATCATCATTGAAATTTTAATTTTATTGTCATACATATAAGTTATATTTCTATTCGTCGCATAAAAATCCCTTGCCGTGCCGTGCCGCCAGTGGGCGCTGGCCCTTAGTCTCCTGCGGATCTCTTCATTTATTATTTATTTATCCTCACACTTGAATGCCATACAGAAATTACACCAATGCAGCAAAAAATCACTTCATGAGCTGCTTTCCATCCATCCTGTGTGCGGTGGACATCGAACGAGTGGCGATGGATCACGCACGCTCACGCAGCCTGCAAGTGCAGCATTTGTCCATAGCCCCATCACTCCTTCCATATTGCGCACATTCATTGCGAATTTTTGAAACTCAATGATTTTTCAAAGTAACTACATTAAAATTGAAAAACACGGAAAATTTTGAGGTGTCATGTTCATAACCTTCACCTTAGTTTTTTTTTTTTTAAACCGACCAAAAATTTCTACCCTAGAACACAGAACACGTAAAACGTCATGCAGACAAGCATCATACAATACATTATGTTTACGACAATATGAATAAATAAGCTCCTAAGTTTTTTGTTGTTTTGGGGTCTTTGTATCATAACGGTTTATTACAATATCTTTTTTATTTAAGTAAATATTTTGACCCCTATTTACGAACAAAATGGAATGTTTACAAGGGTAACCCTTTTTATTTAATTTATTCATAAACATGAACAATGTCATCGCTGTATTTATACCTGTTTAGATATAACCTATAAATAAACACGTCAATCTTGATCAAGGGTTGAAACTTTATGGTTTCGTATTGATAGGTCCAGTTTATTTACTTGTCCTCATCCTCCTGACTCATCAATGCTTTTAGAGATAAAATAAGTTCATTTATAACATCACGCTCCTTTTACCCGAGGTTTAAGCTGAGGTGTAGGTACATATAATATAACACCCACATTTCGTTAGATATGATAAGTTCCATGCAATGGGGGGCGAGCAAGTATCGGTCAAATCCGTTAATTTCAGTTTTCTTTATTCCATAATGTCTAATTAATTATCTATCTGCTTTTGCCTATACTACCTATTACATACACACATAAAACATGCTACTCACCCCTTCTTCCCATGGGGGGTAGACAGAAACTACAGAACGCCAATTGCTATGACCCTTACATACTCTTTTTTCTTCATTTACGTTCATACACGCACGGCTGGTAGCGAGCACTACGCACCTGACCTTTCTGAAGAACATCACCAATAGGTCACTATTTGTACAGACGCCAGCACATCAAGCTACTACAATCTGTCAAATTTATTTAATAGATTTTCAACTTTATCGCTAAAGCATTGAGGTTTAAGGTTGATTGGGAAAATTTGTCAGTTTCGGGTAGCTTGACCTGCTGGCGTCTGTACATTATTATTATTCGGCTTGTAACAGTCTAAAAGCCACATTCTCTTGTCTATAGGTACCTAACTACAGTGTAATGATTCGCTATTCTGCAAACTCTGTATTTGCACTAATCAAAGTCAATTCACCCAGACCTCGATATTATGTGTAACCAACCATAATTATTGTAGTTTAGTAATTACAGTAGTACGGTCAGCGACAAAAGGCGACTAAGGTCCTTTGTACACACACGTTTTTCTTGCTGTGAAAAACTACAGTTTATTCGCCGTGTGTAGGCATCGCTGTCAGTGTTGTAGGGATCAATATGGAAGCTTGTTGACGGACACGTTTTTTCTACGGCGCGGTTTATACGCCGTGCCATAAAGAAACCGTGCCGTGTACAAGGGCCTTATTGAAAGAAAGAAAAATAAGACAGAAAATACATTAATTTAACACAGACTAAAAGACACACAATACACCAGATACCTACATTAGATAAAAACAAAAAAAAATAAAGATCAAATAAACAGCATAAAGTCCGATGTAAGAAATTAGCAGGAAAGTGTGCCCACGGCTGCGCCAAAAAGGCCCAGTTCAGCAAAAATGCCAGACAACTAGTGCCTGACGCTGGTTTTCAACTGAACCTGATGTGTGAGGTGACGGATGTAAATCAGTTTTATACTGCAACGTGACGTGTGTATTGCTACTTTTACTTATCATCTAAATTAACACAAACTTATTCAATAAGTACATTGTTTTTGTAATAGTGTTGTAAACATGTTTGTATTAGTAGAAGTAATAACTGTTTGAGTACACAGTTATTATTGAAGCTATGTAATTATAACTTGTATTCTTTAAAATATTTGTATGACAGTCCATAGTGAAACACAAAGATCATAACCCTATTATTAAGACCTTATCGACGCGCAAACTGTAACCATGAACACACAGATTCAGATTCATATTCATCATTTATTGCATTCATGTAGTTTACAAATTGTTACAAGTATAATTTATAAAGGTTTCATACGTGAACCCTGCTAGGGCACAGCAATATAAATAGTTTTAAGTGCTACTGTGTCACATGATTCTAGACGAAGTAGAAATTTTTCGTCGGTTTAAAAAAAAATATCTGCGGTTTCGTAGAAAACTGCAATACCTACGCGGTCAATATGTGTGAAATAGCAAACTTTTATTAGGGGATTCAGAATCATGTACAGACGCCAGCACATCAAGCTACTACAATCTGTCAAATTTCTTTAATAGATTTTCAAATTTATTTAACCTTATTTAACTTCGCTATTAAATCGCATCATGTAAATCAACCTCGACAGGACGACACGAGCTTTTCTCATAATATATCGTTCGTCCTGATAAGAAAGAAGACTTCCTTCAAACATATTTTTTGTTGCAGAATGTCCAACTAGAGAACAATTCGATGATGTTCGACAGATGGCTGAAGCTGCCGATGCCACTTGACTTCAAGGTGTATGTCTTCAACGTCACCAACGCGGAAGACGTGAACCGAGGGGAGAAACCTATACTGAAGGAGATTGGACCTTATGTTTACAAGTAAGACTTCACAATTTACATTTAACCTAATTAGTGGGGGACGGTGGACAACTGTTGTCAAATAGGTAGCATGGGGTCTAGAGAAGCTTTTTTTTTTTTTTTGAGGATGGGAAATCATCAAATGACTCCTCCCGCTCTGGGCGGAGCAGGAGGGAGTGTCAGACTCTTACTGACTAAAACCCACCCGTGTTCCTTCCTTAGCCCTTTATGTTCTAGGGCAGCGGTAACCCTTTCGGACAATCCCGCTACCGTCTAGAGAAGCTTCTGCTACATTACATCCTGAATAAAAAAAACTATTCTTTTATTAATCAAGATAATATTTAAATGATAAAAGATAATATTTAAAATAATAATAATTATCTAGATGTAAGTAAGTATATGAAAAAAGAATCATAGGGCATCCAAAAAATTCGTCCGCATCGCTGTCAACAGGAACAGTGCCCAAAAGGCTGGCAGCATTGCCACGTTGTATGGCGATGCTAATTCTTTCGCCAAGAAATAGGCCAGCCCTCGGATCACGTTAAGAGTCGACTAACCGTTTGTCGACTAACTTGGCGATATCTCGAAAATATATAAAAAATATATCAAATACAAAGTACACGCAGACGAAGCCTTAGGCAACAGCTGGTATTTTATAGATAAAGAAAACGCAACTCTCATCTCTATATCATGTATGTCTACTGCGTGTGTCCGGTCAGGGCTTCGTAGGCACGCAGGGATCAGATAACGTAGCGTAACCCTTAACTACTAACTACAACTAATTAAACACCATTCAACAACCCTCGTAAAATTAAACTGACCGTAACTCTCATTATAAATCATCAACGTCATAGGGGAAAACTCAAAGTTGAATCACTCCTGCAATACATTACTGGGATAAATCTCGTCATTTAGTTTGATCAACTTTGTGGCACACTTAATTATTAAGCTTCGATTAATGTTAAAATTGGTGTGGGGAGAGCAATTATCGGTTAATCAGTATCACGATCTTGTTACTGACGTTGCCAAATGTCAATAATGTGTAGAACATTGACGCGCAAACTGTAAACATGAATTCAGTACCTGATTCTGAACAAAGAATCATGTTCTGAATTCATAATAACCGATGAAATTTTTCGTCGGTTTTCAAAAAAGAACCAGCTGTTTCATAGAAAAGTATTTAGCAATTTTTTTTTAATAACCGTCTGTAAATTTCACCCCAGCGGGGTTCAGAATCAGGTACTGAATTCATGGTAACAGGTTTCCCCTGGATGTCCCTGCCACCCTGTATTATTTAAGCTCGTCTGTCATAAAATTCATATAGGGTGAGAAAAATATTTTAGAAGCTAGAAAAGATTATTCACCACTTCCTAGTGATAAACCTGATAATAACACATGTTCAAATGGATCTAGTTAAATTGAAATTAATGAAATGAAAAGTTGGTTAGATATTTCTGTAAGTCGATTTTCTAAGACATTTTTTACACCTATATTTTATTTCAGATCAAATTACAAAATCCATATGCTGTTAGTAAAAGTCTTAGCCTAATGTTTTTGGTCAATATTTTAAGACTAAGTAGATGGCGCCTGCATTTCTAAGCTGATACCTGAGGCGAAATGCCAAAACAAACTGAGAGGTGGTCTCCATTAAAGTTCAAACATAACGCGAGTCTAACAGCTGGACATGCAGGGCCACGTCTGGAAGGGCCTTTTGAAGGATGAGCCATTGCAGTTCTGAGTTGACCAGTACCATAATTGCCTAACACTATCATTCACAAACTGAATAATTTTGAAGGATATTGCTAATCCATTGCTTCATATGTGCGAAAAATTTGTCTGCTTAATAACGTAAATAACGCAATGAATGTGGTTGAACTGTCAAAATGAAAGTGTTACGCGATTACCCCGCTGTCCCAACAGGCGGCAGGCATGCATCAGTCAGCGTGTAGCTACAGTAACCCATTTTTGGAGAGCTCAACGACTCGTCACACGACCCTAACAGATGTAAATAACAGATGTGTGATGTGGATGTAGGACATTTGCGTAGGCTACATACATCATCATCATCTGCCTAGCCTTTTCCCAACTATGTTGGGGTCGGCTTCCAGTCTAACCGGATGTAGCTGAATACCAGTATTTTACATGGAGCGACTGTCTATCTGACCTCCACAACCCAGTAACTGGGTAATACGATACCCCTTGGTAAGACTGGTTGTCAGACTTTCGGGCTTCTGACTACCCGTAACGACTGTCAAAGATCCACGAATGACAGCCGGGACCAACGGCTTAACGTGCTTTCCGAGGCACGGAGGGGTCTCGGTATGTAAATATGGTCACCCATCCACAGACCAACCGCGGCAAGCGTAGCTTAACCTGACCGATCGACCTGCGCGGCTGTTATTTTTAGCCACGGGCCCGGCGTCACACGACCCTAACAGATGTAAACAACAGATGTGTGATGTGGATGTAGGACATTTGCGTAGGCTACATACAAATAACTCAAAACCGCCACACAGATATGAAGTCACGTATTCTATCTAGGCTAGATGATACTCACTGGTTAGGACAACTAGATTCCCTATAATGTGTTGAGCAAACGCTATAGTGTTAAGTGACTAAAAAAATATTTCTTTACTAGCTTCTGCCCGCGGCTTCGCCCGCGTGGATGTCGGAAATGATCCCACGGGAACGTGCTAACAGGATAAAATGTATGTGCACCAGGATGCCATCTATCTCGCGGGCCCTTTGTGGCTAATTACAATAGAAAACCAATTGTGTCTCATTAATGGTGATTAAGAGGGTACCTATATGATATCTTTACCTAAGTACCTACCTAATTAAAAAAATAAATAAACTCAATAACAGAAAATAAAATACCTACCTACCTAAATAAACCTATTTATGACGATAACTAATCTAAACTCAATCATCATCTGCCTAGCCTTTTCCCAACTATGTTCAGGGCCGACTTCCAGTCTAACCGGATGCAGCTGAATACCAGTATTTTACATAGAGCGACTGCCTATCTGACCTCCACAACCCAGTTATTGGGTAATACGATACCCTTGGTACGACTGGTTGTCAGACTTTCGGGCTTCTGACTACCCGTAAAGACTGTCAAAGATCCACGAATGACAGCCGGGACCAACGGCTTAACGTGCTTTCCGAGGCACGGAGGTGTCTCGGTATGTAAAGATGGTCACCCATCCACAGACCGACCGCGGCAAGCGTAGCTTAACCTGACCGATCGACCTGTGCGGCTGTTATTATTTAGCCACGGGCCCCTCAATCTAAACTCAATAAATAATCAAAATCTCTAAAAACTAATATCTATACGAATGACTATCCTACCTAACAGTATTATAAAATAACCTACGGTCACTACGTACACTATCAAATATACTACCTATACTTTAAAATTAAAATCTATACCTACGACTTATATAAAAATAAACCTAAATAACTCTAAAAAGTAAAAGGAATAAAAATGAACTCCACTGCGTGTGAACTAACCTACGACAAACTTATTATTTGCGGTTGGTTCAGTAATCGGATCTAGGGATCGAACCGCAAAATTAAGTTTGTTTTTTATTGTATATACTTTTCCGGGATAAAAAGTACCCAGTGTGGTGCCCAGGATATTAAAGAATAATTATACCAAGTTTCATTGTAATCGAACCGGTAGTTTTTGCGTGATGCCTGAACAAACAGACAGACAGACAGACAGACAAAAATTTTTTTAATCACATTTTTGGGTTCGGTGTCGGTCTAGTAACATCCCCTGCCATTTATTTTTTTGATATTTTCAATGTACAGAATTTTTACTTCTACAGATTTATTATAAGTATAGATATTATTTGCTTATCGGTCACATTAAATAGCAACACTAAACAAAAGTTGCCCTTTGCAAAGTATCAATGAATACCGATTTGTTTGCCTCTTAATTAACATCGATACGTTTTAAGAAAATAATATATTATTAATGGGTTAGTTTTTTTTTGGTACCTACAGGTAGGACCCTATATATTTTTAAGTATTTTTTTGGGTTCAAAACAGCACCTAATTGTAGGTGACATTGCGTTCAAGTACCCTAAGTTTATGCAAATATTTAGCAAAAATACAAAAAATTATATAAAAAATAACAAGTGACTAGATTGTATTTTGTGAATAATTGCACTTTTTACCGCAGTGCTGCCCCCTAATTGCGTAACACACAATCAATAGTAATCTGAATCGTTTTGAAGCAAATTGCTAATGCATTGCTTCATAAGTTCTAAAAATTTGTCTGCTCAACACGTAAATAACGCAATGAATGTTGTTGAACTGTCAAAATAAAACCGATTCCGATTAATTGTGTGTTACGCAATTCGGCTGCTGTTTCACACGTAGTTACATCAAAATACTATGAAAATGGCTAAACCCGATAAGGTGGTACAAACTATTAGGTAATACTTACTTGCATAGCATATGTAGGTAACACTCGTTAAATTGTTTTCTGATATCGCTTTAACATTATGTACAAGCATTGTATAAGAAGAAGAAACTATACAACATTTGAAATAAAGCTAAGTTTTTGGTCTAGAATATCCAATACTAATCTTCCTAAGAAAATCTGAAAGACGACTGATCAATCCTAGCCCGATGTAAAACTACTACTTTATACAAATTCGGCACCTCAAGTTCTTCCGACGTGCCGAATTTTGGTAACCAAACCGCTTGCAAATCAATAATTCGGTGCGATAGTGTAGTCATAAGCCCAAGTCTGACAACCAGTCTTACCCTTGAAGTATCGTGTTACCCAGTAACTGAGTTGTGGAGGTCAGATAGGCAGTCGCTTCATGTAAAATCCGGTGAGACCGGAAGCTGACCCCTGCATAGTTGAGAACAGACTAGGCAGATTGCAGAGTAATTTGTCACTTGGGACTAGCATATACATCACTTAGTTTACCTAAATCGTAAATAATCTTTTTTAACAAAATATGCACCTCGTTCTAGTTCCTCTGGTTTCAGGGAGTTTTCGTACAAAATTCCTAAAATGTAAAAATCTTCATCAAGCAAGAGATTTAAATAAGGCTGCAAATTACTCCCAATGCATATAAAGTATCCGATCCCGTCCAGACTTTGAACTTGGATGTTAGTATGCATATAAATACTTGGAATACATACATGAGGTCCAAAAGAGATTGGTAAAAAAAAATAGGAACAAAATATAACCTATATGAAATTAAAAACAAGTTATTAAAAAAAAACTATGAATTTAAAACACACATCAGAGACCATAACATAACATAAAAGTTATTTGAAATAAAAAGATATTAACAAAATTATTTTGTACATAAGATGCATAATAGGTACATCAAAAACTTTTTTACAAAAAAAAAACTACCGACTTCCAAAAAAGACACTACAAAGTGAAAAATAACTTTTTTATTTAAAATTAAAGTTAAAAATCAGTTTTTATTTCTCACTTTTAAGTTGGACTTACCCCACACAAATTTGTATAACACTACATACATAAAAAAAACAATTTCGTTTAACTTGAATTTTTACCTGTAATATTGGTTTAAATACCAAACTACTAAATCGATTTTGATGTTTATATAGACCAATCTGAAAGTATATCATATAAAGTATCAAACAAAAATTTTGCCGATTTTGCAAATCGGCTTATAAATAACGGAGTTCTGAGGTAACAAACATAAAAAAATATATATATTCAACCGAATTGAGAACATCCTCCTTTATTTGAAGTCGGTTAAAAAGGAACATAGGCGCTTATTTCTACAATTGCGAAGGGTAACAATCTCAGTGAAATTCTAAGGTAATTGCCAGGCATCAATCAGCTCCTCCTATCGTTGATATAACTGGAGTTTTGGACCTAAGTATATTATGTCCATCAATCTTGTTAGAGGACTACCTCTCCTTATCTAGAAAGAAACAATGATAGAAAAGAAATCTAAGAGATAATGAGGTTATAAAACATTGATTTAATTTTCACGAAAGTTGTAAACAATATTTATACAACGTGTTTTTTTTTATATCCCATAACTGAAGGGGGTCATTGTACTCATCATTATGAACAACTTTTACTATGGGACCAAACCTGAAAGCGCGAAAAAAAATCAGCTGTTCCCTACATTTATGTTCGTATAACTCGTCAAGGTTTAGTCCCATGGTAAAAGTTGTTCATAATGATGAGTACAATTACCCCCTTTTTTTTTGGGTGGGAAATCATCAAATGACCCCTCCCGCTCTGGGCGGAGCGGAAGGGAGTGTCAGACTTTTACTGACTAAAACCCACCCGTGTTCCTTCAGTTGCCTGTGCCAAGGGCCACGGTATCTCTTTCGAACAACCCGCAGCCCTGGCGGCATAAAATGACCTCCTAGAGTTATAGGATGTCAAAAAAAATACGTTGTATATTATCTATGTAAAACCTAATTAATTAATAAAAACAAAATTATATCCTAACTTAGCTAAAACTATTCACAAACTAAATACAGCGTCGAAAAATTCATCCGCATCGCTGTCGACTGGTAATGTACCCAAGAGACTTGCGGCAGTACCTCGTTGTATGGCAGTCGTAGACTGATATTATTATCTATCTTAACTTTTCATTGCAATTACATTGTAACTGTGCTGCTGGCAAGTTTTTTGCGCAATTTCAAGCGGCGCCGGCGTTGGATGGGCGTTTTGGTGGACTTATGTAATTTTGATGTTCAAAAGCGCAAATTCTTAGCCTTGAATAAAAGACTTTTGATTAGAAATCCTTTTTACAAAATACATAAGTCTGACTTTTTATTGAAAGCAAGCCCCAATAGGCTTTAATAGGTACATAAAGAAATATTACCTCAATTCATAAAAGGTCTTTTAAGTTTGTATCAAAAGCAATTTCAGACAGCTGTTGACCTGAATTTGGCCTATACTTAATGGTCTTTCTATTTGCTTAAAAGCAGCTTCGTCATAGAAACCCAGTCGCCATACTTTCCTATTCTTCTCCTTCGTCGTGTCGATGGCACGGTTTGTTGACTCAAAACTTCGTCACTCCCACGGCATCGAACCGCAATCCCTGAACCGCCTTCGGATTGAAGTGGGAAGAAGTAAAACACACAAATTCTACAACCCAGGTTCCAGGTTGGAAGCGTGAAAGATGTGAAGCTGTGGCACAAAGTTTGTCCCACCTCTTTCCTCAATCAACCAATCAACTCAGCCTATCGAAGTCCACTGCTGGACATAGGCCTCTCCCAGGCTGCGCCACAACATCCTGTCCCCCGCCTTCAGCATTCAATCTCCTTTGTAATTCAATAACAACAACCTCGTTTTGTCTTTTCAATCGCTAGCGAATAATATTTATATGCTAATTAATACCTTTCGAAGACGTTGGAAATAAACGCCCTCTCAATTAATCTCCTTCATAAACACAGAAGGTGCTTAACCCTTAAATTGACAGAGTGTAGCCGGCTGGACATTAATAAAAAATAAATTTGTAAGCGAGTATATTGATTATACCAACATTTTTTTTATTCTGGTAACTCTACAATATGGTAAGCACTTGGTAGAAAAATAAATTAGATGCCTGGCAACATCAAAATATGTCAAAAATCAAAATGATGTCAAAGCAACGGTCGGTTAATGCGGCACAGGTAAGTTTTTGAATATTTTTTAATATATGGAATGATTTATATGGGTTGGCTATGCATTATATATTATTTCAAAGTGACGATTTATTATATGGTACCAAATAATAACCCAGTACTGTTTCAATAACGTTGTAAATTGCACTTAAAACTAGTTGTCCAGTATACTTCACACTGCCAATTGCTCACAATACTATCACTGTTTTTGTTTGGGAAGCGGGTTGGACAATGCCAACTAATTAGTATTTTGGTTTTGTAAAGGTTGCATGTATGAAATGAGCTTTTTCGTTTTGTTTTAGCGATTGATTCGCTCCCGCACGAATAGGCTAGTTGCTTTGATACCGCCTGAACATGCATGCTCCGATTCCAGTGATGCTTCGTCTACCGAAGAACTTGAAATTACCAATAAAACTTCGAACAACCACGATTCTTCAGATGAAAGCAGCTTGATATCAATAGATTCGGCCTTAGAGGCACTGAATATATTAGAATCTTCCGAAGATGAAATTACAGATAACAATGCAATTAATCTACCACTCACACCAATATTACAAAATGTTTTTCCGTCTCAAAATGAACCAAATTACGATGCCATCCCTTCTATAAGTTCTTTACCATCACTTGGTTCAGTGCAAACTAACCAACCGACCATTGACACATGTTCCACTAGAAAACGTAAAAAAGCGCAGAAAAAAAAAGTGGTTTCAAAAAAAGTTAAAACATCTAAGAAGTTTGTTCTGAGTTACAAGTGGAAGAAGGAATTATTTTTTCATCGGGCTGAAGTTGATGAAAATATGCCGCTGATGCCGAGTGAAGACGAACAACCTCTTTCGTTTTTTTATCGTTTTTTTTCACCGAATATAATAAAAGATATAGTAGATCAATCAAATCTGTACTCTGTTCAGGTAAAAGGAAGATCCATACAACTTACTCATGAAGAGTTTCTAACTTTTCTTGCCATACAAATTTTAATGGGTGTTGTACATATGCCTAGCTACACTGATTATTGGAGCCGAAGGCTTAGATTTACAAATATTGCCGATCTCATGCCACTAAAGCGATACCAAACAATTAGACGTTACTTACATTTTATCGATAATAATTTAGACGACGGAGATAGATACTTCAAAGTTCGGCCAGTAGTGGAAAAAATTAGGCAAAACTGTCTGAAGATGTCCGAGGAACAAAATTTTAGTATCGATGAGATGATGATTCCCTATAAAGGGACCAAGGCGGGAAACAGAAGACAATATATACAAAATAAACCAAATAAGTGGGGTTTCAAAAATTTCGTTCGCGCTGGAACTTCAGGCTTAATCTATGATTTTATTTTATATGGAGGGGAGGATACATTTCGAAATTATAATTTTACACAGGACGAGATTTCTATAGGTTTGGGAGGGCTAGTTGTTCTTGCTTTGTGTAAAACGATTCGCCAGAAACCTGCAAATGTATATTGTGATAACTTTTTTACTTCACCTGAGCTCGTATACATGTTGCGTGAAAACTACGGAATATTTTGCACTGGTACTATAAGAGGAAACCGGCTAAGAGGCTGTGAGAGTGTACTTCCTTCTGATAAAGACCTTAAAAAGAAACCACGAGGCAGTTTCGCACAAGGAGTTTGTAACCAAAATAAACTGGCAGTGGTGAAGTGGTTAGACAATAAATGTGTTACCCTTATCAGTTCCTGTGTCGATGCTCACCCCGTGGATAAAATAAAACGTTATAGCAAAGAAAATAAAGCCAGGATTGATGTTGACTGCCCTAAGATAGTCAAAAACTATAATAAAAATATGGGTGGGGTCGACTTGGCTGATATGCTAATATCCCTTTACAAGATTCCCCTAAAAACACGAAGATGGTATCTTTCTATTTTTGCCCAGTTGATTGATATTAGTATCAATAATGCATGGCTTTTATATCGACAAAATAAATATAAGGAAAAGTCGTTGAAAGAGTTCAGGTTAGATATATTTGAAAGTCTTGTGAAAAAAGGAAAACCAGTCAAAGAACGGAGTGATATTACGGGAGATATAAAAGAAGACAGAAAAATTAAGAAACCTGTGGTGGCAAGACCGATTGAAGATATACGCTATGATCAAGTAGGTCATTTTCCCGATTCGTGTAGCTATGGGAGATGTCGTTACTGTAAGGATGGTAAAACAAACGTTATATGTATTAAATGTAACCAGAGACTGTGTTTTGTCGCAAGAAAAAGAAATTGTTTCTTGAATTTTCATCAAAAATAAACATAATTAATACTTAAAATATTTTTTTCATTTATCTTCCCATTATTACATTTATCTTAGTAAACTTGGCACTGTCCGGTATATTGCACATACATCTCAGCCTGTTAAAGGCTATGTATTTGGTAATGTCCAGTATAATTCACATATAATTTTCAGAAAACTGAAAGACTCTGATTTTTATTTCTATTTTTTACCATGTCTATGAAGTACTAGAAATTGGTTCATGATGTCAAATATGAAATTTTATTATTTTGATTGTTCTGTCAATTAAAGGGTTAAGGTGGCACTAGTCGATATTTTTTCCATACAAATTTCGGGAGGGTATTACTCTACTGTTTGACATTGTACATCCAAAGTTAAACATGATATCGTTTTGTCTTATTATTCATTTTAGCGTCTACTGTCCATCACTGATACTATCTCTATAGGACATATTGCTAGGTGAGACAGCGTGCTTGTTGGCCATACCCAGCTGTAAGTTGGAGCTCGCGACTAATTTCACCTTAAATCCGGGAAAATTAACGAACCCTATATCCAACCTTGATTTAAAACTTTTCTCTAACTTTCTTATTCTTTAACAGTTGCGCAAAACTCGATTTAGGTATACATATATTGTTCAGTTACGTGTGTTATTTTCAGGAAGATTTGATTTCCTTTCTTTCCTTTCCGCAATGCGAATTTGTTCCTGAAAATTCAGTAACGTAATGTTTTTATGATTGAATTTAGTATGTAAGTCCTTGATAGGTCTTTTATATGAAGAATTTATTTAACTACATTAGGCATTTGCCTATATGCCAACCAATATCTTCACTTTCATTATACTAACATGTTGATCATTAATTCTGCTGTTACATCATGTTAGCGATTATGAATTTTCATTAAAATGATTAATTACAACAGCTTTTGTGATCTCTTGATACTGTCAAGTATTAAATTCATCAATTTCCGAGAAACAGTATTACTTTACTTTACTAAGTAAATATCAATTAACATCAATAAAATTAAATTAAATTTATGTATTTGCTCAGATAACAATGATCCATAATTATGTTAGTTACATAACTAAGCTACTAAGTTAATTAATTAAATGATGATTATCTACTCTCTTTCTAGACAGTACCGTGAGAGGACGATCCTGGGCTACGGCGCCAACGATACCATCAAGTACATGCTGCGCAAGCGCTTCGAGTTTGATGCCGAAGCGTCTGGTGGACTCACAGAGGATGATGAAGTCACTGTCATACACTTCTCTTACTTGGTAAGGGGCATAATTTTTGCACCAGAAATCACCGATAAACGTAATTAAAACATCATTCTGCCTCTATCATCTTTAAACGATGGACAGAAACAGAACGATGTTTCAAATTCGTTTAGCTTTAAATTCATTAAGGACCTTAGCACACATTCGACGCGAAAATAATGATGCGGAGCCGTTAAAAGAATTCCGCTGCGAAACGTTACTACATTATGTCGCGTTTCGAGTAGCGGAATATCATCGAACAACAGTTGAAATGTATCAAGTGTCGTCGCTTTCAACTTAGTAAATACAGAATAGGTCTACTTCGGATTTCTTAGGTTAGTCGCGGAGATGTAACCAGCTTCCGAGCAGATCAGTAAAATCACTCGGAAAAACTCAATGTGGTTGTGTCGTTAGTTACCGAGTTCCTATGGCCATCTTCCAGCTCCATCATCAGACCCTGGTTACCATCTAACAACAAAGTTCTCGTCAAGACGGATCAAACGAATCCAAACTCGATAGGGTTGTGTCGTTTAACTACCGACTTCCTATGGCCAACTTCCGGTTCCATCATCGGATCAGCTCCATGACATAATAATTTTGCATTCTCATCCGATTTACTCATGCATGCAAAATTTCAGCTCAATCGGTTGAAGATATATCTGCTTCAAAATTGAGTTGCAAGAGTCCACCCGAACAACCATAAAAAAAAAAATTAATTAAAAGCTTGTAATAATAAAAGAGATCCAAGAATCAAATCTGTGCGTTAGAAGGCAATTTCGCTTCTGTCTCACTTGTCGTACAACAGACAAGTTGTGGTGGAGCTACTGCGGTTTCGCGGCGGAGGTTTGTACCTGCCTTAGTGATTTGTGGCTCCTTAGGGCCGGTTGCACTACAAATCACTAAATATGTTTAACAAGCAAGGGACATCGAGTCAACCAGTAGCTGCATTGTGGAGGTCAGAAAGGCAGTCGCTTCATGTAAATATTGCATCTGGTTAGACTGTAAGCTGACCCCAATATTGTCGGGAAGAGGCTTGTTACGAATAGAGTGGGGGTTGGAAAAGTGGGGTCAAGCGTCAAGATTTTCCGAAAGTGCTAAATTAATACTAATTGTGGTTAAAGCTTTTTCAGTAATAAAGGAAAAAATATATATAAAAAATATATATATATATATACTGTAATATATATTGTAAATGTGTGATTCATCACCAGTATTTTTGCGGAGCGGGATTTCAGGTTGAAAATGTATCTTTTAAATAAATACCTACACCAAAAAACAAACACATACGTTCATGTTATTTAGGAAAAATATATAAACAACCGAAGAGACGAAACGATCCATCATATTTTTCCTGTAAACATTGGAAATTGAAAATCAGATGCGGCAGGTAAATAATTTTAACATCGCAAGGAAAAACAACAAGCACTTCATAAATCCGAAACTTCTTGCCATATAAAAACGTGCAGGCTTTCTAATATGTTCTGAACATGGTTCTGAACTTAAAAGATTAACACTTTGCGGGACACTAAGCGCAATAACAAGAAACTATTATTGTGTCTCGCTCAGTGTCTTACAATGGGTTAATATTGTACTTGATGAAAAAGACTTGCTGAATTATTGGAATTTTCTTTATAAATAAAGTTGAACTGGAGTAAACTTTAGGTACAAAAGGATTCCTTCCATTCTAAGAAACAAATAACTGATTGAGTTTGGCCCTCCAAGAGTCAATATTGAGGAAGGGAAATAGATGGGACCTTCCCCAGGGGCAGATTTGAAGTAGAAAAAGGTCGATGTACGTCTTCCTGATACAATCTAGCAACAATTCTTTGTCTCTAACTTGGAACAGACGACCTAGTTCTATACTACGATATATTACGAGTATAAAGACGTAAAATTTGTTTGTTTGTTTGTGTGAGAGCAATGGGGCCCGTAGCAACGGCCGCGACTAACGAGTTGTAGGTCATAGGTTTGAACCCAGGCAGGCGCTTTACTTTTTGTAAATTATTTCATTACCAATGCACTCAAAACGGTGAAGCAAAACATCGTGAGGAAACCAGCATGTCTTAGAACCAAAAATTTGAAGACATGTGACATCTACAAACCCACTATAGCCCACTCCCCGGAGTGCTTCGTCAGGACGAAGAGAGGAGGCCTGTGTCCCAGCAGTGGGAACATTAGAGGCTGATTATGATGATGATGTCGATGTCAAGTATGTAGGGGGTAATCTCTGGAACTACCAGTCGGAATCGAAAAATTCTATTTGCATTTGATAGCCCAATTCTTGAGGAAGGCTATAGGCTATTTAAAATCAAGCTATGACGCTAAGGAGCCGAGCAAAAGTCACAAAGAACGCTAAGCGAAAACGTGATAGGGCAGGTGTTGCGGACGAAGTCACAGGCAGAAGCTAGTATCTGATAACTTGATAAGTGAGACACAAAAGGAACTCGATTCCTAAAGATAGTTTAGTATAATTGGATTAGAAGTTGTCTTAAACTTTCTGCGAATAAACTGATATTCGATTTGCGAGTTTTATCTGTTCTGAAAGTTTTTGATATATCTAAACATAACATACATGTCTCTGTGATCCCCGAAGGGCTAGGCAGAGGTTATGTTTAAGTCTTACGAAAAATAATCACATAATTTTATTTGCTCTGAGCTAAGATGATGGTGGATGATAAATTGATGGATGGATCGGTCGATGTTACGATGCTTGGGGGACGACGATGTGCAACCATGGATGTCTTTCTGCTGAATAGCATAATCAGCCTGTAATTTTCCCTCTGCTGGGACACAGGTGAGAGGTGAGAGAATATAGGCCTTAATCCACCACGCGGGTTGAATGCGGGTTGGTAGATGTCATGTCTTCGAATTTTTGGTCCCAGGACAAGCCGATTTCCTCACGATGTTTTCCTTCACCTTTTTTGAGAGCAATAGTGAGGAAATAAATTACATAAAGTAAAGCGCCTGCCTGGGTCCACGACCACGACCTGCAACTCGTAAGTCGGAGCCGTTACCACTGAGGCACCACTGCTGCACCTGTGTTGAATGCGTCATCACGTCAACGCCGGCTGTCTCTGAAAACCAGCGCTGGGACTCTGTCTCCTATAGGGCCCTAGCATTAGGCTGCTTTTCCATCAGAGATGTGCTATGCAGCTATGCTGCGAGAATGTGAAAGCTAAGCTACGAAATTGTGACACCGTTTCCACTAATGCAAAGCTGTGTAGCGAAGCAAGTAAGATGTGCTATGAAGTTTCGCCGCCGCGAGGTAGCTGTGCAAGGAAGATGCTCAACTCGAGCAATGCAAAGCATCGATAGTAGGGTAAGCACGGGGAGTACTCTGCTCTGCACATAGCTACATCACTCGCGCATCCATAGCTCCCATCCATAGCACGCATCCTTCCGTATAAAAACATAGCTTAGTTGAATCCGTTTCCACCAGTGCTATGCTATGTAGACCAATGAATATGATTGGTGGATAACAAACGCATCCATAGCAACGTAGCATAGCACATCTCTGACGGAAAAGTAGCCTTATGCTGAGAGATGACTGTTTTGCGTGGATGTGACACACCCTCCAACTTGTTATATATTTTTTTGTGTTTGAGTTCTTTTAATGCGTCATTTTTGCCGGAAATAAACGTATTTTCTTTCTTTATTGAATAGGGACAAAGATAATGAAGATTTTGTATTTAAAATATTCTATCTCTTCTTTCCAGGCTGCCTTGCTAACTGTCCACGACATGATGCCAAGTTTGGCGGGAGTAATTAACAAAGCACTGGAGCAGTTCTTCCCGAGCCTCGAGGATGCCTTCCTGAGGGTCAAAGTGAGGGATCTGTTCTTTGACGGCATCTACTTGAGCTGCGATGGAGATAATGCCGCTTTGGGTAAGATTACATTTGTTTCTTTCGAAAGTACCCCATTTTTAACGTGGGTACTTCCCAAGCGCTGCAAAATTTTGTTTGGTTTGCGAAATAAAACTATCATATGACACAGCTGTATTCTCCAAAGGTGTAGGCGGACCTACATTTAGCTAGGTATGTTTAAATCGGAAAAGAAGCGACATAGTTTGCAAAGTAAGCAAACTGATGTGGCAGTGGGCTGGTCATGTTTGTCGAAGGAACGATGGTCGGTGGAGCAGACGAGTCCTGGAGTGGTGACCGCGTATGACGTGGTCTCCAACCCAGGACTCGTATGTCGCGTAGGACGCGTATTACGTGGACGAGTTAAAGAAGGTGGCTGAGACAGATGTTGTGGTGCAGCCTGGAAGAGGCCTTTGTCCAGCAGTGGACTGCGATAGGCTGAGTTGAATGTTTAAATTCCATGAAATAGGTTGAGCCAGTTGCTATCAGTTGGGTTGACATCCCTTGAATCCGTGATATTTGAAAGACGTACCGTACGGCGTGGTTTGTGAATAACAATATTAAACAATTTTCCGGCCCTGCATTATTCGTTCGTAAAAGTGGACAATTAAGCAACAGCGTCCTTCATAAAACGGATGTCTTTCAGCGACAAACTCATTAGTCTTAGCTTGGGAAGCAATCTCTTTTAAGTAAGTGAAGTTATATGAATGACGTGCACTTTTCTTAAGTAATTTTCTGCACGCTCTGCCGCTTCTATATTTTATACCTTACTTCCGCACAATATCATAAACCGCTGTGCCATATTTTAAAGCCAACTCGTGTATTTCTAGGGAAACTACTTTACGATATCAAGACATTCATGTAATAGGGTGCTTTTAAAGCACACGGGACGGAAAATTACTTGAGATGCATCTTGAATAATAATTGGTATGTTCTATTAAAATATATACCTTGTTCCAAAAGTATCTGCGGAAAAAGTAAACAAATGGATCAGATAACATTGGTACCTGTGGAATTGTGGATGGTTTATTCGTAATGCCACTTACCAATTGAGGGTAATTTGATAATTTTAATACTTCAGCCCAATGTTTAATTTTAATTTAACTTAGAAATCTTTTTCATTTGTCAAATGTGATTAATATTATAACCTCAATTTTCGTCGACGCTTTTTCAATTACTTCGAATTGGTTAGTATTATTCAAACAACTTTTTTTTTTTTTTTGAAAATCTGTTGAGGTATAAAGTTGAAACCTTTTAAATATAGATGAATATGTTACTAATTCCCTTTAAAGAGTGATTCTGTAAGAATTTAACCTGAACAGGGTTTGTTTATACCCTCGTCAGATAGTTTTGGAACAGACCACACTCCAGTGCATGTGGTAGAATTATTACGGAACAAAAAAGTTAGATGAGCGGTACAGTCACGAGCACCAATATGTCAACACTTGGCAACTTTCAATTGCAATTTTTTCGTGAAATAATGAATGCAACGTTGAAATACGACACATTACATAAACCTATGGGTTCGAAAATGCTATGTTCGTAACAACTTACATTTTCATTAAAAAATAAGGGAGTAAATCGCTTTTGAATAAAGCCGAGTGTATACATACTTTTGCTCGTGACTGTACAGGGATTTATCGTTTGCTGTATCAACTGACGAACTTTAGATCAAAATTGAAAAATGACAATGCAGATTTTTAATATACCTTGGTGCCATTCATGAATTTCATGATTTTTGGAGTTTATCGTTAGGGTTGAAACGTAGAGTTTTAATAGGCTACGTACGCACTAACAGGTGGCTTACGCGAAGTGAAACGAACGATCTAGAATTTTCGCAACCGGCCGCACTGCGTGCTTGACACCTTCACTAGTCGCCTATCATCATTCACATATTCCATCAATCGTTTCTTTGGTCATCCCCTACTCTTAAAGCCATCGAAATTCATATTCAAAACTTTCCTCACGACATTTTCCTCATTTCTCCGCCACACATTCGTGTAACACAACACATCCCTATTAGCATTCTCATCTCAGATGCATACTGATAAACTATCTAACTATCACATAGACAAATATACCTTGTTGTTTTATGACTTGCAAGGGACTTTCAACCTTAGGATATTATATCAATTACGAAATAGACTATAGTTATTTGAGGCACATAATATTAAAATTCATGTAAGCATTCCTTCAAACTTTCTAAGTCGTAATATTTTGTTATTTTTGTTAATTGTTTTTATGGTTATTCTTTATTTCTTATTATATGAATTCCCTTTGTTTCCTTTGAATGATTTTCGTGTTATGTTTCTTAATTTATTTACCTTGTCAAACTTACTGTACCTAGATTATAAATAAATGATGTGGTCTCCTGTCATTGTGCACTTGTGCTTGTCTCTGTTCTATGTATGTATGTACTTGCGTGTAATTGTGTAGCCTCTGCTGGAGATTCAATAAATAATTAAATAAAAACCCCAAAGGAATTAGTAAAATGAATAAAATTCTAGGTCAAAACTCAATACTCAATACTCAATTTTTTATTGCATTCCACAATGTAGGCTACCACAGCACGTATTGCCTGACCATTTTGGGCTACCCATATTGAATGCGGACTCTAAAAGGTTGACCGTAGGTCGATGTCCCTTACAAAACGAGTGGGACTTCTATTCATGAATGTTTTAATTTCTATTCATTACAGGCCTTGTGTGCGGTAAAATAAAAGGAGACATGCCGCCTACGATGCGGCCAGCTGAAGGAGCAAATGGATTTTATTTCTCTATGTTTTCTCATGTATGTAATTATTTTGATACCCTAATTAGTTCTATATTATTATTTTCTATAACCATAGCTTTATCCAATAAATTGGTCATGTCGGGTAGTTACGTAACACACTATCAGTAGATGGGTTTCATTTTGACAGTTCAACAACATTAATTGCTTTATTTACGTTGTTGAGCAGACACATTTTTCGAACATATGAAGCAATGGATTAGCAATATCCTTAAAAATGATTCAGATTGAGATTGGTCGTGTGTTACGTACTAAGGGTGCTGGCAGGGGCAATAAGTAAGCCCACGTACACACGGCCGTAAAAATATCACGGCGGGATATTATCCCGCACTGAATTTTCAACTCTTGGCGCTGAGCAGTGCGTTGAAAATCCAGTGCGCGAAAAAAAATCGCCGCGACTGAAATGCGCCCGTGTCAACCTGGGATTTATTTTTGAAAGACACTTCTCTTTCTTATAATTTCATCATCATCAGCCTACAGGACTCCACTGCTGAATATAGGGCTCTCAAATTGCACGCCATTCAACTTTATTCTCGGCAACTCTTAATTTACACCTGTTCTAGCCATAAAAAGTTTTCTAATTGCTAATTAGAAAACTTTTTAATACCTACTCCATCCTTAGGGATGCTCATAAATACTCTTATACAATTTCCAGATGAACCGTTCAGAAACAGGTCCCTACGAGATGAACCGTGGTCGAGACAACGTGTACGAGCTCGGTAACATAGTCACCTACAAGGGCCAGCACATCATGCAGATGTGGGGAGACAAATACTGCGGTCAAATCAACGGCTCAGACTCGTCCATATTCCCCCCGATCAAGGAAGGCAATGTGCCCAAGAAGCTTTATACTTTTGAACCGGATATCTGCAGGTAAATTGAAAAAACTTCTTCCGAACGTAGCTCTCTACTAACTATTATAAGAGATTTAGAGCCGGCGCCCACTGGCGGCACGGCACGGCAAGGGATTTTTATGCGACTAATAGAAAATAGAACTTAAACGTATGACAA
Source organism: Apamea anceps (assembly GCA_951799955.1). Classification (NCBI taxonomy): domain Eukaryota; kingdom Metazoa; phylum Arthropoda; class Insecta; order Lepidoptera; family Noctuidae; genus Apamea; species Apamea anceps. The sequence goes on along the minus strand of OX637508.1, from coordinate 2,927,160 downwards.
TAAAATTAAAATTTCATCGGCCGCAATGATGACATCCTTAGGCATGCCGCGACGTCCTTTGGCATCATCATTGAAATTTCAATTTTATTGTCATACATTTAAGTTATATTTCTATTCGTCGCATAAAGATCCCTTGCCGTGCCCTTAAGCAGCGTCGTTGATATGATAATTGTCTCCAGTAAAGAATAAGGGGCCTTCAGACGTGGTACGTTGTAATTTTATTCGTGGAATGAAACATCATCATCATCTGCCCGCCTTTTCCCAACTATGTTGAGGTCCGCTTCCAGTCTAACCGGATGCAGCTGGATATCAGTATTTTACATGAAGCGACTGCCGATCTGACCTCCACAACCCAGTTACTACTGGGTAATACGATACCTCTTGGTAAGACTGGTCGTCAGACTTCCGGGCTTCTGACGACCCGTAACGACTGTCAATGAGTCACGATTAACAGTCGGGACTAAAGCCATTTTTTTCCTAATTCCCATTTTCACTCGTGGAACGAAACATGGGAAGAATATTCTAGCAATCAATTCAAGCGGTCCTAATACGGAGGCATTAGGACTGCTTACTGCTTAATAGATCCATATTAAAAACATAATCTAAGAAGTACTTAAATGACTACTGACTTACTTTTTTAAATGATTGAAGGGTTCCTTCTTTTTACGGTTACAATTTTATTATCAATCATAGAAAAAAACGTTTGAAGCGACTAGTTGAATACCTATTTACTGATTTTTATTTAAAAGATGGCACACCAACCCGCACTGGGCCCGCGTGGTTTATTATGACCCACTCTCTCTCACACAGACGAGGCCTGTGTCCCAGCAGTGGGAACATTAACGGCTGATACGTATGCTTATTTAAAATAGCTTCATAACAATTTTTTTAGATGTCAAAACACAACACATCCGCAGAAAAAATACTTACATTACAACCCGAATACCTAATTCCTGGCTTTTAATTACTCCCAAACCAACAATTTTCCCTTCCTTATTGCTTAGCAGACGATTTGCAACTCTCAAACGATTAAATGGTCCATAACTTTGCTCCACAGGTCCCTTTACGTAGATCTTGTCGGCAAGAAGGAGATGTTCAATATCAGCTCGTACTACTACGAAATCTCAGAGTCAGCGTTAGCAGCAAAGAGCGCCAACCATGACAACAAATGCTTTTGTAAAAAGTAAGTACGTATAAGTTCGATCAAGAATACCTAACTTAAAAGTAAGTTAAATTGATGATCCCGGCACAAGACGTATGAAGAAGTATACAGGAAGTCACCAGAAAAGAGTGTTTTTTTATAAAAACCTTGCCCCACACTGGGAATTCCTCCTGTATCGTGGGTGCTTTAACAAACATTTAAACTCACATACACAAACAGCCAGACCCGGAACAACTACTTGTAGGTCATTCAAATATTTGTTCCATGCGGGAATCGATCCCGCGACACGCAGCGCAGCAGTCAATCGCTTAACCACTGCGCCAACCGTGCCGACAAAGTGTAAAACGGTAAAACATTTTGCAAATCTTTCGGTTGTCAAATCTACTATTCTGTGGAACTGCATGCTCTTTTACAAGTAATCCAAAATAGCAATCCAACCTCATCACCTGCCTAGCCCTTTCCCAAATATTTTGGAATCGGCTTCCGGTTTAACCGGATGCAGCTGAATACCAGTATTTTACGTGGAACGACTCCCTATCTGACCTCCACAACCTAGTTACCGGGTAATACGATACCCCTTAGAAAGACTGGTTGTCAGACTTTCGGGTTTCTGACGACCCGTAACGAATGTCAAAGATCCACGAATGACAGCCGGGACCAACGGCTTAACGTGCTTTCCGCGGCAGGCTTCGTTAACCATGAGTAGGTACCTTCGAGAATGTAAAGAATCAAACTTAAAAACCTTTCACCTCTTTCAGGAACTGGAGCGCGAGTCACGATGGGTGCCTCCTGATGGGCCTGCTGAACCTGATGCCGTGCCAGGGCGCCCCCGCCATCGCCTCGCTGCCTCACTTCTACCTCGCCTCGGAAGAACTGCTCGAGTTCTTCCAGTCAGGAATCATGCCCGATAGAGAGAAGCATAACTCTTTTGTTTATATTGATCCGGTGAGTAAAATCACATAAGCACCTATAGATGTACGACACCAAAGGAGATAAGTAACCACGGTCGTCGGATATAGTTCAAGTTTAGTAAGAAACTGATGGACGTTTTCGAATGAAATTTAATTTAATTAATAGAAAACAAACAGTTCATTTATCCAATTAAATTTCATTCGAAAACATTCTTTGGTTTCTTACTAAACTTCAAAAATATCCGACGACCCTGGTTACTTATCTCCTTTGGTGACTGTACATCAGATGACCCTTGAGATGCTAGACTCTCGAGAAGTGTTTCTCATTTAAACGAGTCTGTAGTCTAGCTTTGTTTTTTTCTGTTACCTTATCACAGGTTACCTACACAGGGTCAAATTAAATTAGCTAGCGAAACTCTACAGACGCGATGTTACCGATATCTAATCATGACAAAATTAATTTTTTTTTGGGTTTTTAGGGGTCAACGACCGCTGGTATTGTCGTTACTTGAAGTATGAGTTGAGAAAATATGTTTTACGTGTTTAGATGACGATACCAATCACGTCTGTGAAGTTTACACAAAAAAACTTATTTTTAAACTGATATTTCCAGTGAATACACTAACTGCGGTCGATGATGCCACAAAAAAAGTCATCAAATTAATTTAGACTAGTGGGACACTAGCCGGGACCGGTGCGACACTACCCGAACTAGTGCGACACTAGCCGTGACTAGTGCGACACTAGCCGGGACCTGTGCGACACTAGCTGAACTAGTGCGACACTAGCCGAACTAGTGCGACACTAGCCGAACTAGTGAAACACAAGCCGTGACTAGTGCGACACTAGCCGGGACCTGTGTGACACTAGCCGAACTAGTGCGACACTAGCCATGACAAGTGCGATACTAGCTGAGACTGCGACACAAGCCGTGACTAGTGCGACACTAGCCGGGACCTGTGTGACACTAGCCGAACTAGTGCGACACTAGCCATGACAAGTGCGATACTAGCTGAGACTGCGACACTAGCTGGGACCAGTGCGACACTAGCCGTGACAAGTGCGACACTAGCTGGGACCTGTGCGACACTAGCCGTGACTAGTGCGACACTAGCTGGGACCAGTGCGACGCTAGCCAAACTAGTGCGACACTAGCCGTGACTAGTGCGACACTAGCCATGACAAGTGCGATACTAGCTGGGACCAGTGCGACACTAGCCATGACAAGTGCGACACTAGCTGGGACCAGTGCCACACTAGCCATGACAAGTGCGACACTAGCCATGACAAGTGCGACTCTAGCCGTGACCAATGCGACACTAGCCGTGACAAGTGCGACACTAGCTGGGACCAGTGCGACACTAGCTGGGACCAGTGCGACACTAGCCGAACTAGTGCGACACTAGCCGAACTAGTGCGACAATAGCCGAACTAGTGCGACACTAGCCGAACTAGTGCGACACTAGCCGAACTAGTGCGACACTAGCCGAACTAGTGCGACACAAGCTGGGACCTGTGCGACACTAGCTAAACTAGTGCGACACTAGCCGAACTAGTGCGACACTAGCCGAACTAGTGCGACACAAGCCGTGACTAGTGCGACACTAGCCGGGACCTGTGCGACACTAGCCGGACTAGTGCGACACTAGCCGGACTAGTGCGACACTAGCCGTGACTAGTACGATACTAGCTGGGACCAGTGCGACACTAGCTGGGACCAGTGCGACACTAGCCGGACTAGTGCGACACTAGCCGTGACTAGTGCGACACTAGCCGGGACCTGTGCGACACTAGCTGAACTAGTGCGACACTAGCAACTAGTGCGACACAAGCCGTGACTAGTGCGACACTAGCCGTGACAAGTGCGACACTAGCTGGGACCTGTGCGACACTAGCCGTGACTAGTGCGACACTAGCTGGGACCAGTGCGACGCTAGCCAAACTAGTGCGACACTAGCCGAACTAGTGCGACACAAGCTGGGACCTGTGCGACACTAGCTAAACTAGTGCGACACTAGCCGAACTAGTGCGACACTAGCCGAACTAGTGCGACACAAGCCGTGACTAGTGCGACACTAGCCGGGACCTGTGCGACTCTAGCCGGACTAGTGCGACACTAGCTGGACTAGTGCGACACTAGCCGTGACCTGTGCGACACTAGCCGAACTAGTGCGACACTAGCCGGGACCGGTGCGACACTACCCGAACTAGTGCGACACTAGCCGGGACCTGTGTGACACTAGCTGAACTAGTGCGACACTAGCCGAATTAGTGCGACACTAGCCGAACTAGTGTGACACAAGCCGTGACAAGTGCGACACTAGCCGGGACCTGTGCGACACTAGCCGAACTAGTGCGACACTAGCCGAACTAGTGCGACACTAGCCGAACTAGTGCGACACAAGCCGTGACTAGTGCGACACTAGCCGTGACAAGTGCGACACTAGCTGGGACCTGTGCGACACTAGCCGTGACTAGTGCGACACTAGCTGGGACCAGTGCGACGCTAGCCAAACTAGTGCGACACTAGCCGTGACTAGTGCGACACTAGCCATGACAAGTGCGATACTAGCTGGGACCAGTGCGACACTAGCCATGACAAGTGCGACACTAGCTGGGACCAGTGCCACACTAGCCATGACAAGTGCGACACTAGCCATGACAAGTGCGACTCTAGCCGTGACCAATGCGACACTAGCCGTGACAAGTGCGGCACTAGCTGGGACCAGTGCGACACTAGCTGGGACCAGTGCGACACTAGCCGAACTAGTGCGACACTAGCCGAACTAGTGCGACAATAGCCGAACTAGTGCGACACTAGCCGAACTAGTGCGACACTAGCCGAACTAGTGCGACACTAGCCGAACTAGTGCGACACAAGCTGGGACCTGTGCGACACTAGCTAAACTAGTGCGACACTAGCCGAACTAGTGCGACACTAGCCGAACTAGTGCGACACAAGCCGTGACTAGTGCGACACTAGCCGGGACCTGTGCGACACAAGCCGTGACTATTGCGACACTAGCCGGGACCTGTGCGACACTAGCCGGACTAGTGTGACACTAGACGTGACTAGTACGATACTAGCTGAGACCAGTGCGACACTATCTGGGACCAGTGCGACACTAGCCGGACTAGTGCGACACTAGCCGTGACTAGTACGATACTAGCTGGGACCAGTGCGACACTAGCTGGGACCAGTGCGACACTAGCCGGGACCTGTGCGACACTAGCTGGACTAGTGCGACACAAGCCGTGACTAGTGCGACACTAGCCGTGACAAGTGCGACACTAGCTGGGACCTGTGCGACACTAGCCATGACAAGTGCGACTCTAGCCGTGACCAATGCAACACTAGCCGTGACAAGTGCGACACTAGCTGGGACCAGTGCGACACTAGCTGGGACCAGTGCGACACTAGCCAAACTAGTGTGACACAAGCCGTGACTAGTGCGACACTAGCCTGGACCTGTGCGACACTAGCCGAACTAGTGCGACACTAGCCGAACTAGTGCGACACTAGCTGGAACCAGTGTGACACTGGCCGAACTAGTGCGACACTAGCCGTGATAGTGCGACACTAGCTGGGACCAGTGCGACACTAGCCGAACTAATGCGACACTAGCTGGGACCAGTGCGACACTAGCTGGGACCAGTGCGACACTAGCCGAACTAGTGCGACACTAGCCGTACTAGTGCGACACTAGCCGAACTAGTGCGACACTAGCCGGGACCTGTGTGACACTAGCTGAACTAGTGCGACACTAGCCGAACTAGTGCGAAACTAGCCGAACTAGTGTGACACAAGCCGTGACTAGTGCGACACTAGCCGGGACCTGTGCGACACTAGCCGAACTAGTGCGACACTAGCCGGGACCGGTGCGACACTACCCGAACTAGTGCGACACTAGCCGGGACCTGTGCGACACTAGCTGAACTAGTGCGACACTAGCCGAATTAGTGCGACACTAGCCGAACTAGTGTGACACAAGCCGTGACTAGTGCGACACTAGCTGGGACCTGTGCGACACTAGCCGAACTAGTGCGACAATAGCCGTGACTAGTGCGACAATAGCCGTGACTAGTGCGACACTAGCCGGTACCTGTGCGACACTAGCTGGACTAGTGCGACACTAGCCGTGACTAGTGCGACACTAGCGGGGACCAGTGCGACGCTAGCCAAACTAGTGTGACACTAGCCGTGACTAGTGCGACACTAGCCATGACAAGTGCGACACTAGCCATGACAAGTGCGACTCTAGCCGTGACCAATGCGACACTAGCCGCGACAAGTGCGACACTAGCTGGGACCAGTGCGACACTAGCTGGGACCAGTGCGACACTAGCCGAACTAGTGCGACACTAGCCGAACTAGTGCGACACTAGCCGTGACTAGTGCGACACTAGCCGGACTAGTGCGACACTAGCCGTGACTAGTGCGACACTCGCTGGGACCAGTGCGACACTAGCCGAACTAGTGCGACACTAGCCGAACTAGTGCGACACTAGGCGAACTAGTGCGACACAAGCCGGGACCTGTGCGGCACTAGCTGAACTAGTGCGACACTAGCCGTGACTAGTGCGACACTAGCCGGGACCTGTGCGACACTAGCTGGACTAGTGCGACACTAGCCGTGACTAGTACGACACTAGCCGTGACTAGTACGATACTAGCTGGGACCAGTGCGACACTAGCTGGGACCAGTGCGACACTAGCCGGGACCTGTGCGACACTAGCCGAACTAGTGCGACACTAGCCGAACTAGTGCGACACTAGCCGTGACTAGTGCGTCACTAGCCGGGACCTGTGCGACACTTATCGTGATCAGTGCGACACTAGCCATGACCAGTGCGACACTAGCCGTGACAAGTGCGACACTAGCTGGGACCTGTGCGACACTAGCCGAACTAGTGCGACAATAGCCGTGACTAGTGCGACACTAGCCGGGACCTGTGCGACACTAGCTGGACTAGTGCGACACTAGCCGTGACTAATGCGACACTAGCTGGGACCAGTGCGACACTAGCTGGGACCAGTGCGACACTAGCCGAACTAGTGCGACACTAGCCGTACTAGTGCGACACTAGCCGAACTAGTGCGACACTAGCCGGGACCTGTGTGACACTAGCTGAACTAGTGCGACACTAGCCGAACTAGTGCGAAACTAGCCGAACTAGTGTGACACAAGCCGTGACTAGTGCGACACTAGCCGGGACCTGTGCGACACTAGCCGAACTAGTGCGACACTAGCCGGGACCGGTGCGACACTACCCGAACTAGTGCGACACTAGCCGGGACCTGTGCGACACTAGCTGAACTAGTGCGACACTAGCCGAATTAGTGCGACACTAGCCGAACTAGTGTGACACAAGCCGTGACTAGTGCGACACTAGCTGGGACCTGTGCGACACTAGCCGAACTAGTGCGACAATAGCCGTGACTAGTGCGACAATAGCCGTGACTAGTGCGACACTAGCCGGTACCTGTGCGACACTAGCTGGACTAGTGCGACACTAGCCGTGACTAGTGCGACACTAGCGGGGACCAGTGCGACGCTAGCCAAACTAGTGTGACACTAGCCGTGACTAGTGCGACACTAGCCATGACAAGTGCGACACTAGCCATGACAAGTGCGACTCTAGCCGTGACCAATGCGACACTAGCCGCGACAAGTGCGACACTAGCTGGGACCAGTGCGACACTAGCTGGGACCAGTGCGACACTAGCCGAACTAGTGCGACACTAGCCGAACTAGTGCGACACTAGCCGTGACTAGTGCGACACTAGCCGGACTAGTGCGACACTAGCCGTGACTAGTGCGACACTCGCTGGGACCAGTGCGACACTAGCCGAACTAGTGCGACACTAGCCGAACTAGTGCGACACTAGGCGAACTAGTGCGACACAAGCCGGGACCTGTGCGGCACTAGCTGAACTAGTGCGACACTAGCCGTGACTAGTGCGACACTAGCCGGGACCTGTGCGACACTAGCTGGACTAGTGCGACACTAGCCGTGACTAGTACGACACTAGCCGTGACTAGTACGATACTAGCTGGGACCAGTGCGACACTAGCTGGGACCAGTGCGACACTAGCCGGGACCTGTGCGACACTAGCCGAACTAGTGCGACACTAGCCGAACTAGTGCGACACTAGCCGTGACTAGTGCGTCACTAGCCGGGACCTGTGCGACACTTATCGTGATCAGTGCGACACTAGCCATGACCAGTGCGACACTAGCCGTGACAAGTGCGACACTAGCTGGGACCTGTGCGACACTAGCCGAACTAGTGCGACAATAGCCGTGACTAGTGCGACACTAGCCGGGACCTGTGCGACACTAGCTGGACTAGTGCGACACTAGCCGTGACTAGTGCGACACTAGCTGGGACCAGTGCGACGCTAGCCAAACTAGTGCGACACTAGCCGTGACTAGTGCGACACTAGCCATGACAAGTGCGATACTAGCTGGGACCAGTGCGACACTAGCCATGACAAGTGCGACACTAGCTGGGACCAGTCCGACACTAGCCATGACAAGTGCGACTCTAGCCGTGACCAATGCAACACTAGCCGTGACAAGTGCGACACTAGCTGGGACCAGTGCGACACTAGCTGCGACCAGTGCGACACTAGCCAAACTAGTGTGACACAAGCCGTGACTAGTGCGACACTAGCCGGGACCTGTGCGACACTAGCCGAACTAGTGCGACACTAGCCGTGACTAGTGCGACACTAGCTATGACAAGTGCGATACTAGCTGAGACCAGTGCGACACTAGCCATGACAAGTGCGACACTAGCTGGGACCAGTGCGACACTAGCCGTGACCAGCGCGACACTTGAATCAATAATAATTCAACCAGATACGTGTATGTAAATGATAATAAAGTTATTCTATTTTCACAGACGACCGGCGTAGTCCTGAGTGGTCTAAAACGGTTGCAGTTCAACATTGAACTGCGCAAGATTGACATCATCCCGCAGCTGAAGAGCGTGCCTACTGGCTTGTTCCCTATGCTGTGGCTTGAAGAGGTATGTACAAAACATTTACCATAACATAGTCAGCTTATAAAGTTCACACACACAGCCCACACAGGCCTTCTCTCTGCTCTCTGTGAGCGGGCGAAATCGACCATGTGGGCCCAGTTAACCAAAAATTCGACGTTGTTCTACCAACCCGCACTGGGCCCGCGCGGTGGTGATTACTGCCCACTCCCACTCACACTCGGCCTGCGTCCCAGCAGTGGGAACATTATTGGTTAATTATATGGTAAAGTTGCGTTTGACGTTCACTTAGTGGGTACGACATGCGCAACTTTACCCTAAGGGATTTTCCATCAGAAAATTCCTAGAAGCAGCCCGGAATCTAGTGGTTAATATAAATAGTCGTGTATTACCGACATGGGAGTGTTGGCTATTTCTAGCTATAATAGGATTCAGGGTGACTTCTTCTTTAAGCTCTCTAATTTTCTCCCTAGCGTCAGTCATTCTGGACTGGTGTGGAAGTACTCACGATTAAACGGGTGCACGATATTCACAGCAGCTGAAGCGATGATTGAAGCTTCTGTTTCAGCTTAATAGGGTTTGAACGTGAAGTAGGCAACCGACACGTAGCGGTCCCGCAGAGGTCACGCAGAGGTGGCTCAACACTGGAATTTAGCACAAAAACCGAGATCACACAGGGATATGGACAGGTCTTGGATATTCTGGTTGGTTCGTCTCACCAATTGCGCTGCGATGCTCCTGATGATGATTGATGAGGATCTTGCTTCGATCAATGCCCAACTGTCGTCGTAGCGTATATCCAAATTCTTGATCGCTGCTATCCGGCTCGAAGGACCAAATTGACACGAAATGGTTCCATACATTATATTTCAACATTTTAAATATTACTAGCTGACCCAACAGACGGTGTTCAGTCCAAAAGTTCGTACAAAAATCTATAGAAAAGGACTTTTAACATTTCGTTTTTCTATGAGAACCTAATTCTGACTATCACGAACATTTCCGCGGGCCCAGTGCAGGTTGGTGGATAAGGACCGCCTTATCCACCAATCCGCACTGGGCCCGCGTGGTGGATTACGGCCCACTCCCTCTCACATAGACGAGGCCTGTGTCCCAGCAGTGGCAACATTATAAGCTGATTATGCTTATCAGTATAGCTGTTCTCAAGTGATGCCCTTACCAACAAAGAGCAATTCATTTTTATTTATATATGTAGATAAATATGATTTGTTTAGTTAGAGAATGAAAAAAAAAACAAGAAAAGAACAAAAATAAAGAAATCTCCACGTTTTGTCAAGTCGTATAAACCGTGCAAAGCAGGGTTCGGGTGACTAGCTAGTGGGCTAGTATTCATATAAAAGAGCGCGGCGTTCGCGTACTCGTGCGATAGTCGCTTTAGGTTAACAGTCACCATCTGTCGGCGCGACCACGCGTTCGGGTTCGCCGAACAAAATGAACGCGGCAGTTGAATAGGGTTACAGTTTTCCGAACAAATAAGTGACTACTTGCTGCGCCCTAACGCTAGCCATAGCCTGTGGGGCAATTGCATAACACACTAACACAATGGTTCATTTTGGCAGTTCCACGACATTCCTTGCGCTTTCATTTTGACAGTTCCACAATATTCATTGCGTTTTTTACGTTGTTGAACAGACAAAGTTATCGAACAAGCAATGGATTTGCAATATACTTCAAAATGATTCCGATTGAGATTGATCATGTGTTACGGGTGCTGCTGTAACTGTGTGTATATTGTGCAATAAATAAATAAACGTGACGACCGCGGATTCGTACGACCGTTCGCTTTGGTTAGGATGCAGTGTTAAGGTAGTTAGGATAGAGTTCTCAGAAACATGTACTATAGTTTCTGAGAACTCTATCCTAACTACCTTCAAGCCTCAAGGAGAATCCTTTATACATAAGTTTCTTACCCTAACATTCTGTGCCCTAACTCGATATTTCCGAGAAATATCCGCGTGTTTATAGCGCTGAATATTCTGCATTTGACCTGAATGCAGAATTTTAAGCGCTTTAAGCACGTGCACATTTTCTCGGAAATATCGAGGTAGAGTAAGAAACTTATTCTGATAATAGCGGAGCTCGCTATTATCAGAATTTCACACGTTAGTTATCCTTAACTAACTTGGCTCATTGGCTGTCAAAATCACGATAGGTATCAGAGAAAAATTCGATTATGCTGATCGTCTTCTATATAGTCATGTATTGCTTTCCTTATATGTAATAAAACGCACAGCATCCTATGATTGAACTCATTACTTAAATGAAATTCTTTTGTAGTTTTAAAAATATGTAGACCTACATTGACAAGCAGACGGATGAGTTACCGAAAATGGAGTTCAACGGCGTGCAATAGGAGAGGCCTATGTCCAGCAGTGGACTGCTTTAAGCTGATGATGATGATGACATTGACAAGAATTAATTAAATTGTCTATAATCTTTGTTGCATATTATTGTATCCATGTGTAACCACAAAAAATAGTAGATACCCATTGATTGGGTACTTCATTTTAGCTACACATTGATATAGGGACCACAAATTGTAGACATTCAAATGAATTCTTGTCTTTTTGACGCTGACTGACCCGCAGGTCCTTATAATAGGTAGCAGTATGGAAAGATACATTCATTCACTGACAGCTGTTATAAATAATCTTATTTTATCTCTTTTCATATCTTACATAATCAGCCCATAACGATCCCACTGCTGGGACACAGGCCTCCTCTCACAGAGAGGGAGTGGGCGTAGGCGTAATCCACCATGCGGGCGCAGTTAACCAACAATTCGGAGACATGTCACATCTACCAACCCGCACTAGGCCCGCGTGGTGGATTGCGGCCCAGTCCCTGTCCACACTCGGCGTGTCCCAGCAGTGGGAACATTATAGGTTAATTATTATAAGGTAAAGCTACGTTTGACGTTCATTTACGACTTAGATGTCACATGAACGGACTGTAAAAAAGGTTTATTTAAATGTCTTATCTTATTCTGATTGGAGTAGGGTACCTACTATTCAAAATGTTATATAAAAATTGTGTAGAAATTAAAGTATTTTTTTCAATAACTTCTGTTTTTGTAACAGACAGACTTTACTTTCGCATTTTTTAGTATCCAGCTAACCAGCCGGTTTTCTTAGCCAGTTCCTGGAATTTTACCAAGAGTAAATGCAGTCCGGTCAAAGGAAATCGGATGGAAACCAGATGTTTTAAAAGTATAGAAGTAAAATATTACTGCCATTCACTCATATGGCATGGATGGAGCGGAGATCATTGGGGAAATCCGGAGTAAAGGTTATTTCATATCATTCAAGATAAATGTACCTTCTAAGTGAAGGTTTTTAGATGCATATCTAATATGTTTATTAAGATCACGTGTGTCGGGCTCACTTATCCCGATTGTGCAATACTATGAAGAAATTTATATCTCCTGAATATCTCCGAATTCTAAATTGCCCTAATCCTTACCCAGTCTATTTATTTGCTACATGAAAACACTGGTTAGTAGGCATGCATTCAAATTTCATGACACAGTATTAAGATATGTAGGTACCCTGTAGGAGACTGCAAATTTTATATATCAAATTAGGTGCCTACGTAATATTATAATATTGGTCCTAATTAAAATGAAAAGTTTATAAAAGTTCCACTTTTAGGAACCTCATAAAACTTTAAGTGTACTAACTATACATTCTAATGATATAAGACAGTATTTTCAGTTAGCGCGCAGTAAAAAAGTTAAGAAAGCTAAAAAAACTAAAAAGAAAGTTAAAACTACTCAGGTAAGAGTATGTAAACTACTTGAATAATATACTTCCATTCAAATGAATTATATAATAAAGATAAGTATTATACAGAGAGGCCTGCCTCTCACTCCGAGAGGCTAAAGTGCCTCTCACTTTATCTTTCAGATATGCGAGATAAAAGTACTTATAAAATTGGGCTCTTGGGTCTACGAAAACAGCGATTACCTATATTTATTTTGTAAAATGTGGCGACAAAATCAAAATAAAAAATCAAAAGTCATTTATTCAAATTAGGCTGAGAATCAGCACTTTTCGAACGTCAAAATTACAAAAGACAGTCCCCCAAAAACGCCCGCCCTTCACTTCCTTCGACTGGGTACAACTTACCACTGACAAACCATGGTAAAATGTGTTAACGGCCGAACCCAATTACCTATCTATCACCAGTTTTAGCATACTAGAGGTAGAAAAACCTATCTATATCTAGTTTTAACGTCCCAATGATCTATATCAGTAGCGTTCTGTATGGTTATATTATACTGACACTTATAATATACTGGCTACCATCAGTAGCTATCTGTCAATAGGTTATTGGGTTCGGCCGTAAGACACCGAACAGTAACTATTGAAGAACATAGGCTCCCGATCTTTGTACATGTAATATTTGTCTGTATAAGTATATAAACATACATCGTACCATAAACTGCAACATTTAAAACATAAACATGATCAGCTTATAGCGTTCCCACTGGGTCACAGGCCTCCTGTCTGTGAAAAAGAATGGACCATAATCAACTACGTCTGCCCATTGCGGGTTGGTGGATGTCACATATCTTCAATTTTTTTTAAACATAATTTTCTTTTGTTTCATTGTCCTTTTTCTTCTTTCAGGGAGCAACAATCCCAGCCTCAATTCAACAGGAGCTCCGCGACTCCCACAAGCTCCTGGGCTACGTGGAAGTAGCTCGATGGTTCCTGCTCACAATAGCTTTAATAGCGGTTATAGCGTCAGCTGTAGCAATCGCGAGAGCCAACGCGCTGCTCTCATGGCCACGTAACAGCAACTCTGTTAGTTTTATATTAGGGCCCAGCGTTACACAGGTTAATAAAGGAAATTGATAGAGAGGTGTGTTTTATTTGAACTATTCTTCTTCTTATTTCGAGGAATTTAAAAGAATAGCCTGCTATGTTTGCAGATAATAAACTACGAAATTTCCCAGCGAAAAGCCCCAGTCAGGGTGAACTGCAGGGGAATACAAGAAACTACCTAATTACTTAGAATGGTAGAATGTACTGACCTACCTGTAACGAAACATTATTTTATGCAACTCACCTGGATCCCTACATTCTGTCCAAAGAAACATATTTATGCTATTCTATTCTACTTTTTATCGTACAGACACCAGCACATCAAGCTACTACAATCTGTCAAATCTATACTTATAATAAATCTGTAGAAGTGAAAATTCTGTACATTGAAAATATCAAAAAAATAAATGGCAGGGGGTGTTACTAGACCGACACCGAACCCAAAAATGTGATTAAAAAAATTTTTGTCTGTCTGTCTGTCTGTTTGTTCAGGCATCACGCAAAAACTACCGGTTCGATTACGTTGAAACTTGGTATAATTATTCTTTAATATCCTGGGCACCACACTGGGTACTTTTTATCCCGGAAAAGTATATACAATAAAAAACAAACTTAATTTTGCGGTTCGATCCCTAGACCCGATTACTGCACCAACCGCAAATAATAAGTTTGTCGTAGGTTAAGTCACCCGCAATGGAGTTAATTTTTATTCCTTTTAGTTTTTAGAGTTATTTAGGTTTATTTTTATGTAAGTCGTAGGTATAGATTTTAATTTTAAAGTATAGGTAGTGTATTTGTAGTGACCGTAGGTTATTTTATAATACTGTTAGGTAGGATTAGTCATTCGTATAGATATTAGTTTTTAGGGATTTTGCTTATTTATTGAGTTTAGATTAGTTATCATCAGAAATAGGTTTATTTAGGTAGGTAGGTAGGTATTTAATTTTCTGTTATTGAGTTTTTTTTTTTTAATTAGGTAGGTACTTAGGTAAAGATATCATATAGGTACCCTCTTAATCACCACTAATGAGACACAATTGGTTTTCTATTGTAATTAGCCACAAAGGGCCCGCGAGATAGATGGCATCCTGGTGCACATACATTTTATCCTGTTAGCACGTTCCCGTGGGATAATTTCCGACATCCACGCGGGCGAAGCCGCGGGCAGAAGCTAGTTTCTTTAATATATTTTCAACTTTATCGCTAAAGCATTAAGTTCAAGGTTGATTGGGAAAATTTTACAGTTTACGGGTACCTTGATGCGCTGGCGTCAGTACAAACAGAATCTAAAAATTAAAAAAATTAAAACATAATCCGTTTTATTACAAAACAAAATCTAACTTTAGTTCTAGCCTAAATCTTTGAGCCAGTATTTGTATTTCGAAGTTTCCGAACTAAACTGTAATTTTTGTATAAAGAACTGCATTTCTATAACAGTTAGGTTCTTAATTCAATAACTGACGCAGTGGTTTAAACCTGATAAAAAAAACCTTGTTTTGTAACAAGGGGGAATGAGTTGGTTATTACAGCTGTGAATACAGATGCTAACCCAGCTTCCAACTTCGCGATACACTGAGGCAGTACTTCTATTGATCTATGTAAATGAAACTGCGCTTTGCTAACGAGCAAATGGAAATTAGGAGCTTCCGCTTTCTGACTAACTGATCGACGCCTAGGCATACAAAGCCTAAAATAAAAATAGTTAAATTCAAAAAAAGGTTCGAGTTTGCGGATGGCCTCACCGCTGTAATTTTTTTTTTTTCTTTGTTATTCCACATCGTGTCCCACTGCTGGGCAAATGCCTGCCCTTTTTCCTTCCAAACCTCCCTGTCTTGTCCGATCTCTGGCCATGTCAGCCCTGCAAACGTTACCAGATCTTCACACCACCTTCGCCGTGGTCTACCTCGACGGCGATGTCCTCCCTCAGGCGTCCAGTGAGTGACGATCTTTGCCCATCTCTCCGGGTGCATTCACCCCTGCCCACTCCGTAACTCAAGAAGCGGATTTTGGAGAAAAAACAGCCAGGCTGAAGAGGTTGAATATAAACCCTTAAAAATGAAACACAGCAAATACAAGATCAGCAGTTTATTTTTTATCAATCGCTATCAGAAGCCGTCCCCCGTCCACTGGACTCGTTGTCGCTGTCCATCGGTTCATCCACCTCCATCTTCGGCGTCATCTCGCCGACTGTCTTGATGCAACGAATTGTGTATTTGTTGAAGTCACAACTGGGGACAAAGAGACATGATATTTTTTTTATTATAAATTATATTTATTTTGAGCAATGGTGGCTCAGTGGTAAGGGTCCCGGCATACGAGTTGTAGGTCATTGTTTCGAATCCAAGCAGACGCTTAACTTTGTGTAAATAATTCATCACCACTGTAGGGACTACAGATAAAACTGCTCTCAAAACGGCGAAGGAAAACATCATGAGGAAACCGGCATGTCCTAAAACCAAAAATTCGAAGACATGTGACATCTACCAACCGTCACTAATCTACATGGTCCTCCCATGTAGATTAATCCGTGAAATGGTGCTTTAAATTTTAGCGGAAACGGATGCGGAAGCGGAAGTGTAAATACTATGAAAAAAGTACAATTTCTTACAAATACAATTTTTACTCAAACTAATGTGATGCAAAAGTAAGTAGCGGCAAGTTATATTTTATGAAAAGTAAGTAGTTTGGCGCCCGAATCGCTAAAGAAACCAATTCTTGAGTATCGTCAGGCAGTATACAGGTTTACAGTTTTGTAGGTCAAAGCCATGTACCTATATGTTTAAGCTACCGGCAGATAAATTTACACGAGAAACCATCAGACAGCCATCAATTCGCCGTCTAGTGGGTGATTCATAGAGATGGGTCAAAAGACGGGTCGGGACGAGTTTGAGACTGTTTCGGTATTTCTTCTCAGAGTCGGTTATGAAACCTCAACTAGTTTAAAAAAAATATCTTGACGTGTAAAAGTGTTTGCTAAAAACCAATTTACAAAAACAACATTTCTTATAACAATAATAATGAATGAATATTATAATATGGATGAATATTATTTCTTTCTTAATATTTGTACGCCTAAAGGCAAAACACAGAGAACCTAAATATTATTATGTAAATATTATTATGTAACTCTATCTATGTGTACAAATAAAGATTCCGATTCTGATTCTTTTTCCGATTTTGATCTGAAAGTTTTAAAAGATAGGCCGTCGATATGTCTCCGGCTGCCGTCGACAACGTGTCTCTCTAGTAGTTGAGCACCGTACTCACATGGTACACGAGCCGCACGTTGTCGACGGCTCCAGTTGCCTGTGCTTTTGACAGGTGCCGCTCGCTCGTATGAGCACCAAGGAACCACGTTTTCAATTTTGTAATTTTACGAAGTTTTCTAAATATATTTTATCCATCTCCATGTCTATGTACTCAAAGATAAAACTAATAATAACTAATAAAACTCATACCTACATGGCTTTTTTTTTTGAGGATGGGAAATCATCAAATGACCCCTCCCGCTCTGGGTGGAGCAGAAGGGAGTGTCAGACTCTTACTGACTAAAACCCACCCGTGTTCCTTCCTTACGCCGCGTTTACGCCGCGTTTACGACCTTGCCGCGGTGAGCGGCGGCTAAGCGCGGGGCGGCGAGCGGTAAGAACAAACGTATGAAAATGTTTGAAGCACGCCACGAGTCGCCGCTCATAGCGAAAACGCGCGCGGTTTTGTCGGAGCGAATCGCTGCAGCGACGCGCGGTGCGGGGAGCGGCGAGATCAAAAGTACGAGCGAATGAGTGCGACGCCACGAAACAGAGCGGCGCGGATAGCGGTGTAGGTGTGACGGACTCGGCGGCGAACTTATAACAAAAAATTTTAGACGATTTTGTGGCGGTAATGGATAGCGAGGCGTTTATAACTGAAATTTTAAATCGACCCCCTATATGGATGTCAAAACATCCCCAACACAAATACAAAAATGTTATAAAAAGGTTGTGGGAAGAAATAAAACAATGTTTTCCGGAATATGATGGTAAGTTTAATTTAAATTGATAACACAAAACCTAGTCCTTGGTACTTACAAACGAAGCTACCAATATATTGGCGGTAGGTACCTACAGACGAAACTACCGGTATGTTTGAGTAACGTAGGTAGGTAAATTTTAACGTAGGTAAATTCGCCATTTAAATATCGATCTTTATTCAGTTCGTGCACTCCTCTCATATTAAGAATATCTTGTTTTAAAAATATACTGCTTTCTAAACACAAAAGGGATAATTTTGATAACGCCATAATTTTGAGCACGTTCTGACTACCTAAATACGTCCACCTCGGCCGCTGCCGCTAGCCGCTACTGCGGGTACGTGGCGTGTAAAACGCACCGCTTGCCGCCGCCGCCCCGCCTGCCGCGCCGCTTGCCGCTAAGACCGAAGTCGTGAATGGGCCGTTAGCCCTTTATGTTCCAGGGCAGCGGCAACCCTTTCGGACGATCCCGCTACCCTGGCAGGCTTCGGCCCTATCGGGCCCCGTCACATACCTACATGGCTTAGGAACCCAATCTGAGCACCTTCCTTTAAAATCGCATATCTTTATGAGATAACTACAAGTAATATCATGTAATCTTAAATTGTGAAATCAGACTGCTGTCTGTTATCATTGTTATCAGACAAGATGACGGATTGCTGGCGAGTACATCAATAGGTAACTCACGGCCTTGATTTAGTACTTTGACGTAGTGATAAAACAGCTGATGACGGTCGTTTCACTGCGGTCTGCTTTATTTACAGAGGGCCTAGCAAAAACACGCGGAGTAAACGTAATTCATCATCTGCCTAGCCTTTTCCCAATTATGTTGGGGTCGGCTTCCAGTCTAACCAGATGTAGCTGACTACCAGTATTTTACATGGAGCGACTGCCTATTAGATGTGACCTCCACAATCCAGAGTAAACGCAATTACGTAACGTAAATACAGAAATTTAAAATACTTGTTTCGCACGTTATCCGAGGGGCTGCTATTTATGTATCCGGAACTTGCCAGTGACAGAACAATATTAAAAAAGTAATTATAACATTAAAAAATTGAACTCTTTGGCTGAAGAATACAAGATGTTTCATGTACCTGTCATTTGTTTTCCTTTGTAGCGTCATTTTGATATCTGCGTGTCTTTATCACCATGGATTTAACTCGTGAAAATTTGTGCTATGATTTATTACGATTTTCGGGGAGGGCTAACTCATAAACAGTGCATCGATCAACTCACTTTGACTTTTGGGGACGAAGGAGAGGACGAAGCACCGTCGAAAACTACTGTGTATCACTGGTTTAGCGAGTTTAATCGTGGGCTGCTGTGCTCACGGACGAATGTTGCCCTAAATTGGTTGTTGTGCCTCAAAATATTGATGCTGTGCGGGAACTTATAATGCAAGATTGTCATCTTACATATCGCGAGATAGAGGCGCTTCTTGGCATAAGTATGACGAGTATACATAAAATATGATACGACCATTTAGCTGTAAAAAAAATTAGTTCACGTTGGATTCCGCACAACTTGAGAATTGACCAAAAATGGGCTCGTGTCGATTGGTGTAAAAAAATGTTACAAAAGTACAATCAGGGTGCGTCAAAAGCTGTCTATAATATCTGCACAGGAATCTTGGATATATGCGTATGATCCTGAAACTAAACAACAATCAACGGTTTGGGTGTTCCAAGATGAGCCGAACCCAACAAAAGTCATTCGTTCAAAAAGCATTTTGAAGTAAATGGTCGCTTGTTTTTTTGATATAAATGGACATGTGGCTACAGTACCACTAGAGGATCGTAAAACGGTTAATTCTGAATGGTACACGAGCATTTATTTGCCAGAAGTCTTTAAAAAAATTAGAAAGAACAAGCGACTACGCAGAATCCTTCTTCATCATGACAATGCTAGCTACCACACATCGGCCGAAACAACTCGGTATTTGGAAAGTCAAAAGATCGAATTAACGGGTCATCCGCCGTACAGCCCTGACTTGGCCCCCAACGACTTCTATTTATTCCCAACCGTGAAGAATAAATTACGTGGTCAACGGTTTTCGAGCCGTGAAGAGGCCGTTGATGCGTTCATGCGTTCAAAATGCACGTTTTGAAGATACGTCAATCCGAATGGAAAAAGTGCTACGAAAATTGGTTCCAACGTATGCAAAAGTGCATCGATCATCATGACGAATATTTTGAAAAGCAATAAAACCATAATAAATGCCTATGTTTGTTTCACTTTGTTATTCCGGATACATAAATAGCAGCCTCCGTATTTACTTCATAATCAGCCTATATTCTTGCCGCCGCGCTGCTGGGAAATAAGGATCGAAAGTCGTGACGTGACTTAGGAACTGGTAAATTCTTAGACCTTTTAAGAGGCTTTCGTATACGTGTTTTCTTTCAGTACGTAATAAAGTCCTTATTACTCCAAACCTAAGTATATCCATTTGCATTGTTCTAAAACATTACAATTTTACTCTTTGAAAGAATACAGGATAATTTTTTATTCAGTGCGTAAATTTTCACAGGGTGTTCTACCCATGAATATGAACAACTTTCACTATGGGACCATCTCTGAAATCACAAAAAAAAAATCAGCTGTTTCTTATAAAAGTTCAATACCTACTCGACCAAAATGTATGAATCTGCTGATTTTTTTTTCGTGATTTCAGAGATGGTCCCATAGTGAATGTTGTTCATATTCATGGGTAGAACACCCTGTAAAAATTTACGCACTGAATAAAAAATTATCCTGTATACTATTTTAAGTCTAGTTGATAATACCTACTAGAGCTCTTTGCCGTCAAGAATTTCTTTTTACTTTCTTATTTTTTCGCTCTTTCTTTGACTACTACGGATGGAAGCAGCTTTGAAAGAGACGCTAGTTAGTATTTTTATTCCCGGTGTAAAATGCAGAAACTAAAACCCTTCATTTCTTACTTTCCTTACTTTAATGGATCAAAACAAGAAAATGTATCTTTTGTTGAGTGCCTTTAAGTATGCCACACATATAGAGATAGCAGAGACATTGACATGCATACTGTAACCGTGAATTCCGGATATGATTCTAGACCCGCTAGCGAAGAAATTCGTCGGTTATCAAAAAAAAAATCGGATGTTTCATAGAAAAGTGCAATACCTTCGCGGTCAAAATGTACTGAACAGCAATTTTTTTTTATTAACTTAATAATTGGTTATAAAAAAGTCAGGTCCAGAATCATGTACTGAATCCATGGAAACAGGTTGGCGTCGATGTCCCTGCCACATTAGAGGAAGATTGAAATTGGCACCTGTTACAGAATAGTTAAAAGGGAATCATTTGTCTTGAGCATTTGATGATGAGGGATGAAACGAATGTGACTAAAAAAGTGATGAATAAATGTTGATGAATGGAGAGGGAGGGGAAGATCAATTAAAAAAGGACGAATTGTGTGATCAGATATGAAAGACGAAAGAAGTGAATGATAGTGTGACGATTGACAGGGGGGAATGAAAGAAAACAAACATGTTGCGCTAACAACAAGTAACACGGACAAGGTCCCACAGGATGTTGATGATGATTATGAGTGTCTTTTGATTTCTAAACTGAACGAAATATTGAAATGTTTAATTTTTCATACACATCAGCTGAGACTCGATTTCTTTTGCTCACGCGAGACGGAATCAGCTGGATTTTTATCACGTGCAAATTGAAAGAGTCAACGGAGACGAAACGTGAAGGTTGAGACGACACGTGAAGTTAACATTTTGTAGGTGATGACGTAGCATATTGGGACATGCTGCTAAAATGATGTTGTAACAAATATTTTTGTAACAATATTTTGATTTAAAGAGATAGTCCATGGAGTTTCTCGCCCGTTCTTCTCCATAGGAACCTACTTCGATTCATCTTTCTGATTGACGGCTCGTAATGGGATATGAATTTGATTATTGGATTTTTTTGTTGCACTTCGTCTAGTAAGGGCCGATTTTACCAAAGTCAGATATCTTTTATCCGTGGAATATAATTTTACGTCTGACAGTACTAGTATGGAAAAACTCAAAAACTCAAAATTGATTCTCATAAGAATTATTCTAGGTATAAAAGTTTGATGAAATTCGCTCTAAGTAGTTTAAAGGACACTTCAACTAGATGATCTCCAAGGGGTAAAAACAAGACATGGGGTATACCATTCATACTTGTATATTTCTTTCTTTTCTATTTTAGTTTTTATCAGAGGAAACTTATAAATGGCCTTCAATTTCATTTTTTTTAAAGAACATCGTAAATAAGTTTGCAGTAGATAACCTTCCAGACAGAGTCTCAGTCAGAGAACAGCTCAGACAGAATACAATACCTTATCCATAGCCGATACGCAAATCCCTGAAAACTAGGACCCAAAAAAAGAATAATAATAATATCCCTGGACATTTCACACAGCGCCATCTAGTCCCAAGCTAAGCAACCTAATGCTTGTGTTATGGTAACAAGATGGCTGATAAACTACTTATATACATTTTTTTTTTTTTGTAAATACATACATATTATAGATAGAAAAACACCCAGACTCGGAACAAATACATGTAGGTCTTACAAATATTTGTTCTGTGCGGGAATCGAACCCGCGACACGCAGCGCAGCAGTCCGATCGCTCAGCCACTGCGCTAACCGTGTTGTCTAAGAATCTAGACTTATCTAGGGATTGACAAACCGATTTTTTTGTATTAAGTGGAAGCCTGAATTATTATTGTGTCCATTTTTCGATCCTTTTAGTACCTAAGTATTGTCCAATAGTCTGCTTGTTATCTCTTGAAAGCTATCTCATCGTTTTAGAGTTTATGGTCACCCAAACTACGCAATATCTATGGCCTATGCAGATGCATAGCTAAGTCCGGATAATAACCCAGATTTTAATACGCATAGCTTATTAAATCAATTGAAATACGTCACGGTCCGTCTAAATGAATCAAATGAAATAAAAAAAAAATCACATTAACCTAGAAGGGCACTTATGAAACGTCAGAAGCTAGGTAGCATAATCAGCTTAGAACGTTCCCACCGCTAAGACACAGGTATCCTCTCTGTGAGAGGGAGTGGGCCGAAATCTACCGCGCGGCCCCAGTGCGGGTTGGTAGATGTCACATGTCTTCGAATTTTCGGTTCTAGGACATGCCGGTTTCCTCACGATGTTTTCCTTCACCGTATTGAGAGCAGTGGTGATGACAACACAAAGTAAAGCTCCTGTCTGGGTTCGAATTCGAATCCACGACCTTCAATTCGTAAGTCGGGGCCGTTACCACTGTGCCATCATTTCTCTAGAACCCAGGTGCACGGTTCCAATTGGTCGTTTCCTACGGAGTAGATCCGACAAGAAACTTCACAGTTGCTCAACAACATAGCATTGAAATGGATTAAGTAACAATTTTTTATTAGTTGTTAAAATCTCAGCGTTGTATAACTATGACAATTAATCTGAAATCCGTTCCGTAATTAAAAGTGATCAAAATCTAGTCGCAGTCTCATCTCAGCAACAATCCACGTCAAAAACTTGTCAAAAGTGTAGGGAAATTAGACACAGAACACAGAACAGATTGAGACTCAGTCTCAATCTGTTCTGTGTTCTGTGTCTTTTCAGACTGTGAATCAGACTGTGAATTTTCTTAAAATAACGAGAATTGCCCCTCTATCCAGACTAAAAATCTGTCCTAAAAATGCACCTACAATCTTCAGTTTCCCACAGCATCACCTAAAAATCCCCAAATATATTTCGTCGACCCTCAAACTACCGAGTACTATCGTAAACTTGACCTTAAAACCGTCACGACTCGTATCGTGCGTGATTTATCGACGTTAGAGACCTAACAACAGGTAATTAGTCTGCCGGAGTTTGGAGACATTCTGAATAGTGTAAGACTCCTTCGTATGCCTATCTAATAGGTTTACAAGTTTGCACAGTCTATTAAGTCTTAGGTACATAGTTTTCAATTTGTGGAAGCTTGTAAATGGCAACTGTAAGCTTTCTGAACAGTAAATTAATAAAAAGTTTTTTTTTTTATAATTACTTAAAATCATGGGTTGTGGAGGTGAGATAGGCAGTCGCTCCATGTAAAATACCAGTATTCAGCTGCATCCGGTTAGACTGGAAGCCGACCCCAACATAGATAGGAAAAGACTAGGCAGATGATGATGACTCTTAAAATCAGTCAATCATTTTTTTGCTGCGTATCTTCGTTTCGGATGGGCTGTCAATAAGTTTTTGCAATAGGTTTAACAATGCCTATTCATACACAAATTCACAGGGTTGGCATTGAACTGTTACGACTTAGAGGCCAGAGACAATAGCATATTGCACTGCAGTTTAGCCTTGAACTTTGAGGGGTACTCAACTAACACATAGTGAAACTTGATACCCTTGATGTAAAATATATAGAATTTGAATATCTTCAATCTAGCTACCAGGTTTTTTTTTTGTTCATCCGATACAGCCCCACTGCCACACAAAGGCCACCCCCAGGCCCTTCCAAGAACTATTTTCCCGCGCCACCTCGAACCAGCCTTCGCGGTAAGCGTCTAGGTCATCTCGCCACCGCTTTCTGGGCCAACCTCGGCAGCGCCGTCAATCTTCAGGCACCCATAGTAGGGAGACTTTTGCCCAGCGGTCATCCAGCATACGGCTGACGTGACCCGCCCAATTCCATTTGAGTCTGACAGCCTACTTGCCCACGTCTATTATTGTTTTGGAACGCAGCGTGGTGTTCCGAATTCTGTCCTGTCTCTTTTTAGACCCAGTATGCTGCATTCCATCGTCATCACCAGGAAATACAGCGTAAAAAGAAATATGAAGTCGGTATTCAACAACGAGTCTATACAAGCGGTTGTTTTGCATCCTCGTTAAATTTCAGGAGGTTATTATGAAAGACATAAATAATGAAATAAAATTACGATCCCTGGTGAACTTACATACTTGTTTGTTTTGTTATTTAAGTTTGACAGTATTTCAGAATACACCGCTTTCAAAGAACAAAATTAGAAAAAAAAAAATACCTTCTTTTTTATTGTTGATTCGTGTCGAGAAACAGTAGCATAGTTACCTTGAATTTGACGGTGATGCAAAACAACACCTTACATAGGTACCTATCACATTATAAGTAATAGGCAGGCAGGCAGGTAGTTGTTCCGGGTCTGGCTGTTTGTGTATGTGAGTTTAAATGTTTGTAAACTTACACACGATACAGGAGTATTCCTAGTGTGGGGCAAAGTTTAAAAAAAAAAATGTCTGGGCTCGTCGAGTCGTTTGGTCAGTTTAATTATCACAGACACCAAATGGGTTGGATACGCAATAAAATCTGCCGCCCGTCTGTCGTATATGACGTCATTTTCGACTCCGTTCCGAGTAATTTTTCACACGGAGATAAAAATTATTGTCAATTACGCGAGCAATTTATCCTTGGCACTCGTAAACCGGGTTTCATGAGAGATGGCTATAGATTTTTTTGATGTTTTTACCTATTTAGATAGCCATAAAGCCCTTTTGACATGCTTACAGGCAGCCGGCAATGGGTGAAACTGGGTGAAAGCAGTGAAATCTTACTACACCACACCTGCCGTCCGCTGTCAGCGGACCACCCACCAGCCTGAACATGTGCAAAGGCGATAACTCGAAATACAGTCAAGAAAACTATTTATTAAGCAAACTGACAACCCACGTCAACTTGCCGTGTTATTCCCATTTTATACAACTGTCTAAGAATGACAGTTGTGATCTGAATATGCGGTCGATTTAAATTGGTAATCTATTTGCTTAACAATTCAATGTGTTCGCTCCGCGATTTTACTCGTATAAGTTTCGATCCCGTGAGAATATCGGGATAAAAAGAATCCTATGTGTTAATCCTGATTATAAACTGTCTGTGTGCCCAATTACATCCAAATCAGTTCAGTAGTTTTTGCGTGTAAGAGTAACAAACATCCATCCATCCTCACAAAATTTTCGCGTTTATAAAAACACTACTTACATCTTACTAATCTGCGAGTACTTAACAGTGAGTACTTTCTCTAAGGCCAGTAACACACTGGGCGGGAATTTCCTCCTCTTCACGGTCACTAGGGCCTTCACCCACAGTAGCAGATGTTCTAAATGCCTGCTGTCTTCAAGTAAACGGGCTATTGAGTTCAGTAGGCGGTCTGCGTAGTCATCGTCTAGGGTGGCTATTGTTAGGTTTACTGTGGGAG
Source organism: Apamea anceps (assembly GCA_951799955.1). NCBI lineage: Eukaryota > Metazoa > Arthropoda > Insecta > Lepidoptera > Noctuidae > Apamea > Apamea anceps. The sequence continues at coordinate 2,901,005 of OX637508.1, read as the reverse complement.
AAAATAAAGTTATTTAGTTTTACTCGTAATATGAAACCCATTATCAAATAGAAATACTTAAATATCATCATCTGTCGAGCCTTTTACCATCTAAGTTGGGGTCGGCTTCCAGTCTAACCCGGATGCAGCTGAGTACCAGTATTTTACATGGAGCGACTGCCTATCTAACCTCCACAATCCAGTGACTGGGTAATAGGATACCTTTGGTAAGACTGGTTTTCAGACTTTCAGACTAAATGCTAAACTCAAACTCAAATAATTTATTTCAATTAAACCATTTACAGGCACTTTTGAATTGTCGAAATTAAATAGTCGGTCAGTTAGTCAGAAAGTTGAAGCTAGTTGCCCATTCCAAAACGTAGATCTCTTTGGAGAAGAACGGGCAAGAAACTCCACGGACACTCTTTTAAATCAAGATATTATTACAAAATCCTGGGTACATTATTTATTATACTTAAATGTATGTACAGTAAAAGAATTAAAAAGGTTAAACACCTTTTACGTGCATTCGTACAGTATGCGTACAGTCATGTAAGTATTAACGTATACGTCTTATTTTATACAAGCTTTGTATAAGATGGGACCTATATTTGTATGTTTCCAGTTACAAAAAAAACAAACCATTTTTCAAGCACTTCCTGCCATCGGATGAAGCTGAAACTTTACATACCTATGTAACTTCAGTGACAATGCAATAATATGGTACTACTAGCTGAGCCCCGCGGTTTCACCCGCATAAGTTTCGATCCCATGGGAATATCGGGATAAAAAGTATCCTATGTGTTAATCCTGGTTATAAACTATCTGTGTGCCAAATTTCATCCAAATCCCTTCAGTCGTTTTTGCGTGAAAGAGAAAAAAAAAATAAAAAATGTTTATTGCATCAACTAAAATTCTTATTTCTATTTACAATATGGAGCATCCTTTTAAGCAAATAGTTTGCTTGTGTTAGAGTAATAAACATCCATACATCCATACAAACTTTCGCGTTTATAATATTAGTAGGATTGACCACCATAGTTATACACAACCATTCTATACGCCTCCGTCCCGAATCGAACATCAATGTTATCAAAAGAGTTCTCTAAACGCTGTTCGTAAGTCCAAAACCCAAAATGTTGTCAATTTAAATCAAACAGACGACTGCTATTCTTCCGACAGCTGTTTCCTGTCGGAGGCAAGACAAATCAGTAGGCGAATTCTCGTAATTTAAAACGTTCAAAATCTAGTCGCAGTCTCATCTCGGCGACTAACAAACGTCAAAAACTTGTCAAAATGTAGGGAAATTAGAGGTATTTTTGACAGATTGAGACTGAGATCAGACTGTGATCGTTCTTAAAATTACGAGAATTGCCCATCTGGTTATCGAAATGCGTAATGCGGATGGTGGTGAATAGCTATGCTGGTCTGATAATGCAGCCGGAAGGTGGCCACAGGTACATATCTACTAACCCATATAACACCGTCGTGTTTGGTTTATTATAGACTAGCAGCGCCCCGCGGTTTCACCCGCATAAGTGTCGATCCCGTGGAAATATCGGAATAAACGTATCCTATGTGTTATTCTGATTGTACATCAGAATAACACATAGGATACGTTTTAGGATACTATAGCTTACAAGCTATAGTATTGTAAAATTTCATCAAAATCCGTTCAGTAGTTTTTGCGTGAAAGAGTAACAAACATCCATCCATCCATGCTCATAAACTTTCGCGTTTATAATATTAGTAAGATAGAATTTGTCTTGACGTAATTACACTAAGGGCTGATTTTCCCAACGCCAGATAATTTTATCCAATGAATAATTTTGAATTTTTGACAGTTCTTCCGTACAAAATCTGTAGGTTGTCAATTTTATTCCAGGAATAAAAATTATCTATCGATAGAAAAATCTGCCCTAAGTATCTAGCTGTCTCTCTATAGAGATATACTTACTGTCATTGGCCGGCACAGCCTCCACACACTGCTGTATGACAGTGTGCTCGTTCAGCTGTATGGCGGCGACTAGAGCGGAGCCCCATGCTTCTTGGAGCAATAACTGCTTCACTGCGTATGGTGTTGACGTAGCTTCAAGACGGTATGGCCTGATGATGTATGAGGTCATTAGAATAGTATTTAAATAAATCGAAATACTGCGAAAGTGCCTCTCTTTCGCAGTATTTCGTTTTAAAGGAGAAGTTTTTAAGGGTTCAAAAATGATCGTACAATTAGAACCAACGAAGACCCAGTTCATAAGACAAAAATCTCTCGTTACAACCCGTCACAAGCTAACAAGCGACGACACAGGTTTTGAAAACTAGGCAATGTCTGTGACCCTCCATGACTCGCGTAAAGAAATATTAGGTAAAATGAATTAAACAAATGTTGATAAACAACAACTCACCTGAACGTGCCATCGATGCCTGCATTCTGGCTGTATATCAGTAGACCTTCCGTCGCGGCTACTGCGAAACTGTCTCCAGTTGGAGAGAACCTCACGCAATGAACTCGTACCTAAGGTTTGTAGAACAAGCATTTTAACAATGTTCATGATTAAAAAGTTAGGGAAGTGTATTCCAAGTTCCTGCACGTTATTTACTGTTTTCGGGAGGCTGGTAATCTGTGTGGCAAGTTTTTCTAGTGCAGATATCTCCTACAAAAGATTTATCAGCAATTGTGACCTATTCATATTTTTGGGCATTGTGGAAGAGAAATAAATGCTTATTTTATTATTGGTAACATCACAGAACATTATTGGTTTTAATTTTAAACTACTTACCTCTGGCTTAACCCTCCTGTCAGCCATATCCCCCTCCTTAACTCCAGGAAGCCGCACATTGACGTCACCTCCTTCCAAGTCGCCTCGCTCTTCAACCAGCGCCATGTTGCCGAACTCTGTCATCAGTCGCCGGTTTATGAAGTCCTGGTAAAAGAAAGATTATAACTTTTATCTTCGAAAATGTTAGCACATGAGCCTATTCCAGCGATTATTGCTAACAAGAAATATGATTATGTAGTACGAGCTGCACCCTAATTGCGTAACACACAATCAATCGGAATCGGTTTCATTTTGACAGTTCAACAACATTCATTGCGTTATATACGTGTTGAGCAGGTAAATTTTTCCAACTTATGAAGCAATGGATTAGCAATTTGCTTCAAAATGATTCAGATTACGATTGATTGTGTGTTACGCAATTAGGGTGCCGGTGTCCGGAACTCCACGTCAATGCACGTATTTTGCGAACGGATTTTTTTTTTTAATATGATTAATCGTAAAAAGAGTTTTTAGAAAAATCTTAAAAACGTTGTTATAATGTTCACACATTTTTGAAGGTCAGTGCAATTTTAAGAGAGCTGATTATGATAAATGCAATTCTAAGAAGCCTATTTTTTTATGTCATTATTTGCATTTTTTTCTTAAATAGAATATTACTCCAAATAATATTAATTCCGCATACTCACATTAACAGCATCCAAAGATCTATTCTGCGTGATAACGAACTTCTTTATAAGTATAGATTCCTTCACACTGTACAGACAGACATGTTTCGAGTTCCCGCCGCCCAATATGCACGAACCATCGGCTGAGTAGCATATAGTCGTGAAAGCTCTGTGAAAATGTTTGATATTTAGTCATCATGATGACCTCTAAAGCTGAGATCTACTTTACTAAGTAGTAAGCGTCTCATACGAATATTAACGTTATACGCATGTAAATAATGTTCAGATTCATATGTGGGATGTGATCAAGGGTTTCATACTATGAACCTTATTTTTATGCAAATAATGTTCATAAACCTATAGGCTAATGAAATCGAGCATTTCGTACGAATATCAGTAACTTTATTCAAATAAGGTTCATTTTCGTATGAATCGCTATTGAACTAACTTGAATGTCTAAGTACGTTTTATAGATCTCAGCCGACTAAGGTTATTTATTTTCGACTTTATTTTAGGGAACGTAATGTTCATATTTGTTGAGCAGTGACAACCGAGCAGCACTGCGCCTTACCAGATTTGTGTGCCAGCCCACAGAGGGGCGACTACTTTAGATACCTATGTATAGTCGCTACAGTTACCACTTTTGACAACAGTCCCCTATAAATTGAAGATTCACTAAGGTTAGAACTATTTAACTGCCACATTCATAAATAGATCTTATCGTTTTATGACGTGTAAGTGACATTAATCCTTAGGGTGGTAAAGCAATGACGAGGCCGACTATACGACCGGACAAACTAAACCTTGTGACAGGATTTTTTGTACTATTACACGAGGATGCTTAGGTAACACTCACTTAGTCTTCAGCATCTTATCAGGCGTGATAAGATCAGTTTCAGCTCTTCCCGACCCGAGGTCGTTCCTGCCTTCAATGCTGCCCGTCTGGTCACCAGTTGTCGTGTTGAAGAATGTTATGTTGCCGTCTAAAGATGATACTGCTATCTGCAGAAAGAAGGTAGAGAAGGCGATAGAAGATAATAAAATATAATTTAAATTTGATTTGATTTTTTTTTTCATTTTGATTTTTTTTTTCTTTTTCCTTTGATTTGATTTCCTCCTGGTTTTTTTTTATAATTTAATTTTTTTTTTATTTTGTATTTGTTCCGAGTCTGGGTGTTTTTCTATCTATAATAATATGTATGTATTTAAAAAAAAAAAAAATTATATAAGTAGTTTATCAGCCATCTTGTTACCATAACACAAGCATTAGGTTGCTTAGCTTGGGACTAGATGGCGCTGTGTGAAATGTCCAGGGATATTATTATTATTAATTATTTCACTACAAACGTCAGACGGACATAATTTGAGATAATAATGGCGCAAAAGTGAGGAGGTTTTGACTCAGCAGTGTGTGAGAAAAGCCTATAAACGGTTCATATAATCTCAGATCAATATAATAAACAAAACGTATGTACACATTTTTTTACAGCCTAAATAATAAAACTTTGTGTTACAACGTTTTGTGCACACATAACACATAATCAGCCGATAACGTTCCCACTGCTGGGACACAGGCCTCCTCTCTGTGAGAGGGAGTGGGCCGTAATCCACCACGCGGGCCCGGTTCGGGTTAGTACGTTTTGTGCATTATATGCCAATCTAACGAGTTTACCGGGTTTACCCAAGAAAGAAAATGTAAAAATCCGTTAACTGGATTTTACATTGACATTAAAAAAAATATGACAAACGCGGGCGAAGCAAAAAGTATGTATAATCATGAGGCTGTTGTAGTGTTGTCAAATTCCACAGGAAAACTAAATGAGTTTAAGTACGTGTCATCATCTGCCTAGCCTTTTCCCAATTATGTTGGGGTCGGCTTCCAGTCTAACCTGATGCAGCTGAATACCAGTATTTTACATGGAGCGACTGCCTATCGGACCTCCACAACCTAGTTACTGGGTAATACGATACCCCCTGGTAAGACTGGTTGTCAGACTTTCGGGCTTCTGACTACCCGTGACGACTGTCAAAGATCCACGAATGACAGCCGGGACCAACGGCTTAACGTGCTTTCCTAGGCACGGAGAGGTCTCGGTATGTAAAGATGGTTACCCATCCACAGACCAACCGCGGCAAGCGTAGCTTAACCTGACCGATCGACCTGTGCGGCTGTTAATTTAATTAAAAAGAAGTAGTAAAACTTACCTCTTCGCCGTCAGGTCTAAACGCAACTTGCAGGGCGTCCGACGTAAGCTGCACCGTCTCACAATCGGCACTGGTTTCGATACAGTTCCATATCTTAACTGTCTTGTCCCAACTGGCCGACACGAGGCGCGAGCTAGCGAGTGTCGGGCTGAAGGTCACGCAGGATACTGGCGCTTCGTGGCCTCCTAGTACCTGGGGAAGGAATTGGTGATTAGTTCAAAAAATTAACAAATGCGCAAATTAGTGGCAAAGATACAGAGACGAAACTTAGCATAAATTTAGGCTTCGATCTATCAAATTCAGTGCACATTGTCGTGATTTTGACAGACCGTAGCGTAACTTTACGCTAGGTTGTCTCTGTGTATATCAGCCAAAACTGCCCAAACTCAATCCCGTATTACAGAGCCTCACTCAAGACTCAACATTACCTTCAAGCTAGTTTCAACCAATCGGTTCTAAACTAGTTTTAAGTAATGCACGGGCCTAAGACTCTGCCGAAACTGAAAATAAAGTTTACCCGAATTATTTCTATATTATTATTATTAGACTACAAAACCACGTCATACTCACATCCAAAAGCTTGCCAAACTTGATAGACCACAAGAATATCTCGAAGACGTCCTGTCCGCCCGCCGCACACAACTCACTGCTCGCGTCTAAGGCGACGCAACTGAACTGTACCAGGCTTGGAGATGTCAGGGTACGGAAGTTACGGTATCTGGAAATGATGTTTTATGTTTAGTGGGGTATGGTTGGGTTTACATTGGCGAGGTAAGTAAGTTTTTCGGCGAGTTTGTCATGGTTTCATCATCATCATGGTAGGGTAGGAGTAGTGTAGGAGTAGGGTTCCTACTCCTGTAGGGTAGGAGTAGGGTAGGGGGTAGGACACCACGCGAACGAAGTAGCGTCGGGCAGCTAGAAATAATTTATATGGCAAAACAACGTTTGCCGGGTCAGCTAGTAAAAAAATAAAAATAACCACCTCACCTCTGTACCTATTTTTTCTGTTCTGTTTTTCATTGTCTGTTTATATATATGTGTGTACGTAAATGGTAAATAATAAAAAAAACTCAACTCACCTAGTCAAATCATAGCACCTGACTGTGCCATCCAAACTGGCCGACACAAAGAACTTCTTATTAGCGCTAAAAGTGATACTCGTCACCGTAGACTTATGTTCATTGAAGGTCACAAAACAGAAGCCATTGATTGTGTTCCATACTTTGACCTTTCCGTCATAACCTCCAGTTACTATGTATAGTCCATCCGGGGAGTAGGCAAGGCAGGTCATGTCTAGGGAGTGACCCTGTTGCTTCATTACGTATTGTTCACCTGAAAATATGGATTTTAAGTTAGGGGAGTAAGGTTGCAAGTTGATTGACTGTTATTTAAAAATCATATGGTTTGTGCTCGTTTTTTGCCATTGGAAATGGAGCTTTATGTTTTAAACACCTGTAAGACACTGATAAAAATTTGATTCACCACAAACCACATGATCATGCAACGGAAATATTGAAAACAGTGAAGACTAAGACAAATTGCATTGAAATAAATGAAAAAAATATGTCATCAGCTAATTCTGGTAATTGAGCCCTTCGCATTGACGTATCAATCAAATGTGGAAGTGAACTCGATTGTAAAAAACTTTTTTGCAAAAAAAAAACAACCGACTTCCAAAAACGACACTACAAAGTGAAAAATAACTTTAATTTCGGAAGTCGGTGTCGTTGGGTTCGCATTTTCGTTGTTTGCCACCGACTTCCGAAATTAAAGTTATTTTTCACTTTGTAGTGTCGTTTTTGGAAGTCGGTTGTTTTTTTTTTTTGCAAAAAAGTTTTTATTTTTCACTTTTTAGTTGTAATTTTTACCAGTAATTTTGGTTTAAAAACCAAACTACTAAACCGTTTTCGATGAAATTTCTATGGGTCCATTTGGGAAGTATACCCTTTCCAACAAAAAAAGAATTTTTCAAATCGGTTGGCAAGCAACGGAGCTATGCGCGAACAAACATAAAAAAAAAAAAAAATACAAACATCCGAATTGAGAACCTCCTCCTTTTTTAGAAGTCGGTTAAAAATTAAGTTCATTTTTAATCGAATGAATAGATGAAGATTAAACGTCTTATTGAACTTTACACTAAATTAATTTCACTTACTCTGCCACTCCCAAACCAGCAGTTGCCCGATGTTAGGACAGCCGAACGCTATCCAATCCCCGGGAGATGATATGGCTATACTGCTGATCCTATGTTCTGATATGCTCAGTGTGTGGATGAGATTCACGTCTGGCATCTCGTGAAGGAAGAATATGCCAGTTGAGAAACCTGGAAATGAGAATTTTAATATGATTTTACCAAAGAAAAGAAACGTCATTTTGTGGCCCTAATAAATGAATATTTTTCGCAAAAATTCGTCAGAAACAAATAAATATTTCATTCATTTCTCGTCCTGAGCAAAAATTCGTCATAAACCAAAATAAATATTGCATTCTAAAACTGAATCTGTCTCATTACAAAAACTGGCTGCTTGATGGTTTTATTTAAACCCTGTCAAAAGTAAAACCTTGTTTTGTATTAAGACTTACTACGAAGCAAGTGAAAATAGCCTGGATAGTTATTGTAGGCAAGGAGAATAATTTCTTTAGTAATAAATGAATGAGTAACGTTTACAGGTTAGGCCCCTCGCCCATGGCGACTTTTTGTAGCGATGCTGTCGCGCGTTCGCATCGATACAGTCGCGATGCGGTCGCTAGCTGTTTACCCTCGCCCACACCACTATTCTCAGTCGTGATGCAAACGCGATACTGTCGCGCTTCTGTCGCGATGCGATTTGCACTGATGCTCGGTTCTCCACTCACGCGCCACCCTCCCTCCGTTCTCTCCCCGATGTCGTCCCACACGGTCGCGCGTTTGCATCGATACAGTCGCGATACTGTAGCGCGTGGGATGCCACGCGCTACAGTATCGCGACTGTATCATTTGCAAATACGCGCTACAGAAGCGATGGCTTCTGTACTGCGTTGCAAATGCGACTAACGCGCGTTGGTAGCGGCGGAAGCGTAGGTTGATCGCGCGTTTATGAAACGCGCGACAGCATCGCTACAAAAAGTCGCCGTGGGCGAGGGGCCTTAATGTTATTATGAGAAAGGGGAAAATAATAATTATTTCATCAATACATACCTGTGACCAACATCTTAGTATCCTTATGATACTGCGCGGCAGTAAGCTTGACCTTATGATGCGCTCTCCTTATATCATCTCCTATGTAATGCCGGCCTAACTTTTTATATAGTAGTCTCTTACTGTCTTCCGTTTTGATTTCTTTTTCTGCAAGATCTGGTTCATTGTCACTTTCCTGGAAATTAAATATTTTCTTCATCAGAATACACTCACATTCCGAAAGCTATGTTCAAGTTCGGGCGACGAGCCTATTAACCGGGCATAAATCTAAACAGATTGCTACTGAGAAATTCCTGGTAGAAAACCCAATATCACTGGGAATGAATGATGTGAATATTAAATTAAAATTTGTCTATGTGTATTTTTGACATATATAATAATTAATGATTAAAAAGAGCGATAATATTAATTAATGTTAATGTATATTGACATGAGTGATAGTATTAATTAGTTATAATGTATTTTGGCATGAGTAATATTAATGATAAAATGGATTTTAAATGACGAGTAGATATTGTACACCCTAGATATTTTACTAAATATTGTTACAGCGATCGATTGAATGAATAAATGAATGAATGATATATTTATTTGCAAGAATATAGGTAGGTAACATAAGTTCATAAGATCTATGGGTTTCACTCTATTCGGCATTTCTGCCGTGCAAATATTTAGATTTTACATCTTGGTTATCCTTATTGCATGCAGTACACATTTAGTAATTATCAATAACATAAAATACTAACAATAATTTCATCATTTAAATTTGGATTACAATGCAATTAATACAATTAAATTAAATACAATTCTAGTCATGTAAAATAATAATTTATATTAAAAATAGCTATCAATAATAATGATGTCATGTCAAAAAAAATGAAAATGTTTCAATATTATTTAAGTAATGTAAATATGTAGATTTAACAATAATTATAATAAATAAGTTTTAAATTTTATAGTCAAAATATTCATTGATGGAATAAAAACATCTCTCACACAACCAGTTATATAGCTTTCTATTAAATTCTAAATCTATAGCACTTCTAGATCTTTCGGCTAAGTGGTTATATATTTTCACCGCCATGGTATAACAATTTTTGTTGCATACTTTAAGTCTATTACGCGGGACTATGTTTTTGTGCTTTTTTTCCTCTTTGACATATTATTGCCTTTTCATCTTTTTCAAAAAGCAAGTAGTTGTTTCTTACAAATCGAATCGAATTCTATATATTATTATGGTAAGAACTACTTTTCCACCTGTAGCAAACAATAAATGAATTTGAATTTGGATGTGGGGATCAAAGTCAGCAACACCACTAGACCACCAAGGCAATGAACTCATATTTTCAACATTAATTAAAGTGAAACTCATAAAAATAAATAAAATAATACTCACATACTCCTTATCCTTCTCAATAACTGCCTTCTCATCAACCTCATCCTCACTTTCCTCATCCTTCACCATCTTACGTTTCTTGCGGTGAGATATCTGAACATCGGACACCACCAGATCATCAATATCAATGTTAGCCTCCCACAAACAAATCTGACCATTCCTGCTGACAGTTATCAAGTCCAAACTCTTCTTCTCAAAGAAAACTCCTACTATCTTATCTGTATGACCGCTGAGGGAATACATGCTTAGGTTGTCTAAATAATCTATGGTATAGATTTTAGTGGTTGTGTCTTTGGAACCGACTGCCAGGAGTTTGGAGCAAGGAGACCAGTCCAGGCAGGTTACTTCGTCTCTGGCTTTTTTGAAGACTCGTTTCATTACAAATGAGCGGAATTCTCCGGTGAATGTGCATGGTGCGGTCATTATGAATACTGGAATAGAATAAATACAACAGTTAAATTTACTGACTTTAAGTGGTTTACTGGTTTGTCAATTGTCACATTGTAGACTTAAGATATTCCATCTAAAAAATGCTTTTTAATGAAGAATTTGACATTATAAAACCATCACATAAGTACGTAGTTTAGTTTTGTTTACCTACTGATGTTAGAATATTCTTTTATTTGTTTTCTTATTGGAGGTATGTTGTTATGATTGCTTTTAATTTTGACGATCTTTGTTTGTTAACGAACTACAACAACAATCCATACTAATATTATAAATTCGAAAGTAACTCTGTCAGTATGTAACTGTTTTCACGCCTTAAACACTGAACATCCTGGGGAGAACATAGGCTACTTTTATCGCGGCAGCACATTCCCGTACGATAATTTCCTACATCCACGCGGGCGAAGCCGCGGACAGAATCTAGTAAACAATATTATCACTATACCTATATCATCACAGCAAGCTGCAAAGTATTTGCCGTCCGGACTAAACTTGACGGCATTCACCTGTTGCTTGAACTTGTACTTGTGTATCACTGTGCATGTCAGTAGACTGATCATCTGGGCCTCACCCTCTGGAAAATACAAGTATGTGTTTTAGATTCAAGCTTTTATGTTTGATGGGAGTATACATTGTAATAGATTTGCTTACTTATATCTTGTAATTAGGGTTTGTTAACATAAGTTTTACAGAAATAAAATGGGAATTTGAGTTCATTTTGATAACAATGTTTTTATTTTTTTGTGAAAAATGGTTACTTTCATTAAGTACATCCAATAATAATAATATGTCCAATTTGATAAGAGCTGGCATGGGAAATATTTCCAATGCCAGCTTTATTATTATTATTAACCTTTTCAAGGGCACTATACGGCTACAGTGGTCAAAACAATAGCTTCTATTGTCTCGTATACCGTGTCGGAACCTGTTAAGTCACCCAAACAAGTCAACAAAAGAATGAGTTTTTACATTTCCAAATTCCATAAAATTATAGGATAGTCCACACTATGAAATTTTATACATACTTTCATTGACTGCCAACAAAGTAGATCCATTGGGTGACACATCAACCGCTGTATAGTTGTAGTAGCTCTCGAATGAAAGTGTGTTGCTTTTGTTTCTAAAATAAATAAAATTATAACAATTAGTCAGTTGTTTTTAATTATGACTAGCTGACTCGACTAACGCTGTCCTGTCCCATAGAAAATGCACTTTCAGCTTTTCCCAAATTTTCCCAGCAACTCTTTATTTTTTTTCCATGAAAACATAATTTGTATTGTTATGATAATTTTTTAAACAAACATGTACCACGTCGGTCCAGCTATTCTGAAGTAATGCGCTTACCAACTAACAGCATTTCGTTATTACTATATATATAATGTCTCTGAAAAGTAAAGGATTATTCTCATTTTGGTACTTACTGTTTCAAGTTATATACAGTTATTTTGTTTCCTACAGGGCTTATGACACAGTTTCCATCACCAGTGAACAAGATATCACCTCTCCGGTAAACTGTACCCAGTAAATTTTGGAACTGAAACATTCAGAAAGGTTATCTTTAGAAACACCAGAATGTTATTTAAACTGTTTTGAAAGCATTCGGCTTAGAAATTTACTGAAATCATAAAGTTGCATGTTTATTGAATTTAACTAAGGCAGTTTTTTTAAACAGAGATTCTCTGAGAAAGAGAGTCTCTTTCTATTAAAATTTTGTAAACAAATATCTTATCAAGTGTAAACCTACAAACATAAATATTTTTTATTACCTTGTAATGAAACTTCATTTTGATGACTGGGAACTAATTTCGTATATGTTAGTTAGATTTATTATTTTAGTTACACATACTTTTTCACTTATATTTTTTAAATATTATTTACGCAAACGAAACCAAAACTTTGTAGAAGCATGGGCAGCCCGGCAGCTCGCAACGTGAAGTTCTTGACATTGACATAACTGACACTGACAGAAGAGAATAACGGCTAGCGGTGGAAACAGATGTCTAAAATATCGCTATTTACAGCATCAAAGCGAGAAAGCATTATACAATTTGCGACAAGAGAAAAAGAGAAAACATTTACTCAAAATCACGTGATAGTACATACTACAATCCCAAAATCGGATACAATCATACAATACGCAGTAGTCCGCGATAACCGGTGGATTTTCAAAACGAATATAACATCAGCTTGGACGTGTATCCAAATATTTTAAAGTTACGAACTTTTTTGACAGCTAAATGATGCCTAACGCATAAATTATGATTTCTTCTATATCGTAATAGGTTTAATTTCCCTGTACCCGGGATTTCAAACTATATATACATAAACTCACGCTTTCTACCCATATGGGTAAGCAGAAACCACAGAACCCACCCTGCTACGATCCTCACATAGGCCTACTTACGTAGGTACAAACTATACTTTTCATTTAAGTATAACATACATAACGTAACTTTTAACGTGTTTCACTATCCCATTTATTTCAATCAGGTTTTTATTTCAATTAAACCACCTCTAAGACTTTAGAATGGAGAAGGAGTCAGCTAGTCATTAAGGCTATTGCCCATTCCAATGCGAAACTTACATCTAGAGAGAACGTAAAGACGCCAGCACATCAAGCTCAAATCTGCCAAATTTCTAGATTTTCAACTTTATCGTTAAAACATTAAGGTTCAAGGTTGTTTAGGAAATTTTTCCAGTTTCGGGTAGCTTGACCTGCTGGCGTCTGTACTTACCTACATGTATATCCAACTTCATACAAGCGCCTGGGTATCCTAAGCGGTGTGTTGTATGTGGTTGTATGCGTCGCGTAATCTAGCTAGCGTGTACATATTTTTATCACGGAATGACCTGGATATCTCATACAGCTCATGGTCATGGTAACTCAATAGAAGAGAATAAAGGTACAATTTCAAAGGAAACGCCAGACTGCCAGATGGCACCTGTTATTGAGGCTCTTGTCTGGCAAGCGGAACAACTGCAGCAGAAGCAGCAGTGCTCAGTGAGCAGTAACGTAACTACTAAGGTGCAAAGTGGGGCGGTTAGTTCTTAGTCGGGCCCGGAGCGGAGATCTGCTAATCCAACAATGCACTCGCTTAGGGCGCATTGTTGGCTTAGCAGACCTCCGCTCAGCCTCACGTCACGCACGCACGCACGCGCGTACGCAGAGCCTCAGTCAGCGAGAGGATTTCAGGATAACATACAAAGCTAAAAAGATTTCGAGGGGCCTCACACATTCAAAGTTTATATAGCTTTCCTCAACTCATTAAAATATTTAGTTAATACCTACCTATGAACGGTCAAAAGAAAATCTAACCAAGCCAATTCGAGGTGAGGTGCTAAAAGTATTGAACTCGCTGCCCTTGCTTTTCTAGACCAGTTTCTCTCAATTCTTCAACATTATTACCTATGTCGACACAATAACTTTTATTTCTGTAAGTATATCTACCCAAAAATAAATTTATCCTATCCGAGGCGGGATGCCAAAATTGAATTATTTTTTGTAGTACGTAAACATGTTATTGATTATGAATTAATCCCAAAAACAGTATAGCGTAATACTTACTAGATATTTTATGGGGGACACTTGTTAACTGACCATGCAAAAAATACTACTGATTTGCGGTTAACTGTACAATTCCAAAGACTTAAGAAGACAAAGAAAAGTAGTTGTAAAAATAGGTTATAAAGAATAACATCTTTAATTTCAAAACAATACTTTACTGTGGAGTCTCGGTGTTTCGAAACTTCAAAAAGGCAACTAACCAATTATGATAGGCTCAATAAATAAGGAACATAGTAAAACACTGATTAGAGATATATGATTATCAAAATTAGTAGGTTGATGTAATTTTCTAAAATAAAACCAACTTGAAATACCGTTAAAATATTACTAGATAGTAGGTTTTAAAACCTAGTAACATTATAACTTAATCAATATAGAATTAATTTTAAGTTTCAAGTTAATATTTTTCTTTTAAGCCAAATTAATGAATTAAACAAACTTTTATGATTATTAATAACTTAATTTTTAAATACTATATTTTGGTATTATGCCTTATAAAGAAAAAATTTTACCAGTTAAAAGTATTGAAACAATCAAACAGTACATGCGCACAAGAAAAGTGCTGGCCAGCGATCCACATCAATGATCTACGTCATAACGCAGCCAAATCTTTAGCTCAGGATTGGCTGCGCATTTCGGAAGTGACGTATCAAAACCAATCAGAACTTAGGTCATATCGAGCACTGCCTTGAACATCAATCGTCATATGACCCATTCTATCGAGTCTGCAAAGCTTGAGCCATATTTGTCTGTGCAAAAGTAGTTCCGTGGAGTGAGTGTGTGCAGATAGTCATCACAGTTTTTGGGACCTGTAAATACTCCCTCAATAAACCTACAAAATGGCGGAAAACCCAATCTACGGACCTTTCTTTGGAGTTATGGGGGCGGCGTCTGCTATCATCTTTAGCGGTATGTATTTTGTGGTCCATTATCGTACAAATGGCTGTCTTGAATGTTATCGATCTCCATAAACGGGTTACAGGATTTCAAAAGTTAGTGTTAAAATGTCAGGAATGCTTGTGGTAAACATTTTATACGATCTTGCTCTAATATTCTCGTTCGAATCTGGTTATTTTAGGAGCACTAATTATAGTAGTAGCCGCACCTTGCGCTTTACGTTATCCCTACATAAATATATAGATATGCATGACGAAATGATTCGATTGTAGCAGTATTTTGCGGGAAAGGGGGTGGTTTTAGGGCGTTGTTTTCGGGAACAAAAATGTGAATCATTTGTCATGTGATTGATTGGTGGTACTTTCGGTTGGCAGCACTGTTGAAGTGGCTGCATCGGCAACAAAAGAGTTCAAATGCGTAATGATTACTACTTGATTACTCTTTTTGGTGTCAACTACCCTGAAATTTTGAACATGTGATTGTTTTGTATGTTTAGAGAAAAAAAATCATTCCCGGGAAAATCCCTTTACCACCCATTTGATACTACATGGAATCAGTAATGAGGAATTCCCCATTCCACAATTAGCATTCAATAACTTGAATTTGTGGAATACAATGAATTTCATACATAATTGTGTCAAGCCTTAGTTCAATACAACTTAGTTTTAGTTCTTAACAGTCTGGCCAGGCTGATAGTAATGTACAGGAAAAACTTAGCATTACAAGGAAATAAATGAAATATCTATGGTGTTATTCATCATGTAGTAACTTTCATGTAGTAACTTTACTACAATTTACCATTACTACTTTTGGCAATTACATTCATCACAAGACTGATCCTAACAATTATGCAAAAAACCATAAACTACATAAAAAAAAAAAAAACTGGATTTCAAGTCATCACATGACTGCCCAAGTACAAGAAGTACTGTCTAAGATATTCTCAGATAAGTAATAAGGATCCAATCAACACTATTACAAGTACAATGCCGGTAACAATGGAAAACCGACTGATAATAGTAGGACAGTATTAATGATTAAATCATGAAGGATTGAATCACATGACTCCTTGTGTACTTAACTGTAAGGTTATGTCATGTGAATGAAAAAGACTCTACTTGTATCAAAGAGGTTCTATTACATGCTTCTATCTTGTCTATGTTCTGGTGTACAAATACTTCTTAAATAAAAATGGTATCCTGGTTCGTGATTAGGGAACAATGGATAGTAATGGAATGTATTCTTTATTTCCAAAAGGATGCTCTTTGGTTAGTGTATCCTTGATTACCACCGTTGATCAGTATTCAAACATTGTATCCACCAATATCATGTGACATTGAGGGTGGAGGCTTTTCCATTTCATGTGGTCTTTCAAGTACCTAAAAAGACTAGTATGATTATTCCAGAATAATTGAGTATAACATTTGGTAGCCTCAAATCTTATAAAATATCCATTGCAATAAAAGGGGTGTGGCAATTCAATCAACATAGTGCAACTGAAAGTTAATAAATAGGTCAATGCCTACTATCATTGGGGGTGAACAAACCCTCACCCTCTTAAAATCTATCTCTTTTTTACACATTATACATAAAAAAGGAATATAAATCTATACCTTCACTAAAAATCAAACCTTTTTGAATCGAAATCAATGTCCACCATATTCTTATATACCTTGACCTCTTTGCTCACTAGCTTTAGAAGTTTTAGAACCACGAAGTATCTTACTAAACATTTCAACTTGTATGATTTCAGCGCTAGGAGCTGCTTATGGAACTGCCAAGTCAGGCACCGGTATTGCCGCCATGTCGGTGATGCGGCCTGAGCTCATCATGAAATCCATCATTCCCGTTGTCATGGCGGGTATCATTGCCATCTACGGTCTGGTAGTGGCTGTCCTGATTGCGGGATCCCTGGACTCCCCCTCAAACAATTACACCCTTTACAAGTAAGTTTACTTGAATTTATATTATTTGCTTTATATAGTCATTGATGATAGCAGTGGTGGCCCGTTGGTAATGGCCATGACTTAGGGAATTGTAGATTTAAATCCAGGCAGGAATTTAACTTGGCATAAATTATTTCATCACAACTGTGCTCAAAACTGTCAAGGTAAACTTTAAGGAACCCTGTAGCAGCAGATTGTTTAAGAACTAAAAACTCGTAAGACATGTGACATCCACTAACCCAAACAGGGACAGTCGTGAATTAATACGACCCACTCCCTCTCTTAGAGAGGACAAGCTATCTCCCATCAGTAGGAACATTATAGCCTGATTATGATAATAATAGATAAAAGTCATCTGTCCAGAATGTTACTGTTTGTTTCTTTGCATGTGACACTGATTATATTAACATGAAGCAGAATTAGTCAGGTTGGAAACCTTTTGCTCCCACACATCTCAAGTGTTGGAAGTTTTTCAAACATACCTACAATAGCCATTTGTCATACCTATTTCACAGTTTGAGCTTAGTATTTAATTCATCATACCTTATTGAAATTGGTATTGTTGGAATTCAAGTACACACACCATGGAATTATTATTATCATAGTGAACGTACACATTTTATTGTTGATGATATATCACAGTTGGTTGATCAAGAATTTATTAAAATGGCGTCAATTACTTCGATTTATTACACACTAAATACATGATTTAAGTACAAACATGTGCATGATTTCATGTAGCAAATTTAGTAATCTTGTTTAATTGTCTTATCAAAGACTTCAAGTCAGATAATAAAACATAAAAATCTGTTTTAACTGTCCTCATTGTATTTATTATACCTAGACTGGAAAAATGCATTCATTCTTCTAGTTTTTTCACCACTGTCACTTTTTATGTCTGTGTCCCAATTACGCATCAATGGTTTCGCTAGTTTCCTGTTAGCTAAACTTGAACAAGGTTACATAAGCAAGGCTATTCATTGCAAAGTGTTGTTACGCATTTTGTAAGCGTATTATGATGATATTTAGTCGCGACAGAAGGCTATTGAACTCATCTGAAACAAGTTCCCACAATGCTAATTCACAATGGAATGAAAGATCTTTGCTTCACAATGCAAGGAAGATTTTGTTGCGCCTATTATCTGCCAACACACATAATGGCTGTTTGGTATACAAGTCAATCACTAGAGAAACATGACTGAAGATTACATAAAGATCATCATAACAAAATATTACGTCTAGAGTTTATTGGTCCGTACCCTATTTTTTAGTATTACATATCTTGGCGTCAGGCCAGGATGTGCTTCCCGACGGTATAATTCTAGCTCTCAGACTTTATGTCCTCAATGGGTGGAATGACTTCCATGTCTGGTATACCAGTCACACTGTCTAGTCATAATGCTCTATTGATCTATTTTTTTCTTACAACTTCAGCAAATAATATTTAATGAAATAACAGTAATGCATTCTTGCACTTACAGTTGAGTAAATACAAAAAAGACAGGCATGAAATAAAGTCATTAATAAATTATCTTTCTTGTTCATGCATTCGAAAATAATTGTTTAGAGATTTTTAACATTCAGAAGTCTCTTATAATTTCGATTTCCACACCAACATTTCGGAAATATTCACCGGTAAAATGACTAGATAAGAGCGATCGATCAAATTGATAAGACTAAATATGTCAGGAATACTTAGATGAAGATTGCACAATCTACTAACCGGATTTTTTTACGAGTATTCAATTCATGACGGGATTTAGGCATTTTCCATGCCTAAGCTCTAGTATTAATATCCCTTGACAGGAATCCATATTCATTACTTACTGACCTACTTCGCAAGTATGACGCCATCAGTAATGTATTCAGCGTAACCTATATAAATCTTTCACATTATTTTGATTCCAACACCATGTTCAAAAGTAGCTCAGACACATTAATGTTAGGATTGATTGACTATAATTACACCCATGGTAGCTAGGCACGAGTAACATTTGGACATTTTTCAGTTCATAATTGCCCTGAACCACAATTCGTGCGAGCATGTTTCATGCTATTGACCTCGAGACTAGTTTTTTGTGTAACGACTTGTCACATGTAGAAATGAACTGGAAGCAGTTTGTAAATGTGTACAAACATATTTCTAGTATGGTTGTAGGAGGTATCCTTAAAAGGTTTTCGAATTGGATCGTTTATTAACAAAAAATAGGAGTTATTAATTTGGTCTTTATTGCAGTGTTGGTTTTAATGTAGATCTCTGCTGGTTTGTTCCTACTAAATAACACAACATGTTGCTCCTTCACTACCATAGATGTACTAATGAAGTCTGTGTGTGTCTTTTCAGAGGGTTCATCCACCTGGGAGCTGGTCTCGCCGTAGGTTTCTCCGGTCTAGCGGCTGGTTTCGCCATCGGAATCGTAGGAGACGCTGGTGTCCGTGGTACCGCACAACAGCCCAGGTTATTCGTCGGCATGATCCTTATCCTCATTTTCGCTGAAGTATTGGGTCTATACGGTCTCATCGTCGCCATCTACCTTTACACGAAACAGTAAACGCATTAAGCACACTCTTACTCCCGTCGCCCGTGCTCCGAGTTTCTATGCCACAGAATCTGCTCAGTCACTCAGTCGCGCACAGGAAGTCGTCGCCGGTAGCGAAATGACCCGCATAGGGCCTCGGAGCACCTCAAAACATCTTGTATAGTACTTGTTGGTTACTTGAACGTTAATCATTTATATGTTTTCGCATATCTCCGGCCCGGTGCAGCCTTGATGCTGCGGCCGCACCGCGTCTAGAGACGCGAATTGTATAAATAATTTTTCTATTTCAATTTTATAAATATAACGATCACTATTTTCGAATCCCAATCATGGTTTTACAATTTAAATGCTACCGTGCGATGACGGCGTAATTTATTTCTTAATTTATTACCGCATTTTTATTTTGATTTTCGGTGACAGGAGATGATTTTGTTTCACCTATCGACATATCAGAACTTTATTTGCGCGTTTACACCCCCTCGCGAAAGTATCTTCGTACCATCCGACGATATCACTTTTAGATTATTTTAGCATTAAGGCGAAACTAATGTACAGTTAGAGTAGAAATTTAAGTCCAAACAAGTTATCTTAATAATTTATGAAACATTTAAACCCCCAGGGTACTGTGTACCGATGTCTATCGCTGAGAATGTTAAGGTAAAACCTGGCTTAAGTACCATGCTACATAGCTTTCAGTGTTATAGTGGATGTATGTATCCTTATCGTACTGTAATGGGCCTGTAAAATGTTATCCTCTTTCGAGTGGCTGTTGATAAATTCAGAAGCGAGTCACAAACATTGTATTGCCAGGAATCAGTAAATAAACATGGTTTGTACATTCCATATTATTTTGTTTCTACTTGATTATACTGTGTGTTTTATTTTCCTTTTCGGTCTTCATGCGAGCAATATAAAATAAAGTATTCGGAAGGCGGATGCTTTCATGACATTATATAGCAACTATCGCATTCAAATTATAACTATATAATATTAAATATTTAAATAGTATTACATTTCTGACGACTTATAATGTGAAAAAAGTATTTCAAAATTTATATTTATTCTGTATACCTCATAGTCGAAATGATGTTTGAATGATTATAAATTGGTAAGTAAAATACGTTTAGGTAAAATTGTATTTTATTTTAGGTTTCATGTTAGAGAATGTTATAATCTTTGGTGTTATTGAATGAATTGTGTTAATAAAATATTTTGAAAACAACTAATGTAAATTATGAATCAATTGTTTCACTCTAGTCCATTCACTTTTGGTTTGAAATGCATTTACCCTTTTGGACCGATGCAATGCAATGCTGCTTTGAAATCAACATTTAACTTTCTTACATTTCACTAAGTATCAGTATATAAAATCAGATAATCAAATCAGACTCATTTAATTCTGGAAAAGGTTATTCTTGAAAACATCTGAGAAGGTAACAATATTTTGTAAATCTTAGATTTCAAAGTAGCTAAATTATTTTATTACTGTGGGTGTGGATTGACCTACATCAACACACCTTCACACACGAGTCAAACTACTGAATATACATACACACAAAAACTATCTATATACCGAAATCAATATTGCTTGGGGTGGGTTGTGCTTGTGGGTAAAAGGGGTCGTAAGAAGTATTCGGGAACAGCAGTGCGATTCTGTAACCATCGCACCGTGAAAACTCGGGTCAAGTGAGCGTGGAGTGAACTGTCATTCCAACTAATATTAGGGATTGACACTATTGACAGCTCACTCTAAGCTCACTTCACCTAACTTTTCACGGTGAGGTTTTTACAGAATCGATTGGCTGGAGAGACCGTAAGTGTATCGATAGGGTTGTACTATACCTAATCTGAGATCTCGGTGAGTGCGGCATTTGGAGAACAAATACATTTAGAGGTGATCTAAAAAAAATTAATTTAATGGGATGGGTCATTGCGGGGGAGGGATATTGCCTCGCGGTTGGGTTTGCCGTTGACCCTTTATGATCTCTGCCTCCGCCCTATCTATATATATATACAAATAAATATCTCTGATTTCTAAATAAATTTTGTACGGAACCCTCGGTGCGCGAGTCCGACTCACACTTGACCGGTTTTTTATTAGTAATGGCATCTCGTAGGTCCAACCTAGGAGGTTGTCGTCTGCATAACCGGATTTGCCTGTGGGTGCCTCAATATCAAGGCAGGGCTTTAAAAACTAGTGACTACGTTAAGGGCACCCCCATGTGGGCTGAGGGCGTCGCAGGGGAAGGCAGCAAGGGCCAGGCTGGACCTCGGAATTATTTAGGGACGAATTTCAAGCTACAGGCTCGGCAGCGCGGGCTGGGTCGAGGCGGACATGGACGGGGGCGTCCCGGCTGACCTCGGCGGCGATGACGGAAGGACGGCGGTCGGGACTTTTACTTCCTAAAGGCCTACGCAGACCGGGACGGCATGGCAAGGGATTTTGCCGTCAGTCAGCTCACATTAGCCGCTTAGATACCGCGGCATTCCAGCGCCTTGCCACGGCATGCCACGGCGTGTCGCGGCACGACAAAGCACGCCTCGGCAGCTCGTGCTGCCCGATACACTTTTAGTCTTCAGTTGCGTTTGATCGAGTGTTGATGTCACTCCGCGGTATGTCAAAACGAGCTCCGGAGTCCTCGGCATGCCGTTGCCTACCGCAGTACGCCACGGCATCCCGCCACGGGAGCCCGTGGCGCGTCTTTCAATGCCGTGCAATGAAATCCCTTTCGATGCCACGGCATCATTTTAAAGCATAGCAATTTATGTCGTATTTCTATATCGATACGTTTGAATGTGCATTAGTAAAAATTTAAATCCCTTGCCATGCCGTCCCGGTCTGCGTAGGCCTTTAGAGTACTAGTGGCCTTATTAGGCTAGTCTCCTGGAGGAGGTGTAGTGGCGTCGTCGAGGATGGTTTCGGTCGGCGAATCCTACTTTTGCGGGAGAGACTGTATCGGGCGGCCGCCGCAGTCAGGGGTTTGAAGTGCTTTATAACAGAATCGAAGAAACGCTTTGAGAGGCATTTCATAAACTGCTGAAAAGTGGGCATTCTGAGGTCTAAGTGTAGATTCTCATTGCGGACATAGAAGGGGAATCCCTTGACCTTTCCGAGGGAAAGCGGTAAGGGTCTGCATCCTTTCGCAGCATAGATCATGATGGAACGGATGGATGACCGCAGAGTCAATGCGCAATTTGTACTCTAGTGACACTGATCAATATGAATGCCTACAGAGAGTGAACGAGCCGCCTTTATGTATTGTGCTCCCTGAAAGCTAAGGTGGTGATCAAGGACCACAAGTATTCCCCCAAGGGATCGGTTTGCCATACATAGTCATCGGACTGGAGGCAAATAATACCTCAGTGGAAGCGCGTTTTTGTTGAATTTGTGTGTAGATAATCACACGCTATCATGGGGGTCCCCACCGACAAGGTCTGCCGCAACAACTGCAGCCTCTTGAGCGTGTGGCTGACTGGCAGAGCCACCAACAGGGATTTTAATTTTGACTACACAATAATTTAGTCGCTAATTTGTCGCCAAATATCAGAATTTGTCGGTCACTGGTTCATGATGACCATCTTAACATACCGAGACCCCTCCGTGGCTCGGATAGCACATTAAGCCGTTGGTCCCGGCTGTCATTCATGGATCTTTGACAGTCGTTACGGGTCGTCAGAAGCCCGAAAGTCTGACACCCAGTATTACCAAGGGGCATCGTATTACCCAATAACTGGGTTGTGACGGTCACATAGCCAGTCGCTCCGGAGATACTGGCATTCAGCTGCATCCGGTTAGATTGGAAGCCGAGACCCAATAACACTGCCCGACCCGGGAATCGAACCTAGGACCTCATGCTCAGCAGTAGCGCTTGCGAACACCTAGACCAATGAGGCAGACACAGTTTTCTTCCACACTTCTCTATTAGTCGTCATCTCGGTACTCACCCCCTTTTTAAACATATTTTTGAACCAATTTACAGAAATAAATATCATTTATCAAAAAGAATTTTAGGTTCTGGATATTATTTTAAAAAATTTTGCTTATAGACGTCACGTCGTCGGGGGCCTCCGTAGCTCAGGGGCCCCGTATCGTTGATACGGCCGATACAGCGGTAGCTACGCCCCTGTTGGCAATGCTGATTTTTGAAGAGTGAAGAGTGGCCCAACCGCTTGGAGATATCCCGAAATACTCGATGAGCACTCGGATCTAGTGTTTCAACCACAAACGGCTCAAACAACCAAAAAAGCGTGGAACTCTCAGCCAGCGTCTGTGTTCTTTCCACGTATAACCAAAGCGCGCGCGTGCGCGTTGGTTGCCTTCAAAGCAAGAGTGAACAGGTATCTTCCATCATCCATCGCTTTCCACCAGGCGAGATCGAGGTCAACAAGACCTAGCCCATTTCACAACAAAAAAAAAAAAAGATGAATGAAACACACTTCATGAACGGTACGTTGGGTACACGTCATTCATTTCTGACTTTGACATTAATTTTGAGGTGGCATCCGTCAAACAAGATTTACTCATTCCAATTTATTAGAATTTTGTGGTGAATATTAATATTAAGTTAAAAAAATGAAGTTTAAGCTTCTTTTATTTCTAACAACAATCCTTACTTATTATGAAGGATCGGCTCAAACACGAGGAAAAGGGGTAAGTTGGAGTATTCTTGTTGATTATCATACCGGCGTTTTCTTATTGTCTTTTAATTTAAAAGAGGCAATTAATGCTATTTAATTTAATTTTAAACACTCAATAAGGAGCTCATTACATCTCTCTGCATTTAACCGTGGTTTTAGTCGGATGATGGTTTATTTTTATAGCATCGTAAACTCAAACTTCAGTGGTTAAGCACTGGGCCTCTGTTCATGTTTTTAACTTGAAACTCATGCTCTTGCTTGTCTATAATTACAGGATTTTGAGGTAAGTATATAAATATAAGTAATTATTTAAATGAATGGGATTAAAATTTGATTCATAAGAAAGGGAAGAAAGCATTAGAAAAATATTTAACACTTTATTTTTGTCATTTCAGCTTGAAGATAAAGTGCAGCAGTTAACAGACTTAACAGCCAAAAAGTCCATAGTATCTCTGAACTTAAACAAATTCAAGGAGTATGTGAAATCACCGCCAAGAGATTACTCCTTCATTGTAATGTTTACTGCGATGGCACCGTCGCGACGATGTGCCATCTGCCAGCATGTGTACGATGAGTACATGATCGTAGCTAACTCGTTCAGGTTCTCACCAGCTTATAATAACAAGCTGTTCTTCGGTATGGTCGATTTTGATGAGGGTTCTGATATCTTCCAAATGGTGAGTGATATTTTTTACCATTTTAGTTTGTTTGTGTAGGCCTTTCTGTTTTACTGCCAGGCAAAAGCTTCCTCCATAAACCTGGCCTTGTCTTCTTGGTAATGGAAATGGAGTTTGTGGATTCTTATGTGTCCAAGTCTGCATACAATCACTATAGCCTATAATCGACCTATACGGATCCCTTATTGGAGATGGCTTATTAAGTCTTTACTAGGAAATAACAGAATAACAAATTATCAATGGGTGCTACAATTCTCGAATGCACATATATAATATTAAATTAAATAAGTCCTAAAGAGAGAAGGAGAAGGTGCCAAAGGGCACAGAGACTCAGAACATGTGCTGTAAAGAAATAAATTTTATTTATTTTTTGAAGTGAAAACTTCTTTAGCTGCATTGTGCACTTTTGTTGTGATGGGCAAAAAATGTTAAACTCGCGTCAGGACACGTGACCTGATCGAAAATTCGTAAGACAGCTCGCGTCAGGACACGTGACCTGATCGAAAATCTGTAAGACGGAGGAGAGTAGACTGCATTCCAAAATATCAAAAATGCACAACATTAATATTCATGTTTTCACTTCTGCCGGCACTCCCGGAGTGCAACCCGTTGATTTTTTTATGTTAGTGTGCCAAAAACACCAATAATGCTTATTTCAAGAAAATTTTTGAGAGTTATCTGCATAATGATTATACACACATAATATAATTCTTATTCTCAGCTACGTCTAAACACAGCACCTGTTATCATGCACTTCCCAGCCAAGGGCAAGCCAAAACCAGCTGACTCAATGGACTTTGAGAGATCTGGAATACATGCAGAGGCTATTTCCAAATGGATTCAAGATAGAACCGATGTTCAGGTAATCAAACATATTTTTTTTCTATTGCTTTATGTTAATTCATCAGTTTGCCTTCAGGTTCTACCCAGTTTTAGCTGAAATATTATTTGGCCATTTTTAACCGACTTCTAAAAGAGGAGGAGGTTCTCAATTCGGATGTTTGAATTTTTTCTTTGTTTGTTTGCGCATAACTCCGTCGCTTGCCAACCGATTTGAAAAATTGTTTTTTTGTTGGAAAGTTTATACTTCCCAAATGGTCCCATAGAAATTTCATCAAAAACGGTTCAGTAGTTTGGGTTTTAAACCAAAATTACTGGTAAAAATTACAACTTAAAAGTGAAAAATAAAAACTTTTTTGCAAAAAAAAAAATCAACCGACTTCCAAAAACGACACTACAAAGAAAAAATAACTTTAATTTCGGAAGTCGATCGCAAACAACGAAAATGTGAACCCAACGACACCGACTTTTTATTTAAGGTGTTTTGTTGCGAAAAACAGATGGTGATATTCTGTAGCTGTCTCTTTCTCTCTCTGAAACACTGGTGGCTCGAATATGGCCTGTCCTGACTGCTCCAGTTATACATTAGTTGAGAGTACTGATACAAACCTTTTATAATGATAATAATAATAATAAAGGCATATTATCTCCGGGTGTTCTCGTCTAGCTAACGGAGAGTACTTGCATAGACACAACCTTGTAGCTAGGATAATCCATCAGCAACTTGCTCTGAAATACAACCTTGTGGAATCGGAGGTGCCGTACTACAGGTATGTGCCCGACCCAGTTCTCGAAAATGGTAATATCACGTTGTACTGGGATCGATCCATCATCACTGAAAGGACTATTGTTGCCAATAAGCCTGATATAGTGGTGGTGGATCGATCAGAGCGACGCGCAATGATTGTTGACATAACCGTCCCGCATGATGAGAACCTCGTGAAAGCCGAGAAAGATAAACAAATCAAGTATCTTGACTTGGCTCGCGAGGTTGTCGACATGTGGGATGTGGACTCAGCGATCATTGTGCCGATAGTCGTGACAGCCAATGGCTTAATAGCCAAGAGCCTCGACCAACACCTGAAGAGGCTCTCGTTGGGCAGCTGGATCAAGGGCTTGATTCAGAAAGCGGTACTTCTTGACACGACTCGCATTGTCAGGAGGTTCCTCTCTCTAGAGCCCTGACCACCGGTAGCTTGGACCCTGTTCCCGATACCGGTGGGCTACTACTTTTTATATTTTTAAATGTTTTTTTATCCTTCTGTTTATAAAAATATTTAAAAATGTATTTTGTAAGTATTTAAATGAAATAAAGGAGATAATAATAATAATATCCCTGGACATTTCACACAGCGCCATCTAGTCCCAAGCTAAGCAACCTAATGCTTGTGTTATGGTAACAAGATGGCTGATAAACTACTTACCTATATTTATGCTTTCTGAGACATAATGTAACAGCAATATAATAATTTTCACAGTCTGATATCAGTATCGATTTGTCAAAAGTACCTCTAATTTGCCTGATTTTTTTTTTGGCATTGATTGTTCCTGAGCTGAGATTGTGAATAGTTTTTGAACATTTTAATCATGGAAATTGGCCTACAGATATCATAAAAAATATTAATGAAATAATTGCATTTTACTCAGTTTAGTTTACAGATTTATTGCTGTATTTAATTGCTAATAGGTTTTAAGGCTATTACAAGCATTATGATCACAATGTGCGGCAGCCTATTAGTAGAGTATAGTACTGCACCTTCGATACATGGAGATTATTTAATTTGTGTAGCTTATTTTAATAAAACCTAAGTAAAAATGTCGAAGGCGAAGGTAATATCAAAACTATTCATATTTCTGTACCTGTTATAAGAAAATTTCGACGACTGAGGAATCGCGAATCGAGTTTTCAACCTTTACATACCAAATATCGACTTTACATCATGATTCACTGCAATTTATGTACCTATTTAATATTATTAATTTTGAGAAAGCTTAGGCGCCTTTCCGAGCGCATACACACGTCTCTATACAGAGTACTACCGAACCATTCGACTGTACAGATTCGGTACATACCTAAACGAAAACGAAACGATCCGGTGAGGAAGGCGCCTTACAGTTAAACTCTGATTTTTAATCTGCTAGAAAAAAATGACAGCTAATATACATAATATATATTTTAAACAATGTTATGTTAACAAAAAAATGTTGATCGCAACTGTAATTTTAGTCTAGCAAATAAAAAATCTGAATTTAGTACGTTTGTGTATGCAGTACACTATGTAAAAGATGGCCTGGGTGATCTGGTTACAAGAACTGTATCGTATCTAAATTGTTATTTTCAGGTCAGAATTTTCCGTCCACCGAACTACTCCGGTTTCGTGGCATTCTCGATGCTGTTCATCTTAATAGCCGGTTTCCTGTACCTACGCAGAAACAATCTGGAGTTCCTCTACAACAAACAAATGTGGGCAGTTTGCGCTGTATTCTTCTGTTTCGCTCTTGTCTCTGGCCAGATGTGGAACCATATCAGAGGCCCACCATTCTTCCATCGGACTAAGAACGGACCTGTTTATATTAATGGAGGTTCCCATGGCCAGTTTGTTCTGGAGAGTTACATTGTGGCTGTTTTGAGTATCCTTTTTAAAAGAACTCGTATGAAATTATTTTTCAGTGGGAAATTGCGGAAATCTTGACCTGTGTGTAAATAAATATCATCACAAATGAGCAACGTTTAGGTACTAGCCGAGTACATACAGTGGCCTCCAAAGGTTAGTTGACAGCTGTGATGCCACATTATAATTTAAAATAACAAAATAATCAGGCTAAGGGATTATTTTTTATGATAAGTCAAAGGTTGAATTAGTCAATAACAACGTTATAGCATTTCAAACATTTGGATCACTAGAATTTAAATCATAATGTGGTGTGTCACAGCTTAGGTGGAAAAATGTCAATTGACTTTTGGAGGGCACTGTAGGTACGAATGGGCACGGATTTTCACATGTCAACGACTTCGCGTGTATGTATTCGCTAGTCGGCACGAATATTCACCTGTTCTCGACGACTCGGAGACTGAATACAGATAAATGTGTAAACGCGTAGTACCTATTTGTCCACAAATAGTAGTAGTTATTTGGCAAGCTATCACTATCATGGTGTTCTGTAGTTTCTGTCTACCCCCTTGGGAAGGTGTGAGTTTATGTATGTATTAAACATCGAAAAAATAATTCACAAAGTTCTTTTTGAAGGTCGAACAATAAAAGGCAGACCCCAAAAGCGCATTACTTTACGAGCGGTAAAGTATTGCGCTTTTGGGGTTCTGCTATTGCCAGGACCCATCCATCATGAACTAGAGTCCGAAGACTAACGTTTAGGCCATGTCAGTAATTAAAAAGTTTAATCACGTTTAACAGGCCGAAAGCTCAGAATCAGCAGCTCACGACGACGACGAAAGACACCACCGTTGAAGAAAACCCGTCGTCAAAGTGGTCGAGAATGAGGGAATTTACACCTTTAAAGGAAACCCTAAAAAGAAAAAAATGGATTAATAATTATAATTATTTATTAAATTTACTGTCACCAGACTTCGACGTAGGTCTAAATTAACGTGGCGAAATACAGACGTAGCACATCTATATACTTAAACATATAAATAAAAATATTTTTATTTGACTAAAGATAGTTTAATTGAAAATCGTGAATATTTACTATACAAATCAAGAATAGAAAAGGGTTTTTGACATTCAAAAGTGGCGTTTGATGGCTTCAACTTAGCCACTGTTGGATATAGGCCTCTCCCAGGCTGCGTCACATCACCCTGCCCTCAAACTTCCGCGCGCGCGGCTTATTTGAAATAAATTATTTGACTTTGACTTACGCTTAGAATTGAACCTTGCAGTACACCTAATCAAATCAGCGATTTACGATATTTTACGCTATTATCATAACTTTGACGATGGTCATTTCCATTAATCCTACGTTTATTGCAAAGATTAAGCAGTTAGACTAAGCAGAGATTATAGTGTTACAATAAAAGCAATATTTTTCCTGAACTACCGTATCAGATGGCGCAGTGGTTGTTGGCATGATTCTTATGATAGAAGCGGCCGGCGGGGTCAAGAACACAGAGATCGTGCGGACCCAGGCTGAGGGCAAGCGTCGGCGATTCCAATCGATTGTCGGTCTGATCCTGGTCTGCGTGTTTTTCTCTCTTCTGCTGTCCGTGTTCAGAGCTAAGACGCAGGGTTATCCTTATAGGTAAGTACTTGTAGATTTTATTATAGCGTATTTTGTATGTTACCAGGACGCGTAGCATGAACACCATATAGAAACGGGTTTTGTCGACCGAAGAATAGACAAAATGACAGATTGTAAACAGATTTCTAACGAAATCTGCCATAAAACCCTTTTCTATGGTGGTTATGCTACATATGCGTGCTGGACAAGAAAATAATGCGTGTATAGTAAATATAGCTTGACAGTTGCATAACGTATTCAAAGAAACGATGCATAGAATGTGTGAATGATGATATGGTTAGAAAGGGGGTGACTACCGAGATGACAACTAATAAAGAAGTATCGACGAAAAATACGTGTTGCGTCGACCCCAAATAAATTGGGATAAGGAGAATGATGATTTGTATACCTAACGCATTCATTTGTTTCATACAAAAGAGTCTACATTTAAACTTCAATGTTATTCTTGAGATAATTATTATGCAGCTACGATTCATAGTTAATGAAACTAAAATAATGCTATAAGTATTTTTCATTAGTATCTATATTTGGTCTGAAAGGTGTGGTGAAAGTTACTGGGGTCGAGTCCTAACAAGGCAATCGATCCTAGTTCGAATTCAAGATTATGAGACCGTCCGATTTCCTCATCAACGGTTTAACTGGGTTAACCATTTTTTGCCTGTGTTATAAACAAGAACATGATTTATTACTCACACTACCCTCTCATATGCATAAATAAAAGTATCTAATATTTTTTGTTTTTGTTACAGCTTCCTTTTCAAGTGAGGAGTTCGAATATTAGAAAGTAAGACCGACGTATTAAGTCGAAGTGTGTGTGCAATTGTATTTACATATGGATGTCCGTATTTGTTCCTCAGTTGGTCAATAAACTTGTTTCTATTAATTACATTGTTTGTATTTCTTCTTCTTCGTCTCGAGGGCATGACTGTATTTCAGATTTTGTAGGTCTAAAACTTCGTCACTTCGGTGGCGTCGTCGGGAGTAGCGCAGAGGTCTCTTTAACTGCATATTTTGAGACAGTGGAGCTGGAGCATAGTTTTTAGGGTTCCGTACCCAAAGGGTAAAAACGGGACCCTATTACTAAGACTCCACTGTCCGTCTGTCTGTCTGTCACCAGGCTGTATCTCATGAACGTGATAGCTATATAGATTATGTATTTCCGTTGCCGCTATAACAACTAATACTAAAAACAGAATAAAATAAATATTTAAGTGGGGCTCCCATACAACAAACGTGATGTTTTTGCTTGATATTAATAACGGCAACAGGTAGACGCTTGAAATATTCACAGAATTAGTTGTCTAATCACTTTAAAAATAAACAATTAAATTAAAATAAATATTTATGGGGGGCTCCCATACAACAGACGTGATTTTTTATAGATAATGGTACGGAACCCTTCGTCCGCGAGTCCCTCAGGTCTTTTGAATATTTATGACATACTTAACCAGTATATTTTTAAAGAGGCCATGCTTTGAAATTTAATAGAAATAAAAGGGATTAGTACAATTAGCATAGGACATCAGATTCTCTGTCGACACTTTTTGGATAAGGATAAAGAGAGGGTATAATAAAAAAAATAAAAAAATCCGAATAACGATCATTAAAAAAATATATTAATTTGTCATTAAAATCTACAATAATTTAATTGCCTCTCTGGCTTATCTAGGGCGAGGTCTTAAATTACCAACAATACATCGAATGCGTCGGTTCCCTATATGTGACAATAGAGACCCATTTCTATTGTTAAATTCAATTACAAAAATAATCTGACATTGTTACTCTTAATTTCTACTCCAATAAATAATTAAAAAAATAAATGCTCAGTCTTCTCAATTTAAAATCGCGCGCCGAATTACAAAACGCGCGGGAGCACTGCATATCTGTTGGTGGGGTACTTTTCAAAAGACTTCTTGTACCATTCGTGGGCTTGGATCGCGGTTTGAATCTGAAATGGGAATACATGACATTAAAGAAACAAACATGGCAATCCATCCAGCACCCTCATTGCGTAACACACGATCAATCGGAATCTGAATCATTTTGAAGCAAATTGCTAGTCCATTGCTTCATAAGTTCGAAAAATTGGTTTGCTCAACACGTAAATAACGCAATGAATTGTCACACATTGAACTGTCAAAATGAAATCGATTCCGATTGATCGTGTGTTACGCAATTAGGGAGCCGATGTCTCATTGGTCTTCTTATACGCATGAGAATAATACAGAACTACAGATCGTTTTTCTTGAACAGACAGCTGTGGAGCTGTGTGCTGGGGAGTTTGTTGCACAGCTTCTTCATCCCAGCGAAACCACTAGGAAGTGATGAAAGGCGGGCGTTTTGGGGGACTGTCTTTTGTAATTTTGACGTTCGAAAAGTGCTGATTCTCAGCCTAATTTGAATAAATGACTTGATTGATTTTATTCTGGAATTTTGTTTAATGGCATAACATAACCCATCTTAAATACACAAATCAACAGAATCTAAGGATATATTATATTTCTTCAAATATCTAAAAGTCTATGAAAAAATTTCTGATATAGTATATGGAAGAATGATAGGTTATTTTAAGGTCTTGTTTTAAATATAAATGATATTTTTTTTAATTGCCGTAAAAAAATCGTATGATAAAAAAACATCAATCATTTCTGCTTATAAAACTATAAATTTTAATTAAAATTAAAAATCTTATATACAATCTAATTATTAACAATCAGTGTTGCCACCTCTTACATCAATGACACATCGGCATCGATTAAATTGTTAATGTCTTCCCGAGGTATGAGGTCCCATGTTCTTTGCAAGTGTTCGTAAAGTTTTTGTTCCGGCAAATCTCTCAAAGCTTTTCGTTGTAACACGTCCCAGGCATGCTCGATAGGATTTAAGTCGGGCGACTATGCAGGCCAATCCAAAACTTGAATATCGTGGTCTCTGAGAGCGGCCGACATCAGCCGCGCCGTATGGGAAGGAGCATTATCGTGTATGAGTAGAACTTCCGGGCCTATTTGGATTATGTGTGGGACAATAACAGGCTCTACTACCTCTTCGTGGTATTTTAGTGCAGTCATGCTGCCTTGGATACAACAAGCTGGGTTCGTCCGCCAAGACGAATTCCCGCCCACACGATGATTGTTCCACCTTGGTGTGAGTGGACCTACTGAGGGTGCCGTAGACGGCTAACTCTCTCTAGAGTTCTTCAAACGCGTGTTCTTCGTGAATCCGGATAAAACCCAGACCGGGACTCATCGGGAAACAGCACCAAAGACCATTGTTCGTCACTACATGGTAAATGCTCCCGAGCCCACAAAAGCCGCCGACCGCGATTGCCACGTCGCAATGCTGGAACACGTAGCGGTCTTCGAGCATGAAGACCGACTTCATGCAACCTCCTTCGCACGGTTTGGTCGCTTACCAGCAGCTGGTGGTCCTCCTGGAGCCTTTATTTATCCATTTATTTCAGGCTTCAAGGCCCATATACACGGGCATGCGCGGTGCATGGGCTTTGCTAGTATAAAGCCCATGCACCGCGCATGCCCGTGTATTTGCATCGCTGTGATATTGGGTTGTCTTCTGGCAGTCATTTGGAGAAATCGATCCTATCTCTGCGTAGTAACACGATATCTACCCGTGTGCAGTTCAGCCACATCCCCAGTACTGCGATAACGTGACCACAGCCTTGATATCACGTTTTGGCTTGTATGTAGGGCCTCAGCAGCGACGCGTTCAATAGCACCATTTTCTAACATGCCCACGGCTCGTAACATTTCATCTCGACTCAAATGACGACGTGACATGACTCTTAAAGCTCACACGGCACGTTAAATTAAAAAAGAAAAACAATATAATCCCTTTTCATTAATTAATATTAATAAAACAATTTTAATTTTCCATAACGTAATGGATTATTAACAATTCTGCCGCCGTGTTTTGTTTTTTTTTTATTTACATTTTTAAATTTTGAAAATAGAATAAAAGAGGTTTCAATCTGTATATAAACTTTTTATGGATTATGGAAACTAAAAACATTTTAAACTATAAATTCGTAAATAAATTTAGGATTAAGGTATCCCTAGATTCTGTTGATGTGTGTATTTGCATGCAATGTTTACAGGATTAATCAGTAACAAAGTTTGTAAAACCCAGTAACTACAGTAAATTAAACGTCCATATTCAATCAATCAAACTATACATCGTAACTAATGCAAATAGTAATAAAACATCAGTCAATGGCTATATTTGGAATTTTAAATTCACAATTTCTTCATAAATCAGTTTAAACTACTGATTTGTTAGTAATTTGCAGAATTAATATCCTTTTCCATCGGAAAAATAAACATTATTTATGATTTCCTTAATCTTTTCTGAAATTTCCAATCTATACCAATGATGGTACAATTTTTTTTATTGCCTTCCGTAAACCACTAAATCGACGAAAATTACAACTTGGATTTCCTAAACTGCCCTAAATAAGTTAATATTGGAGTAAGTACTGGAAAAAGATGAGTAAAAAAATTAAAATTCCTTTACCTGGTTACCCAAAACCCACAAATAAATGCAGAAGAAGGTCTTCGTTGGGATGAGCATCAGCAGAACTGTGTACATTACAATCTCACACATCCTATGCGGACTCGACACATAATCGAACATCCTGCCATGAGGTATCTTATGTTCCTCAGTCACAATTTCGCCAGATTTCTTGTCTTTGCGCAAGTTCGCGAAGATGATGTTCGTCTTGAACTGTTCGTACCACGTGATCAGGAATATGACTGTGCAGGGAACGGCTAGGATGCTTGTTCGGAGGTCGTTCCATTTTATCGTGTCGGGTTGTTGGTGGCCTGAAATCATAAGAAGTAGATAGGATTAAGCATGGATTGAGAATTAGTTTCTGTTCGAGCGAATTTTTTGTCACATCTGACACAATGTTTCTGATAGAAAACTACTCAGTCTCAAACTCTAAGTTCTTTGGCAGTCAGCCACTAATCACTAAACTGACTAGCTAATATTTTAATCACAATATCCACCCAACTTATTGAGTTTCCCGAAACTCTGAAAACTAGTCTTACCAAGGGATATTGTGTTATCCAGTTACCAACTTGTGGCAGTCGCTCCATGTAAAATACTCATATTCAGCTGCTCCTACATCCGATTAGACTGGAAGTCAACCCGTAATGTCTATAATTTAGGGGCTGACTTTCAGTTTGCCTAGGCAGATGATGATATCCACCAAAATAATTTTGTCCTTTCCAAATTTATATTTTTGTATTCTACTCACCACAAAACAGGGGTGCCTGTCCAACAATAGCGATGATACAGGCGAAGTAGTGTATGATCCCTGCAAGGTAGTGGCTCAGGTTCATCTTGCTGGCTTTGGCAAACACTTGCAAATAGTATGTCTCATACAGCCGCCTCATACACTGTATTGTGAGCAGAGTCATCGCTACAAGGGCCGCTGTTACAGAAACTGGAAAATAAATGGAAGTAATTAGTTGAGTTGAAAAAATATTATGATTTATTTCAACAAGTAGCGTTTGCCTGTGACTCATAGGTGCCTGTGTGAAGCATAAGTGGGAAATAATCCTACGGGAATGTACTACCATGGTAAAAAATATACTTTACCTAACCCAGATCTTGTTGGTCTACCTGTGTACCAAATTTCAATTACATCTGTTCAGCCGTTAAAGCGTGAAAAGGTAACACACAACAGAGTTTCTTTCTGATAATTATAATATTAGTATGGCTGATTAGCTCGATACCTAAGTAGGCTTCCTTGAAGCTGTTCTTATTGTTTTTTTTTCTTTATTTTGTTTTTATGTTCTTTTTTGCGTCATGTTTACCACAAATAAACGTCTTTTCTTTCTTTCTTTCTGTGATTGTGAAATATTATTTTTCAATTTTCCTTTACTGAATAAAAATGTACTTATTCATGTGCTATACAACAAATATGAATGATGAGTCTGAGTAGATAGTCACCCTCAAAAAGATGTATACACCGAGAAAGATTCATTTGATTGTTTACGATTTGTGTTCCATAATAGTGTAGATACAATTACGTGCCCAATGTGTAAATTGTCAATGTATACGTCCTTTTGAAACTAACTGTACTATCGCCAATATCTATATCTGACCACTGTAAGGATTATTCTTGCTTGCAGCGCATATTATTAGTCAACCTAAAAAGGAACCTCTTTTGTTTTACTTACAGATGCAGCTGTGGTCATCATGTGCACGGGATTTTGTTTTCAAAATGGTCACATATAGGTTTTGGCTATAGTATATGTCAATACAATGCAGTCTGAAAAAATCAGGTTCTAAACCTCATTAATCATTTACTGGCTCAGTAGCTAACTAATTCAAATGGCCAAAAAAGAATTGATATACAGAGTGAGTAAATAAATAAATATTTGCATTAAGTAATTTATAAACTAATGTTTTTAAATAAATAAAACTGAACTTTATTTATGCTAAGACGATTATATCTGACGTGTTGGCAGAGCATTATGCTTAAAACCATATTTAAATATTCTTACGTTTTTACTCATGTTTTTTTTATGTCCTTAAACATTATATTATTATGAGCAATGAAGAATGTTGTGACATAGGTTTTGCTATTAAGCCAAACCTTAGAGGCCTCAGCACTCATTGAATACAAACGGCCTTAACTACAAGCTTTACATATTAATAAGTCTGTTGCAAGAATAAGAGTTCTTAGTGGACTAGATGTTGATTCTGGCTATAATTGACAAAAAAAAAAGAATATGTTTTCCATTTGAGATTAAAATTATATTGAAAGTTTTATATAAACTAATTTACAGTTAATTTACAGTTTATCTAAATGAGAACTACTTTTGAACTATGCCATAAAGTTCAGTTAAGCTTAGAATTACAAAAGTTATATTGATTAATTACAAGGTGAGTAACTTTTTTATACACACTTAATTCGTCTAAATCTGGTCTTGACATGATTAATAAGTGAAAGGACTCAACATGGTATACTTTCACATCTATAGAGCTGTCGCTTTAAAAACAAATACCTATACTAAGCAGTATGTATCTAAAAGCATTAATTTAGTAAAAATAATGAAATATAACACTAAAGTTCACTTACCAGACGGTTCATTTTCCTGTAGCAACACCTTCAACACGAAATGAACAGGGAAACTCACAGTTATCCCCAAGAAATATACCACAAACATGTAGGACAACATAGAAGCACTAAATAGTGTTGAAAATAAATAAAAATGTCTGTAATACGCCTTTGGTATCTCAATAACATGCAGGAAATTGGCGTCAGAGCCTTGGTAGGCGAAGCTCCCATACCTGTATCCCTTTATTATAAAAGCAGGAACATATTTCTCAAAGTTATTAATAATAACACCGGTAAACGTTACTGCGAATGCAAGGTTCAGGAATATAAAATCTATAACGTTGATATAGTCGTCCATGTTTAATGTTTGTTATAAAAGGCAGTGGTCTATACGTGCGGTGATTGTAAACACTTCTGAGACACGAATACAAGATCTAACGGGATACCCAATCATTTTAACTTTCGTCGCTCTACATTCTTGAGTTCTGATTCTCGTGCTTTTGACAGTGACACTCTGTCTGACTGAGACAGCTGATTCTGACACTTTGACAGCAGAACATCTAGTTGCCAGGTATTAAACTTTTATAATCTACTAATTCACATTCATTTAGTAAATTAAAAACAAAATGTAATGGTGTCTTTGATTCATGAATTTACGTTTTCACACGAAATCCGCTGTTATTTTTAAGAATTTCGCAGTGACCTGAAATAAATTGGGATAAAAGCCGGAGGATGATTATTTAAGATGATTTTATATTTAGTGTATTCAAAGAGATTTTTTTTAATAAATATATTTCTATTATTTCGTGAGTAAAATATTATGTATGAAAATAACTACGTGATTTTTTGTATTAGTAAAGTTCCAAAGCAATTGAATTATATTCTATTCTAGCAACATTCATTTCACAGAAAGGGACGGTCATGTGCAAAGACTACAATAGTATACTGGTCATGTGTTTTTGGAATTAGAGGATTATTCTTTTCAGAAATAAGTAAATTAAAAGACTGAGGACAATTTTAAAACGACAAACATTTGACACATAGACAATACACTTTTTTACACTTACTGTTTTATTTAAATAGGTATAAAGTAAAACACATTTTATATTAAGTAGGGAATTAAGGCATATCTTTCTGGTGGGTAGTCTTTAAACGTTTTCTTGTACCGCTGCTGAACTTCTATTGCAAACTGGATCTAAAAAATAATCAATAAGAGTTAATGGGAAAAAATGAGCTGTTTTCTTTATACCTCACAAAAAAATACTAACTTGATTGGTCGCAACCCACACGAATATAACAACATGCGTCTTCGTCTGCATTAGCATAGCCAATGCCAAGTAGATCAGTACCTCACAGAATCTGTGAGGACTGGACGAGTATCTAAACAGACCTCCTTGAGGGATGCGGTAATCATCGGTTACAACACTACCGGTTTCTTTGTTTTTTCGCAAGTTGGCCAGGATTTTATGCGAGTGGTGCTGTTCGTATGATGCATATAGAAAGAGAAGGATGCAAGGTGCAATGGCTATTGTTGTTCTGATGTCGATCCATGTCATGTTGGTTCTGGTTTGTTTGCCTGAAAAATTTCAGAACAGAATTATTTTATGTTATTTCTGTTCAGGTTAGGCGACATAAATAACAATGTTTCAAGATTCAGTGAAAACCTTATCTATAGTTTCTCAAAAGTAAGTAGGTATTTACAGTTTAAATTCCTTAAGGGGCATGAGTCCCGTCCGTCCGTACCTAGCTACTATAATAAAAGTAATTCCACTTACCACAAAACAAAGGAGCATGTCCAATGATGGCCATGATACATAATCCATAGTGGATAAACGCCAACATGTGATGGAATATGTTCATCTTACTGGACTTGGCGAATACTTGCATGAACAGAGTCTCGTACAGTCGCCTTGAACATTGGATTGTGAAGAGTATCATCGCTGTTAGCGCTGTTGTTCCTGACACTAAAAAAGGTTATACCCCCCCTTTTATGGTGTACCTAATAAAGAATATTCTATCAATCTATCTATAACCAAATAATCCAGCTGCAGTGTTCTAGAAAGTGGATGCGTAAGGGAATTGAGGAAAAATATTCTTTTTTTTTCAACTTACCTGGTTCATTCTCTTGTACTAACGCCTTAAGTCCAAACATTACAGACTGATTCACATCCATGTCAAATAAATACACTAATACCATATAGACCAAAGAGGAAGAGCTAAAAATCGTCGCAAAGAAATAAAAATGACTAAAATAAGACTTAGGTATCTGTATAAATCGAAGACACTTCACCTCTGGCCCTGTATTAGCCAAGTTCCCATAAAACACAGCCTGGTTCATAAACGCTGGCAAATATTTTGCAAAATAATGTACGACTGTTCCCAAAACATTTATAGTGAACGTTAAAATTAAAAATATAATTTCCAAAATGTTAAAATAAAAAGCCATGGTGTTAACGACTAGTTCGGAACTCGTGTCAAATATGAATGAGTGGTTGGTTATGTATTTATTTAATGGTTATTATGATAAGTAACTATTTGTTATTTACAAGGCTTAGGGCAGTTGCAAGTCTCAGTTCTTACTATCAATCAATCAATCTTCCAGCGGCGGCGGCGGCGGCGCACCGATTTATAGGGTTCCGTACCCAAAGGGTAAAACCGGGACCCTATTACTAAGACTTCGCTGTCTGTCCGTCCGTCTGTCTGTCACCAGGTTGTATCTCAAGAACCGCGATAGTTAGACAGTTCAAATTTTCACAATTTATGTATTTTTGTTGCCGCTATAACAACAAATACTGAAAAAAAAATAACGTAAATATTTAAGGGGGCCACATACAACAGACGTGATTTTTATAGGTAATGGTACGGAACCCTTCGTGCGCGAGTCCGATTCGCACTTGGCCGGTTTTTTTAAGTCGGCGGCGGCGGCGGCGTCGGTGGCATGGCCTTCATTTAGCTATTTACCTTAATTTAAATAAAACAGTAATTTACGTATAATTAAGATTTATTATAATTTTGACGTGACAAACTGAATGGACAAGCAAGAATTTTTTTAAAAGAGAAAACAAGATTTAAAAATTCTCATATTCAATAACTTAGCTGTTAATCAATAGGAAATTAGGTACTTAAACCACGCTTTAATTACATTATTAATAAAAAATAATCAAATAATAAACAGAGAGTTCCACACTTTGGCTGTGCACATAATAAATGTGGAGGAGAAGCGCTGACTAGCTGACTACGACTAGTCGGCATTTCAACTAAGTGCGAGGCGATCGCCCATACACACCTCTCTTTCATACTACAAACCGCTGACGCTTAGCATTCATACCTACTTACATTGTCCTTACAACAGAAAAAAATAGGCGTCAATTAAATAATCCAGCGTTTTTGCCAAAGATTGCAGTGTTCAAAAAAGTTGATGCGTAACGGAATTGAGGAAAAAATATTCATTTTTTTCAACTTACCTGGTTCATTCTCTTGTACAGACGCCAGCAGGTTAAGCTACCCGAAACTGCCAAATTTCATCAATCAACCTTGAACCTTAATGCTTTGGCGATAAAG
Organism: Apamea anceps; assembly: GCA_951799955.1. Classification (NCBI taxonomy): domain Eukaryota; kingdom Metazoa; phylum Arthropoda; class Insecta; order Lepidoptera; family Noctuidae; genus Apamea; species Apamea anceps. Next base: position 2,860,350 of record OX637508.1, on the reverse strand, counting down.
TTGAAAATCCATTAAAGAAATTTGACAGATTGTAGTAGCTTGATCTGCTGGCGTCTGTACTAACGCCTTAGTACAATCTTTACAGACTGATTCACATCCACGTCAGATAAATACACTAATACCATAGAGACCAAAGAGGAAGAGCTAAAAATCGTCGCAAAGTAATAACAAGCTAAAATAAGACTTAGGTATCTGTATAAGGGCTGATTAATTATTATCTGTTGATTGAAAAATCGGCCCTAAGGGCCTTATCACACTAGCGATTTGCGAGCGGCTACAGGGCGGGAGGGGCGCGCAGCGAATGCGTCGCGAACACGCCGCGGCTGCACAGCGAAGACATCGCGGACGCGTGGCAAATTTGCAACGTTTTCTTCGCGTGTAACAAGTTAACGACGTACAATACACTCAGTAGTCTATGATCAGTAACAAAATGGATTCCGACGAGGAGTCACTGCTGTTGGCTTTGTTGTTTCAAAGACGATGGAGACGAAAACGAAAGCATAGACTTCGTTGCCGTCCGCAACGAATTCGCTGCGCATGCGCAGCGTGTTCGTTGCGCACCCGTTCCGCTTTGAGGACGCTCGCAATCCGCTACTATGATAAGGCCCTAAATCGAAGACACTTCACCTCTGGCCTTGTATTAGCCAAGTTCCCATAAAAAACAGCCTTGTTCATAAATGCTGGCAAATATTTTGCAAAATAATTTACGACTGTTCTCAAAAAAATTATAGTGAACATTAAAATTAAGAATATAATTTCCAAAATCTATATCTATATCTATATACTTATAATAAATCTGTAGAAGTGAAAATTCTGTACATTGAAAATATCAAAAAAATAAATGGCAGGGGGTGTTACTAGACCGACACCGAACCCAAAAATGTGATTAAAAAAATTTTTGTCTGTCTGTCTGTCTGTCTGTTTGTTCAGGCATCACGCAAAAACTACCGGTTCGATTACGATGAAACTTGGTATAATTATTCTTTAATATCCTGGGCACCACACTGGGTACTTTTTATCCCGGAAAAGTATATACAATAAAAAACAAACTTAATTTTGCGGTTCGATCCCTAGACCCGATTACTGTACCAACCGCAAATAATAAGTTTGTCGTAGGTTACGTTACCCGCAGTGGAGTTCACTAAAGTTATGCTCTAAATGTAGTGCTGAAGGTTGAATTTGACTTGCACCGTTCGCAGCACACGCGTGGCGCGCGGCCGCCACGGATCGCTACCGTATATAAGGATATTTTTTGAACTTTGATTTAAACGGACGTGTTGATTGGCGAGTGTTCGTTCTTATTTTAACTGCTACTTGCAATTCTAAACCGTGTTTTTCAGTGCGACCTTTTTTATTTCTATTAGTTTTTAGAGTTATTTAGGTTTATTTTTATAAGTCCTAGGTATAGATTTTAATTTTAAAGTATAGGTAGTATATTTGATAGTGTACGTAGTGACCGTAGGTTATTTTATAATACTGTTAGGTAAGATTAGTCATTCGTATAGATATTAGTTTTTAGGGATTTTGCTTATTTATTGAGTTTAGTTATCATCAGAAATAGGTTTATTTAGGTAGGTAGGTATTTTATTTTCTGTTATTGAGTTTTTTTTTTTTTATTATGTAGGTACTTAGGTAAGGATATCATATAGGTACCCTCTTAATCACCACTAATGAGACACAATTGGTTTTCTATTGTAATTAGCCACAAAGGGCCCGCGAGATAGATGGCATCCTGGGGAAGCACATACATTTTATCCTGTTAGCACGCTCCCGCGGGATAATTTCCGACATCCACGCGGACGAAGCCGCGGGCAGAAGCTAGTGTTAAAATAATAAAAAGCCATGGTGTTAACGACTAGTTCGGAACTCGTGTCAAATATGAATGAGTTGTTGGTTATTATGATAAGCAACTAAGTATTTGTTATTTACTTAGACGCCAGTTGCAAGTCTCAGTTCTCACTACGTACGGAGATGAGATTATCTTATAGGCTCTCGGACCATGACCTGAATGGTCCTATTAAGAACGGTTATTTATATAGTACCTACCCATTTAGGTACAGAAGCCAGCACATCAAGCTACTACAATCTGTCAAATTTGAATTTCTTTAATAGTTTTTAACTTAGTGATAAAGTTGAAAAACTATTAAAGAAATTTGACAGATTGTAGTAGAAGCTTAAGGTTTAAGGTTGATTGGGAAAATTTGACAGTTTCGGGTAGCTTGACCTGCTGGCGTCTGTACGATATAAACCTACTACTAACTAGGTAGGTACCAATATCAGGTATATAGCATAATTATAATATTACCACTGCTGGGACACAGGTCTGCTCCAGGTGAGAGGGAGTGGGCCGTAATCAACCACGCGGGCTCAGTGCGGGTTGGTAGATGTCACATGTCTTTGAATTTTTGGGTTCTAGGACATGCCGGTTTCCTCACGATGCATTCCTTCACCGTTTTCAGAGCAGTAGTGATGAAATAATTTACACGAAGTACAGTCCAGCGCCTGCCTAGGTTCGAACCTACGATCTACAACTCGTAAGTCGTGGCCGTTACCACTGGGCCACCACTGGTTTAGCCCTAGGTTTAAGGCACAAAATATCGGTCTGCCGTCGTGCACAATTATTTTTGTAAAGTTTTGAAAAAGGCTATTTTAATTTTATATTAAGTACGAAATTAACAATAAGTACCGTTTTTGTGTAACCTTCTAGTTTGCTATTACAGCAATATAAACAAGTTCCTATTTTAACTTCGTCCACCATTACTTCAGGCGGGTGTTTTTCTTTTCCTGATAGACTGACGGCACATCAGTGGAAACTTGGTTTAACATAATAATTATCAGTTACACAATTGTCTTTACGACTTTGTTTTACTAATAAGTTTAATACCTACGTCATTATTGTATAAGTAATAGGAAAGTCTCATTTAAATTCTGTAATAATACCTAGGTATATTATGATAGTTGCAAAGAGTCAAGGAAGACAATATAGAATATAGTGTCGGGTAACAGCCCGGGGTCAGGCAGTTTATATATGTATGATAAAAGTAGATAGGTATTGCGGGCAAATATTGCGTGTATATGCAAATCCGCATAAATCATGATATACCTCAAGAATACATAGGTACCTATACCTACCAATTCTATGATATACCTACACACTAATTTCAAAAACCAAAAAAATGTCGGGTTGGCTAACCTCGCGCATATGAGCAACCACGGCACAATTCATACAATCCATCATTCAATCTTTTAAAAATAAAGATGTCGATCTTAAAATAAACAAAACGCAATCATCGCTATCAAGTACCAACATAACCATAATAATCCCGCACCCATGTCATACCAACAGAAAAGTAAAGATTACGTTTGTACACCTGTCTCGTCACATACGTTGGGTTTGACAGCATTTTATTGGATCCCTGATTTCCTATTCAATAAGTTTTCGGGGCTTACATTACGGTGTGTGGTGGCCCGTGAAATGTTTCGGTCCAGTATAATACTCGGCGGGGTATGTGACTAACTCCGTTATAATGATGCCAGACTTATAATGGAATTTTAATTTGGAAGTTTTTTTGATTTGGAACGTTGGCAGTTCTGAATTTTGGATTTGTGTTTATTACCCTTGGTAGATTCTGGGTAGATTTCGAAATATCTCCATGTAGATGATAAAAGTTAAATGCGATCGTTGGTATTTCCGAGTTGGGGGCAAAGTAAGCCTGTCCAATGTAATAAGGTATACCTATGACATTATATGACTACAGTCAACAGGTGATATTTTCGACCAAGTAGCTTACCTTCTTTCCTTAACGCCACTCTCAAACCACCCTAATCAACCCAGTTTCCATGAAAAACCGCTGTCATTAACCAAAACAAAAAACTATTTTCCGCAAAGGCCACGACATTTACAACAAAAAGTAAAAAACCATTGTTCGTTACAATTGTCCCCATAGTGCGGGGAAACAATCGCTAATCGATCCTTCCTAATCGATACCACTCGAATAGTTCAATTATCGGCCACTATTAATCATTTCCCTCTCTTTCGGGCGCGGAAATCTTTTCAGCAACAACAATGAACACTCATCACAAACGACTGGGCCATTGTGTCCCAGCTCTGCGAACGACGTGTACCGATAATTAATTAATAATTAAGGGCTACTCCATTATCCTTTAATTAACGAGTTTCATTTCTTTAATGTTACGGTCCATTGTGATGTATGAGTAATTCTATTGTTTTGTGGTAAAGACAATAGGAAAAAAATCTTTAAAAATGAGGAGGCTTTCTGACAGCTAACTTGAGCGATGAGTGTAAGAAATTGTAGCTTGCTTTTAAAGGGACGGGTAACAGAGTTCCCCTTTTGCAGAAAAACGTATTCATTTTAATTATACCTGGGTACCTACATACATACCCCTTTATTTATGTAAAGCAAAGTTATGATTAACGTCTGTTTAACCATACATTTTTGACATTTAAACGTCTTTTAACTTTAACCAACGTTTATAAATGAACCCTTCATTACGTCATTTATAAACTTACTCCCCGATAAAAGTTCACGTTACGCTTTAGAAAAGAAGACTCTTTTCTAAAACGCAGTAGTTAGGTGTTTTTTCGGAAACTCTTAAAGCCACATTTCTAATAAAAGAACACAACTCGACAGACATGTTCCCAGATCGAAATAAGAATACTAAATTGCCCAGTCTAATGTACATGATGTACATCAAACGTTACTGCCAATGTAAGCACGAACATGGCACGAACCATTGAAATTAGTACGCGACTCTCGAGAGAATAGAAACACAATTTCCATTGAAACGCTTCACGCCGATACCTGGCAGTTCCAGTTTTCTTCGTGCCGCTTTTGTCCGTCTGTACAAAGCAGAAAATACAGAGAACCCAATCAGGGATCTGTCTAAATGTCCGACGATCGGACGGGTGAGGGTTAACGCAACGAATTTTGAAATATCCCTAAATGTATCGTTTTCTTTGGGTTGGAATAAATTGTGCATTGCGTTTCGATGCTATTTTTGATGGGTACTAAAAAAGCATTATTATTTGATGTGGATAGCGTCACATTTCGATCTTCAAGATTTTTTGTAATGAGAATCTTCTTATAGACCGTTCACAGCTATTTTACCTCTGACAGCAGCAACTTAATAGCAACTAGGGTTTGGAAATTTCCGACGATTTCAAAGTCCCGGGACACGAGACAGCCTACAATCAAAGTCCCGGGAATACCCGGGATTTCAAGAATTAAAAAAAAAAATTTTTCGTTTTTTTTAAGAGCTGTAAGCCTTTTTTGAAGAATTTTGATTGAGTTATTTTCTGGTGAAATGTATTAAAAAAAGGCATTTTTTTTTGTAAAAATCAACATTTATTAAACACCCAATTAAATCTTCATAACTTTAACGTTACTTTCAGTCTTAATTGCTTTGTTTATTTCTTTTAATCACACAGAATCACTTTTAAGCAGTTAAATCTTATAGTTATAAAATGAACTTAGTTAAAAATCATACTAATTTTTGACTAATTCTTAATAAATTTACTATTATCTCGAGTCTCGACCCGAAAGTCCCGGGACTCGAGACAGCCAAAATTACGAAAAGTCCCGGGACTTCAAGACACGAGACGTCCCGGGAAACCCTAATAGCAACCTTATTATAACGAGAATATAGATCACCATGATTTTGACAGACTTGTCGGTGGCAGCAATCCAACAGCAACCTTATTTGAATGAGCATAAGATCACTGTCATTTTGACAGTGATGCAAAATCAGAGATAAAATAATTGTGAAAGGACTGTATTATGTTGTATTTACTAACAAGCAATGAATATATAAAATAAAAACGTAACTATTTACATAAAATAATAAATTATAGGTATGACTAATTATCTAACTAGGTATACAAATGAAAACAAAAAGACACTTACGCGTCGAACAGTAGCCAAGTTTTTTATTCAAGGTGTTCTCTAAACTTATACAACTTTGGATACCAAAGAAAATTACTTTCATATTTAAAGTGATAGTAATAAAAATATTTTTACTAAAAATAAGTTCGATATAAATTTCTAAGCTCCCATCTTTTTACAAATCCTGAAATCTAGCAACACTACAAGTCTAGGTACGCTGCGTAAGTAGCAGTTTTCTTTTTCGCGCCATTTTCGCCCCGACATCCATCGGACAGGGCTTTAGACATTCCCAATCGATTTCATTCATGCAAATTGACTGTTCGGTCGTGGTTTGAATCGATTACAATGCGTTATTGAAATCGAATTGTTTAAGGTTGGGTGGATTGGAGTACCTACGGTTACATCTCTATACTCATTTTTTAGATCGAATTTCGTTTGAAAAATGAATGAATATGAAAAGAATATATTTATATTTTATGTGTGTGATTTGTTTGGTAAAGTAACTTGCACGCTATTTTTTAATGTATACTATAACACTAATTCTATGTTATTTAAAATATTATAGGTGTCCTTAAGAGTTTGTTGTTGGTATACATACCGACTTTTGTTTATGTTGTCCCTGTTTTAACTGACTCAAAGAAAACCAATCAAAGGTAGGTAAGTCAACCTACAATATCTAGGAAGAAAGTTTATTGCACAGACACACACAGGTTACAGTCACACACACAAGAGTTACAATAAGAAGAAGCAGTAGTAGAAATAGAATGGATAGCATGAAGTTAAGCAGAAATACAGTCAATTCGAAATCATAGCTTCGCTGCGATTAATATCGACTGTATTTCTGCTTAACTTCGTGTTATCTATTCTATTTCTACTACTGCTTCTTCTCTGCAGTGTCACTCTTGTGTGTGTGACTGTAACCTGGGTCTGTGCAATAAACATTCTTCCTTCTTCGTGTGTACTTCGGACTTTTCTTCATCCCTTCGTACACCTTCGTACAGACGCCAGCACATCAAGCTACCACAATCTGTCAAATAACTTTAATAGATTTTCAACTTTATCGCTAAAGCATTAAGGTTCAAAGTTGATTGGGAAAATTTGACAGTTTCGGGTAGCTTGACCTGCTGGCGTCTGTACATTCATAATTACATACGCCTACTTTACCTACAATATGAATCCGGCCAGCACCTTAATTGCGCACACATCACCCTAATATGAAGGATATTGCTAATCCATTGCTTCATATGTTGGAAAAAAAATCTGCTTACCAACGGAAATAACGCAATGAATGTTGTTGAGCTGTCAAAATGAAAGCCTAGTGATCTACTGTTAGTGTGTTACGCAACTACCCCGCAGTTTCTGACTCTGTCGTTTTCAGTGAAAGTTATTCTGATCCGACACCCTCAATCTAACTCACTGATACCTATCTACCTAGAAATTAATTAGTGAATTAAGTGGTGGATCCGATTTAAAGACAAGACTGGAATAACTCTCTAATGGTGCCCATGGGAAGCTTTTTCAGTGATGGCATTTCTCCTCCTTTTATAACTTTATGAATGGCATGAAACTTTGGTACTTTTTATATTATTAAGAAATATTATGTTCGAGTTACACCCGACATTGATACGGTAGGTAGGTAGATAGATAGATTTTGCGATAATGTTACACGATCTGCATTTTGCAGTAAAATTATCACAATTTTATAAGACACTAGCGGCCCGTCCCGACTTCGCACGGGTGGACATAAGATTTTCTTTTATATTTTTACAATAAATATAGCCTATGTCACTCTGGGTGAATGTAGCTTTCCAATAGTGAAAGAATTTTTGAAATCGGCACAGTAGCTTTTGAGTTTATTCATTACAAACATACACACAAAAATACAAATCTTTCCTCTGTATAATATTAGTATAGGAGTTACATTATTATTTAGTTAGAACGAAAACTGTCAAACTGGTACCTTTATACTTAGGTATGAGGTAAGAAAACCCGAGAGCAGAAGCATAAATAATGACCTAGACTAATTGCGTAATACACTATCAATCTCATTCTGAATAATTTTGAATGATATTGCAAATCTATTGCTCCATGTGCTCGAAAAATTTGTCTGCTCAGCAACGTAAATAACGTAATGAATGTTGTTGAACTATCAAAATGAAAGCAATTGCTACTGAATACTGCTAGTGTGGTAAGCAATCCACCCCGCAGTATCTAAGGGCCTATTCCACTCGCCAAATAAATTAAAAATAAAACGGAATTTGTATGATATTATATTACCAAGTTTACCTAAAGAGTTGGTGAAATAGGCCTTTTGTGCTACGGAGATTGAAATTCAAGATTAGGAAATTATACAGACACGTTATGCATATAACTATAGGTACTTATTACAAAGAATTTTAAGCAGCGATAAAATGTTATTGCTGGTTGTTATTGTTTGATTGCTTAATATCGTATTTTTTTGTCAATTAATCCTAATTTTACTATACAGTTGGCAGTATAGACTTATATTGCCAATGTTGTTATCAGCCGTTGCATGAAAACTCAAGTGAAGTGAGCTTGAAGTGAGCTGTCAAAATTTTCAATCCCTAGCATCAGATAGAACGACAGCTCAGTTCAAGCTCACTTCATTGAGTCTCGTCAATAACCGTCTGCTCAACAACGTAGGTAAATAACGCAATGTATGCCGTTGAACTGAACAAAAATGAAAGCAATTGCTAATGTTAGTGTGATACGCAATTGCCCGCCTGGTTGATTCACTCTCAAAACATACGTTTTCGAGCTTTATTCAAACTTGAACAAACGCACCACAAAGGGAAAGTATTCTGTAATCAGCAAACATAAATCGAGTAACATATCGATACTCGATTCCTTGTATCGATGTTCGCATCGATCATCTAAAGCGTAAAGTTGCCATAAAATTGTGCATATCGTTATCTGTGGGCTGTTAAAATTGAAATAACTTGGAACGTAAAATGGTGGAGATACGCATCCTAGCCGTCACAATGTGTTCTATTCGATATATACGTGTTTTGATGTTGATACTTATTCAAGGGATCTGTTAGACATCAAACAAAATAATGAAATATGTATTATAAAATATTTATTTAGCTTTTTGTGCATACATGAGATGTTACTTATAGGAGAAAAACAAAAGATGTAAAATATTTTAAATTAAGAACAATTAAAATATTAAAAGAGGTTTTATATCTTCTTATTGTCTCTAACAGGATCCTTGTTGATTTATACTTACCAACTACGATTTGGAATGGGCAACTACTTAGTTTTATCTTTCTGACTGACCGAATCCTTGAAAATTCAAAAGTGCCTGTAATTGGTTAATTTTTCCTAAATGCTTTGAGTTGAGTTTAATTCACTATCAGTAGCAATGGCTTTCATATTGACAGTTCAACAACATTCATTGCGTTATTTACGTTGTTGAGCAGACAAATTTGTCGAACATATGAAGCAATGGATTAGCAATACCATTCAAAATGATTCAGATTCTGATTAATAGTGTGTTACGCAATTAGGATGCTTTAGAAAATAAAAGGTCGCGATGCATAACTACCGAGTTCAAAAGACTTGGTCCTCATTTGTAATAAATGATATTTATTTCTGTAAATGGGTTCATAAACCATTTATTTACAACTTAAAGTCCAGACAAATTACCATTATAATGTGTAGATTAAACCATGCTGATTAGTGTCTGAAAAAATTTGAGAAAAATCCACACAAGGAGTGGTTTGATAGAGTTGGAACATGCTGCATCGACAAGAGCGTAGTTCTTGAGTAAATAAAAAACACTACAAAGTATAACTTTCATTTCTGAAGTCGGTGTCGTTGGTTTCGCATTTTCGTTTTTTACACCGACTTCCGGAATTAATGAAATTTTTCTCTTTATAGTGTTTTTCTTTTGAAGGCGGTTGTTCTTTTTTTGTAAAAAAGTTTTTATTTTTCACTTTTTTGTTGTACAGACGCCAGCACATCAAGCTACTACAATCTGTCAAATTTCTTTAATAGATTTTCAACTTTATCGCTAAAGCATTAAGGTTCATGGTTGAATGGGAAAGTTTGACAGTTTCGGGTAGCTTGACCTGCTGGCGTCTGTACCTACCCTATACAAATTCATATAATAGGTAAGTACTACTTGATATGTAAATATCAGAAAGCTATTAAAATATCATCAATATTAGCTAAGTAGAAAAAATCGTACTATTGAAGTTAACTCAAAAACTACTGAAGCAAAGTTAATAAAATTCATATGGGACCACCCCTGACGCATACCTTATCAAATAAATAAAGAATTTTTTGAGTTGTACCCGAAAATACAACAAAAAAAAAAAACAAATATGTGAACATCCAAATTGAGAATTTCCTCCTTTTTTTGAAGTCGGTTAAAAAGAAGAAGTGTACAAAGACACTACCTATTGGTTTATACCTACATATACTAGTCAAAGATCGCTCTAGTTATAAGCAAGGCGCACTCCATAGGCCTACAAAGAAGCCTTATTCATTAATCATTCGCATCCACTTCATCTTAAATCGCTCATTCAATCTTTATTAGCATTTTCCTTTGATCTCCACTTTTTCAAATGAGCGGGTTTTTAATTCAGCTTCTAACCATTCTTCAAACATTTATTCCAGTTCGTAATTAATCTGAGTTTGACAGGCGTATTTGTGTAGCTGTACCTACTTGTAAGAGATATTCAGGGTTTATATTTTGTAAATTTGAGGACTTTGTAGGCCTTGTAGATTTAAGATCTGTAGACAATTTATTATTTTATTACCTGGTACTTGTTGACAGGCCTACGCTGTCCTCCCGTACCTACTGTAATTTGAAAACATTGTTAAAGCCAATTATAAAAAAAAAAAAATGTATATAAGTAGTTTATCAGCCATCTTGTTACCATAACACAAGCATTAGGTTGCTTAGCTTGGGACTAGATGGCGCTGTGTGAAATGTCCAGGGATATTATTATTATTATTATTATTAATTATCTTTAAAAGAGTGACCGTGAAGTTTCTTGCCGGCTTTTCTCTATAGGAAACGACCGATTGGAACCGTGCACCTAGCTTCTGACGTTTCATAAGTGCCTATAAAGATTTATATGAAATAAAATATTTTGATTTTGTGCCTCTGGCATTACTTTACTACTTTGTAAATTCAGGGAATTTCATTGTTTATGAAATGAATGAATTTTAAATTGTTCGTGTAGTTATGCAGGGTTTTTTTTTCTATTGGAGGCCCTGGGCACATAAGGATTGCGGAGCCCCTGAGTAGATAAGTAATAATTCATTTACATTATGAAAAAAATTCAAATAAGTATTTTGCTACAAAATCAATAAAACCAATAAATAAAACATAAAACGTACTAATATTTCATATGTTCAGGACTAGAAACTTACTGTAAATCGCACTGCAAATCAATGATTTTGTCATTAAATGCGTAGAATGGAACGGCGGCTGCAAAGAATGATTTATACATTGCGTTATTTACGTTGTTGAGCAGACAACTTTTTCGATCATTTGAAGCAATGCATTAGCAATATCCCCCAAAATGATTCAGATTCAGATTGAAAATGTGTTACACAATGGTATGGAAGGGTAGTTTCCTGGGTAAAAAAATTATTATTATATTTAGTCCATCAGTTAGATTATCGAAACATAATGGACACATACTTTTTCTTTTGTCAACCAAACAAAAAATGACAAAGATAAAGGAGTGGGGGTCGTAACGTCACGCCATGCTAAAAAGTGTATCAAGGCAAGGCACCCAAGTGACGTCACGCAGAACTTTAACGGGCGATATCTTCATAATTTTTTATATAATTGACAAAAGAAAAAATACGGTTCCAATATTTTTTGATAATCTAACTGATGGACTAGATAATTAGATTCATTTAGGAAACTAGTCTATTAGGGTGCTGGTAGGAATGGGCCTCTGAATTAATAATAATAATATCCCTGGACATTTCACACAGCGCCATCCAGTCCCAAGCTAAGCAACCTAATGCTTGTGTTATGGGAACAAGATGGCTGATAAGCTACTTATATACATTATTTTTTTTGTAAATACATACATATTATAGATAGAAAAACACCCAGACTCGGAACAAATACATGTAGGTCATACAAATATTTGTTCCGTGCGGGAATCGAACCCGCGACACGCAGCGCAGCAATCAATCGCTTAACCACTGCGCCAACCGTGCCGACAAAATTGCAATGAACGTTTTAGTCTGCGGATGATGATAAAGATAGTCCCTTTATAAACAGTATGTAAGTCGAATGAGTAAACCAACACATAGCAGACATGCTCGTAGAACCTTATAAAACACCACACTCGCTCAAACAACCACTCACATACACTCTTACATCTTTTCATACACTTTCTCCGGCCACTCACTTCCCACAAACTCTGGTATTTCTATAATTTTTTAAATATTTTTTATTGTTATTTTTGTGTTTATTAATTTATAGTTCGTTAAGTATCCTGCATTGTTTTATGTCGTGTATCCAAAAAAACAGGCATCTAGCCGCGGGAGGGCCCTGGTGACTTGTAATACAGGTTTTTATCTAAACCTATCTCAGACTCCAATCTCTCACAAAGTTAGCTCCTTGTTCGTGCACTACTGACAAACTCTAGCATTATGTTCAAAACTTGTGTAGATAAAATAACCGTTTTATATTATTATTATTATAAAGAACTGACAGCACACTTGTGCACTGCTCTGCATCGCGTCAAGTTACTTGTTAACCCGTTACATGACTCTCACGCTCTGTGAAAATGTATTTTTCACTCGATTTAGTATCGACTAGTCTCTTGGGACGACAGACTATATTGCGAGGAAGTGAAGAAAGATTGTTGGCTAGATCGACACAGTTCTTGTATAGCATTTTAGATACATCATGTATCTTTATTATAAAACTAACTGACCCAACAGATGTTCTCTGGTTCATTCAATGATTCATACAAAACTCCCATATAAAAAGGACGTTCGGTTTTTTCCGAATCTGAAACTTTTCCGGGAATTTTTTCCAACTTTTCTTTCTTATAAAACCGTTAACTTACTACTTCAAACCTTTTTTTGACCTCACTATCGGCGTCAATATTCTCGATAACCATGAAAACGATACCCATGACGAAAAACTTGAAAATTTTTGCAGCTGCCATCTTGGATTTGCACTTTGACCCCACTATCGGCTTCTGCACCCTCGAAAACCATGAAAACTATCTCTCTCTTTGACTCTCTCTATTATATTATGTAATAAAAAGTCGCATGGAGGGGACATAACGCGTTTTCGTTACGTGACGATTTTTCCAAGTTTATTCCTACCGCAAGCTCCGTTAAAGAACTTCGTTCCAATAACTATAAAGTGCACTGTTCTAATTTGTCGTTTCAAGGAAAAGAAACGTAAAGTAACTCCAAGTCATGGACATTTGTTGGGGACTCACTCTACCCCAGAGGTGATAAACACATGATCGATACAAACATCTTCCAACTTAACCATTACTTACTCGTGTCGTAAAAGGAGCAAGTTAGCAGACACTTAGAGGTCTATGCACACCCCACCCAGTGAAAGCGATACAATATGATCGGAGATAGCGATGAATCAACATGATTTTTACAAGGTAGGTAAAATATGGTGAATAGAACGGATTTACCAACATAAAGATGTTCTATTCAGCATATTTTACAAAATTGATGAATATTTTTTTCCTTTGTAATAGATTCTTTGATAATAGATTATGAAGATGGACGACGTTGCCGAGGCCGGCCTAGAAACATATGGCAAGATGACATGGATGCGTACCGCGAGGGCTGGTCAGAGCTAATAAAAAAAAAATTGATTCTTAAATTAATTTGGTTTTTCAAGTGTTACGCTCGCTCATTGAAATCAACATTATTGGTTTGTATCTGACAAAGTGGGAGATTGGAATAACTGTTGGTTTGTAAAAAAAACTAGCTCCGCCATTCATTTTGACTGCGTAGATTTTATACATATCTACACATTTTTCTATAAAACAGCTGATATTTTTTTTATAACCAGCGAACAATTTCTACGCTGTGGGGTCTAGAATCATGCGTTGAATTCATGGTTTCACTTTGCGCGTTGATGTGTCTGCCGACCTTTATTAACTGGTCTTCCATCGCATAGCATCGCTTAGCTTCCAACACCTACATACCCTAACCCCGCTCTAGGGATGCGGAAAGACCGTAACAGCAACTAAACCACTAAAACAACTGTGTTGCCGCGGTTGCTCAACTTCTTATTTAACCGAATCGAAGAAATTGTTAGAGGTCTTCAGGGAATGGAGGTGTTACTGTAAGTGGGTTAAAAACTACGTATAACTTGCTTGCTTAGTTTCTTATGGGGATGTTTGTCATCTGTTAATTCTGAAGTTAGCCCTACTTAGACCTCTCAATATAGTTTCATCTTGTAACTACATTGAGAGGTCTAAGTAGGGATAAGGTTGTGGTATATTAGAGGGCAGAAGACTGGAGTCCTTGATAGGTAGTGAGTTTTGAATAGAATATACGAAAGTTTAGATTTGTTCCAGCTCATTGGCAATTGGCTCTATTCTCTTTTTAGGGATATTTATTGTAAAGAAACGTGACAACCAACTTAAATCGTCCATATATTCAAGGCACTACTGTCATTCTTTCACAGTTGTATGAAATGGCTATAACACGACAAATTGACATAGTGTGTCAGTGTACTTATCAATTAATTTCGCTGGATATGCATTCATGGCGTGGACACCTGCGTGGATACAGCTCGGCTTACACAGTTGGGAATCCAGACGTGCAGATGTTATTTAAGTAAGTGTACGTATCGCAAAATTTAAGTTGGTACGATGTATGTCAGGTTTTTTAGCGAAACAGTTTAGACAATCTACAGGCTTTCATTAATTTTAGATCTAAGACCATTTCCCACTTCGGTACCCAATCTATTTATTTCTATTCTAGCTTCTGTTCGCGACTTCACATCATCTGTCTGCGCTATCACTTTATTTTTGCTTAGCGTTCTTTCTGATTTTTTTTTCTTTTTGCTCAGCTCCTAAGGGTCATGGCGTGATGTTAAATAGCCTATAGCCTTCCTCAAGAATTGAGCTACCAAATGTAAATGAATTTTTAAAATCTGACTGGTAGCTCTAGAGATAACCCCCAACATACAAACTTACAAACAAACAAATTTTACCTCTTTATAATATTAGTATATTATTATTAGTTAATACTAATTAGTGTATTAGTATAGATGTATCCCGTTGATTATGAAACAGAGTCGGGAACAAAAAGAGGTAAAAGTTTTTGCTCACAACAAGTCGGCAGTTCCCTGGGAACAGGAAAGATGCATTAAAATTCACTTTGAAGTAAGTTACTAATGAAACGGTTTGAGATTAATGGTCGTACGGAGTTCTTGTGTCTAACAATAGGTTATGGAGGAATTGGTGTTATCAAGTTATGGAGTTTGTTATTTATTTATTTACTAGCTGCGACCCGCGGTTTCACCCGCATAAGTTTCGATCCCGTGGGAATATCGGGATAAAAAGTAACCTATTTGTGTGCCATATTTCAACCAAATCCGTTCAGTAATTTTTGCGTGAAAGAGTAACAAACATCCATCCATCCATACAAACTTTCGCTTTTTTATTATTAGTAGGATTGGATGAACAGAGGCTACACAATTACATGTAAGTATACATAGAACCTTTGGGGGAGGCCTATGCCCAGCAGTGGACGTCTTTCGGCTGAAATTATGATGCTACATAGAACGGGACAAGTACAGACGCCAGCACATCAAACTACTACAATCTGTCAAATTTCTTTAATAGATTTTCAACTTTATCGCTAGAGTATTAAGGTTCAAGGTTGATTGAGAAAATTTGACATTTTCGGGTAGGTTGACCTGCTGGCGTCTGTACAAGTGTGCCCTTCCAATTATAGGAGATTGCATCATTTATTTATAATGTACGCACAGTAAGTTTGACAAGGTAAATATGTTAAAATAAATAAAAAAAACTTAACACGAAAATCATACAAAGGAAACAAAGTGAATTACGTAATAACTGCATAATAATAATACAAAATAGTAATAAGAAAAAATAATAACAATAAAAGACAACAGACAAAAATAACAAAATATTAATATGCAGATGAAGATTTCCTTCCCTTGTTTCATTTAATTTAATTTTAATCTATACATATATTAACGTGGCAATGTCGCCAGTCTCTTGGGTACATTATCAGTCGACAGCGATGTGGAGGCATATTTCGATATTTTAGTTTTTTATCTATATATAAATAACTACTACTATCTTAATATAAATAAAAATGAATGCGAAAGCGCATAACTTCCGATCGACTGCACCAAATTGGATAATTCTTTTTATTTGTATTTTTTATTGTCAGGACAAGGTTTGTATAGAAGAAAATTAAATCGAAATCGGGATCGAAACTTATGCGGGTGAAACCGCGGGGCGCAACTAGTTTTTCATAAAACTCTTCACATTGTTGTCCTGGTTTTGTTGATGTTGTTGTTGTTGGTTGTTCTTTTTGTTGCAGGTGCGACTGCTAAGCTAAGAGTGGTCTGGGTTCGACCCCCGGGTCGAGCAGAGTGTCGACTTGGTTTTTCCTATTAGGAACTGCTATACGTACCTGCATAGATTTGTGCTTAGTTAATAGTAATAGGTTTGCCCCCCTTTTACTTATCGACATGGGATTTGTAGCAAAATGCTGATAACTGTACAACTCTGCCTCCGAAAAATAAAGTCGTAATGTTCTGTATCCCTCCAGCCTTTACTTTAAAACACTCTCTTCTATCTACTAAGAAATGCAAGTATCCATCTCAAGTTACATTTTTATAACATCTGAATATAAGACGATATGGCTTGAAATGTACTCTAGAAAATGTACAGTATCATTGCAACATTATCTAGATAAATAGGCTTTCGCTTCTAGGCACCAGATAGTGCGTGGGAGGACAGTAAATCAACTGGAACTAGACACCTGCGCTATTATTCTTGTGTCGGCAGTTACACGAGATGCTTATGCCTTAGTCGAAAGATTATACGTACATCAAGGTTGGTAGTGGGGCTGACTTACAGGGGTGTTTTGATTCCGTATCCAAAGAGTGTCAACGGGACCGTATTACTAATCTGCCGCTGATCGAACGTCCGTCCGGCCGTCTGACTATCAGCGGGCTGTGTCTCATGAACCGTAATAGCTAAACAGGTGAAACTTCCACAGAGCGTGTGTTTCAACTGCCGCTATAACAGCAAATGATAAAAAAAAAAAAAGTTTTGAATTAAAGGGGGTCTCTGAAAAGGGGTCCGTAACGTAACTTCGAGAGTCATATGTTCGATTAATGGAAAGTCGACTGAACGATTGTTCGAATGGAATTTATTGCGAAACAACCTTTTATCGCCAAACGCTACTTCGACTGAACGATTCATCGAATATTTATTAATCGATGGATTGCTCTTTCGCATGAGTTTTAGTTATTACTAATTTGATGATTAGTGATTATTATTTTATGTTTGGATTATTAGTGGAGTACTCAGGGCGTTAGAGGGCCTTAATGTACAGAAAAGGTTTTTGATTACTTTAATTTTGTGCGAAAACTTTAACGTAAATGGTTTTTTTTATAATAAACTTTTTCCCTTCATTTGTGCTTTACTGTCTTCATTTTTACCAAATTTCATGTTTCTAAATCTACGGGAAGAAAGTACGATATCTTAAAAGTGTTTGATTTCCTCGATTATGTATGAAATAATATGTGACGAATAATCTTTTTTTTAATAATTTTATTTCAATTATTAAACTATATAATAACTGAAACTCATGCGAAAGAGCAGTCCATCGATTAATAAATATTCGATGAATCGTTCAGTCGGAGTAGCGTTTGGCGATAAAAGGTTGTTTCGCAATAAATTCCATTCGAACAATCGTTCAGTCGACTTTCCATTAATCGAACATATGACTCTCGAAGTTAAGTTACGGACCCAATTTTACTCAGCTCCTTTAACACGAGTATGCAAATTATAGGGGTGCATCTACTCGTATAATTTTCTCAGCTCCTATAACCCGAGTATGCGCTCGGGTCTAACGTACCCAGTTATCAGTTTTCCGGGTAAAGCAAACATGTACAAAGTCCAAGTTAAATTGTTATAGTTTGTGATTGTTTAGGGCGCCATACATTCAAGGTCATGCCCTTATCTAGACCATTCATTAGACAAGTTATTATACAGGGTGGTAGGGATATCGATGCGCAAACTGTAACCATGAATTCAGCACGTTTTAGACCTAAAAATTTAAATAATTAATTAATAATTAATCTTAATTTATAATATTATGATTGCATAAACTTTTTTATAGAGTAATAATGACTTTAAAACTATTCCTAGACCTCAAACTAAAAGCTTAAACCTCGAAACTACACATCAGCATCACAAAATTCATTTTCCAATTCATCTTAGTGAAGCCTCGTGCTCATTTCAATTACATCAGATCCGGCTTCCAAGCTGAAATCGATAGCTGTAATCAGACATTAGACCGTTAAATCCCTAGATTGTACTGTCCGGGAGATGAACCCTGGTAGGGAATCCCTTTCATGAAGCTGTTGCCGTTCTACTACTATTTAGGCTGAGGGTATTTTATGATTGTGCAAGTTAAGATTTTTTTTAGGGTGATTGGAGAGTTTTATGAAGTTATTCTTTTTTTTATCCGTTAATATCTCTTTTTTCTTTCCACTTCTCTCTGTCCAGAGCTGCCAAGGACCAGTCTTTTTCAAAGGAGTCCAGCTCATCCCGCCATCTCCGTCTGGGCCTGCCAGGCCTTTGTGAAGTTATGGATTAATTTTAAAATGTCTTTAATAGTTTTAATAAAAGAAAAAAACTTAAAAGTGGCGAAGAAAATCCGCACTGGGATGAACACGATGTATCACAATGTAACATAATGACCATGGACATGGTTTAAGTTACTGGCAAATTTAAAAGCTATTTATCTCAATATCATAATGCGAAGAACACTATGAATGATAAGCTGAGGAATGATATGATAAGGCAACAGTGCGGTCTAAAAGAAGATGTAGTGATAAAAATTGATAAGGGTATGCTTAGATGGTTTGGTCATGTTGAGAGGATGAATGAAGGCGACTAACAAAAGGTATTTACAAGGCACATGTGAGTGGAGACGCCCTAGGAGGACCTATAATGACCTTATTGGTAATGTTCTTTAGAAAGGTCGGGTGCATAGTATTCGCACACGGCGTGCGTCGTAAACGAGGCAAAAGGAGTATGTAAGGATCGTTGTTGTGGCGTTCTGTAGTTTCTGCTTATCTTCATGGTAAGAAAGTGTGAGTTTATATATGTATGTATGTACAAAGAGAAGATTTAAAAAATAAAGTTTTAAGTATTTAAACTCACTCACTTGTTTCTCTACAAAGCACGTACTGTGAAAATGTGGAATAGAATTTCACCCCGCGGTCCCGTAAATAAGACATTCCTTGTGAAGGTGTGAAGAAAAATAGACGTGCACACCCCTAGGGCACCATTAATGAATTGGACTGCACGTTAGGACCGCCCTATAAATATTGTCTTGGCGAAAACATCGTTAGTGTCCAAGTGTCTCAAATAAACGACTTTTTTTACAGCTTGCAGCATTTTTTTTTAGGAGATTGATTATTCTCGTAATATATGATTGATTGATCTCATTCTCATATGATTATTGTCAATGGAGGGCCGATAGCTGTCAAGCCCTCTCAAAAATATTAGGATCTATATGAGGATCAATTTATTTTTTCTAAATCTGATCTGGTTAAAGGCCGAAAGGAGCTTTATGCTATCGAGATTTTCTATTAGTTCACTATGAAATACATACATTTGAAGTTTTGCAAAAGTTTTATAATAAAACTTGTTCATCCATGTCAGGGCACTTGTCCAAAACAAAAGGAAAACAGCCCTATCTACATATCTTAATAAATTCTAGAGGCATAACTATAACATATACAAACTTTTTTATGTCGGTAAAGCCATCCTTTGATTCCGGGGTCGAACATTGTCTGTTATCGGCTCCCAAATTTACATATTTTATCGAACCCACAGTCGGACCTCAAAACTTTTTTGCCAAATTCGATTATTCTAAACGATATTTTTCTGATACTGTGCTTTTGATATTTGTTTTTTCTAGTCGACAATATTTTATTGTCCTTATCTTTTATTAAATTCTGTATCTTTTTGGGTCCACAGTTTTTTGTTGCTGCAGATGTGGCAGATTTTTAGTGGAGGTTAAAAGGAAAATCAGCATATTGTCCGAATTCCCGAGTTGATGCAAGTGTCAATTCGGAAAATAGATATGCGGGCTCGAGCCTTAATTTTCTTTATAAAAAATTGTGCTCGAGAAACCACTGACATCTTACCACTGAGGAAAGAACCGAAATCGTGGAACCGTGAACCTACCTAATTTTTGGTTCTCACTATCCTTATCATCATCATTTCAGCCGAGAGACGTCCACAGCTGGACATAGGCCTTCTCCAAGCACCGCCACTTAGGCCAGTTCTGTGTTTCTTGCAACCAACGTATTCCGGCGGTCTTCACCAAGTCATTGGTCTACCTTGTGGAAGGTCTTCCAACGATACGTCTTCCAACGCTACGTCTTCCGGTACACCGGTCCGGTTCTCACTATCCTTAAATATAGATAGCATCTGAATATTTGATAATATTATATTCATAACATTAATTACATATACAAAAGCATCAACTCCTCTTTAATCTTCCATTGAATATTCACACAGATCGAACGCTTAATGAAACTCCTACCCATTACCGAAATGTTGGGCCAGTATAAATCAATATGATCTGTTGAAATCCTCTTTAACAAATCAGGGAGCTAACTACCCATATTTAAAATTCGTTAGCGTCCAAAAGGCTTAAATCCGATTTAGTTTAGTAAGGTTGGCAGCAGCTCAAACGGGCTTCCGTGTGATTTAGAACGAAGCCAGCGTCTATGTTTGAACTTCTAGTGCGAGGACTTTAAAATGGCGGACGAGTGTGGACGTTGTTATGAGTATTTGTTGCACAATCATAGCAGCGTTGTAACTTACAAGATTGATTATCGCAAAAAATACTTTAGATAAGAACAAAAAAACGAGTAAGTTGTCCTGAAAAATGATTGGGAGGATAGCTTAATCTTTCAAACTTCCAGACTTTATTGGTAAAATAGTGATTCATCAGTAATAGTACCAAATTACCTTCGGCTGTCCTAAACAAAACAGGATCTATTGTGGAGTCAATTATGGTGAGGAGCATTACAAAGCATGTCGATGTCACCAAATGACAACGAAAAGGCTAAAGGCTTACCAAAGCTCCAGAAATATCTGTTTTCTTCTGAATTCTTTTTCTGGAGATTTTGGTTTTGAAGATTTTTAAAGTACAAGCAATCATTCCACATGTACGCCACCCGTAGGGCTCCACACCCACACAGCGTAGATTCTTGGCGCTTACTTAGCATTGTCCAATAGCGAATGTTTGTCCAAATATTTGAGTTTCGGCTACAATTTGAGGTGAAGTAAGGCGCTCTATTGAATCAGATGACGTGGTATTTTGATTGTTTGAAGACAGTTTCAACAAGAGATATTCCTTGTATGTAAAGTAAAACTCAGACATTTGTGTTCAAAAGGAAATCGTCGAGGTAATGTTGGCAGTAAAGTTTCTGAATAGGTATGAATATTTTTGTTGCAAAATATAGATAACAATTATCGCGAAATATTAACTTATTTCATTACAAAAAAATGCAACATGCAAAACCGAGTGGTTTACACTAAAATTAATTTAAGAAGGCTATTTGAATCTAGGCCAAAACTAAATGGTCCGATTAATTTTCAGATAAAATTACAAACACGGCGTGTATTTTGGCTAAAATTCTGTGTCTAATATTATTAGGGTCACCTTCACCTTCTCGTGTAGTACTTAAATGTCTAAAAATTGTACTGGCATGTTCGTTTAAAAATGTTGTTAGGCTGGACTGGTAGGGAAATTTCTTAGTATATACTTTTTAAATATCGCAGCATTGTGCTGAGATAGGAGCCTTTTAGGGCCTCGTATAGGACTTTTAATTCGTTTTTTTTTAAATGTATTTTGTTACTTTTAAACGTTCCTTTTTACTGTTTGTATTTCCTGTGCGTGTCCAGATAAAATATTTTTCTTTTTTTCTTTCTTGTTTTCTGTGCCTGTACAGTTTTTAAATTATACACTCTTCGACTGGACATATAGCCTGTTTCATTATAAGGGTGCCGTAAAGTCTTATGTTATCTACAAAAGATTTTGTGAAATAACCTGAAATGCAGAGCGGCTGTTTTGCTAATCAAATGGATATTATTTGAAACCTAGACAGAATCCCAGTTTTAAATTCAGGATTAACCCTTTTAAACTATGTTTCAAATAAGAACCGGCATTAAAAGTTCCTGAATGAAACCAAATAAAAGCTGCAATTGATACTTCGTGCAGTTCTTGAAAAATTTACGGGCCTTTTACTTATAATCGTACATCAACTTCACAATAATTTATCATATCGTGTCTAGGGTAGGAATTATTATTGATGTATACATCTTTTTGAGTATGAACTCAAAAAGATGTATCACAATCATTCTACAGTCATAGTACACAATTTTTTTTCTTTTCTTCTAAAGTACTTTAGGCAGGCGCTTTATTTGGTTTTAATTGTTACTATCAAAACGGTGAAGGAAAACATCGTGAGGAAACACATGTCTTAGAACAAAAATTTCGAAGACGTGATATCTACCAACCCGCACTGGGACCGCGTGGTGGATTACGGTCCACTCCCTCTCACAGAAAGGAGGCCTGTGTCCCAGCAGTGGGAACATTATAGGCTGATCATACTTATGCTACTTATGCTAATAAAGCACTTACCCAATGTGGAATATAAAAATTAATACAATATTATGGAGCAAAGATTGTAGACAAATAACTGAATTCTAGTCAACGTATACTTCCTTTTTGAGGGTGATTGATGTAGGACAATAATTTTGAATGGCTACTACGCGAACTCTGCGTCGTTGCCTCCCTGAAGAATTGCGTCTGATTAATACTGTACTCATTCGTATTTTTGCATTGAAATACAAAGTGGGATCCGAAGCTGTTGGCAGGCCGCCTGAGCCAACTGTCTGGTTGTAGTTACTCTTCAGAGAGTGGGTGTTTTGTGGAATATAAACAGAACAGCTATAAAAGTGAACCGATCTTGATTGTAAACGCTTCATGGGTCCTGGTAACATTTTGTAACCTTCCTAGGTAGGTACTAAAAGGTATTGCTAGCATTGACTAAAGCATTGATATCCGAAGAAAGGGGTGAACAGTCACACAATAACGGCTGTCTTAATATACAGCGTTTTTTGTCACCTTGATGTCAAATCATCATCTGCCTAGCCTTTTCCCGGATGCAGCTGAATACCAGTACTATGTATGGAGCGACTGCCTATCTGACCTCCACAACCCCGCTACTGGGTAATACGATTCCCCATTGTAAGACTGGTTGTCTGACTTTCGGGCTTCTGACTACCCGTAACGACTGTCAAAGTTTCACGAATGCCAGCCGGGACCAACGGCTGAACGTGCTTTCCGAGGTACGGAGGCTCTCGGTATGGTCACCCACAGGCCAACCGTGGCAAGCGTAGCTTAACCGTAGCTTAACAAATTGCAGAATTAATAGGTATGGGAGGACCGCGTAGGCCTTTTAAATTTAATTTAAATTTCAAACTACCCTTCTGTTCGCGCATCAAAATGAAAGGCTCTAATATCAAAGGGGCCTAATTAAATATTAATTATAATCACAAAGGTGAACATGAAAGTAGAATCAATTCTATTAAGAAGCGATTTTAATTTCATCTTTCATGTTCTTTGTGGTATTAGTAAATACCAATGTAAAAAATTACCTACCACGAGTAATTTATTGTACGACTAGCTTTTGACCACGGTTTCGCTTGCGGCAGGCTTGCTAGGTTGGCATGAGCTTTTTAGTGGCCTAAGTTACTCCTTATAACATCAGCTATCTGTTAGTAAATGTCCCGTCAAAAGCGGTCCAGCCGTTTCGGAGATAAGCCGGAACAAACAGACAGACAGACAAAAACTTTCATATGCATTTAGTAAAAAGCTGTTATTTTAACATTAAAAACATACATTTCAATTCTATTTATTTGTATGTATAGTTAAATAGCTTTTACGTTTATTTTGGTGAAGCTTTTGAAATTGCTTTACGAATTAATTAGGTTTGGGAGTAGATAATGTTCGGTTTTTGTTTCTGTGTGTTCCATTTTAATTATCTTGTTTTCTGATTCTTGATCTAAATTATATCATCTATCTTATAATAATAATAATCTTTATTACACACAAGATTCATGATATACAAGAGCAGATGTACAAAATAACATAGGTATATCTACATAAATCTACACGGGTTATGTAACCCTGCCTCCTAAACTAGGTAGTCCTGTATCTTAAGAGACAGTGTTAGGCCATACTGGACGATTAGTCATGTAGGTATAGCAGCAGCCAGGGTGTTTAGCGCAAGGATGGTTAAGTAATACATTTGTGTGCCGGTGTATAAAAGTGTTTGAGTGTATGTGTGTGAGTGAGTGATCGATCACAAGTGTGTGTAAGTGTATGAGTGGTGAGTTTGGGAGTGAGTGCGTACCTCTAAGGGTGCGTGTGAGAGTGAGTGTGTGTATGCAGGGATAAGGGTTGGTAGATGAGTGAGTGATCGTGTGTTGAGTGTGAGTCGGGTAAAGTAATGATTTTTGGGATTATTCTTTGAATGTATGTAAAGACTCCTATACTATGCTCGGAACATGTGTCATCATCATCATCATCATCCGCCTACAGCAGTACACTGCTGGACATACACCACTCCTTTTGCATGCGATTCAACTCGATTTTCGGCAACTCTCATCCAGCTGCTATCAGCTGGACGCCCTCGGGCTAGGTGGAGCGACGATCTTCGCAGGATGGTGGCAGCTGAACATGATTTTCGTGGCTAAGGTAGACTGGATGCGGACGACAGGGTGTTGTGGCGCAGCCTGGGAGAACCCTATGTCCAACAGTGGATAAATGACAAAGTTTGTTTTATCATGTTTTCGCGGCACTTTAATTTTGAGTTAAAACCTTTTTACTCAAATCATATTAAATCGAAGCAAATCAGTAATTAAGCCTGATTGGTGGGTATGAAAGGACATGACAATTACATTAAACGAATATTACTTACAACATTTCCTGAAAAACTTTAATTAAAGTAATGCTGTGCAGATATTTAAACTCATTCACGTAATGTCATATGAAAAGCATCAAAAAGAATACGGTGGGAACAAAAAAGCCGTACATGAGAGATTTTATATTTTTATTTAACAAAGCCAACGGGAGGAAGGTAGCTTATGCGGTGTAGAGGATATTTTTGTGACTGGTTTTCTATTTTTTTCCCCGCATGGAATGAAAAAATAACATACCTACGTAGGTAACTAGATTCAAGGCATTTTTACTTGGTTGTTGATGGAAAGTTCAGGCATCACTTAGTGAAACCATTAGGATGTTCAGTGTTTTGGGGGAGAGTACATTCGTGACTCTAATCTTGCTGAATGGAATTATCTCTGCCTTCTTTATCTTCTGCTGAAAATGGACGCGGAACCTTCTTTTCATTCATCAGTCATCCCATGACGATCGTGAGAAAGTGGATTAAGCTGCTAATCACCTTCCTAACATAGTCAGCCTATATTGATCTCAATGGCGATACAGGCCTCCTTTGTGAGAGAGAGTGGGCTGTAATCATCCACGCGGACCCAGTACGGGTGGGTAGATGTCACATGTTATCGAATTTTTGGGGTTCTAGAACATGGCGGTTTCCTCACGATGTTTTCCTTCACCCTTTTGAGAGCAGTGGTGATGAAGTGGTGGTGGTGTCGCCACCACTGCTCTACCACCAATTTCTTAATATTTGGAATTCTCTTAAGTGGAATCGTCTGTCTGCGTCTGCATTCCCGAGTTCATACAACCCGAATCTCTTCAAGGCGAGAGTGAATAGGCTTCTTTTGGGCAAGCTCGTTCCACTGTAGATCTCATCCCTGCCTCTGGGCTGGATTGAGGTCAAGAGTGAGCCCATTGTCAATAAAAAAAAAAATATGTAAAACATATTATCATCGAAATATTATATATGGGGACTGGGCCGTCTCATAACTAAAAGTGATCTTTTAAAGACAACTTACAGAAGCATGAGTGTATTTAGTTACTTGGACAAAGTTGGCTCCATATTTCATCCGTAGCACAATCTTTCGCGGTCCGGTTTTATCTACAGCTAGTTCATGTTCCCACAAATCATAAGTGTATATTTTCATTGCCATATCAGCGGAACAAAAGGTTTAAAAAAAATAGTAAAAAACATATTTTCCTGCCGCTTAGTTGCCCGCAGCTCAATACGAGTGTCAGTTAGTGGAAAAATAAACTTTTTTTTTTGTTTTTCGTAAATACAATGTGACCACCCATCAAATACTGCCCGCGGTGACGTATTCACGTTACATTCGAACAAATAGCTATTTTTCATAAGCCTATGACATTGCAGCGGCATTTTTGCGTACATTTTTTAATCTATGGCACGCATGGACTGCTATTTTTTGAGCGTTTGAATATCGCTTTGATATTTGAGCTTGGTATTGCTAGGGATAAAATATAATCGAATGGAAAATTTGCTGTAGTGTTATTCATGCATAAAGTGTACTATTGCCGAATTTGAATAAATTTGTGTTTTTTAAACATTGGAACATCTTTCAGCTTGTTGGAAAATAAATTGAACCACGAGCGTTATTTTCCACAATGATAAGAAAATTTACCTGAAAAGTATTGATCATATTTTGTTGATTTTATGATTTTTGCCTGCTGTTACAGTCTAAAAGCATCCCTACGAGGAATAGGTACACAAAATGAAATAAAAAAACGGAAATAATTAAGGATTTATCGACATTAACTAACACCTTAATTGCGTAACACACACTTTTATTTACAATCTGAATCTTTTTGAAGGATATTGCTAATCCATTGCTTCATACGTTTGAACAATGTTAATAACGCAATGAATGTTGTTGAACTGTCAAAATGAAAGCCATTGCTACTGTTCTCTTAGTGTGTTACGCAATTACACCGCCATTTTAACCTTCACTAGAAAATCACAGCTCACTGACGATAACCTAACATATAATAAACCTACATTTTCCCTCTTCAACGTACATTGGCTCAAGTTCTGTTAGATATAATATATGTACAAGGTAAACCAAGTATTAATTCACAGGAGTACGTTTGTGCCATGTTTGTGCCCAGGTGTACAGCTACCGTTTAATTAAAAACATGGCCGGCTACATACTTTTATGAATTTAAATTTCATCCCTCTACGAAATTATAATATTCATTTTGTTAGGTGCCTTTTGTTTGTCGGAAGGTGGCTTCTTGAGATAAATAGAGAAATTAATAAAATTAGTTTTTATTTATTTTTTGCCAAATTATGAATGTGCACCTTTATCATTTTAATCCCTTTGTAGCAGGTTTAAAAATAGAAAAAAAAAACCTCAATTTTTTTAAATCGGTTATATAAGTACAATTCGAAAATCGTGGTAACGTATCAAATGCTATGCAAATTGAGTAACTATCAAATATGCAAGTAAGTGAACGTATTTACATATATCAATCAGTATTAATCGTCACATAAATGGGATTCCACTGTATAAACCGTCCAACTGCGAATTTAATTTTTGGTCGGCAATCGAGATTTTGAACTAAAATGCATCGCTCCCTATCATTGGTTGAAATTTGCATGAATAATTTCAAACGTACCCACTGTTTTACTGGACGACTCCATTTTCACTGTCAATAGGGTTGCCAAGTTAACAGCTGCATGATTAAATAAAACAACATATACCTAATGTACTTTTCTGGGGCTAAATAATAACAGAGTGGATGGGTGACCAATGGACTATCGATTAGGTATATATCAAGATAGCCCCATGACTGTGATTCGTAGATCTTTGACAGCCGTTACGGATAGTTAGACAGAGCAAAATCTGACATCCAGTCTTACCAAGGGGTATTGGGAAATCGGGAAAAGCTCTAGACTGGCTAATGTATTTAATAAGCTACCGGAAAGTTTAAAATCCCTACCAAATGACTCAATATTCTCGAGACAGTTGAAATCTTTGCTAATAAAGAAAGGCTACTATACCGTTGAAGAATTTAAAACTGATAAATTGGTGAATCGATCGAGCTTGTAATAATATGCTTGACGTAAATGTGAAATAATAAATGACAATACTAAATTACCTATGACTAAAATTTATGAAAAAATTTGTAATAATGGTAAGTTAAAATAAAATGTAATATAAAATCTTTTTTATACATTTTTTGTAATTTAATTTAATCGTTAGTGTTTAGTATAATGTAAATTGTAATAATTAGAGTCAATATTATAATAAGTATTATGTAAAATTTGCAGTGCCCTTACAGGGTAAGTACATGTTTTAACACTGTGTCATGAAATTGAATGCATGCCTACTAACCAGTGTTTTACATGTAGCCAATAAATAACTAAATCGTGTAACTGGGTTGTGATGACAGTCATACATATACTTAGGAAAAGACTAGGCAGATTGGATCACTATCCAATCTGCCTAGTCTAAGTGTCTTCTAGTCCAACCGGTTGCAGCTGAATACTAGTATTTTGCATGGAGTAACCTGATACCCCTTGGTAAGACTGGATGTCAGACTTTTGGGTTTCTGAAAAAAAATACAGTTACTTTTTCTCATTTTTAGATTAACAGAGGTATGTATAGAATAAGATTATCGAATACAGCTAACATCGAATTACGGTACGATCGTAGCCATGTTGTTTCTGAACAGCAACCAACATTTTACATATTTTCTGATATTTAAGGCATATTCTTATAAAAGTGTAAAAAGAAATAATAATGAGTTTCACTCATAAGATTAAAAGAAAAACACTTTCGTAATGGAAACCAAAAATATCAACGAATTACTTAGAAGAACAGCAACTATTACGAACTTCATTTATTTTTTTACACTCTTTAATATTTTTCACCGAAAGAAGTAATTTTCTTCCTCAAAACTTGGTAGCCCTAACAGGATGTTCCCACAAATTGTCACCCAAAGTGGTCCAATGTGGGCGAGGGGGAGGCCGGGTCACCCCGGGAGGGCTTCGGGTGGATTTTTTCGGGATCGCACGTTAGGGCGCTCTCGGCAATTTAGCTAATTGCAGTTCATTTTCACTTCATTTTATTCGCATAAAGGTTTATGTGAGGATCAAAGGTTTGAGGGTCGCGGCTTTAATGGATCATGAATATCTGTATGTTATTTGAATAATTAAGATTTTGTGCATACACTCCTGTCTGTGAAAGGTTTTTGGGAAATTGAAATTTGAATTCCCGCTTGGGGGAGAAATGAAAGGAAATCTGATTAGCTGTCTTAACTCGTCTGAGTCTGCTAACAAGACTTGGGTACTGTCAAACGTACCATTGTTACAAAGCTAGATAATTTTGCTGCGAAAAAGCATATCTATCTAACATCATCACAGTCTATAGCAGTCCACTGCTGGACATAGGCCTCTCCTGTTGCACGTCTCTTATCCAGCTGCTACCAGCCATCCGGCGAAGATCGTCGCTCCACCTAGCCTGAGGGCGTCCCACCTTACGTTCAGCGATTTGCGGTCTCCACTCAAGAACACCTCTACCCCAACGGTCATCGGTTCTACGGCTAATATGGCCGGCCCATTGCTACTACAGCTGGCTTATTCTGTGTGCTATGTCGGCAACTTTAGTTCTCTGCTGGATCACCTCGTTGCGGATTCGTCTATCTAACATCAACTAAATAAAAATCTTAAATTCACTGACAGACAACAATCTTCTCAGCCTTTCGCAGTCCACTGCTGGACATAGGCCACTGCCAGGCGGCGCTACAAGACCTTATCCTCCGTCTTCTTCATCCAGTCTGTTCCAGCTACCTTCTTAAGGACCTCGGTCGATCTAGCTGACAGATAACGCACTGCCTAAACTGCTGGTTCTAGAAGCTTCTAATTTTGCGTAAGAGTTTCTGTGTAACGAAAGTGAGCCCTAAGGAAACATTTCTGAAAATTCATCCTCTAAAGGGACTAAATAGGGGATGAGAGTTGGTATGGAAGTTCGTCATTTTTTCCGATGGGAAGTGCCATCCATAGAGCACTTTATAGTGCCATCAGTCGCCCGACTTGTGTGCTATAAAAGTTATCTTTAATACCACCATTCACATGGATTTAATGGATAATCATGAAAGTTAATCAAATTATTATAATACATGCCTCATTAATTTTACGTTCAAAAAGTGCTGATCTTCAGCCCAGTTTGAATAAATGACTTTTGATTTTGAATAATGTATCCACCAAAAAAATCGGAAAATGTTAAACAATCGGTTAAAGTTAAACAGCCATACAGTAGTTAAGATAAGAATGTATTAGTGAAGAGAAGAAGCTTTATCTCAGAGGAAGCTTATAAGATTTATAAGATAAGAGGTTCGTAGCTTAGTTCAGTTAAGTCAGATCTTGGCAATTCACTCGCAGATACACAGGGAAGCTGTGTTACTTCGCTTTGAGTTTTAGTACGAAAATCGTTTCAACACGTGTCTTTGAGCAAAAGTAGATAGTTTATTTGATTATTTTCGTACTTTGAAACGTTCTTGATTGAGGAACACAGGAGAGACATTTGTCTAATTTTTTAACAGTTTTCATTCCTTTGTCAACAAATGGCAGATCATATCCGGTAGCGCAAAAGTATTTATTTATCTTAACAAATGATGTTAACAAAGAGACAAGGAGTAGGTAGCTACTGTGTGAATAGGATCTAAAAAATTATGCCGATATTATCTACCTATTAGATAAGATAAGATAATATTTATTTGCTTAAACATGTGTACATACAAGAAAATACATGCATGCAAGATGGTAACAACATTATTAGGTACAGGCACGGTAATATAGGTATGTTTGCCACATGATGTGACGTGCAAATGTCAAGAAATATTACTAACTAGCTGCTGCCCGCGACGTCGTCTGCGTGAAGGCTCTACAGCACCAAAAATACCTAAGATGCCAGTGTCGCTATAGCATTTTATGTAAACAACTTTTAAAATAGCATTAAAATATAAATTTTTTTTGCAAGCAAAGCAAGTGAAGAGAGTTATATGGGAATCCTGCTGCGTTCAGTCATAAGATGTGACTGAAGGAAATAGAGAAAATAATACAGGAATACATTCAAGGGCACAAAAGAGTACAAATACGTTCAAAGGTATCATAACTTACAACACTTCCATATGGCTCCTGGAGCCAAAATGTTAAGAGAGTCAGGACTGGTGACGCGAGAGCAAGCGACGTACAGTTGCCCGGTCGAGAAACAACTCGTCCTGAGGTCGACACCCGCTGCCCTCAGAGTCTGCCCCTGCGACTTATTGATGGTCATCGCGAAGCAAACACTCACGGGGAACTGTACGTGCTTGAACTGGAACGGGAAGTTATGAGGTATGAGGGGAATGCGTGGTATAAATACTGCCTCGCCAACGCCACAACCCGTAAAAATTTCCGCCTCAATGGTGTGCTGTGGAGCGAGATGACTTTAAGGCGGGTCCCGTTACACAACTTCGGAGGAGATAGGTTCCGAAGAAGCATAATCGGGACACCGACCTTCAGCTTGATGGTATGCGCTGGAAGTCCACTTGCTGACAGGGAGTTCAGAAATTCCACGGGATAATGTGTGGCGTCATCTTGCTCGACAACAGTGTTTATCGAGGTGTAGACCACTTCATTCCCCTCAATTTCCGAGAGAATGCATTCGTTAATTGCTGCAGCGTGATCATATTTGGGCGTCAAAATGGCTGAGAATGGCTCACACACCCAAGAATTCTGCTGGTGCGGTATACGACTGATGTCCCCGTACACACAGCGAATGAGTTCTTCTAAGCTGGATACCACTCTACCCGAGAGACTCTGGAAGCACCACCTGTCCATCTCTCTCTTCTGGTAGAGTGCCTTCACCAAGACTTAGAAGGACATTGGAGAATTCTTGAGCACGTGCATTGCCGCCGAGCCGAGCTCTCATATTAATGGTCAAGCGCAGCGTACGAACTCGTGACCACAACGAAGATCGTTTTAACGAAGTATTCACCTCGTCAGCTCTCGATCCCCGCGTCACCACGGTAAGCATTTGCCGGAAATCGCCACTGAACAGAACTGTGACACCACCCATCAAATGTTCGTTCCTGCGAATGTCCTGCAGGGTTCTGTCCACGGCCTCAACTGCCTTCCTATTGGCCATCGTACACTCATCCCATTCGATCAGAGAGCAATCCTTGAGCACGTGTCCCTTATCGCTGTTACGTGACACACCACAAACAGGCGTTTCGGCGCTCTCTAAATCAATAAGAATTTTAAACATGGCATGTGCTGTCTGGCCACCCGGAAGCAGTGTGGCAGCGATTTCCGACGACGCTACAGCAATAGCAATTTTGCCTTGCATCCTGACCTCTGCAAGTATGCCAGTGGTAACAAATGTTTTTCCTGTTCCACCAGGAGCATCCAAGAAAAACCCTGGTTTTGCCCAACGCGAACAAAAGTATTAATAGTCAATGTTTATTTTGTACTAACAACATGAAATTGATGAAGAAATGATCATCATCAATGAACTACTTAACACCGCATTTTTTTAAATTGTCTTCCTCTACTCTGCTCAAGATTTTGAGGGTTTTGTTGGAACTTGAATTTGTCAAAATGAACTAAACGATGCAACTTTTATGAAGAAAATGCACATTGCCATCTATGAATTTTAAGAATAACTAACTACTAACCTCGCCAACATGATCAAATTTAAATTAATTTCCAAAAAGTGTCAACATGTAACTTGATTTGATTTTTATGAAATCTCATAGATGGCGCTGTTTTAAAGTTGTATTTATACTACTAACATTCATTAAACTATGTTTCTCTGCCCAAGTTACTTAAATGGCGTAGTTTTTATAGTGTAAAGCTTGATAATAGCATGGCTTACTCAAAAACAACATTTAAATATGCGTCGTTAGATTACACGCTGTCACAGAATGCGTAAGAAAAATAAAGATTCACAGCTCCTCCCCCGTAGGTGATAGCGTGATAATATGTAGCCTATATGTTGACCCGACCTCTTAGTAATATTCATGCAAAATTTGAAGTAAATCCATGCAGTACTTTTTGAGTTTATCCCGGACATACATACAGACAAACAGACAAACAGACAAACAGACAAAAATTCTAAAAACTATATTTTTGGCTTCGGCATCGATTGTAGATCACGCCCCAAGTATTCTTTTTAAAAAATATTCAATGTACAGTTTTGACTTTCCTACGATTTTATTATATGTATAGATTAAAACATTCTCTCAGAATAACAATAAATTAAGTAAACATAATTTTATGTTTTAACTCGGCGCCATTATCTACGTAATCAATTAATAGGTAAGTAGACAATATCGGCATAAGGTTTCAGATCCTATTCACACAGTAGCTACCTACTTCTTGTCTCTTTGTTAACCTCATTTGTTAAGATAAATACTTTTCAACAAAAAAAAAAATATCTTCGACACACATTTTCAGCTCCTGTAGGCTATTAAACTGCCTCCAAATTGTAATCAAAACCCCACCTTTCACCACCCCAATCCCACATCAAGATACGCCTAATTCACCGTTCCAATATAGCTTAGTTTCAATCGACCGCCTTCGTTCGTCCGTGACGCGAATGCACGTTGTCGGCCGAATACAGGAGCGTTGCGACACAGAGGAGATAGACACAGAAGGGCGGGTCTATCTATACAATAAGCGATAACGTACGCACTCATATACACGCGTCTACGTACAGACGCCAGCAGGTCAAGCTAACCGAAACTGTCAAATTTTCCCAATCAACCTTGAACCTTAATGCTGTAGCGATAAAGAAGAAAATCTATTAAAGAAATTTGACAGATTGTAGTAGCTTGATGTGCTGGCGTGTGTAAAATACGCACCATAAACCTTTGTGACTGAAGTTATCGGCTGATTGGATTTTTTCCATTTGATGCGGACTTAAAAAAAAGGAGTTTGTATGTTCGTTTTTCTTGCCCGTTCTTCTCATAGCTCAACTATGTTTTTGAATGGATAACTAGCTTCTTTCTGATTGACCAGCTCCTTGAGAAATTCAAAAGTGCATGTGATTGGTTTAATTAAAATATAATGCTTTGAGTTCGAAGCGTTTCTTAATGCCTGATACGGACTTAACGAACACGGAGACCAGTAGCGTGTACTTTACTATAGCGATGGAAAACGCACTCGCGACTAGTCTTTTGGCATAGTTTGAGATAGCCGTACACGGTATGTTGTCATCTATATATGCGTGCGCTCGCTGTAGATACGGACTACGTAGCCGGCCTTCTGTACCCTATGTAATCTGTATCTAGGTAATACGCGCTGGTGTCCGCAACTCCACGTCAATGCGCGTTTTCTGTACCATATCTACTCCATGTCTGCGCGCATGATTCACTGCAGCTTAGAATCCGTATTAGGAGCACGTATGATGCATTTTCTTTATTTTTCGTTGTACGGAATATTCTGTTGCCGAAGGTTGTGGTTATGGAAATCGTGATTAGGTCTTAGCTTGTTGAAGTGGAGTTTCGAATTGGTTGTGTGGGATTTTGAATGATGGTGGAGCTATGTAGGTGGACGTATTGGATTTGGGACAGAAGATTGAATTTTGGGGGTATTGGGTGGAACTTTAATGAAAGCTAGGCTAGCTCAAGAGCGGGCTCAGCTTATATTATATTGTATATCAGGCTGGTATCCGCAGCTCTACGTTCAAGACGTGTATTTTCTCTCTTATAATAATATATCTCATAAAAAAACTATCTTATGATAAGAAAAAGCTGATTTTTAAACCTAATTGCTTTTATTTTACTTTATCCAGGCAGTTGAAATTCAGCTGAAGAGATAAACGATGACAATATTTGTATGGCGAAGAAAGTCGTGAAGAAATGCCAATTTGACTTGAAGCGACTCATCTGCTACACCTTTAATACCAGTTACACAGTTTTCATTTTCCCGAAAAATTTGTAGGGAACTATGAAACAAGTTAAAATGTTCGTCTTACCCACAATAACGGTAGTAAGTACAGTTTCGTGTGCTGACACCGAAAGCCGATTCAATATAGTCGCCTTCTCGTTTCAACCGAGAATCAAACGTGACGAGAATGCCCTCCGTATTATAGTTTATTTCCCAACTTATTCCTGTTACGGAATATTATTTGGTGGGTTCTGTTGAGAGGTTTTGGTAGGTTTTCAATGATGGTAGATTGGGTATGTCGTTTTTTATGTTTTTTTTTCCCAATAATGTTCCCACTGCTGGGACACATACCTCCTTTCGGTGAGAAGGAATGGGCCGGAATCCGCCACACAGGCCCGGTGAGGGCTGGTAGATGTCACATGTCGATGACATGCCGGTCTCCTCACGATGTTTTCCTCCACTGTTTTAAGAGCAGTGGTGATGAAATAATTTATACAAAGTAGAGCGCCTGTCAGGGATCAAACCTACGAACTACAACTCGTGAATCGCGGCCGGTGCCACTAGGCCACTACAGCTCAATATTCAGATTTGATCAGTCACGTTCCGTCCATACAATTTTTATTACCAAGGTATAAAAATCCAGATTGAGGTATTCAGCACTTGGTGGTGCCTGACAGCACCCGACGAACACAAGAAAATGTATTTCCTCAACTCCGTAATAAATAACAAAACGTATAGAATAGAATACTCTTTATTGTACATCATACAAATTACAGAACTTAAATATATAAAATGTTACAAAGGGTGACACAATGGGCGGTCTTATCGCTAAGAGCGATCTTTTAAAGACAACCTTTGGATGGATTAAAATTAAGGAGAGACAAAGATAGTAGGTAGTCTGTGGTGTACCATTTACATTATACAATTAATATATATTGTATATTAATAATTGTATATTATGCTATCGAATATTTTAGACTAAGAAGGTATTTGTATAATTCTTAACATTAACTCTACAATCTAGAACACACATCAACATCTTTTCCCTTCTTCCTCATTTTGGGACACACATCAACATGCATCCCCTTCTTCTCAATCCCGAGACAGACTTCAACATCTTTCTCTCGTTTCCCCACTGCCTCAGCCTGCCCTACATTGTCCGGCAGCACATCATCCGAGGTATCTGGCAGTAGTGTCACTACGCATGCTGTTAAAAGGGACAGGATGCCCATGATAAGTGATGGTAGACCTGGCCAGTACTCCATCTGCAATGGAAAGTATAAATAAATTAAAGCAGCACAGGTATGCCCTCTGAGGTGGACTGATGGGCTGGTGGAAGTCGCGGGAATCAGCTGTATGTGTATGCTGGCAATGCAGAACCCTAATTGCCTAACACACGATCAATCACAATTTGAATCATTTTGAAAGATATTGCTAATCTATTGCTTCATACGTTCGAAATATTTGTCTGTTCAATAACGTAAATAACGCAATGAATGTTGTTGAACTGTCAAAATGTTAGCCATTGCTACTGTTAATGTGTTACGCAGGTACCCCGCAGGACTGGTTATTGTGGTCATTCTTGGGACAAGCCTATATCCAGCAGAGCATGTTTTTCGCCTGATGTGATGATGAATATAAAAAGGTATATTATAAAATGAATAATTTGTACAGGTCAAGTTCTTTCAAGGTAATTTTAGAGGGAACTATATCTTAGGTTTTTTGGAACAGAGATCTCTGTCAACAGTGCTTCCTATGTAAGTACCGAGATGTCTACAAACAATGTTTTCTAACAACAAAGTTTTCGGCGAAACGTGCTGTCTAGGAATAGAGATTTCTATTGGCTGTGCTTTCTGTATGTAGTCATATCGTACAAGCGTATTTCTATATTAGGTTCCGCGGTCGGTTTTTTGGTGTAATAACGTATCATACAGAAAATTAAGAAGGGTTTTTATACAACACCAGAATCAGTACTCGGTAGTTTTCCGAAATTACTGAAATTGTCAGTAAAATTGCAGTGAGAATACCTTGATGCTTTATTCCGAATGTCTGTGAAACCGTTCTTAGATTCCCGGGATAAATGCGGCATGATACGTTCGACTTTAATGGCAATGATCGAATGATTACTGAGAATATCTCGGTATTTTAGAAATGTAATGCCGTAGCTACACGAGCGTAGCTACCTTTGTTGGTCTAAGAAATATTGTTGTACAAAGATCGTCGATCTGTGTAGTAAGGTCGTCGAGTACAAATTGTTGTACTTGACGACCTTAGTACAAATATCTTTATAGATTTTGCCAAAACACAGACATTTCAGCTTCTTTTTACACGTAAAAAGATTTCTAAAACCATTAACTGCATTCGTGGAAGATATTTTAATATTCTCAAGAATAAAAAACTTAATAACTTACTAATAAAGGTGTCTGTGGAGCTATGATGGCGGCGACTCGTCCCAGAGCGGAGCATAATGCATGCATAGTGTTCCGAGTGTAAGTAGGAAACAATTCCGATGTGTATATGTACACGATACGTATTGCAACGGTTGAGGAAAACTTTCCCGAAATGTATAGCAGTATGGATAGCCAGGCGTACTCTGTGGAAAATAGAAATATTACTAGTATTCCTGTTTTAATTATGCTGATGGCTTTTTATTTTTGAAGTAAACATGTTCTAACCAACTTATATTTTCTTGAAATTTCTTTACCTAATTAAACTCATTCGATTCAATTATAATGCAACTTGTTTTTACCATACCTGTCGGCATTACCGAATGCGCCATACAAAAGGTTCCAGTCAGTAAAAACGAAAATATTAACGGTTTTTTTCTCTTGCATTTCGTCAGCAAATACAAAATGGCCACACTCGCGGGTATTCCACTCGCCATCGTCAACCCATAGTTCAGGTACTTGTTCCCTTTCAAGGATACAGAGTTTATTAATAACGAGTATGCATTGAACAGTGCGGTAAACCACATGCAAATACAACACAGCAGTCTTAAGAACAATTTCTTCGACGAAAACGTCATCTTCACCAAAGTCTTCAAGCTCACACTTGAAGAGTTCTCTTCGTATTTCAAGTTGGAC
The DNA here is from genome assembly GCA_951799955.1 of Apamea anceps. Classification (NCBI taxonomy): domain Eukaryota; kingdom Metazoa; phylum Arthropoda; class Insecta; order Lepidoptera; family Noctuidae; genus Apamea; species Apamea anceps. Next base: position 2,822,224 of record OX637508.1, on the reverse strand, counting down.
AGTTTCATTTCGTCAATTTTTATTTTGTTCGTCCTAGCTGCTTGCCTGATCATATCATCGACTTCTTTTTTCTTGCCTTTGTTCAGAAGCCATCTTACACTTTCGTCCATCCAGAATATATAGAGGATAAATAGAAGTCCTGGTGCGTATATGGCTATTAAGAAGATTCTCCAGTTTGGTACGAGCCAGGCTATGACAGCCAGTGACATTCCGGCTATAGTTGTGAACATGCTGAGAACGAATATGATTAACGGTCGATGTTCCTTTGTGACCGTTTCTATGGCTGAAACATAAATTATGTCATTTGAGGTTTCACAAGGGTTAACACAAAAAAGGTAAAAAAAAAAAATTACATTTTATTTTAAGTATTCCAAAACAAAATTGTGTTACTGAATCCCAAAAATGTAAACTGAGCCCTTTCATCCCTTTCCGACAACTTTTTATTTTATTTTAATTACTTTTTTCATCATACACACTACTAGCACTTCTGACCGTGTGTATAACTCCAGCTTCCTCATATGTGATAGAATAATTTCTACCTATGCCAATATTTAAGGCATAATAGCTGCAATCAAAGTTCCTAGACTTAATTTAGCTGCCACATATGAGCGATACAACCCAGCAACGGCAACGTGGCTCCTTCCCCTCTCCAAAGCAATAATTTGATTTTTTTGGCGCGAAACCTGGGCCCCAAGTCTGCTAATTTACAAATGCTTCAATTGAATCTCAATTGCATCTCGATTGAATAGTTTGGCACATTTGGTATTCTACTACTTATTTAAGACCAATGGTGTTCCAATGACATATCATCGAACTGCCACTCAATCGCCATTGAACAATTTGCTATTCTGCTCTTCAATCGCGTCACAGTTGTGTCTCGATCTTATAATTATTGGTAGTCCGCTCGTTATTTGACATTTATGTGAATCGTCTCTCAATGACAATCTTACCATTGAAGTACAATTCAACAACGATAGATCGTCACGCGTAGCGTTTCAATTGTTGTATAATTGTTTTAATTTAAAATAACAATGAGGCCATCACCAAGTTTACTTTGGCGTATTTTCCTATCTACTATAAGCTAGCCGCTATACCTACCGCCTTCGACGACAACGAAAATTAGCAGACTTGGGGCCCTGTTCTTTGTTTATTACGTGCAAAACTACAAGGCCTAGAGATTTGAAAATTTTGCTGCCTATGGCAGCCGTTATTCCTTAATTTTTGAGTTATAATACATAATCATATCTTCTTTCGTTCGGAAGATAAGACATGAGCAGGTGGGGTGCCGTCACTCCAGCTTACACATATTTATCGGTTTAATAACTCATAGAGTATTTTGAACAGAGATTTGAAAATTTTGCTGCCAATAGCAGCTATTATGCCCTATTTTTTTAGCTATAATACCTAATCATATCTTTTTGCGTTTGGAAGATATGACATGAGCAGCTGGGGTGATGTCACTCCAGCTTATACACACGTTTTTGATCGTAGTTTTAACACTTTTTAACTATTATCGTTCAGTTTTTTCCTTCCTTGTGCAGCTATTATGCCTTATTTTTCTGACTATAGTCCAAAACCCTAACCTCGCTTGTTTGCCTGTATTGAATGAGGAAGCCGGGGTGCTGTCACTCCAGCTAACACACACTAAACGACTCATATTAACGAAGTTTTTGTGGCAGCTAAATTGAGACTGGAAACTTTGATTGCAGCTATTATGCCTTAAATATTGGCATAGGTAGAATTATTCTATCACATATGAGGAAGCTGGAGTTATACACATCTTCTGACCGCGAATTCGTCCGCGTGAAATTTCTTGTTCCCCCACTTACCCCGTTGCATCGCATCGCATCGCCTGCCCGCGATATTACTTCGTTTTCGCTCAGCGGTCTTTTTGTTTTTGTTCGGCTTCTAAGGGTCGTAGCAAAATCTTAAGTACCTTATAGCCTTCCTCAAGAATTGCGTTATCAAATGCATAAATAATTTTTCATATCCGACTGGTTCTTGTTCCAGAGATTAGCGCGTTCTAACAAACAAACGCATCATCTGCCTGCCTTTTCCCAACTATGTTGGAGTTGGCTACCAGTCTAACCGGATGCAGCTGAATACCAGTATTTTCCATGGAGCGACTGCCTAGATAGGCAGTCGCTGGTACTGGTACCGGGTTGTGAAGGTCAGATAACTTTCACAACCCAGTAACTGGGTAATACGATACCACTTAGTAAGACTGGTTGTCAGACTTTCGGGCTTTTGACGACCAGTTACCACTGCCAAAGATCAACGAATGACAGCCGGGACCAAAAGTTTAACGTGCTGTCCGAGGCACGTAGGTGTCTTGGTATGTAAAGATGGTCACCCATCCACGGACTAACCGTGGCAAGCGTAGCTTAACTTGATCAATGGACTGCCAAACTCTTCAGCTTTATTATTAGTATAGTATTTATATTATATATATTTTTTTAATTCCATCAATTAAGACCCGAAAGGGTCTGGATACACTTTTTGGTGTATTTAAACATAAGAACTAAGAAACAGGGAATTGGTTACCTAAAGTGAACACAGCAGAGTAACAGTCCCCCAGCAAAGGTTCCACTGTCTCGAGAGTGACGTACAGCCAATACGAGTAGACCACGCTCTTCCACAAGCCAACCACGGCGCCAGCTACTGCCGTGAATATTATTACACTTTTTCTGCCAAATCTGGATGAATACAAGTTTGGTCATCGGAATTATTTAAATGTAGGCACTGCTAATCATGCTGGATAAATTTGCATCCAGAACCCACGGCCACGCTACGCACGAATGTGTTGGCAAACAAATGATACGTGCAGCTAAGCGTGTACATCCACACGTAGCAGTGGAAGGCAGACGTATACGCGACGACAACGCGTACGCAAGACAAACGCTCAAAATGAACTGGCGAGGACACGCTTAGAAAGGTAGCATAGTTGGTTATGGTTATGTCAGACTATATAAAATAAAACTATTTTATATCTTCAGACATAAACCACTCATATCCCAGAAAGTTCAGACCATAACAAACGGGTGCACATTATGATAACAATGGAATGTTTTGCAGAAATTATGAACTGAATCATCTCTGCTAAAAGGTGCGTGATTGTGATAAACTGAGCATGATTGCCCATGTTTAACGACGTACTCTAGCCAAAAATAATGTGAAACAAATACAATGCTAATCACACTATTTGGTGTGAATAAGTTGCCATTTTTATAAAATGTTTACATTATAATAACACGCACTTCCTGCTGAGCCTCTAAAAAGGGACAATCATGAGAATTTGATTAGGTAAACGACAGAACCATTCTGTAGATTAAGGAGTATTGTAACAATATTACTCTTCACATAACGTGTTCTTTTGAATAACTTCCTCTTATAAAAATATTTATACTATGACTTTATTTAATGAATTCACCCTACGTACTGAAACCACTTCCGATGTAGTCGATAAACTTGCATTACTAATTTTTTTTTTAGCTCGTTTTGTATTCTACTGCTGGGTAAATACCTTGGCAGCGATTTTCTCCATCAGGCGTAATTTAGGCTTAATTGAAAGCTAATAGTAAAACGTAAACGACTGCCTCGTTCGCCTAGTGATGATAGCACATGAAGTCCTGGGTTCAATTCTTAGGTCAGGAAAAGTGTTTTGGGTTCAACCACTGAGAAATTCCTAATAGGGAACATAACTGGCAAAATTTGGGTCCACTATATGCATCTATCCTCTGCCTCGTCCTTCGGGGATTACATGCGTGATGTTATTGAAAGAAATAAAGAAAGAAAAAATTGCTTGGTTGGGTTTTGTTATGTAGTTGGAATTGGCAACCAGTTGCTATAAGAACTGTAAATGAATACAAGTACGTAAGCATAATTTTGAATTACTTGTCTGATAACGGTCCGACAAAGAGCAGTCCCATCATATATCCAACGCTATGCATCGTGCCAACGAGGGTCCTCTTCCAGTCCTCACACCCAAGATTGAACTAAAAAGAGAAAGAGAATTTTACAAAACTACTAATCTTGCTACATAGTCCTCATAAGATCTGCCTATTGCATTGTATGGGCTTTAAAAGAGACTATGACATCTGCACCCTAATTGCGTAACACACGATTAATCGGAATCGGTTTCATTTTGACAGTCCAACAACATTCATTGCGTTATCTACGTGTTGGGCAGACAAATTTTTCCAACTTATGAAGCAACGGATTAGCAATTTGCTTCAAAATGATTCTGATTCCGATTGATCGCGTGTTTGTTTCGGTGTTTCTTCTCAAAGTAGTTGTTGAGAAAACACCGACCTGAAAAAATACCCTTTATTCCCATCTGCCCCCTTTGAGCTTGCCACTGCGTGTAAAAGTGTTATTTTTAATTAATTTACGAAGTAATTATAATTTATTGCAAATCAGTTACTCGTTGCGATTCTAAAACGAAGGGGGTTCAATAGGTTGAACCCCCTTCGTAAAAGATAGGATTGCGTACCCAAAGGGGTACACAATAGTATCTTTTTGTTTTTACCATCTACATAACACTAATTAAAAAACTCATCAGGTTAAAAGTAAAATAGTCACGTTACTATTATTAGTTAAATTATCGAGATTTTCCTCGATACCAATTTGTTCATGCGCATCACTGATGACATCGAGCTATAATAAAATGACAGTCCCGTATTGGCCAAAAGTGATTACCATGACAATACTAATAGATCGCTATACTGGCCGTGATCACATATAGCCTGATTACTACATTTGGCGAGTGGATTGGTCATAGTAGCATGGCGAAGGTAAGGCATATGAGGAAGCTATGGACTTTCGTCTTCAATGTATATCCGGTCATGGAAAAGAGGTTGTATTGGTAAAATGAGCCAACATTGGCCTTCAAACATATAGTAGATTTTTTAAGTGCATTGTCCTAAATTGTGGTATTAGTGCAATCACTGTGACATTATGTGTGTTTAAACTATCAAAAGTTGCATTCTAAGAAGAAATATATTTAACTTGCGACCCGGCCTTGCTTAGCACGGTTGCTATAGTAGTGATATGGAGACATGTCAAAACATCGGAATTTCTGTGCTATATCTAAGTTTTACCAGTTAAAAAATGTATTGAACAAACAGACGTTAAGAATGGTATACTTTGCACTTGCAGATTCGCTAATGAGCTATGGACTGCTTTTGTACGGGCGAACCTTTATTACATATTTAAAAGATATTAAAGACATACAAATTAGACTGATAAAGTTTCTGATTAGTAAAAATGTTAAAGATAAGTGCAATAAAGTTATATTACAAGTAATTTCCCATCTGTAAAATTATACCCATGCATAGATATAAAAGTAGATTATTTGGTAGATCTGGAATATTATTATAATGATGAATATAAAGTTAATGTTATAAACAAGTATAACACAAGTAGGGTTACAGAGAACAAACTGGTTCTACCACAGATAACAAATTATTATGGTAAGAGAACATCTAAGTATTTGGTAGCTAAAGTGTTTAACAAAATAGATTTATCAAGAGTAAATGTTAAAATTAGTAAAGGATCACTTAAGACGAAATTAAAAAATAGTATTCCGGATAGCAAAAAGAACTAAATACAGTGTATATGTATAATATAAGTAGTAGGTATGTATGTAAAGTGGTACATTGTTATGTATTAGAGCGCTTCTCGCAATCAAACGTAAAAGTTTGGCGAGAATAGAATTAAGTAACACCACTGTATTAAAATATCATTAAATAAATAAAAAACATTTATGTGTTATACCTACACATAAACCTTCCGGAATAAATGCTCTAAATGATTCATCGCATCAAAATCAATTAAGGAGTTTAGAAGATCTTAGCGGTCAAACAGACTAACACGAAAAGCGACATCGTAAAATTGCACTTAACGTTTATATAAACGTAAAAGTCCACTTACCTCAGCTACAAAACTGTCAGGTCTATCATAAACCCACTCGTCACAATCAGTAGCATTTGATACATCGAAATCGTCTTCACCATATGTACCGTTATTTTGAAACAGTTTGTATTTGTGACATTTCAAATCGAAACTTGTATTAAAGTTTAATTTTGATAGTTCTGTGTAACTGCAGTTTGGGTATTTACACCTGGAAAAGAAGTAATTAAGAAAGTTGCAACCACATTTAAAACAACTCTGCCATCATTTTAATTCTATGACCTTTAAGTTTTGTCATTCGTTTATTTAAATTGCATTGACATTATTATATTCTAATCTATTTTTATTACAGTATTAACATGACTTTTTTTTCGTTTATCCTATTTTTTATTGTACAATATGTCCAACAGTGTACTGCTAAGGTTCGAGATGAAAACCAATTATTGCAATAAGCATAAGTCAATTGTTTTAAACCTTGACAGAGTCCTAATAGATGGGGTCGTGGGGTGTAATGTGCACTACATATCAGTATTCGCTGACATAATGCGGCCGTTACACATAAATTATTTTAAGATAGCAGGTTTCAATGTTAAGTAAACAAAAATATAATAGACTCACCTGTAACCAACATTTTCAACAGCAAAAATATAATTTGTACTATGCCACATACTACCAAAAGATAACATTCCAAGTAAGAACATAAACTTTAAATGATATCGTCCATATATTTTTAATTCACGTAACACACTTTCTAAATCCGTTACTTCTTTTGAATTTTTTACAACATCTTTTGTAAAAGATTCCATTTTCCCTTCTTTTGCTGGTTTCTTTTCTGGTTTGTCTTTACATTCTATTCTCTTATCTTCGTTTCTTGGTGTTGTATCCTTTCCATCATCTTTTGATTTATTTTCTTCTCCATTTTCTGTTCTCATGTCTACAGCACAACTAAAGATGTTATTTTTGTCGCGAGTAATGTTGTACTAATTCATTTAATTGTTTTAAAGTTGAGTACTTTATTGAATGTAGAGGACCATGTATGTTTTCGTTATCGGTAATCAAAATAATACGGGAGTGGAGCCGACGGGTTGACGTGCTCACAGAGGCGCAGATGAGTCTCGATGATTAAAGATCGGTCACTTGTAATTTTGGGGGGTCTCGTGTGTTTTGTCAACTCTGCTGCTAGTTTTAAGTCATTATAAACAGCTTATGAACTTTTTTGCACATTTCTATTATTAGAAACGATCGTTTTAGATTTTACGCTAACACGTCATTAGTTGATTGATCTTCTGAAATAACTTTTTGTAATATGCTTGAAATACTCTTCATATATCTATTGGTACAGGCACGTGAGGAAAGCCGCGGGCACTGCTAGTCTGTTGTGATAATTTTTAAATAAAACTTTATAATCACTGAATTTTAAATGACTCAACGTCAGTATTGGGGGAAGCCTAATGCTCCATATGTGAGGATGTCGTTCGGCAGAAATGATTATGATGCATAACAACGTCGACATTTAAAGTAAATCCTACATGGTAACTTCTAGTATTTGTAAAGATATCATTTTTATAAATCCAACCATGTGGAACGAACGGCAGCTGCTTCCAATTACGTATGTTTTTGTCAGCTGTTTTAACACTGTCTTGTATTTATGTATGAAATTTCATATTTTAATTGGTATGTTCTCCAAAATCAGCTTGTTTATAAAAGACAGGGTCATGTTTTTCACTCGTATCTATGTATCTTTATATGGAATACTTTACCCCTTAAAGCATCTTAATGGCTGGATGTATTTTGATATATGACATCTCTATCGACTCAGGTCGCGCGATGGTTATCGGTTTTGTTTTTGTAAAATCCGCCATTAAGTAAAGTCTTGAAAAAAAATAGTAACATGGCAATGTTGGGTGTCAAAGTAAAGGGTTTGAGGAGATGATTTCAAATATAACACTAAGGGCCGTATTACAAAATCTTAGGCAAGACTCAAACATCCCTCAAAACCAGTTTCAACCAATCAAATGGCTTTAAAAGAGTTTGAAGTAATGCTTGAGTTTTGAGTGACGTTCTGTAATACGGGCCTATAAGGTTAAAAATGAAAAACATTGAAAAAGTCCAAAAACCCGACTGCAATAGGTAATGGTGTTCCGTATTTTTTTTTCCAAAAGGAAGTGTTTATGCAATTTATTGCTTTAAATGTTATTATCTATATATATAAAATTCAAAGTCCTGACTGATTGACTGATAGATCAACGCACAGCCTAAACCGCTGGTCATGAAATTTGGAGGGTGTGTTCTTCGTGAAGAGATGGCATCCACTAAGAAAGGATTTTTCGAAATTCCACCCCTAAGAGGGTGAAAAGGGGGGAATTCCTTTGTATGAATAATTTTATTCCTTGAGTTAATAAACTTGGTACGAATACTTATCTAAATAAATTATGAAGATTGTCAGTTTTTTTTTCTTCTAAACTACCCCCTAATAAGGGATTGGGGTGTTTCAAAGTTTGTATGGAAGAATTTTAGCGCACAGTCCGATTTACTCGAAACACAGTATTTATACCTAATCTTGAAACTAAGAATAATGTGTATCACGGTTTTTTTGAAAATCTACCCCTGACGGGCTGAAATGGGGTAGTCAGTTTTTCAGGGGAGGATTTTACTGCATGGCTTGATTTACTCGAAAATTAGTATAAATAATCTTTGAGTCAAGTTATGAATACATCTCAAACGATTTTTTTAAAATTCCATCCCTGTGGGGGTGAAAAGCGGGGATACAGTTTATATGAAAAATCTTCTTCATTAGGTTAACAAACTTGAAACTTTTCAAGAATACTCGCCTAAGTAAGTAATAAAGTTTATCATTATAAGTTTTTCAAAACTACCCCTCAAAGGGGGATATAGGGGTGTTGAAGTTTGTGTGGAATAATTTGAATGCGCGGTCCGATTAACCCGAAACTCAGTGCTTATACTTAAGACCAAAAATAAAGAGTAACATGTATCAGGGTTTTTCGAAAATCTACCCCTAACGGGTTGAAAAGGGGTAGTTAATTTTACAAGGGAGGATTATAATGCGTGGCTTGATTAACTCGTAAATTGGTATAAATAATCTTTGAATCAAGTTATGAATAATCCCAAACGATTTTTCAAAATTCCACCCCTGCGGGAGTGAAAAGCGGCGGATACAGTTTATATGAAAAATCTTATTCATTTAGTTAATAAACTTGAAACTTGTAATTAATAATAAGTATGTAAAGTTGTCGAAAATTTACCACTGACGGGACAAAAAGGGGTAATTCAGTTTTTAAGGGGAGGATTTGAACTTGAAACCGTATGTTACATTTTCACGCCTAAACCACTGAACTTCTGATTTGGCATAGAGATAGATGGCATCCTGGGGAAGCACATACATTTTATTCTGTAAGCATGTTCCCGTGGGATAATTTCCGACATCCACGCGGGCGAAGCCGCGGGCAGAAGCTAGTATTATATATTGTTAATAATAAAGTCTCTGCCATATAATAATCCTGAATTAATATTATGTTGACTGTACGCATTCTTTTCATTACTAGCATTTTGATACGTCACCATATTGTTAAGTTGATCATAATAAGTACATCGTACGTTAAACTCTGTATTTACAAGCTGGCCTCTTATTCTATTGAAATTCTTATTGTTGTTAAAGTAGTAACTATTTTTGTGTCGAACAAATACGAGTAAGTGCTTATTATGTTTTTACGTCCAATTAACCTTGGTTTGTAAAACTCTTACTAAGATTTTGAATAACATGTTATTTTTATACACAAACGTAGAAAAAAGGCAAAAACATTTCATATAAGTATTATTATTTTGTTTTTCTTTGTATTCAAGTGGCAGAAAAAAATATAGGTAGTGTTAGTAGATAGGCAGTAGTATTTAATAATATAAAAAAAATCCTTTTGCCCTGTCGGCACAATTTATTCGAGATCATGTTATCAAATTCAAGGTATTATTAAAATAACGTAATAATACAACGTGTTTTTATTACTAACAATATAAAACTTCTTCAATAAAAGCCAAACAAACATACAACATACAACACTGATGTTAAAAAATCTGCATTATAAGACCCTAATTAAAGACCGTTCCAACAGTGCCTGATGAAAGTGTACACAAACCCGGTTCAGGTTAAATTCTTACAGAATCACTTACTAAATGGAATTCGTAACACGTTCATCATCCAAAACGTTTTAAATTTATACCTTACCACTTTCTCCAATACATTATTTTTTAAATGATAAATGCTAGAGAGTTGTGGCCCAGTGGTAACAGCCGCGACTTACGAGTAGGTAGGTCGTGGGTTAAACCCAAGCAAGCATTTTACTTTTACACTATTTCATCACCACTGCTCTTAAAATGGTGAAGGAAAACATCGTGAGGAAACCAGCATGTCTTAGAACCAAAAAATCTAAAACATCCACCAACCCGCACTGGGCCCGCGTGGTGGATTATGGCCCGTAGTTCGCATTGGGAATATTATAACATTATCATCGACAAAACTGAGGTCTTTAGAATTTCGAGTTTAAGTATTAAATTAATCAAATCAAAGCACTCAATTCGTATGTGGCAGCACAAAAAAATTGGCATCCACATCTGATTCATTTGTTTACATTTTCATCACATACTTTTGCAACAAACCATACCTTAGAAAGAACAGAGATCGTTGACAATACACCACCAATCAAACTACCTATAGCAAAGATTTCGAAGCGCTTCTATCCTTAGTACTAATACGCTTAGAGCCTAGTGCTTCGGCTTGCTGCACGGTATCAGGTAACACATCTTCAGCTGTGTCCGGCATCATCATCACGATGAGGGCTGTGGTCAGTGAGAGGCCTCCGATGATCAGGGACGGGAAACCTGACCAGTAACGGATCTGGAAACCACAAAAATGTGGATCAAGATAATGTTAGTTGGGGGTATATCAATGTTCTACTTCTCATCATCATTCTGCCTAGCCTTATCCCAACTATGTTGGGGTCGGCTTCCAGTCTAACCGGATGCAGCTGCCCCCACAACCCAGTTACTGGGTAATACGATACCCCTTGGTAAAACTGGACCCGCAACGACTGTTAAAGATCCACGAATGACAGCCAGGACCAACGGCAATGTTCTACTTCTATCGATGTATTTTGTGCTGTTATCCAAAGTTATTAGTAAAGTGATTGAGTCATCAAAAAGTGCTATAACCAGAATATTACTTGATCAAGGGACCAAGTACAAAGATACTGGAACGTTCTTAGAACCTCCTTTGAGGTTCCTTTTCTTTCCTTATTTAGGTTGTGGGTACGATATCCACTTATCCAAGTAAGGCTATGTTTATATGTTTTTGTCTGCAGGAGTCCGAGACATCTCTCTGCACCTAAACATGAAACTCTGTACTTACCAATAAAGTAGTCTGCGGCGCAAGTATAGACCCAATCCTTCCAATTGAAGAGCATAGAGCATGCATGGTGTTCCTTGTGTAAGTAGGGAACAGTTCTGTGGTATACAGATACACTGTGCCTGAGGCTAAGGCTGACATGAACTTGCCCGCAAAGAATAGTGATGTGGATATTATAGGGTAGCCTGGAAGAAGAAGAGTTAGGTGAAAAGTTAATACCTAAGATCTGAAGGCCAATTCTCGTAATTTAAAACGTTCAAAATCTAGTCACACTTTCATTTCGGCGACAAACAAATGTCAAAAACTTGTCAAAAATTCAGGGAAACGAGGTATTTTTGACAGATTGAGACTGAGATCAGACTGTGAACGTTCTTAAAATGTTAAGCTAATATTTTACATAATATTATATCTATTTTATTATTTATTTATTACTGTGATTGCCCGTGACATCACAGCGGGCCCTATCAGAATACCAGCGCTGTGACATTTATTTTTTAAATGTCGAAGCATATTGCTGAGATAGGAGCCTTTTGGCCTCGTATAGGACTTTCTGTTTCATTTTTTTCCTTTTGTTACTTTTTTATACAATTTGTTTTATTTTTATTTTTAACTGTGTTTAGTTTAGTTTAAGATCCCGTAAGAGTCGCAATAAATACTTTTTCTTTCTTTCTTTCTAAAATTACCAGAATTTCCCCTCTGGTTTTGGTATCTAACACAATTTCTCAAGAGATTTTTATTTTGGCTGGTGAAATAACATGAGGCATTTCAGCTTTATCTCTGGGGCTGCCAATGTTGCCAAAAAGTTCATTGGTGGTGGTAACCACTTTCCAACTGGTCATCCTTCTATTAATCTGACTAGTAAATATTTACTGCGGCTAACCGTTCAAAACGTTTTTGATTTAGGTATCTGTCAATAATACTTCTAGACCCTAAGAAATCAAGCAAAGGAGACTGGACGAACTTTTATTTTTCTCAAAATTGTCGTATCAGATTTTGATGTCTCTTTGCACAAGGGTAAAGATGGCGTATCTCTGCACAGGTCTATTGATTGGTTTATTGACCACTTTTTCACAGTCTCCTTTGGTAGCATGTCATGTTTAACTTACCTTTCGGTACAAAAGACTGCACAACACAAAACGAGCCAGTCATCACGAAAGAAAATATCAGCGGCTTTTTCCTCTTAAACTTCATCAAGATGAACATCAGCAGCAAACTGGCTGGCAGATCAGCGAATGACGTCAACGCATAATTCATGTACTTATTCCCTTCTAAGGAAACTGAGTTTATTAACAAACCGTACTTGTTAAACGTTGCTGTAATCCATGCGCAAGCACAAGCTAAGAATCTTAACAGTAACGTCTTTGAAGTGATGGTCATTCTCAGAAGAGAAATCAAATTAACACTAGCATCTGATTCTGTCTTTCCACATTCAATTTTGTCTAGCGTCGTTTCATCGACATAAACATTGCTGATTTTTGCTGCTTTTCTTAAAATATTCTTTGCTTCTTTTTTCCTTCCTTTTATCAACAGCCATCGGACACTCTCGTCAAGGAAGAACGCGTAGAGGATAAAGATCAAAGCTGGGGCGTAGATGACTCTTAAGAAGTGTCTCCAGTAGGGGATCAACCACGCGACTAGTGCCATGATCATCCCTCCAATGGACATGGATCCTATCATCAAGGGGGCGAAGAGGGCTCGGTTTTCTTTTGCCACCATTTCTACACCTGAAACCGGTGAAATATATATATTTTTTTTAATAATTCACGAATTCGCCGTGCTATAGAGATGTAACTGTAAGCAGCTGTTCACATGGGGCCATTCTGTATGATATTTAACGGTAAAAAGCTGGGATTACACACACGTCAACATGTCACTGTTCATACGGTTAAAAACAAATGTAGCATAAAACTGTCAAGTCTCTCATGTTCGTTATTATGGGTACAATACAATAAACATAATACCTCGTACAATGGAATTCTTTAAGTTAATCTAGTTTATAACAGCCCTGGTGAAGGAAATCATCGTGAGTGAACCTGGGTACTCGTATAATGTTCCAACATCCGCAACATACACAATTACACTTGACTTGTTATAAAAAGCTTTCATCAATATCATCGGCCTACAGCAGTCCACTGCTGGACATACGTCTTTCCAATTGCACGCCATTCAACTCGATTCTCGGCAACTCTCATCGGGATGCTACCAGCTACCCTGCGAAGATTGTCCCCCCATCTAGCCTAAGGGCATCCAACCTTAAGTATGCCGATTCTCGGTCACCGCTCAAGACGTCTACCCATCACGGGCATCGGGTTTACGGCGAATATGGCCGGTTAATAGCCACTTCAGCTTGCTTATTCTGTGACTTAAGTCAACAACTTTGGTTCTCTGCTGGATCACCTCGTTCTGGATTCGAACCCTCAGAGAGATTCCAAGCATAGTCCGTTCCATAGCTCGCTGAGAGACTAAGAATTTATGAACCAGCCGTACCGTAAGTTTCCATGTTTCGGCCCCGTAAGTCGTAACAAGCAGGAGATACTGATAAAAAGGTTTACCTAACATATAATTCGGTGAATACGAATCTCCAAGCAAAGCCTCGACCAGCTCAAACGCCACATAAGCCCAGTAGGACACAGCCACACTTCTGGCGAGTCCCATGATGGCACCAGTCACTCCCGTGAACACTATCAGCTTCTTTCGGCCTATCCTGGAATTTGATACATTAATTTGAGCCAATCTGTCCATGGTTGAGTCCTCCATATCTTTCTAATGGATTCTATAATATTACTCGGAGAACTCTGATATACTATTACTCTCTCTCTCTCTCTCTCTCACTACGTCACGTAATCCTACAAAAATTGTAAATACTTGTAGAGCGGAAAATTACAAAAAAAAAAAAAACGCAACTTCGCATCCTGATTAGTAATTGCGTTATATATTTTTTGGCGTCTTTGCTTTATTGAATTTATTTTCTGTTTAGTTGATATCTGATTGCTAAGATACGAATATAGAAAAAGATTAATAGAAAGAAAAAAATACGTTTATTAACGATACGATTTTTGTTCGTTTTTTTTTAATGACGTATAAGAAGAACACAAACGGAAAAAAACAAGTTGGGGGAAAACATGCGTCACATCCACGCAAAACGGCCATCGCTTAGCATAATGCTAAGACCCTATTCGAGACAGAGCCCCAGCGCTGAGCTGATGTGCAGCATACGATTAGATGTAAATAAAAAACAACAAAATTAATCATCAATAGCTCACTTATCGGAAATTGGTCCTAATAGCAGAAGACCGAGCATGTATCCGAAGCTGTGGACTGTCCCAACTAGAGCTCGCTTCCAGTCTTGACAGCCGAGCTGGAACTAAAGTAATCATAATTTAACACTGTAGTACTTGTGTCTTAAATTAAGTACCTGGTGAGATGAGAAAATGTCTACATTTAACAGCACTTTGGTTGGTAGAAGTTTACACATAATATTGGCATCAGCTGCACCTTAGCACCCATAATAATATCAATATTTTACATATACCGATAACCTTCATAACAATATTAATGGGCAAAATCGATACTCCAAGGAGAAACAGATACTAAACTTTAGTATTTCTGACTACTCGTAACAACTGTCAAAAATCCAAAAGGTAGAAATAAATTGGAGCACTGAGAAGTCTCTCTATCCATTAGGTTAACCGTTTTTTGACAGCTGTCTTAGAACGTACATATTCCAGATTACGTAAAAGTTAACTTTAAAATGCATAATAAAATAAATATATGAACTGTCTTATCTTATTGAATTATCTTATTTATGGCTTCTTACAGACACTATAATACCGTACGTGTATCAATTAATGTGTTGTGTGTTACTGCAATCACTAGTTCCATCTGTCAAAAGACGGTTTACCTAATGGACAGGGTATGGGTCCCATAATCTAATGTTAAATACTAGGAAAATCAAGTGCTAAGTGGCTACTAAGTGTACTTACATCAGCCACAAAGCTAAGCGGGTCTTCATAGACCCACTCTTGACAATTCTCTACCTTCGACACATTGTAGCTATCTATTGAACACGTGCCGTTAGAATCTGTAAGCTGGTACTTATGACACGTGTCGTGAGTCAGGTTTACCGCTAATTGTAACCACGAGGTGCTGTTCCCACATTCTGGGTATTTACATCTGGAAATAAGAAGGAGGAGAAATCAGTGAACTCGAATTATTGTGGTTATTACATTTGTTTTACATTCTCGGTTAGGAGGCATATTTCGCAATTTTTTTTTATTTTTTGTTACAAAAATAACCGGCGAGGGCGGTTTTCGAACCCGTGATCATAAGAAGTGTACCGTGCCGTGCTCTGATCCTTCGGACCAGCAGGTCTCGATTCCTCGATGTTCGCGGTTTAAAAATATTTCATCACAAACATAGCAATCGTCTATTTTGTTTTGCTTACACGTGTAGGCAATTATGCCTACACGTGTAAGCAAATTGGTTTCAAATGGGTCAAATGCCTACCTAGATTAATAGGTAGACCTTTGACAAACCCATAGTCAATGATTCTCTGATAACTATGGAAAGACATTGAAAACTAATCAAATTAAAAGACTTAGTTCGAGGTAAAAATTGAAAAGTTTTTTTCTGGTTTCCGTTTACGTTTTGATGAAATAACACACACGTTCCACTTTGAAATGTTTTTATTGTAAAGAATTGTATTATAAACGAAAACCACCACTTCTAACAAACCAACATCATGAATTCAGTTAAAGGAGTGAAGCATGTTCAGTCACCAAAGGAGATAAGTAACCAGCGTCGTCTGATATAGTTGAAGTTTATTAAGAAACCGATGCATGTTTTCGAATAGAATTTAATTCATTTATTAGAAAACAAACAGTTAATTTATCAAATTAAAATTCATATGGAAATATCTATCGGTTTCTTGGTAAACTTCAACTATATCCGACGACCCTGGTTACTTATCTCTTTTGGTGACCGTACCTGCCTACCTACTGCAGCATTAGCAAAAATTGGCAGTTTTGCTTTGGTCCTATTTGGCGGATATTACATTCAACTTCTATGCTCTTTAAACTTTCGATTCAAGTTGAAATATAGACAAACTGAAGCATCTAGTTAAGCCTAGATGCTAGCTGCTTTTAATTTTTAGTTTCATTCATCGGTCCATAACATATTTTTCAGATGCGATATATCTACGGTCTCCCATCCATCCTCGTCGGAGGTTTATCATCAGTGCCGGATTAAGACTACTTGATGCCCTAACTAAGCAAACCACGCCTATGGAACATCGACTAGAAAATTAGAGTAAAAGTTGTTCATAATGATGTGTACAATGACCCGTTTTAAGGATTAAAACGATCAAAATTTAACGGTGTATTAATAATATCCCTGGACATTTCACACAGCGCCATCTAGTCCCAAGCTAAGCAACCTAATGCTTGTGTTATGGTAACAAGATGGCTGATAAACTACTTATATACATTTTTTTTTTTTGTAAATACATACATATTATAGATAGAAAAACACCCAGACTCGGAACAAATACATGTAGGTCATACAAATATTTGTTCCGTGCGGGAATCGAACCCGCGACACGCAGCGCAGCAGTCAATCGCTTAACCACTGCGCCAAACGTGCCGTCACGCGTCGTGCCGTGCGTATTAGTGTTCAAGAATATTTTTAAGAAAGCTAAATCGGAATTATTTAAGTTTCGATTAATTACATGCTTTATTCTAACTTACCTGTAATCCACAATAACGACGGCAAAAACGTAGTTCATGCAATATAAGGCATTGCTCATACAAGCGAATATCAGGAAGGGCATGAATCGCAAGTAATATGGTCCCAGTGGTCGCAGTTTTGATAATATCTTCTCTAACACTACATCTTCTTTATGTACTTCTTTAACTTCTTCGGTTGCTAGTGCTTTAGTCTCTAAAAATATTTGTTTTCCTTCGAACATGTCTGTTAAAAATAATGGACGGTTCAAGTTTTTTTCTTATGTACCTAACTTAACTATTAAACAGAGCACTATTTAGATACCTACTAATCAATGAATATTTACAATAACACTCCAAAATTATGTTTAGTTCGCCACTAAACATAATTTTCATGATAAATGGAAACGTGTTAACATTTTAACTGAACCTGATCAATAAAAATAAGAATGTTATTTATCGGGATATGAAATACACTTTTAAAAAATTAAAAGAAAGACGGAATGACGTTATTTACACACAATAAAAAAAAAAGAGAACAAAAGGGGAAAATAATGTTTTAAGATAAGTACGCCACTTATTAACACCTACTTACTTAGTTAGTAATTATTTATTTACTTACCTATTTATTTTCAAACACTTTTTAGGTCAAACATAATAGTTAGTTAATGTTTCAGTCAAACGGTCTTCAATACAATGATGTAAATTTTACTGCAATAGGAAATAAGAGCACGACTGCAAGCTTGCATTTGCGTGCGAATTCCTCTAATCATAATAAACAAGACCTAATTTTACGGCATAGAGTTTAATTTAATAGTTTCGGACTTACGCGACGGTAAATGCAACTTTGTAATTAAGATAATTTGCTGCGACGGCATAGTTTAATTAGAACGCGTAAATACATATAAAACCTACATTGCACATGTTATGTATTACTGATTAACAGTATCTATGATCAAAGTAAATACGTTGACTAGGTAATTATGACGTACCTATAAAGTGTTTAATGCGGACGTGCATATTTCTGCTTCAAGGGCATAATAAATTACTCTATATTGATAATAAAAAAAACTAGCTTATTACTACACAAGGAAAAAACCGAAAAACCCGGGGTCCAAGTAAGCAGAAGTAATTCTAATTGGCCTATCATCAGAAGGGACCCCGCGACCGAAGAAACTTGCTGACATACATAGTTCAGTAGTATCTACGCTATTAAAGGTTCACTTCGTAATCTATATATTCACACTATGACCACAGCGGCAGTTCGGCCCAACGATGAACATAATGCGTGTATCGTGTTCCTTTTGTAACTATAGGAAATAGTTCTGATATGTACAAGTACACTATGGCGTTTGATATGGTAGCCATGAACTTACCAACAAGGAATCGAGATGTTGATAGTATTATCTGACCTGCAGTAAAAAAAGTTTCGTGTGCTAAAATATAAAATGTATCTAATAGATACTATACAGGGTGACAGGTAGTGGGTTCAGAATCATGTACTAAATCCATGGTAACAGATGGCGCGTCGATGTCCCTGCCACCCTGTATATTATTACTAGCTGCGCCCCGCGGTTTCACTACATTAAAGTATCCTTTATGTTAATCCTGGTTATAAACCATCTGTATGCCAAATTTCATCCAAATACGTTCTATAGTTTTTGCGTGAAAGAGTAACATCCATCCATCTATCCATACAAACTTTTACGTTTATAGTATTAGTAGGATAAAAACATGTTAATTCACTGAACAAGATCGAATGGGGGGCCCAACAAAAAAAAAATTGTAACCACTTTTTACGTTACAAAATAACACTTTATTTTGAACACTTGTAAAAATTGAGCAATTTCAAAATTGGTTTCTAATAAAAATGCAAAACCTTTTGGCACAAACGAGTGTCCAATACAAAACACTGCAGTCAACAGAAAATAAATATCAGCGGTACCCTCCTTGTGAATCTCTTCAACAAGCTCTATAGCGCAACTTCCCGCAGCCGGAAGTTCCGCGAACGTTGTCAAAGCAAAGTTAATGTACTTATTCCCTTCTAACTCCACTGGATATATCAATAAAGTGTACTTGTTGAACAGTCCTGTGATCCACATGCAGACGCACCCCGCGAACCGAAGGACCAACTTTCTTGAACCAACCATTTTGAAAAGGGCTATCTAATTCGTTCCACTAGCTCGTTCTTCACATTCTATATGATCTAATTCGGTATCACTTAACTTATTTTGTTTATTTTTGCAGCGTTTTTTATTATCTTAGTAGCTTTTTCCTTTCGTCCTGCGAGTAATTTCCATCGGACACTTTCGTCTAATAGAAAGGCGAATAATAAAAATAATAAGGATGGTGCATAAATGGCTGTGCGGAAATTCCTCCAGTAGGGAACTGCTCAGGCTATGAGAGCCATCAATATTCCTGCTGCCGACGTGCTAACTGTCATTAGCGTGATGAATGAGTCTTTTGTTACCATTTCAACACCTGGAAAGTTGTTTATTTCAGTAGTTTTAAAACATTGTCGTTTGCTTTGAAGAGAAAATGTTAATCTTGAGAGCGCTCGCTTTTGAAGTATGTTTTAATATTTATGAAGTATTCATATTAAGTTTGAATTTTTGAGGATTGCAGGAGAAATTCTATATATGTATGAGTGAGTGACATTTTTAAAGAAGTGAAGTGTAAACATATTCTGCCTTCTTTTGAATATTGTATTGAAACTTAATTCTCAGTTATTTCAATTTGTTGCTTATGACCCGTGGGTATAAAAATGTTGGCCTTTATAATTATGAGCCAGTTTAAGGCCGTTATTATTATAGAATAGAATAGAATACTTTATTGTACACCATACAAATTACAGAACTTAAATACATAAAATTTTACAACGCGTGACACAATGGGCGGTCTTATCGCTGAGAGCGATCTTTTAAAGACAACCTTTGGATGGATTAAAATTAAGGAGAAACAAGTTTAGTAGGTAGTCTGTGGTGTACCATTTACATTATACAATTAATATATGCACAAAGTATATTTTACTCATTTAAATAAATATATACATATAATAATAAACATGAAACAAGAGCAATGAAAAAAAAAATCAGTATCAGGTATCAGTAATATCAGTTCAGGTATTATCAGTTCCTTTGTCCCGATCCTATAAGAAGAATTAGCAGTATTAAGTTATCATGATCATAAACTGATTAACTGACGCCTTTTTCCCGGGGGGTAGAAGTTACAGAACGACAACCGCTTCATACCTTTATGGAGATTTTTTTTATTGCCATGAATGTCCCACTGCTGGGCAAAGGCCTAATCTCCTTCCACCTCTCTCTGTCCAGAGCTGCCAAGGACCAATCTTTATTAAACCAGTCCAGCTAATATAAATTTACAACGTGATTATTTTTCATTAGACGGATTCTGTTTTTCTTTCGTCTGGTTTTGCACTTGCTGTTACCAGACATGATAAAAAAGAAAAAAAAAAGTTAAATTCTGTATTCATGAAAGATTTATTATAAAATTGTTTCACCCACGCAAGAGAAGGCTAATTTTAGCCGTAAATAAGTAAACTCATGATTCGTCTAATCTGTATTATTTACAATCGGTTGTGCACGTTCATTTTTTCAGTATCGATATGCTTATTACGAGTTATCACGAATTACGCCTTAGTATTTTTTATCAGAATTCTACATCGACACAAATGTCAAAATTATGTTTTTTTATTACCTTGTGCGTAATATTTAGGCAGATCCACATCTCGCAAGTGCAAGGACTGCGCGGTTCGCGTGCGAGGCATATTATGGACATATTTGGACACGTTCACGAGCGGCCAGCGACGGGTTCGCGTGTAAGTTGTTATATTCACGACGTGCACATATTCGTGATTTTGCTAAGTGTTCTCGAACCTTGCTAAATTAGTCATTGAAGCACAAACAATTCATACAAATCAATGCTCGCGAACTAAGTACGTGTTAGCTGTTTGCGAGGTGCGCACACGCAGAGTAGGTATGACGCGTCCATACCCGTGAGGCGCGTAACGCGCACGTTTCGTGCGCGTGCGCTGCACGTATGCAGGTGTGGATCCACCTATTAGGTACAGACGCCAGCAGGTCAAGCTACCCGAAACTGTCAAATTTTCCCAATCAACCTTGAACCTTAATGCTTTAGAGATAAAGTTGAAAATCTATTAAAGAAATTTGACAGATTGTAGTAGCTTGATGTGCTGGCGTCTGTACATAAAAACATTTTGAAATGTTTGTTTTCTGTCAATGTATCGACCGATTTTCACATTGTCACATAACTTGTTGATCCGAAACTTGTTTCACGATTCTAGCTCTTGACATGTTTTACAAATCAATTTCACTAATAAAAATTTTCTGTATGAATCTTGCAACATGTTGTCCACAACATGTTTATTTTTTTATCGTCTTATCAGGAAATCACTAAACGCAAGCTTTATACAAGTTTCGAGATAAGAACAAACAGGAGTGCGAACACAAACACGACAAATCTCTAAACAAAACATATCTATAGGATATGTTTCTAGACAGTGCGAACGCAGCTAACAACAAATCTGGAGATCTGTCTTAAAACTTATCTACTCGTGTTTCGTGCAGCAAAATCTGCCTATATCGTTCACACTGCTCGGTCCCAGGCATGCTCTCGGTGAGAGGGAGTCGACCATAATCCACCACGCGGGCCCAGTGTGGGTTGGTAGATGTCATATTGACACCTTGTGAGGTACACTGTTCTTTTTCTTTGTTTACATTGCCTGCAAAGAATTCAGTTTAGTAGTAGTAGACAAAAAACCGGTCAAGTGCGAGTCGGACTCGCGCAGCGAGGTTTCCGTACTTTGTAGGTATGTAACTAAAAATTTACGGCTTTCGCAATTTTTCCTTTATCTATGCTATAAGACGTTGCTTCATACCAAATTTCAAGATTCTGAGATCACGGGAAGTCCCCGTAGGTTTTGATTCCCTTGCCGAAAATTTGCGGAAATTTGCGGCATAAACGGCTGTATCTTTTGATTGCGTTGGCTTAAAAGTTTGATTTTTTCACAGCTTCAAAAATCAGTAGACCTGAGTATTTGATATAAATTCCAGCTTGATACCTCCACGCGTTCCTGAGAAAAAGGGTCTTGACTGACAGACGGACGGACAACAAAGTGATCCTATAAGGGTTCCGTTTTTTCCTTTCGAGGTACGGAACCCTAAAAATGATACAGGCTGAAGGTCCAAAAAGTCTGTGCTCCCAAAATAACTTAATGACTTACAGAAGCAAACAAGTCAGTGTTGTCTGACAAATGTTTGTGTCCCACACGGATATTATCTATGGTGTCCCAGCATTGAGAACTTTACAGGCTGATTATGCTTACTATGCGTAGCTCACAAAATGTCAACTCTTACAAATATCAACACACCCACAATATACCTGTATTTCGTTTCCGAAGCTGCAAACACATAGTTAACACCATAGAACGCATTTGTAACACCCGCAAAAACTAAAACTGAAAACAATTTAATATAAGAAGGACTATAAACTAAATTTAGCAACAACCCCTGAATATCGAATCGTTTCTTTCACTCTTACTTTCAAATGTTTTGTTTTAAAGTTCTGAATTAGTCGACCGCATTGAATACTAACTATAGTTTAATTTATTTTTCAAAGATTAGATTCTCAATTGTCTAGCATGAAATAGTTTAATGCTATGTAAGTATATTAAAATTGTCTTATTGTGGTAAGATAATGGTTAACCAGCGACTTCTAAGTATTTATTTTCGGTAAAACACAATATAATGAAATGAATATTCTAGCAAAATAAAAAATGACTTTTGGATATTTTAATAGAAACAGCAGGGTAATTGGGTAACGCACTAACAGTAGCACCATGCTTATTTTAACAGTTCAACAAGATTCGTTGCGCTATTTCGTTGTTGAGCAGACAATTTTTTAGAACATATGAAGCAATGGTTTAACAATATCCGTCAAAATGATTCAGATTGTGATTGATAGTTGTGTTACGCATTAAGTTGCACACCTAGATACTTAAATGCAACTCACATCGCAAATTCACGCGCAATTTTTTCTAAAAAAATAATCCTATTCTTCGCAAAGCAACTTTAAAACCTTATTATGCAATTAGAAATTCCAGTTATTCAACGACGTCCGAGTTTATTATGAGAAAAGTTGGAGCGGTTGAATCTGGTTGAATAGTTCTTGACGCCTAACACAAACACTGGGGTCATCCTGGACGCCGGTTTACATTGCACTCACAAACTTCACTTTGTTATAATTGAGTCTGTTTCAAGTTAAGATCAGTCTAAAGTCCAGCTTTCAGAGAATTCACTCAAAATTTTGAATTAGCAATGGAGCTGCTGTGGAGGATAATTTTGAATGCACTGAGTTGTCGGTGGATTGGCATTTGGGAGTTGGTACCTTGTTGAAGTTTTGAACTGTGTTTATATGTAGTAACTTTTGCTCATTGCTTCGCCGCATGGGTATCTAAAAATATCCCATGGGAATTAACTACCAGGAGTAAAAGTACCATATGTGTTAATCCAGGTTACACATTATAAGCTAAATCCTAGGCCTGGTGGTCCTGTGAGTATCGATGGGATTGTCAACCGAAAAGATATTGCTGAGTTGTTCAAAACCCAGTTTACCACAAAGTCGCCCCTGGGACCACCATGCGGGAAGCTCGATGCTCTTCCCAAAGGTGAGGAGGTACCAACGATGGTCAGGGCCAAAATTAAGAATATGGTTAGAGGGAAATCCCCAGGACACGATGGGCTAACCATCGAGCACCTACAGCATACTGGTGTGCACTTGCCACGAGTACTAGCACTATTATTTATTTATTTCTATTTATTTAACTTGTGTCTGTCTCATTCGTACTTGCCCTTGGACATGATACGGACTCTGGTGGTACCAGTAGTCAAGAACAAGACTGGAGATGTTTCGGACGGGTCATACTCATAGCCAAGGTACTTGACAGCGTGCTCAACTCGCATCTAAATAGGCATGTCAAGATTTATGATGCTCAGTTCGGTTTTCGGGCAGGGCTGTCAACGGAGACGGCCATTCTTAGTCTGAAGCACGCTGTTAAGTATAACCTGGTTAGACAGACACCAGTCTACGCGGTTTCCCTGGATCTATCCAAGGCCTTTGACCTAGTCTCCTACGATTTACTCTGGCAGAAGCTAGGAGATACAAAACTGTCACCAGAGCTCGCAACACTCCTCAAATACTGGTACCTACACCAAGAGACTCGGGTGAGATGGGTGGGGAAGCTTTCGGAGCCATGTAGGCCGGAGTGAGGGGTGAGACAGGGGTCTGTCCTCGCCCTTGCTCTTCGGTCTCTATGTGAATGCCTTGGTCGAGCGACTCAGTAGCATGCGCGTCGGCTGCTATGTGGATGGTGTTTGTTTTAATAATCTGAGCTACGCGGACGACATGGTGCTGCTGGCTCCCTCAATCAATGCTCTCCGAAATTTACTGGCTCTGTGTGA
This sequence comes from Apamea anceps, assembly GCA_951799955.1. NCBI lineage: Eukaryota > Metazoa > Arthropoda > Insecta > Lepidoptera > Noctuidae > Apamea > Apamea anceps. The sequence goes on along the minus strand of OX637508.1, from coordinate 2,797,682 downwards.
GTCGTACGCGGAGTCTCATGGGTTGATATACAACACCTAAAAGACAGAATATATCGTCTTCAGGTCTGGTGCCAGATGTCCATCTACGGTTCCTCCTCTGTTCTTTGAAAGGTCATCCAATAAACAGGGTGTATAAATTTAAATATTTAGGCCATCTGGTAACAGATACCCTGAAAGACGATTCAGATTTGGAGAGGGAGCGCAGAGCGTTGTCAGACCGGGCGAACATGCTGGCCCGCAGGTTCTCTCGATGAGCAGTCGCAGTTAAAATAGCCCTTTTTAAGACGCCCTGTGGCCCTGTGGTTCAGATATACCCAAAGGGCTTACAACGCTCTGCGTATCCAATATAACAATGCGTTCAGGGTGCTTTTGCGACTGCCACGCTTCTGCAGTGCGTCGGCGTTGTTTGCCGACGCGCACGCTGACAGTTTTGACGCCGTATGGCGTAAGAAATCAGCCTCGTTACTTCGCGGGGTGCGTGACAGTCCCAACATCATTCTGCACGCGATCGCCGCCCGGGCAGATAGTCCGCTTGTGTGGGCGTTAGCGGATCGAACTACATCTGTTTTAGTTATTAAGTACTAACATAGGCTAAGTAAGATTATTACAAACACAATGAACCGCATTTGTAGTCTGAATAAATAAATGATTATATATGTATATATTATCTGTGTGCCAAATTTCATCCAAATCCGTTTTGCCGTTTTTGCGCCAATCCGAAACATACATTCAGACAAAAATTGGAAAAACTATATTTATGGCATCGAATCGTTTTCACACCACATAGGTTTTTTTTTAAAATATTCTGTGTAGGTACAGTTTTGATTTCGTTCACCAAACTGGACTTAGGAATTTTTCGAATTTTGTACCCATTAATTAGTAACATATGGGTAAAGAATTCGAAAAATCCCTAAGTCCACTTTTGTATATAAGGGACTTTAGTTGCTTGTAATACAATCTCATTTATATCACTTACAATTGAGAACTAAAGAAAAAACCACAATAATGACTCGAATGGTGTAGATCTGTAAGTTCCGAGTTGGCGGCCATTTTGTATGCAGCCTGTTCCCGCCATTTTTACAATATGTTGGTAATTTATGCCTATTGCCGTAAATTCTGGAGACTAGCGAAAATACGTACCTAAGATATATCGATATCTCGCAGAATTTTCAGACCCAATTCTCATTTCAAACAAAGTTATGTCCTTAATTAAGAATGTTCAACTTAAACATAAATTTAATGAAAATAATGGCCCCTTAATTATTCAATTGAAATGACATGTACTTAATTAATTATTAAGCTTTATGTCTTAAGTGGTCACAATATTTTCGCAGCAAAAATGATATTTTGCAGACATTCGTTCATTTAAATAAATTCATCAAGCAATTAAGTAAAATTTTCAGCATTATTTTCTCGTTGTCTGAGTTTTAAACAGTCTTGCAGTGAAACGTCACTTTATTTCGTTACTTTTTATTTAGAGCGCCTACTGCATTCTTAATAGCAACTTGAGACAGTATTGTATAAAATTGTTTTTACAATTTTCTAGGTTATTTTTGGTGAAAAGATAATTTTCTGGTTATTTTCTTAGTATAATGTGTCCATAGGTACTTATGTATTTCTAAAGGCTTGTTCAATTAAACTTTTTTATTATCAACAATAATAGGTTTGTGCTCTTAACATGTGGTGGCAGAAACTGTCATCAGGCTTCCAGAAACGGATGCTGGTACCTAAGCCCCATATAACAAAGAACACCAATCAGCTTATTCTCGTTGCCCAGCCTTAATCCCGAAATCCAGGCAGTTACTCAGAATTGTCTAACAATATTCCAGACAATGCAGCCCGATAGTGCCCCTTCGAGGAAATAGAACCAAAGATCTTATACACAGCCTGCACCTATTAGAAGGCAGTAAAAGTCAGTCAGCTTGAAATTAAAATAAAATATATTTCAAAGAGATTACCCCAAATTACTTTCATTTCAAATCCATACTGATTTGAATCTGACGATCGGATTCGCTCATTGGACTAATGAGGCCCTAATTGGACGGCTCGGTGCTCGTTCTAATTGCAATGGCCATTAAACTTCATTGTCATGCAAGCTATGGCGTGTAGCAGACCACTTGTGCTTGTTTTTTGGGGTAAGTTTTGGGTAATTACAGTTCTAGGATATAGTTTGGTATTTATTACCCTTACAACGTGGCTAGTATGGAATGAAGAGTTCAGAATCATAGTTAAGTAATTTTGTAAGAATGGACCATTAAATTATACTTATTCTTAGTTACTTATTACAAAATTGTAGCGTTCTGATCTTTATGTATTCGAATCTGGCCATTTATTTATATATTTAAACTTTTCGCACAAAAAGGTACAAAGGCGGACTTAATGCCTTAGGCATTCTCTACCAGTCAACCAAGGGTGGTGAAGAGATAAGATGGCAGGTGCTTTGGTTGAGAGGGACAATACTAATACAAAAAACTCTTAAACTACAGGTACACAAATCACAACGATTGCTTCCATTTCCAAACTAGGCAAATGAAAATTGTTGCCAGAATAATAAATAAAATAGTACAAAAATAATTAACTGTCGGTATATGTCCTTTTTATGTAGGGCAAGTAATAGATAGAGATATGCCATAACAAAATAAGTCATACCATAAAAATCGAAACTATTTTTTTTTCAATCCCCTGCCCTAAAATAACAAGAACTCATTACAGTAGTAGAGAAAATCCCAGCAATTTCCTGTGCGGCCATCCAAGCAAAACATATAGGACTGATAAAAGAACAGATCAATTCAATTCTCAATACAAAACCACTTTATAGAAACGCCAAAGATGAGACGGGATCGTTGTGAGGCACAATGTCGGCGATGACGTGGGTACTGAATGGTACGGCTTGTGGTTCCTGCCCCTACCATTGAATTGGCTGGGAAAAAATACCGTGTTCTTAGGCAGTAGGTACTGCAGTATGTGGTTCGTGTTATATTGTGTTAAAATCATACTATGTTATATTTTCTGCGTTTATTCCAAGCGAACGTATTTACACTACCGCGGCTATGTTATCACAAAAAAAAAAACTCTTCCAAACAAAAACCTAATACAAACATTTGAAATTTCAGTCTGCTTTACTGTTCGAATGTAACCAGAGTTATTTTATTGCCAGCCAGCACTACATAAGGTCGACTTTTGCAGACAACCTTTACAGTATGTACTTCCTACCGACAGATTTTTGGAGAGACCCTGTCAAAGCTTCAGTCTGTTAGCTATTTGATTATTTTTCATCGGTTTATATTTAAAAAATAGTTTCAAGTTTTTGTTGAAACAATAATAAATCGCAGTGTTATTTGAACAAGAACCTAAAATACCAGTACCAAAGTCAATTTAAGGCTACATCTAACATAATATTGCAGATTTCTTAAGAAACGTATAGAGTCCATTTGTCAGATAGGTATATATGGTTGAGGCGCTCCAACCAGGTCAAAATACTTCCACAACAACACACACAAAAAAACCATCCTATCCAATAAATTAAACACGATCAAACTCAAAAACTAAACCAAACTTAATGATTTCCTTCACGCTTCGACGTTAGTTCTCATATATTTTCAAGGGCCACCGCTAGTAGGAGCCACGATAACTGTACAGGAAATAAGGGCCCACCCGAGCCTCTATACTGCCTCGGAAAACATTCGGCCTGATTGGCTCCTGGCTTACGGCAAGTGGGTGACCACGGATCACTTTCTAGGGATATGAGAAAATTGTGTACCTACGCGCTTTTTTTTGGCGCGGTTCAGTGATTACCAAGTTTGAGTGAATTGGGCTTATTTTTTTTCTAAAGTGCTTTAATTGGATGGAAGATGACTTTGACTTTGAGGTGGCTTCTTTAGCCAAATGTAGGCTACATTTGGCTATAGGAGTCTCCACTCGAAAGAAAAGATCATGATTTCGCTAGCATTAAATTATAGTTGCTTCTTAGTACCTATACTAGGCCTGTTTGTTGCCACGTCAAACTTCCAACATATTTTGGAATGACGAAAGCCATTCGTCATGCACGTCATAATGTTAAACTACGTTCAACGGAACTCCCATACCCTTTACCATTTATCCCAACAATCTAAAACTCTTTAGGTAAAACCTTTTTTTCGCCCTGAGAGCTCAATTCAGGGGTATACTCCCTAAGCACGAAATCCGTATTTTCAGCCAAAGTTAAGGGCATTTCATACTCCGTATCACTTACGGACATATATGTATTTGTTCGGGGCTAAAACTAAGAATACATAACAATACAATTAGACAGTTCTGTTGTCCCCACACCCGGTGTGTTTTTACCTGTCCAAAAAATTTAATTAGTCACCTGTTTGCTGGATTAACTACTTCGAAAGTAGACCCCCAGGATTCGAAGGTTTGTAAAACTTTTAGCATCTACGAATTTGAATACTCCAAATAGGAGGACAAAGAAATAAACTAATACATAACACAAGCTGTAACAGAACTACCACATCCAAGTTACCAACTCCCCTACGTGTAGTACACGGCACGAAAATAGTGTAAGTTGATCGTTTCCTTTTATGCCACAAGCTTCCAAGTTTTGAGTCCTCATTGGAACCTTATACATATTATCGGTTTATAATAAAATGTTATGATTATCGCTACTCGTTGTCATGGCCTGGCTTCACTCATATTTCGCTGGTTATAAGGTGGCTCACAAAATGGGGGAATGAGCAAATATTGTATTCTGTTGTGTTTATGTTTTTGCTATATTGTTGGAAGTGTTTTGGGAGTTGAGTGCATTATAACTTAAGGGGAAAATGTTGTATGGCAAGTATTTTTATTTTCTAAAACTGGCGGAGGTTTGAGTGAAATAGACTGTCTGTAGAAAATGGATTGAAAGGATTAACGAACAGTAGAATCCATTTTGCGTCAAAAACCCCAATCGAAATTAAGTAGCATAATCGGCCTATAATGATCCCACTGCTGGGACACAGAGCTCGTCTCTGATAAAAGGAGTGGGCTGTAATCCGCCACGCGGGCCCAGTGTGAGTTGATGCCTAGTGCGGGTATGTAGAAATTGAATCAGAAATTAGGTGGTTGACTGAATTTCTAATTGAAATACTATTCATTTTCCTGGCTTCCAAACCTTGAGGAGTTTTGTAAAATACAGCACTGATGCTTGGCAGCAAACTTAGTATGGCGGTTGACTTCCATAAAAACTCTGCAAGTAACATCATAAAGAGCCCAGTTCACCATGTCAGAAGGTAGCCGATACTCAACTCGAATGACCGATAGGAATGAATAGCACTTACTGTTTTACAAGCACTTGTACTCGAATGATACATTACTTTTATGGATGCTCCCGAGTCTGGTATCAATTCGTCTCTAGTGTGACTTTTATTGTGGGTAGTATCGCTAAAGTACGACGTACGAAGAACGTAGTGTCAGAGACTCTGGATACGTTGACCGTGTAAATGATGGATCACAAAACGACACGTACATAGGCGCGCTCTGCGGTATTTTTTTACTATAAATCTAACTTAAATTGGTCAGTTTTAGTAGCCGTGTTGTTCTTCTTCTTCTTCGACTCGGCCCAGAATTCGGCTACTCGTTTAGCGCCATCATCAGCGTCCATCAGCTCCTGTAGCGTGCAGCTGACAGCACACGCAGGATACAATATTTAGTGTCCCATCGTTTGTGGAAAAGCACCATCCACAGGCGTGTTTTTTTTATTAATACTCATTAGCCTTTTAACCTTGACAATTCATTAGTGCCTGTAATTGGTTTATTTGAAATAAATGCTTTGAGTTTGAATTTGAACTTTAACGAAACCAAGATAAAGGTTCAATATTGCTATTACTCAAGGGGGTTAAGGTAATGTTGGCCATAACCTGTACATACATTAACTCACGCTTTTTCACATAGGGGTAGGCAGAAACCATTACCAGAAATAAGTTTTTAAAGTTGGAAGAAGGAGCGCTGAGCGATTGGTAACAAACATTTGTGTGACTCCCCAATATAGCTACTTTAGCCCTGTTTGTGTGAGATGTAAGTACGTAAACGCACCTCGTAGAAAAAATCCATGAGCAACAAAAACATATTTCGTTCTAATCCGGCTACTGATGGCTTAAACGCTAACATTTAATTCTTTAAACAACTAGACTTTAAACACTTTAACACTTCAAATGCGATATGAAATACTATAACAGTTGAAAATACCAGTTCCGAGGAACAATGACTGCAATTCCTACGTTACTTGGATTACAGCGAGATTGTTCCAGTACTCGTCCAGTTTGTCTGCAAACTGGAACTTGGAATATTGTTGTCAGATTGTGTTAGATAAAAATATAGACGAGATTGTGTGATCTTGTGAGATTGTTTTCTTCGATGGTTGAACTGTGATTCAAGGTGTGGGACGAGCTTTCTCAGGTTTACTTACACGTAAAATTCTCGATAGAATACGGTTTGTTTATTTATACCTATTGAGTTTTATGTCGAGTCTTTGTATTTACTGAATATTAATTTAAATAAAATAATATTTTAAAGTTCGATTGAAAATAGTATTAGAGATCCTATGACCGCATCATCATCATCAGGCTATAGCAGTCCACTGCTGGACATAGGCCTCTCCTAGGTAATATAATACGTAGACGTAATGTTGTTGTCTTATTTTGCAATATAGTTTTCTCAATCTTATTGCGTAGAGTTTATGTTTTATTTTTCCATAAATATTTTTATTTATTTTTTTATTTTTTATTATTTATGTACACACAGAAAAATACATTATTCATACATACATTATTCTCATTTTAAAGATACGTTTACTTTTGCAAACGATAATCTATTTATTTTTATTTATTTATCCATTTATTTCAGACATCAAGGCCCATATAAACACATACAATATAATATTAATATAACTTCAAAATACTATAAATACATACAACATTAGGTACATTAAAAACTAACTAACGCACACAAAGTGTCTGCGTCGTGTTTCGCTGACTGAACAAACTGACTAAACTTACTGACTTAGCTGACTGAATAAACTTTATGCTCGAATCATCAACTGCCTAGCCTTTTCCCAACTATACTGGTTACTGGGTACCTAATACGATACCCCTTGGTAAGACTGGTTGTCAGACTTTCGGGCTTCTGACTACCTGTAACGACTGTCAAAGATCTACGAATGACAGCCGGGACCAACGGTTTAACGTGATTTCCGAGGCACGGAGGGGTCTCACTATGTAAAGATGGTCACCCATCCACAGACCAACCGCGGCAAGCGTAGCTTAACCTGATCGATCGACCTATGCAGCTGTTATTATTTAGCCACAAACCCCTCTTTACTTAAACTTACTTTACTTAAACTTAAAACTTTATGCTCTAATGTTAAGGTTTATAATCAAGTTATATGCAATCGCGTCCATACTTACCTAAGAGATGTTTGTTGCTAATCGATAATCTAGTGCTATTATTGTTTGAAGATTTTAAAAGTGGTATTCGTCCAAGTCAAACTTATTTTTGTTCCTTGGAAAATTAAATAGGCTGACAACAGTACATTAGAACATTTTATTGACAGTAGAACAATTTTTTGTATCTAATGTAATAGTTTCCCATTGTACCGTAAGCATAATGCTTTGTTTCATCAAAATAACGTTGACCACGATTTTATGAAATAACCAAATACTACAGTACACACCTACCTGTTAAATATCAGAAAACACACCATAATATATCAAAAATTTACATAAAAACATGGAAAAAAATAGCTCGTGGCATCATCCACTTGTAACCCCGGCGTGAAGCTCCAGCACTCTCGAGCACTTGTTCCTATTAAATTGTATGTTTTTCTCTTTGGCCATACAAATGTTTTATTCCCAGTTCCCAGTGCGGGATGCCCAGTGACCCCAGTGTCTAGTGCCCAGTGGAGCGCACTCGATGGGTTGATAGCTCTTCGGTTTGAAGAGCTCGTTTAGAGTGTAGAGTGATGGGGATTCTTTGCTTTTTTAAAGCAGCGCATATTTTGTGTTGGTTTCGGAAAAAAGTTGTGCAATATATTGAGTAACAATTAGGTAGATACCGTACTCCAGAACTAAGTATTTATATATATTTCTGTAATACGTAAGGTATCTCGACGTTGACGTCGTGGTGGAGCTTGCGTGCTCCGAACTCTAAGCCTGTGCCGGGATAAGTTACTTTGCCGGAACAGGTCTAGGGTGCGCAGCCAGACCAAGAGAGATACAGAAACCCGCAGGGCAGCATGTGGCGAGCTGTTGGGCAGTAGCGACCCCACGGACCCTATCTCCCGGGAGAAGTCTTGTTCCTCACCTCTGGCTTGCTTTTATTGGCCGGCTGGAGTGAACACTTACGAGGAACAGAGCTCCCACCTTATTCTTGCCTTTATTGGCTGACTTGAGTGGAGATTCACAAGAGCAAACGTGCTCGGAGGAAGGAAGTATTCCAGTAAGATGCTGGTAGGAATCTTGACCGTACTTCCGGGATTGTCCTGATAGCCGTGGAATAGCTCTCCACTCCTCATAAGGACCTCAGGACATGTTGCCCTCTTGTCGCTACGACACTATGTGCTAGCGAACGTTTTGGGGGGCCCATTATTGAGTGTGCAAGTCACCCCCTGTCATTTTATCTATGTAATTTATATAAAACATTGGTCAGGCAGGGGCTATAGACTTTCCATAGTCCTCAATAACCAGTTCACTTTAGCCACCCAAACCCATAATCGAATACCTTTGTTTCCATGTTCTGCAATAGTCCTACACCAACCGGGGATTGTCCTTGGGTGCACTTGCATAGTGCGTACAGGGATAATCGTCGGTTGGTGCCTCATTTCATTAAAAACGTCTAACGGGCCTCTGCAAGTTGGCTTCGGCCCCTCGTACGCCTTCCAAAGGTCCGGGACCCCAGGGTCCCAAGAAATATCAAAAGGTAGACTCCAGAACTAAGTATTTATTTATATTTCTGTAATACGTAAGTATTTTGGTAACATTGTTACTTAGTTCACTATTGTCGCTTTCTACAAAGTTGGTTCGTTATCGTTAAAAAGTTCTTGGTGAAATGTAGATACTTATTTATTTTATGTTATTTTCTTTTTGAGTTTCGACATAAACGGGAATGATTTCCTTTTTCTATACAACTGTATAAATTAAAGATGGCCCTTGAAAGTTTTGCCAAGTCCTTGTATCCTCCTAACACAACATCCCTGACTTGAGTAATATGTAATTTAAGGCACTGCCCAAAGGTATACTCACCGTAAAACCCTCAGTTTTTTGTCGTACAGTTAGGGGTATTGGTAGGTACATATTACAAGCCAGGAAAATATGAGTGTATTGTCAAATTTATTTAAAAAATATTTAAAAAAATTCAAAAATTTTTCAGTAAAATAATAATTATCATGATAAAACAATCGTCTAACAGAGCTCAATTTTTTTTCCAAAGATGCAAGCACGGTTTTGAAAATAAAAACAATAAAATCAGAAAGAACGGCACGATATTAAATTGACATCATGCTACTTTATGAGTAGCGTCGTGGAACTCGTGGACGATGTACCCTACCCAGAGAGCATAAGCAGAAAATGAAATAAGCAATAGATACATTTATTCCAAAAGATATGTAGATCAACGCGTTATAAATGAAAAATCGACAAGAAAACCATCAATAACAAAACACAACACAACAAAGAAAACTTTTATTTAAAACACTAAAAAAATAAAAATATGGAACGATGATCAAATAAAAAGGCATATATTTACCTGTTTTATTGGCACGACCCTTGAGGAGTCGTGCGCTGTACCTGCCGCCATAACATTTTTACGAGCTTCACATAAACTGGAAACAAGGTTCTATATCACTTTATATCGTTTCTTTTGTATTATTTAACGCCTCTATTCTTCTATAAGGGCATATAACTGTAATATAAAAGTTTTATAGAGGGAATAGGAAAAATATTTCTTATTTTATTGTCGATTGGTTGTTTAGTTGCGAATTAGTAGTAAATGTTAGGTTAGATAAAGTGTTTGGAAAGGTTAGACTATTTTTGGTGTTATTGTCGTTTATTTGTGCTGGGATATAAAAGTTTAGGGCAGGTGAAGGTCAAGTTTGATCAGCAAATGCTAACCTTGGCATTATTTTAGTTAACGCACTTAATATACCTACAGAATATCGGATTCTGTAAAAATGTCACCATCAAAATTTAGGTGAAGTGAGCTGTTGCTAGGGACCATCTGATGCTAGGGATTGACACTGTTGACAGGTCACTTCACCTAAGTTTTCACGGTGACATTTTTACAGAATAGATCGGCTGATTTCTGGGATTGACACTAATGCCAGCACTTCACCTAGGGGAGCCCACGAGAAACTTATGTCTCAGCAACTAATTTGTCTCTCACATCAGTCTACGGATTTGTATCAAAGTGCTGTCTTAGTCGAGTCGCTACATGCGCGCATTTTCATACAAACCCGTAGACTTGATGTGAGAGACAAATTAATTGCTCGTGGGCGCCCCTCCCTAAGTTTTGACGGTGAGATTTTCGCAAAATAGACCGGATGGAGTATTTTTTATTAACTTGTTATCAAACAGCTTAAAATCATTGTAAATATTTTGAGAATTGGAAAATATCCTAACTAATATTATAAATGCGAATGTGAGTTTGTTTGTTTGTTACCTACGCTTTCACGGCTAAACGGCTGAACAGATTTTGATGAATTTTTTCATGGGGTTACTTTGAACTAGGAAGTATAGGAAGGACATGGACTTACTTACTATCGACATACCACGCGGGCAAAGCCGCGGGCGGCAGCTAGTTCACTATAATTCGATTTTACTTGTGTCTTTCAATCCTTGAAATTTGTTTGTTAATTGCTTGTAAAATTAGTCTCAAAAATACTTTTTGTTTATCAGCAAGACCCTATTTCCCCATTCTATTTACCACTAACATCGCAATTACCCTAATTTATCTCAATACAGTGGTGCTAACTGTGCTGAGCGTGCAAATATTTTGACTAGAGTATTGAATCTCGTAAAGGTGCGTCCACACCGTGTGTAATCAGAAGCGAGTGTGTCAATTGCATTGCAAGCTAATCTTTCGTTCGTGAACTATAGTTCTACTGGCAACTGGAAATCATCAAATGTCCCCTCCCTCTCTAGGTGGAGCGGAAGGGAGTGTCAGACTCTTACTGACTAAAACCCACCCGTGTTCCTTCCTTAGCCCTTTATGTTTCAGGGCAGCGTTAACCCTTTCGGATGGTCCCGCTACCCCGGACTGACTACCCCCTTCTAGTTTACTTTTAGTGTAGTTTAAAGGTTGTCCGCCACTGTGCCCATAGATACAATATTGTAAAAGCTCTTTTGTGTAAAAATTTTGGTGTACAATACAGTATATTCTATCTATTATATTCTACAATACTTCTAGTGATTGATTGAATACTTCGCTTTGGATTGGTCGGAGTTGTGTTAGAGCTGTGTTAGACAGTGTTAGCAATGTCTTGCTTACAGACTTGAGAATAAAAGAACGTTAGTTTTATCAGTTTTATCTTCGATTTGATTTGAAGATTTCGAAAGTGTTGAAAATGCAGCGTCTAGCAGCGGCCGCTGAGATCTCCGTGCTCTGTTCTGGAAATAAATATAGTCTAAGAGAGAACTTTTCATCATCATCATCTGCGCCTGTTTCCAACTATGTTGAGGTCGGCTTCCAATCTAACCGGTTGCCGCTGAACGATTGCCTATCAGACCTCCACAACCTAGTTACTGGGTAACACGGTACTGCTTGGAAAGACTAGTTTTCAGACTTTCGGGCTTCTGACGACCCTTAACGACTGTCAAAAATGTACAAATGACAGTTGAAATGACAGAAGTAGAGAGTTCCCGTAACAGTTGGAATTGGATCGCGCCATAAACGACTCGTTTGATGTTGTAGTCACCAACCAATATTACAAAGTTTACATTCACGTGTTACACAGCTAATGTATTCCGCGAAATCACTTCTATTTACGCGGCAAGATATAACATGACGCAATTAAGAGGTTACATCGAACATGGCTTAATAAAGTGACGTGTTTATCTTTGGAGACAGTTTGATTGTCAACTAATTGAATTGGATGAGAGGTAGAAGCCTTCGCGAAATTTTCGTTAAACCCTTTTTTTTTTTTTTTGAGGATGGGAAATCATCAAATGACTCCTCCCGCTCTGGGTGGAGCAGGAGGGAGTGTCAGACTCTTAGTGACTAAAACCCACCCGTGTTCCTTCCTTAGCCCTTTATGTTCCAGGGCAGCGGTAACCCTTTCGGACAATCCCGCTACCCTGGCAGGCTTCGGCCCTATGGGGCCCCGTCACTCATGCTGACATCTCTTTGAGACGCGCGTGGAACACAACACGCCGTCCGGCACGGGCCTGGTCCTGATCGGACGGTGAGTTACCCATTACTCACCGCCCGCAGGCCCGCGCCTACGGTGGCCGGGAGTCGTCACGCGGCTCCCGACGCCCGGAGCGTCTCCCGCGGCGGCTGAGGTGTGAGGTGCGCAAGGCGCGTTCTCTCGCCCACCCCGCCACCTCCTTCGCTAGCATGACTGCTTCGCAGAAGGAGGTGACTGCCTCCCACTCCCTCTCGCCCCGGACCATGGCTTGAACCAGGGCCGGACGCGAGAGGTCGCCGCCGCTGCCGATCGCCTCTACGAGGACACGGCGGTGCTCTGCCCAAGCAGGGCAGACCTCCACCGTGTGCTCCACCGTGTCCTCTGGGCGATCCTGACAGTGGTGACACCCGGGCGTCTCCTCCCGCCTGATTATGTGCAGGAACCTCCCGAAACATCCGTGTCCGGAGAGGACCTGCGTCAGGCGGTAGGTGAGAACGCCGTGACGTCTCTCTAGCCACTCCTCAAAGAGGGGTCTTACCGCCGCTATCGTGGCGTGCCCTGCGCTGGGTTGCGATAGTCGCTCCTTCCATGCCGCCATGAGATCGCGCCGGAGGTTCGTCCGCTCCGCCGCGGTTTGCCGCGGATGCGGAGTTTCCCCCCGGCGTAGTGCCTCCGCGCGCCAATCATACAGGCGCGCGAGCACTATCGCCTCCAGATCCCATGGCGGCAGTCCGGCAAGGAGGTTTGCTGCCTCGCCCGAGATCGTGCGGTAGCCCCGGATTAGCCTTATGGCTACCACCTTTTGGGGCGCGTTCAGGTAGTGTGCGGCTCGCAGCCGCAGTGAACGCGCCCATACCGGGGCCCCATATAGGGCCATGGACCGCACGACCCCCGCGTAAAGCCTCCGGCAGGAGGCGTTTGGCCCCCTCAGGTTGGGCAAGAGCCGCTTTAGGGCGGCCCCGGCCCGTTCCAGTTTGGGGGCCAAACGTCGGAAGTGCTCGACGAAGTTCCATCGGCTGTCGAGGACGAGACCCAGGTACCTCATCGTGGTCTCGACGCCGATGTGAACCCCTCCTACCACTAGTTGGGATCCTGGAGGTGGCCCGTACCGAGGCCCATGAAAGGACATGGCCTCGGACTTGTGCAATGCCACCTCGAGACCCAACCGCCGGATCCTTTCCACGACTATCGCAACCCCGCGTGTCATCGCGTCGGCCGCCGCCTGATGCGACCTCCCCTGCGCCAGGACCAGCGTGTCGTCAGCGTAGCAAACTACGCTGATGCCTTCAGGGAGGTCGGCCCGCAGCACCCAGTCGTAACCGATGTCCCACAGGAGCGGCCCCAGAACCGATCCCTGTGGGACACCGCACGACATCTCTCGCCGGTTCCAGTTCCCGTCGCGACCGGGGTAGATGACGGCTCTGTCCGTCAGATACGCCCCGACTACTCGACGGAGGTAGGTCGGCACCCGGTGATACCGGAGTGCCTCCCCAATGCAGCTCCAGGGCAGGGTGTTGAACGCGTTGGCGATGTCGAGTGATACCGCCACGACCACCCCACCCCGGGACACCGCGTCCCCCGTCGTGAGGGCTCTCACGCGCATGATGGCGTCCACCGTCGAGCGCCCCTTGCGGAAGCCAAACTGGCAATCCGCAAGATCCGGCCCAGTCCCCACCAGGTGCCCGACGAGGCGGCCCGCAATTACTCTCTCGAAGAGCTTGCCGACCTCGTCGAGCAGCACTATGGGCCGGTATGCGGACGGAGAGTCCGCAGGGCGCCCTGGCTTCTGAATGAGGACCAGCTTCCCCGTCTTCCAACGGAGCGGAAACTGGCCTCTCTCCATGCATGCGCTTAAGAGCGCCTCCAGTCGAGGCCCGAGAGCCGTCGAGGCCAGGACCCAGGCTTTACCCGGCAAGCCGTCGGGTCCTGGGGCGGTGTTCTTGGCCTTCAGCCTGCCTACCGCCGCTCTCAGATCTACCCCGGTCACTTCAGGGGTGTCGTCGTCGTCGTCCGCGTGGTCCGCTTCGGGCACCGCCAGTGGCGGAGCCATAGGCGGGGGAGTATGCTCCCCCCGCGAAGGGAACAGAGCGCTCACCACCTCCTCCACCAGCTGTGGGCGGAGACTCTGAGTCAACGGGGGGGCCCAGGTGCGGAGTTTATTCCGCACCATTTTGTAAGGGCGCCCCCATGGATCTCTGTTCAGAGTCTCCAGCATCTCCTCGCGGGCCGCATCCTTGGCCCGCTGGACAGCCTCTCGGAGGGCGGTCTTCGCCGCTCTGTACCCCTCGTACAGCTCCGCCTCTGTGGCTTCCGCATCCGGAGGGCGGATGCGGAGCCTGCGGTGCCTGGTGTACCGGTGTCGCGCGTCAACGCACGCCTTGCGCAACGCCTCCACCTCCTGCGACCACCAGTACACCCGGCGTCGGGCGCATCCTGGCCGGACTCGGGGCATTGCCACGTCACATATCTCGGACATGGCCTCCCGGAACCACTCCGCCTCATCGTCGATATCAGCAGGCCTGTCCGGTGAAGACACCCAGGCCTGCACGATCGAGGCTTCCAGGAGGAGCTCCCGGTCCAGCTGCTTCAGCGCCCAACGCGGACCACTCGGGGCCTGTCGGACCAGCGCGCTAGAGGTCTGGGTGGAGACATCAAATCGGATATACCGATGGTCGGAGTAGGTCTCCACCTCCTCCATGACGCGCCAGTCAATGACACGCTGTGACAGAGCGGGGCTGGCGAACGTGATGTCCACTACCAACTCGCCCCGCATCCGCACACACGTAGGGACAGAACCCCGATTCACGGCGACCAGGCCTGTTTCCAGAGCCCAGTCCTCCACCATCCTGCCCCGCACATCCGTGCAACGGGAACCCCAGGCCACATTCTTGGCGTTGAAGTCCCCGAGCACTAGCACGGAGGAAGGATGGCTTCTGGCGACGACGACACTCAACTCTGTTAAAGAGTTCTGGAACTCGGCGAGAGTTCGGCTCGGAGAGAAGTAGACTCCCGCTACCACAATCTCTCCGAACCGTGCTGCTACGCACCCCTGTCCCTTCGTGACACCTTCGAGGGACGGGGTACCGGCGGCAGCCGACGAAATTATGGCCACTGAGCCGTTAAGGTCCTCCACCCAGTTATCCCTGGGCGGGACAAAGTACGGCTCAGCGACCACGGCGATATTAATCGACCAATGCGCCATGCTCTGGAGCAACAGGTCCTGAGCGCAGGCGCAGTGGTTGATGTTCGCCTGGAGGAGGCGTAAAGGCGGAGCCATTACTCCTCCATTTCAGCCCCCTCCCGGGCCCCTTGTGAGGGACCCTCGGCAGCGGCGGCGGCGGCGGCGGCGGCAGTGGTGGCGGCGGCGGCGGCGGCGGTGGCAGAGGCGGCGACGGTGGTGGTGGTGGCGACGGCGGCGGAGGGCCTGCCTCTCCTCCTGGCTTCGGTGGGTGGGGCGCAGGACTTGCTGCCCGCCCGGTGATCGGCCGGCTTGCCAGCAGCCGCACATGCAGCGCAATGCGGCGCGGCGTTGCACGAGCCGGCCTTATGTCCGGGCTTGCCGCAGCGGAAGCAAAGAGTGCTGCGGTCCTCCGAGGTGCACTGGACGCTCACGTGGTGACCCACGTGGCATCGATAGCACCTCAGAGGTCTGGGCTCCAGCAGTTTGACCTGCGCGGACACCCAGCCCACCAGGAGCCTTCCGCCCTCCACTATCTTTCTAGCCGCCGTCACTGGGCAGCTTACCGTTACGGTTCGCATGCCCGTGAAGTCAGGACGTATGGTGCCCGCCTTCACCTGGTCGGCCAGACACTCGCCCGTCCTGACGACGGCGGCTACCACCTCCTTCTCCGTTATGGAGTCATCCAGGCCCACAATGCGCATGTCTGCGCACTTGACGGGCCTGGAGACTCGAGCCTTGTCCGCGTTGAGGGACGCCCTTAGCTTCTCAGCTAGGGCGTCAGCGGTGGGGCCACTCGTAGCACCGGGGATCTCCAGCATGCGGGCACCAGTGGCGGTCACCCTATGCCGGAGGCCCCCGGTGATCCCCAGCTCTTGGAGATCCACCGTCGCTCTCGCCTTGGTGAGCACGTCACGGTAGGTCACCCCCCTTTTAACCGCGTCTGGCTGTAGTGTAATGACTACAGCCGCGGTCTTAGGAGAGCGAAGCCTAGCCGCAACGGCTCGCTCCTTGCGGCGCCTCCTCTGCGCCTTTTTCCTGGCCGCCTTGGCCGCCTTCTTCTTCTCCCCGACCACCTGCCACTCGGCATTGGTCGTGGGAGATTTCTCTGGGGGAGGCGTAGGTTCTGGGGCCTTCGCCTCCCCAGCCGCTCTGCCCTTCCTCTTTTTCGCCGGTTTGCCGGCAGGCACCGGTTTTGCCGGCGCGGCGGCTCCGCCAGCCGACGCCGGTTTCGCCGGCGCCGCGGCTCCTCCAGCCGACGCCTGTTTGGCCGGCACCTGGGCCCAGCCGGACGGCCCGGGTTTAGGAGCGGCAGCGGCCGCGTACGAGGCCGCCTTCGGCCCTGGGGCCGTCCCACCAGCTAAGGGCGGGCGCAGGACCATACATACATACACAGGGCGGTGAACCGCGCCTGGAAGGCCGCCAGTTCCTGCCGAACCAGGTTCAGAACCTGGCTCTCCACCGGCACGGGCTCGCTTGCTGGCTGGCTGGCTGGCTGGCTGGCCTCTGGTGTCGCCCGCCCTTTGTCTTTGTCGGGGACCTTCAGGATGGCCAGGTCTGCTCGGAGCCTCCGGTTCTCCTCTTGGAGACGCTCCGTGGCAGCCGTCAGGCGGGCGACCTGCGCCCGCAATTCGGCCACTTCGCCAGCCGAAGGACCGGTGCAGTTGGCCTCCTCCGCTGCCGCCATGATGGAGGCCTTTGCCGAGACTATGGCCCTGTTTTTCGAAGTTTGTAACTTCTTCAGGGACACTTCCCGGATCGCGGCCTCCACGACCGCCGCAAACCTCTTCTTGCGGTCCGCCTCAGGACCGCCGGCCTCACTCGCCTCGTCGCTGGAGGGCTCCGAAGCGACCGCGTGATCGGTCCCCCCCTCCTTTGCGATCGTTCGCTCCGCCGCCTCACGGTCTGTGAGCCCCCTCCCTTTGCCTCGCTCTCGGGCTCCTCCCCGCCTACTGGTGGGGATTTTTCGAGCTGAGGCCAGCTCCCCGTCAGAGGACGACCCCTGGCCGTCCAATGACCTTGGCCGCTTGCTTCGTGCCTTTCTTTTTGTTGCAGCGGCCATCTCCTCGTCTCGGCAAGGGCTCCCTGAGCCTCCCGAGCTCGCTCTTCCAGATACGACGTCGGACTCCGACCCCGCATCACTCCTTCTTGAGCCTCCTCGGCTCTTGTTGCCGTCCATGACGGCAGGCGGTGCGTCTGCGTCGCACAGTCGCTCCGGGCTAACCCGGAGCTTCTTTTCTTGCGACGCAAGACTTGGTTGACGAAAGCCGGCGGTGGTCTGCCGGCCTACGAAGCTATCGGTGCCCCCCCCAGATACAGTGGGGCTGCCTTCCGTAGAAGGGCGGGATTGACCCTCCTTGAGTAGGAGGGTACCCGCCTGGGGAATGTTTCCTTTAGCTTGTGATTCGTTAAACCCTTAGGACTAAGTAATTTTGATAAAATTAGTTTATGGATATGGTTTATGGAAACGTTTTCTAAAACGTGTTTTATTCTATATTTCTATGCACGTTCCGAATCGCAATAGCAGACAGTTTCCAAAAATCAAGGGGCAAAAAGAGAGTAGCAGTGGCTCGGTGGTAACCAACACAGTGGTAGTCAACACAGTAACAGTGGCTCCGACTTACGAGTTGTTGGTCGTGGGGTCGAACCCAGGCTTTACTTTGTGTAATTTATTTCATCACCACTGCTCTCAAAACGGTGAAGGAAAACGTCGTGAGGAAACTGTTGCATACCCTAGAACCAATAATTCGAAGACATGTGACATGTACCAATCTACCATCTGCGATTGGTATCGATATCTCTTAAAATAAAAAATATAAAAGATATGTTTTTTTTATGGAGGTTAACGGCTGCTGTTAGTGTTGTCATTTGAGATATGAGTTTAGAAAAACTGTTTTCTTATGTTTTATCGTGCTTAGATATAAAAACCCTGTAAATTTTACACGTCTATAAAGTTTGCACAAAACAAAAACAGATTTTATAAAAACAGCGGTCGATGACCCCGCAAATAACCGACGTCTGTGGAGTTTAGCTAACTAATTTAAAATAACCCTGTATAAAGTGAACTGATTCACAACGTATATATATAGCCTGTTCGTAATTCTGCATATTTCAAAGTATAATCTATCTCGATACGATGTATATGAGGTGAACAGGTGCGGCCACCCCAATATTGAAATTCAGATTTTATTTTTGCATATGTAAAATAAACACAACTGGTGTAAGATAATTATGTGAGCATGGCCGCACTCAAATGCATATTTATACTCGAGCCAATGGACTTTTGACTTTGGTTGTGTTTTTCCAAAAACAGACTGTCTAAGCTTTTATCAAATACTTTCATGTCTCTGATATTTGCGTTTTTGTAAAAAGATTTGAATACTTGTTTGTAAAGCGATAAACTAAAAGACTAGTGTTTAATTAATGTAGCAGGTGAACAGCAATTACACGCATAACATTACTCCTGTAATCCCCGAAGGGTTAGGCAGTGGTGTTCCTGTAGTACACCTACATTTCGCCAGTTATGTTAAAGTCCCATGTAAAAGGGCACTAGCCTATTGCAATCAACCGAGCAAAAATCCAGACTCCTGAGGGGCAATTCTCGTAATTTTAAGAACGTTCACAGTTAGAGGGGCAATTCTCGTAATTTTAAGACCGTTCACAGTCTGATCTCAGTCTCAATCTGTCAAAAAATATCTGTAATTTCCCTACATTTTGACAAGTTTTTGACTTTGTTTGTCGCTGAGATGAGACTGCGACTAGATTTTGAACGTTTTAAATTAGGAGAATTGGCCTTCGGCCTGCTACTGAGAAACAGAAAATCTTTTTACAGAGTTACTCTTTGCACGTGATATCGATTTAGTAAAGAATCACGTTTGTATGCAGGTGAAAGGCAGGCGATCCGTCAAA
The DNA here is from genome assembly GCA_951799955.1 of Apamea anceps. Classification (NCBI taxonomy): domain Eukaryota; kingdom Metazoa; phylum Arthropoda; class Insecta; order Lepidoptera; family Noctuidae; genus Apamea; species Apamea anceps. Next base: position 2,778,240 of record OX637508.1, on the reverse strand, counting down.
GCTTTGTTGGCTGTAAAACCAAACTGCTGTATGAGCACCTGGTTAGTTCATGTAATGAAGCGTAGTCGTACGTTACCTCTGGGTGTAGGGAACTACAGTTCAGCCATTGAGAGAATGCGTTCCTGACATCTGCTAATAGCTAATAAAGATCAAATTCGCAAAACACGTATTCTTTTGTATAAAACTGACAGGTGTCACGAACGTATTCTCTCGTCGGCCGAACTGTAACGTTAAACGGACTTCTTAAGTCCACAAATACCATATTTAAAACATCATTCTGTCATTCATCAATCAGTTTTCAGTCATCATTCAATCATTTGAAGCAACATAACCAACCATCAGGACCAAGGGCTTAACGTGCTTTCCGAGGCATGGAGGGTCTTGGTGTGTGAAGATGGTCATCCATCCATGGACCAACCACGGCAAGCGTAGCGTAACCTGATCGATCGACATGTGCGGCTGTTATTACTTAGCCACAAGCCCCTTCTATGTTCTATGTTACGGGTTTGGTTTCCGCATTTCGTCCGGTGGTGGACTATTGTGCGTGTGCCATGGCGGCCGTCGGTGGTTATTCCAACCAGCCCACTTCCCTCCAGACGCTTATTAGGTCTCCTGGTCTGCTGTGTTGTTAAAATTGTGTAACACAATAAATGACAACTACCCAAAACACTTTCATATTTTTTGTGAATTAGCTGATTAACTTATTTATTTAACCATTAATGTACACACATATATAAACAGACATTGAAAAACAGAAACAGAAAAAATAGGTACAGAGGTGATGCTTATTTCTTAAGAAATCTCTTCCAGCATACCTGAGTTAGGACAATAAATACAGAGATGTAGACAGCGTGTGATAGAGCAAAGGAGACAAACAATAATACATAGAATCAAAAATAGACAATTCACTTAAAAACTAAACAAATATTACGAGAATATATACACATACTTAGCTGATTAACTCCCGAAGTCCCGACTAAGGTAGTTCATCCACATATACATTTCCAAACCACATGTACAGCCGTTCCACTGTGTACAGTCATGTACAGAGAGTACAGCATTACAACGCGTCGCACAGCGGTGTACATCGCACGGTACATTGCTGACATTACTAGCACGTAGTCCTGTAGCCTGGGTATGTCTGCAACACAGCCGTGTCTGTACAGTCACGAGCACCAATATGTCAACACTTAGCAACTTTCAATTTCGATTTTTTCGTGAAATAACGAATGCAACGTTGAAATACGACACATTACATAAACCTATGGGTTCGAAAATGCTGTTTTCGTAACAAAATAAAATTTTATTAAAAAATAATGGAGTATATCGCTTTTGAATAAAGCCTAGTGTATACATACTTTTTCTCGTGACTGTACATGGGTAGCGAGGTTTGTGATAATGTTCAGCCGGTCTATTTTGTAAAAATATCACTGTGAAAACTTAGGTGAAGTGCGCTGGTAATAGTGTCCCTAGCATTATAATAATAATAATAATAAGAAATTTTATTGACATAAAAAGGTTACATCAAAAATAATATGAATCCCCTGACCCCTAAACTAGTGTTAACTGTATCATAGGGACAAGTGTCTTCGCCTGGTTTTGTTGCTAGTGTTGTTTGTCAAATAAAAAAAAATAAAAAAAAAGAAAACAAAGAAAGGATAGGTTTAGATGAAAATTACAATTTTTTTTTTGTCTCTTAACGAACAAACATTTAGTGGTGTGTGTGTCTGTGGTAGAATGACAGCTCACTTCAAGCTCATTTCACCTAAGCTTTCACGATGAGACTTTTGCAGAATAGACCTACTGGTACAGAATTGGTAATTGTTGGACAGGTACCCTTTTGTATTCCTTATCCTTGGTTAGGTAACTGAAAAGTTTCGTGGTAAGGGACGTCTCTACTTCTCCCATGTGGTTTTAGTTGTTAGGAGTCGGACATACCCATCCAGAGTACCTTGGTGTACCTGTGATGGCCATTTTTAGGTTTATTTATTTTATTTTATTTATTTATATATATAAAGTATATATAAATAAATAAAATAAAATAAATAATATAATATTTTATTTATTTATATATACTTTATTGTACACCACAAAAATACATAGCATAAAAAAATGCATGAAACACTACAAAATATACAACGGGCGGCCTTATCGCATTACTGCGATCTCTTCCAGGCAACCTTAGAATGGACAGTGAGTTTCCTGAACATAAAATGGGACTGTCGCTGGTGCAAATATTATATATAGATTACACTAAAATAGATACATACATACTATGTAGATAAGCAACGAAAAATAAACGAAGACTGTAGATGATTGCAGTTAGGACAACAAGATCACAACGACAAGTATAGTGCTCCTTTACAAGTCTTTTGAACACCTGTAATGACTGCGCGCGTTTTATTTCAACTGGCATTCCACAAACCAGCGGCCTGGACAGTAAAGGACAGTAAAGGTTTCTGTACCATAAAGGTGCCAAGCTTTAGTATTAGGGTCCCGGCCCTATTACTAAGGCCCCGCTGTCCGTCCGTCCGTCTATCCATCCGTTAGTCTGTCCGTCTGTCTGTCAGCGGGCTGAATCTCATGAACCGTAACAGGTAGACAGTTGAAAATCATCATTGTGTGTTTCTATTGCCGTAATAACAACTAATATAGTTAAAACAATAATATAGTTAACTATTAAGATATAAGAAACGTGTGTTGTTTCGGTGTTTTTTGCCTTGTGGTACGAAATCCTTTGTGTGCGACTCCGGATCGCACTTGGCCGGTTTTTCGCACATATGGATGTTTTATCTCGTAGACTGGGTCCCGTGCTATATTGAGTAAAAATAAGGTAGACTGGTAGAAAACTCTCGACACAATACCGCTTTTGTACGGTTATTTTTAAATGATGAATGAAAACACAAAACATTTGTTTTAAAAAATTCGATTAGACTTCAGTCTAATCGATTTTTTTTAAACAAACGTCTTGAGTTGAATGTGTCCCAGATATAGCTTTTTACCAAGGCATTTTCTGACCACTAAGATACAGGCAAATGCCTAGTTTGGAGGTCACCTTCCAATCTATTCTCGTACAAATTATGATTATTTATTTATTTATTTATTAGGTAAAAAAAAAAGAATATACGTGTCGAATTGAGAACCTCCCTCCGTTTTTTTTCGTCGGTTGATAAATACAATTGAAATTTGTTTACAATCAATAACAGATCCAATCGCCACAGCCAAAGCAAATCATTCCAATATGACACCACAACTCATCCAGTATGACAAGTATAGTCAACACACAACTCTTGTTCCCGGTATCATCAACAACCCTGATGATATTCCGCTCGTACATTAAAATAACTGCGTGCTGCAATAAAATAACCCATTTGTTTTACTTCAGTGCCCATAATACAGAGCTGTTGCTACTATAAATTTGAATTAAAACTTTTATCCATTATCATGGCACGCACAAAATGGCGGCACCGCGTTTTGTTTTTGACAAACGTACAGAAATATGGGAGTGCTTATCTGTGGATTTGATTGCTTTATGTAATTGTTATTTTTATGACGGTATGTTTGAAACTGTATCGATACCCGCGGCGGCGGATCAGACGAAATTAAAAGGAAAACCATCTAACAAAAAAATAAAAAGCTAAACACTATGATTCGATAAACGAAAAAAGGAATGAATGAAAGGCAATTGCTTGCAGCTGAGATAAAAATGCTAAGAGGGATGTTTGGTATTACACGAATGGACAGAAAAAGAAATGAGTACATAAGAGGAAGTCTGAAAGTGGCACCGGAATCTAAAAAGTTGTGTGGAAATCGGTTGTCATGGCATGGCATGTGATACGGAGGCATGAGGAAAATGTCGTGAGGAAAGTTTTGAGTATGAATGTTGATGGCTATAAGAGTAGGGGAAGACCAAAGAAACGATGAATGGGCTGTGTGAATGATGTGGTTAGAAAGGGGGTGACTACCAAGATTACAACTAAAAGCGAGGTATGGGAGAGTCTTGTTGCGCCAACCCCAAATAACTTGTGATAAGGGCAGGAGAATCATTATGTGATTCGATAAACAAGAATTTCTAAGTAACATGAGATTCATGTCAAGCCACACATTGCAATTTTCTGAATAAGAAAACATTGTGTCCAGTTTCCTTAATATTTATCGAGAAAACTCAACAGTCATTTATAATAATCCTGTGTAGAACATAGTATTTTTTTTCAGAACAAAACGAATCCTGTACAGATCGTTTATCTCCACTCTGCTTGTTGTTTATCTTATGTTGCTACTAATGGGCAAGGGCATCCTCTAAGTCCTTCTTGGCACTCTTTTCCCGCGCCACATTGAACGCATTTATACATTTATACATTTTAAAAAAACAATTCAAGAATAGAATAAAATAGGAAATATAAGAAAATGGGGCTTGTTAAGTAATAACAGCCGCACGGGTCGACCGATCAGGTTAAGCTACGCTTGCCGCGGTTGGTCCGTGGATGGGTGACTATCTTCACATACCAACACCCTTCCGTGACTCGGAAAGCACGTTAAGCCGTCGGTCCCGGCTGTCATTCGTGGATCTTCGACAGTCGTTAGGGGTCGATAGTAGCCCGAAAGTCTGACAACCAGTCATACCAAGGGGTATCTCATTACCCAGTAACTGGGAGGTCAGATAGGCAGTCGTTCCATGTAAAATACTCGCATTCAGCTGCATCCGGTTAGACTGGAAACCGACCCCAACATAGTTGGAAAAAGGCCGGCAGATGAATTAAAAATAAAGAATTCTGTCTTTATTAAGATTTAAAATTCAATCTATTCCAAACTCCGCACCCTAAGAGAAAACTTAGACGCAAAAAAAACGTAACTTTACTGAAAAGAAAATTCAAAATATCTTCCTAAGGTACTTAGGTAGGTTTACAACAAAGATTACGTTCGATAGAAATAAATTCGGAAAATATTCCTTTAATAAAATTTCTTACTTTGAAGTTTGCTTCGGTGTCTACAGAATTTAATGGAATATTACAAATTGTTTATACTTAGTAGCAAATCCATCAAAGACCTTGTGCTAGAAAATTCCTTTTTAATTATAATTTATTTTGCCATAATTAAATACTTTAATAAAGATTGGTCCTTAGTAGCTCAGCTCTGGACACAGAGAGAGAGATGGAAAGAGATTAAGGAGCCCTTTGTCCAGCAGTGGGAACTGAATGGCTAATAACAAAATGTGTGGGCCAAAATAACCACCACGTGGAGCCCTGACACAGTTAGAAGGCGTCGCCGCAGACCCCGTAGAAGATGCGGACGAGCTGGACAAAACAAATGACCAGTTACTGTTGTCCACTTTAGCCCTGGATCGAAAGAACTGAAAGTTATGGGGGAGACCTTTGCCCAGAAGTGGGATGATGCAGGCTAACAGCAATAAAATGTGAAAGATATGGCGACAGAGGAAAAGAATAGTAGGTTGAATGTTGGTTTGAGGTCAAGAGTGAGTCCATTGTCAATAAAAAAAAGGTACCTACTGAGATGACAGCTGATGGAGATATGTGGAAGAAGACGACTATTTATGAGTCAACCCAAAAGAAATGGGTGCAGGTCAAGAGGATAATCATAACAACGGAAGAAAGAAAGAAAGAAAAAATATTTATTGCGACTCGCACAGGAAGATTATAAAACTAAACACAATAAAAAAAAAAACAAATTATATAAAAAAAAGTAACAAAAAGAAAAATGAAACAGAGTCCTGTACAAGGCCAAAAGGCTCCTATCTCAGCATGATACTACGACATTTAAAAAATAAATGTCACAGCGCTGGTAAAGATAGGGGAAGAAGGCCGAATGGCTAAAAATCACTTCCCGTGGCCCTCGTGATCATAATTGCTTACATAACGAAACTACAATCCAGGGAGTCTCTCCTTAAGTTTGTCAACGAATGTACGGGACCGGCCGAAATTACTTGATCTGTGAAAACAAGTGTCAAATTCACAGCCAGGCAAAAACACTGCGTGAGTAGGGAAAACTGACAAATCGTGCTATCATTCATTCTTAGTTCGGGCCCTGATCAATTGCCGTAATTAAAAACGTTCAAAATCTAGTCGCAATCTCATCTGAGCGACAATCAAAGTCAGAAATTTGTCAAAAATGGAGGGAAATTAGAGTATTTTTTGACAGATTGAACCTGAGATCAAACTGCGAATGTTTTTAAAATTACGAGAATTGCCTCTCTGATGTCTGTATGTGGTATGGCATAGTAAAAGCCTGTAAATTCGGCCAAAGCTACGGACTTCGTGCTTAGGGCGTGGGCCTACCTTATCAATTCGCGATTTTATTAGGTTATGCGGCGGAGGACAGGGTGTTGTGGCGCAGTCTGGAGAGGCCTATAGGTCCGGCAGTGGACTGCGCTAGACTGAGTTAATTTATTGATTGAATGCGACATATTTTCTATCTATGTAGGCCAAAACTTTCCCAATAGATTACCAAATCAACAATTAGGTGAATATATTGAGTTACTGCAGCTTGAGTTAATCACCAAAACCTACTCCTCCTAAAACGGTCCGTAGATCTCATTTATGTTAGCCAAACACGGTTCCTACTCTACAGAGGAGTCCTCATTGTTCTTCGGCACTGTCCATGTGTGACTCCAAGCGGAAATGAACACGATTACAATCTTGATTACATAACGTACTTACATATGTAGGTACCTATATGCATACTGCATCAGTAAATTAACTGGGTAACTATGAAGATAATAGGTTACGCGGGCTAGGCCTGTATTTCATAATGTGGTAGGTAGATTTGTGGAATTAAAACCGCGACACATTGCGCTGAAGATTTAGTAACTTCTTGGCTGGTACTGCAAATTCAAAAAAAAAGAAAGAAAAGTATTTTAATAGGGACACACACAGGAAATACAAATACTAAAAAATAAGCATATTCGTACGTTACATTACAAAAACCAAAAAAAAAAAAAAGACCTGTGAAAGGCCATAAAGGCTCCTATCTCAGCATATGCTGCGATATTTAATAATAAATACCGCAGGGCTAGTATTCTGATAGGGGCAACAACGAACGTAGTTCCTCCACTGACAAATTAGGGTATGGCACTGGTAACCATGAGGACCCACCTAAATAAGTGCCTATAAGTCCCGTGCCTCGGAAAGCACCTTAAGCCGTTGGTCCTGCTCCTGATCTCTATCCGATTGTGTCTGATTGCCGTCCCATTGAACTTTTGGACTATCTACCACCAAAGGAGCATCTCCCTGCAGGGTGTAACCTTCCGTGGTCCACCTGGAAGCCCCTGAACCGTCTCCGGACACAAGTGGAAAGATGTAAGTCTAACCTGGGGCTACCTTGACGGAAGGGCAGTAGGGTGTGATTAGAGCCTAATATAAAGAAACAAATTTCTGGGCCCCAAGTCTGCGATTTTTATAAATTTGTCATTCCAATACGATCCTATTCTCATCCCATGGTCATTTTGCTTAACGTTCGTAATCTGCTAAATTCTTAATGGCGATCATTGGTCGGTCAATGGTCTCGTAATAGAATTGTATCATAATGACATTGTCGTATGTCATTATTATAAAACCCGTTAGTAGAAATGATTTTCGAAAAACTACTACTTCTTTATTTATGCCAGATTTCATTTATATATAATTTTTACATCAGTCATTCATTTATCATTGTACGAGATTACCATTCTGTGCTATTTCTTTCAGTGGAGTGGTTGACCACTGGAAAGTCATAATGACGCCATTATGTTAGTAGATTACCAAACTTGTCAAAATCAACAATTATGAAATCAATGATAGACCATTCTGATACTATTGTAATAGCAGACTTGGGGTCCTGAAATAATAAAACCTGCAGGAAACCCGTTAAAAACAGTCATTGGTACTTTCAGTGTATTCAAGAACAGAATTTATACAAACAAACTTTATTATAAATGCAGTTTTTAAAACCACTTTATATACCATGTTTTAGGCAAATAAATATTACTTCTATTTCTAGTAAACAATTCAATCAAACAATATTAATCCCTTAAAATATTCCTGTATAAGTATTCTGACGAATCGATGGAAAGTTGTGCAAAACTTTTGGGGCTCGCAATTTCCCCTTTCACTTTTGAAGTTATTGAAATATTTCAATCGGATTATGGAAAATATTATGTTCAGTAGAGCTGCTGTGGTCTATTAAATACTTGCTTTGTTTATTAATATTCAATGCTGGTTGTTCTTTGGGGAATCATTTGAGTTGCGTTGACTGTTCGAGTCGTTTGATGATAGCACCTTTGTTGTGGTCCAAACAGAAATGAGGAGAAATGTATAGCTGGAAAGTTATTCTTTTATTTTATTTATTTATTTAGGATCTCCAACCCCAACCCCAACATAGTTGGGAAAAGGCTAGGAAGATGATATGATGATTTAGGATCTCCAACAAAAGATATACTTACGCAATACATTACACATAAATAAAGGGCAACATCAGCCGATCAATTCTGTAAAAATCTCACCGTGAAAAGTTAGGTGAAGTGAGCTTAGAGTGAGCTGTCAATAGTGTCAAGCCCTAGCATTAGGTAGTTGGAACGACAGCTCACTCCACGCTCACTTCACCTAAGTTTTCACGGTGAGATGATTACAGAATCGCATTGCAGCAGGTATTTATTATTATCGTAAACTCAGAAGATTTCTAATGCTTTGAGATAAAGGTTTATGTGTTTCTCGAAACAGAAAACTCATTCAAAAGAAGTTAAGTAATTGGTTACCAGGAAAAATCTGAACGTGAAACGATCCTCTCCAAAAATTGAATGCATCTTCATATCTATGATCAAAGACAAGTTTTCGCATAAATTGTATATGAGGATATACAATTTATGCGAAAACTTGATCATTTGTTCAATATAGTAAGGGGTTACTATATTGATCTTATCATCTATACACGCTGTTGTTTTGCATCACGTCAAATTTCAGGAGGTTGTTATGAAAGACATAAATAATCAAATAAAATTACGATCCCTGGTAAATAATGAATACATACTTGTTTTTTTTAGTTATTTAAATTTGACAGTATTTCAGAATACACCACTTTCAAAGAACAGAATCGCGTTATAGTATCGTATAAGTGGTCGCGTTTTTATGTGTGTGTAAAAGGACAGTTACACTGCGCGTTTTAAAATGCGTGTCCCATACATGCCGATTTCCAAAAATTAGAAAAGAAAAACCTACTTATTTTATTATTGATTCGTGTCGAGAATCAGTAGCATAGTTGCCTCCTTGAATTTGAGGAGGATGCAAAACGACACCTTGTTTATATCTTATAGAAAGAGAGAGAAAAAAAAGCACAAACAAAAATAAAAAATAAACTTATTTGAAACAGTCCACTTATTCCAAGCTTGTTTATATTTTCTAACTAAAGTGAAGTTTGTAGAACTTCTGCCATCCGATACAGAGTAATAGAAATGGAAGCAGACGATAAGTATGAATCGTTGGAAATAAAACGGTTTAGTTTATTATCATAACTTGAGAAGTTCTTTAGTTTTTGTCTATCTATAACTTGGAAATATTCATGCTGTTCGTATTACTTATTTAAGCTATTTTGTAAATATTTGTTGTTAAGGATTATTTTATAGACAGCTTTAAAGTGTCTTCAGATTTGCTTGACTTTTGAAGACCGACACGACTTTTCTTTTGGTTTCTTGGCCATGAGGAGCCGATCGTTGAAAATCGGGCAGACCCGTAAGCACCATACGTTTCCCTCAGACAATACGATTCGAAAGCAGTAGTGGCGACTTACGAGATGTAGGTATTGGGTTCGAATTTAGGCAGGCCCTTTACTTTGTGTAAATAATTATGAAAGATGAAGGAAATCATCCTGAGGAAACCGACATGTCCTAGAACCAAAAATTCGAAGACATGTGACAACGGCCAACCCGCACTGGGCCCGCGTGGTAGATTACGGCCCACTCCCTCTCACCGAGAGGAGGCCTGTGTCCCAGCAGTGGGAACATTAGAGGCTGATCATTATATATAGGCTAACAATTGAGTGGTTAGTGCGTCCTCAAGACTACATATACATAAAACAACTTTATCAATATGAAACAAGGTTACCAATTAATCTATGTCTGACATACATAAGTTATTCTTTACTCTATTTGGGTTAACACCTTGCGGCTTTTCCTTGCTGCATAATCAGCAATTAATATTCTATTTTTCTTCCACTTCTTTGCCAACCTAATTTAAACAGTAACGTTGAAGTTACTACAATATTTGGTGAAAACTTTAACGTTTTCACATTAACTGGGACACATTAGTCGTGTGGGTGCAATTTTCAGAGCATTTCAGAATCCACACGGTGTTCATAATTCATTTTTTACGTCGCCACTTTTTATCGTCTATGGGAGGGTAACTTTTCCTGCATAGTGTTATTTATTTGTGCCAGTTTTTAGGTTATTCTCATTTCCTCCTGAAAGTTTTTTTTTTGGGAAGTTTTGTTGTGTTTTCTAGAGGTCTTTGGGGAGGTCTATGTGAAGCATTTGCGGTTTAGCATATGAAAATCTGGGGCATAGAAGTAAAATAAAAACATTTTATTTCTCACAAACCATTGGTTTGGGGCTTGTGGTAAAATATAAAAGCTGCACGGTTCGATCGATCAGGTTAAGATACGCTTGCCGCGGTTGATCCGTGGATGGGTCATACCAAGACGCCTCCTGTGGCTCGGAAAGTACGTTAAGCCGTTGGTCCCGGCTGTCATTCGTAGTTATTTGATAGTCGTTACGGGTCGTCATAAGCCCGAAAGTCTGACAATCAGTCATACCAAGGGGTATCGTACCCAATAAGTGGGTTGTGGAGGTCAGATAAGCAGTCGCTCCATGTAAAATACAGGTATTTAGCTGCGTCCGGTTAGACTGGAAGCTGACCCTAACATAGTTGGGAAAAGGCTAGGCAGATGATGATGACAAACCATTGGTTCTCGGAAGGAGGTACTCAGAACATATTTACATTTTATGAATTTTAAAAGAATATTTTTGCTTTTTCCGGCAGAAATTATTTATTTATTAAGGTACACCAACAGCTTGTGTGTATAATAAAACTTAAGCACAACAACAAAAACAGCTTCAACTGGTGGTGGTAGGTAACAATAGCCTCGGACTTACACAGTCGCCGATTATAGGATTAAGTCATGAAGAAGAATGATGATTGGAGAATTTATCATGCACACATGGCATACAAGTATTACTTATAGCAAAACATTTTCTGCCCACAATTCAGTATAATTAAGAACAGACCTCAACAACAATACCAAGGCATATACCCTCTTAATAACAGAGGCATAGCACACAACAACCCAACACTTGACCAAAAATCCTTGAAGCCACTCCCGATTCTCTCCTGGCAGCGTATTATCGAAGACGTAATTAGTGGGGGTGCTCAACGTAATTCAATTGTTGCTGGAGGACCCACACACGGCACAAACTCCGCTAATTCTGTTTACACGTGCTCCTAAATATTGGAGGTGTGAGGCATAAAAGGTATGATGTTTTAACATGTCACTTGGGTCATTACAGCGATGCTAAGAAGTATGATTCAATCAGCTTGGCTATTCTGTAAAATCTCAACGTGAAAGCTTAGGTGAAGTGAGCTGTCAATAGTGTCAATCGCACAGCATCGCAATGACAGCTCACTTTAAGCTCACTTCACGTCCGTTTTCACGGTGAGATCTTTACAAAATAGAGTTAGTGGCAGTTGCAATGTTAGTCAGTAACAAATAAGAGCGTTTTCACACGACATTGATGAATATAAAACCATCACGCGCAAAGTGTACATGTGGGATCTTCATCTTTTTAACCGACTTCTAAAAAAGAGGTTTTTTATGTTTGTTCGCGCATAACTCCGTCGCTTGCCAACCGATTTGAAAAATTCTTTTTTTGTTGGAAAGGGTATACTTCCCAAATGGTCCCATAGAAATTTCATCAAAAACGGTTCAGTAGTTTGGTTTTTAAACCAAAAGTACTGGTAAAAATTACAACTTAAAAGTGAAAAATAAAAACTTTTTTGCAAAAAAAAAAACAACCAACTTCCGAAAACGACACTACAAAGTGAAAAATAACTTTAATTTCGGAAGTCGGTGGCAAACAACGAAAATGCGAGCCCAATGACACCCACTTCCGAAATTAAAGTTATTTTTCACTTTGTAGTGTCGTTTTCGGAAGTCGGTTGTTTTTTTTAAAGATATCATTTGTATACGATACTAGCTAATGCCCAACTGACATGCGTTGCATTGTCTTTTTCATGACTTTTTTTTTGCTATGAACCTTTTCCGTTCCGTACACAACTACTTACCGAAGTTTCATCACAATTGGTTGAGCCATTTTCTAGTTTTTGCGAGATTAACGCACGGCAATTGATTTTTATATAAATATATTAATTTCTTTTGATTTTATTAACTCTTTCATTGTTATCTTGGGAGCATGCATGGTCCTTAGACAATGCTGTAATCATACTCACACACACCTGATCCCTTATTATTTTTCTTACGTCCACAATATGATCTACGGTCCTGGGCTACGCAATATTAAATACTAGTTTTCCCCCCGGTGTCCCCCACGTGGAGGTCGGTAATTATCCCAAGGGAACCGTACTACCGGAATAAAAAGTATCCTATGTCCTAAGCCAGGTCATGGTCTACCTGCATGCTAAATTTCATCGAAATCCGTTTAGCCATTAAAGTGTGAAAAGGTGACAGACAGATAGACAGATTTACTTTACTTTAATAATATACAGGGTGGCAGGGACATCGCCGCGCCACCTGTCACCATGGATTTAGTACATGATTCTGAACCCACTACATGCCATCCTGTATAGTATCTATTAGATACTTAACATTTACAGCAGACTTTCATCCCTTAGACCAAAAAGGAAGTCGTTCAGCGGAGAGACGAAGTTTGTGCGATTTGGCAGCTGCCGGCCGACTCAAAGGACACACTCTTGACCGAGTTATTGCGACCCGTTTACTATAAAATACAATCCTTTTGTATGGGATGCGTGTTTGTCGGTTTTTATTTTGTAGAAAAGGAACTCATTTTTAGAGGACTCCGCATCATATTTGCGACAAATAAATACGCGATAGTACGATTATGTCAACCATCAGTAGTGAGACAGCACATCATCTCGATGTATGTATGTACGTTAGTGCGAGTGATTGTTTTGTAGACAAACGACAGGATGACGAAACTTTTGATCGACGAACGATAGGTATGTAGCGCGACACCATTTTCGCTACTAAGGTGTGACAAATGTTTCTATATTTTGTTGCTAGAAGCACAAGTCGATACTCCCAGCGGTTTGGTTGCACTAAAGGTGAGGATTATGTGGAGACGTTCACCACACAATCCTCACCAACTTATAGCAATAACTTCGGAATCATAATGCGACTATTTTTTTGACCTCGGTGACTATTTATGACTATTTCTTGACTATTTTTTGGCGTTCTCAAAATTGATTTTCATAAAGTTTTCAAAGGTGAAAGGTGATTGTGTGGTGAAGGACTTTTTGCTTGTGGCAACTCTGATGTGGAGTCTTTAGAGAGCCTCAAGAATCTTTTAGCAGACATGTACCATATCCTAATCATGGTTCCTATCATGGTCTGGTCCTATTTAGCAGGCAGTGATTTCATTTGTGATTTTGTATTTTGTGTTCCACGAACTGTGTCCAAATAAACCTTTTTTCTTTCTTTCATTTAGGTCATGATACAAATAAAAAATCCACTGTGGCCACCGGTCGCGTTTAGCCACATTTTTTTAATATATTTTTATGACAAAAAAAACTAAACTATGTTGGGACACGAAATGCCATACGTGTATTGATTTGGAAATTTTACTAGACTGGAGGAACCAGCCGGTCTAACCTCACCTATGTTTTCACGGTGAGATTTTTACAAAATAGCACACCTAGAAAGAAATCCAAGTACTTTTTAGGGTTCCGTAGCCAAATGGCAACGGAACCCTTATGGATTCGCCATGTCTGTCTGTCTGTCTGTCTGTCTGTCTGTCTGTCTGTCCGTCCGTATGTCACAGCCGCTTTTTTCCGAAACTATAAGAGCTATACTGTTGAAACTTGGTAAGTAGATGTATTCTGTGAACCGCATTAAGATTTTCACACAAAAATAGAAAAAAAACAATAAATTTTGGGGGTTCCCATACTTAGAACTGAAACTCAAAATTTTTATTTTCATCAAACCCATACGTGTGGGGTATCTATGGATAGGTCTTCAAAAATGATATTGAGGTTTCTAATATCATTTTTTTCTAAACTGAATAGTTTGCGCGAGAGACACTTCCAAAGTGGTAAAATGTGTGTCCCCCCCCCCTGTAACTTCTAAAATAAGAGAATGATAAAACTAAAAAAAATATATGATGTACATTACCATATAAACTTCCACCGAAAATTGGTTTGAACGAGATCTAGTGAGTAGTTTTTTTTTAATACGTCATAAATCGTAACGTAACGGAACCCTTCATGGGCGAGTCCGACTCGCACTTGGCCGGTTTTTTATTCTGCGCAAACAAAACGCACACCGCTGATTATGTTCTAAGTAGTAGAAAACATTAAACCATCATTCATTATCTTCATCATGTCAGCCGAAATACATCCACTGCTAGACATGGGCCTCCCCAAGCACAGTCACTTCGATCGATTCTGTGCATCTCGCATCCATCGGATTCCTGGGACCTTCACCGGGTCATCGGCCCACCTTGTGGGGAGGCCTTCCAGCGCTACGTGTTCCGATACGTAAAACATCATTTATTATGTTTGAGGAAAAGTGAAGAGTCGAGTAGCGGGTATATTAACATCCGCATGTCTTAAAATGGTTGCGGTGTGTCGTAGATGCATGTTTAATGCAAGGCTAAGGTCGTTCCTAACCGGAAGACTCAACCTAAAGTATTTTTAATTAGCTTTCGTATGTTATGGTATCTCATATTGTGCATATATTGTCGTCGTAAACTTCGAATACTGAACATGGCCCAATGAATCTACTAAGTACGGTAATAAGGAAAATTACTTGATGGTAATTTTAAAACTTGTTTTATTACTTGAAAGTTTTCGTAAACAGTGGTGTAACAGCCGCGACTTACGAGCTGTAAGTCATGTGTTCTCATCCAGTGAGACACTTTACTTTGTGTATTTAATTTCATGACCACTGCTGCAGTGCGATTCTGTAACCATCTCACCGTGAAAACTTAGGTGAAGTGAGCGTGGAGCGAGCTGTCATTCCAACTAATGCTAGGGATTGACACTATTAATAGCTCACTTCACCTAACTTTTCACGGTGAGATTTTTACAGAATCGATCGGCTGCTCTATAATGGTAGGTAAATGAAACCATCGCAAGGAGACCGGCGTGTTCTAGAACTAACTGAAACTGTCTCTGTGCCAGCGTGGTGGATAACGACCCACTCCCTCTCACCAAGAGGAGGCCTGTGTCCCACCAGTGGGAACAATATAGACTGATTATGTATTATAAGTTTAATCGGAATAGTTTCTCTGACCCTCGGACATAATATTATTATCCACACTGTCCATGACACGGAAAATATAATTTACTTCGTGGTCCATAGAGTCCATACAACCTCTGCGTCCCTCATAGTTACATTATTACCCTAGTTTGTCTCTGTATCGTACATTTCAAGCATCACCACATTTCACGGCTCACTAGCTCGTCGCCTCCTGTCACAACAGTTTTCAACTTCCACAACATTGTCTCCTTTGAGTTACAAAGCAGTTATAGAAAGCATAACCACACAGGAACAACCAGATGACAAAAACAATGGAGTGGTAACGTGAGGTTGAACAATATTCATTTGGAAATAAGTCGCATTACGCAAAACTTGCAATTTTACCAAATCTCCTCATTTCCAGTTGTGTTTCGACATTGTTTGTCTTTCTTTACATTTTTATCTTTCTGAATGAACGTCCCCTTGACAATTCAAAAGTGTCTGTAATTGGTTTATTTGAAATAAATGCTTTGAGTTTTAGTTTGAATTTATTTGTGTAAGTGACAGATGTTGGAGACGCGTCTCCAATTGATCAAACTTTTTTAAATATAACTGATTTTTAGATTTTAATACTTGTGGGAGAAAATAAATAGGTACATTTTATTATTTCCTTTATTTCAATATACAAATAAATTATATTTTTGAATATTATAATACAAAAAGTATAAGTAGTATTGTTGGGAACTGGATCCATGCTCCCGGTGGTCAAGGCTCCAGAGAGAGGAACCTCCTGACAATTTGAGCCGTGTCCAGAAGTACCGCTTTCTGAATCAAGCCCTTGATCCAGCTGCCCAACGAGAGCCTCCTTAGGTGTTGGTCGAGGCTCAAGGCTCTTATTATTTAATATTTATAGTTCACCTCACAATGTAAGAGGTTTCTTCTGCCTATTAAAACAGCCTGTAGAGTCTAGGTAACTTTTTGGAAGCGTCTATCACAGACACATTCGAAGACAAAAATATTTTGGGGTGAAAATTATAAAGATGCTAATCACCCACGACTTCTAAAGCGATTCTCGCTCATGACGAATTCGTAGGCAAGTACATTACGTACGTAAGTACATTAAGTACAGCATTATTTAAACGCGTGTTAACATTCCATCTCAAATACTCCGTGACCCGTTACTACACGATTCATATTGTAATAGTCCCGTTAAGATCCCAGGTCCCGCAGGACTTAGTTACAGGAGTTAGCCAACTTACACTGACAGTTTACGTCTAGTCAACCTACATATTACCTGACGTTCAAGTATTAAGTGGCTGACTGCTTGTGTTCACTTTGTGCGGTAGTTAGGACTGGGGGTCTACTCCGAAGTAGTACCTATCGGCCGAATGTTCGGCCGTTTCCTGCTACGAAGTTACTATTTGGTTCGGTCGGTTCTGATCCTACACTCCTACACTCTTTCGATTATTGACTATGGTCCCGACCCAACTGAGCCGATCCGACCTTTTTTCGCATTTTTCAATAATATTCGGTTCGGCCATGAGTCAGTCCGATCCGAACATTCGCACTTTGCACTTCATAGTAAGGCCCCCAGTTTTTGTAAGGAGAAAGTTGATGATTAGAAAGAAAATTTGATTTGTCATGGCTGCAATTATTATAGAATAGGTATGTTTGATCAGATGGTTAACTTTTAGAGTTTAGACGTTAGAAATTTAGCCTTTGACACAATATATTAGTGTATGCGTGTGTGCACAGTAGCAACATTTTTTGATTTCGTCAATACTTATATTATATACAGGTAAAATTTGTGAGTTTGTATGTAGGGGGTAACCTTCGGAATTACTGATGCGATTCCGAAAATTCTTTCACTAAATGGGAAGCTACAGTGTTGCCGACTGTCATAGGATAGTTTATGACGCTGACGTCACCGCGGGCACGTTATCATGTGCAACTACATAGTTGCACAGGATGACGTACCCGCGAAAAGCGAAAGCGATTTAGAAGTTATGTTCAGGGTCCATACCCTGAACATAACTTCTAAATTGCTTTTTATGACACGCTTATAAACAGAGAGAACTATACATAAAGAGAGATACAGGTACAAACTTTGCAATGAAAGAAAATATTTATATAATATGTAAGCTAACAGACTTAAAATAATAATAATAATATGTTCATGTATACATAAAAAGGGAAGGAATTATAGGGCATCAAAAAAATTGTCCGCATCGCTCTCAACAGGAAAAGTAATAGCTAAGTAACATACAACAACACAACCTAACCGTAGATACACATGTCGCAAGAAATACGAAAATTTAACTCCTTGAGCCAACTTTTCTCCTTCTTCCAATTTATAACGTGTAACAAGTAAAAGTCGAGTGTACAATGAGGGGTTATTAAATAAATCGTCATCCCCTACTCGTTTAATGGCATAATGGTTGTGTGAGACTTGGCGAATGTCGTCTGCAGACAAACAAAGTTCCATTACTACGCACTTATGTTACGGGCGACGCAAGTAAGAAGATTGGAGCGGAGGACAAGAAACTTTTTGGGGAAGAAGTAAGAGAAAAATACAGAAAAATTCAATATTAAAACAAACAAAGAAACATTCAGAACCTCTCTCCTTTTTTAAGAAGTCTGTTTAAAAAAAAAGAATTTTTCAAATCCGTTTATATGTATATGATGGAGTTATGGCCGAATATACATAAAAAAATATATATAAACATCCGAATTGAGAACCTCCTCCTTTTTTTGAAGTCAGTTAAAAAACAGGAAACCGTGATAGATAAAATGTCTTACTTGCCATTCTTCTTGTCTTTTGTTGATGACTTATACTTTGTCCGGCCAGTATGTAACGACGGACAGCTATCTCGTTTATATGATTAAAGTCACACGGGCAGGAGAGAAGGTGCGGCATATCTTATATAATTATTGTGAACTAGCTGACCCGGCAAACGTTGTTTTGCCATATAAATTATTTCCTACCCTACTCTACCCCTACCACTACTCCTACGCTACTCCTACACTACTCCTACCCTACTCTTACCCTACTCCTACCCTACTCCTAACCTACTCCTACCCTACTCCTACCCTACTCCTAACCTACTAATCCTAGATAATCCGAGTAATGTGGATATATGTATGTTGTCGATTCAAAACCCTTAATTTAAATACGTGCTTCAATTTGAGTGGACCCGAGTCTACCGTACCGAAGGGACGATCGTCAAATGTTTGACAGGAAAGTAGGTAGAACAGTTTATATGGGAAAATGAAATTGTTGTTTTTACTATCTTCCTCGTAATTGTTCCATATTTTCTCACCGCTTAAACCTTCCCTGGACTACGACAAACATTTCAAAACCAAAATCGGCCCAGCCGTTCTGGAGTTTTAGCCACTCAAACGAGCAGCAATTGATTTTTATATATATATATGTAGATAGATTCCCAATTAAAACAGATTCTTAGGCTATAGATTCGAGAACGAAGTTAAAAACATTGCATTACAGTACATTCAAGAGAATTGTTTAGATTGCTCTCGATTTTCTTTATGTCAGAAAGGAAGCCCCTATATAACGAGGTCAATCAACTTCAACTAAAGTGTTAGGTTATTGGTTATATCCGTCTTTCTATTTTAGTACTTTATAACAGTTTTCCTGTCTACCTAAACTGCTTTATCCAGGTTGTTTGTCTCTACTCAAAAAACGTTATATATATATATATATATAATATACCATGTCCTCTAGGTTAACCTTTTTTGACACATCGAACTAATGAGCAATTATATTTTTTTTTTGTCAAAACTGATACACGGACGGTATTATAATGTCTGTAAGAAGTCATAAATAAGATAATTCAATAAGATTAGGCAGTTTATATATTGTTGGTAACGGAAGGCGAGGTGACATCGTAAAGATGTCAGGTGATCCGGTGTCAAACGATGGGAGGTTATAAAAGGAGGCACGTTGGGTAGCAGCGGTCTCTTTTTGCTTGGACGGCGCTCGGAACGGACATGCTACCTGAAGGCCAATTCTTGTAATTTAAAACGTTCAGAATCTAGTCGCAGTCTCATCTCAGCGACAAACAAATGTCAAAATGTAGGAAAATTTGAATTATTTTTTGACAGATTGAGACTGAGATCAGAAGGGCAATTCTCGTAATTTTAAGAACGTTCACAGTCTGATCTCAGCCTCAATCTGTCAAAAAATACTTCTAATTTCCGTACATTTTGACAAGTTTTTGACATTTGTTTGTCGCCGAGATGAGACTGCGACTAGATTTTTAACGTTTTAAATTACTAGAATTGGCCTTCAGACTGTGAACGTTCTTAAAATTACCGAAATTGCCCCTCTGACCGTTATAGTGTGCTTGTTTTTTTTTATATTTTCATTATTTTGTAACGTGTAATTTTAAGGAATTAAAGATTGTTTATTTTAACTTTTACGTAATATGCACCGACATTCTAAGGCAGCTGTCAAAAAGCGGTTAATCTACTGGACAGGCTATAGTAATTTTAATCTACAAGCAATGACTTGAGTTTTCAGAAAAACTCTTTTTATTCGATTTCTATCCATCCGCTCGTGGGCTTTCATTAAATGCCACTCACACACAAACACACACACACTTTCTTCATTTGTAAAGACCTATTCCAGGAATTTAAACCATTCTTCTAGGCAGGTACAACTTTTCCTAGAAAATCTTTTAACTTGACGTCGCAAACCCTTTGAATCACCTTTGTTTATGCTCTCGACATGAAAGCCTTTCATGATACGCTTAGGATTTGAATACTGAAATTTTATCTTTTTCTTTTATCACAATCAAAGATATATTTCGTTTAAAAGATACGCTTTGGGAGTTATTTCTAGATGAGAAACTCGTATTTGTATATTCATATATTTTTATGAGTGGGTAGATCTCTGAGCAATAGTAATTTTGGGAAATGGAAGTAAATGAAGTTGATATATTATAAAATATATTATTTTATTTTATTACTTTTCGTCGTGTGATATAATATAAAAAAATGATACCTACTTAAAACTGTAGTATTATAGCGACATTTGTTAATTAATCATCATCATGATTTCAGCCGAAAGAACACTGCTGGACATAGGCCTCCCCCAAGCACCTCCACTTTGACCGTTTCTGTGCTTCTCGCATCCAATGGGTTCCTGCAGCCTTCACAAGGTCGTCGGTCCACCTTGTTGAAGGCCTTCCAAAGCTACGTCTTCCGGTACGCGGTCGCTACTCCAGAACCTTTCGGCCCCAATGTGTCATGCCCACTGCCACAAGTTTGGCAATTCTTTGGGCTATGCTGGTTACCTTGTTTGTTAATAACGTAGACGTAGACTAATGTGTGAGCCTTGAAAAATTTAATCACGAAAAACTTTAACTTGTTTAATTTCTGAGCATTTGTGTGAGAAAATAAGCACTTGCAAATTATTTCATCCTTAAATTCTAGGTTGGAATTTTAATAATAAATTTAATAAAAGTAACAGGCTAGGAGAATTTACTGACGAGAGAAATTATCTCGTCAAAAACATTACATCATAAATTAACGTTTATAATGTAAATCTTTTAATTTTAAACTGAATGATTTTATGATAAAATAAAGCTTTGTTTGCCATTGATAAATATCCTTGATGAATAAAATCTGTTTTTGGATTAAGAGGTATTACCAAAGGGGTATCGTGCTACCCAGTAACTGTGTAGTGGAGGTCAGATAGGCAATTGCTCCATGTAAAGTACTGGTATTCAATTGCATAAAAGCCGACCCCAAGATAGTGTTACGATCTTCGGGTTCGTGACAGTAAAAACTGCTGATATAATTTACGAAAAAATTACACTTTAATTATACAACACTCAAACACACTAATTATAAAACACAATTGCTTGAAGATCGTTTCGATGTATTCGCTTGTATCGCAGATCCTAGTCTGATTGGTCGTGGCTAGTCTCGGCCTTATATAGTGCCGCAGATAGTTCCAGTAGTGCGATTCTGTAACCATCTCACCGTGAAAACTCAGGTGAAGTGAGCGTGGAGTGAGCTGTCATTCCAACTAATGTTAGGGATTGTCACTATTGACAGCTCACTCTAAGCTCACTTCACCTAACTTTTCACGGTGAGGTTTGTACAGAATCGATCGGCTGAACCTTCTATTGTAGAAACATCTAGAATGTTCGAATACATACCAGCCCCGACTGACCAGTTGTCGATAGTTCTAGTATCGAAATTTCTAGAAGGATCTATTAGTTCTACTACTTCATACTAGCGTATGTATGATATAATCCAGATACACGTAGTTATCTAACACTGTTTCATTCAATAAAAAAGTTTAGAATTGACTAAGTAGATATTTATTTCATTTTATTTTCTCAACATGGATCACAATAGCACATTGTTATTTGTAATTGATTTCTATGTCCGTTCTAGGATTTAATTTGTTTGTTATAAAATTGGTTGTGAATGTTTTGGTTGGATTGTTTGCTTCGAACATTTGAGTGAATTGGTCTTTTTATTTTACTAAAGGAAATTAATTGGGTGGACTTTGGCTTTGAGTTAGTGTAGCCCGAAAGAAAAGATTATGATTTCGATAGCATTCGATTATAGTTGCTTAGAGTATCTATACTAGTTTGATACTACGTCAAACTTCCAACATTTTTTGGAATGTCAAAATCAAAATATTTCATTTGACATAAACCTACTTATGAAACGTCAGAAGCTAGGTGCACGGTTCCAATTGGTTGTTTCCTATGGAGAAAAGCCGGCAAGAAACTCCACGGTCACTTTTTTAAAAATAATTGTTTTTTTTTCAATATGTGCTATATCGCATGAATGTAATACACATTGTTTTAAGGGTGAAAGTAGCAGTATCCCGATAATCTTTTTTATTGGCTGTTAATGTCCCACTGCTGGGCAAAGGCCTTCCTGCTCTCTGTCCAGAGCTGCCAAGGACCAATCTTTACTAAAGGAGTCCAGCTCATCTCCTGATAATCTTAGTTTAATAAATTACTACTGCCTCGTTGGTGTAGTAGTAGCGCGCGAGTTATTGGCTTTTGCATCTGGAATTTCTCAGTAGCTGCCCGGAGTCTGTATTTGTGCCCGGTTAATGGCAATAGGCTCGTCCCCTGTCACATGGGACTTAAAAAGATAAGGTGTATTTTAGTTGCCACTGAGCCACCCATAGAAATTTGTTATACAGGGTGGCAGGGACATCGACGCGCAAACTGTAACCATGGATTCAGCACATGAGTTAAGACCCCATAGCGTCGAAATTTTTCGTCAATTATTAAAAAAAAAAATTGCTGTTCCATACGTTTTGACCGCGTGGGTATTGCACTTTTTTATGAAACAGAACTTTTTTTTTTATAACCGACGAAAAATTTCGACGCTATGGGGTCTAAGCTCATGTGCTGAATTCATGGTTACAGTTTGAGCGTCGATGTCCCTGCCAGCCTGTATCTATGAGACCACCACTGCTCTTACAATAAGATAAAAAACATACACAACAAGCAACTTTCCTTTCTTTCTACTAGGAATAGGAACAAACTAGATCAACCGCGCTTCAGATTGTCTAAAGTAAAAACTTCTTTTATGGGGTACTGTGTAAAATGTTATAATAAAATACCACTCGATATTCTTCAACTAAATAAGAAGAAATTTAAAACATGCATTAAACGCACACTATGTAGACAGGCATATTATAAATTGGATGAGTATATCGTAGATTAAAATGCTTGGCTTAATGCTGGTCCTGCTCCACAGGCACTTGGGCACACTAGTTGATTACAATTTCAATATTTGGAAGAGATGCTTCCCCTTTTTGTTTATATTTTTTTTTTAATATTTTGACATTACGAACTTAATGTATATTTTATTCATTCAAGTTCTTATTCTTAATATACTTCAATATTATATACCTCTTCCTGATTGGTAGTAATTTTTTCTTTTTTCTCATCTTTTAAATAAATTGCAAAGTATAGTTTTGTATAATTTAGAAGCATTTTTTAAATTTTGTAAATGTAAGAACCATGGATTCGTTTCTTTTTTTACGATATTTTGATGTTGACTTGACAGAGCATGGCATTTAAGAATATGTCATGCTCACTTAAATGTCTCACTGGTGGTGGCGCATGTGTTGGATCATTCGGTTCCCTACGAAATGGTTGAGCTGGATGGTGCTGATCCACGCGTCATGTTCGTGAACGGGCGCCGTCGGTTGAGACTGGTCATCTCTTAACTGCCAGGGCTTATTTTGAATTTTATATATTAAATTGTTTAGTTTTTTTTACATTGTTCTCACATATAGAAGCAATAAGAATAATGTACCCAGGATTTTGTAATGATATCTTGATTTAAAAGAGTGTCCGTGGAGTTTCTTGCCCGTTCTTCTCCACAGAGATCTACGTTTTG
Source organism: Apamea anceps (assembly GCA_951799955.1). NCBI lineage: Eukaryota > Metazoa > Arthropoda > Insecta > Lepidoptera > Noctuidae > Apamea > Apamea anceps. The sequence goes on along the minus strand of OX637508.1, from coordinate 2,754,363 downwards.
GAATGGGCAACTAGCTTCAACTTTCTGACTAACTGACCGACAATTTAATTTTGACAATTCAAAAGTGCCTGAAATGGTTTAATTGAAATAAATGATTTGAGTTTGAGTTTGAGTTTTCATTCTATGTATGTCACTGTATTATTGTTAGAAAGACTTGTACCTAATATTTCTTTTAGATCGAAATTTTGATAAACAACTACACGAAAAGGCTTAGTTCTTTTTCTAGAACTAGATAGGCACGCTGTGTCGAAGACTACGAATTGGACTTGTTTCAGCAATGGCCAGGGGCGTTTACTGGAATAACAAACAGACTCATACATATTATATTTTCGTGTTATATATCATATATAAACATTCACACTTAGGGTTTAGACATACTATTGAATTCAGGTTCACCATAGCTATTCACAACCATCCAGGCTATCGTATCGAAAATGACACATTTCGATAACCGGATTTGCCTTGCTCCCGACAGCAAACAGCCGTCGGAAGAATAGTAGTCGTCTATTTGATTAAGGGCTGATTTTTCCATCGCCAGATAACTTTTATTCGAGGAATAAAAATTACGTTTGACAGTTTTTGTATAAAATAACTGTCACATCATCTTCCTGCCCATATTCCATGTTACTTGTGGTCGGCGCAACACGTTTTCTTTTTCCATTCTCCTCTGTCAACCGTCACGCTATCATTCACTCCCTTCTCTTTCATATCATTCCTCACACAATCCATCCATCTTTTCTTCGGCCTTCCTCTCCCTCTCCATCCATCAACATGTATATTTATCACTCTTTTAGTCACATGCGTTTTGTCCCTTCTCACCAAGCCAAACGATTTCTTTTCAACTTTTCTGTCACTGGCGCCACTTTCAAACTTCCCCTTATATACCTACTCATTTCCTACTTTATCCATTCTCGTCACTCCACACATCCATCTCAACATTCTCATCTCCGCTGCATGCAATCTTTTTTCATCCGTCTTCTTCACAGCCCAGCATTCAGATCCATAAAGTACGACAGGCCTTATCACGGACTTATAAATTTTCCCCTTTAACTTGAGGGGCATCCGTGGGTCACAAGTTGTTCCTGTGACCTGTCGCCATTTCATCCATCCTGGAAATAACTGTCAAAACTTCAAAATTATTCCTCGGATAAAGTTATCAGATGATTGAATAATCAGCCCTTAAGCTGATAACTATTTTGGGTTTTGGACTTGTGAACAGCGTTTAGAGAAATCCTACGATAACATTGATTGATGTTCCATACGGTAATGAAGCGTATCGAGTGGTTGTGAATAGCTATGCAGAAATGGTTCGCTCCATAATACAGCAGTTTTGTGCATTATTAAATCTGTTTCAATAACATGGCAACACTGTCACGAGTCACGGTCAAAAACGTAGCGACTAATGATTTTGGAGTTTGCAAAGGATAAAAACAAAATCGTTCTGTGGTCCTTTCAAACCACTGGCTATTGGCGATTTTGACTGCCTCACGTGAATTCAGGAAATCATTAGAAGTTAGAAATTTGGGATTCCTAACCAAACGCGATATATTTGGAATCAAAGTGGCCAGTTCGATAAAACGGTATCTAAGAATCTAATATAATAAATCATCTACCTAGCCTTTTCCCAACTAAGGCGGTATCAGCTTCCAGTCTAACCGAATGCAGCTGAGTTCCAGTATTTTATATGGAGCGACTGCCTATCTGACTTCTACAACCCAGTTACTTGGTAACACAAGACCCCTTGGAAAGCCTGGTTGTATGACTTTAGTAATGACTGTGAAATATCTACGAATCACAGCCGGAACCAATGGCTTCATGTATTTTCCGAGGCACGGAGGGCTCCGTTCCTCAGAAAACACGAGACAATACAAAATGAGACATCGTTGTGATGGGTGTTCATTGGCCACCCATCCACGAACCGACTGCGGCAAGCATAACTTAACCTTCGATCGACACGTGAGGCTATTATCATTTAACCACGAGCCTCTCATAAAATAAATTCTAAACACATGACTTCTAGGATCCTGTCTTATATTTACACAGTTTTATTCGCGGCCAAAACTATCACACTCAAGTTTATTTGTTACTTTATCTCCCGTCTGTCTGTGCCTTAAGAAAACTCGTTCAGACTACTTGCCTAATTGAATTACTATTCGCATGACGGATGGAGTAAGTCTCTGGTTTACACGTAGTCTGGAAGAATTTCATCTTAACTTAGTTTATTGGGGTGTCGTCTGTATATCACTAGTGTTTTATGTGTGGGTGTTGATTTAGTAGATAGGAATGTGTGATAGATGCTTGTTAGAGAAAGTAGTGGTGAGTGGGGTAGTTGCGTAACACACAAACAAATTATAATCAGCATATGTATAATGTTCACACTGCTGGGACACAGGCCTCCTGGCTTTAGGAGGGAGTGGGCTGTAATCCACTACGCGTGCCCAGTGCGGGTTGGTAGATGTCACATGTCTTCGAATTTTTGGTTCTAGGACATGCCGGTTTCCTCACGATGTTTCCTTTACCGTTTTGAGAGCAGTAGTGATGATGTTGGGGTGGGCTTCCAGCCTCACCAGATGCAGCTGAATACCAATATTTTACATGAAGACCGGAAGAGGTCAGATAGGCATCCTTATCTGATATAGGCATCCCTATCATAAGCCGGTTACTGGGTAATATGATACTCGTTGGTAAGACTGGTTGTCAGAGTTTCAGGCTTTTGACGACCTAGTGCTTTCCGAGGCACGGAGGGGTCTTGATTTAGTTACCCATCCATGAACCAACCGCGTCAAGCGTAGCTTAACCTAATCGATCTAGCTATGCGGCTGAACATTATTTTCGAATATAAAATATAATTTAATTACAAACAAAAGAAGAATACTTTTCTTACCAACTTGCTTTGTGGGAAAAAAAAAAACGTTATTAAGTTTATTTTAGGTAGAAAGTTCTTGATTTCCATAACGATATTATGTCAGTTACTTGTAAGCAAGTTAGGTTACATCAACAGTAAATTGATTTGCAAATTACGTTAGATAATTAACCGAAGCCCTGACCTTACTGGGTTACGTCTTGACAGTAAACACGTGATGATTGCATTTCTACTGATAAACTGCAGTCTATGAATAATCGCAGCTGATAATTATACACAAAGATAAACATGCAACTCATGCAATACAGAAATTGATGTCAAGGACTCTTAAAATGTTCTCTGGTCTTTGCCCCACCTAGTGACAGCTTCTGTGATTTAATCAATCAATCAGCTCAGTCTATCGCAGTCCACTGCTGGACATAGGCCAGCAGGCTGGCTGGCTGGCATGCTGTGCCAGAACAGTCTGTACTCCGGCTTTTGCATCCAGTCTGTCCCAGGCACCTTCTTTAGGTCTGGGTGTATCTGGGGGGCGCCACACTACGCTTGCTGATACGCGGTCTCTACTCCAGGACTTGTCTGCTCTACCGGCCATCGGTCCTTCGACAAACAAGGCCAGGCCACTAGGTCACTTTAGTTTGCTTACTCTTTCATTTGGATTTGTACAGACGCCAACAGGTCAAGCTACCCGAAACTGTCAAATTTTCCCAATCAACCTTGAACCTTAATGCTTTAGCGATAAAGTTGAAAATCTGTTAAAGAAATTTAACAGATTGTAGGAGCTTAATGTGCTGGCGTCTGTTCTTAGTCGCTAGTGAAAAACCCTGTGGTTTTTCTCTTTAAACTATATTGAATTCTAAAACTACGCTATTATATAAATGGACACTTTTTTTTTATAATAGGGCTAGTACTGATGCTTATTTTTTTTGTACCTATTTGTAACAGGTGTTTGATCAATAGTGCTGATAATATTATAATAATATGTTTTACGCTTATTATTACTTTCAACTTATTACCAGATGACGAGCCATTGTCATATTAATAAAGAAAATAAAACTAAGTAACAAATGAAGCATGAATGTTAAACAAGTTCAACATGTTTTTATTTTTCTTCTTCTGCAATGTCAATGTTTTCTGTTTATTTTATAACAGGATTATGTGCAGTAAAAAAGAAAGACGTTTGTTTTGTGGAGTTTGCATTAATGTTTGTGTTAGCCTCGTTATTATGTTTGTTAGGAAGATAATAAATTATTATTTTTCCTGATTTTGTTGCAGTTTCCATGTTGAACTTTTTTATTTTAATTAAATGATTAATATTTATTTATTCAGACTACAATGTGGTCTATAATGTTAGTAAATAAATAGCCTATAGTACTTAATAACTTAAAAAACAGATTGGCACCCTCATTGCGTAACACACGATATCAATCTCAATTTGAATAATTTTAGAGGATAATGCTAATCCATTGCTTCATATGTTCGAAAAATGTGTCTGCTCATCAACGTAAATAACGCAATGAATGTTGTTGAACTGTCAAAATGAATGTGTGTAACGCAACTACCCCGCAGGTGTGGTTTGCAAGCGCCTGCACTATATGGGATATAGAATTTCCCAGTTATTTTTTTGGTGTGTGGTCAAAATCAGAACTATAAATACGTCATCTTGGTTTTTCAACAAAACACGGATCTTGTTGACAGGGCAACGACATTTGAGCGCGGAAAGATCCAGGTAGCGGTTTTACTTATTTTTTATAATCAGTGAATTTATTGTCGATTATCAAAAAGTTATGGTCGTAAATATTGCTAAGCTGCCTGGGGGCGATTAGAGAGGCAGGTTCAATGTTTCTCTCGCCGTGGGAGAGGCGTTATAAGGTTATGTGGGCGCATAGCATTATCTATTTACTCGTGTGTTCAATGTCATTAGCATATCAATAGCTCGATAACGTTTATTTAGAACTAGCTGTGCCCGCGACTTCGTTCGCGTGGTTGATGGAAAACATTAATGATTGTGTCTCTTTACTAATTCTTTTTCTAAAGGAGTAACTTAGGCTTAATAAAGTAATTAAGTTAAGTAAGTAAAGTAAATTAATTCTTATAAGCTGATTTTATGAGCTACTTAGACTTTTATAAGGCCTTTGTTACTCCTTTAGAATAAGAATTATTAAAGAGAAAGTCCCGTCAAAATCTGTCTAGCCGTTTCGGAGAGGAGCTGGAACAAACTGATAGACAGACAAAAAAATAATCAAATTGTTTTTTTTGTTATAAGTATACATATATATACTTTCATATGCATTTAGTAAAAAGCTGTTATTTTGACATCAAAAACCTTCATCGGTTTCTTACTAAACTTGACCTATACCCGACGACCCCTCCGAAGTGCAAAGTGCGAATGTTCAGATCGGACCGACACATGGCCGAACCGAATATTATTGAAAAATGCGAAAAAAGTTCGAATCGGCTCAGTTGGGTCGGGACCATAGTCAATATTCGAAAGAGTGTAGGAGTGTAGGATCGGAACCGACCGAACCAAATAGTATCTTCGTAGCAGGAAACGGCCGAACATACGGCCGATACTACTTCGGAGTAGACCCCAGGTTACTTATTTCTTTTGGTGACTCTAAATATCATTTTAATTCTGAATAAATGTAAGTGTCAGTCACATACATAAAAAACTTTAACCTTCTTACTGTTGAAATTAGCCTCACAAATATACAAATGCATTTACCAGTACAATGTTATAGCGGAAATATTTGCAACGCTCATGAAACGCATTGGTATTTTGTATAGTTAATCGAATAAATACCTACCTACCTTTATAAAATAATTATTATGTAATATTATGGTTGTAGATTTAACCAGTCCTTTCGAATTTGTATATAAAGGCACTGTTTCATTTACACAGCTGAGCAACGTTTTGAAGCATGTTTTAAATAAAAGTAAAGTCAGAGACTTTCTGATTCTTTTATTATTGATTGACCTTGAAGTCTATAAAGCCTTCGCACTACACACGCACGTAGAAAACATTTGTAATTATGTGCTACAAAATGTAAAATTATAGACAAACATTGTTTGCGTGAGAGAGTGGGGAGCAGTGGTGACCTAGTAGTAACTTACGAGTTGTCATGTTATGATCGTGGGTTCGTACCGAGGCACGCGCTTTACTTTGTGTAATTTATTTCATCACCCTTGCTCTTATAAACAGGTAAGGAAAACATCGTGAGGAAACCGGCATGTCTTAGGAAAAAAATTGGAAGACATGTAACATCAACCAAGCTGCACCGGGCCCGCGTGGTGGATTAGGGCCTATTCCCTCTTACAGGGAGGACTGAGGAGGACTGAGGAGGCCTGTGTCCCAGCAGTGGGAATGTTATAGGCTGATTTTGCTATAATTATAGTGCATTCTTAACGTTTACGTGACATAACACGTATTCAAGAATGCACTATAACTTATGCTGTCGTCTTAAACAAAGACAAACTTTTGAGAATTCAAACAACACTTACCTTTCATTGCAACAATCGATGATAATTGTAACAATGTTCAAAACATGTCACGCTCAGTTGACCAGACCTTCATCTCGCCATGGATGGCATTGAATTGAAGAAACAAGTTAAAAAAATCCTTTATTGTTGTGTTTTTATAATGGTTATTAAAGTAAATAAAGGTTGTTGTGGTTTAATTAGTTTAATACATGAAGGAAAGGTCATCGGTCCATCTTGTGGGATGCCTTCCAACGCTATGTCTTGCGGTACGCGGTCACTATTCCAAAACCTTTCGGCCCCATCCATCAGCTATCCGATGACCAGAGAGGCACCAGGAGGCATCCATTGGATGCGAGAAGTATAAAGCTGGTCGCAGTGGCAATGCTTGGTAGAGGCACGTGTCCAGCAGCGCAAGAAGTCCAGTCTTTCGGCTGAAATGATGATGAAGGAAAGCCCAATTATATGTTATGTTACCAGTTTAATACGATTTTATCTGTAGTATCTCTTATTTATTTCTTCTTGATTGCGCGTATTTATTTACACATACCTTAAAGCCGTTACGGTAACTATCATATGCCAAAATTCCCTAAAAAACATCAAAAACTGGATTGCAAACATACGAAGAGAAAATCTCTTTTCCATTTCATATTGAATTTTCGCTGCAACGTCTTTATTCACTGTATCGAATGATTTTCTAACCACCTTTGATAACACGCTACGCGTAAGTAAACCCCAGTCATTATTTTAAGCAAGGCCGTGACTTAGGTGTCTTAAGAAATTAGTTCCATTCATCATGCGATTTTATTGTAAATGTGAATAAAATCGCTATTTTACATCTGTATAATATTTACATTAGATTATAATACTCTCTATTAAATACACCATACAACACACATTCACCACCTTATACATACACCACACACACATACATACATACACTATACACAAATTACACTACACCACTACCACCATTACATTTGCACCATTCGAACTAATTAAGATAGAAAATTGTTTGGTAAAAAAAACTCTCACTATGTTTTTAGGAGAACAAAGTAGAAATCCAGAAAATCATGATTTGCTAAGTTATTCCTATCGGTTCCATCTGAAATTGTCGTACACTTTTGTGGCCCATTAAAGAAGATCGTAAAGTCAAAAGTCACCTTTATCCGCAACTAAAAATAGTCTCTCAATTGTCTCAACAATGTCCGCGAAAATATCACGACAATTTCAACGGCCACAGAGTACAAAAGAATATTACAATATTGCGAAATGCACTTTTTTGTTTATGTCCATATTAAATCACCACATAGAATTAAATATTGCATTTTTTATAATTCAAAGGAGCCTGTAATACGTTCTGTAGTTTCTAATCTACTTGTCCCCAGAGTTTTTTTTTGTTCAATGATAAAGGAGATAATAGTAATACTAGCCCCATTATTGTCCCATTGCAGGAAAAAGGCCATAAGGTTATACTGAGAAGGAACGAGCAGAAAAATAATAAATATTAAATTGAATTCCTCTATTTTAGTTTTATTAAATTGTAAGTAGATGTGTTAAGTGTAATGCAAAAAAGTGCAGTTCGCAAAAGATTAAAAATAAATGTTAGTGCTCCGCGGCTGCCCATTTAGTCGCAGCTCACATTAGAGGCGGATGCACGGTAACAGTCGCTCCGTGAATGGGAGTCGTTACGACAATCGAGTCACAATGCATTTGTTCGTTGGCCGAACTGTACCTTGTTCTACAAATTGTGATTTACATTCAATATTGAGACTTAGTCGCGCGTTATGGTCTCGTGAAAAGCTATAGATTTAATTGTTTTTTGTTTTGATGATTGTAATTGATTGAAACAAAGTGTTAGGTGTTTACGTTTACGGACCAGTGTTTTGTTATAGTTAGTTAAAAGTTAAGTTTCTAGTGTGAAAGAGTTTTATCGGTAAAATCGAACACCATCGAGAGAAAGTGCAATAAAAAAGCAAGATTTATGATCACAACAAAGTAAGAAAATGTTGATCATGAAAAGTAAATATAATATTAATTAAAATTTGTGTAACAGTTTAATCGGATTTTCTTCAAAGAAGTTTTTCCAAGTTATAATATTGTGAACGAAAAACAGTGTTGAGCCACATTCTGCCATGGCTTCCGAAGAAAAACCTACGAAAACCCATTTGGACGATGTGCTGGGAATGTTTGGTATGTTTGGACCATACCACGGACAGTTGATGTTGTTTATTGGTCTAGCCTATGCCTCAAACTCAGCCTACAGTTCAAACTATGTGTTCGCAGTCGAAGAAGTTGGATATAGGTCAGTGTTGCACCTTTTATAAAAGTTTTTGATCGCGGAGCGAAGGACCATTTTCAGGGTTTCGTACCCAAAGCGTAAAAACGGGACCCTATTACTAACTAAGACTTCGCTGTCTGTCCGTCCGTCTGTTTGGCACCATGCTCTATCTCAAGAACCGAATATCTCAATAGCTAGACAGTTGAAATTTTCACAAATTATGTATTTCTGTTGCCGCTATAACAACAAATACTAAAACAAAATAAAATAAATATTTAAGGGGGGCTCTCCCATACAACAGTCGTGATTTTTATAGATATTGGTACGGAACTTCGTGCGCGATTCCAACTCGCACTTGGCCGGTTTTGTTATTTGTAGTTTGGTTGATTGCGCACCAAAGGACCATTTTGGAGTGTTGAGATTATTATGAATATGGGGTCACAGTCCATCACTAGCTTGAGGTGATCAATACAATGTTATCCAGCATCATAGTTGCGCATCATTTCATTAAATTACTTTCAATCTGAATTATTTTGAAAGATTTTGCTAATCCATTGCTTCATAAACTCTCGTCAGCAACGTAGATAACGCAATGAATCTTCTTAAACCGTCAGATTGAAAGTAATTTCTACTTTTAGTGTGTTACGCAATTACCCCGTAGTTCATAATCCCTGGTCTTTCAAGTTCGAATTCCGAATTCTTTTCTTCCCCGGTCAAATGCAAGTTGAAAGTTACATTAGCAACAACCACGCAAATTTGCCACCTTATTATTTTTCGTGTTTGTGTTTTGTCTTTGCGTCATGTTCCACCGCCAATAAACTTACTTTTATAAATGTTCTTTCTTTTTTTTTGACATTTGACTTCTTCCATTTCTTCGTATTAAAAAAAAAAAATCGACCTGAACCTTAACCACGTCTAGACGCGTCTTCGGTGGCAGAAGTCATTTTGACAGCACGTTTTGGATACGAGGTGGAGCATAGTGTGAAGTAGCCCTTAGAACACTGTTATTTTATTTGGTTGCCGTGATTAGTAGGTATAATTATCTCCTAAACAAACACCGATAACGATGTTAATGTCAAGTTCAAGTTACTTTCTCTGATTTGTATGCACAACAAACAGTGCGCAAGGTTTCCTCGTAGTTCTGTATACAAGATGCGCTATACTTACCTACGTACTGTATTTTGACGATTCTTTAACCATTCTTATTCTTCTCCGTATGTTTTATAAGTCATAATTGTTTTGTAAAAATATTTTTTAAATACCACTGACATACGTAGGTTGTAAGTATATTGTTGTAACGCTAAGGGTCCATGTAACTCGAAAGTAAATGTTTTTATTTATCTATGTGGAGGTCAAACAGTATACCACGGGAACACTAGTGTGTTCCCGTGGTATACTGTTTGACCTCTGTTTGTTTGAACGGAATTAGATGAAATTCGGCACATAGTTAGTACTTGATTTGGATTAACACATAGTATAATTTTTATTTTGGTGTACTTACTGTGTGCCGAATTTCATCTAATTCCGTTCAGCCGTTTTGGCCTGATTGAGTAACAAACATCAAAACATATAAACTTACACATTTATAATATTAGTAGGAAGTAGGATTAATAGGATAGTAGGATTGGTAAGATAATAGGATAACAGATTTAGTGTAATAGTAGGATTTATTTAACTTTATTTTCCTTTTTCATTCACTATTGATATTGTTTTTTTTTATTGTGGGATTGTTTGCTAACAAATTTTATAGTTTCGTTCATATTATTATCATAGTTGGAATATTAAACATGTACATTGTTGACTTAGAAATGATGGGAAAGAATTTCTTATATTTGTCGTAAGATTTTCCAAAGAATTAATAGAGTTTTCTAGGTCGTTTAGTAGTATCTAGTTATTGTTTGAGCCTGGGAAATGAGTTTGTTTGGCGCATATTGACGGAAACGATATACTTAGATGCATTGCCAGGCGTACTAAGTCAGTACATAAGTTACATTGAGTTCGTGTGAACTTGATCGTAGAACTACTTCAATTCAATTAATTTATTTTTGAATATAGGTTACACTAATTGTTACAGTCAAGTATATTATGATCTGTATGCCCTACCTTGGTGGTGTACAAATAATAATAGGTAATTATTAATCATGATAACAATTAAAATAGCAGGAAATGACAGATAAAAGCATTAGATTACATAGTTAGAATATCAGTCAACATATGTATACATATAATCCCATTATTAACAAAAAAAAAATATATATATAAATATGTATAAATATTCGGTCATCAAGGAATTCCTTAATAGAGTAATATGTCTTCTTGATCAGAAATAGAAATAACTTCTTTTTAAATTCATTTATATTGTCTGCCGATTTGATACACTTTGTTCGTTTATTATAAACCTTTGGAGCCATTGCGAATATCTCAACTCAACTCAGCCTATCGCAGTCCACTGCTGGACATAGGCCTCTCCCAGCCTGCGCCACAACACCCTGTTCTCCGCCTTCCGCATCCAGTCCGTCCCAGCAACCTTCTTAAGGTCGTCCGTCCATTTAACTGGGGGGCGTCCCACACTACGATTGCCGATACTCGGTCTCCACTCCATTGCGAATATACTTTTCCGAAACAGTGCAGTTTTGTTAGGAACCAAATGTAGCATACTGGCTCTGCGCAGGTCATTTACTTGTGAAAACTTAGACAGGTTGCGCCTGAGAAAAAGGCAGTTTCGTAAAAAAATTAACTTTACCCTCCATGTACACACGGCTACACATCAAGCTATACATTTTCAGTTTTAGCTGACCTCGCATGGTATAGGTTTTTCGTTCAATCAGAAGTCAGTTTATACTGGTTATGTATAGCTTGATGTGTAGCCATCCGTACATTTGTACATGGAGGGTAAACTTAATATTTTTAAGTTTTTAAAAAGAGGTTTACAACTGTCTTTTGTTGGGATTCGGATTGAGATTGATATTCTACGCAATTAGGGCGCAGTTGATATTAGTTAACAAACTGTCAGTAACAAGACGCAAGTCGTGTTACCGATATGTTACTTAAGATAACAACAATTTGTTGACTTGAGAACAAAATCTGTTGCAGATATTTTTTAAGTGGCGTTACAACTTTTTTTACCTGTTTGCATTTTAATGAGACGGTGTGATCATCATATTTTGTAGTACGGACGCCAGCACATCAAGCTACCCGAAACTGTCAAATTTTTCCAATCAATCTTGAACCTAATGATAATGGCGATAAAGTTGAAAATCTATTAAATAATTTTGACAGATCGTAGTAGCTTGATGTGCGCCGTCTGTACTTGCTACCGGTCAAAGTCAAAGTTTTTTATTTGTAAACATAGATGTAAAAATAGGTGTTTAAAATAGAATATGTGCACAGCCCCAGCAGTCTCGACATTCATAGCGATCGCTTTACGAACGAATTCGGTCGCAAAGTCCCGAATTGACAGGTGAAATGTGTCCCGAAGTGACAGGACTTTGCGACCGAATTCGGTCGTAAAGCGATCACTATGAATGTCGAGACTGCTGGGGCAGATCTCTATTATTATTATTTATTCTCACACTGGAACGCCATACGGCAATTACACCAATGGACCGGTTGTCAGACTTTCGGGCTTCTGACTACCCGTAACGACTGTCAAAGATCCTAGATACTCTATGTTTTGCGTACGGCGTACAAATATCGGTGTGCGTGTATAATTAGATGTATGCACGTAAACGAGGCAAAAGGAGTATGTAAGGAAAGTAGCAGGAGTTGTGAAGTTTCTGCCTACCCCCGTGCGAACAAGACGTGAGTCGTTATGTATGTATGTTATCATGAATTAAAATCAGTTCAAAGGCCTTTACGAGTATTAATGAATACATAGTTAAAAAGAAGTCGTTTCAAGAAGGTTTGTATTAACAACACAGTGTATTGTCGTATTCATCTATATCTACGGACATTTTCTTTTGCTTTTGGGGGACCATCTTCACATATCAAGACCCCGCCGTGCCTCGGAAAGCACGTTAAGTCGTTGGTCCGGCTCTCGTTTGTGGATCTTTGACAGTCGTTACGGGTCGTCAGTAGCCCGAAAGTCTTATAATCAGTGTTACCAAGGTATCATATTACCCAGTAACTGGGTTGTGGAGGTCAGATAGGCAGTCGTTCCATGTAAAATACTCGTATTCAGCTGCATCCGGTTAGACTGGAAGCCGACCCCAACGTAGTTGGGAAAAGGCTAGGCAGATAATGATTTTCTTTTGCTTTACACCAAACTCAAACTCAAATCATTTATTTCAATTAAACCATTTACAGGCACTTTTGAATTTTCAAAATTAAATAGTCGGTCAGTTAGTCAGAAAGTTGAAGCTAGTTGCCCATTCCAAAACGTAGATCACTGTGGAGAAGAACGGGCAAGAAACTCCACGGACACTCTTTTAAATCAAGATATTATTACAAAATCCTGGGTATATTATTCTTATTGCTTCTATGTATATGTGAGAACAATCTAAAAAAGAAACAATTTAAATTATAAAGTTAAAAATAACCAAAGTAGGTAATTATTTCTCATCACTTATTGTTAGCACTAGAAAATCAATTCAATCGGGTTTTGCTAAAATGGCCGATTTGGTTTTGTTTTTTTTTGGAAGACATAGCGTGTCTGAATTCGGTATTTCATGGTTGTCCAGTCTTGAGAGTATTCACACTTGCTATTACGCACGACCTTTTGTGTTTGAAAACAATATACCTACAGAGGAATCTACTGACGTCAGACATTTTTTTTCACGTATGTAACACGTGAATATGCTGGTTTACTCGGAAGTCTGACAACCAGTTTTGCCAAGGGGTATCGTGTTACTCAGTAACTGTGTTGTGGAGGTCGGATAAGCAGTCGCTCCTTATGAAGTAGGTAGGTACTTCTGTTCTTCTTAGCATGTCGATAGCAATATAAATGGACTTGGCTCAGAATTCGGCAACTTGTTTGGTGCCTTCACCAGCGTCCCCCAGTTCCTGTAACTAGCAGCTGAAAGGACACGCAGGGCACGACATTAAATGTGCCATCGTTTGTGGAACAGCACCACATTTACACTCCAAGGCGGAGTGGTCTATAAAGAACTAGTATTCAGCTGTATCTAGACTGAAGCCATTAGACTGAAAGCCGACCCCAATATAGTTGGGAAAAAGGCTAGGCAGATGATGACTTGGGATATTCTAAAAAAAATTTTTTTCTTTCATTTTGACAGTTCAACAACATTCATTACGTTATTTACGTTGTTGAGCAGACACATTTTTCAAACATATAAAGCAATAGATTAGAAAATGATTCAGATTGTGATTGTGAGCTCATTCCTTCACAGGATGCCAGGTTGCCTTTGTCTATACGAGTAAGTGAGAGTTCTAGGAAGGACTTCGTCATCTAGGGAAATGTATAAAAAAATCAGCTGGCATAATTAATTGGTCCTCTGGTCCGACCAGTTGGAGTTGAGCAAAGGCTAACAGAATTCGTTGACAAGACTAATAAAATCAATAAGATGGTAATGGAATATTAATTACTCTTCACTAAGTGATTAGTTTTTGTACAGACGCCAGCAGGTCAAGCTACCCGAAATTGTCAATTTTTCCCAATCAACCTAGAACCGAATGCTTTTGCGATAAAGTTGACAATCTATTAAAGAAATTTGACAGATTGTAGTAGCTTGATGTGCTGTTGTCTGTACTTTCCATTGTCTGCTTGATTTAAATAAACTAAACAAATTCAACGTAGTATTAATAGATAAATGTGGGAAATTATATCATTTATACACGTGTGTTTCAGATAAAGGAGATTTCTATTTATACTTACATAATAATAATATTAAGGTAATATAAATTAGTATAAGGTTTTTTCTGTGTAAGTGAAAGATTCTGATAGCTTTAGACGTTATTCCATGTTTAGTTCTGATAAACTCAGGTCTTCAATATATGAAAATCGCATTTTTCCCGCGGGGAATATAAATAAACATATTATAAATAAACTTCATAATGCCACTTGCCCTTGTTCTTACGTTCCGTCGATCAAGCTAGAGCAAGAAAATTAAAAAAAAGATTAATATTTTTTGCCTGACTAAAGTACTCGTATACTTACATGCAAAAATATTCATCTTTACACTCAACTGCAAATTTTCTTTTTTTTTTGTAGTTCACGTAGTTTTTCGTAGTTTATTTTCATAGTTTACTTTTCAAGCATAGTATACTTAAAAGGTATAATTACTTTTGTAAAATATTTGACTACACAGTATACTCACATTGTTTTAAAGTACTTAGCTGCTGCAGGCGTATATCAAATAGCTTGATCGTCTGTTCATATAACTTTGATTAGAAAGACACCATTCAATCATAAACATGTCAGTTGCTTGAATGAAAGGCGCTATTTAAAAATGATTACCAATAATATGTGACTATGTAGGGCATCTCTAATAGAAAATAATTTAAATGTAGCGATAGATTAATTGTGTAATAAAGTTGCACAACATTGTTTCAGAAACATGTTTTTGTGTTGTTCAACTCTTCACGTGACCAGAGGGTTGGCCTATTTTTTGGCCAAAGAATCAGCATTGCCATACAACGTGGCAATGCTGCCAGCCTTTGGGGCACGTTTCCTATTGACAGCAATGCGGATGAATTTTTTGATGCCCTTTATGATTATTTCCCCTCCGTTGTGGAAAACATTCTAAAGTTGCGTATAAACCTATAGCAAAGTTGCACAATATTGTTGCCAATAACATTTGAAAGACAAAAAGAAAAAAATTACAGGTAAACTTATAAGGAAATTATTATTGAAAAAAAAGTAAGCGACACTAATCAGAGAAATTTTCTTTTATAAAACTGAATTATGCAATTGTTTCAGATGTAAAGATCAAAATTTTGCGAACGACACATGCGGAACCATCAACGGGACATCCTGCACTGAATTCGTGTACGATAAAACTGACAGTTTTGTTGCGGAAGTATGTAACTATATTTTTATGAGTCCATTTGTTTATTGCTTTCTTACATCATAGGTTACTTACATTTTAGCTTTATATTTTGGATAGTAATGTGGGTACTAGCTGTGCCTCGGATATTCCATAATTATGGACTCATCTGCCTTGCCTGTTCCCAATTATTTTGGGGTCGGATTCCAGTCTAACCGGATGCAGCTGAATACACATTTTACATGGAGCGACTGCCTAACTGACCTCCACAACCCAGTTACTGGGTACCCCTTGCTAAGACTGCTTGTCAGATTTTCGGGCTTCTGACTACCAGTAACGACTATCAAAGATCCACGAATGACAGCCGGGACCAACGGCTTAACGTGCTTTCGGAGCCACGAAAGGGGTCTTGGCATGTAAAGATGATCACCCATCCACGGGCCACATGCGGCAAGCGTAGCTCAGGTTAAGCTTAACCTGATCGATCGACCCGTGCGGCTGTTATTACTTAGCCACAAGCCCCTCTTTATTCCATATGGACTGGCACTGTATATTTTAACAGACATTTTACTCGCCAGTTTCAGTTAGCCTGTTATGACTGGAAAAGAACTTTGGTCGGGACAGTCCACAGCCTAGCATACATGATTGGTCTACTGTTCGTTGGACCATTATCTGATAGGTAAGTCATTTACACTGTCATTATACGGAATGTGAGTTCAGAGGGGCATTTCCCGTAATTGTAAGAACGTCCACAGTCTGATCTCAGTCTCAATCTGTCAAAAATACCTTTAATTTCCTTTCATTTTTTGACTAGATTTAGAACGTTTTTTATTACGGGAATTGGTCTTCTGAGTACGGCACGTTATGAACCCTTTCATCTCAATTAAAACAGGCAATTAAAACAATTTTGTGTTCTACAAGTTTTCGAATTAGTATCGGTTAATGTATGTGAAAAGCTAATTAGTTGACACAGTCAATTCGATTCAACTTGACGATCATTCGAAGCAAATTCGATTCGATTCAGAACGCGACAACGTCGAAGACTATTTTTGTTTTATTTTTTGACGTTTAAAAGTAACAGATACTGTTTTCTTTGAACAGTAATAAAAAAAAGATCTGTATAGTTTCTTCACTTTTACAAGTTTCATAATTTATTATATATTTTTGTTTTTTTTTATTTAGAAAACATTTTACATTGTGTTGAATATATACACATGCAATTTACATACTTACAAATAAAAAGAACTATTAATTATAAAATAACATTCCATGTGGAATTGTGTATGTAAGTTTAAATGTTTTAAACGCACTCACGATACAGGAGTAATTCCTAGTGTGGGGCAACGTTTTTAATACTTAAAACAAAAAATTCAAGTACCAAACAGTTTTAAATATAATGTCAAGTATGATAGTGTGGCTCACGCCTCTAAGCAGTAGTCACCTCTTCGACGTAGGCCTCCACTTCCTTCCACTGATTCCTGTCTCTTGCTAAAATCATTCATTCTAGTCCTCCCTTCTCCCAAAATATGTATAACTTCCCACCTTTTCTGTGGCTGGCCTCTATTTCTGCTATGGCCTTTTGGTATCAATTCAGTTACTTTTCTGGTCCATCGACTGTTTTCAAAGTTTTCTTTAAACCGCATCCTTTGTCCTTTGTCGGTTTGTTCTTTGCATTTTTTTTGTTCGGCTTTAACATATCAATTAGTATTCGATACGCATGCTTCACACTTAATTAACAATGTTATTATAATGATATTTTATCTGCAAAAATGGTAATTGGCGGTTTTAACAATGTAAATGCCACAACAAAATGGGTATTGAAGATGCATTGAAAACATTATTGACTAGCGAATAATGTTGAGTAGCGAATAATGAGACAACAATATATGTGTACGTGTCGCAACGTTAAAAAAGGTATTTCTACTAGTAAACACACCATTATCTCGTTTCATTATGATTTGGTCTTTTATCCTAATTACAGTCTTTCGATTCGCCAATTTTATGGCCAATTGATTTTTTGATTTTTGATTTTTTTTAAAAACGTTGCCCCTCACTAGGAATTTCTCCTGTATCGTGGGTGCGTTTACAAACATTTAAACTCACATACACAAACAGCCAGACCCGGAACAACTACTTCTAGGTCATACAAATATTTGTTCCGTGCGGGAATCGAACCCGCGACACGCAGCGCAGCAGTCAATCGCTTAACCACAGCGCCAACCGTGTCGACAAACACGACAAACAATTAGAACACAAAAACCTCTGAGACAAAAACATAGCAAAATAATTTTCGAATTATAACAAAATAATATCTCACAAAAGATTGAAAAATGGTATAATTCTAAAAGGATTTACTGATGAATTTTGTTATGTTATCCGACTTTTCAGTCCCCTACTTGCCTTGAATGAAATCTTACAGTAATAGAGATAGTGGTCTTTGTACCCACTAACATTTTAAAGTGATGTTTTTCCTCAGGATAGGCAGAAAGGCAATGATAGTGGCGACGGGTGTCCTCGGTGGGGTCCTGGGTATTGCCAGGAGTTTCGTCACCTCCTACTGGTTGTACATAGTGCTTGAGTTTCTGGAGTCAGCCTTTGGAGATATATGCTCACCGGCCTATATTTTAAGTAAGTGTACTTGAGTTTATCTGCGACATTACTGACATCGGTGAAGGAAAAACAAAGTATGGGAATCTGGATTTATCTATACAAATAATAAAGCTGAAGATTTTGTTTGTTTGAATGCGCTAATATCTGGAACTACCAGTAGGATTTGAAAAAAAAAAAATTAATTGATAGCCTAATTCGTGAGAAAGTATAGGCTATTTAATATCACGCTAGGATCCTTAGGATCCGAGCAAAAAAAAAAAAATAACGAAGAACGCTATGCGAAAACAAAATAATAGCGCGGGTAAGCGATACAATACAACGGGATGGGTCAGGAAAACAAGAAATTTATCCGAACGAAGTCGCGGGCAGAGCTAGTAGTTAATATAAGTCTGAAATTGCCAACTCCTCTTAAGCCTTGCTCAAGACGTGGTGTTCAATGCTCATGAGAAGAGGCCTTTGTCCTGTAATAATAGGCTGGTAGATTTATAATTAAGTATAAGTACTTTGGTATGAAAATTAGCAAGATTATCTTCAACATTACCATATTGAGTTCATTTGGCCATACAATGCTCGGTTAATATGATAAGATCATTATATTTACTCAACTTGTCTGTAAAGTTTCGCCAACTAATTCAAAGTGACATTGCATATTTCGGAGATAAACGAGAAATATCTTCAAATAACAATGATTTCCACAGTTAATTCGTCTTCGCATTGAAAATCGATATAATACCGTAGAGTATATTCGTACTGCTACTAGTTCTCTAAAAACATTTATAGTTAAATGCTATTTGTATTTGTTCCGAGTCTGGGTGTTTTTCTATCTATAATATGTATGTATTTACAAAAAAAAAATGTATATAAGTAGTTTATCAGCCATCTTGTTACCATAACACAAGCATTAGGTTGCTTAGCTTGGGACTAGATGGCGCTGTGTGAAATGTCCAAGGATATTATTATTATTATTATTTATTATTTATATCTTGTAGATTTATAGAAACACTTTCTCTCTTATCTTCTTGGTCGCGTCCTTCATTACTGGAGGTCGTGTCTCTGAAAGGCCTTCGTGGCTTTATGTACGATGTTGCTTGATGTGCTTGGTCTGACCAGCAGCTAGGTGACCGGCCACACATTCACACGTCAATAATATTTAAAAATCTAGATGAGGTCGGAGTAATATCTCTAGACCAGAAACTGCTCCATAAACTACATGATAATTTCTTATCTTTTGATCACAGATGTAGAAATAATAGCCACGACGAAACGAGTACCTTACTACATGATATGCGGCATTGGATACTGCGTCGGAGGCGTCTTAAAAGCCCTAGTAGCATGGATGGTCCCCGACTGGAGAAACTTCCTCAGAGCCCTTTACGCCCCAGCCTTACTCTTTTTCTTCTACATATACGTCATAGACGAGAGTCCAAGATGGCTGCTAATAAAAGGGAAAAAAGAAAAAGCAGTCGCTATAATAGACAAAATATCAAAAAAGAACAAAGTTAAGGTAGACCAGAGAGTGTTGGATAATTTAGTTGGCGATACAGACAAGGAAGAAAATGTAGAATTTGGGAAAGTGTTGAAAAGCACATTTACATCATCAGCTTTGTTCAAACGATTTGTTGTCTGTGTTATATGGTGGACGACATCTACCTTTGTGAACTATGGAATGACGATAACATCCGTGTCACTGGAAGGGAACAAGTACTTGAACTACGCTCTAGTCACGATTACGGAGCTTCCAGGCAGCTTTATAGCGATGTATGTGCTGATGAAGTATAGGAGAAAGTTCCCGTTGATCGCTAGCTTCTTATTGGCTGGCGTGTTTTGTGTGGGACAGCCGTTTTTGCCTACGAGTAAGTATTTTGCTTTATTCTTTTGTTGAATGATAGAAAATGCATTTATTTAGCACAGACTAAAAGGCATAGAAAATAATATAGAGCAGATAAAAACAATAAAAAGTGTAAAATGCGATATAAGAAATATGCAGAAAGTGTGCCCCATGGCCGCACCAAATAGGCCCAGTTCAGCAAAAATGCCAGGCAACTACTGCCTAACGCTGGTTTTCAATTGGACCATTTGATTTTCAGTAGGCCAATTCTATTATTAGTATTATTGCTGGTGTTAAGTATTTACAAACGCAAACCGAAAAACCCTATTTGGGTTTGGTTTAAGTTTTCTACTCTATTAACTTCTTGTACCTGGTTAAAAAAAACATGTGTTAATTCAAGACATGGTCTATCTGAATGCTTTTGAAAATCCATTCAGCCAATCATCCGAAATTGGGTAAAAAACGGCCAAACGTTTTTTCAAACTTAGCGTTTATTTAATGTCATAGCAAAACCAAGAGGCTAGGGTATTATTGCAGTGACGATGCCTCACTGTGATGCCTCGCGATCGCAGTTTAGCTAGCTACCTCGATACCTCGATGTCACCTCCATGTAAAAAATTTGTTTAAAAAAAAAGTAAAACATGCATTGTGTCTATTAGCATGTATTTACATGCTAATAGACACAATGCATATTTAAATTTAAAAAAAAAACGGGCAACGTTTTTTTTCTTTTTCACTAGGAATTACTCCTGTATCGTGGGTGCGTTTACAAATATTTAAACTCACATACACAAACAGCCAGACCCGGAACAACTACCTGTAGGCAATACAAATATTTGTTCCGAGCGGGAATCGAACCCGCGACACGCAGCGCAGCAGTCGATCGATAAGCATAAAAATTTTATGAGAATTCGGTACACGAGTATAGCGAAAGTGAGCACTAAAAAAGAATTTAGGATAATTCATCAGGGATGAAAGTTTGTTACTTTTCCCTACAGGAAATCTCATCATGCACACTGCCTCTATAGATCAAGAAATCTTAAACCTGAACCAACAGCCATGAAATACGTTTCTTTAACTTTTCAGACATGGCCTGGCTATCAGTAACAATGTTCATGATCAGCAAATTAATGGCGTCGCTGTACTTCACCATCACGTATATGTACACGTCGGAGCTGTTCCCCACGTACACCAGGAACTCCATGCACGCGCTGTGCTCGTCGCTCGGAAGGGTGGGGTCCATTGTTGCGCCGCAGACGCCACTACTGGTAATACCTTTTGACTTTCAAGATAGTACAATATCGTTTATAGAAACGTCTCTGAGAAAGAGCGGCACGAATCAACGACAGAGGCAACTACAGCCGTCGACACGTCTACGGGTGCCGTCGACTAGTCTGCGACTGCCGTCGACAAGTTGGCGGCTGCCGTCGACAACGTGGCGCGCGTGGGCGTGTGCGTGAGCACCGTAGACAAATACACGAGCGGCAGGTTGTTGACCGCTGGAGTTGCCTCTGCCATTGACGCGTGCCGCTCGTGTGTATGCACTCTAAGACGAGGTCTGTTTGGTACGCCATGTTTTAAGAGAACTTGTTAGAGAGAATTTGTTACAGATAACAGAAACGACAATTTTTTCGCAGAAACCGATTATCGAACAACATTTTTGTGGTCGATTATTATTTCGCCAATGCAGTCGGTGTATTTAGCAAATAACTACATATTTGTTGAAGCTACACTCGAGAAGATGACTATTCGGTGGGCCGTGTGTGTTCTTGGAATTTATGAGATACTTCATAATATGACACTCACTTAATTTTTGTTGTAGTTATTCTGTGTTATTCTTGCTCGTAGTGGTTCTTCAAAATTACCACTTGATTAGTGTAATAGTTGAAGGACAGCTTACTGCGCTACCAAGTTATCTATGTTTTATTTATGTAGGTACAGTACACATGTCTCACCATCATTTCAGCCGAAAAACGCCAAGCACCTCCACTTCGACCGGGTCTGGGCTTCTCGCATCCAACTGGTTCCTGCGCCTCCACAAGGACGTCGGTCCACCTTGTGGGAGGTCACGGGTCTGGGCATCCTAAAATGCAATTTTAACTTGTTTTTGTAAATTTTCAGACGCAGTACTGGGAAGGATTCCCATCACTTGTCTTCGGAATCTCGTCTCTCATAGCGGGAATGGTCACATTCCTAGTTCCAGATATTTCTAACGACTCCTTACCTGATACTGTGAAGGAAGCTGAAGCTTTGGGAACTAAAGAAAAAGCAATAATACCTAAGGAAAAGAAAAAGATGGAAAATCATAGTGTTATGAATACAAGTTTTGACTGGAAGGAGTAGTGTTGTTCCTAGGATTGATTCAAAAAAACATCATCATCATCATCATTTCAGCCGATAAACGTCCACTGCTGGACATAGGCCTCCCTCTAGCATCGCCGCGTCGACCGGTTGCGTGCTTCTCGCATCCAGCGGAATTTGTTCTGAGTGCAATGTGTGCCGTGCCCACTGCCACTTAAGTTTGGCAATTCTTCAGGCTATGTCAAAACAGAAAAATAATTACCTAATACTGTAGAAATAAGGTTAAAAATAAAAGTTATATTTATGTTTGGAGGGTATTTTTTAATTCTTTGGTTTACTTATGGAAAAAGGTTAAAAGAAGAAAAATGAAACACGGGTTTGTTATATCCATAACACGGGTTAACACGGGTTTGTTATGTCCATAACACGGGTTAACACGGGTTTTTTATGGACATTTAAGATTTTATCTTGTTAAGTAGGTTGTCACATGTCAAATATATTTTTAAAACCTAGATAAGTGCGGCGCTTCTTGTCTGGCTACTCTGAAAACCAAGGCCGAATTAAACTCATAGGTCTCACAGAGGTCGCACAGTCTCTTTTAAAGTTCAAACATAATCTAGGTCAGAAGCCCAATTCCCGTAATTAAAAACGTTCAAAATCTTGTCGCAATCTTATCTCAGTGACAATCAATATCAAAAACTTTGTCAAAAATGTGGGGAAATTAGAAGTATTTTTGGCAGATTGAGACTTGAGATGAGAAGGCCAATTCTCGTAATTTAAAACGTTCAAAATCTAGTCGCAGTCTCATCTCGGCGACAAACAATTGTCAAATACTTGTCAAAAATCTGGGGAAATTAGAGGTATTTTTGACAGATTGCGACTGAGATCAGACTGTGAACGTTCTTAAAATTACGAAAATTGCCCCTCAGTCTGTAAACGTTCTTGATATTATGAGAATTGCCCTTTTGATACAATATAGAATTTCGCTCTACAAAAGTAAGTTGCGTTGACTAAAAGACTGAAAAATCTATTGACAAAATTCCTAGAATCCTACCAGTCTTATTCTGTAAAAATTCGCAGGCTATTTTAATCCGGCACGTATTGCCCATGGCAAGCATTTTGACAGACACTGTGAGTCCGGGTACACGTTAAATGGTACTTACTCTATGCAAGTTTGTATGCAGTAACATAAAATTGGGTACCGTGCCGAGGTGGCGAGTATTTTCACAAAACTGCATGAAGGGTTACATTTTAGCGCGTATGTAAGTACATACATAATATGCATGTGGGTTTTTTTGATTAAACAAAATTGGTATAAAAGGTTAAAAAAAACCACTGCACATTTCATTTAAGTATTCTTTTTTTAATTAGTGTTTATAGAACTAAATGTATTTTATTTTTTTGATAAAACTAAATTATATTATAAGTAAAAGAAAACAACTATTAATGATGTGATTTTACTTGAAACGAGTTTTTAATTATTTTTAATTACTGTAAAATGCCGATGTTGGCCAATATTTTGATGAGGAGCAACCCAATTCTTAACTCTTTTTATTTTCATATTTAGTAAGTACCTAACAGATTGTTATTAGGTACCAACTCTTTTTTATAGTTTACCTACTTTTTAAAAATATTTAATCTAATAATCAAAACGACCTTGAAGGATTTAATTTTTGACGTTAGCTTGTGATTGTAATGTCTTTTGGCACTATTCTATTCTTTTTGTTTTTTTAGTATCATAAAACACAAAAGTCTGGCTAGACATGAAGAAAACAAGTGCTTCTATATGTTAACAAGTTCACAGTTATTTTGCCGGCTTACTTAGCTACAAGCCCCTGGAAACAAGAACACTATATTTTGTATAAGGGTGTAAATGCTGGGTAACATTTTACTATCCTAGATTTTTGGCTCCAATAGACATTTCACCATCTAAACACACAACACAAAATTAATATGTTCATTACCAAGGATACAGATTGAGCGTGTATAATTGTGACAGTAGCAAACGCCGCACCGATGCGAGCAATTTTCAATTTGGCCGCATGCGCCACCTGCGAATGTTCGTGCAATATTAATACCGGAGCGATGTGCACTGCGATGTGTAGGCCCGGAGATAGCTTGTTGTATTTTAGGGGATCAACATGCTATTTGATATTTGGACAATGTTGTTGGTTCAACTTACCATCTAAGTTCTACCACCTAACATTGTGGAAAGCAATACATATATTTACGAGTAGTATACACACTTTTATCCATTGCTTTTTGTGTTTGAATAATTCGTCTGCTCAACAAATGAATGTTGTTGAGCTGTCAAAGTCCAGCGGTCTTGCGGCTGAAATGATGAATGATGATAGTTCACGAAGTTACTTTGTCGAAGGACCGATAGCCGGTGGAGCAGACGAGTTCTGGAGCGGAGACGGCCTATCGGAAAACCGACGACCTTAAAAAGGTGGCTGGGACCAACTGGATGGAGAAGGCGAAGGACAGGGTGTTGTGGCGCAGACTGAAAGAGGCCTATGTCCAGCAGTGGACTGCTTGTGAATTTAAAATTCTCTTATATCCGAGATAGAAAATAGAAGTGGAATTGGAGAAGTTTTGGGCCAACAAAATTAAATAAATTCTCGTTCCATTGACACGAAGAAGAAGAGTAGTTAATACCAACTGGAAAACTGCAGAGCAGAGCCTTCTTTCTCTCACAGAAAATTCCAGAATTGATGCTCACTGCGTGTTGGTTGTTACTATCGAACCATCAAATTCAGGTTATCTCACGATATTTCCACTAGAGAATATGACTTATACTCTGTGTCTCTAGCTCCTACACTTTGAAGCGTGAATGGAATTCCTACATAGGGAATTGCCGCCGCAACTTGTAACAATACAAGCGATATTATACCGTACATGCGACTAATGTTTTATCATTTTGTTGCAATATTGATTCTGTATCATTTCGGGATACAAAATATTAATATGTAGCCTAGAATAGAATAGAATACCTAGTTCTTTATTTGCACAGAAAGTAGGTACAAGTTACAGATGTTAAGTTTAAAATTATACTTATACTAACTACCTTAACTAAGGCATTCAAATAGTTTTAGCTATGATAATAAAGACTCATTAATATATATTAATGAGTCGCTTAATGGCAAACGACATTGCGGCAGGCCCAGACGGAGATGGCGGGATGAGCTGGACTCCTTTCATAAAGATTGGTACTCCTCGGCAGCTCTGGATAGAGAGAGGTGGAAAGAGAGTAGGGAGGCGTTTGCCCAGCAGTGGGACATCAAAGGCTAATAAAAAAAAAATATATATATTATACTAGATGACCCGGCAAACGTTGTTTTGCCATATAAATTATTTCTATCTGCCCGCCACTACATCGTTCGCGTGGTGTCCTACCCCCTACCCTACCCCTACTCTACTCCTACCCTACTCCTACTTTACTCCTACACCACTCCTACCCTACTCCTAACATACTCCTACCCTACTTCTACCCTACTCCTAACCTACTCCTACCTTACTCCTACCCAGAAACCTTCCAGGAACCCGTTGAAATATACACACAAAATATCATCCAAATTGGCCCAGCCATTCTCGAGTTTTAGCGAGACAAATAAACAGAAATTGATCTTTATATAATTATAGATTATTAACACTTTTCAATCAAATCAATAGATATAAGTTTACCATGTCAAGATGAAATTCAGTACACAATTTGAAATAGGCAACAATAATGAATGTCAAGTTTAATTAAAATGGGATTATAAATTCGTCAAGTTCGGGGTCAATACATTAAATTGAAAATATAAATGATTTAGGGAATACAGAGATGTCATATTATCAATTTGAATTCTTATATTGCCTATTTCGTTACGTTATTGGCAGTTGAGTATACAGACTCGGAGGTAGGTAGTTAAAAACAAAGATAAAACGCTACAAGTATTTTTTGGTGCGTGGCCAAAATTGGAACTAACGCCGCCATCTTGTTTTTTCAATACAATTGTTGTGACATTTTCACAATGTTCCCTATCAATTACATATTTACTCAGAAGGCCAATTCTCGCAATTTAAAACGTTCAAAATCTAGTCGAACTCTCATCTCGGCGACAAACAAATGTCAAAAACTTGTCAAAATGTATGGAAATCAGAGGTGTTTTTGACAGATTGAGACTGAGATCAGACTGTGAACGTTCTTAAAATTACGAGAATTACCCCTCAGGTGAATGAGGTGTGCTTGCACGATTAAAGAATTTGTGAAAAGTGGAGGCCGAGAACGTATTTACAAATCTTATGAGGAAAACCGCTGCTGCCGCCGTTTTGCGTGAATGTGACGCATGTTTACCCAACTTGTTATTTTTTTTTTGTGTGTGTTTAAGTTCTTTTTTATGCGTCATGTTTGCCGCAAATAAATGTAGTATCTTTCTTTCTTTTTCTTTCAAAACATAAAAAGGAAAAGAAGAGTCAAATGAAACCTGTGTGCCTAAACTAAACAGACAGTAGATACAGACTCCAGCAGGTCAAGCTACCCGAAACTGTCAAATTTTCCCAATCAAACTTGAACCTTAATGCTTTAGCGATAAAGTTGAAAATCTATTAAAGAAATTTGACAGATTTTTGTAGCTTAATGTGCTGGCGTCTGTACCTATGAAAACTTATTATTAAGTAGTCAATATTGTTTTAATGTCAATACAGACAAAGCTTAATACAAGTAAATACTATGACTGTACCGAGAGCTGAACTAATCTTTATGCTAATCATAAGTATTTACACATCAAGACTTGTACAAACTATTTGCGCAGACTTGCATTGCATATTGCACATACTGTCAACAGTAAATAAGAGCAATGACTAGCATATACTCGTGGATTTGCATATCTCTGCAGATGTACATAAAGGACCGATTTACCAAGCATAAAACTAACTAAATAAATAAAAAAAAAAACATTACTCTTCTAATATTAGTTTAATACAGTCTGCATTAAACTAATTTTAGAAGAGGAAACTAATTAAGATTTTCCACAAATAAAATAACTTCTTCAGCATTTCTTTAAGCCCGTATGTAGGATAAGCCTGGAGGTAACCGGGGAACTTCTTACAGTGAATAAAAAATATCGAGACGGACCGAAGCGGGGCGCTTTGAGATGCTGGTACACTGAGAGTGAGGTTTGTTTTATTCATTCATAGTAACATAACAATCATGCCCGTATTCCCCGAAGGGGTAGGCAGAAGTGTACCTCTAGTATATCAACATTTCGCCAGTTAATCATTCACAGTATTTTTCTTTAAAATACTTTTATACGCTACTAGCGTTATCTGACAGACAACCTTTGGATCGACAGAACAACATCCTAATTGCATAACACACTATCAATATCAACCCGCACCCTAATTGCGTAACACACGATCAATCGGAATCTGAATCATTTTGAAGTAAATTGCTAATCCATTGCTTCATAAGTTCGAAAAATTTGTCTGCTCAACGCGTAAATAACGCAATGAATGTTGTTGAGCTGTCAAAATGAAACCGATTCCGATTGATCGTGTGTTACGCAATTAGGGTGCTGAATCATTTTGAAGGATATTGCTAATCCATTGCCTCATAATTATGTTTGAAAAATTTGTCTGCCCAACAACATCAAAATGAAAAACATGTTGAACTGTAAAAATGAAAGCCATTCCTACTGTTAGTGAGTTACGCGATTACCCCATTTTTTTTTTCGGTATCTCTTTCGAACAACCCGCAGCCCCGGCGGCATCGGCCCTAGCGGACCCCGTCAGTTCGTGCTGACATTTCATTGAGGCGCGCGTGGAACACAACGCGCCGTCGACCCCGGCCTGGTCCTTACCGGGCGGCGAGCTGCCCATTGCTCGCCGCCCGACGCGATTACCCCTCAGGTAAATAAAACAAAAATAAAAACTAATTTTCATAAACGTTTTTATTGAACAGCTTTTTATTTTTATGATTTTAGTATTAACAAGTTGAAGTTAAAATTGTTTCTCTTTCCCTTTATTTTTGAGACTTAGAAGAATTATTTTTGTAAAACATTGAAGCTAAGCAGAGATCAATATAATGCTGAAAAACCAATCGCTCAGCCACTCGGAGAAGTCGTGCTAATTTCAGTAAGACGAAGGCTCTACTGTAAATATAAATAATTATGTAAATTTATAGCTTAAAATAATAAGTCTCGTAGTGTGCCAACAACCTAACACTTAATAATTTATTTAAAAACACATTTCCAATGTTGTCTTTTTATTATAAGTAATATAGCCTGCCTTAGTATCCTGCGTTATAATGTCCAGTGCTAGGAAATAATCCGCGTTATACGGGGCAAAGCCCGGGTATACTGTAACGAAGGTTTGAAGAATTGTTAAAGGATTTCTTTTATAACTTGCGCCCTCATTTCGAGGGAAGGATGTAGGTTTTTGGCAAATATTTAATGTTATGTTTGTGTTGTGTAGTAATGTGGGTTGGTTTTCTGAATATCTTGAACTATTTGGTATCTATTGATACCAAATAGTTCATCCTCTCATCCAAACAGATGTGTCTGAACACCGGTTTTTTAGCTGCTATATAAGTTTTTTACTGGGTAACAACATCGAGATCTTTGATGGGGTTTGTGGCTAAGTAATAACAGCCGCATGGATCAATCGATCAGGTTAGATCTAGGTCCATGCATGGGTGACCTTCTTTACATACCAAAAACCCTCCATGTCTCGATAAGCATGTTAAGCCGTTGGTCCAGGTTGTCATTCGTGAATATTTCGTTAAAGATCAGTAGCCCAAAAGTCTGTCAAACAGACTTAACAAGGGGTATCATATTGACCAGTAACTGGGTTGTAGAGATCAGATAGGCAGTCACTTTGTGTAAAATACTAGTATTCAGCTGCATCCGGTGCGACCGGAAGCTGACCCCAAAATAGTTGGGAAAAGGCAGAACATCGATATCCGAAGATGTATCCAACTTTGGAACCCGTGAATGCACATAAAGACTAGGAATCCGTAAAGCAAGTAAGAACGGATTTGTAACGTCAATGAAATACGTAGGTCAACGACAGACTGATCTAATTACAAACTTAAACTATGTAATTACCCATCACAGGACTAATTACGACTAACTCGATCGATCGAATCTTCCAGACCAATACATTTAGGTAGAAATCCTCATACCCAGATATGTATATATAGTTGCAAATGGTGTGGTAATTTATATACCTACACTTGTGTGCAAAAAATGGCCCACCACGTGCTCTCTATTTGAGAGACGATATCTTGAAAAACCCCTAACACAAAATAATAATAAAAATAGTATGAATGTAAAAAGACTAAAACAATTATAACAAACCTATTGAAAAAATAGCCACAAATAGAACAAAAAAGGTATAAACGTGAAACCCTATAAAAAGAAAAAAATAACCTTGAAATGATGACTCTACGTAAGTACGTATGAAATTTTTGGTTAAATGTTGTCCCGTCGGGGGACCGCTCTGATTATTAGCCTAATGTTCTGATAAAGTTTAAAATAGTAGCGGTCCCCCGAGGGTACAACATTTAAGTTTACAAGTTTTAAAAACCCCCAATTTATCCAGATCAGTACAAGAACATTCTAACACCCAATCAAAATTCAAAAGGAGTGTCCCTTTAAAAAAATTACACATTCCGTGATGTTCCCAAACTCGTCTGAAACTCGGGGATTATTTAAATTTTGAAGATTATCGCTTCCTTGCCATTTATAACTGAGGCTTATCTGATCCTGGATCAGTGATGGACTTCCAAGGTGGACTGGGTAAAGTTAGGTGTGACGTGGACGGACTGGAAAATCTTGTTGATAAGAAGTTGTTTACCTGCTTATTACTTTTTGCTTTATAAACAGGTATTAAATTTATTCTTCTTAGTGTGTTAGGCAATCTTAATAGAGTTAGCGCATTTGGCTACGGGTTTGGCATCTTTAGTAGCGTCCTGTCAGACGGTACTAAATTAAAAGGCGCAGAAATGTTCGTCAGCTCAAACAGCAGGGTAATAGGCATGATGACAAATTTTGAAAAACTGGTTTTTCAGGTTCAGAAATAAATATTATATACAATGTATATCAAATTTCTGCTTAAAATGAGGAATCAATATGAAATAAAATACATTTTACTTTAAATTTTTTTCATTTCCGCCAAAACGCTTCAATTTGTCATGGCGTCGCTTGTGACGTCACGTTTGACGTAAACATTGACGGCTAGTACGGCCACAGTATTAATTTTGCATTGTTTGTGTTTTAAAAGTTCTAAAATATGAGTTCGAGACCATATAGGTGTTGTGCAGTGCCTCTGTGTACTAATACAACTATAAAAGGTTAGGTTTCACCTTTCATATTTTTTTCTATGTTTTATCACAGAATACTTAAGTTTTATTTAAATTTCAGTTACCGAATGATATGGAAAACTATATGCAGTATCACTTGATGGGATCAGTGTCACAGATACGCTTAAAAGCAGGCTGCATTCCTTCAAAATTTGCTTGTCAACCAGACACAGAAAGTATACATAATATTTTGAAACATTTTGTCTTATGTTTATTCATTTATAAGTGATTTCATTGTATGATTTGTACTTACATGGATGTTTTTACATTCCTAAATTCTGACGAACAAAAGTCTTTATTTGACCCTAGAAACGCTCCTAGAATCAACAAGTCGACTCTTGGCAAATTTGTGCTGGTTGCCTTTGTAAATCCTGGTTCCCTTTGTAAATCCTGGTTCCATTTTTGTATTTTCACTTTCTATTTTATTTAATATATTTATGAAAACAAACCAAATTATCCACTCGCTATAGAGGGAAACTAAGAAGAGCTGTCATTGTAGTCGAACGTGACGTAATTCGCTCTGATTGGCGTTCAACATAACATGGCGGATTGTCGTATTTTGTGGTTTTATTTTATTAAAATATTAAATAATCTCACTCATAATTAAAAAATAAATACGTTTTTTGCAATCCATAATTTACATTTCATTACATAGATGCATTACTTTAGTGACTTTTGTTTACTGTCTTCATCCCTTGTGTTTCATTTTGACAGTTCAACAAAATTCATTGCGTTATTTACGTTGTTAAGCAGACACATTTTTCGAACATATCAAGCAATGGATTAGAATTATCCTTCAAAATTATTGACATTGAGAGTGTGTTACGCAATTAGGGTGCAGGTTTCAAAACGCTTTTTTAGGAGTAGACAACACATAATAGAGGCTTTTTTATGACCCCTCCCCAAGGGAGTGTCAGACTCTTACTGACTAAAACCCACCCGTGTTCCTTCCTTAGCCCTTTATGTTCCAGGGCAGCGGTAACCCTTTCGGACGATCCCGCTAACACCGTACATAACGTATTACCAACATAGTTTAAGCATCAGTTTTTAAGTGTGGTTACTTATAGAAAAGAAAGAGTGAGCTGTTTACGTCAACCATTTTGTTTTATATACCTAAGGGCTGATTTCTCCAACGCCAGGTAATGTTATCAGAGGAATAATTTTGAATTTTTGACAGTTCTTCCATACAAAAACTGTCAGACGTTATAAATTAACGTCACGAATAAAAATTATCTGTCGATTGAAAAATCAGCCCTAAGTACCTATAGTATCTGGGTGTTTTAATATATGAATCTGACTTTTCTCTCTTGTCTTTTAGAAGCCATAACAGATCTCAATTTTCACAGGACCAACCATTACAATCCTTTAGAAATCACCGTAACAGCATCTTAATATCTGTCTCCTCCCAAGCTCCTGCAATCTAACAATGAAACCGATAATCGAAATCCATCTGCTAAAAGATAAAGAGTTGTTGAATCAGGACAATATATTTCGATTTACATTAACATAAACAATTCGGGATCATAACGGCCGAATAATCAGATTAACGGACTCATTTACAAGTCAAAAATGATTATTATGGTGTTGACAATAAAGTTTATAGTCGCATTAATTTTACTAGAAAAGTTATTCGCGTTCGCGAATGTTTATAATTATAATATTTAAGGCTTATTTTTGGGGAATGAGGTTTCCGTTTTGCTGGACTTTAACGAGGAAGTTTGTTTAGTATTTTGGTTCATTTAAAATGTATGATTGAGTTTGGTGATGAGGTAATATTTTGGTAGGGGTAGTTTGACGTGTAAAAGTATTAAGTATCATTTGTAAACCTACTTACAGAAAATAAATCATTTATCATTTGTCATTATGCATGGTCAGAAATGATTATTGGTTGGATAGCGTCTATACAGGGTTATTTGTAAAACACCAACAACCTCTTAAGAGGTCATTGTACTCATCATTTACTATGGGACCAAACCTGAAATCGCGAAAAAAAATCAGCTGCTCCCTATATTTTGACGAGTAAATGCGGACACAAATGTAGGGAACAGCTGATGTTTTTTTGCGATTTCAGTATTGGTCCCATAGTAAAAGTTGTTCATAATGATGAGTACAATTACCTCTTAAGAGGTTGCTGGTATTTTACAAATAACCCTGTATAAAGGGACGGAACAAAGTGTGGGATGTCTAATTAAGCCCGGTTAAACAGACGACAACCTCATAGGTGGAACTGCGAAATGCGATACATAAATAAAAGTGGTAAGTTTGACTACTCTGCTTTATTATGTAACGACCAGTACCGGTAACCATTTAACTATTAAAGGGCTCGATAGCAAAGGGCCTCTCCCTTCCTAAGAGCAAGAATGTTTACTAAGCGTCAAAGGCCCGACTTTGGCGGTAAAATAAGTGTCTCTGGCCCCAAATACAACACAATAATAAAGAAGTTATAAAAAATACAATTAAATATATCAACGGCCATACTGCATCAAATATGGCGGCACG
This sequence comes from Apamea anceps, assembly GCA_951799955.1. Lineage (NCBI taxonomy): Eukaryota > Metazoa > Arthropoda > Insecta > Lepidoptera > Noctuidae > Apamea > Apamea anceps. Next base: position 2,721,219 of record OX637508.1, on the reverse strand, counting down.
GTCATGACCGGCCGGAAGCGGCCGCCACATCTGGCCGGTGACGTCACACAACGGAAACACCGCCACTCCTCACTTCCGTCCTCCGTTCGCAACTCGAACATTTTTAGCTATATTTATTTTTGGAATGTATTTTTTTGTTTTGTTTTTCGAAATAGAATGCGTTGGTGTGCAGTTTATATATTTGGAAATCTCGTTTTTACATGTAGATAGATAGAAAACGATAACAAAAAAAAAATATGACCCATTTTTATCCCGGATTAGATTTTCGAGGAATTATTTACTGATCATTTAAAATTCTAGTTTAACTCTCCAAAATTGGTGTTTGCAACCGCCAGTGAGTTTTAAAATTCTTTTCTACCAGACCGCCAACCAATAAATTCACCCTTAAACTTTTCAGCAGGCGCTCCTTAAAAATGATAAAGGATCGATATATTGAAGAATGGGCATTCGGCTCACGTTCGCGAACTGAGATCAAACGCCGTGATTGTAAACGAGCAGCTTCCACTTATTACTTCAGGGACCCACATGGTGGCTTTAAACGATTTATTCATTTAGAATTAATATCGCTTTGAAGTATGGCAACATGTTTTTTAGATGTATCAGTTTGTAGAATTGAAAATTTTTCAAGTAAATGTCAGAGTCATATTTATTCCACTCACGAATAGATAAATATTCCTTTAAAAAAAATCTGTGCAGTCATTTTTCTCGGTGCAATTTTGCTATTAACTTTTCATCAGGCGCTTACCGTGATATTTTATAGGATCGATAATATTTTAGGTTGGGATTCAGATCACGTTCGTTGAGTTAGATCAAACGCCGTGATTGTAAACGAGCTGTTCCTTAGTTATTATTATTACTTGGCACTAGTAATAATTTCCTATAGTAGGTAAAAGGAGAAGTTCAGCCTGTATTGTCACAAATTAACTTAGAGCGATAAAATCTCTAGCAAAAACAGTGCCATTTAACGAGTATTGTTTTAGACTGAACTTTTTTCCCAATAGAATACAAATATTTTAAATAACATAACATCAAGCTTGTTATCCCCAGGAGGTTAGACAGAGGTGTTCTTATAGTAACACCCATGTTTAACCAGTTAGGAATATTTAAGTCCTATAAAATAAAGGCAAGCCTATTGCCACCAGCTGGGAACAAATGCAAGTTTCGGGCTGTTACTGTGAAATTCCTGATGAAACCACCCAATAACACTGCCCAACCTGGGAATCGAACCTAGGACCTCATGTACAGCATTAGCAAGGAAATATTAACACCACCAATCAAACACTGTCAAAAACTGTCAACAAACAACTTAGAAACTTCCTAGACAAATTTCATCTTATAGCTGACAACCAATACGGCTTTCGTTCAGGAGTATCAACTGAAGACGCGGTACTAGATCTTATGCAATTGTTTGGTAAAAAACTCGATGAAAAGAAAAAGTTCCTGGGAATTTCACTACAACAACATTAAATCTGAACAAAACTTGATATGTTCCTTTCGCCATCCGCTGCAATATGAAACTACCAAGTACTTTCTCCATAACGGCACACTCATGTACAAGTCCCTCAACACATTGTTCCTGTCCAAAATTAAGAAGACATGACAGCGTAAAATATCTCGGCATCCATATAGACAACGGACTAAGATGGGACAAACACCTAGACACACTTACCACCCGAACAATGCGACTTATCTCTATCTTTAAATCACTTAGAGGGTCAGCTGACCATGATGTTCTTAAAATGGTGTATTTCGCCCTGTGCCAATCGGTGCTAGGGTATTGTATTAATATGTGGGGTGGAGCCAAAAAGACAGGGCTCCTGAGGGCTGATAAGGCACTAAGAGCAGTCCTTAAAGTTATGACAAAGAAACCACGCAGATATCCAACAGCGCAACTTTATTCAGACTGTAAGGTTTTAACTAAACGACAGCTATTTGTGCTTCAATCAATATGTTGTTCTTACTTATTATATTATTATTATATATTAATATTTATTATTATTATACTAATATTATATTATTAAATATGCTGCCCTGTGGGTTTCTGTATCTCTCTTGGTCTGGCTCCTCACCCTAGACCATTTTCGGCAAAGTAAACTCTTACAGCGCAGGCCCAGAGTTCGGAGCGCGCAAGCCACACCACGACGTCAACGTAGAGATACGGCGGTGGGGTTATTATTATCTCCTTTATTTCAATGTAAACATGTAAATTATACTTATTTTTAAATATTGGAAAATAAAATTTATAAATATAAAAAAGTAGCCCACCGGTATCGGGAACAGGGTGCAAGCTACCGTTGGTCAGGGCCCCAGAGAGAAGAACTTCCTGACAATGCGAGCCGTGTTCAGAAGTACCGCTTTCTGAATCAAGCCCTTGATCCAGCTGCCCTCCTCAGGGGTCGAGGCTCTTGGCTATTAAGCCATTGGCTGTCACAACTATCGGCACAATTATTGCTGAGTCCACATGCCACATGTCGACAACCTCGCGAGGCAAGTCAAGATACTTGATTTGTTTATCTTTCTCGGCTTTCACGAGGTTCTCATCATGCGGGACGGTTATGTCAACAATCATTGCGCGCCGCTGTGATCGATCCACCACCACTATATATTCTTATTATTATTATTATAACATAATCCTCAATTAACCTACCATAACACTTTAAAATATTCCCATATAGGAAGGTACTCGTAGGTATATAACTCTCCTCATCAATCAACCCGCGAGATACAGCTTAAAGTGAAATTTCAATGCGTCGCTAAGATCGCCTTCAATTTGAAGCAATCAGTCTAAATGAGTCCTAATTAACAGGAGCCGCTAATTACCAAGCCTGATTGAAACCGTTGCCGTTTCAAATGAGAAACTGAATCGAGATCTTAATTGCCTATAATTGGATTACAGATATGCTTTTGGTGTTTCTTTGTGTGGCGCTAATTAGGTGCTATTGAGGCTGTTTTTTGGAGAAATTATTAGAGTAATTCCATTTCATTCAATGATTTCAGAAGTAATAGCATAATCTTTCTAAAATGTTCCCACTGCTGGGACACAGGCCTCTTCTTTTCGAGAAGTAGTGGACTATAATACTCTACCACGCGGGCACAATGCGGTGTGTCGAATGTTTGGTTATAGGAGATGCCGGTTTTCTCTCGATGTTTTCCTTCACCGTTTTGAGAGCAGAGGTGATGTAATAAATTACACGAAGTGCCTGCCGGGGTTCAAACCCACGTCCTACGATACGTGAATCGGGGCCGTTGCCACTGGGCTACCACGGCTCTCTACTCAGAATAATTCAAGGTAATTATGGCTCTGTAAAACTGAATAAACGGTTTAATTAAAATGTGTAATCTAAAAATGATTACTCATTTCCTAGTAGCCTAGTAGGTATTCATGTTAGCCATGTTGTATCACTGTGATCACTTCTATTGTTTTTTTTTTACTATCCTAGGCGGTCCCACTCCTGGGCAAAGGCCTCTCTTCACTCCTTCCATCTTTCGCGAGCCCGCATGTCATCCTTTCAGTTTTGATGGAACCTATCCAACTCGTGCCGCCATCTATGCCTTATTTGTTTTTTTTCCTAACCTTGTTTACCTACCTAATTGAATGTAAAACACCAAAAAATCCCACAAAACACTCTTTAACCCCATTTGATTCAACTCAAAGTACACCCAATATTTCACACCAATAGGTATTACCAGCGATGTACAAAGAAGCGCTTTGGTCGCTTATCTCGAGCGCTCTTCGGTTACAAGCCGTTCCTCTGTTAAACTAATATGGCTGGATGTAGCGCTGGTTTTTGCACCACAAAGGCGTATGTCGTTCAGTCTTTGTTATTTTACACCGACGTGGTAAAGGAAACGTCAGATGTATTTGATAAATGGGTAAGCTTTCACGTGAGGTTCTCTTAGGTAAAGATTTTAGGTAATAGGTCAGTGGAATTTTCTTGGAGAATTCAATTGGATGCTTATACACCAGACAAATTGAAATCGCACGAATGAGTTGGTAAGCATACTTAACACATCAAGGCTCCAAGGTTGATTTTTCATCGAATTTACCAGAATACTCTCGCCCAGTATTTGTCTACTCTCAAACAAGGCACAGAGTAGGTACCTACTACCCTTGTCCATTAGCACAAAATACAGTAAACCTCTCTAACTTTTACTCAACTTTTACATAAACCAATTTTGATGCCTTCCCAAAATAAAACTCGAGAGTAAATTATTTTTTGGAAAAAAAAAACATGTAATTCGGGTCTCTAGAAAGTTTTAAAGACTTGGGAAGTATTTTAAGACGGCCACAACAACGACAATAAATTAAGGGAGAAGGAAAATAATGTTGGGATGTCATTAATTACAGAACTCTGGGTCTTGAGGAATTGGTCCATTTTAGCTTTAGTGTTGCTTTGCTCCATTCACGTTGATTAAACTGATCATAATTATGATGTTGGTACCGATGGTGGTGTGGAGTTTTACGAGGCATCACGATGAGATGAGCAGCTAAGTTACCTTTAATCGGTTAGTCTTTGTTCCTGAAATGTAACAACAGGCCCATGAGACATTTCATGTTTGTCTCTACGTTTGGTGTTGCATATGTGCATGCACTTAAGCAGATCAGTATAGCAATTTACAAACCTCCGACGGGCTATCGTATGACACATTTCGATAACCTGATTTGCCTTGCCCCCGACATCAAACAGCCGTCGGAAGAATAGGAGTCGTCTATTTGATTTAAACTGACAACACTTTCGGCTTTTGGACTTGTGAACAGCGTTTAGAGGACTCCTACGATAACATTGATTGATTGATGTTCGATACGGTACGGAAGCGTATCGAATGTGAATAGCTATTTTGCTTGTTTGCCATCCAATAACACGCAAATATCAGTAATGTTATTCAGTAAAAACATTACCGTGAAAAGTTAGGTGAAGTGAGCTTAGAGTGAGCTGTCAATAGCATATACTATGTCAATAGTGTCAATCCCTAGCATTAGTTGGAATGACAGCTCACTCCACGCTCACTTCACCTTCACAAGTTTTCACGGTGAGATGGTTACAGAATCGCACTGCTGCAATGCTATTCAGTAAAAATCTCATCGTGATAACTTAGGTGAAGTGAGCTTGAAATGAGCTGTCTAGGGATTAATACTATTGACAGCTCACTTTAAGCTCACTTCACCTAAGTTTTCACGGTGAGATTTTTACAGAATAGATCGGCTGGTTATTGAATTACCAGATCTTTCTGCAATAATACAGCTGATCACATAGCTGTTGGCTACTTAGCCAGACTAAAAACTTTTTCCGCTAGAAAACATCTCGAATTCGTCTAAAACTCATCCCTCAACGGGGTGGCCGATTTAAGTGGTGTCTACCGTCGCTTCGTTCCGACCTCTCTTAGCTTCCAATGAAAAAACATTCCACGAACTTTTTTATTAGCGAAAATACAAATTTTGTTCTATAGCACCACGGGGCACGGGGTTATTATAAAACCCTTTGAGCTGTTCTGTTCATCGTAATTTATATTCTGTCGCTTCCAACCGGTTATTTGCTGTGGATAAATTTACATACCTACTGTTGGTTGACAGGAAATATTGATTTGAAAAATTAAAATTGGCTTCGAGAAAAGATCATGTGACCATAATAATGTCATCTATATCATTCTTATTTTGCTGCATTTTTCGTGTATTTTCTTTAGTAAGTACATCACTATCGGCCGTCATCCCAGAATTCTTCCTCTTTATAAATCCTCTATATAAAAGATTACTATTAAAGCATACCAGGACTATACCGCCATCATATTTTGTCCTATCCTATATATATCCATCTATGTATTTCCATTCCTATCTCCATTATCTTATTAGATAAATGATAAATAATTTTATTTCTGTAAGTAGGTTTGTACAAACACTTTTACACGTCAATCATATTTTAAAAACTAGATGAGGTCTGCGTTTTCTATCTGACTACTCTGAGACGAAAGGCATAAACAAACTCAGAGGTCATAGTCTCTTTTAAAGTCCAGACATAATCTTGGTCATACCATGTGAAGACCAAGTAGATTGGTGATAGATATGTATGGCACCGGGATGTGGTATTCCACTTCCCTGTGTTATACAGAATTTTCATCTAAATCCTAACCCTAAAATTATCAAGTCTTATTTCCACCGGTATAAATTCAACACTACTCTATACACAAACAAACAAACCTCTTCATAGACAACACAAGTCTCCAGAAAAAGTCCAGAACAAATTGGAGCCACGCTCAAACATCTTAATACCCAGACCCCATTGTCCCGTTTGGAAGAAAAGGATTAAAAAATATTTTCTCCTCTAGAAACATTGTACACTTAAGAACCAATAGTTTCCGCCTCGGAGTGTATTTCCAGTGACCGGCACCTGTTTATCGGAGCCATCTTTTTCTACCCTCCACTTATTGTCTAGCTTTCTACAAATGTAGTGATTTCTTTGCCGGGGGATAAGGGATGGGATGCACTTGGGGGTTTAGTCTTTGTGAGAACGTTGTGGGCTATGTAGACTGTAGTTTTGACGACCATTTTCTACTTTGTCAACAGAGTAGAAAATGGTCTAAAAAAAATAGTGAAGAAGGTACTTTAGTACCTGGTACTTGTTAGCAGCCCTATACTATCCTCCCATATATATTATGACAGTGTATGTTGAAAACATTGTAAAAGCCAATTATTTTCAAAAGATGGGAATAGGAGTTTCTTGGAGTTTCGTGGAGTTTCTTGCCGGCTGTTCTCCATATGACACGACAAACGACCAATTGGAACCATGCGCCTAGCTTTTGACGTTTCATAAGTGCCCATGCAGGTTTTTGTGAAATAAAATATTAGGACTTTTTGATTTTAAGAAATGTTTCAATTTATTTTGACGTTCGTATTGTATATCAGTAGAAAATGAATAATAATCATTGATAGTTAAAGACAGCACAGCAATATTATTAGTTTTTGGCCGTTCATTGTAAAGTCTTGTGCGTACAACGATACTTACCTACAGTCTTTTTTTTTAATTAAAAATAATCGTCTCTTGTATTCATTTTGTGGGGTAAAAAAAAAGGGAAAAAGAAATGCATCGTATGCATCTAAACTGTTTTAAAAAAAACCTTTCTATTCTTATTGATTGGTGTAGATTGTAGTACTTTTACCTAATATTTAAAGCCATTTATATTTTCTCTCAGTGTGCAATCAGCTCTTACGATACAAGCCCGTGTCTGTATCTTTAGAGCCAGTTGCGACAATGTTCGCGCTATTATTGCGACCGGACCGGCGCGGCGGCGGCGCGGCGCGGGCAGACCGCGGGAAATGTAGCAGTACCAGACACTCATAGAAAAATGTACTATCATTGTCATAATCTGTGCTAGACGATGGCGTATTATATGAAGCTTTTATACAGAAGCAACGATGTTGATTAAGAATTATATACTATGATTGTTTTATTGTAAAAGTGATATTAGTCTGAATAGTGGAATTCTTTGAGATTGGGATTCGATTACCTAGATACGTGTACGAAGATGATTTATTAAAATACAGTTGATATAATTAAGTGGGAATCTCTGTAGTGTTGGTAGATACTTTTTAGGGTTCCGTAACCTAAGGGTGCCAACGGGACTCTTGGTATTATTACTTTATTACGTTATTACTAAGCCTCCGTGGTCCATCCGTCTGTCTGTCTGTCTGTCAGCGGGCAGTATCTCATGAACCGTTATGGTTAGGCACTTAAAGTCACAGTGTGCCGCTATAAATACACAATAAAAATAAAATAAAGTCAAAAATTAAAGAGGGTTTCCATAAAAGAAACGTGATTTTTTCGGTGTTTTTTTCCTTGGTACAGAACCCTTCGTGTTCAACTGGCACTTGACCGCTTTTGAGGACGTTTTTCACCTCACTTCAAAACGAAAACTTTCGAAACCATATCAATGGAGGATAAAAGTTAGAAATCCAATTCAAAACCGCATACCTATATATCAACACCCAATCACCCAACCCATACATAAAGGGGGCGACCTTTTTATTTTATTTTATGATCGTGTGTAGACTGCCGTCGAGTTTGTACCGCCATCTCCTGCATGGCGTAGGTAATATCATTTCCTTCTGTCTGCCTCCACCCCGTGCTGTTTTGGTCCATAGGTCGTGCAGTACGCGACAGACATAGCCGCCCGGTTCCGGTTGATTCCCCTGCCGTCTGAACGGCAAGCTGAAAAGTCTTGTGTGCCTGGAATTTTATTATCACCTAAACCTGCAAAAAGGAACACATGCAAAGCTTCTCGAGCTGCAAAATGTAAATCTAATTATGTGAAGAAGGAAATGAAAAATCCTTCTCCCCCATACTACGGTTTTTTGTTTATTTTAGTTCAGTTTTTTTCTAATTGCGTTATCAAATCTTCTCATAATTGTTGTTTTACTCATCGACAGCAGCCTTGAAAGAGTGGCTCTGGCTAGACAAATTATGTAGGGTTAAATTAAGTTGGCTAGCTAAACTCCGCAGACGTAATATCGAAAATTATCTAAACACGATAAAATAAAAAGATTAGTTTTTTTTAGGGAGGTCAACGTCCGTTGTTAGTGTTGTTACTTGAAGTATGAGTTGGGAAACACTGTTTCATTTCTGTGTTTGTTACACAACAAACACAGAAATACTAAGATAAGTAAGTATCTACAAAAACAGCGGTCGATGACACAACAAAAAAAAAAACCATCAAATTACTTAATTAATTTACTGTTTTATCATGTTTAGATATCAATACCTATCGCATCTGCGTAGTTTAGCTAGCTAATTTAATTTAACCCTGTATACAGGCAGAGTGACCTTCATAGACTGACAAAGCTATTTGAAGAGGGAAGAGGCTTTTGCTTTACGGTGAACTGTTACAGGCTAGAATAATAACTACGGCAGCAGAAGATTTACTGAGAATTGATAAAGCTTATCAGTATGCATTGATCCAAATTTTCCATAACATACAGGATCATACATTGACAGAATTAATCTGGCAATATATAGATATCGGTCGGTTACCTACACACTACACACTTCCCGATGTCGAGACGACTCAAGAAGAAGATTACATTAATAAATCCCGGTTTACGTACGCACGCGTCAACTTCTAAGTTATAATGCAACGCAGACCTTTGAGTAATTCGGTAATGCCATAGATTATGGCCGCTTATTTTGAAGACAGGTCAGTTCTTAGAGCAGTGGTGGCCCAGTGGTAATGGCCGCGACTTATGAGTTGTAGGTCGTAGGTTCGAACCCAGATAGGCGCTTTACTTTGTGTAAATTATTTCATCACCACTGCTCTCAAAACGGTGAAGGGAAAAATCGTCGCGAAGAAAAGAAAATGACCTAGAAACAAAAATTCGAAGACATGTGACATCGAGCCGCACTGGGCCCGCGTGGTGCATTATGTCCCACTCCCTCTCACCAAAAGAAGGCCTGTGTCCCAGCAGTGGGAACATTGTAGGCTGATTATGCAGCTCTTAGTAAGTTCTAATCTTGTTTGAGATTATTATTGATGAGGAAAGTTTTTGATGAAGTCGGTTATTTAGGTAAAGGCTTTAAAATTAGGCTTCTAAACTGTTATTATTGTGGAAAATGGCATGAAAACGGTTTAATACATATAAATACTTCGACTTCAAACATTTAGTGAAAGCGATAAGGCCGCCCATTGTAATGTTTTGTAGTGTTAATCGTATTTTTTGGTATGTATTTTCTGGTGCACAACAAAGTATATATTTAGATTTTAAAGTAAAGTTAGTTTATTATTGTTGATTTTTTGTTGCTAGTTTACGTAGGTACCTACTTTTAATTTGCTCTACATCTGTTTTTATACAACCCTTATTTACAAAAATCTGCTTTTTAATAGCAATTTGTTTGTAAGTAGGTATGTATGTATGAACGGAACGTTATGACAGGATAGTGAATTGAGACGTGAAGATGAATGACACATGTGAAGCATAGACGAGTGACAGAGATGAATGTACGAAATAGTCAAGGAGTGAAAGAGATAGTGAATGAATGTTTAGAATCTAGAAAAAGCAGAAGGGGGAATTAGGTTGAAGGAGAAAAGAGTGTAAAAACGTTAGATGTAAAGACGGAAAAATAAATACAAGAATTAAAAGGAAATCAGCAGTTTCATTTATGGAAAATTGAGCTAATCCCACATGTTGCTTTTTTACACATTTTAGTTGTAGGTACCTACATAATGTTTTCGACATGAGAGTGGCAAGTAGGCAAGAAACAGACACCCTTATCACCTCTACAGCTATACCTCCCTACTCTTTGCCGTCTGTCACGTGCCATATTGGCTGAATGGGCGTCACGTCTCCCTGACGTCGTCTTCGGCCAACTTTCTTGATTATCAACACGTGGCGCGCATTCTGAGCCGCTAATCATGAGCGGCTTATCATTGTTGATTGGACTTGACTTACTGTTCCAAACATCATCGTTTAGCGATGAATGACAAGTTATGGTGATGTGATGGGACGAAGGAGTTAGATGGATGGATATGGAATTGCGAGGAAAGCAGAAGGCCTAGACATAGAAACATTCTATCAGCGATATCGATGATGGAAAAATCAAAAGAAAGAAAAAAATTAGCAGGAAAGTGTGCCTCCAAAAGGTATTGGATTGACATGACATTAGGTACAGTCAACAGCAAAAGTAGATGATCAAAATCAGAAATTCAATACTAATGCACGGAGTTCTCGTCAGAACTGTGTGGCGTTGAAGTGATTCAAAAGTATGTGATTGTAAATTATACCAAACATTTACTACTAGTACAGCTGCCATATAGCTACGAACTCCGTTCATTAGTATTAAATTTCTGATTTTGATCATCTACTTTTGCTGTTGACTGTACCAAAAAGCTTATGTCAATCACGTTGAAAGTAGTTGAGAAATAAATACGAAACGCTTAAAAGCGATTGCCATTTGTCTTGTAGGTCGTTTTTCGAAGTTTTTAGACAATGGCGCCGATTCCCTTGTTCACAAACTAAACTTAATTTAAGTTCAATGCATCATTTTCTTTCTATTTAATTTAGAAAAGGACAGAAGATAAATATTAGTTTAGTCCTGTCAAACTAGTCAGCGCCTGACGTAAATTGACGTATTTTTAGCAGCCATGTTTTTAATCACGTCTAATCTGTCTATGGAGTATCTTAATTTGACAGGAGTAAACTAATATTTTATTTTCTGTCCTTTTCTTAATTAAATAGAAAGAAAAAGATGCACAGAACTTAAATTTAGTTTAGTTTGTGAACATGGGAATCAGGGCCATTGCAAATTTATTAAAGAGCAATAAATTGAAATCACGAATAAATAAAATCCCAAAAAATAACATTATTTAGGCTGTTTAGGCTGTTATTAATATGTAATTAGGTAAATGTGTTTAATGATTGTATTTAATTAGGTATTGTATTTTTGTAACTCTACTAACATAGTTTATAAGTTCCAATTGTTACTAACCATTATGGATCATTGTAATCTGACATTAAATATATAATAATAATTATTTCGTAACTCACGTACGATGGTAATAATAGGAAGGTTTATTTTTCTCATATTTATGATACAGTTTGAAACGTCAAAATGGCGTTGGAACGTTGGAAACCTGTTCAATAAAATCATTTCGGCTAAATTACTTTTTCCTCGAATTATCAGCAAGTCATAAGTCCAATAAGTGGCTGTCGGTGAAATGTTACCGAGAGCCGTCTTCCGAAATAACGTGACGTTCCGGTTTTTGCTTGGAACCCTTGTTGGAAAGTCTGTGGATTATGGTTTCAGCTAAGGGCTTATGGTTTGAACTAAAGGTGGGTACTGGAAGGTCTCTACGAGCTTTCAGGGTACCGGGAGGAGTCGAAACCCAACAAGGTTTTGAAAAGGCAGGGACCAGAGAAGGACACGTGCGACAAGGATGGTTTCATCAAGGTGGAGAAGAAGAAGAAGAAGAAGCCTCCTTATCAGAATCAGTGTGGCACCGCGCCGTCAGGACCCAACATGCTGCTGCGTCCGGCAATCCCGACAACGCAGCTGTACGTGTCCAGACTGCACCACTCCACGAAGGTTGAGGAGATCGTGGAGTACATGCGTGTGAAGACCAACTGGACTTTGAGGGTCGAGAAGTTGGAGTCGCGTCACAAAACGAACTTCAAGTCGTTCGTGGTGCGTGTTCCGACACATCATCTCGAGAAGTTCCTCAAGGAAGAGTTCTGGCCGAAGGGTGTAGTGTTCCGCCGGTTTCGTGGCCGGCTACATGACACCAGTCAGCGAAAAACGACGCAGACACTTTCGTGTTTAGTTAGTTCTTAGTGTAATTATAATGTTGTATGTATTTACAGTATATTTTTAAGTTATATAAATATTGTATTTTATGTGTTTATATGGGCCTTGATGCCTGAAATAAATGAATAAATAATAAATAAATAAATTAAACCACGGATTATCACGTCATCTGCCCCGCCTAGCCTTTTTCCCAACTATGTTGTGGTCGGCTTCCAGACTAACCGGATGCAGCTGAATTCCAGTATTTTACATGGAGCGATTGCCTATTTGACTCCAGAGCCCAGTTACTGGGCAATAAGATACCACTTGGTTATACCAGTTGTCAGACTTTCGGGCTTCTGACGACCCGTAACGACTGTCACAAATCCAAGAATGAAGAAAGGGGTCTTGGTATGTGAAGATGGTCACCCATCCACGGACCAACCGTAGCAAGCGTAGCATAACCTGATCCATCGACCCGTGCGGTTGTTATTACTTAACCACAAGCCCCTCTTCATCACGTATGTTCAATAATTATTCCTAGAAATCAATCTACGTATTTTATATCTTTTTTAAACTAAGTTAATGTTTGTCTCGTATTTCATGCCAATAACTTTTAACTGACTCGCGGAGGTTGCATGTAAGCACCAAATATACTATAATCTCTACAGTACTTAACTAAAAATAACACTATGGTATATTCATGTAGTTAGTCACCTACTAGATAAACACACAAAACATCACGCCCGTAGGGTTAGAATGAAGTGTAAGCATCTATAGTACACCCACATTTCGTCATTTATGTTTAAGTTCCATGTAACACGGGGTGAGCCTATTGCACTTCATCAAAATTGGTACACAACAAAGAAGAATGGCCCATATGCAGTTGATGATGATAATAATAATAATAATATCCCTGGATATTTCACACAGCGCCATCTAGTCCCAAGCTAAGCAACCTAATGCTTGTGTTATTTTATTTTATTTTATTTTATTTTATTGTTAAGAAAACTTACAGCTAAGATACAGATAGTTGACAGTTAGTGAAAGAAGGCCAATTAAAAGTTTTCACTGACAATATTAGGGTAGTACAAGAAACAATAGACAGGCAAGCGAAAGCAAGAATAAGTAAGCACTCGGAGAGAATCAAGAAAAGACTGAACAGGTTTTAGTGATCTTCAAAGAAGTTTTTACACAGAATTTTTTTTAGTTTAGGAACGCTGGTGGAGAACAAATCAAGATCATCAACACTCTGACACAACGAGTTGTATGCCCTGCTAGTTCTTATCATATAAGAGTTTTGTCGATATATGCACCGCAGAGAGGGAACATACAGAGGTTGATGATTCCTTAAAGTAATAGATGGAACGCGCAGCCCAATTTTGCTCATAAGTTCAGAACAGTCGGTTGAACCATTTGCTAAATTGAATAAGAATACCATGTCGGCAATTTTTCTCCGCTCAATTAGTGGAAGAATGTGAAACTTCCTACAACGGCTGTAATAATTAGGCAAATAGGTTTTGGATCTAAACTGAATGTACCTTAAGAACTTCTTTTGAATACTTTCGATGCGATTGACGTAAGTAATGTAAATAGGATTCCATACTGGTGAGCAGTATTCGAGATGACTGCGCACAAAAGCACAATAAAGAATTTTGAGTGTTTTGATGTTTCTAAAATCGGCTGATATCCTCAAGATGAAACCTAGTGCCTTAGAAGCTTTATTAATAATATTATCGATGTGTGTGTCAAAAAGAAGTTTCGAGTCAAAAGTGACTCCTAAGTCTCTAATCGTATTAACTCTGGCTAGTACAGTGTTGGCTAAATTGTAATCGTAGATAATAGGTTTATGTTTGCGAGTGAAGGTGCATGTATAACATTTCGATACATTTAGATCCAAGCGGTTGGCCGTACAATACTCTTGGAATCTGTCCAGATCATGTTGGAGACGTTCAGCATCTTCATAAGATCTGATTTCACTTAGGATCTTCATGTCGTCCGCAAACAAAAGAACTTTTGAGTTAAAGAAACATGAAGAGACGTCATTGATGAAGATGTTGAATAACAAGGGTCCCAAAAGTGATCCCTGTGGAATCCCTGAGGGGATAATCATAGTTCTCGATGTGTATCCATTAAGAACAACAGTTTGACATCTGTTGGCCACATAAGATGAAAACCACCTGAAAAGATTTCCACTGATACCTATAGCCAATAGCTTGCGCAAAAGTATAGCATGATCCAAGCGATCAAAACACTTGCTGTAATCTGTGTAAATTACATCTACTTGTGTGCGACGAGCCATACATTCAGTCAAGTAGTCACCACAAAGAATGAGATTGGTAGTTGTGGACCGACCTCGAAGGAAACCATGTTGACGGTCACTGAAGCTTAGTTTAAGACAAGCATATAGCTGTTTGTATATTATTTTTTCCAGGATTTTAGCGAAAATACATAGTTTGGATATGGGCCTGTAGTTTTCCACGAGGTTTCTAGGCCCTTTTTTGTGGATCGGAGTGATTAACGCCGACTTCCAAATTGTAGGAACCTCACCTAAATTTAGGGACCGCCTGAACAGAAGTGAAAGAGGAGGAGTCAGACTTTTGGCACAGTTGAGTATAAAAACTGGTGGAATATTATCTGGTCCTGCTGATTTAGTTAAGTCAACTTCTTTAAGCAGATTGAATACGTCTAATTCATTAACCTCGACTGAATGTATGTCCGAAACAATATCGCTCAAATGCATGCTAGACCCCCGCACGTGGTCATTGGAAAGTTCGTCGTCACCGTTGATACTACTAGCAGAACTGAGAAAATTAGAATAGAAATAGTCGCCAAACATGTTACAGACATCCTCTCCTATACTTGAAGTGCTATTTCTATATTTAAGTAAGGAAGGATAAGCATTGATTTGATTTTTAGATTTTACGTACGACCAAAACGCTTTGGGGGTCTTAAAAATGTCCTCCTCAATTTTCGCAATGTAGCAGCTAAACATTTCACTTTCAACTTCCTTGGCACGATGTCGGAGCAAAACAAAAGACTCATGGTCAGACAGGTTTCCGTATTTCTTAAATTTTGCGTGGTATTTCGCTTTTTCTTTTAGAATTTTTACCAGAGGCTGTTTGAACCAGAGAGGGTATCTGCTGCTTGGAGCTACCGTCTTAACTGGTACAAAAGAATCACGCAGTTCATTGACTGTTTCATAGAAAAATGATACGGCATCTTCGAGTGTCCTAGTGCTCACCTCGTTGAGCCAGTCGATCTGGCTCAGTCGGTGATTAATGGCCGTATAGTCGGCCAATCGATATAAAAATTTAATACGAGAACGTGCAGGAAGAGTATGAAGTTCCACGAAATCAGCAGACACACAAAGAGCCCTATGATGTGAATCTTCCGGCACCAGAGGATCAGCGCAACTTGCTACTGAAACCTCACTATTAGATAAAACTAGATCTAGTATTTTATTGTTGACGTTTACGTGCGAATTATATTGCGAGATATTGCAGACTGCAAAATTATCAAACAAGTTGACCTGAACGTGACCTTGGATATTACTAGGGCAAACAGACTGACCATCATCATCAGGTTCCCAGTTTATGTTTGGAAGGTTAAAATCGCCAAGAACCAAAAATTTATCAGCGGGATGCTTCTGAACAATGTCTGTTAGGTTATTAGAAAAATTAGTTAACTGACCTGCCTGGGAGTGGCCAAGATTTTGGTTGCAGATGTACACTACACAGATATGCATTTTATACGATACTCGCGGTCTCTTCCTGTGTAGGGTGAGAGTTACCCACAAGTCTTCGGCAGACGAGAACCATTCACTGCGGAGGTCACTGATAAGTTCACGTCGCACAGCAATAAGCACACCACCTCCCAAAGTTTGTTTCGTACTAGAATAATTTCTATCGCGCCTCCACACTACGTAACGGTCGTCAAACAATTCACTGTCTTTAATACCCTCAATAAGCCAAGTCTCAGTTAAGCAAATGATATCATAGAAATTAACACACACATTACGATAGAATAATAACGTTTTTGTACGCAATCCCCGAACATTTTGGTAAAACACACTAATAGGTGACATCGCAAACAGAGAGATTACTAATTAATAGTACTTCGATAAAAATTGTAATGTGGGGTACATTCAGTTTAAAGCAAAAAGTTAAATTATGATACATTAAGAAAATGAGCGAGATCATGCCGAATACAATCTTAGGACCGTGCAAATAGGATTCAATAGAGAAATAGCTATGGTCAACACCGAACGATAAGAGAACAAAAGGGCAGCGGTAAAGGAATGTGCACAAAAAAATGGCACCAGTGTTTCTCAAGCTATTAGCGTAGTGCGTGCGAATATACAAGTATGACAAATTATAAAATTGACACATTTTTAATTCAGAATTTTTTTTAAGTCCTGTTCCGTTTTTATGTGATGGGTTGGGGAGGTAGTGTTTTTCTTTATAAGGATTTTGCAACCAACTACCCACGTGTATAAAAAACCTCGTTCCTTAGCAAGTTTTTTCGTTTTGTTCAACAGCATTTTGTTCTCCAATGTTAGATGATCATTGACGTAGATGACACTATCAGACTGCAGGCCCAACCTGCTTGCAGTTATAGATGCTTTAAGTTTTTTAGCAGCGGCCACGAAATCATTTTTGAGGTATCTGTTATGTACTGAGCAAATAATATTTTTGTTCTCTTCGTTGTTACGCATCGGTACTCTCGCAATGAAGTTTATCTGCTCTTTAGGGATGTTGCATCCAACAATATCTCCTATCTTGTCAATGATTGCGAATAGATTTTCCGAGTTGGTTGACGGAACACCCTTAATTTCTAAGTTGTTCATCCTTGATCTTTGCTCAGTGTCACGATGTAGATCTTCAATTTTGGAGCATCGTTCATGTAACGCCGCCATCTCGAGTTTAGTTTTCTTTAGGCAGTCCACTTCACTCTCCAACCCCGACACTTTGTTGGCTAATGTCTCCACCGAATGGTCCAGAAACTCAACATCTGTTTTAAGACTGGAATACTCCGATCTGATCGACTTAAGCTCCGCTAGTTCCGATTGGATAGCTTTCACGTTCTCCATCAAAGCTGGCAAGTTGTCCATCTGGGCTGAGAGGGCCTTCAGTTCCGACATAATAGAATCCATGTCAGCTGTTATGGGCGTAGCTGCAGCTGCAGTCGCGGGGCGAGGGCTGGATGCTGCCGAGGATTTGCAATTACCGCACTTCCATGTGTTCTTGCGATCCCCCAATTTCCTCCATCCTCCTTCAGTTATGCCAGCGCAAGGAAAGTCAAACTGTCCCAGGCATCCCACGCATTTAGCGCCGTCCCTACTTTCTACTTGGCAACGCTTGCATTTAAACATTATGTGTAGGTTTTGGAAACTTTGAGAATCGGTAATTAGTCAGGTAATTGTTCGTACACCGAGTCGCGAAGCGTTTGCGTGCGGCCAATTTGCCGTCTACCGTCAGACTGGTAACAAGATGGCTGATAAACTACTTATATACATTTTTTTTTGTAAATACATACATATTATAGATAGAAAAACACCCAGACTCGGAACAAATACATGTAGGTCATACAAATATTTGTTCCGTGCGGGAATCGAACCCGCGACACGCAGCGCAGCAGTCAATAGCTTAACCACTGCGCCAACCGTGCCGTCGTGCCGTGATGATTGAATATAATACATATAAGTATTAATAGAATAAGTAAATAGAAATATAAATACTTAATATGATATAAAATCATTCGAACTTAACAACTTGACTTTAAGGAAAATGTATAAAGCGCTCTTCCTCTCTACTTATTTCAAAATTTGCTGTGCAAGGCAGGGTTCATAATTGCTTCTTTTGTTTTTTATTTTACCACCTGTAAGTGTAAATTATGGATTGCAATAAACGATTTGAGATTTTGATTTGATTTGGGAAAGAGCGCCTAGACAAGTGACAATCGCTCTCAAAGCGTCTGGTATTTCTACACTGACTTTCAACATGATTGGATAGAAGCTTTTCGGTAGCTTAGGAAATTCCTATACATTTTTGATGTTTCTATCATCGTTATCGCTGATAGAATGTCATTTTGTCTAGGCCCTCAGGTACAGACGCCAGCAGGTCAAGCTACCCGAAACTGTAAAAATTTCCCAATCAACCTTGAACCTTAATACATTAGTGATAAAGTTAAAAATCTATTAAAGAAATTTGACAGATTGTAGTAGCTTGATGTGCTGGCGTCTGTACCTAAATATTATTTGCAATATACTCAAAATTCAATACTAAATTGGCATTACACAATGTGTATTTAGGTGGTAACTTAAAATTATATGTGATACCTATTCGGATTAAACGTGGAAGTTCATATAATATTCTAAGACGTGTTTCCAACTGCTGTTTTCAAACAGCCATTATCGTAATTTTACGTTTGCTACACACAAAAACAATACTGAAATGCACGAGAGCTCCGCCCGTTTATAAATCAAAAAGTATTTAGTGAACAATTTGAATTACTAATTCCCAAGAGATTTGTTTCTTGCAGACGGAAGAAATTATACAGATAGGGGAAGTTGGCACTATGGGGAAAGGTCGCCGTGATATGCTCAAAATTAGCATAATTATACGAGTATATAGATTTTGATCGACTTGGTATATTTGGGTATAATGATAATGGACAAACCATTGCTATTTATATTATCTGTAACAAACTTGTTAACCTAGCCAACTGCTTACTGTCTAGTTTGGGGCTCACTGGCAATATTAACAGTGTAAAATAGCTGTAGGTAAAACTTTTACTGTTAAATATTACCTAATGTTATTAATCCATGTAGCTATATTACCTGGAAATAAATATATTTCTATACTCGTAATAAAATTAAGTACAGACGCCAGGAGGTCAAGCTATCCGAAACTGTCAAGTTTTCCCAATCAGCCTCGATAAGTTGAAAATCTATTAAAGAAATTTGACAGATTGTAGTAGCTTGGTGTGCTGGCGTCTGTACATTTGCAATATTCGCTGGTTTTCTCTCAGAATAATCGGAATTGGTAAATTTATCTCATAGAATTGCAAAATTAATGTAGAATTGGTTCTGAAAATAATATTTTTATCTCCCAGGTTTTATTATTATCGGCTTACGAAAAAGTCCATATAAATTAAAATGTTTCATCATCATCATTATTCAGCCGAAATACGTCCATTGCAGCATATATAAGCGTAAGCGCCTCAATGAAAATGTTTACGACCAAATCATAGATTTAGTATATACTGCTAGATACAATACTAAATCTTCATAGATTTTGTATTACATATATTTTATTTGGTCCATACCAAATAAAATATATGTCACATCTGCCTACTTTACGAAATGAATGTGGAAACTAAACACGGTCCGTTATAGTGCCGTCTTAATTGCGACGCAAGAACTCAGCGGGTACTGAGTGCAAGAAATCTTGCTTGAGCTGCGAGCACACTCGCGGAAATAACCTTGTACCAGTTTCAAACTAGGGGCACTAACGCTATTTGTGAAAAGTGCACATGCAGCCTTAACCTCGTTTAGCTTTGGTTTGCGTGCTTTCTGTTATTTTGATGTCTTATGAAAGTTATATTATAACTTTTACATATTATGTGAATATGGTGGATATTTTAAAAATAAAAAATTTTACTAGAGATGTATCTTATTTACAAACTACCTTCGTAGTTATTTGTGGTGTGTATCGACTAAATTGCGATTATTAAAGAAGTTTACGTAGCATATCACACAATCTGCATACATAATTTTGTTTACTCCTTAACACTCACACATCTCACGAAGCAACGCGCGCTTTACTTGTGGTAACCAAGTGTACAAACACGCTGTGAATGTGTGCCGGACGAGTAGCATCAGCACATAACACACACACAAACTTCCGACTTCGGCATCGTCTCGTATTTGTACACTTAAACCATAAACCACTTAAAACTTAGTAACCACAAGTAAAGCGCACGTCACTTTGTGAGATAAAAATACTATAAGATTTTTTTCAGAAAGTAGTAAAATATTTTTAATAATTATTTATTTTTATATTATTATTATTAATAAATAATAATTATGTTTTGAAGTCAAGCTTCATTTCCTGTTTTTCAGACAAAAAAAAAATATTAACTCCATAAATGCATCACTTCTCTCAAAAATTCAGTGTTCTCCAAAATTAGCAGTCCAATGAGCACCAACCCTAACCAAAGCTAACTAGTGAAAAACATCTCTGTGTCTCACTCGTTCATTAGCGATGTAAATTCGCGCCGCTGCCGGTGGTAGTCATTGCAGTCCTTAATAAAATTATAGCAAGCCCTTGTAATATGCTAACCGGTGAGTGTGGAGGATGGCCTTTATTTTGCAATTTAAATCGCGTTTCTTGAACAAAGTGCGATCTTTTTAATTAAGTTGCACTTAAAAATTGTAATTTCTTTGTGGAAGTGCCTTATGTTTTTTTTCTTCAGAGTAACTTTTAGGAAGTAACTCAGTTGTTTTTTTTAATCAGGTCCTTTTCTTTCGAGAACTTTTTTGATCCTGGTGGCCCGGATGTTTTCGGTTTTGGTTCTTGAACAAATAGGTTTGGTAAGAACCTGCGCCCAAAACTTTTATGTGCCTATCTGATATAAATGATTTGATTTTGACTTTGAAAATAGACTGAGAAAATAGATTGAGAGAGAATGATATTAGTGCGATCTTTCTTTAAATTAAAGCGAGGTAAATTCTAGATCAGAGTCAGAAATCGTCAATATACGGGGTCCAATGAAATTAGCTAGCGAAACTTCGCAGACGTGATGGTAATATCAGTTAAAAAAAAAACAGTTTGTTTTTTTGTAAACTTCACAGACGTGATACTGGTTTCCGTGGTTTGTGAAACTGTCACGCAGTTTGGCAGGTTTATGAAATGTGTACAAGTGTTTGGTCCAAAATAAATGATTTATTATGTCCTTTTCATGATGGGTATCGATATTTAAATATGATGAAACAAAAGGAAACAGATTTTACAAGCTTTTATTTAACTTGCGATGTATGTTCGGGTGGACTCTTGCAACTCAATTTTGAAGCAGATAGCATGTGTAAATCGGATGACAATGCACAAAATTATTATGACATGGAGCTGATCTGATGATGAAACCGGAAGGTGGCCATAGGAACTCGGTAGTTAAACGACAGAACCTCGTCTCGGGCTCGTTTGATTCGTCTTGACGAGTACTTTGGTAACCAGGGACTAAAGATGAACTAACGGTAGCTTAAGTGCAGTAAACGCATATGACGGAAAAACACTGCTACGCACTACGAACTACACCGTAGTTAATCTCGCATCAAAAATACTAAAAAGTTAAGAATAAAACAAAAAAAAAACTTTTAAAAAACAAGCTTTTATTACTTATTAATAAAAAGAACTACAAAGTTAAAAATAATTTAAACCTGATAAGAAATAAATAAAGCGTGTTACATTTTGATGGAACAATAAAGAACATTAAGAACACAATGTAACACGCTTTTATATTTTATAGATATTGATACCCGTCTGCAGAGTTTCGCTAGCTAACTTAATTTGACCCTGTATTGTTTAAAAGGCTCATTTCTTCTCTGTGCGTTCCTCCTTAATCTTCCTTCCGCAGGAGGATTTAGTCCCAAGGATGCCTTAAAGTCTGTTATTATTATCTTAGTCCCACCAAACCTAAACAATGCCGAACAACAAGTCCCTCAAATTCTTCATCTATTAAAATCCGTCTGCTCCTACAATCTTGGCAATTACTATGATGACGTTTATTGAAATTCTTCCAAACAAATTCTGTGCGGAAACTCAGCTGAATTCATGAATGAAATTTAGCAATCAGCCGATTAAAGTCGTTTTTAATTAAATTGGGATGATCTTTGAGAGTGTGGTAGTTTTGTTTGTTATACCTTTAGTTAGTTAGTTTTAGTGAAACAGACTGTCGTGATAAAAGGGGGTGGATATTATTATTATCTCCTTTATTTCAATGTAAACATATATTATATTTTTAAATATTAGAATATGAAAGGTATAAAAACATTTAAAAATATAAAAAATAGTAGCCCACCGGTATCGTGAACAGGGTCCAAGCTACATTGTCAGGGCTCTAGAGAGAGGAAATTCCTGACAATGCGAGCCGTGTCCAGCCAGTCGATTCGGTAAAAATCTCACCGTGAAAACTCAAGTGAAGTGAGCTTGATGTGAGTTGTGAATAGTGTCAATCCCTAGCAATATTTGGAACGACAGCTCACTTCACGCTCACTTCACCTAAGTTTTCACGGTGAGATTTTTACAGAATCGCGCTGCTGAAGTACCGCTTTCTGAATCAAGCCCTTGATCCAGCTGCTATTATTATTATTATTATTATGAGCCTGTGTGGTCCCACTGCAGGGCAAAAGCCTACTTTCCCTCTTTCCACTTCTCCTGGTCTACTGCGATAGTGGGCCAATCCTTTGAGAAGGAGTCCAGCTCATCCCGCCATCTCTTTCTGGGCCTACCGCGCGATCGGTTCCTGCCATTTGGGTGACTGACTGGTGACTTTTGAATATTGCTGCTCCGACCTGCGACAGATATGGCCAGCCCAGTTCCACTTTAGTCCAGCAGCTGTACGGCCAGCATGGGGGTGGATAGCTAATTTAAAAAAATGTGTTTGTGTTTGTAAGTGAAGTTTGTTTACAGTTGCAGTTGCAATAATGACGAATGACGGTGACACAGGTCCCCTCCATATTTCGCAAAATAACTACTTAATAAAATCTTAAATTCATTGACAGATAAAGCACAGCCAAAAGCGCTGGGTCTAGAAGCACGAATTTTCGCGCAATAATTCTTATTTACAACGAAGGGGCGAGGGGAAGATTTTTGAAAATTCACCCCCAAAATGGGGTATACAAAAGGATGAAAGTTTGAATTCTTCTTCTTAGCGTATCGATGGCAAAAAGGTTAAAGTTTACAGTTTGAATGGAAATGACGAACTAGTCGTTTTTGCTGATGGAAAATCCCATTGGCCAAAAGGCAGATGATCTGATTTTAATAAATCATAAAATACGCAAGTTGAAATAAGTTAAAGCTCACATAATACCGCCTCATACACATATTTCATAAATAACAAAGTCTAGATCAGCAAAAATAGCGCTGTTTCACGAACAAAATTCCGGTATCAGTTTTTAATCAACAGTGTAAATATATCGCTGGTGTAACGTGACTCTGGGGAGCCGATAGTGGGCGTGTGTACACACCCCTTTATACTTTGTTTACTGTACTTTCATGGCCTGTTATTGGTTGAAGGGTAAGCAGAAGTAATGGTGTTTGTAAACAAATTATAGTTTGAATTTATTCAAATTAGTTTTATCAATTATTCAGAACCTACAAAGTCTAGTCAAGTTTTTGTAGTAAATAAGGTATCAAATTACATGATAACTTAGAATTATTATTGGAGAATTATTACAAATCTGGCAGCTAGCAGCGATGGCCATCTGGCAGCGAAGGAAAACTGATCAGGCAATATTTAGCAGAACCAAAATCGGATTCTTATTTGAAAGGAAGAAAAAAAGGCGTTAAATGATAAATGATAAATGATTTTATTTTGTAAGTAGGTTTGTACAAACACTTTTACACGTCAATCATATTTTAAAACTAGATGAGGTCGGCGTTTCCTATCTGACTAGTCTGAGAAGAAAGGCCGAAACAAACTCAGACGTCACAGTCTCTTTTAAAGTCCAGACATAATCTTGGTCAGATCATATGAAGACCATGTAGGTCGTTTATTAGCATTACAGCTAAATAAATACACCTTATAACTATAAAAATAGAAAACAAAGATTATGATGCCAAAAGGGCCTCAGCTCAGCATAATGTCAGATAACTACACAAGGTGTACCACCTGACACTGATTTTCAGCTGCAACCCACGAGTGCCAGACGTAAAATAAATACCCAAAATTTGCGAATTACCTACATAAAAAAAAATTGCTGAGTTGATTGCCAGTATTGCCAGTAGCCTCTATTTAACTTACAACTTTCAAAAATCATTTATCTTTACTACAAACTTAATTTCCATTTTGTAAAGCCAGTACTTAGCGTATGTACACGAACGTTGCCTAAATAAATACGCGCTAACTTCGACATACGGCAATTTAGCGGCAAGACAAACTGAAAGTTAAAACTTGAGTTAAATCAATTTAATATGCAAGATAAAGGGGAGATGGCATTGGGGTGGAGTTCGTCGAGTTATTTCGTTGTTCTTAGGTAAAAAGAGCTTAGTTTGCAGACAAACAATGAAATTCTATTTAAAGATAAACTAACGGGCATTTGGATCACTGAACAACTCTGTTATAGAACAGATATTTGTTAACTTACCTATGAAAGTAGTTACTTTTTTCACTCTTTAACATCTTGAGGCACTGTTGCTAGTTATATGAATTATGTTAAAAGTAAAGTCTGGAATGGCAAACGACATCGCGGCAGGCCCAGATGGAGATGGCGGAATGAGCTGGACTCCTTTGATAAAGATTGATCTTTGGCAGCTCTGGATAGAGAGAGAGGTAGAAAGAGAGCAGGGCCTTTGCCCAGCAGTGGGACAAAAACGGCAAAAAAAATAATCCTGGAATACATGACACAAAAATCGAGCAGATATAAACGATTAGCATGTACGTGTATTTGAAAAGAGTTGTTTCTACACTAAGAGCTGATGAATGATGATGAAGATATGTTATAAATAAACATGCTATTTACTAACAAACTAGGATGCCTTAGCAAGTGTATTTTAGCCTTAAAGTCATTGTCGACCACTTTTACTGTTATCATATATTTTAAAATTTGACAACCAGTCTTATCAAGGGGTATCGTATTACCCACTAACTAGATTGTGAAGGTCAGATAGTTGCTTCATCTAAATTACTGGTATTCAGCTGCATCTGGTTAGACTGGAAGACGACGCCAACATATTTGGGAAAAGACTAGGCAGGTGATGATGATGATGATGATATATTTTGAGAACCCATCACAAACCACTTCAGAGCAAAACTAAATCTCTATAAATCAAACAACCTTCAAAGTAACCTCGAAATGCATAAAAAGTGGATCGTTTTAATATTTTCCATTCTTTGCAGGCCTGGAAATAATGGCTCGATGGAAACGCAGTAGATATAATAACGTAGTTACGGTAATTTGAGAAACTTAACGTTATTTCCGATAAAATATTAAAGTGATTTTTGCTGGTGCACATTTTATGTGTGGCGCAAACTGTAAGTGATAGCGTTGTAATAAGTAAGCTGTCAAGTGCGAGTCAGACTCGCTTACGAAGAGTTCCTTACCACAAGGCAAATTACGCCGAAAAAAAACATGTTTTTTGTATGGAGATCCTTTTAATTTTTACCTTTATTATATTTTTATTATTTGTTGTTATACCAGCAATAGAAATACACACTCTGTGAAAATTTCAACTGTTTAAGTATTATGATTCATGTGATACAGCCCGCTGACAGAGAAACAGACGGACGGGCGGACGGACGGCGAAGGCCTAGTAATAATCTTGCTTACTTTTTCACGCAACGTGAATCGTTTGTAAACCAACTCGTAATAATAAATTACTACCAGTATAAAGAAAACACACTTGTCTTGCTAATACTTTTATTCTCTTTCACAATCAAACGACGACGGGCTCTGCACTACATTTTAAAGTCACTCAACACTTAATTCTTTATTGCGTTCCATATGTATTACGTGGATGGTATAATAAAGTTAAAGGTCAACAAAAAAGGAAAAAGAAGGAAAAAAGAAAAGAAAAATTAAAAGAAAAAAGAAAGGAACAAAGTTAAAAGTGACTTTTGCTCCCACCCAGAAATAACGATAATAACATAACCGTCATTTCTAAAGCTGCGGTTTCCTCGAAAAGCGGTGACCGCACATAGCGGCCGCAGTGACGGCTGTCAAAAGATAGTCGCGTTTCTGTCTAGTTTGATCCACAACGATGCAGTGACCTGAGAAAAGATTTGATTTTTTGTATGTTTGTTTGTTACGCTTTCACGCTAAAACAGCTCAACGGATTTGGATCATGACCTGGTTTAGGAGAAAAGATACTTTTTATATAATTATCGGGATAAAAAGTAATCATATAAGTCTCGATTTATGCGGGTGCAACCGCAGGGTGTAGCTAGTCTTGCATAAAATTGTTAGTTTATTTTAATGTGACACTGAATCCCTCACTAGGACACCCTGTGTCGTAGGATCCTATCTCTTATAGGAAAACGATCTAATGACCATTGTTTGAACTCGAAAATATTTCTTGATTGTTTTTGATGCAAGAAAATAATGATCGCCACGTCCTCAAGATACCTTTGTTCCAACTCCTCTAGAGGAAATAATAGAACGAAATTTTAACCAGGCCATTTTTACTAGAAGTGCAATATATTTCTTTAACTTGGTTGAATAATTGAGTTGAAGATGACTGTTATTGGATGTAATGACCGGAATCTCAGTACAGGAAAATTGTATTGCATATTTAATTATTTTTAATTCTCAGATAAATTATGTTGCCTTTATCTCGTGGCTTGCACCACACTGCCAACGACAGCTGATACAGTACGCCCCCAGTGGTGTCGTTTGCCCGTCCGATGACATTTATGGCAGCGGCACACTGAATCGAATATAAACGTAATTTATGACTCACAGGCCTTTTTAAAATAAACATATATTTGGGACACTACGATATTCCGAAAATTATCAGAACATTGTTGATGAAAAATTCTTTTGTTATAATAATATATTAAACACCTACTAGTTCTGTGCAAGTTTTAGGTTCATAACTTACATGGGCACTTATGAAACGTCAGAAGCATGGTTCCAATTTGTCGTTTCTATCAAGAAACTCCACGGTAACTAACTCAAAACTCAAACTCGAAGCATTTATTTATGTTAAACTAATTACAGACACTTTTGGATTGTCAAGGGATCGGTCAGTCACAAAGATGAAGCTAGTTGCCCATTCCAAAGAGTAGTATGTGCCTATGCAGAAGAACGGATAAGAAACTACACGGACACTCTTTTAAATCAAAATATAGTTACAAAATATCATGCATGTTGAAATTATACATGTGAGAACGATGTAGAAAGACGTGCACGTTAAAAGCGTCCGTAATATAAATATAAAAAGCGTGGAGCACGTTTTAAATTAATTATAAGTGCTCTCCACGCTTTAACAATTCAATTTAATTATTTTATAATTTTTAGTGCGTTTTAAAAGCGTGTTTTTTAGTCAAAAGCGTTTAAAAAAAAGCAATCGAAAAATTTAAAATTAGCAGCTATAAGCCAATCCAGTCCCATCTGACGGCGCCCGTTCACGAACATGACGTATGGATCAGCACCATTCAGAAAATAATTGGCTTTCAAACCTTTTTTTTTTCAAATTACAGTGTTAATAGGTATGGGAGGACAATGCAGGCCGGTCAACAAGTACCAGTTACTTAACAAAATGGAAAATGGCTAACAAAGCGAAACATGTATGAGTCTATAGGGCCTCAAATATGTCTGTGATATGTGAAGTTATCAAGAAACGCCGTTAGGTTGTAATCCTTCTGGTAAGTAGGTGTATCAAAGTAAGTACCTTACTGATTTTCTCCTGTAAAGTGTAAGTTAAAGTTACTAGAAGATGCATTAGCAGTGCTTGGAGCCACGTGCAATACGTGTGCATTAGTTATCACACGCTGCCAGCCCATAGCATATTGAACAAGTTACCAGTTTCTTTACATAATAAGCAGGTATCTTTTACATCAGCTTAGATTCCCTGTTCAAGAAAACCACTCACCCTTGTAATAGCTACATCCGGAAAAGTTTTTATTTGGTATATATTTGTATGCAAAAACCTGTTTCTTTGGGTCAAATATCTGTGCGCATCCACAGCCTCAAATATACCCTTAAAACAGTACACGTCTGTAAGGGTAGCGAAAATTTTCAAGACTACGACTGGTCGCGTAGAGGATTATCTACTACGACGTAGCTGTCAGCGTCTGGCGTAGCGGTGACGTAATCGCGTGAGCTACGACGTAGCAACGTCCAGTCATTTTCATTTGGTGTGTAAAAGTTTCCTGTACTGTACTCAATTGAAAATTCGATTAGTTTTTGGTCTGAAGTGGTGCTTTTGACTTTTATCTGTGGGGCTGTAATTATTGATCTACAGGAGTTGTTTTTCAACATTTCTTAGAGCGTGAATAGCGAAATAAACAACATAATAATTTACACACATGAAAATTAAACGTATTTTCATTACTCCTGAACGACGAAACAGAAAACTTAATAACACAGCAAGACTTAAACGTTCATTTATATATGAAATAAGAATTTAGTGGGTCAGAAAATGAAATTTGAAAACTTTACGCGACACCACTGTGAGGGAACGGCGGAAATGAGTTTTGGACTCATTCTCGCGTTTGGACGTATGTTTCCTTTATATTTTTTGCTTTCAGCTGTTTTATGTAAGAGTAGGGAATAAGGAGTGTAATCGAAGGGTATTTGCGGAAATTGTGGTTGATGAAAACAGGGTATTAGCCGTTTGATTCTTGGTATTAAACTTGCTATTTCATGAGAGACGAAATTTGAGTTACATCGCATATGAACTGATGTGTTCTGGTACACTGCCTCGTTGGTCATATGATCATAAGGGTAACTGCTGAACACGAGGTTCTGGTTTCGATATCCAGGCCGAGCAATGTAATATTGAAATTTTTAATTACGAGTTTCTCATTAACATTCATTAATTTGGAATTTTGCGGGTCTGTTAGTGGCTACAGACTCGTTATCATTCAACAGAACTTAACTAGCTAAATGTAGTTATAATATTAACCCCTCTACCCACCCCTTCAGAGAATTCAAGCTATGTTATCAGTCCTACAGCTACACGTATGTATGTTGTCAATAACAACAACGTTTTCAAAACACAACCGATATCGATTTGATTGCATTTTAGAATTATTTTATTAAATACTGCACAGTGGCAGCGACCGCAGACCGCGGCCCACAAAAGCCGCGAGCTAACTAAACTGGAAACGATCACTGAATGACGTTTATTTGCCGCGGTTTCATTGTTTTAACTAACACTGGCAGGAAATATGATGGTCAGGTTTTGTTGAAACCGTGGTGAAAGAATGCTCGGAGGTTTTATCAGAAAATTGATGTTGACAATTCAAAAGTTGCCTGAAATGGTTTAATTGAAATAAATGATTTGAGTTTGAGTTTGATGGCTGTCTTTTAGCATAGCATAATCAGCCTATATTGTTCCCAATGCTGGGACACAGGCATCTTCTCTGTTGAAGGAATGGGCCATAATCTACCACGCGGGCCCAGTCTGGGTTGGCGGATGTCATATGTTTTCGATTTCTTGGTTCTAGGAGATGCCGGTTTCCTCACGATGATTTCCTTCACCATTTTAAGAGCAGTGGTGATGAAATAATTTACACAATGTAAAGTGCCTGCTTGGGTTCGAACCCACGAACTACAACTCATAAGTCGCGGCCATTACCATTGGGCCACCACTGCCGCCTGTTCTTTAATTTGCACAAATTTCTCCTGAATGGTTTTATTCTTATATTATAAATTTAGCCATTGGATCAATAATATGAGGTTGTATTTTATTTGGAAAAAGGCATCTGGTTTTCAGATAAACCCGCTGTTCTTTTAGAAAAAAAGCAATTTTCGATTTCTCCGAATTCGAGTTCATAGAGAATGTTTGTTTTCTCATTTTTTGAACTTGTTTTTAACTCTACCTACCTGTGTATTGTTTTGATTGCTTATAATATTATCACGCTTAACCAGATAGCGAGAGAAACATACTTATTCTGTTGTTCTCTGTATGAATTTACAAGGAATGCATTGTGTAACATTCAAATTCAAAGTCAAGTCAAAGTTATAGATGTTAGTGTATACAGGGTGGCAGGGACATCGACGCGCATCCTGTTACCATTGATTCAGCACATGAGTTTAAACACCCTCACGTCGATAGATTTCATCGGTTATTAAAAACGGCACGTTGGCACAGTGGTTAAGCGTTTGATTGCTGCGCTGCGTGTCGCGGGTTCGATTCCCGCACGGACCAAATATTTGCATGACCTACAAATAGTTGTTCCGGGTCTGGCTGTTTGTGTATGTCAATTTAAGTGTTTGTAAACGCACCCACGATACAGGAGAAATTCCTAGTGTGGGGCAACGTTTTTATATAAAAAAAAAGTTATCTGTTCTATACATTTTGACCTCGTATGTATTGAATTTTCCTATGAAACAGCAGATTTTTTTTTTGATAAGGTCTAAAATCATGTGCTGAATTCATGGTTACAGGTTGGGCGTCGATGTCCCTGCCACCCTGAATATTAAGTTAGTACTTATAAGCGCATCTGTCGCATTGGGATTGTTCTGTAACGGTAGACGTAACTACTTACGTCTACCGTTACAGAACAATCATTTATTTTTTATCTCTTTATTTATCTACATAAATAAAGAGATAAAAAATAAATGAAATAAATATTGAGATTTTATTAACAAAAAACTCAGTTTATAACCGACTACTAAAAAAGGAGGAGGTTCTCAATTCGGATATCTGTATTTTTTTTTTAAGTATTTTTAAGCCTTTGTAGTTTCTAGACGGCCAAAAAAATACATTACACACAAAATACCCCAAATCAAGTACCTAAATAAATCTTCTCATTCAAAAAAATATAAATCATTCTACAAAATAATAAAATGGCGTCTACAAAGGCACTCGCTTTAAAATTAGTTGCCATTAATTTTGAACATATTGGTTGTGAAATTACGTGTCACGTTGCATTTGTGATATCGATAGATTTTTATACAAATTTGGATCTAATCCATACATAAAGAGATTTGAAAATCGTTTTTGCGTGACTGAGCTTTATTGTAAAGATGAAGGATTGGGGTCAAAAATGAAAGATGGTGTAACTTCTGACAAACTCATGTCGTATTAAAGGATTATCCTGTAAGGTTGTGAGTAGGGCTGACAAAATGTTTTTACAATATAATTTTGTCCGCAGTTTTAGCTGCAGTTAAGTACAAGAAATAGGTATTAAACACTGTTTTCTTAGAACAGTAGTTCACGAAGCTCTGAAAGATTTTGTTATTCTTCTAAAAGAAAGCTTTTCAGTTATATTTTTATACGAAAACCAGAAAACAATAATCTTGCAATATTTCGCGAATTAAAAACAGCATAAATAGAAAATAAGCCACTACTTTTAGATCTTTTTTATAAACATGGAAACAACTTTAATATTATGCAGTAACAGAAAACGCAGAGAGAGACTAATTTCTCTCGTAGCGCTAAGCTTTACGTGCACTTTACACCAAGAAATTACAGGTTAGACGGTAATTAAAAGGGCACTAGCATAGTAAAAACGGGTCCAATCGACCCGCGTAATGAGTGCTAGCTACTCGAGACTATGTTACTAAGTAAAGAGATACAGAAGTGACACTTATGACCAATCACGATATATTACTTAGTGTTCATATACACGAGCGGCACGTTGTCAACGGCAGAGGCGAGTGCAGCCGTCGACAATGTGCCGCTCATGTTTATGAGTACGTGCTAAAATACACGAGCGGTACGTTGCCAACGGCAGAGGTGACTGCAGTCGTCGACGCGTCTACGGCTGCCACCGACGTGTATCGGTCGTGACGAGCACTTAAGTTACAGTCACCTAGAAGAGCGGTAGCCGCCATATAACTGTTGTCATGAAAATGATGACACCGGGGTTTGACGTTACGGAGTCATAAAACACTTTCTAGGAAAACACAGCAACCTAATTTCACAAATAACGTTCCAGTGACGTCGTTCGCCGGTAAATGACGGGTGCTATGTGACGGCCACCGCAGTCTTAGGAGCTTTACAAAAAGTAAAAAAAAAAAAACATTGCGGTTATAATGTCAAAAGTCAAGGGCCCAGCACTCTCCATTGTAAACCACGTTGATCTTTGACCGAAGATAGCTATCAGCAAGGTGCAAGATTTGAATGGGCTGGTGTAAGAATTATAATAATTTTGAGACATAGCAAGATACTTTTCAAGTGGGGTTGATCTCTGACGTTACGTATAATCTGTTGAATTTGCTATGTAAAACAAAAAAACCCATTCATAACTAATTGTTGTTGATCTTCTGTCTTCGTCTGTGTCGTGGCTAGATAAACAGCTCCTGTAATCCGATTACTGCCCCCTTTTTTTGGTTTATGTTCCTTGAAAGGTAGTTAAATAGGTGTAAACTAAATGCATTGTTGTAAGATAAGCCATGCTTGAGAAACATTGTTGTTGTATACAAGATATTATTATTGTCTATCTAAAGGTCAGTGGCCAGTTTTGTATGAAGATTTGCCTACATTGAAAATATAATGTGCAGTGTTGTGCTTTATATTTCTCTGTAGCTCATTTAATAAACCTTTTTATTAAAACAATAATTTACCTGGAAAACTTCTAGATTATTTTTGTGCTGTCAAAGTTTTGCACAGGGAGTCTCGGTTATTAAATTAATGCAACGGACAGTTACTAAAGTTAATTACAGTTAGAGTAACTCAGAAACGTAATATACTTGTTGATATTCATACTTCGTGGTAGACGAAGGTACATTTTGTAATGGAGCGTGTAGTAATTAGTTAGTTGCTCTTGGAAAAACCATGTCTGGAAATATTTAGCAGTCGTTGACAATTACCATTTTCATGAATATTTACAAGTACGAGTAGCTTTGCGAAATGAAGGCTTTTCGTCAGATTTGTTCAATACAAGAAAAATAAAAAACGAAACAATCCCCTTGTACATTGAATCTAAAATCAACATTTGGATCTACACTTCATTGCGCACTTAAGCTCATTCGATTCCTTTGTCAAATAACCTGACTACGTATATCATCGGATTCTTTCAGGACAAGCACAAAAGAATTTTCAATATACACGTTTGCAAGGCCGCTGAGGTATCGGGAGATCGCGTTAAACTGAAAATTGAATTAGGAGGTTATTTTAAATACGGTTCATGTAAGGCAAACGTAATGGTGTTGACATTTTTTGATTAGAAGCTTATTCTTGTGTTTAATGAGTAATGTTAAATTTTGTTCTATTTTCTACCTTTTGATATTTGCAACTTGTAAGAATAAAAAATTTGAAGTGTTTAAAATGTCACAATTTTACAACTTGACTCTAAATTAAGATAAGAAATCCTTCATGAAAAACACTAATCAACTCTAGTATATATTGTATTCTTCTGAAGAAATCAAAATTTTGTCCATCGCCTACAATGTTGCGACTGCGGAAACACAGGCCTCCTCTCTGTGAGTGTCAGAGTGGGCCGTAATTAACCACGCGGGCCCAGTGCGGCTTGGTAGATGTCACAAGACTTCGAATTTTTGTTTGTAGGACATGCCGGTTTCCTCACGACGTTTTCCTTCGCTTTTTTGTGAGCAGTGGTGATGAAATAATTTACACAAAGTAAAGCAGCTGTCTGGGTTCGAACCCACGACCTACAACTCGTAAGTCGGGGCCATTACGACTAGGCCACCACTACTCCATTTGTGTAGTAGGACAATATTATTCAACCCCCAAAATGTTCCCGTTTACTGCTTCCTTTATATAATAATCAACGAGTAAAAAGAAACAGACATGTTCAATTCATACATATGGAGATACTCTTGTCTGTTCTATTGTGCCGGTAAACGTTACAGAAGCCATCGGCGGGTAGTACAAGTTAAAAGTGTGCATCGCATACGTGTACTTCTGTATGAATGTTATGCTGCACTTTGTTAAAGTTGGTGCACACTGTCGAGTTGTGAAAGGGAACAAATATTTGATTTTTAATATTTTACTTTTAACATGCCCTGCATGATTGGGTCTGTCCCACTAGTCCCATTGACCCAGTCCCATGGTGGGACAAGTGGGATTATATGTCCCACTAGTCCCATGGGACAACTGATACTAACATATTTTTAAAATCATGTCCCACTAGTCCCATGGGACAACTGATACTAATATATTTTTTAAATTATGTCCCACTAGTCCCATGGGACAGCGAGTACTGATTATAATGATTGTAACAGTGATTGGGGTACGATTGATATATTGGGAAAGAGAGTTAATCTGTCCGTTTGTTGAGCTTTTTTGATGACTGAAGTGTTATTTATAAGTACAGTCAGAAATAAGGTTAGGTTTAGGCGTTCGATATCAAGTGAAAACTAAAGAAAATTCAGCATGTGCTTAACAAAAAGTACAACGGTACGTACGGCTACACATTGGGCTATACATACCCAGTATAAGCTGACTTCTGATTGTAAGAAAAACCTATACAATGTGAGGTCAGCTAAAACTCAAAATGTGTACAAAAATCTTTTGTCGCGTGGCCAAAATCGGAACTAATGTTGCCATCTTGTTTTTTCAATACAATTTCTGTGACAATTTCACAAAATCTTTACCAATAACGCCCCCCTGTCAATGTTATTCAGGTGCCAAAAGATCCTTGTAGCACTCTAATGATGAAATCGGGAAAACTCAAAAGTCTACGTTACAGGAATCGATGTAAAGATAATTCCCCATTTTCATTAGTAACTAGGCTGTGCCTGCGACTTTGTTCGCGTGCATGTCGCAAAATAAATTGGATTTCTTGGGTTTTTTTTTTGCGTGAATCTATTTTATTTTTCTAAAATCAAACAGCCTACGTTACTCCTTATAACATCAGCTATCTGCCAGTGACAATCCAGTCAAACTCGCTCCAGCCGATTTGAAGATTTGCCGGAACAAACAGACAGAAAGACTATGTTTTTTTGTTACAAGTACCGCGGTATACTTTCCTATGCATTTAGTAAAAAGCTGTTATTTGGATATTTCAAACAGGCACTTCAATTTTATTTATTTGTATAGAGGATGAATAGGTTAGAATGTTTACGAACTAAAATCGTGATGAAGTAAAGTAGTAAACAATATAACTTGTTAAATCTTAATCCATTTATATATTAATCATATTTGTTTGTTAAAATACAATGATTAAATTAAGGCGTAACATTAATTACTTAATTGTAATGGATTACTGTAAACGCGGCTAATTAAGGTAAATTCAGTTAAACTTGAGAAACAAAATTATGTTAAACTAACCTTATTTATGCGACATCGTTGAGTTAATTCGGAATAACTTAAAGTTATGGTAATCTGTTAACGTTATCATGTTAACTTGAAACTATAATTTAGTTTTATGAAAATTTGCCTAATTGTTGACGAAGTTGTTTTTGCGTGTCATTGTTCATAAAAATTACACCTTGTTTACTTACTATGTTGTTGACTTAGTGCTAAACCTGTAAAAAAATAAAGTTTACCAATATTATTCTACTTTCATCGTGTCGCTGGCACGACTTTATTTTAAATCTTGCAGCCCCAAAACGCGGCACTTCCACGGCGTTGTCGGTGGCAGCGCAGTGATCACTTTGACTACATGTCATGAGACACAGAAGGTAGTACAGGAGGTGGAGCATAGTTTGCAACACAGCACCACATCCACACCATACTGCCCTTCCGTCGAGGTAGCCATACTTTACTAGGTTGGAGTTACATCGTTCCATTTGTGTCCGGAGACGGTTCAGGGATTTCCAAGTGGATCACGAAAGGTTACACTCGCAGGGAGATGCTCCTTTGGTGGTAGATAGTTAGTAGGAGGGGTAGGAGTATCCTGCACAGTTTGCAATGAACGTCGGCCTGTTCATTGGTAGATACACTGTCCTGTGCCTGCTTTTTAGCTGTTGCCTATTAGAACTATTTATTGAAGTTGACTGTGATCCTATATTTGTCACCATCATTTTCTACTAACTACCTATATTAATCTTTAATTACTTTCTCTTATCACCATAGTGTCTATCTAAACACGTAAGGAAGTAAACGTAGCAAACCAATTAGTATACTAAATTTATACTTGCGTGGTTCGTTACCAAAATTAAGAGGCTCGTGGCTAAATAATTACAGCCGCACGGGTCGATCGAAGGTTAAGCTATGCTTGTCGAGGTCGGTCCGTGGATGGGTGACCATCCGTTACATAACTAAAACCTTCCGTTCCTCGAAAAGTATGCTGACAGCCGCGACAATACGAACATTCTATTACCCACACAAACCCTAATCACTCGTGCATTTCGAGCGCGCGAAAAAAAAATCCGTTAGTGGCCCACCGATTACATCATCGCCAAGCCGTCCGTGTGGGCTTCTGCAAACATCCCGGAGGTACTGCAGCGTCACGGTATCCATAACAACATTCTGAAAGCATTGTTATATTGAACCCGCAGGGTGTCATAAGATTGTCGCGTAGGTATAGCTCACCCACAGGCCACGGTCGCGGCTGTCATTCGTTGATCTTTGACAGTCGTTGTGGGTAGTCTGAAGCGCAAAAGTCTGTCATCCTGCCTGTCTTACAAAATGGTATCGTGTATCTAGTAGCTGGATTGTGCATGTAGGTTAAATAGGCAGTCGTTCCATGTAAAAATACTGGTATTCAGATGCATTCGGTTAGACTAGAAGCCGACTCTCACATAGTTGTGTAAAGGCTAGAGAGATGATGATGATGTTTGAATATCCAAATTACACTTTTGTAACGTTCGTATTAAATGATCCGGCCACAGTTCTCACATTACAACTTTACAACCCCTATATTTTCAAATGACGCAGTAAGTCGTGCATATCTACACCCATCTTAACCCTGCATTCGCGGCGTATTGTAACATGCTGAATATTGGAAGTCACGTGTTGTTTTAATATTCAGTTGTAGAAAAGAGGGGCGGCGGTGGGGCCGCGTCGGAGTGCCGATCGCATCCGAATGGCTGCATTTTCAACAGAACTACATAATATTTATTTATTTATGTAAATGGTGCGGCCAGTTAACGATTACACGTAGCATTGTAGTGTTAGTTGTGCGTTTCATCAGGTGAATATTATTATGAGTATCGTGGGTACCTGTTATGGTTTGTGTGGGTAATACAATGTTCGTATTATTCGGTTTCGTATGGGAATTGTAAGTGAGAAGATTATTTTGTATTTCGCACAGTACAGTGAACTTGAAAGCAGTTGTTTTAACATATCTTTATTTATTGATAATAATTGTTTTAACATATTGATTAAATTAGGAAGATGTCGTTGAATCTAAAACATGAAAAATGCGGTACCCTATATAAATGATTTAAAACTTGGAAACGCCTGCAATAAGCACTTAGCAGTGGGAACGCTGAAAGCAGTCTTTGAACCTTTTTATAAAATAATCATTAACACGCTCAGCGCCAGGTGTATCTTTTGCGATACACACTGTCTAAACACTTGTGTATCCTTTTTGATACACAAGCACCATTCCAGTCTAAGCGCCGTGTATCGCTAACGCGCACACTTTCCATACATTTTGTATACAAAAAATGTTGCCCTGGCCTAGGGAATTTTCCTGGTGTAGTGGTATTGGCATATGGGGCTTGGCGCTGAGCGTGTTAAGTACCTAATTCACGTATGACCGTAAAATAAGCTAAGGAGTATGTTAGGATCGTAGCAGGTGACGTTCTGTAGTTTTAAGACGTGTATTATACTTATGTGTCGCTACTATTTCGTTTTTAAGTGGCCAGTTTACATTATTTCTATAAAAACTGAGTCCCCCCATGCTAAATATCACCCAGGTTTATAAAGTAAGTTTCAATTCTCCGTCCGGTCATCGCTGAAGTAACATTGCAGTCACGGGCCGAACATTCCACTCAATGACGGCCGAAGCGACCGCAGACGTATTATCAGGAGACTGCGGGTCACCACCGTCTTAAGGAATTTAGAATCAGTTATTGATTCTACTAGCTCAATAACTTGACAATTTAGACTGAAATGAATGTTGTACTTAAACACTTTAAGTTTAATATCAAGAACCATAGATGTTTTTGTTACTCTGGTGCAACGGTAGGGTTAAATTGTGTTGCCGTTTTTTTTAAGTGCTGTCACGTATGTCTAGAGGGCTTGAGAAAATGGCAATCGCTTTCAAATCCCTCTGTATACAGGGTGGCAGGGACATCGACGCGCAAACTGTAACCATGGATTCAGCACATGAGTTTAGACCCCATAACGTATCGTCGGTTATAAAAAAAAATATTGCTGTTCCATACATTTTGACCGCGTAGGTACTGCACTTTTCTATGAAACAGAAGATTTTTTTTGATAACCGACGAAAAATTTCGACGCTATGGGGTCTAAACTCATGTGCTGAATCCATGGTTACAGTTTAAGACAAAAGCTTAAGC
Source organism: Apamea anceps (assembly GCA_951799955.1). Taxonomy (NCBI): domain Eukaryota; kingdom Metazoa; phylum Arthropoda; class Insecta; order Lepidoptera; family Noctuidae; genus Apamea; species Apamea anceps. Next base: position 2,682,687 of record OX637508.1, on the reverse strand, counting down.
ATAAACGGTAGCTTATGTCGGTCCCATTTTTTGACTTTTCCATAATCGTTATCAGTGATAGAATGTCACTTTGTCTATACCCTTAGTTCTTTGATTACACTAAAATTAAGTGTATCATAACCCAATGAGATGAGGACCCTGACCCATTATTATTAATTACTAGCTTTTGCCTGCGGCTTTGCCCGCGTTGATGTCGGAAAATATCCTACGGGATACGGTACTACCGAGGGTAAAAGTGTTAATCCAGGTAAACAATGTATTAATTCTGTAATACATTGTTTTAATATTTAGCTATTGTTTACGAAGCACCCAGTTGGAATGATTTTTAGGGTTCCGTACTCCGAAAGGAAAAAAACGGAACCCTTATAGGATCACTTTGTTGTCCGTCCGTCTGTCTGTCAAGACTCTTTTTCTCAGGAATGCGTGGAGGTATCAAGCCGGAATTTACATCAAATACTTAGATCTACTGACCCTTGGAGCTGTAAAAAAATCAAACTTCTAAGCCAACGCAATCAAAAGATACAGCCGTTTATGCCGCAAAATTCCGCAAATTTTCGACACTCGCAAGGGAATCAAAACCTACAGGGTACTTCCCGTGAACTCAGAATCTTGAAATTTGGTACGAAGCAACGTCTTATAGCACAGATAAAGGAAAAATTACGAAAACCTACCTACAAATTTGTACGGAACCCTCGGTGCGCGAGTCTGACTCGCACTTGACCGGTTTTTTTCCAACATCTTCAGCAATTATCGTCATAATATGTCAGCCATTTAAAAAAGAACATTATTGAATTATATAACTTCCTCATGAATCACTCCGTTCATTGGTGATAACCTTATGTAAATCCGTTCGTTAGTTTTTGAGTTTATCGCGTCAGACAGACAGACTTCGGGGTACATTATTTTGTAGCGGCGTAAAGTTCGCTGCACAGTTTACAGCGCAACTAGCATTGCCCGACGATTGATGTCGGGTAGTTGCCCACCAGACGCGACACACGTCTGGTCGGAGGATCTTCCCTTTTCTATGAAGGATGAGTGAACTTTACACCCTGATCCTCATACTATACACCTTAAGTAGTAGTGAAGTAATTTAGTAATTGACAAGTAATCAATCAACATTAAGTTAACACTACGCAGTACAAAGGCCAGTCCTATGAACACAATCCGAACATTCCTCCTCCTCGTCACTGTAACCACAAACTTAGTATCTTGAGGCCACAGCTTGTCACCGCGTTCCGTAATTATTGATAGTACCATTTGTAAACACTAATTTGTAGTACGGATGTCGGTCAACCTTGGGTATACCGTAATTACTATTAGTGGTGGAATTAGAGAGCCTATATGGGTGAGGGGTAGATGTTTCGGTGGTAACATAACATCAAGCCTCTATCTCTCGAAGAGGTATGCAGATGTGTATAGCATAAAATAGCATAATTAGCCTATAATGTTCCCACGGCTGGGACTCAGGCGTCCTCTCTTCGAGAGGGAGTGGGCTCTAATCTACCACGCGGGCCCAGTGCGGGTTGGTGCATGTCACATGTCTTCCAATTTTTGGTTCTAGGACATACCAGTTTCCTCACGATGTTTTAGCATAACATAGCATAATCAGCCTATAATGTTCCCACTGCTGGGACACAGGCCTGCTGTCGGTCGGTGATATGTTTATAATTCATTATCACACATACAATTCACCACTTTTGTTTAAATGCCATAGAGCTTATTGCGGTCAACAAGGTCAAACTCAAATCATTTATTTGAAGTAGGCCATTAAAAGGCAGGCTTTAGAACGTCAAAAACAAGAAAATTGAATTGATTCTAGATGCCTCTTCCAAAAAGTAGTTATGAAGTATGGAGAAGAATGGGCAAGAATCTCCATAGATAATTTTTTTTTTTTTTTAACGTTGCCATACAGGTCATACAAATATTTGTTCCGTGCGGGAATCGAACCCGCGACACGCAGCGCAGCAGTCAATCACTTAACCACTGCGCCAACCGTGCCGCCAACAATATGTGAAGACGACAACCTGCTAATAAATTCAGACTCCAGCAACCCAGAGTCTGAATTTATTAGCAGGTTGTCGTCTTCACATATAATTATAATGAAAGTACCTATATAACATATTGTTGGCGGCACGGTTGGCTCTGAGAGACTCACAATAACACACGCCCGACTTATCGAACCCAGGGCCCTACGTCGCCCAGGCTGTTATTATTAGCATTTTGCACGTTCAGTTGTGTTAAAGTTGTCTTCGATTCATCATCTTATATAATAATCGACGTATTTTAAATTTAAATAACCCTTTTGAAAAACCAATCACGGATTCATCTAATCCAACGTGAACCCGTTCCCCACGTAATAAAACTCATGAAAAATGTACACGAACAAAGTTAAAGTACTCAACTACTCTATAACCGTCCTAGAATTTCCCACTTTGTACCTAAACTGGTTTTTTTAAATATATATTGGTACTTTGAAGCAAAGAATCGGCAAGGGGCATCGTATTAATATTACATGAGGCTCCCCCTCTAGGTAATGCCGCTAGATAGCTAGAATAACCAATTTTTGAAACGTCCGACTCAGGTGAGGACGAATTTTATTTTTGATGTCTGTGTTGGAGCTCTGCAGGCGTTTTCTTTAAAATTTCCAGTTGGATATTCCTGACATTTTAAGAGGAAGCCCATGTCTTGTTTGTTTTTCAATGTATTCAGTTTTCAGGTTTCGTGTTTCGGGTTATGTGCTGGAATTTTAAGTACTTTTGTGCAGTATTAAAATTTGTTTTTGCGTCCTGTAACATGTAAAACTACGGTGTGAAGTAAAAATGAAATGAATTCTGTATCAGTTTAAAAGTGACGCATGTACCTACCTTCTAAACCCTCACATTAATTAATTTTACGTCTTCTACTATATTACTATTGTATTGGGGTCAACCTGTAAAGATAGTGGATGTAAGTTTAATAATAAACAATAATAATAATAAATAATATTACAATACCAATAAACCCAATAATAAAACTGACAAGATCAGAGCCGTGAGCTAACATGATCAATGTTGCGTTTAAATAGTTAGTATTTCTTTTATAATTGGTCACTTTTCATCTCTGTATTCATACTAACTTAAAAAATACTTAAAACATATCGTCGTAAAAAATCCCAGTCAGCAAACTAATTTGGTAGTGCAGGCAGCTTGTAAAGAAACGGAACACGTTTGCGTGGAGATTTGAACGGGGATTCCGAATCAATTCCCTTTCGATCCCGAGTAACGGACGCGCCGCGAATAATACCCTTATGTGTGATGCCCGTACTATTATTTAAACTTACCTTTATAGTATTACGGTAAGCAAAAATAACTAAAGGAAAACGTAAGAAACGGCGAACGAAGATGAATGAATGATGATGTACAGACTCAGCACATCAAGCTACTACAATCTGTCAAATTCCTTTAATAGATTTTCCATTTTATCGCTATAGCGTTAAGGTTCAAAGTTTATTGGGAAAATTTGACAGTTTCGGGTAGCTTGACCTGCTGGCGTCTGTACATGTGTGCTTTTAACTACGGTAATTACTCTCTCAGAGAGGAGGTAATGTCCAAGCCGTGGGTAAATTATAGGATTGATCATAATATGTTTATTTTATAAGTCTGGTGTTTGTGGTTAGCTGAGACAGCATCCTTTCAAACCTTCACAGGAGCTACATAATTCTTATACCAGTAATACTGACTTCTATTAAAATGATGTGAAAATCAATGTTTTTTTTTTTTGAAAAAATATTTTAAAATTTTCCAGCATTCATTTTTTGTTACAAATTCGATGTAACCATTTTTTCATAGCATTGTTTTGGTTATGATTAATTACGCTCGATACGGGAGAAATTCATAGTGTGGGGCAACGTTTTTTAAAAATAAATTGTCTTACACAAAGAACGTTTGCCTCAAATACGATCCTCAAAATATGAATCACCTGCAACTATTAATTAGCCGAGTGCATGACTGCGGTATCGATGTTGCACGAAATCTCGACTATCCTGCGGCACAAAACCGCAGAGAATGCCAGACATTCTGTCAACCTGCGCCTGTATTCTGACTGGTATTCAGCCTGGACTGAGGTTGTAGGTAGATTCTACAGAGGTATCGGAATCTGAGAGATTCTAGATACAGCTTGCAGCTTCAGTAGAGCTTGCAACATGGGTAAGGATATTTTGCTAGAGCCTTTCGTACAAAATTAAAGTTTACTCTAGGTACCTACTTATACTTTCTTTAAAAATGAACTATTTATAGGCTCTTTTAAAAGGTAAAGACTCAACTGAATGGTTCAAGGCCAGATTTTTTTATTTTTTTTATTAGCCGTCGTGTGACTGTATGTCTGTCCCACTGCTGGGCAACGGCCTCCCTAATCTCCTTCTACCTCTCTCTGTCCAGAGCTGGCAAGGACCAATCTTTATGAAAGGAGTCCAGACAAGATATTTTTTACATCTTTAAATATTATGCCCAAGGCCGTGTGTTGGTACTTACAGGCTTTAATTTTCTGCTACGAGAAAATCACGGTCAAATTCCTTAAATATCAGTAAAAGTTCACTCAGATTGGCCACGACAATTAAACATTAAACAAGACAAACAAAGAGCCTAACTTTCGCATTTATAATAATTGGCAAGGATTCTTTCTTGCCTCAAAGCAAGCGAATGAGTCCACTCAAGCGAAATCAAAATCAAAACTTGACAAAATGTCGAAAACTTCATTGTCGTTTTGAATCGACTTAAAACCGACCCTTTGCCCAAAATGAGGTCCAATAAACAAATCTAATTATATAACAACGAATTCGGATTTAACTTTTCGTTACATTATTATCTGGAAACTTTGGCTTTATTAAACAAACGTTCGTTCCTTGATACTTTGTTCTTTGTCTCATTAGAATTTCGGAAAGTTTGTGAGGAAATTATTGAATGCTTGTTGAACAATGTGTTTGCTAAGTGATAACAATGTATTTTGTTTCAAATTTAAATTAATGGTTTCGATTAAATTGTTGCTTAAATTAAGAAGATTGGCAATCTATCTTCATAGATTCTGTACCCAATTCTAAATTATGCTCCTCCATGCATTGTGACTGCGTTTTTTGCACTTTTATTGCACTTTTCTATGACACAGCAGATTTTGTTTTTGATAACTGATGATAAAATTATACGATAAGGGTCTATAATCATGTGCTCAATTTATGGTTACAGTTTACCGCGTTGATGTCCCTGGCACCCTGTTCCTATCGTCTTTATTTCCGTCTTTTTTGTGTATTTCAAACTACAGCCTGAGTACCTTACCTTGGAAAAAAATCTTTTAACAAAAAAAATATTCTATTTATTATAATACTGCAGTCTATTTACCCTGAAGCTAAATACAGAGAAAAAATCACCAGTGAAGCAGTAGTAGGTAACATAAACACTGCCACAGCCATATAAACACAGAGGCAGTCACCACTCACTGGCGGTATTAGATCCAAACCCAAACAACGGTGATATTGTTATTTATTTTTTAGAGCTGACTGGTTCTATGAGAACAGTGGGTGTATTTTTGCGAGGAAAGCGGCACGAAGTAAGCAATATAGGTTTAATTAACGGAGAACAAACATTTGTTCAGCTCTTCAGAACGTCACACGATCGGGTTAGACTGCGGTGTTCAAAGATTTATTGTCGCTGGTGTTTAGGAAAATTATCTGTGTTGGTTTAGAGTGCAGGATAATAAAAAATATGTGGCGGTCTATTCTGTAAAAGTTTCACCGTGAAAAGCTAGGTGAAGTGCGCTGTCATTCCATGTGATGCAAAACTTGGCACTGCTGAGAGCTCACTGCAAGATCGCTTCACTTAGAAAGAAACAAGTAAGAAATAAAATACTTTGATTTACGGTAAACATGATGGAGAAAGAACACAAACACAAAAAACCGGCCAAGTGCGAGTCGGACTCGCCCATGAAGGGTTCCGTTACGTTACGATTTATGACGTATTAAAAAAAACTACTCACTAGATCTCGTTCAAACCAATTTTCGGTGGAAGTTTATATGGTAATGTACATCATATATTTTTTTTAGTTTTATCATTCTCTTATTTTAGAAGTTACAGGGGGGGGGGGACACACATTTTACCACTTTGGAAGTGTCTCTCGCGCAAACTATTCAGTTTAGAAAAAAATGATATTAGAAACCTCAATATCATTTTTGAAGACCTATCCATAGATACCCCACACGTATGGGTTTGATGAAAAAAAAAATTTTGAGTTTCAGTTCTAAGTATGGGGACCCCCAAAATTTATTGTTTTTTTTTCTATTTTTGTGTGAAAATCTTAATGCGGTTCACAGAATACATCTACTTACCAAGTTTCAACAGTATAGCTCTTATAGTTTCGGAAAAAAGCGGCTGTGACATACGGACGGACAGACAGACAGACAGACAGACAGACAGACAGACAGACAGACAGACAGACAGACAGACATGGCGAATCCATAAGGGTTCCGTTGCCATTTGGCTACGGAACCCTAAAAAGAACAAGTTGGGGGAAAAATGCGCCACATCTACGCAAAACTGCCTCAGCATATCGACCCTATGCGAGACAGAGCCCCAGCGCTGGTTTTCAGCGGTAGCCAGTTAACATGATGACATCAACCGGTACAGTATACAATGAGATATAAATAATAACGCAACGGCAACGACTCTACTTCGAACGACTTAAGATTTTAGGGGCACAAAAGGGAGCTTGATGGGAGAGGGGTACTTATAATGGTACACCCACATTTGGCCAGAAGGCCAATTCTCGTAATTTAAAACGATCAGAATCTAGTCGCAGTCTCATCTCAGCGACAAACAAATGTTAAAAACTTGTCAAAATGTAGGGAAATTAGAGGTTTTTTTGACAGATTGAGACTGAGATCAGACTGAACGTTCTTAAAATTACGAGAATCGCCCCTCAGGTATAAGAGTACCATGTTATAAGGGGCGAGCCAATTGCCATCGACCGGGCACAAATCTAAGCTTCAGGTTGCTATAGAGAAGTTTTTAATGGGAAAACCAACCATAACCGCGAATGTCGATGACATTTTCTTAAAAAAAAAACACAAAGTCAAAACAGCGAAAACAGTGCATTTTTATAATTTTTTACTGGCTATATTTGGTGTACCTAAGGGAAAACTTCACACACAGTTTTGCTCAGTGATCGCAGTATTATTGGTTATCTTAGAAAGAAGAAAGGAAATTTATTAATTTGGCACAAACTAAAAGACACACAATACATCAGATAAAACAAACAAAAATAAAAAAAAGATTGAATAAAAAGAAAATAGATCATTTCTCACCAATATAGCAACAGGTTTACATGTAAGAAAAAAATATTAAAAAAAGAAGTACTTATTATACGGTAAGTATACTAGCTGTCATATACATTGTACAATAATAATCCCGCAGCATTTGTGGCGGTAAAGAGAGGTTTACTTAGGGTATTGACTCTATCTTCTGAACTAGGCGAGGCCTGTATCTCAGAAGATAGCGCTCAGCTGACAATTTTATTATTTTACTAGCTTCTGCCCGCGGCTTCGCCCGCGTGGATGTCGGAAATTATCCCACGGGAACGTGCTAACAGGATAAAATGTACCTATGTGCTTCCCCAGAATGCCATCTATCTCGCAGGCCCTTTGTGGCTAATTACAATAGAAAACCAATTGTGTCTCATTAGTGGTGATTAAGAGGGTACCTATATGATATCTTTACCTAAGTACCTACCTAATTAAAAAAAAAACTCAATAACAGAAAATTAAATACCTACCTACCTAAATAAACCTATTTCTGATGATAACTAATCTAAACTCAATAAAAATCCCTAAAAACTAATATCTATACGAATGACTAATCCTACCTAACAGTATTATAAAATAACCTACGGTCACTACGTACACTATCAAATATACTACCTATACTTTAAAATTAAAATCCATACCTACGACTTATATAAAAATAAACCTAAATAACTCTAAAAACTAAAAGGAATAAATAACCTACGACAAACTTATTATTTGCGGTTGGTGCAGTAATCGGGTCTAGGGATCGAACCGCAAAATTAAGTTTGTTTTTTATTGTATATACTTTTCCGGGATAAAAAGTACCCAGTGTGGTGCCCAGGATATTAAAGAATAATTATACCAAGTTTCAACGTAATCGAACCGGTAGTTTTTGCGTGATGCCTGAACAAACAGACAGACAGACAGGCAGACAGACAGACAGACAAAAATTTTTTTAATCACATTTTTGGGTTCGGTGTCGGTCTAGTAACACCCCCTGCCATTTATTTTTTTGATATTTTCAATGTACAGAATTTTCACTTCTACAGATTTATTATAAGTATAGATATAGATAACCTAAAAACATTGTGTGCTACTGTTTTAATTTATTAATAAAGAATGTAAGTAGTGAATAAAAATGTGTGTGTGTGTGAGAGAGGGGGTGTGTGTACATGTGTGTGTTTAATTAATTAATTAATATGTTTGTCAAGACAAAAGATATTCGGTATTTAGGTAGTCTAATTGTAACAACCATCTTTTCACTGAGACCTTAGCATCATGTTTGCTTAAATGTATTATATTAAGTTTTTTGTAAGTTAAATATTTTTTTTCCTTTCGTAACTAATATTTTTGTAACAATATAATTTAAAAGAATTGTAGCGGTATCTACATATTACTCCACATGCGAACAACGCGTCATACTGACGTCACGCAAATCCTGCATCTCGCAAGCAGAGTTTAACGCACAATTAGCATACATACAAACTTCCCGACATCAGTCGTTGGGCAATTGCCCGCCAGATACAACACCCGTCTGGTCCGAGGATTCTCCGTTTTCTATAGAGTATGAGTGAACTTTACACCCTGTTCCTCATAAGTACCTACCTCTAAAGAGTGAAGCTGGTATTATTTGATGTATACTCATGTTTTACAATAAGTATACCTATTCAATTCTTTTCTGCAAGCCGACCCCAACATAGTTGGGAAAAGGCTAGGTTGATGATGATAATTTAAAAGTCGTCTTACGAATTTTCGATCAGGTCACGCGTCCTGACGCGAGTTTAAAATTTTTTACCCATCACAAAAACTCTCCCTCCGTCTTACGAATTTTCAATCAGGTCACGTCTCCTGACGCGAGCTCCGTCTTACGAATTTCCGATCAGGTCACGTGTCCTGACGCGAGTTTAACATTTTTTACCCATTACAAAAAAAGTGCACAACGTCGCTAAAGAAATTTTCACTTCAAAAATTAAACCTTTTCTCTGTGTGTCATTTTACGAAAGTAGTGCTAATTAGGGTAATGGTTGCTGAAACAACAATTAGCTTCACTAGGTAGATACAGGATATCGTATTCTAAAATCGTATTAATGTATTGTTCTCCACTCTATCCACATATAGTTAGTATAATTCTCTTGCGTAGTATAAAACTGCCGACTGTAACCTCATATTTAATTGCAAGATTAGTATAATTTTCTAACTTCGAAGACATGTGACATCTACCAACACGCACTGGGCCCGCGTGGTGGATTACGGCCAACTCCCTCTCACAGAGAGGAGGCCTGTGTCCCAGCAGTGGGAACGTTATAGACTGATTGTGCTGATTGTTGGAAGGATGTAAATATTATAAGAAAATATAATGCAGGAGCATATTGAACTGGCTTTATTGAAAAGTCAAAAGAACAAGACAAGTATAGAGTAAAGACCTTATATCCATAACTTTTTGAATAAAAGAGTATGAATATACAACATGCCCCCTCAAAAAGTTAATCCCATGGCACTCATAATACAAAGGCATAAAAAAACAGTAAACAAAATCATTATGATATACCAATCATTTGTAAACAACTGCGATGCTTTGTTGGACCCAAAGGTTTCGTCAAAACATCTGCAGGTAACCTCTCGGTGGGCATATACCTAAGTTCAACGGTTTTATCGTTCACTTTCTCTCTGACAAAATGGAACTTTACATCTATGTGTTTTGTCCTATTGTGGTGAACAGGATTCATGGCTAATTTTTGTGCTCTCTGACTATCCGTATACAAAACTATGTTAAGAGTCCTACCTGTTATATCGGATATCAATCGTTTTAAAAAGCACGCATCCTTTACTGCTGTAGCCAATGCCATATATTCGGCTTCAGCGGACGACAAAGCCACTGTGGGCTGTTTCTTAGCTTCCCACGAAATAGGGCCGCCTGCGAGTTCAAAATAGAACCCAGTGTATGATCTTCTATCAGTTGGACAATTTGCCCAGTCTGCATCTGAAAACCCCGTCAAAGTTGTTGTATTACCTTGTTTTTTGTTGTATGTAATACCACAATCTTTTGTTGCTTTCAGGTAACGAAGACATCGTTTGGCAACATTCCAATGTGACTGATCAAATTTTGAGTTAAATTGACTTAAGAAACTCACGGTGTATGCGATGTCTGGCCTTGTATTTACAGCCAAAAACATGAGACAGCCTATCAACTCCCTGTATGGGTGCTCACACTCACCTACTCCAGGTTCAAGTGTTTTCTTGAGCAGAGGTGTAGACACACCCTTACAATCTTGCATATTGAATTTCTTGAGCAACTTATCAATATATGTGCTTTGAGATAATTTCATCCCATCCTTATTATGATGAATATTTATCCCCGTAAAGAAATTTATTTGTCCAAGATCTTTTGATGAAAAATATTTTACAAATTGACATTTGAAATTGTCAAACGTAATTTCTTTTTTATACAAAATTAGGAGGTCATCGACGTAAACAGCAAGAACCAAGGAGTCCGAGTACGAATTGTTTTTGAAAATACATGGTTCAGATGTCGGCATAAAACCAAGAACTGACAAAGTCTGTTTTAACTTTGTATTCCAGGCTCTTGGTGCTTGCTTCAACCCATAAAGAGACCGTTTCAATAAGCAAACTTTCGACTCATCGCCTTCCTTTACAAAACCTTCTGGCTGTGTCATGAAGATTTCTTCATCTATATCTCCGTTCAGAAAAGCTGTGTCCACATCCATATGCCGAACCTTATAATCTTCCTGCACTGCAAGAGCTAACAAGGTTCGCAAAGATGAGTTACGCACAACCGGAGAAAACGTTTCATGATAGTCGACACCTTCTTGCTGTCGGAAACCTTTTGCTACTAGGCGCGCTTTATGTCTAACAACATCACCGTTCGCATCTCGCTTCAACTTGAAAACCCACTTGCTAGGAATACAAGTTTTACCTTTTGGTTTATCTACCAAAACCCACGTGCCCTTTCTGACTAAGGCATCATACTCGTCTTTCATTGCTAAAAACCAGTTATCTTTTTCGTCGCTGCTAATCGCAGCCCGATAACTGTTTGGATCGTCGCATCCATCATCTAGCAATGTTTTATATGAAAAATAATCCGGTGGTTTGCGATTTCTCGAAGGATATCGCCTAGATTGCTGATCATCAACATTGTTGACCTCTGTATCGACTGCTTCACTGTTTTCAACATCAGTATCCTCAGCATCCACGAAAGAAGTATCCATGCTAGGAACATCCGGAACATCCATCTCGCTACTCCCAGGTGAAGAGGAGGGAAGAACTTCTTGTCTTGGCACTGCTGCCGATGGTGACTGTGAAAGCAAATTGACAATGTCAGAGTTGACAGTATTAATAGTCTCAATATTATCCTTCAGACCAGTAAAGTTATTTTCAAAAAATGTAACATCTCTTGACTTCATTAACCGTCTAGGAGTTATAGCATTCCGGAAAAAATACGTATGAGGATCTTCTGAATACCCTACAAAAATCTGTTCTTCAGCTTTCATGTCCAACTTACATCTCTGGCTTGATGGAACATGAACAAGTGCTCTGCATCCAAAAACCTTTAGGTGAGACAGATCTGGTTTTTCATGAAACCACATTTCAAATGGAGTTTTACCGTTAAGCGCGCGGTGTGGTGCTCGATTTTTTAAGTAGACGCTTGTCTCCACTGCGTCCTGCCAATAGCCTTTTGATAGTGAGCTATGTGACAACAGTGAGCGAGCCTTTTCTACTAAACTACGATTACACCGTTCACTTACCCCATTCTGTTGAGGGCTGTAAGGTGCAGTCGTTTGCCACGCGATACCAATAGACTGAATATAATCCATCAATTCCTTATTCATGAATTCAGTGCCATTGTCCGACCGCATAGCCTTAATCTTGCCACCAAACTGTCTCTCGACAAATGAATGAAAAGAACAAAACTTGGTTTTCACTTCCGTTTTAGAAGAAATAAAATACACAAAAATATGACGTGTATAATCGTCTACAAAAATAATAAAATACCTATTACCTGTAAACGAATTAGTAGAAAAAGGTCCACAAATATCGGTATGAACCAATAGAAGTGGTGACGTAGCTTTCCTGTATTTCAAACTTTTGAATGGCTTTCTAGCTATATATATAAATATTGTAAAACATTTTAAAAGAGTAACGGTGGAGTTTCTTGCCCATTCTTCTCCATACGAAAACTACCTTTTGGAAGGGGCGACTAGAATCAATTTAATTTTAATTTTGACGTTCAAAAGTGCCTTTTATGTGCCTATTTGAATTAAATGATTTGACTTTGACTTTGACTTTAGCCTGCTTACCCTCTATGCAGGGTATGCATGGTTCCTTGTCAACCTCCGTGTACTCTACGCCGATAGCCTGACCTTTTCTTAGTAGATCCATGCCTATACGACATAAATGTCCTAACCTTTTATGCCAAAGCTGGAAGTTGGAACAATCAGAGTGCACAAGTTTAGCTGAAACATTATTGAACATATTAATTGAACAATTCAAAGTATACAACCCATTACATTCAGAACCATACGCTAAAACATGTTTACTATTTACAACATCACATTTTGTGTCATAAATTGTACAGCCTTTTTTATTGAAAACTACAGAGTAACCTTTCTTTACTATTTTATCAACTGAAAGTAAGTTACAGTTTAAATCAGGAACGTGAACTACATTCTCTATCTTGTTCGCCAAAGTACCTGTATCTATTGATACATCACCAATTCCAACAGCCGCCACTTTTTGTCCATTTGCCACAGTAATCGTTCCACCCTGTACAGGCCGATAACTGCTGAACCACTCGCGATGCGGAGTCATGTGAATTGTTGCACCGGAATCAATAATCCATCCTTCAATTGCAGCTGGCGCAGAGAGAGCCACTTCCTTTACAAGAGCCTGTTCCACCTCCTTATGATGATGGCAATCTGTACCTTTGAAAACCTTTGCCGACACACTCAAAGCCGCCTTCTTATTCTTCTTATTGGGACATTGGGGGCTTTTGTGTCCTGGTTCTCTACATTTAAAGCAGATTATAGGCTTGTTCTTTTTGCTAGTAGAACCTGTTGAACGTAGCGCAGCCACCTGGTCTTGGTGAGGGTCCTTGGAAAGCTCGTTTAACAGCTTCGCCTTAACCAACTCGCTGGTTACTTCAACATTAGAATTCTCTAAAGCCATTATCAGCGGTTCATATCGTGATGTCAAACCTCCGAGAATTATTGCAGCCAAAGATCCATCGTCGATCTTCTTACCAATATCTTCAAGATCTTGAGCAATGCTCATTATGGCGTTGATATACGATTCTATATCTTGGAAATCGATTAAGGCATATTTGTAAAGTCTACGCTCTAGTGATAGCCTACGACCCATACCTTTATCTTCATAAGCTTTTTGTAAAGCACTCCAAGCCTCCTTGGCGTTTTTCGCATTTCTCACATGCGAAATTGCTGCTTCGTCAACCGTAAGGCATATTTTTGACAACGCCTTCTGGTCATTACGAGAGCGCACATCCTCCGCCGTTTTATCAGAATCATCATACCCAGTGATGGACGTCCACAGCTCCTCATGAATGAGAAGCATCCGCATTTTGAACTTCCAGGTTGGGTATCCATCTCGGTTTTTTAGCATTTGAATACCGTGAAAACTCATATTATACCCTGTCATCATATAACACCTTATAACTCGTGCTGATAACGTGTTGGAAGGATGTAAATATTATAAGAAAATATAATGCAGGAGCATATTGAACTGGCTTTATTGAAAAGTCAAAAGAACAAGACAAGTATAGAGTAAAGACCTTATATCCATAACTTTTTGAATAAAAGAGTATGAATATACAACACTGATGCAGACGTGGTTTATTTATTATGAAAATTTTAACCATTTATGTACACATATGTTTAAATCAGTCAAGAAGAAAGGAACAGAAAAATACGTAGGTACCTACGTAAAAAGGTGATGCTGGTGGTGTCAAAGGTGATGGTTACATTAACATTTTACATTCTGGCTTGCTTGGGTTGGTTTTTAACGACTCCAGCCAAAAAACTGTCTACTACGAGTAACTCTCTTATCTCAAAATCCTCGGAACTTAAGACGTTTTTACTTTAATTTCTCAGCTCCAGTCTAGAAGTACGAGGTTGAACAAAGTTTGAGAGCGACTGCACTAAATGAAATCGCCGAGAGTCTTCCTGTCACATTATTGTGGACACAGTCGTCGGCAACTAGTTGGATTTCGTACGTTATTCGTTTCAAGATTCATTGTCGAGTTTTGAAACTTAACGGTTTTTATGCTCGGTAGTGTATATCTTTATGGTTAAGTTATTGATAGAACACACGTACGTTCTTTTTCGATGAGGCAAGATTGTAAATATGTTTAGTAGACGTTAAAATAGTGAAAGGAGAATCTACCCTGAAGCAATAGCCATGATATATAAGAAAGAAAAGAAAAGAAAGCAAAATATTTTATTCTGCACAAACAAAACGCACAATAACAAATAAAAAATAATAATAATAAAAAAGACATAAGCTACACATAGTCAAAATACCGTACTCAGGCATAAAAAAATGTACCAATAGAAAGTGCTTTTCAAGCAGATACAGAGCAGTGTGTCCGATTTTTTTTTTAATTTGTTGGAATCGCAAAATTTATGTTTTTTTTCCGACGCACACATTTTAAGTAAAATTATCTATTAAAGAGTAAAAGAGGATAAAAATATACACACTAGATAAACTTCTTAAATGTGTAAAACTTCTCTTTGCTGTTGGACATGGGTTTTATTCTTCTTTTGCATCAGGCTACCCGAAACTGTCAAATTTTCCCAATCAACCTCGAACCTAATGCTTTAGCGATAAAGTTGAAAATCTGTTAAAGAAATTTGACAGATTGTAGTAGCTTGATGTGCTGGCGTCTGTACCATATCTTTATACAGTATCAGATCCATATTTTTGTTAAAAAATATATTAGTAACCAAAGATTATAAATACATGCCACAATAATATTATTACAACTAAATGAAATAACTGAAGTGCATACAATGAAATTATAAAATTGTTTAAGTGTCTATGTAATTGTTGCATAAAATCAAATTGTAATTGTAAAAATCTTACTTTAGTATCGTCTTTCAATTAAAAATCAATTATCATTTCATCAGTAGGTATTACATAAGATCTGATACTCTTCCTAAAACATACTGTTCTTATCGACAAGCAAACTGCCACAACGCTAAGAATGCCGCTGCGACTGTTGCGGGTACGACTAAGCAATGATGCAGCTCTCTTTTTGAGGATGGCATAAAAGCCATCAATGCGAGTGTCGGCAAACATGCCCACGCGCTGCAGTACCTCGACAGACACAGCAGCACCGTAAAGGCATTGTTATACTTACGCACAGCGCACAAACACTTTTACACCTTATTGACGTGTTTATGAAGACCTACTAACGGAAATAAATCATTTATCAATTATTTTATAATTTATTGTCATATTAAATACCTACGGATGAATCACTTTTCATTTGGACCCAATTCTGAAGGCCACGCAGACGAAGTTGCGGGAACCTTATTTTATAAATGCGAAAGTAACTCGTGTCTGTTAACTTTTTACGCCTTAACGGCTGAACGGATTTGCATGAAAGGAGTAGTCCATGACCTGGGTTTGGACATAGGATACTTTTTTTAGGTTTAGGTACGGTACGTTCCTGTGAGATAATTTCCGACATCCACGCGGGCGAAGTCACAGGCAAAATCTAATAAATTAATAAATTTAATGTAAGTATGGGCTTCTAATAATTACTCCTGAACATGAATCTCACTCATGAAAATTATTATGCTGTGAAAATTATTATAAATGTACCTCCTTTCACATTTAATAATGAAAGACTCTCCTTTGGGCATGAGATATTCTTGTGCCAGAACATAAGCTTCTGTATTTAGACACCATTCAAGAATGGAAGTCTAAACATTGCTCTAAAGTGCACAATTTATATATTTAGGTAGGAACGTGAAATGTACCTAAATTTAATATAATTAGACTGTCTCTCCATATTCTACTGCTACTCACATAGACACATCAATCAGGATTATATTTCAATTAGAAACACTGGAATATACTCGTATTGGGATGGCGTCTATTTTAGAAAGTCACAGAATACTCTAAACCTGGCCTCCCCTCGGGAATATAAAATAAATTGATACACACTGTTGTGATGAATATACGGCAAATTTGATCACATGCTGGGTCTGTCATGTGGGTGGTCATGTGGGGAAATTGTGGTGATGTAATCGGGTCTTCTTCTCAGCGTGTCGTGCTTCTTTGCTTCGTGCAGCTTTCATGTAATGGGATGGAATGATACCGTGAATTTTAAGAAAACAATCATATTTTATAGTAATTTGTAGCAAACATAGAATTTATCATAGATATCCGAGAATTTATTGATATTTATTACATCGTTTCATTAATTTTGTTCTTGTTTAAAATAAAATAATGGACAACCAACAATATCGCCAACCTGTCTTGAGCAAGCTTGATCATCAATGCTCGTGCCTTCTCTGTAATAGAAGTCTTGCTTTGTAGTGGGACAATAGTAAGCTGGTATTATTATTATATTAATGTGCATTTCTTAAAAAAAATACAATAATTAGGTCTATAAAACACTGCTTAAATATTGCTCGAAGTCAAAATGCTTAAATATTGCTCGATCTTCATTAGCCCCGTATGTCGTAAGAAACTGACTCGAGTACGTAATTAGGCAAATTTAGGCGCCGACTATGACCTTACAATGCCTTTGATTAGTGGATTACTAGCCGAAGCGCTTTTGGGCACAATCCTCTTGGCCGCACATTCTTGCCAACACCCGCTATTGTTTTCCCAAAATTTCGACGTAAATTAGCCAGTTTGATTGCTTTCATTATGAACTTGGGACCTGAAGGGTGTTTGTCCTACCTACGATTGTCTGGAAACTATACCTCAATGTAAACTTTCCAATACTGGTATCGAATCAGAGCTATTTTGTAATGGGATTCGATGCTTACGTAATTTTAGTTGCTTTGCTGAACATCTAAGACTCTGTCAGGGACTATATCCTAACGCGTTCAAAGATAACTGAACCCCTAATACCAACCCTTCTTTCTGATTAAATATTTCGGAAGCTATTTCCTAAAATATTGCACATATTTTTTCGCAGATGGATTGTCGAATCCGCTGTTTTACATAACCGTTTTAGAAACATAGCTGTTTTACAAAACATCTGCGTAATTTAAATCAGCTAAACAATGTTATGCTGGATTCTGATGGATTTCCATTGCGTTATGTTTAACAAAACTGCTACCCTCGTTTAGACGTAATGCACAATGGGTTATTTGCAGTCACAATAAGCGTTTCTAAATAAATAAAACGAGTAATATGTGTGAAAATGACCCTAGCTCAAGTGAAAACAGTGATTTCAAAGACAATTTTAATAAAAAGTTATCAGAGTTTTATGAAAGTCCTAAAAATACTAAATAACCAAGTAACTGCGACCAACTTGGAAGTAATGCTCATCGGTCACGGTTGCGGCACCGCTCGCTTGGCTCGCGCGGTTTGTCATAGTTCGAACCTAACCTAAAGCAATTGGTTAGGGTGCCCTAGATTAGTTACTGTGAAATCGGTCACAGTAACTAATCTAGGGCACCCTAACCAATTGCTTTAGGTTAGGTTCGAACTATGACAAACCGCGCGAGCCAAGCGAGTGGTGCCGCAACCGTGACCGATGAGCATTACTTCCAAGTTGGTCGCAGTTACTTGGTTATTTAGTATTTTTAGGACTTTCATAAAACTCTGATAACTTTTTATTAAAATTGTCTTTGAAATCACTGTTTTCACTTGAGCTAGGGTCATTTTCACACATATTACTCGTTTTATTTATTTCTGTGTCGGATGTCATTATTGTTGTTATGATAAAATCTACAATGTGACGTTTCCTTTCACGCTGTTTCACATAACCCTTAATCGTTGACCTGCTGCATCGTTAAATGCAAAACATTAATGTAATTCTGCGTGTTAAAATTCAGTAATTATGAAAAATTGCTAAACGTCCTCCAGCTGTTTTACATGACGGAGCTGTTTTGTAAAATAGCTAGCGGTTATGTAAAACAGCTAACTATGCAATCCAACTGCAACACATACGCACTAGTTAAACGTAGTGTTCTCTTGATTGTCTGTTTTAAAAACATTGTTAGGTTCTGTTTCTGTTTTGACGATCGCGTTGATTCCTATCGAATACAACAATGACGTGATAGGGTCTATTAGTTCCTTTATTTAGACACTAGCCCCATGGTTTCACCCGCATAAGTTTAGATCCCGTAAGTATATCGGGATAAAAAGTATCTCATGTGTTAATCCTGGTTATAAACAATCTGTGTGCCAAATTTCATTCAAATCCGTTCAATAGTTTTTGCGTGAAAGAGTAACAAATATCCATCCATTCACCCATTCATACAAACTTTCACGTTTATAATATTAGTAGGAAGTAGGACTAAAACAAAAGCTTGAAACCTGTCACCTATAATCAATCCAATTACTAACTACACTTACCAAAATACGGAATCCAAAAGTTTCCAGACGTGGTACCAAGCATTGCTTCGCCCGGGATAGTAACTCAGCGTAGTCGAGCATAATAAAACACGATTCGGGATAAAATGTCAGGGTAACGAAACACGGTAAGTACTGAACGGATCTATTACTCGTCGTGAACTTCAGTTTAAAGCTGAAAAGATAATTTCGTTTGTTTACGCTGCGCCTATAATGGGTCATAGGGCAGGAATTACAGAAGGATAACACTGTTACATTTTTTTGGGAGCGAGACCTTGATAAGTTTATACAATTTAAACCATAGTTGACTATGATTGTTATTCATCAGTAATTTATAACATTGGCATATGCCACTAAAACTCAAGAGGGTGTAATTATCGTCACAACAAGAATATGAAACTTTGATAAAATAAGAATTACATAAAAATCTATCGCTAGGCAAAACATGTACGTATTTAATACTTCTTTTAAGGTGCTAATAGCTGAATTTGTATGTAAACGCGTATTATGACAGATACATTATTTATAATCAATTCATTAGAAACTAATACATTAAATCGCAGAACAAAGGTTTCTCGTCGTTTTGAAGTATAAAAAATTGGTTTAATGACAACAAAACAAAAAAAAAAACCAATTCGATCCAGCCGTTTGTGAGTTACGATGCCGCAGGCAGACAAATATATACAGACAGACAAATGCACACGTTAAACTTATGACACCGCTCTTTTTTCGTCGGGGGTTAAAAACGAACAAGATCTACTGTTATTACTATACTGTAACCCAACGGTACCCACTCCACGTTTATTTAACTGTACATCTTGATGAGAAACAAGATGGTCGGCCATTCATTTTAAATGACTATTTCTCTCCATTAAAACATGGGAAGACATGGCATATACAAAATAATTAATTACGCCTAGAAGATTACGAGTTCCGCTGATATTTTAAAGGTTATTGCTGTGAGTGTTTCTTGAGGGGCGTCCATATTTGTTTTGTGAAATTATTATATTTTGGGAATATTTTGATGAATGGCGTGGAGAGATTTGTGTTCTGAAGTTGTTTTGTATCAGTTAATTGGAACAATGAAATTACCTTAAGTGTTGTTTGTTCGATAAAACAAAGAGTCAATATCACAGACACAGAGTCCTTTGTTGAAGATTCTCAATAAATAAAGAAATACTTGACTGTAAGGAATACAAAATTATACCTACCTTATAATCAGAAGGTACTGTGAAAGACTGAAATGAGACTGTTGTTCATCTTCGTAAGAACCTACTATGATTTGAAATGGGCATCTTTCTGACTGAACGACTCCTGATAGTTCAAAATTGCCTGTAAATGCTGCCTGTAGGTAATTTTCCGTACCTTTGCCAAGTTCTCACATAGGGCAAGAGAGTCCATTAAAATAACCGTGTAGGACTCGAACGCTGATTTACCTTTAAAATATCACTTAGGACTGATTTTTCCATAGCCAGATAACTTTTATCCGAGGAATATAATTGACTTTTGATAGTTTTTGTATGAAATAACTGTCAAAATTTCAAAATAATTCATCGAATAGTTATCAGATGATTGAAAAATCAGCCCTTAGGGACGAAAACGTAACTACATTGAAATACTGGCAGTACCAATATACGAAATAAGAAATAGATAAACTGAGGGCTTTTGTAACAAAATGGAACAAGTATTTTTGTTCCAGACACATTTATTTCAAAGCTACAAAACCAATAGATTAATTCCAAAAGGCAATGCCAGTTATGAATGTAACATCAATGCAACTTGTTTAATAATTCAATATTAATCTGAAATCTGAAGTACTCGCCAAGTTTTCTCCCCTAGTACAAATAAATTGAAAATGGACCCTGTACCGGACGATATCCGGGAGATGGTGAATATTTGATGACCATGTAACTTTATGGATTTGTATCTAGTTTCCTCTCTCTGCTCCCTGGGGTAGGCAGACTTTTGGCTACAGACAGACTTAAGTATGATTTATCGTACACTTGCGGAGTGTAAGGCACGGTCGCACTGTGTCGAGACGAGAGATTCAAGGTTTCTTCAACTATGTTCATTATTGGAAGTTTCAAATAAAAGTAGCATAATGTATATGGCCGATGGGGCCGAAAGGATCTGGAGTGGCGACCGCGTACCGGAAGACGTAGCGTTGGATTGCCTCCCACAAGGTGGAATGGCGACCTTGTGAAGGCCGCAGGAACCCGCTGGATGCGAGAAGCTCAGAACCGGTCGAAGTGGAGGTACTTGGGAGAGGCCTATGTCCAGCAGTGGACGTCTTTCGACTGAAATGATTATGGTGATGAATGCACCCTACACTTAAAAGTGGATATTGACTCACGAGACTATTCTTTGCAAACTCATCGCGAGTCTTAAAAAACAAAAACAAAGAACTCAACAAACAAACTTAGGGAACGGAAAACATAATTAATATAACAGACTTTAAACGTTCATTAATTCAGTTTTTGCATCATATTTTATATTTACCAGCATTCGTGTTTGACGGGAGAGAAGCCGAAGCTCGTATTTAGATAAAAAGCACGTTATGACAGTCTATTTATCTTCAGGAATTACTCTGACGTGTCTTTGCGTTTCGGCTTTGGTGTCAGTACGTTATTGTTGAGGAGGTTTTGGCTTACTGTCTCTATATTATTGTCTGAGTTTGTGATTAATTTATCTGTTTATTCCAGTAGCGTCTTAAACTGTTTTGAAGCCCATCAAATCGTTTGCCAAGCACTACAGACGTTCACAAATCCAACTAGTTCAACGAGATCAAAAACTCATGTATGTTCTAAAAACCAACTTTAAGTGCGCAAAATATGTCTTAAACCAGCTTTTAAAATTCCAACGAAAAATAAATTAACCCGCAAACTTCAAAACTAAATTACCGTATCTCTAAATCACGTCTCACTTGTATTAACCCTCAATCCTTGCTTAACTTCAATTAACCCAATTCTTTCTTCAAAGCTAATTAATTGCTAACGTAATGGGATATCGCACGGTCGATTCGACCCTCTAGAGGTAATGACGTGTAAAATTAACGTTCTCCAGTTTTTGACAGTTTTCTATTAGCTCGGAAAATTAATAATACGAGCCGGCGACGGTTGTATTGATTTCTAAAGATTGGCTGTATGTAAGATTTATTGTCTCGTGTGTGTTGTGCACACCTTATTACTATATGATTGTCGTGTTATTTCTTTTTTTATTTATTCTGATTTTGATCAATAGTAGTCCGCAATGGGTTAGTAGTTTTTACGCTTGGTCTGTTTGGGTGTTAAAGAGCTGTTCCTAAGAACTCTGCTTATAAATCTGAGAAGCAGAAAATATAGTAGATATGCTTGAGAGAGAATTGATGTAATATCTAGTTTAAACAATTTTATCTTTACTTATATTGACCTATAATAAATACGAGCCATGTGCCCGATGGGATTTCCCATCGGCATAATTGACGAACTTCCATATAAACTTTCATCCCTTATTTAACCTCTTTAGGGGATAAACTTTCAATAATCCTTTCTTAGTGCTCACTTTTGTTTTACAAGGAAATCTAAGGCCAGATTTACATTACGAAACTAGTTGCGCAAACTTTATTCATTGATACTTTCACGTAAAAATAGATAATTATTAAAATTTACACATAACATTATCAATTCAAAATCAGTCAAAACTACATGGTTTAGCATGTGCACTGTCTGTCAGTGAATTAATTCATTTTAAAATTGTATTAAGCTGACGAGACTTTATTCACGCTTTTGAGAAGGTATCTACCTACTTCGGTTAACACACTTATTTTCCCCTGCAATTCGAGGTGAATGTTCAAAAAAGAAACCATCATTAAAACACAGATTCTACTCCCATTCACCCCATTATGTCGGCATGGCTAACTGACTTATTTGAAGGCTGACAAATTAAACTGTCGCCCGATACTGTCCGACTGATTGACAGAACATTTACGTGTTAATTAAGACCAGCTCATTTCCTTTATTGGACATTTTACGAAACAAACTACTGATTAACTGGGGAATTGTTTCATTGATATTCAGAAGGTAGGTAACGAAAGATTGATTGGGCGAATAATTCTGTGATATTCCTGTGATTTTCAAAGGTATCAATTTTAGTCACGATTATTTCACAATTCATGATCGTATTTTTATTAAGAACACCATTTTCATTATCATTGATCGTTAATAGTAATTATATTGTTTACCTTGATATGAAGACGCTGTCTTGCCGTAAATTAAAAACTAGTTTCAATCACAGTTCTTTGAGAATGATGATCATGAACATGATTGCGCTTTCGTAATATCTCGATGTTGTAATAGTACATAGTTCACCGAGGGGAGAAAGTGACCGATTACTAAAGAGGGTGTAGTTTGTTAGCTTATCAGAAACTTATATTCGTTATACGGTAGCATCTTCAGCACCCTTTATAAACATAACCTTATCTTTAAGTAATTGTAACGTTTTAAGCTTCATGAGCATGAGATCTTCACCCTGATAATGCTCTCTGCTTATTTTCGTTCAATGTATAGAACAGATCCCAGAAAGCCATCCTTTCGTGAGCTGGTCTGCTGCCAAGAGTAAGTTCGGCTCCAATGTCCATGTAGGTGTAGGCTTCTTTTGTAACTGGTATCCATTTCACTGGAAGCAGTTCAGTTGTCTGTGGTGTGGGGTCACTGAAATAAATATATTATATTTAAAACAATTCTAGTATGCAGTAGAATTTAACGCTAAACGAATTAAAAACATCGTTCTGTTTCTGTCAATCGTTTGTAAAACGACAGAGATAGAATGATATTTTAAATAAATGTTTAGTGTAAATGGTTATGCGCTAGGTAGCCTGCGAAATTCGATTTTTCTTACGTTTTTTGCAATTTGCACAAGAGTGCAAATTGCAGCATCATCAATACAGCCCTCTAAGTTCATTAATCCTTATAAATGACTATTTCATGAAATAACAATCAACAGGATTATATGAAATTAGAGGGTTGTATTGATGTTTTTAATGATTATAATTCAGTAAAATCATATTAGTTACGCTCGCGAATCATATTTTAATCAACATTCAATATGACACTGACCTGCGAATGGTAAAAAAGGTAAGAAAAATCAATTTCGCGGGCTACCCTGGCGACGCATTTAGTGATTTGTTGTGCAGTGTCTTTAAAATGATTTAATACAATTCATAAAGAATCACTTTCTTCGTCGATTGTTTCAGCCGGTCCATCACGACTCACTTTGATTAACAGAACCCTAGTATCTTTATCAACATAATGTGCTACCAACCTGAATTTAGCGAAATTAGTCCACATTGTTGTCATTCGTTCAATAATAACTTCATCTTCGGGCGTGGGGTCAGGCTTATGATCCATGCTGAATAAATAGCCCAATTCATCACCATGTGAGGCACAGCATGAGTTACTGCCATTATAGTCATTATCATCAACTACGAGAGCATTCCTTCCACCAATATACGAAAACATGTAGTAGTAAATGTTCCCGGCTTTGGCTTCTAAAAATTTCTTAATAGATCTTTGTATAGGATGAATATAAGTGAAGTCAGAATCAAAGTTTATAATTCCCCACTTCACATCTTCACTTAAAACTTCATCCCCAAAGTAGAAATGTGATACCAAGTCTTTCGCTTCTTGTAATTCTTCATCTACAAAATTAAATATTCGTTCTAAATAATTAGAAACAATGTCCAAATTTTTATAATATTCAGTATCTTTATCGAAATGAGAACCCACCAACTCATTTTCATTGAAACCAATCAATATTGACATATTTCTGACTTTGGGCGTGGCAGCATTGAGCCAAGAACTAGTTATAAAGGGTTCCACTCCATCAAATTCATTTTCTATACATGGTTTAAACATTATGCCAAGAACGACTGCAGCTCCCACTACTGAATTCGAATCACTTTTAGCCAGAAAAGATATAGCTTCATTTGTATCTGTGGTTTCAAAGCCCAAATGTTCTGCTATTTTAATTGGAGCTAATGTATCAGGGTTATATAAAACCGTTGCGGCTAAAGAGCTACCACTTTGTAAGATCACATTGTTGTAAAATTTTTCTTTTGGAGATAACAACTGCAGATCTATAGAATGCCCTCCAGCACTTGAACCAAACAAAGTTATCTTATCGGCATCGCCTCCAAATGCTTCTATGTTATCTTTTACCCATTGCATACCTAAAAACTGATCTTTCAGGCCTTGGTTACCGGGTACTTCTGGAGTATCAAGGCACATAAAACCGTAAGCACCAACACGATAATTCAATGTCACAACTATGACGTCATGTTTCACTAAGTAAGTTGGTCCATAGAAGTTTTTCCCAAAATATCCTCCATGGAAGGAACCTCCGTAGATCCAGATCATGACAGGAAGACGGTTATGAGAAGTGGCCGTGGTAGGTACGTAGATACTGAGGCGCAAACAGTCGGGTGAGCCCAGAATTGTGCCGTTATGTTGGTAGACTTGAGGGCAGATCGCTGAACCATCGTATGCTTCAAAAGTTTCGTCAAACTTGGGTTGCGGCGTTGATTCCTGTAAATGTTCAAAAAAAGAAATTAATTATATTGATCGAGAAAAATAGTGTTCATCTTGGACTACAAAATACGATAGTTTGATTTTTAACTAGATCATCTCAGATCTAGATGTAGTCCGCGGGACCTAGAACGTTAGTGAATACTGCGTCCATCTTCATAATCTTGCATATACTACTGGTTTACTACAACACAAATATCAATTGTAATCTTCTTCGTCGTGTCGCTGGCACGACGGTTAATCTAATTTTGTTGTCCCAAAACTTTGCCAAAACTTCACTTATCAATTGTAATTACTTACTCCAAAAGGGTTTTCCGGGTCCACTTGAGCATACGGTATTCCCAAGAACATTGCATAGTCGCCATCGTCGGCTCTCAAACCTCGGACGAGCCCCACATTGGTATCAACTAGAGGATCAACTCTTGGTGAACATTTTACATAATTTAATAACAATAATATTGAAAAACCTACACTTTCTGCCAACATGATAAAGTCTGAAAATGTTGTGAAGGAAATTCAGAATTTTCGGTGCATTTTCTAATAAAGATAATATTAATAACAGATAGTGTTAAGATAAACGTGGTGATAAGATAACAAAGTAGAAACTAGAAGTATTGGTTGTCACGTATCTAATCGTACATCAATCAATTGATGTTACCGTAACGAAAACCACAAGTGTTTACTATATTATGTTCGAGTATTTTATGCGGCCTACCCAATGTCCTTTTTTGTCGTTGATTCGTTGAGCTCCTTAAGTTCTGAGTTGAGCTACACGGTTACTGACAATTGGATGCACTGACTGGAATGGTCCATTCAAATTTTGTATCGTTCTTTCCTCAAAAGACCATCTCCGAAATTAATCTGCATGGTCCTCATATGGCCTGACCAAGATTAATTCTGGACTTTAAAAGACACCGTGACCTCTGCGTTTGTTTCGGCCTGTCTTCTCAGAGTAGTGACTAAGGATACACTGAACTTGTCTAGTTTTAAAACATACGTTATTTTTGACGCGTAAAAGTTTTTTTGAACCAATTTATAGAAATAAACATCATTTAGAAGATAATGATGAATCCACAGGAAACTTAGCTTACCTGTTGGCACCTTCAAATATTTTAAACTATAATATATCTTTTGAGCGTTTCAAAGTAAGCATATCATAATAAACTAAAAATTAATTAGGACCTATTTTTGTCTTTTATAACACACAATTTCATTCGCTTCTACTCTAAGAAAATAATTATAAGGACGTCGCAAAAGATCTATTTTCATTATACCCGAGAACGATATTGTTCGAGATCATTTTGCTGGGGAACAGTTTGTCGTCAGAGAAAAATAAGTAGAAATCCGGCTGAGGGTGATTCATATTCATAATGTCTTGGCGAATAATTAGTTTTCATTATTCACAAGGCCGGCCTGAAGTCTCCCGGGTAGGGAAGCAGAAAAATATCTAGTGACGAATTTGTTGGTTTTTGAGTTTAAAATCTTGAATTAAAATTAGGTTGTGCATAGTTTAGGTATTCGTTGATAATAGCAGATGCTCGTTGTAAACATTGAACGACGATTATTGACTCGACTGTTAATCGTAATCATTTATTTGTCAGAATATGGTACATCATTATGGTCTTAAGATTAGTCAGTGGTATCATCACATTCTGCCAAATGTGGCTGAGTGTGGCGTGCAAATATAAGGTACAAACATTTATTACATTACAGGATTAGGATAGGATTATAAATTGTTATTTTAATTCGTAATTATGCAATACTTAGTTGCATAATTACGAATTAAAATTATAATTTGATGTATATCAGTTATAAATAATCATAAACACAATTTATTTAGGATGTCAAAGTATCATTAAATGTCAAAAGTGTTTATTTTATTTTACTTTATTACCTATTTATTTAAGTTTTCCATTAATACAATTATTACAACACAAACTGTAAGTCACAATATTTTTTTATTTTTTTATTACCTATTATTATTTATTACCTATTTGTTTAATCTGTACAAATCTTTTTAACTGACTTACTCTCCTTACGTCGTTCTCAGATGATCTGTGAAAACTACCGAAGCGTTTATACCGCGTACATCGAAGAACTGGAACAATTTGCCTGCAGCGGTCTTCCCGTCCGATTATAATTTGGGTGTTTTCAAGGCTAGAGTGAACAGGCTCATAATAAATTAGTGCGCTTTACCATCAACGATTGCATCTCTGCTTTCCATCAGGCGGGATCGCAGTTTATATCATTAAAAAAAGCCAGGAGTGTGCTGTGGGTAAAGTACAGTACCATGCTGAGTGAAAGCCTTCTTTTCACAAGGTGCACCTCCCGACTATTTCTGTTCTTTGCTCGTAATTATATATTAATATATAATTTTCTTACTTATGCTTTTTAAATGCACGTGTTTCTCTCTCGCTGATGGTGCCGCATGTGTTGGATGATTCGGTTTCCTTCAAAATGGCTGAGCTGAATGGTGCTGATCTACGCGGTCATGTTAGTGTATCCCGGATTCCGTAATATCTTGGTTTAAAAAAGTGCCCATGGAGTTTCTTGCCGATCTTGAAGTTCAAAGTGCTTTTTAATGTCTGTGAATTCTCCATCTGACCGATTCCTTGACAGTTAAAAGTGTCTGTTTAATTGAAATAAATGCTTTGAGCTTGAACCTTTAACAAAATGCTGATTGGACTAATGGGTTGATGCATAGGTTATTAAATGATTCCTTTGTTTATTTAACAGTGTCTGATAAGTTAAGCATAATATTTTATTTATTGTATAATTTAACAAGCTAACAGTCTTTAAAATATTATTTACATTTAAGTATGTATATATAAAGAAGGGGAAATAATCAAAGGGCATCAAAAAATTTATTCGCATCGCTGTCAATAGTAAATGCTGGCAGCATTGCCACGATGTATGGCAATGCTTATTAGCATTGCCATACAACGTGGCAATACTGCCAGCGTTTACTATTGACAGTGAATTTTTTGATGCCCTTTGATTATTTCCCCTTCTTTTTATATACATAAATGTAAATAATATTTTAAAGACTGTTAGCTTTTTAAATTATGTAAATATAATATATCTATACCATAAATAAAATATTATGCTTTACTTATCAGACACTTTTAAATAAACAAAGGAATCATTTTTGACACTTTGGCCAAAAAATAGGCCAGCCCTCTGGTCACGTGAAGAGTCGACCAACTGACGAAGTCATTACACTTTCTTATCGAGTATTTTAAACTGATAAAGTTTTAAAAAGGATAATATTAGATCAGATAGTTCTCCTTGAATTTACATGATTTATTTTGTCAGTTTTATGGCGTATCGCAATTTTTTCATTAATACCTGTATTATTGATCAGAGGGATGGCTTTAAAGTTGTGACTATCTAAATACATTGTCCATAATACTTAAATCAAAACATTTCCATTGTGAATTGAACGGTGAAAATATGCTCGGATATTGAAAACAAAACTGACACAAGAGTCGTTGTATGTAAATAAAGAGTCATTGAGTTGCAAAAACAATTGAACTTCACTGAAGAGAACATTGTGTAGTCGATCTCGTAATTTGTTTATCATGCTGAGGTTGAATGTCGCTTGCCCGTCATAAAACGACAAGGATTTTTTGTAAATGTGAAAGCTAGACAATTTCAAACTTATTGAAGTTTCACTGAGAATGGTTATCAAAAGAGATAAAGGGGCCGGTGGCTAAATAATAATAGCTCCACAGGTCAACCGCACCCTACGCTTGCCGCGGTCGGTTCGTGAAATGGGCGTTTTTTTGGTTTCATTATATGGCTGCTGTCAATAGTGTCAATCCCTAGGGATTGACACTATTGACAGCATTAGTTGGAATGACAGCTCCCTCCACGCTCACTTCACCTGAGTTTTCACGGTGAGATGGTTACAGAATCGCACTGCTGGACCCCACATTCAACTTTTTTTAACCGACTTCTAAAAAAAGAGGAGGTTCTCAATTCGGATGTTTGTATTTTTTTTTTTTTATGTTTGTTCGCGCATAACCTCGCGCCACAACCGCGTTCGCTTGCCAACCGATTTCAAAAATTCTTTTTTGTTGGAAAGGGTATACTTCCCAAATGGTCCCATAGAAATTTCATCAAAAACGGTTCAGTAGTTTGGTTTTTAAACCAAAATTACTGGTAAAAATTACAACTTAAAAGTGAAAAATAAAAACTTTATTGCAAAAAAAAAAAAAACCGACTTCCAAAAGCGACACTACAAAGAGAAAAATAACTTTAATTTCGGAAGTCGGTGGCAAACAACGAAAATGCGAACCCAACGACACCGACTTCCGAAATTAAAGTTATTTTTCACTTTGTAGTGTCGTTTTTAGAAGTCGGTTGTTTTTTTTTTGCAAAAAAGTTTTCTATAGGAATTTCTCAGTAGCTGCCAGCAATCTGGATTACTTAGTAAAGTTGATGGCAATAGGCTCGCCCCCTAATACACAGCACTTAAACATAACTGGCCAAATGTGGATGTACTACGAGTATCTTTATGAGATAACTACAAGTAATATCATGTAATCTTAAATTGTGAAATCAGACTGCTGTCTGTTATCATTGTTATCAGACAAGATGACGGATTGCTGGCGAGTACATCAATAGGTAACTCACGGCCTTGATTTAGTACTTTGACGTAGTGATAAAACAGCTGATGACGGTCGTTTCACTGCGGTCTGCTTTATTTACAGAGGGCCTAGCAAAAACACGCGGAGTAAACGTAATTCATCATCTGCCTGCCTTTTCCCAACTATGTTGGGGTCGGCTTCCAGTCTAACCGGATGCAGCTGAATATTATTTTACATGGAGCGACTGCCTACCTGATCTCCACAACCCAACTGGGTTGTCGAGGTCAGGTAAGCAGTCGCTCATGACAACCAGTCTTTCTACTCTCTTCTCTTCACTAATCACTCACTCACTCACTCTTTTTACGTTCTTCTCTTATCTTTTCTCTTTCTTCTCTCTCTTTCTTTCTCTCTTTCTCTTCTCTTTCTCTTTTTCTTTCTTTATTTTTTTCTTTCTCTTTCACTCTTTTTACTCTTTCTTTAGAGTGGTTGTGTAGTCGGGCTTCTGACTACCCGTAACGACTGTCAAAGATCCGCAAATGACAGCCGAGACCAAGTGCTTTCCGAGGCACGGAGGGGTCTCGGTATGTAAAGATGGTCACCCATCCACAGACCAACCGGGGCAAGCGTGATCGACCTGTGCGGCTGTTATTGTTTAGCCACGGGCCCTTCAATATAAGTTGTGTCAATATTATATAATAGCCGGAGCAGTAACGATGTTTGCAGTAACAATATGAGTACTTATGAATATGCAATGACTAATTGTTCGGGCTACTCAGCTAGATTGGTAGTACCAACAATATTAGTACAACCAATATTAGTTAGTTATAATCAAGTTTCTGTTTCAGGAGAGAAATAAATTAGGCAAAATAATTGAATAGAAAAATATTTTTTGAGGAAACTGGAGAGTTTTAATAGGAGGTATTAAAATGGCTAATAACCTTCGTGATCATTTCAGGTTCAAATTAATTTCGCTAGCAAAACTCCGCAGACGGGGTGGGTATCGATATTTAAACATGATAAAACAATAAAGAAATTAATTTGGTGACTGTTTTTATATATTTATTTATTAATTTGATGACCGACCGCAGTTAGTGTAGACACTTGTAAAATCGGTTTTTATTTTGTTTTAACTTCATAGACGTGATTGCTGTCGATATCACAACACGATAAAACAAAAGAAACCAGAATTTCTCATCTTATACTTTAAGTAACAAAACTACCAGCGGTCGTTAAGCCCTAAAAATACATCAAATCTTTTATTTTATCGTGTTAAGTAAGATACGAGTATCGATACCGATCACGGATGCAGTTTCGCTAGCTAATTTAATTTGAACCTGATATAAATAATAGGTATGAGTTTTTTTGTTGTTATCTACTTCAACAATAACTAATGTCAATGTAAGGTTATATTATCTACTTTAGATATAAAACACGGAGCTTAAATTCCGACATCCATCCGCTAAAAAGTCTTCACGTGGTAAAATCCTCAAAGATATCTTCCACTCAGGGCAAACAAATGGTTATGTCAAACCCTACTGTAAAGTTACCATATCGTGGTCACCCATCCAAGGACTGACCACGGTAAGCGTAGCTTAATTAGCCTCCCAGAACGATTTGCTTATATCCCCAGAGATCCTCTCACTTAATATTTTGAAACAATATAATTTAAGTGTGTCCATGGAGTTTCCTGCTCGTTCTTTTTCATAGGAACCTTTAGAATAGGCAACTAGCTTCATCTTTCTGACTGACGGACTTCTTTGATAATTCGAAAGTGACTGCTTATGGCTTAATTGAAATAAAAGCTTACCGTCTTATTAAAAAACAAAATCTAACTTTCGTTCTAGCCTAAACCTTTGACCCAGTATTTGTATTCTGAACTTTATTTCGATTTTGGCAAAGTTCTTAATACTAAAACGACAAGTTAGCACCGAAATAAGTTATCATTTATGTATAAAGAACTGCATTTCTATAACAGTTAGGTTCTTAATTCAATAACTTACGCGGTAGTTTAAACCTGAAGGCCAACTTCCGTAGTTAAAAACGTTCAAAATCTAGTCGCAATCTCATCTCAGCGACAATCAGTGTCAAAAACTTGTCAAAAATGTAGGGAAATTAGATGTATTTTTGACAGATTGAGACTGAGATCAGGAGGCCTATTCTCATAATTTAAAGCGTTCAAAATCTAGTCGCAGTCTCATCTAGGCGACAAAGAAATGTCAACAACTTGTCAAAATGTAGAGAAATTAGAGGTATTTTTGGCAGATTGAGACTGAGATCGGACTGTGAACGTTCTTAAAATTACGAGAATTGCCCCTCTGACTGTGAACATTCTTAAAATTACGAGAATTGGCCGTTTGATCTAAAGAAAAACTTTGTTTTGTAATAAGGGGGTTAGAGTTTAGCACAGTATCCTTCTGTAGCTCTATTTACCTTTAAACCACAACAACAGCAGAACATTGAATCCAATTACAGGCAACATCAGTTATATTAGATCATAAATCGTGCTGGGGTTTGATACCCAGTTATTAATTTAGTTGAGAGGCGCTGTGGCTGACAAATGATGACAGCGCCACGTGCTTAGTGGACGAGCATTGTTTTAACACCTCATTACTGTTTGGTTATATTTATATTAAACATATTTATCCAGAATTCTGAGTTGAGCTACACGTTAAAGAAAGAAAATAAATTTATTTAGCACAGACTAAAAGACACTAAATACACCAGATACAAGGCCAATTCTCGTAATTTAAAACGTTCAAAATCTAGTCGCAGTCTCATCTCAGCGACAAACAAATGTCAAAAACTTGTCAAAATGTAGGGAAATTAGAAGTATTTTTTGACAGATTGAGACTGAGATCAGACTGTGAACGGTCTTAAAATTACGAGAATTGCCACTCTGATAATAATAAAAAATTAGCAGGAAAGTGTGCGTCACGGCTGCGCCAAAAAGGCCCAGTTCAGCATAAATTCATTACTGACAAATGCTTGCACTGTGTATTTTGAGTACGTTGGATACAAGTGAGGAATCAGATCTGGGGGATCCTGCGATTTTTTTTCTGAAAACTTCTTAACGACTTATTGGCTGATATAATTACAAAATAATGTTTCTAAGAGGGCGTGACACTGAGAAAGTGCTTTAAATTAATCCTTAATGTGGTACAATAAGTAAATGATAATCCTTTAAGCATTTTACTCAGGTGTCATGTAGTGTTAGTGAAAAGACGTGTTAGTTTCCAATCTGAAATGATCAAATTGTCTGACCTTGAGTAAAATAATAATAATAATATGTTTATTCACAACCCTTGTTACAATTGGTCTTATTCTAAGGTGTACATCGTGGTGACTTAAGATAGGAGATTGGACATTAGATTACAATTTTATTAGGTACTCCAGCTAGGGCTTATATTTGGCAAATAAAGTATAAGCATCCCTGACTCTGAAACTAGGCATAGGCTGTATCTTCAGAGCCAGTGGTTCCTTCTTGGGGTCTTGTCAGCCGTTATAATTAAGCGGTTAGGTTAATAAAATAAAAATATGCAGCAAGGATGTAAAATTATTAAATGTAAAAAAATAAACAAAAACCACACAAATACGTAAAGATTTATCTTTAATAAAACAATGTGTGTGTGCACCTAGACAGTTTTGATCTATATCCTATCCCACTAATATTATAAATGCGAAAGTTTGTATGGATGGATGGATGGATAGATGGATGTTTGTTACTCTTTCAAGCCAAAACTCCTGAACTGATTTTGATGAAATTTGGCACACAGATAGTTCATGACCAGAATTAACACATAAAACACTTTTTATCCCGATATTCCCACGGGATCGAAAGTATGCGGGTGAAACCGCGGGGCGCAGCTAGTATACAATAAAGCTGGGATTTTCTGATATTTGAATGGGTGTTAGGCTAAAGTGATATCGTTAAAAAACAGAGGAAACCATAGTGCTCCTAGAATCTACTAAGTTAAGGTACAAACCAACAAAAGTCAACAAAACTCGACTGGAAAAAGGAAAGTAAATAATCGGTCCAAGGTTCTTAGCAACAAACAAATCCACTGGGAAAGTCTAATTTTCCATTTTCTTCTTAAAATTGCATCGAAATCAGTTTTCAAAAGCACCCTCAGTTCGGCCGAGGTGAAAGTGGGGTGTGTAACTTATAATAGGGGCAAGGTACAGGTGCTCAGAGCCCAACTCGACCCAACAGTCGTCCGTTACAGGGGATTTGTAGGCTTATTGTCTCCTTACAAATTAATAAGACAGTACACTTTTTGTTTGCTTCTTATTAACTACGAAACTGAAATTTATGTGTGTTGTTTTTGGGGGTGTTTACAGTTTGGAATTATGCTTATTCCGGTACAGGGAAATAGGGATGAAAATTTTGTCGTTTTAGTAAAGAAATTGCCAAATCATACTGTAGATACTGGGGTTTATTTATAATTACAATATGATTAAAGTTAAAATACGTTTAAACTTCAAAGATGTACTCTTAAACAGTCGTTAATCATTACTTAACTTTAATTAACATTTATAAATCAAGGGGATAGTGTTTGTGTGAGGTTTTCAGGGTGAAAAATAAAGATCTCACTTATAGTTTTATAGACACTGTAATTAAACCAATAGAGAAAGTAGTACTAGACAGTCCTTCAAGTTTTTCTACACTTTGTTTTCAAGGTGCTAATAATCAATTTAAAGGAAAAGTAACTGCGCCCCGCAATTTCATCCACATAAGTCTCGATCCCGTGGGAATATCGGAATAAAAAGTATCCTATGTTCTTTTTTTATATATTTTTATTTTATTTATTTCAACAAAAGAGTACACAGATGAGAATACACAGATCTTCTGCCAAACTGCAGGACAGTTTGTCTGCAGCCTAATCTAGGTCATGATCTACCCATGTGCCAAATTTCATCCAAATCGTTCGGCTGTTTTAGCGTGAAAGCGTAACAAACAAACATACAAAATATCAAATCTATCTATCAATCAATCAATCAATCAATCAATCAAGTTTATTGTGGATCATAGGTACAGAAATCGATACAGGTGTTAAGAATTACAATGATGTTGATCAGCTATGTCCTGCCTTTTGGGCATACAATACAAATTATTAACATTATTATTTATGAAATTAACATTACTATTTTAATAAATTAACAAAGAAACAAAGAGAAAAAAAAAATTAATAAAAATAACATCACAATTGCAATTTAAGGAAAAATCAAATTAACTAGTTATGTGAGTAGAACTTACAATCTAATAATATAACAAAAAACAAACACAAAATATAAGTATGTCAGTTAAAGATCTTAAAATTAATAGTAAGCAGCACTGTCTGCACCATAGTCTTGGTGAAAATATAATTTAAAGGGACTTGTCTGACATAAAGTCTTTTAAACAGTAATAGCATTTATCGACTAACAGGTCATGAAGTTTCTTTTTAAATAATTTAATATCCGGGATGCTTCTAATATGTTTTGGAATTTTATTAAATATTGTTGGAGCAACCCACAATACACTTTGCTGCAGAAAACGTGTCTTGCTCGTGATTGTGCACAATTTATCCCGATGGCGAATTCGGTTACGGTATTCAAATAAGTGAATATTGCTCTTTACAAATACCGTGCATTCGAATATGTACAAACATGGTAATGGTAGTATTCTAAGGTTTGTGAAAAATGGCCGACAAGAATCAGTCTGATGCAGATTAAGCATAGACCTGATACAACGCTTTTGAGCCTTGAATGCTCTTTCCTTGTCTACGCTGTTCCCCCAAAATATTAAGCCATATCTAAGAGTGGAACTTACATATCCGTGATACGCTGTTAATAACACTGCCCTATTGACCACCTTTCTTAATCTGTAGAGTGCATATGAGTATTGACTTAGTTTATTGCATAATTTATCAACATGTATTTTCCAATTAATTGTATTATCAATATTTAATCCTAAAAACTTTGTCACTTCGGTTTCTGCTATGTTATTCTGTACATATCTAATATTTAAAGGGGGGGTACGGCTGGTTCTTATTCGGAAATTCATAACTGTTGTCTTATCAGTATTTAACCTAAGATTATTTTTATTCATCCAATTCATTATGGAAGTCAAAGATTGATTAATGTCGTTTTCTAGATTATTGGAATTGTTATTTGTGAATAAAACAGTGCTGTCGTCTGCAAAAAGTATGGTTTCATGGTCTAGCACGGAAGGCATATCATTTATAAAAATGAGGAAGAATAACGGGCCTACAATAGTGCCTTGTGGAATACCCAGTCGAACAGTTCCTGTTTCTGAAGCATAGACTTCTTC
Source organism: Apamea anceps (assembly GCA_951799955.1). Lineage (NCBI taxonomy): Eukaryota > Metazoa > Arthropoda > Insecta > Lepidoptera > Noctuidae > Apamea > Apamea anceps. The sequence continues at coordinate 2,646,348 of OX637508.1, read as the reverse complement.
AGTTTTTGTTGCAAGATTTAGCTTTTTTATTTCAGTGAACTGTTTCCTGTTTGTGAGGTATGATTTAATGAGATCATAAACATTACCTCTTACTCCATATGCATACATTTTGCTTAGGAGGATGTCGTGATCCACGCGGTCAAAGGCTTTAGAAATATCCATGTACAGAGCTACAGCAGGGAGTCCTTTGTCCAGGTTAGTCATAATTTCGTATAAAAAGTTATATATGGCCACATTTATTGATTTATTTTTCCTAAAGCCATATTGAGCGGGTGTAAATATATTGTGACTCTCAAAGAACCTATACAGGGAGTTAAATATAACTTTTTCAAAAATCTTAGCAAATATAGGTATAATAGCTATGGGCCTATAATTACTGACGTTTAACTTATCCCCTTTTTTAAAAATTGGCTTTATGACTGATACTTTTAATTTATCTGGAAATATACCCTTCTCAATACACAAATTGATGCAGTAACTTATGGGTTCACTAATTACGGTAGCGACTTCTTTCACAATGTTTGTAATAATACCGTCATAACCAGAACTGTTTGTGTTTTTTAGGGCTGTAATAATTTTAAGTATATCGTCAGGCCCTACAGGTGTCATGAAAATTGAATTCATAGATTGATTTTTTAAGTTATTAGAATTATCAGTATTATTAAAATTATTTGAATTATCAGAAATATTATTACGATATTGTATATTGCTAGTGTTAATGTCAAGAAAGAAGTTATTAAAAGATTGTGCAATTTCAGTTGGGTTTGTTATTATATTGTCATTGATACTTAATTGATTCACACTTTCAATAGGAAATGTATGTTTAATGTCACTTATCACTTTCCATGTTGCCTTAGATTTATTTGTCGCCGATATAATGTAGTAGTCATTTTGTGCCTTTTTTGTCAGATTAATTATAGTCTTGTATCTCTTTGCATACGTTTTATATGTGGTTTTGTTTGTTGAAGTCGAATTTTTTCTAAATTTCCACAGAAGTTCCCGTTTGCGTGTACTACATCTTTTTATTCCTTGGGACATCCATTTCGGTTTTGGCCTACTAGACATTCTTATTCTTTTTACAGGAAAACTTAGGTCATAAAGTAATTGGAAGTTGTTATGGAATACATTAAAAGCTTTATTAGGATTTGAGCAATCATAGACATCACTATTTGTTAATTGCTTTAGATATTTTATAAAAATAGCTCTATTTTCCTTCGAGTAATCTCGTTTTACCTTGTACCAATATCTTAATGTACAGGTTTTTTTTATCGGTATCTTAATTATTTGTGCACAGTGGTCAGATATTGAAAATTCTTTGAGTGAGCCCTTACACCCTTTTATGTTGTGAGCTATGTTATCTAAACAAGTTCTACTAGCGAATCGGGTTACATCTTCAAACTCTAGTTTTAAATTGTAGCAGTTTAAGAGCTCTCTAAAGTCTCTGGAGAGTTTAGTTTCTTTTAATATGTCTATATTAAAGTCTCCACAAAGTATAACTTTATTTATTTTTAAGCACGCAAAATGTAGAATTTTATTTAATACATTTAAGAATTTATTAATTAGCACTGGTGATTGCTTTGGGGGTCTATATACGCACAAAATAGTGATATCATGTTCCGGTAATTCAATTGCTGAGCATTCTATTAAGTTAGGGATTGAAAATTTTGCAATATCACGAAATAGCTTGAATGAGACACTATTTTTAATGAGTATACAAGAACCTCCATGCCTGCTGTCTCTCATAAAATATGACGCTAGCTTGTAGTTCGGAATTTTGAGGTAAATTTCATCCCCGTTAGTCATGTTGTGTTCAGTTATGCATATTATATCAACAGCGAGACCATTAGAAGCCAAATCCTCAATACAAACAGAGAGCATGTCAGATTTATTGAGAAGTCCGTTAACATTCTGATGAATAATTGTAAGATAATTATATACGAAATAAATTATTACAGTTGAGCTCTCTCTTGTCAGAGGTAACAGTTGTCAAATTATTATTTATTGTTGTGTCAATGCGGTTTGTTGCTTTACTAGCAATAGTGTTAGTAGTTAATTCGTAGTCAATCATAATATTCTTCATGATTTCACTGTATATATGTCTTATTCCGTCATAGTTAATTTTGCCTGTTCTATAATTAAACATTTCATGCGATAGCGTTCGGTTGCTGTCAAAAAAATATGCGTACTCACTGTTTTGTATGTCCATGTAAAGGAGGTTGTTTAACATTTCAGTCTTATAATTATAAATTAGCGCACCTTTAATATAGGTGGGAGTGCAGATAATAATGTTAGTATAGGTAATATTTTGGAGGGATTTCTTTAGAGTGTTAATCGTGTCCATATAATTATCCTGCCTTCTAATGTCGTTTTCACTTAAAAATAAGAGACAGTAATCATTTACAGTAAAACCGGTCAATTTTTTTCCTATATTATTTACAAGCTCTTTTATGGTACCATTGGGCGAAACATAGTGACAGAAAGTAAAATGCTTTGAAAAAGTATCTTCAATTATGGATAGGGTTCTTTTTGTTTGGTTGCTACCTATAATACACAGCTTATTCTTTTGTTTCAGCTTCATTGGGTTCTGTTGCGACACTTGATTATGCGAAGTAGTACAGAAGTGAAGCCTCTCAGTATTTGGCGTTGATTGTGCTGGTGTTTGAATGTTGTACTCGTATGTTTGTGTCTCTTTATCTGTATTTCCCTTTAATAAGGCTCTGGGGGAAGAGGTGGCACTCGGATTATTCCTCTCCGGGGTGGACGTTAGGCTGCTTAATCTAAGTTTCTTTTTTGGTTTCCGTTTATCTGTAGGAGTAGAACAGCTAACTTCTCCTAATTTAACTTTTTTGTATAGTTCTACCATATTTTTTGATTTATCTAATTCCAGTTTTAGTTGCATATTCTCGGATACTAGATTTTCAATTTCTTGGTGTGCACTTTGTAAGTTATTTTTTAAGCTGTTAATTTCTTCCTTAAGTTTTGCAACAGTATCGTCGTCGTGTATTGAAATTTCAGGCATGCTCATAGCCGTAGCATCGAACAGTGATGATTCTGAAGAGGATTTGGATAACATCAGTTTTTTCCTTATTGTGATATTTTCGTCAGCCATGGTAGATTTTTGATTTCTACCAAATGGAAAATAAATATTTTTATGCGGCAACACTACTACTTCTGCTACTCTTCAATAGAGGCACAATTGGCGCTAGTTGTCATACGAAACCCGTTTCCTCTATTCTCCACTAGAGTCAACAATGGCGCTAGTAGTAACTGCGTAGTTCATCCGCTCGTCACATGTGTGAGTTGGCGCTAGTTGTCGTAGAAAGTTCAAAGTCCAGAATTTGAATATTTTCCGTAACGTTTCTAATGTGGGTTCAAAATTACTACTAGTCTCAGACATTGACCAAAAAAAAACAAATCCTTACTGATTTTGCGGTGTTCCGATGTTGTTTGTAAAAGTCTTGAGAACACTGTTTATTTTTTATTAGTGTTTATCACTAAAATAAGGTTCTACGGGAACTTTGTCACATTGGTGATTTCACTGAACGTCACTTGTCACAAATAATATAAGCTTGGAGATTGTTGTCCACACATGCACTTTCACAACTTTTTATTTAACTTGGTTAATTATTTCAATTAATTACTAATTTTAAATATGCGGATCATGTAAACATCACCGGTGTTGCCAGTGTCATCATCTTTTCTCTTTATGTTATTACTTTAAATTATATTTTAATAGGTTTTTTAGGGCCTTCAAAAACCAATCACTACAGACTAGATGCAGAAACCGGAGAAAATATCGCTGTGAAGCAATTTTGATGAGGCCTATCTCCAGCAGAGCCCACTGACTTTCTACACTAATATAAATTAAAAAAAAAAACATTAAAATGAATTCCATATTAATTTCACAAACTTCTCACTTAAATGTCTCCATTACTTCTCCACTCCATCCAACGTTCTCTAGACATAATAAAACGCATATTAAATGCAGTCTGGATTTTATAACTAAACTATTTTATAAGCTCCAGGGGGCCGGGTGGTGCCGCCATAAATTAATACCTCTAAGACTTAGTTATCTAATGAGTACGTAGTGGCGTTGGTTGCAGTCATAATTTCTAGTCGTTATATGAAACGGCTGGTTTTTGATGCTTGATATTGTAGTGAATTTATGTTTGTATGAAATTACACGCTTTTTGTGATAAATGCTACTATGTTAATGAGTGCAATGCCAGTAAGTGCTAACAATAGTGAACGATTAGGTTCGGATCTGAAACAGACTCTTACAAACATTCTGGGCTAATTAAAACGTTTCATTGAAGTTAGCATCATCAGCCTATAATGTTCCCACTGCTGGGACACAGGTCTCCTCTCTGTGAGAGGGAGTGGGCCATAAGCCACCATGCGTCTTCGATTTTTTTTGTTCTAGGACATGTCGGTTCCCTCACGATGTTTTCCTTCACCGTTTTGAGAACAGTGCAGGTGATAAAATTAAATACACAGAGTAAAGTGCTTGCCTGGTAGGCCAGTCATATCGAACATTATAATCGCAAATTAACGACTAGTTCTGATTTTTTAATATATTGTTAAGACCACTACCAGTAGCGTAAATCCAAATTTGCAGCTTCGAAAGACCTGTGCTAACTTTGCAGCGCTCGAAAAACCGCGAAATTTTCGCACGTTTTTTTGGTATTCTCAATATTAGTTCTAAACTATGCGTTTTAAGAAAAACGAAGTTTGAAGTTATAAAATGAATAATAATGGCAAACATACTTGTATTTGTCCCAGGCAAAAACAATTCCAACCACGGAACAACTTTAGGACGTTGCAATAAATTAATGAGCAAGTCTGTAAGTATTACTAATTAGTACACACTGGTGTACTGTTGCTTATAACTCCCCGGTTATGTGAGACTGTTTAGTGAACTTGTTGTTACTATGGGCTTCGGATACTCTATACCAGTCTAGACGGTAGCAGTTTGCTAGTTAGTAGCTGCGTATTCTGTAACGATCTCACCGTAAAAACTTTGGTGAAATTTGTTGTCGTTCCATCTGATGTTAGGGATTGACACTATTGACTAACTCACTTCACCCTTTTTGGGTTCGGCTGTTGACTTACTGCCGAACCCAATTATCTATCTCTCACTAGTTTTGACACACTGGAGGTAGAAAAACCTATCTATATCTGGTTTTAACGTCCCAATAATCTATATCAGTAGCGTTCTGTATGATTATTATTATACTGACAGTTATGATTATACTGGCTACTATTAGTAGCGATCTATCTTTAACTGAAAATAGGTTATTATTGGGTTCAGCCGTTTAAGGTACTGGTCGTACAGTGCATTATAAGCCTTCACAAGTTACAATACAACTGCATTTGATGTAGGTACAGTATTTTTATCTCACGAAGCGACGAGCGCTTACTTGCTTTACGTGTGGTCACGAAGTATACAAACACGTTGTGAATGTGTTGTTGCTCTCGAAAACCATGAAAACGACACACATGTGCTATCTAACATGACACGTGCAAATCGTTGAAGAATTGATTGGATAACTTATACAAGACAAGACACACAAGAAAGAAGAAGAAGTTTGAAGAAGGTTTGTTTTTGATAACAGCATGAAACTGCACAACCGGTTTCTAGTTCTCAATTGGTCTTTATCTAAAAGTAAACCTGCCTTTTATGTTGAATAAGTGGATATAATTGGTAAATATAGCAATGATGTGGCTTATAGTTTATCTATGTCTTGGAATAGCGTTTATATAATATAAGATCCTGGACACTGACAGTCGGACTGGTCCACAAATTTAATGCCGCTCCGCGTGCTATGGAGCGGGCTAGACTCGTAGATTTTTTTAAGGAGGATTTTTTTTTCGAATAATATCCGAAAAAAACCGGAGAAACATAGCATGTAAAGTAAACAAACTGAAGTGGCAGTGAGCTGGTCATGTTTGTCGAAGGACCTATGGCCGGTAGAGCAGATGAGTCCTGGAGCGGGGACCATGTATCGGCAAGCATAGTGGACAGACCGAGCTGGGATAGACTGCATGCGAAACGCGGAAGCCAGGGTTTTGCGGTGCCACCTGGGAGAGGCCTTTGTTCTGGACTGCGATAGGATGAGTTGATTGGTTGACATTCAGCGCCAAACCAAAAAAAATAAATTACCGGGGCAAAAATATTTGTTTACTGGATTACATTATTTACTAAACATACAGATTATCAAACTCACTCATACATCTTATGTAACTAGTAGGTGCCTACATATATCATACATTTATAATATACCTATTAGAAAATTATATGATTTTAGGATAATAAATATCTAGCATAATTTATTACCTATTTCCGTTTTCTCTTTTGTAATTTCGCTTACCATATTTTAATATCCAATCAAGTTTGATTATAATTTTCTTCTTCATTAATTCATTGAATCTCGGTCCCCTATTTTCAATTTCAATTAATGACAGCTCTCATTGTATTAATTAGTCGCATCAACTTCATTAATGTTCTAATTCATTTCAATTACAATCTAATTTACATTAATTCTTCAAATAAAGATCCCTAATTTTTCATTTCCGATTAATTTTTCGCCGTAATTTAAAAAATCTGCTCGTTCTGAATAAATTGAAATTAATATAGTTCAATTAACGAATCGACGAGTCTGTAGGTCGAAATAAATGAGACTTGGTGTTGTAAATAATTGACTTCTGAAATTCTACGTTTTAAATAATAATCTTTTTTTTTCTGTCCTCTGTCAGGCAGGATGACACCTCAAAATTGTCTGTGTTTTTCAATTTTAATGTATTTAATTTGAAAAATCATTGAGATTCAAAAATTCGCAATGAATGTGCGCAATATGGAAGGAGTGATGGGGCTATGGACAAACGCTGCACTTACACGCTGCGTGAGCGTGCGTGATCCATCGCCACTCGTTCGATGTCCACCGCACACAGGATGGATGGACAGCAGCTCATGAAGTGATTTTTCGCTCCGTTGGTGCAATTGCCATATGGCGTTCCAGTGTGAGGATAATTAAATAAATACATAAATAATAATAACTTCAGTGACTGAATGGATTTTTTTTTATTACGGTTAGAGTGCAGTGTTGGCTCAGTGGAAACGGCCGTGACTTACGAGCTGTAGATCGTAGGTTCGAACCCATTATTTCATAATCACTGCTCTCAAAACGGTGAAGGGAAACCGGCATGTGCTAGAACCAAAAATTCGAAGACATGTGACATCTACCAACCCACACTGGGCCCGCGTGGTAGATTACAGCCCACTCCCTCTCACAGAGAGGAGGCCTGTGTCCCAGCAGTGGGAACATTATAGGCTGGTTAATCTAAGGTGTCATAAAGTAAATTGACACAATCTTCACTACTCACTTCACTGCACTACTATCAGGTCTTTTGTCAGTTATAAATGTGATAATACAAATAAATAGCATTTTTGTTTATCTGAGAAAAAAACATCTACTGATATCACGTCTCTATAATCATATCTTTATAAAGAAAAATATTGCATGTCTGTGAAAATAGACTTTTTCAATTAAGGCATCAAACACCAATTTGTGTGGAGCAATGAATCGCGTTCAATTTTGTAATAAAGCTTAAATTGTAATAGAAGATGGCAGTTATCAATTTCGTAATCAAATCTGTAATCTGAAAAAGCGTAAAGAAAAAGACATTTTGTTCATTTAAAATGAAAGATTTTTATTCTCTTCAGATTCTTGCTAGTATTGCTTTTAAATAAAATATTAAGTGCTCCATCATTAGTACATCAGGAGGGGCCCGTGGCTAAATAATAACAGCCGCACAGGTTAAGCTACGCTTGCAGCGGTTGGTCTGTACATGGGTGACCGTTTTTACATACCGAGACCCCTCCGAGCCTCGGAAATCACGTTAAGCCGTTGGTCCCGGCAGCCATTCGTGGATCTTTGACAGTCGTTACGAGTAGTGAGAAGCCCGAAAGTCTGACAACCAGTCTCACTAATTGGTATCGTATTACCCAGTAGGTACATCGATAGCGCCTTTATGTCGTAGCATTAAGAGCGATTTTCGTCGCTTGTACACTTGCAGTGTTAGCACTGACGTGCCGTAGACTGTACAAACGAGTCACATACTCGTACATATACACATAACCTCGCGCCTTCATCTCTTGGGGGTAAACAGAAACTACAGAACGCCACCTGTTCTCCTCTCATCTTTACAAACTCCTTTTGTTTCGGTAACGTTCATACATTAGCGGGATAATTGCGTAATACTGATTGTGTTATGCAATTACCCCGCTAGGAATGGCTTTCATTTTGACAATTCAACAAAATTCATTGCGTTATTTACGTTGTTGAGCAGACTAATTTTTCGAACATATGAAGCTATTGATTAGCAATATCCATCGAAATGATTGATATTGTTGCATTATGGGTGCTGGTAATACACGCACACTGGTTGCGAATACCACACCTGGAGGCCAATTCCCTTAATTAAAAACTTTCAAAATCTAGTCGCAATCTCATCTCGGCGGCAATCAATGTCAAAAATGTATGAAATTAGAGGCATTTATGACAGATTGAGACTGAGATCAGTCTGTGAACGTTCTTAAAATAACGAGAATTACCCCTCTGACCTTTCTGAAGAACATCACCAATAAGTGAATATACCAATGAGTCAGTTAAACAAAAAAGTATTAAAAAAGGGAAAGAAAAACAAAACACCAGCGCGACATTGAGAAGGTCTTTCTTGGACGCATGGGGCCGATTCGACCTCGCTCGTTTCACCTAACATTCCATTTATATCTGCTACAAGGCCCTACAGAGCCATGTAATTCCACCCAGTGTTGCCAACTCAGGGATTTTCCCCCTAATCCAGCGATCATAGTCCGGATTTCAGTGTTAGGCAGTTATTTCGGGATTTTTTTATTACACTCCACTGACCTGGTTGTATGAATTTCAAATTAGATTAGAGGGAAGAATGCTAGGCCGGTGGTAAATTTTTATTTGGGTAACTGTAGTATAGACAAGGGAGTTTTAAAAATGGGTCGATAGGTCATTCACGGAATGCTGAAAAGTTGAATAATAATAAGATTCTGTATTTCTCGGGAGAATGTAGTAACAACATTATTGTTATAATATTCGTGGAAAAAAAAGTTAGTATTTTTCGAAATATTATGTTACTAGCTGCGCCCGCGGTTTTACGATGGATACGTTTTCTGGATGCCGACTGTCCTATTATGAGGCACTGGACGAGGATTCACATTACCTGTGAAACCTCGTCGGGTGCCCTCAGGTTTTAATTGTTGTTGTTTTTATTTATTTTTTATATTGTACTAACATAGTTTATAAGTCTGATTGTTACTAACCTAATATGGACCTACTACAGTCTGAAATAAATGATTTTTATTTATTATTTATTTATTTACTCACATAAGTTTCGATCCCATGGGAATATCGGGATAAAAAGTATTCTATCTGTTAATCCTGGTTATAAACCATCTGTGTGGCAAATTTTATCCAAATCCGTTCAGTAGTTTTAGCGTGAAAGACTAAGAAACATTCATCCATCCATACAAACTTTCACGTTTATAATACTAATAGGGTACACGTACACGGGGGGGGGGGGGGTAACATGCAATTATATCATTGGGACTGGTCTGGACACGTTTGCCGCATGTCGGATACATTTTGGGTTAACCCACCACAGTATGGGTCCCTGAAAACGTCCAACAGCATCGCGGAAGATCCAGGCGTAGATGGCGGGACGAACTTGACGCCTATATGAGGGATTGGTCCGTATTGGCTCTGGATCGAGTTTAGTGGAAAAAAGAAAGGGATGCCTTTGCACTGCAGACCTGTGACAATACGGGCTAATTATTATTATTTGAAAATATTAAAACATATTTATTTATTACTAGCTTCTGCCCGCGGCTTCGCCCGCGTGGATGTCGGAAATTATCCCACGGGAACGTGCTAACAGGATAAAATGTACCTATGTGCTTCCCCAGAATGCCATCTATCTCGCAGGCCCTTTGTGGCTAATTACAATAGAAAACTAATTGTGTCTCATTAGTGGTGATTAAGAGGGTACCTATATGATATCTTTACCTAAGTACCTACCTAATTAAAAAAAAAACTCAATAACAGAAAATTAAATACCTACCTACCTAAATAAACCTATTTCTGATGATAACTAATCTAAACTCAATAAATAAGCAAAATCCCTAAAAACTAATATCTATACGAATGACTAATCCTACCTAACAGTATTATAAAATAACCTACGGTCACTACGTAGACTATCAAATATACTACCTATACTTTAAAATTAAAATCTATACCTACAACTTACATAAAAATAAACCTAAATAACTCTAAAAACTAAAAGGAATAAAAATGAACTCCATTGCGGGTGACTTAACCTACGACAAACTTATTATTTGCGGTTGGTGCAGTAATCGAGTCTAGGGATCGGACCGCAAAATTAAGTTTGTTTTTTATTGTATGTACTTTTCCGGGATAAAAAGTACCCAGTGTGGTGCCCAGGATATTAAAGAATAATTATACCAAGTTTCAACGTAATCGAACCGGTAGTTTTTGCGTGACGCCTGAACAATCGGACAGACAGACAGACAGACAGACAGACAGACAGACAGACCGACAGACAGACAGACAAAAATTTTTTTAATCACATTTTTGGGTTCGGTGTCGGTCTAGTAACACCCCCTGCCATTTATTTTTTTGATATTTTCAATGTACAGAATTTTCACTTCTACAGATTTATTATAAGTATAGATGTTAATCATTTTTATTTTAATTAACCAAGCTACGACATTGCTTCTGTTCCTGGACGCAGAGACCCGAAAGAGGCACAGCCGATTAACATTATTTTTTGAACCATAGACTAACTACTAAATGAATCTATTACATTATTATTATACAGGGTACGACTTCAATTTTAAACAATGTTGTATTGTGTACCACGAAACGTTACTACATTAGGTTCATCTTATGATAATTTTTATTTTTCTTTAAACTTTATTTAAAGGTATTTTATTTTTATTTTTACGGGTTCCTTTATCGATACTGAACTCACCCTGTATATGCGATTACTGCACAGACCAAAAAGGTTCGGATTAGCTATGTTGTTCTTTAGTTTGTCATGTGATAAACGCAGAGAAAACGGCAGTTGCCGCTATATTTTACTAACCCAGCCACGAAAAGCAAAACATTCAAAATATACTCTATCACAACATAAGGGCTACTACCCAATTCACCCAAAACTACCTTCCATTGTCTATGTTGATGACGTGTATAATTAAGCACGGTTTCCATTAGCGCATTGTTCCTACTCACGCCGACTTTCGCTAGGCGTAGTTTAAGGACCGTTGATAGATGGAGTCTTTTGACGCCTCGGCTTTTTTTAGTAGTAGTGTTAATGGATGGCTAAATGTTTTGCGTTAATTTCGTGTGTTTGAGCTTTTATTTTTTTGGAACGGTTTTTATATGGGTAATTATGGGCGTGACATTGCATGAATTGATTGCTGTAGATGCTAAAACATAGAATGAGGAAAGATGTAAGAGGAGAATGTAGGCGAGGCGCCTATTATCGTGTTGACACTGGCTGGTTGGAAGTTTTGGTCCATTATCAGGTTGAATTAACTGAGTTATAAATATTATTGGACCGAAGTTCTTTAACACGGCTTGCGATAGGAGTAAACTGAGAGGATTCTTTATCACGTAGCGAAAAAGCGTTATGCCCCTTCCACGCTTTCTCTCTCTCTCTCCGATTCTTTCTGTTATATAAAGAGACGGAGACAGAGAGACAAACCATGAAAACTATCATGGTTTTCGAGGGCGGTCAAGCCGATAGTGAGGAAAATCCAAGATAGCGACTGTGAAATTTCGAGGGTGTGTGCGTGCGAGTATCGTGTAAGGAAATTTGTTCGACAGGAGTTCCCTGACCGCTAACGTTTCTTTTAATTTCATTATACATTTTTAGTTATTGCAGGCCCTCCTCTGAACTGCTAAGATCATAATTATTTATGAATACCTTATTTACATTTAGTAGTCAAAAGACAGCAAATCATTAAGCCAAGTGCTTATTACAGCCGCAACGGGCCGCATCGTAACTCATTTTCAGACTAAAAAGGACGGTGCGGCGCGCGTGTAGTGTGTTAGTTCATATAAAATGTGCGAAAGTGATGGAGGAGGATTTTTCTAATGCGTTCCGTTGCGGCGCGGTGCGTGAATACGTGGGTTAGTCACTTTCCATTCACAAAATAAATTATTGGTTTGTTCTACCCAACGATGACACAGCAATATCCTTTCATACCCTACTCTATCACAAAGACAAAAAACTTATGTAGACCCAAGTTAAAATGACTCGGGGACAATAAAGAAATAGTTCTGGCCGGCGACACGTCAGTCCTCGCTCAGCAACGGACCAACAAATTTAATCTTAGCCGAAAACAAACAATACACCTTTGTAAACCACTGAAATTCCTAGACCCGTCCATTGGGAGAGTATTCTGAGAGGAACAGAGCGATAACGTTTCTATAAGCCCATCTATTTTTGTATATTGGATAAGCTAGTTTATGGATACTATTACTCTGATGGTAAGCAATTCAATTCAATTCCTTTATTTCAATATACCTAGTAATGATAATAATGGACACATCTGCCGCATGTCAGACAATCAGTGGGCCAAACTTACGACCCAGTGGGTCCCGTTTAATGACATACGACATCGTGATAGGCCCAGGCAGAGTTGGCGGGATGAGCTGGACTTTGATAAAGATTGGTCCTTGACAGCTCTGGACAGAGACAGGTGGGACATAAACGGCTAAAAAATACAATAATGTTGAATGGGAAATGGAATCTAAAGCTTAATAAAGGCCACCAAATGAAAAAAAAAAAACTGATGCAGTTACACTATCTGCAATGTTTTTGCTGCCAATATTTTTAAAGATCTAATACAGTAGAGAAAGATTTTTGCTTTAGCTAGAAGAATGGGATATGTCTGTAATCAACATGACCAAAACCTCAAAATCGTTCTATCAGACACCAGACTTTACGGTCCAGAAATCTTTAACGGTGCTCGCTTCTCCCACCTCCATCAACATCGAAAATTCCCCACCTTTCTCTTCTAAAGATAGATTTCATGTTATTTAGGTGAAAACATATTAAATCTATCTTTACGACAGAATACTGACCTCAATAGCCAAAAGCTTCGCACCTTCTGAAACTGCTAAACCCTTGTCAAGGTGACCAGCAATCAATATTCGCGGAACACTACACAGGTATTAACTTCTTAACGTTAGAAGGGTGATGGGTAGGCAATGGTAGGTATAGTGTTCCATCACTTTGATTGTTTTCTTCATTTTTTGCAACATATAATGTACATATAAGTAAGAAATCGGCTAGAATAAAGTTCCTACAGCACTTAGTGATCTAAACTCGCACTTAAGTCACGTGTGACTTAAGTAGAACAGAATATTCTTTTTTATGTCCACTATAAATATTACAGATATAAGTGTATAAAATTTTACAAGGCGTGACACAATGGGCGGTCTTATCGCTAAGAGCGATCTTTTAAAGACAACCTTTGGATGGATTTAAAGAGAAAGGAGAGACAATACTGCAGGTAGTCTTTGGTGTACCATAAGTAAGTACTTAGTGCATTCTTACACATAGAAAAGCGCGACTTACTTGCGCGTTTAGGCCACACGTGCTATAAAATAGTACACGATACGTGTGACTTAAGTAGTATAAACCCGTTGAATGCCGTAATTACAGACACAATTAAAAAGTCATTGTGTCTCGTGTGGATCTACGTTTATGAAGGGTTAATGCACGGCGTTAAGCATCCTATGTAAGGTATGTGTTGTAATATACTATTAACTACGAATTCATATCTCATTGTTTCTGTTGACGTTTTCAGGTGTGATTTGGCCGTGACTATCCGATTTCGTCGAAATCTCCAATCGGGTGGAAATGGAAATTTACTACGGAAGTCATTTTGTCCTTTGACAATTACTTTCTCAATTATGAGATTATTGTATGGTAATAGATTGTTAGAGGCCCATGTCCATCTGCTGACGCGTTTTGATTAAACTGGGGATCATCATGAGAGAAATTCGAATAAATCGACATTTTCTTCCTATCATTATAGGATCTGAGTTATACTTATTTAAATCACCCTATGGGAAAATCATTTATCTCTGATGGATGACTGAAGCTATGCAATTCCGTATAGAAACCGCGTATAGTGGACGCGACCTGAGAGGTATTGCGGTTCTTATAGTACCGGATTTTGACATCTACAATAGGCCGATTGCTTAACGGAGACGTTGCCTGAGGTAGCTGCGCGGTGCGGGAGGGGTACAAGTTGACGAATCACTGAGCTCTCGCATCACGTCACCATACTCCTCTCGCACCGCGCTGCTACCTCAGGCAATATCTCAGTTAAGTGGTCGGCATATAGAATGAATGTTTTGTTACAATACATTAGAACAGCAGTTTTTCTCTCTGCATCGCAAGTCGATTATAGTGTGACAAGGATCTTTTGCAGCTTAAATGACATTGACAGAGGCCAGACATAAGTATAATCAACCTATAATGTTCTAACTGCTGGGACACAGGCCTCCTCTCTGAGAGGGAGTGTAATACACCACGCCGGCCCAGAGCGGCTTGGTGGATGTGTGTTCGAATTTTTTATTTAAGAAAATTCCGGTTTCCTCACGATCTTTTCCTTCACTGTTTTGAGAGCAGAGGTGATGAAATAAAATGCATAGAGCAAAGTGCCTGCCTGGGTCTGATACCAATGGGCCCCACTGCTCCCACAGAGGGCGTTTAGTGAAATAGTATTGAACAACAAGATGGCGGGGTTAGTTCCGATTTTGGCCACGCTCCTAATACTTGTATAAAGATCTTATGTAGAATTTGTAAGCAGTAGTCTAGTTCTGTTAAAGCAATCAAATTAGAGGTCGCCGAATTATTAGTCGACAGCAGGACGTCGCCGTCGCCACCAGTTGGCAAGTACTATGTCTTCGCGCGGTCACTCGGTGACAACTCGGCCTGGAGCGATGCTAATTAGTTTCTGCCTATAGTGAATACACTATAGCGTGTCTTAAAGATATAGTTGGGTAGTGGTCTTTATTGTATTTAAATTTTTGTGAATATGGGTCAAAATAGGCTATGGTTCGAAATGGTACTAGAGCTCTTTTTTATGGGAAATTTTACTATCATAACTATTCCTGCACTCAATCAGCTTTGCTGTGTTCTGGTTAAAGGTCATCTTTATTATTTTTTTTTTTTTTTCAGGATGGGAAATCATCAAATGACTCCTCCCGCTCTGGGTGGAGCAGAAGGGAGTGTCAGACTCTTACTGACTAAAACCCACCCGTGTTCCTTCCTCAGCCCTTTATGTTCCAGGGCAGCGGTAACCCTTTCGGACGATCCCGCTACCCATCTTTATTCTTCTGCTCCTATCCCAAGTTATTTGAGGCCACCGCCATGTCTTTTTCTTCAACACAACTTTATTATTCGTCATCTCGGTACTCACCCCTTCCTTACCATATCATCATTCACACAGTCCATTAATCGTTTATGTGGTCTCTGACCTATCTGACCCCCACACCCAGTTACTAGGTAACCCAATACCTCTGAATACACAAAACTTAATATGTAAGTGATTTTCACAGGTGCTACAGTGTCAGCTCGTAAACACACTGAATTAGTATTCAAGATACTTCAGAGTTAATTTCAATCCAAACATACTCACAAACTTACACAATATACTCGGAGGAACATTTCCAGAAATAGGCACGACAATGTAGTACATAGTCTAGAAGCGGTATCTAGCTAGAGATTAGTGCATCTCAGCGCACTACACAATGTTCGGTCGTGATCCGCGTACGCGGCGTAGCTTAGAATACGTGCCGATATTAATTCTAGAATGTGCAAGCTTGGTATATTTTAGATAGCTGAGTTTTTCCAAAAGGTCAAACGTAAACTAAAACCATAACCTCAAACCATTTAAATGCACTTTTGAATTCTCAAGGAATCGGTCAGTCACAAATATGAAGCTAGTGGCCCATTCCAAAGCGTAGTAGGCACCTATGGAGAAGAATGGCCAAGAAACTATAGGAAACTTTATTATATTATAAGTATTTTTACAAAAATATTAGTTACATCATTAATGGTCGTGACGATAAAAAGGATGGGTACTTAGATAATATGCACATAACCGTTTTGCGTGGATGTAACGCATGTTTCCCCTAACCCTTTCTAATTATTTTTTTTGTGTTTTATTTTATTTTTTGCGTCATGTTTACCGCAAATAAACGTATTTTCTTCCTTTCTTTCTTCTTTATATAATTCTTATGAAATTAGCAGCATCTAAGTGCCAGTCATTTGTTTTCATTTAGAACGACCACTTCATGTGTGGTATCGAGACCAAATATATTTTACCTTCAGCTTACCCTTACCATTCTTACTTTTACGATTATTTACCAGTAAGTGAATAATTATGCAAGGCATTCATTTCTTGCTAATATCAATATCTATACAAACCCAATGGCAAAATCTGATTTGTTCCACGAAACACCAGCAACCTAATCACGTAACACACTTTCAATTATAATCTGAATCACATTGAAGGATATTGCCAATCCATTGCTTCATATGTTCGAAAAATGTATCTGCTCAACAACGTAAAGAACGCAATTGAACTGTCAAAACGAAAGCCACAATGTGTTATGCCATTACCTCACTGGCGTGCATTTTGTTGGCCTAACTGAGTTTTAACCTTTTTAAGAAAATCATTTTCTACACATATAGTTCTCATCGGCATCTGGCTCCTCTATTTTAAACCATGTTCACTCGCCTATCTCCGATGCAGTGCTAATTCTGTCAACACTCAACGCTGCATTTCAGCGTTGAGTACCTCCTATCTACCTATCGCTAGGCACATCGATACCTATAATTGAATCACACCGGTATAGGATCTACATCCGATAGCTACGCTTAACCTTTCAACGTATGTTGGTGGCCGACTAACCTACATTTCGTAGAGCATAGTTTTATTTTGGACTGAAATTCACGATGTCTGCCAATCTATGATTAACCTCGTATGAAAAACGATAAATTTCTCAGTTTGTCAAATAGACATTTCTTTAAAGATTTTTTTTAATGTCATATCTATTCGTGTCGATGTCTCCTGGTATTTTATAACTTGCCCCCATTAACCCCTATCTTCTGCCTGCAACTTCATCGTCGCATATCTACCAATGTGCACTGGGCTCGCGTGGTAGATTACGGCCCACCTCCTCTCACAAGAGAGGAGGCCTGTGTCCCAGCAGTGGGAACATTATAGGCAGATAATGTATGTGTTGCATCGCATCGCCTGCCCGTGCTATCATTTCGTTTTCACTTAGCGTTCTTTCCGATTTTGTTTCTTTTTGCTCAGCTCCTAAGGGCCATAGCGTGATGATAAATAGTCTATAGCCTTTCTCAAGAATTAGGCTATCAAATGCAAAAATATTTTTTTTAATCCGATCTGTAGATTTAGAGATTAGTGCGTTCAAACAAACAAACTCTTCAGCTTTATTATTAGTATAGATGTCTTAAGTTGATTACATGAATGTTCTCTCCAAATTAGAAGTAGGAGGCGCTGGCTCGCAAAAGATGGAAGGAGTGGAGGGGGGCCTTTGCCCAGGAGTGGGACAGAGCAGGCTAAGAAATAAAAAAATTGTTTGCTTTATCAACGGGGCATTGCATATCAATGCCAATCTTCTAAGAATTGTAGCAGATGTTCTGGAATTTCTTCCTACCACCATTGAAATAAGGTGTAAGCTATTAAATTTTATCATTCCAGAACCTAGCCGTATTTAATGATTTAGGATCTCCAATAAAAGATTTACACAATACATGACACATAAACAAAGGACAACATCAGCAGGTCAATTCTCGTAATTTAAAACGTTCAAAATCTAGTCGCAGAGTCGCAGTCTCATCTCAGCGACAAACGAATGTCAAAAACTTGTCA
The DNA here is from genome assembly GCA_951799955.1 of Apamea anceps. Lineage (NCBI taxonomy): Eukaryota > Metazoa > Arthropoda > Insecta > Lepidoptera > Noctuidae > Apamea > Apamea anceps. The sequence continues at coordinate 2,628,308 of OX637508.1, read as the reverse complement.
AAATGTAGGGAAATTAGAAGTATTTTTTTGACAGATTGAGACTGAGATCAGACTGTGAACGTTTTTAAAATTACGAGAATTGCCCCTCTGGTAGGTATTTAATAAGTGTACTCCTTCACTTATAGCAGACCACAGCATGCACAAGTATGATGTCAAAATACGAATCTACCTACTATGACTTCACGTTCCCAATATAACACTAATAGAATACACAGTCATGTGACCGAAGTCAGCACAGCTAATGTCATAATATTACCAGGAATCCAAGCATGCAGCCCTCCCCAATAGGCTTGAGAACCTTCTAATTCCGACCACAATATACGTCAGGACACCGCTCCACAGATGCAATAGCTATAATTGAATCCACTGGCGACGGATCGCATCTGTAGAATTGCTTACACTTAGCAGTCTGTAGTAAAGGTGGCGCTGGTGTAGATACGGCTATTATGTCCCTATTGTATCTGAGAAGAGGTTTGATTTTAGAAATCTGTCTGGATTGGTAGTCAATGGAGGGGCAGAAGCTCCTAAATAGGAGATTTAATGGTTTAGTGTGTGTGAGCACTATGTACTTTCTATAAAGCTACCATTTACTGGGTACGTCTTTCATTGACTTGAATGTGCCCTGGCAGCTGTGAGTATGTCATGCTCACTCAAATGTCTCGCTGGTGGTGGCGTGTGTGTTGGATCATTAAGTTCCCTCCAAAATGGTTGAGCTGAATGGTGCTGATCCATACGTCATGTTCGTGAACGGGCGCCGCCAGTAGGGACTGGTCATCTCTTAGCTGCCTCGGCTTATTTTAATTTTTAATTTCTGAATTGTTTTTGTTTTTTTTATAACGGACGCTTTTAACGTGCACGTATTTCTACATCGTTCTCACATGGTTAATTTCAACACGAATGATGTAATCAAATATTTTGTAACAATTTTATGATTTAAAAGAGTGTCCATGGAGTTTCTTGCCCGTTCTTCTCCATAGGTACCTACGCTTTGGAATGGGCAACTAGCTTCATCTTTCTGACTGACCGACCCTTTGACAATTCAAAAGTACCTGTAATTGGTTTAGTTGAATTAAATGATTTGAGTTTAGTTTTGTGGGATTTAGCCTTGCTTAACTACATAATAATTAGCCTATAATGTTTCCACTGCTGGGACACGATCCTCATATTTATGAGAGTGAGGGGCCGTAACCCACCACACGGCTCAGTGCGGATTGGTAGTTGTCACATGTTTTCGAATATTTTGGTTTTAGGAGAAACCGGTTTCCTCACGATGGTGGCTCTCAAAACGGCGAAGGAAAAACCTTCGCCGTTTTGAGAGCAGTGTGATGAAATGAATTACACAAAGTATAGCGCCTGTTTGGGTTCGAACCTAGGACCTAGAAATCGTAAGTCGGCACTTGGCACCACAGCACACTTTATTCAGTCGTTAGATATACAAAGTTTTAATTATTGTCGTATCGTCCGCGTCGTCACATTGAATATGTTTTATGGAACTGACAAATTTCACTCACAACACTATTAAGTACAGGATATCCTGCTACCTAGCAACACTTGGGCAACTGTTTGCCTATAAAGCAACTGCATAATAGGCGAGCGGTCAATCGAATTAAGATGCACTCTGCGTCTTCCTGCGAGGGACCAGTTCACTTTGTGCACTCTAATTCATCATGCTAATTGTCGGGAAAATTGAATTTTAATTGAAGTGCCTTGAAAGTTCTGAATTAGTTTTTTCTTGAATAATAACGCAGGAGCTAATGCGCTGCATTTTTATATAAAGCTTATTATGTGAGTTGGGGTAGGTCGTGGGTTCGAACCCAAGCAGGCACTTTACTTTGTGTAAATTATTTCATCACCACTGCTCTCAAAACGTCGAAGGAAAACATCGTGAGGAAACCGCCATGTCCTATAACCAAAAATTCGACGACATTTGGCAACCATCAACTCGCACTGGATTAGTGGTGGTGGATTACGGCACACTCCTTCTCATAGAGAGGAGGCCTATGTGCCAGTAGTGGGTACATTATTGGCTGATTATGCATGATGAAAGGTCGATAATATGAGATTTCAATCTCTTATAATTCGATATATTTTACTAGCGTTAAGCGACATCTAAATTAAGACCTGAATAAAAGTGTGCTGTTGCATTTTTAACCCTTAGCTCAGCGCCGAAAGTTGAAAATCCAATACTTAGCGCATTTATATTCAGACATTGAGTAATGCCGTTTTGGTTAAGCGCGCTACCCTCAGAATCGGGCGCAATGAGGTGCGTTACGACGCGATCGGTATGCGTTTTCTGCTGAATTCCATGTGGATATGAAATCGAAGGTCCAGCTGCTGTACCAAAAACAGAACAAAATTTAAGCAAATAACATCGACCGCGTTGGGTTGCGCCGTGTGACGTACCGCAAACACGGGCTGTAGCGTGCACACATTTGTTATATTTGACTACATTTTACATTGTTGGATTATTTTACACATAAATATTTACACTTATTTATCGCATTTATATTGTACTGGCTTTTGCCTGCGGCTTCGCCAACGTAGTAGTCGGAAATTATCCCACGGGAACGCAATACCAGGATAATAAGTATCTTATGTCCTCAAAAAGGTAATGGTCTACCCATGTGCCAAATTTCATCTAAATCCGTTCAGCCGTTTTAGCGTGAAAGCGTAACAAACAAACATACAAATTCACTTTCAAACATCAACTTTCTTTCATAATTCTTTATTTATTCAATCACTTGAATAAATAAAGAATGATTTTTGATAAATAATAAATGATTTTATTTCTGTAAGTAGGTTTGTTCATATAAACTCGTACACGTCAATCATATTTTAAAAACAAGAGGAGTCAGCGTTTCCTATCGAACGAGAAGAAAGGCCGAAATAAACTCCGAGGTCACAGTCTACATAATCTTGGTCAGATTTTGTGAAGACCATGTAGATTGGTGTCCGAAATGGTTTTTTGAGGAAATAACCAAACAGATCGGACCTGTCCAGTCAGTGCAGACATCAGTCAGTAATCGTGTAGCTCAACTCAGAACCTGAGGAGCTCAACGGCTCGACGAATAATACCAAAGAAAGGACGTTTGGGTAGGCCGCATTGAACCAGACCAACATTGAAACTAACAGAGAACAAAAAAAAAAAAAATAACCCACATAGTCCTCACACTCACAATAAGTAAAATAATACTTTATAAAGTAAATATTCATCTCATTATGTATATAATTATCTTGGGCCTCCCCACTTCCCTTAAAAAACAACTCGAAACATTCGAATGCCAATCCACAACAACCCTACTCTCCGTATTCATGACAAGCCAAAGAAATTCCAAGAAAAATATTCTGATGGAACAAAATCCCGACGATACAATGAAGTATAAGGAACTCTATCGAACGGTATACTGAGTGAGGACCATTCGCTATTAATTCGCAGTATCTGCTTCTAATGGATTCCTGCAATCTAAAGCCACTTGATGACGATGAGTACTGGAAACGTCTTGTGCTGCGTTTAAACGAAAAAAAAAGTAAGCGCAAGTTTTTGTTTCAGGCTGAGAAACTGTAACTGTATTATTTTTTTAACTCAATTACGATGTGACTAAGTAGCTTCTGCCCGTGACTCCGTCCGCGTGAAATTTCGCCCGTCCGCACTATTATTTCGTTTTCGCTTAGCGGTCTTTCTGAATTTTTGAAGTGAAAACTTCTTTGTGCGGCGTTGTGCACTTCTGTTGTGATGGGTAAAAAATGTTAAACTCACGTCAGGACACGTGACCTTATCGAAAATTCGTAAGACGGAGCTCGCGTCAGGGCACGTGACCTGATCGAAAATTTGTAAGACGGAGCTCGCGTCAGGGCACGTGACCTGATCGAAAATTTGTAAGACGGAGGGAGAGTAGACCGCATTCCAAAATATCAAAAATGCACAACGTTAATATCCAAGTTTTCACTTCTGCCGGCACTCCCGGAGTGCAGACCGTTTTTTCCTCTTTTTGCTCGGTTCCTAAGGGTCCTAGTGTGATGTTAATAATAGCATATAGCCTTCCTCGAGAATTAAAAAATATGTGATCCGCCATTTTGTGGCGGCGGCCGTCTTGGACCGATTTTCGTCAAACATAGCTACTTCACTAATTCACCTTTCAAACAAAAAAAAAACAAAATCAAAATCGGTTCTTCCGCTCGGGAGCTACGATGCCACAGCACAACACCCCGTCGTTTTTGCGTCGGGGGTTAACTTTTAGATTTTATTAGAAAGCTCGTTAAGGCAGCGTTATACACTTGCAAGTAAAACTTTTGTTAGTAAATGTGCGACAAACTACTTATTCGAATGTAATTTGCAAGTATAATCTACGTAGCAAGTACCTTTTGCAAGTTTCTGTATTAGTAACCTACTGAAAATTCAACTCGAGGGATTTTAACGCCCTTATACGAATCATCATCTGCCTAGCCTTTTCCCAACTATGTTGGGGTCGGCTTCCAGTCTAACCGGATGCAGCTGAGTACCAGTATTTTACATAGAGCATCTGCCTACCTGACCTCCACAACCCAGTTACTGGAGAATACGAAACCACACTTGGTAAGACTGGTTGTCAGACTTTCGGGCTTCTGACTACCCGTAACGACTGTCAAAGATCTACGAATGACAGCCGGGACCAACGGTTTAACGTGCTTTCCGAGGCACGGAGGGGTCTCGGTATGTAAAGATGATCACCCATCCACAGACCAACCGCGGCAAGCGTAGCTTAACCTGAGCGATCGACCTGTGCAGCTGTTATTATTTAGCCTTCTTTCCATGGGGGTAGGCAGAAACTATTGAACGCCAGCTGCTACGATCTTTACATACACACACACACACATAACATACTCCTTTTAAGTCCATACATCACCAGTAAGGTGTAATACATATGTCCTCTTAGGGCGTCCCCTTGTCTCAATGTATTTGGGGTCGGCATAAATGTCTTTTTCTTTCATACTTATCTAATTAGTCCTCATCTTAGTATTCACCCCTTTTCTAGTTATGATCATCTTTTACACAGTCCATAGTCTCTAAGGTCCCCTACTCTTACAGCGATCCAAATTCATACTCAACTTTCAAAATAAATAATTGGGGTAAATATTTCCTGGTACAGGGTGCTCCCAGTTACTGGTGCGTCAATCATCATGGTAGATTGATACGCAACGCACCTCGCAAGTACATACAGGTACATTACACCGTCAAATCAAGCGCGACGTGACACTCGCTAATGATGTGACATCAATTGCCAATTTCGTAGCACGTCGTAAATGTGTGATACACCCTATAAATCTTTTGGTATGAAGTTATGTAGGTGTAAAGTTATACTGTGATGTACACTGTACAGTCACGAGCACCAATATGTCAACACTTGCCAACTTTTAATTGCGATTTTTTCGTGAAATAACGAATGCAACGTTGAAATACGACACATTACATAAACCTATGGGTTCGAAAATGGTATGTTCGTAACAACATAAAATTTCATTAAAAAATAAAGGAGTAAATCGCTTTTGAATAAATTCGAGTGCATATATACTTTTGCTCGTGACTGTACAGCCAGGGAAATTAATGTTAAGCAAATACACTTTTTATCAATTTATAGTGTTATTGCCATTACGTGACCGTAGATTTCATACAATTGTCAAAGAATGACAGTTGTGATTTGGATGTACGGTCAATTTAAGTTCTTAGTTCATTTTCTTAACAAATAATATCCCCGAGTTTACCTTTTAGTCATATTACAGAAAATTATACCTATTTGGCTCGTCATATTTATGTTAACTATTAATTATTGTCATTGCATTATGCCAAACAGCACCCTAATTGCGTAGCACGCTATAAATTTTAATTTGAATCATTTTGAAGGATATTGCTAATAATATACATTGCTTCATACATTCGAGATATTTTTTCTTTACTCAACAAAGTGAATTATGCAATTAACGTTGTTGACCGGTCAAAATGAAAGCCTTCACTACTGATAGTGTGTTACGCACCTACCCCGCTGGATCTATTTAGTGGAGCCATCAGGCACACAAACCATTAGGAACTACATACATTTTTCAATGAATAACAGTAGTTTAAAATGAATAATTTATGTTTGTAAATATAATATTTAAAACAGCAGCGGTTACATTCACAATGCATTTAATTTCCATTACTTACTTATTGCAATTTAACCACTAATTTAAAGTTATTATTAATTCAATTAATTTAAAGTACCTAAACAAAATTAATTATTAAAATAATAACCTCAAAACATTCTGCGGCTTTATTGCTATAGTCACGGACTTACGGATGTCGACGGTTATAGTTTTTATTTTATTTGGGAAAACAAACAATCGTACATAGTATATTATATACAATACACCGTATGCTGTATGCAAGTAAATGTACAAATGCACTACGTGATAGGTTATACACTTGTTGTGCATGTTGTGTGTAAGGTCCAGATAAACGATACGCGATATGGTTTTATACTGAAATTATTAATATATTAATTAAAGGTTAAATACAACTCTGATTGCTTATTAATTAGTATGTGTGGATGTGGTAGGGCGATGGTATGTATGCGACTGGCGAGCACAACGCTCGAGTTCCTTTACTATATCAAAAATGCGATTCAGCAATCGCGTCGCTAAGGTACACACTCGAATACTTTTACAAATCAATTTATTGGTACTCAACACAGTAAAAGAGTAATTGTAACTCAAGAACACTTTCATCGTCTCAAGCTTAGAATGCAAGACCGCTATTCCCGCCCCTTTTCTTTAAAAGTCATCTATGGGTTGCCATAACTCAAAAGCATAAAATGTTTAAAAATGACATGTTGCCACCCACAGATAATATTAGTTAACAGTCGATCATTATGTATGCTAACATACGTTTCCACATGTTACTAGCTTATAGTAGATATAGTTTTGGTAAATTTAAATAAAACTCAATATATAACAACAATACAATTTTTTCGTTATCTCAAAATCGAATAGTTAATACTTAATAATCAAAAATTTCGAGCAAGGCGCTTAATAATTTTGTTTTTGTTTGCTTAGTTCTGTGAATGCGGCTGTATCGAAGGATATTAAATTACCAAACAGATCCTAATTAGCAGATTACGCATTACCAATTACCATTGACATGTATGATGTTATCCTTATCAACGTGACATTAACTCATTGGTTTAGCAGCACAGTATACAGTTACGGATACTGATATCCTAGGCAAAGGGAAATTGATTTTATCGATATGTTAATTAACTTGTAGGTTCTTTAAAAATCTTGCTGTGAAAACTTAAGTGAAGTAAGTTTGAAGCGAGCTGTCAATGTTGTGAATCCCTAGCATGACATGGAATGACAGTTTACTTCAAGCTCACTGTACCTAAATTTTTACGGTGAATAGACCGGCTGTTATATGTAAAACCCTACAGTAAAATTATTTTAACATTTTTAAATTTACACCGAATAAAGTACGATATTGTATGTAGTTTCTTCCAACTGTTACAAACAAGTAACTCGACCAACTAATCAGATCATATTAAATCGTCTAAACGAAGCATCATCGGTTATAACCGTTGCGGGCATCGGCCGGTAAATGGTAAATAATTGCATTCGGATACGAGAACAGCATGGGCTTCAATTAAATCGAAACACTTAGAAATCGATTCAATTCGAAACGTTTCAATGCAATGCTCGTAATCGAATTAAATCGGATCTCACTCGGTCCTGAACGGACGTTTTATTTTTCCTACGCCAATGTATATCCGCTTCGATGCTGCGTTTGTAATTATTTTTCTAATTGGATACAAATTAGTTTCGTATGGTAATCGTTTTGTAATATAAATTAAATCATGCGGTCTGTATTTTAAGAACCGTCTGCGTTCAATGAAATTGCAGTTACACTTATTTTTGCCCATTTACGCTACCATATTGATACATTTTTCATTTCCAATTTTCCAGAATGGTAATTTTAAACCCCAACTAGCTCACACATCGTAGTTACTAACGGTTCTGTTGATAAAACAGTAATTTATGTTAGTATTTGTCTTCTATGTTGGGTCACCTGGAATAATTTGGAACCAGCCTATTCTGTAAAAATCAGTAGTACGATTCTGTAACCATATCACCGTGAAGACTTAGGTGAAGTGAGCGTGGAGTGAGCTGTCATTCCAACTAATGCTAGGGATTGAAACTATTTACAGCTCAGTCTAAGCTCACTTCACCTAACTTTTCACGTGAGATTTTTAAAGAATCAATCGGCTGACCGTGAAAACTTCGGTGAAGTGAGCTGTCAATAGTGTCAATCCCTTGCATTAGGTTGAATGACAGCTAACTTCACCTAAGTTTTCACGGTGTTATATTTACAGAAGAACGAGGCATTCTGTTTTATTTATTTATAAAGGTTTACCTACAACTTCTGCATACAATATAATTACCTACAGGGTGGATTTTTGAGACGGGGCAGTAAGGACAGTTACCCTAGCCGTTTCTGCTACAGGAAATCGGTGTTAGGAGACCTTCGTTCACTTTTTGAGAAATTTTGATTTGCATTCACAGATTTTGAAAAAAAAAATAATAGTCAGGAAAATGGGTAATTTTCACAAAAGCTTTTTCTTTAAGCTAATCGATCCTGTTCTTATAAGGATGAAAAACCTCTATTGGACCAACTGAGGTTTGAGTACTAGAAAAGTCAGAAATCGCAAAAAAACTTTTCCCATAGAATTCATAGGAAGGAGAGTTTGTTTGAACGCGCTAATCTCTGGAACTACCGGTAAAATTTGAAAAATTGTTTGATAGCCCATTTCCTGAGGAAGGCTATTTAATATCATGCTTTGAATCTGAGGAGCGAGGAAAGAGAAAAAAATCAGAAAGAACGCTAAGCGAAAACGGAGTGATGCGACAGGGTAGGTCGAGGGAACAAGACATTTTACGCGGCCGAAGTCGCGGGCAAACTCTAGTCAATATGATAGAGATACAAATAAAACAAAACAAATACAAAATAAATAACCAAACCACTGGAGCCCACATAATCAAATTAAAATAAGCAGCTTCGAACTTTTTCTCATTTCGTACAAAATAATAACAAACTTTATCCATTAACATTCTTTTATTCTAAATGAGCATTGATGCTGGTCACAGCTGGGCTTAACAGCATTGTTGAGCCCCAGGCGTTTGTCAAACAAAGGGGTGGAACTGGTCCAAGGGCACCTTAAGAAAAGGGCTCTGTTTGTATTGTAGGACCCCAAGATCCGTCGGATTTGACGAAGTTGGAGACATTCAAACTGTAAGGAAACAATGAAGATTTAATTCGTGATGTACATATTTTCAGTGAGCGTTAATTGAAATGTTATGTAAGGACTACGAAAGTATCTATTGATATTTGTAGGGTCTACCGAAACAAAGTCTATTGTAAGGACATTTTGACCTACAAAGATCTCCTTTAAAAGAAAGAAAGAAAAGAAAGAAAGAAAGAAAAGAAAGAAAGAAAGAAAGAAAAGAAAGAAAGAAAGAAAGAAAGAAAGAAAATACATTTATTTAGCACCGAATAAAATACACACCATACACCAGATACATACATCAGAAAAAAAACAGGTCAGTAATCTACATAATGTTAAGAGAAAAGATTTGATTTTTCTATGTTTGTTTGTTGCGTTTTCACGCTAAAACGGCTGAACGGATTTGGATTTCATACCAATTTCATCTATTTACATCCAGGTTCAAGATTGTATGAAAGCATTTCAGTCTCCTTTGGCACACGGGTCGACTATGACCAGTCGATCTATTCTGTAAAAATCTCACCGTGAAAACTAAGGTGAAGTAAGTTTGATGTGAGCTGACAATAGTGTCAATCCCTAGCTCAGGCGATCGATTTTGTAAAAATCTGACCGCGAAAAGTTAGGTGAAGTGAGCTTAGAGTGAGCTGTCAATAGTGTCAATCCCTAGCTCAGCCGATCGATTTTGTAAAAATCTCACCGTGAAAAGTTAGGTGAAGTGAGCTTAGAGTGAGCTGTCAATAGTGTCAATCCCTAGCATCACTTGGAATGGCAGCTCACTTCAAGCTCACTTCACCAAAGTTTTCACGGTGAGATTTTCACAGTATATATCAACTGGATTAGGACTTACATGCTATACTTTCTGACATACTTTCACCCCGATATTCCCACGGAATCGAGACTTGTGCGGGTGAAACCGCGGGGCGTAGCTAGTGCGTGGTAGATTAAGTCAGTATCTACTTAATTTGCAATTTGTAGTTCAGTGCAGTGCATAAGACACTGTTTATTTAGTATTTATTCATAACTAGCTGTTACCCTACGATCCAGGATGAAAAGAAGCTTAAATGTCCTTCATGTCATGGTCTACTTATGTGCCAAAGGACATTGTCCGGAATTGCCCTGTGCACAAGAAATATCGGACATACTCGATAATTAATTGGCTATTTTATTATATTAGTTGCAAATACTTTTGTAACACGGACTAGCTGCATGCCAAAATGAACATTTTAAAGTATTTTACGCGATTAATAACATTAATCGCCGCCATCTTCGCCAAACGTCAAGGGATGCCTACGCGATTGCAATCGATCGATCGAATTTTTTATAAATTGTTGCATGTTTTTGAATCTGAATCACTAGAACATTCACTCAAGAGCTCAGCCATTTATCAATGCACACCATCGCCTACCTAACGCCATCTATCTAGCGCGCTGCGGCTGCGTCACCACTATCATCTAAGGAGCCAGCATTATTTTTACATTAATACACATAAACATTTTATCTCATTCCAAAACCAATGCTAAGAATACAGGTACCTATGTTAATTAGATTCTATGCATTTAAACGTTGCAATTACATATACGTAGGCTTTAGAAAAACACTGCATAGGTACCTAATTATCTAGGTAGGTATAAAGAATAGCTAAATGTATAGCTAATGTAATATGTTATTATTTTTTAGTTTCTTAAAAATCACTCGGAGCTATGAAAAACTATACATAATATTCGTTGTTATGGTTCTATAATAACCTCAAAATCTGATACTTTTTTTAAAATATATCTATTCTGCAGCTAGTCCGCTATACAAATAAGATCTTAAAGGAGTTTATTAATGATCGACAATACAACACATAATTTTCCGATGCTCTTGGTTCCAGGGCGAACAGTGTATGGGCGCAGAGCTATGTCCTTTCATTCAAATCCATTCAGCTGTTTTAGCGCGAAAGCGTAACAAACAAACTCACATTCGCATTTATAATATTAGTTTAGATTTATATTATTTAATACTTTAAGCACACAAATTTACAGAGGCGTACTGCCGTAGGCAGTTTTTACTGTGGGATTTAATTCTTTTAAACCCCTTTTCTGCCTCTTTCTAACCTATAATCCCGAGAACGAAAAAACGTCCCATTTACAAACAACACCCCACACCCTTTTCCCGAGTTTTTTCCCAAACCCTGCAATATATAACATACATACATAATTAGCCTACAATGTTCCCACTGCTGGGATACAGGCCTCCTCTCGGTGAGAGGAGGAACCCTGCAATAATGAAACGAAAAACCAAACCGGTGAGCACATCACACATGTAACAAATCAATCCGGTCTCACTCATTGCGAGAAATCCGCGGCGCCCCGTGTAAATTGGAAAAAGTAATTGAATTTAAAATGTGTACGCACCGAACGGGTTGAAAAAGCGATGTGCACGGTGATAATTTAATAGCGACCCTGTTATCTACTGACGGGAGTGCAGAGGGTGTTTTGTGACGAGGACCTGTGTGCTGGAATACTTAGCTTTTGTTCGGATTGGAGGGTAAACTTTTGTTGAGCTAATTGAATGCTGCAGCTCAGGGTTGGTTGTTTGTTGCTGATGGTATAAAATGTGATGGTACGCTACTGTATCAGGTTTCATTTGATTTACATAAACCTTGTAGGATTGAAGAAAATGTTTGTGTAGTGGAAACGAAGAGCATCCATGCTAATTTTGTTTTAAAACTAGCTGACCCGACCCGACCTTGTTACCGCCTCAGAATCAATAAATGTTGTATGAGAAAATGAATTATCTGTCCATTTTTTTTTTTCATGAATTTTTCCCATGTTTTAATAGTTATTCTGCTTTTCGGGGCGGAGATAAATCCAATAAATCAAATATTATAAAAGTCCGTTATATGTTCTTGAGTTATTAATGGTATAACTAACCCGACTTTGTTTTATGTATATGGATTATTCGTAGATACACAGACGAATTCAATTGTGTGTAAAGCCTTTTAATTTGTACTTAAGAAGCAATTAGAATTTATAAAAGCACGTAAATTCAACACACAATAATACTCAAAGACACTTGTGCATTCAAAACAAACTCAACAATAAAAACAAATTAACACGCCATTATCGAACCTAAATCAAGTGCAAATAAGACCTAATCTTCTGCAAACATTCGTCGTTTTGTGTTCGCAAACAAAAGCGAATCGCGTGAAAAAGTAACATTGGACAAAAGATATTGTAAACAAAGTTCACGCGGGCGGGGACTGTACAAATATCGCATTGGATCTCAAAACAATTATTATAAGAAAACATGCCGAGGGCCCACGTATTGTGTAGGAATTACGTATTCAATCATTTGCGTGGGATTTGTTCTAGATTTTTCAATGAAGAAGTTGCTTGCCTTACCTACGTATTTAATATAATCATCTTATAACGTATATACTCGTATATACCTATATCACTGCTGGAACACAGGCCTTCTCTCTGTGAGAGGAGTGGGCCGTAATCCACCACGTGAGTACAGTGCGGGTTGGTAGACCTTCCTATTTGCCCACTCTATAAATATAAATAATTTTACGAGTGAAGTTTAGCAATATTAAACGAAGCAAATGGAGTATGAAAGGATCGAAGCAAGTGGCGCTCCTTAGTTTCTGCCTACCCTTGTGGGAAAAAATGCGTGATTTTATATTTATGTGTGTATGCATAATTGCATAGGTACCAATATTATCTCAATATCAAACACAATGCATTTTCAGGTAACTATACAAAGCAATGAACTACTTGGTACAATACAAGTACACTTACTTGTGTTAAAGGTAGTTGTAAGTATAGTACTCGTTGCAAAATATTGTTCGCAGAATTACGAAGAAACTTTCAGTATAATAAAGTTGCTCTGCATTGATTTTTTCTCGGAACATTGGGTTTTACTTTATTTATATCCTTGAATTGAATAACAAAGACAAACTAGATATTCATGAAATATTGGTCTCTTGTAAAATAACATTAGGTACCATGTCTCATAGTTTTAAACAAAACCGATAAAATATCAATAAAAATAAATTCATTTTCATAAAATAATGCAATTTAAAAAAGAATTCTACGAATAAAAACTTTTTCGAATAAAACTGATATACCACCTCCATGCACCCTACAGAGATTACAAGCGTAGTAGAGATAGCACGGACTGGCACGAAACACCACACTGACGTTCGAATTTCGAACGGCATCAGTGCGGTCGTGGCTGCCAATCGTACCCAACCAAAATGGCGGCTAGAACAGGTGACAGGTCGAAATGGAGACGAAGAAAATGCTCCAAAAGTCCTACAGAGGATGACAACGATTGTGCGAGTCTCGCATGGCTCCTAAATTTCAGATTGGACGATTTCGTGAACATCAAAGTGCCAGATGACGAGCCCGTGGTAAAAGAGCCGAAGGTGGATATTCCTGATACGCCGCCAGCGCTGAAGAAGCCCCCGTACACATACCCTGAGCTGATAGAAAAGGCTCTGAGGGAGAATGGAGAGTTGACAGTGTCAGCGATATACCAATGGATCTCGTGAGTAGATTTATTATTATATTTTTTCTGAATCACAGTTCACTTTTTTATTAATAAGGATTGTGATTTATTTATGTAGATATTTGCAATCTTGTTTGTCATGATTTCATAATAATAAATACTTATATATGATATGTCGTTGCTAAAAGTTGCGTCGTTCCTCGTTCACGACTTGTAAGATGTTTGTGTAGTCTTCCTGGAAATCAGTCTTTCTAGTGGCTCTTTTATAAAACTCATTAAAAAAAGCTAAGAACACTGTTCAAGTAATTCGAAGAAATGGTTCTTTTGAATTGTCAGCGCTTACATAAAATGATGCGGTACGGTACGACGCAATACTGCGTCAAATACGCTTGCTGATGTGTCATACTGTAGTCCTCACGCGATGATAAGTTATGGTTTCAGCAGAGTTTGGAAACAGCTTTCCTCTATATAAACCGCGCCATGCTAGCTTGCTCTGCAGTAATCCCACTTCTCCGTAAAGGCTACTTTTCATAGGAGTAATGTGATGCAACTAAGAACTCAAGAGGATATGCAGCAGCATCTTTCAGTATTGTAACAAAAACACTATTCCTGCACCAGTTTGTTTATAGGCATCTTTCTGATTACGGATATTTATTTATGATTAGGTAATTGCAAAGTTTAACGGAGCAGTATTTTTCTAGGGCTATGCTTACCATAATTTGCCTATAATGTTCCCACTGTTGATACACAGGTCTCCTATATGCGAGAGGGAGTGGGCCGTAATCCACCACGCGGGCCCAGTGCGGGTTGGTATGCCAGGGCTATACGTAACTGCAGATATCTAAATCAATTTTTAAGCAATTAGTACCTTGGTCAACACAAAGAAGTCTTGTCAATTTGTAATTCTCTATATATTATAAACTTAAGTCGCTTTTCGTGTCAGTCTGTGACCGCTTGTTCTTTCAAACTGCGCAACGTATTTTGATGCGTTTTTCACCATCTGAGAATTTACTCCGGAAGGTTTATGTGTATACTACATAAATATTTAACTATTATGATCAAGAAATCTCGATGTTTTGTCAAGTCGACAAAGCCGTGTCAAGTAGGGGCGGGTCGCTAGAAAAATCATAATAATAGAAGGACTTGAAAATTACTTTTCTACCTTTATTCTCCAATCAATCCATTAAAACCTTTTACACCCAATTTCACATAACAAAGGCTGAATATCCAATTAGGCGGACTAAAGAAAATGTTCCGATGTTACTTGGGTACCATTCTGTGAAGGGTGTCATTTCTATTTGTCGGTATTATAGCACAATTTCTTCATTGTTTGGGTATTGTATAGATAGAGTGAACGGGTAATGGTTGATTTGGGTTTATTGTTACCGGCGCGGGCTCCTCTTTCATGACTAATTAGATGTCGACTTCTGTTTTGTTTGAATATACCATGATATATTTCAATGGAAAACATGCAGTTTTAGGGACTCACCACACACATTTCTGAAAATGCAAAAACGTAGCAACAGGGACTAACCACACTTATTCAGCTCTGTTCAACTTTTGTCCATAGAAAACAACGATTTTGTTATGCGTATGCATCCGTTCAGCTTTATGGATGCATTACAAAATCTTTATTGCCTATGGACAAAAGCTGAACCGAGCTGAATAAGTGTGGTTAGGTGGTGTGGTTGGTGTGGTGGTGTGGTGTGGTGTGGTGTGGTGTGTGTTTAGAAATTGTCCTTGGTAATTTTACTGTCTAAGATCTAAGTTGTTTGGTCTTCTTGAGTTTGTGTATAGATAGTTTTGGATTACTGCTTACTGAACCAAGAGTGGGTTCACTAATGCAACGAGCTGGATTTGAAACCACAGCCTGCCCACCCACTGCTCAATGTGGTGGGCGTCACTGGGCTATTGCCTCCTTCTCCTTTTATTTAGTCATAGTAAAACATAATCATTATAAAAATCACACTCATAATGCATAGGAACTAGCCATGGATGATAACAAGCGATACCTGATGCTATAAAGTAAGCTTTTTAACCTGTCATGTTTACTGTGTGTTTATCATTATACACAGGTTATTCAAACAAGATGACTAACGATCTAATAAAAAAGTTCCCCTTTCATAGTGAGGGATAGATTCACGAATAAAATATAATCAGTAATAATCACACACACAAGGTTTGTTTATTTTGTCTTCATCGTGGTAGATTACTCACTCCACCCACCCACACCCACTCTCTTTCACAGAGGGGAGGCCTGTGTCCCAGCAGTGGGAACATTATAGGATTATTATGACGGTACCTATATGTACACTACACTAACCCCAAATAAATTGGGATAACAATGATGATGAATAAAGATGCCCTGCCCAACCTGGCACCACCCACCGTCAAGAAAAGTTCACAATCTTTCAATATACAAGCTAACTACTTTGAAATTGTTAGGGCTTGCAATACCGGTATTTTTGGGTATCAGTACCATTAGCCTTGGTATGATACTGGTACCAGACGTAGAAGCGGTACTATTGGTACCTTTACACATAGTATAAGTACTATAATTGGGATCTAATCAGTATCGTATATTATAGTATATTTCCGTAAGTTAGATTGAGAAAAGACACATATACTAGTAGTAAGTAAAAAGGATTGTTTGTAGGCATCAGATAATATCTTCATACGGGATTTTTGGTACGCGGCAGGTACCTGAATTTGGTTACCAGTACTTGTTAGGTGGAGTATCGGTACACCCGCCTGGAACCAGCACCCGCCTGGAACTGGTACCCATCTGGGACCGGTACCCATGTATCGAAATGGAAAGAACCGCTAAGTACCGGTACGTAACCTGTATTTTTGGTGCCGGTTCCAAGCCCTGAAAATGATCATTCTGTATTAGGTAACTTTACTTAATTTTTTGGCAAACCCTCAAACCTTAATACCGTATCATAATTGCATACCTTAAACCTCTACCTACCCCCTTTCACCACAACCGTAACGATCATTCAACAAACACCGCTAATCGAACAGATTACCACGAATCACAAAGCTCCCCTCTAAACGGTAGTAAACATTATCGCGATAATAAATTAATATCGTTCCCCCTCGGTTACGCGCCGATAAACATCGCAATCCTGCTGTTAACCATGTCAGCAATAGCTGATAGTGTAATTATATCGTCGGTGATTAGTTCTAGTGGACGATATGGCGTACATTGCAGATTTTATGTATATTTATGGAGAAGAATTTATTAAACACTTAAGATTGTGTAGGCATAGTAGAACTCCTTGTGAAAGGTCTCGCCAAGAGAAGTACTAAGCTACAGTCACAGTCATTATCATTGCCAGCCTTATTTTTATATTTGACATATCTCGCGATCCTGGGCTCTCATACCTTTGGAAGGTGGGGGCCGAAGCAACTCGCAGAGGCCCCTTAGACAAGTTTAAATGATGAGGTGGCACCAACCGATGATTATCCCTGTATGCACTAGGCAAGTGCACTCAGGGACAGCCCCCGGTTGGTGTAGGACTATTACATTATTATTATTAAAAGCCTGTGATGTCCCACTGCTGGGCAAAGGCCTCCCATCTCTTTCCACTTCTCTCTGTTTAAAGCTGCTAAGGACTTACAGCCTTTTTCTACCGTATAATATTTACAAAATTTAGAAGTAACTGTCTTAAAATAATAATATAGGTATATATAAATACACAAGTATATAAAAAAGTGAGGGGAAAGAATCAGAGGGCATCGAAAAATCAATCCGCATCGTAGTCAACAGGAATAGTGCCCAAAAGGCTGGCGGCATTGCCACGTTGTATGGCAATCAAATGCTGATTCATTGCCCAAAAACTAGGCCTACCTATTTGTGAGCAGATATATAATAGGTCACCCCCCCTTGTTGCCAAGCCTATCAGTATGCATACAGGTCTTATTCGTGATTATAGCTTTAACTACAGCATAGCTTGAAGGATATGGGAGTTGATGAAATAAGCACATGAGACATTTAACTTTGTCTCAAAGTTTGACCTTAGACTAGCAATTCATTTGTATTGTAGATGTCTGTAAGTGCTGGTAAACATTGTTTATAAGGTGGGTCATCATCCTTCAGGCTTCTGCTTGACCCCAGAAAACAAAGAGGGCACGTAACGAATCGCTTCCGTGTTTATTCTCACCCTTACTTTACATTTTAATCCCTGAACCAATTAACAAACAGGTGCATACACAATATCGATCAAAATTCGACATAGGGGGTTGTTTTTGAGCCGTCCATAAACCTGCTGACCCGGAACCCTCAATGCAATACCAACTTTTACTGGTCCACATAAGGTTCAAAATTTTCCAATTTGTGTGCATGTTTTCGCCTTTTAATCCCCAAATTCAATAAGTAGTTGCATAAGCCGGGTCATATTAGATAATTCTTGTATCGTGCGTCGGTCGGTCTCGGTTGGTGGAGCAATCGATCTCTGTGCCAGGCCGGGACGGGACGGGCGCCCTAGCTGCGAGGTCGCGTGCCACATTGTCTCTTGTAAACATAGAATAAGGTAGGTAGCAAGCAGGTGGTGCTATACTGAATTTTTAGGGGTTAAAAGGCGTTTTTTGTTTTTGAATGGAATTTTAGTGCCGCTTCAAAGGCTGAGATCAGTCGATTGTGTAGGAAGCGCAAAAGAGATTCTTCAGTCAATCAACTCAGCCTATCGCAGTCCGCTGCTGAACATAGGCCTGTCCCAGGCTGCACCACAAAATCCTGTCCTCCGCTGTCCGCATTCAGTCTGTTCCAGCCACCATCTTAAGATCCTCAGTCTATCTAACTGGGGGGCGTCCCATACTAAGCTTGCCCATAATCTCTTCTTTAGAGTGGAGACCGCATCGGTTCGCGGGTCGGAAGAGTTTCTTGGTCAAGGCAAAATTACCTCCAAGTAACTAAGGGAAAATGTTAAGAATATAGGCAGCTGTGGTCGCTTGTCATTTTTCAATGATTAGCGTCGTACTGTCTGGCTGTAACCCTCTTCATAGTGGAGATCATTTTGAGGCCCAATGTTAAGAAGTCCAAGTATACGGGCTTGAAAGCCGATGTAGAACATATCAATAAATTGTTGTTGATAAATGAAAAAGGGTGATTTCGTTGATCATATGCCTGTCATCTTTATTAGGTATTATTTACTTCTCAGTTACTACTAACTAGCTTATGAAAACTTAATAAAGTCATCCAATCGTTGCCTGTAAATATCACTTTTAGCGATAAGACCGCCCATGTAAAATTTCTACATCTGTAATTTTTATAGTGTAAATAATGTAGAGATGCTATTATTCTATTCTGAGTAATTCTGCCGTCTCATGTTGACTTTTATTTACACGATCATTATGATTTGACAAGAGATTAGAGTGAACAGGTTAATTTGATAGGCCTTCATAAAGCCCCGAATTAATATCTCTTTGTTAGCCAGTCAGATTTTAATACCGTTTTATTTTCAACAGTGGCTACAATCTGTCAATCAGTGGCAAAGCTCTTTAATCCTGTTATCATTTAGTGAGATTTCGGACTGAGCAGTAAAAATGTTTATTTGGCATTTGTCTGTTGAAAATAAATGCATGTTACCCGACTAAATTAGAAGTTTAATAAAAGTATTATTTTTGATATCTTTTGAAAAGCTGCTATATTTATTGTAGCTAGGAATTTATGAAATTTTTGGCTGGTAAGACAATAATAAGTACCATATAACATAACATAACGCCTGTTTTCTCCGAAGGGTAAGGCACTGGTTTACAGTAAGTAATTTCGCCAGTTATGTTTAGGTCCCATGTAATAAGGGGCGAGCGTATTGTCATCAACCGGGAATGAATCCGGACTCCGGGCTGCTACTAAGACATCCCTGATACATCCAATAACACTTTGTCCGACCAAATATGTACTAATACGGTGTAATTTAGTTTATATTTTTATATTAATATTATTGTAGCCTACCGTTAAATGCATCACTTTTAATACATCAATCATTGTTTCCAGGGACCGCTTCCCTTTCTACAAAGCTAACGACGAACGTTGGAAGAACTCAGTGCGACACAACCTATCCATCAACCCACACTTTCGGAAGGGCGCCAGGGCCCCGCAAGGTGCTGGTCATCTCTGGTCCTTGGCTGCTAATGCGATAGACCTACTGCCGCTCCGGAACCCCATGTTTGAAGAGATGAAGACTGTCGATGTTATTGAGAAGACCAGGGTCCTTGGGTTCCCTAAGGTACATGTAAGAACTGATTTTATTTACTTGTATAACTTTAGGTGTAAACTTTACGTAGATCCGTCGCACACTTCACCAGCCTCGGTGGCTGGTGAAGTATTGAAAAATGTGGTGTACGTATTTTCGTCCATAAAACCTAAACATGAAACCTATAAATAGAGAACAGAAGTTTGTCTATAAGTAAAGAAAAGATTGTTTACGAATAAAAAAGGGATTTTCTTTTCTCATAACATGATACCATTTCTCTTTTCATAACAGATGTTGTGAAACTAATAATTCTATATTTTGATGAAAACACTCCATCAATAGCTCCTTCATTTTGCACTATAATTATATTATATGCTGATATGACCTTTTTAACTTTTGGCATATGCTACAGGCCGAGTTCAATGTTTGTTTCTTAGAAATAAAGCAAAAGATTATGAAAACAGTGTTCAGCAAATTAGCTAACCTAAGTTCTATTCTATTTTGTTTCCAATTGGTGTTATTTCACGTTAAACAAATATCAACTTTATTACAAAAGGCAATTAAGTTGATTTCAGAGTGACTAGCACTATTGAAAAACTTATAAAAATATTTGAAAATGTAGTGTAAACTAAACTTTATTGTGTAGGAATTAAGTTATTTTTCCATAAACTCATAATTGGTTTACATATTTGGCAACTAAATCACGAACGCAGATTAAACATGCGGGTTAGGCAGTTGTTTCTATATTCTCTCCAGCTTTCATGTTGGTTTTCAAGGCATGACATTTACAGGTAGATCATACTCAACTGATAATTATGTAAATATTTTCCAGGTGATCGTGTTGGATGAGGCAGCAATTGCAGCCGCCAGCATCATACCGGACCAAGACTTATTTAGTGGCAGCACAAGTGAGTGATATTTTTTTTTTTTTTATATTTATTCGGATGGTTTGGTCATGTTGTGAGGATAAATGAAAGGCGACTAACAAAAGGTATGTGTACAAGGCAGATGTGATTTCTAGAAGGACTTAATATAGCTAGCAACTTTTAGCTGTTCTTCGTCAGCAAGCTTTGATGCGCGCAACTGGCGTGCGTGTATGACCAGGGGGACAATTCTCGCAATTTTAAGAACGTTCACAGTCTGATCTCAGAATCTGTCAAAAATACCTCTAATTTCGCGACACATTTTTGACAAGTTTTTGACGTTTGTTTGTTGCCGAGATGAAACTGCGACTAGATTTGGAACGTTTTGAATTACGAGAATTGGGCCTTCTGCACCCTAATTGCGTAACACACAATCAATCGGAATCAGAATCATTTTGAAGCAAATTGCTAATCTATTGCTTCATAATTTCGAAAAATTTGTCTGCTCAACACGTAAATAACGCAATGAATGTTGTTGAGCTGTGAAAATGAAACCGATTCCAATTGATCGTGTGTTACGCAATTAGGGTGCTGATGTATGAACTTAAACGAAACAAAAGGAAGAAGGAAGAAAGAGAAAAAGGGGAAGGAGGCGGGGGGCGTAGCAGGTGGCGTTTTGTAGTTTCTGCCTGGCCCCATAAGATGAAGGTGTGAGTTTGTGTATGTAATTCGGACTTAGCTACAATAGTGCTGATCAAGAGGGTACGACTTCCAGGTCAGGGAGGATTATATTGGGCTTTTTAGTACTTCCTTCTCGGCCAAAACCCGTTTAAATATGGGCCCGTTTAGGTAATGGCAATTTATGTTAAAGTTAAACATAACTATGTAGGTAAAAGTGGGTACTTCTGCCTTCCCTTTTGGAAATACATTGTAAAGTTATATAAATTATGATAAGGTTAGTCTATATGTATTTTTTTGTTTGAACGTTCTAATCTGTAAAATCAAAATCATATGTCATTTATTCAAATTAGGCTGAGAATTCTCTCAAGTCTTGAGGAAGGTGATAGGCTATTTAACATCACGCTTAGACTCTTAGGTCCCAGCATGTAGACAATTTGTCAGATAGAACGCTAAGCGAAACCCAAGTATTATCACGGGCGGGAAATGTGGCTGTTATTCTGCCTTACGACTTTCACGAGAACGATGTCGCGGGATAGTGTTGTTATAATTTACATTAATTTTACTGTTTCTATTTCCAGTGTTCTTAAACCCGGTATCGACGGAGCAAGTGGTCAGGGAAAGCGGTCTCATCACGGTGGACTAGACGATAATGTTTGTGTCAATTTAGTATTATTGTTCTGGGGTCATTTTCTTGATCATCACGTAGATGACGTCATTGTGATGCGTAATTCTCATGTGGCGATGTAGATGTCGCCACAATTGTATTCGTCATGTTAACTTGTCGAACGTTAACCTACTAGAAGGCGTTTGCACGTAAGCGCTCAACGGTTTTCACGATTATGTTTACTGTCGTTTCGAGGGTATTTTGCTTATGAATGACATTTGACGGGTAGAACTGCTAGCTTTTTTTAGTTTATCTCGGTAGAATAATCAACATTTTTAAGCCTTGAGATGAGATTCTGTAATACCTAAGAGCTTGTTTTAAAAAAAATCGTTTAAGAATTTGGGGGTGCCTGTGACACTGAATGGCATGGTTTAAGTAAAGAACGAAAGAAATAAATAAAATACGTTTATTTCGTATCGATAATTTTAATGATTATAATTCTGTAAAGTCATATTTGTTACGGTCACGAATCATATTTTAATCAACATACAACCTGAACTTACCTGCGAATTGTAAAAAACTTAAGAAAATTTGAATTTTTCGGCTACTGTGTCTCTTCCTCCTTAACATTTCACGTTGCATTGAGTAAGTCTGATTCCCATTTCTTATCCTGTTCACATAATGGATGAAGATGGGTTACAATGGCTGGTGACAGCGCTGCACCCAAGAGACAAAATATCATAATGTCAAGTTAATGGATGGGCAAACAAGCTCAGATGAATTCAAAATACTGGTTTGTTTATAACATGATATCAACAAAATGGCTCCAGTGATTTGTTAAATGTAAATTAGTAATTAATATACAATGGAATGCGTTAGATTAATTCGGCGATCTCATACAGCTAGTTTGTATTGTAAGGCTATGTATTTGATAGTAATTGGTTTTAATAAAATAATTATTTAAAACTCATAGTTGTGTTTTGTTGACACATCTTTCCACTCAGCCTTTTGATATACAGGCTGTCCCGAAACTCAACGATAACCTGGTACCGGGCGACAGGCCAAGGTATACCATTTATGAAAAAAATAAGCAAAAAAAAAATTTTTTTTTTCAACATGGTGTTGTCAAAGTTAGCTGACAATAATTTTGTAAACCATAACTCGTCAAAACTTAATTTATTTTACTTAGTTGTTTATTAATTTGATTTGTGGTTGATGAAATAAGAAGCGAGGCAATATGAATGTTTTAACTATTTATTACATAATAAGAAAAATTACAACGTGACTGTCAGCGTCCAACATTTGCTATTTATTTAAGCGCAGGCGTCCATACTCTCAACAGTGGTTACGATTAATAGAACTGTTATTTGAGATTACATTATTAAAAAAATCACTGTAAAATTATAAAAAATTGTGATCACAGTGTACTTAAAAATGTCTATTATCGCTTGACTGACATGGATTTTTTTTCTTATTTTTTTCATTACTGGTATACCTTGGCCTCTCGCCCAGTACCAGGTTATCGTTGAGTTTCGGGACAGCCTGTATATTTAAGATTTTTATATAATTTTTTTTTGTGTTTATAGGGAAATTCTTTAAGGCACACACAACTACAGCCATAGGTTTTATAAACGAAAAATAGGTACAGTCCTATTCAACATGATGATAAATATATGTACTTAAACTCAAAACTCAAATCATTTAATTCAACTAAACCAATTACAGGTACTTTTGAATTGTCAAAGGGTCGGTCAGTCAGAAAGATGAAGCTAGTTGCCCATTCCAAAGCGTAGGTACCTATGGAGAAGAACGAGCAAGAAACTCCATGGACACTCTTTTAAATCATAAAATTGTTACAAAATATTTGATTACATCATTCGTGTTGAAATTAACCATGTGAGAACGATGTAGAAATACGTGCACGTTAAAAGCGTCCGTTATAAAAAAAAACAAAAACAATTCAGAAATTAAAAATTAAAATAAGCCGAGGCAGCTAAGAGATGACCAGTCCCTACTGGCGGCGCCCGTTCACGAACATGACGTATACATCGATAAGAATTAATTTACAATCTTTGTTCCATAACATATATCAATTGGGGTAGCCAGAAATCATACTAAATATTAGTACTTAATAGTAAGTTCCTATGGAGAAGAACGGACAGGAAACTCCACAATTGTAGTCAAATGAATTCTTGTCGATGTATAACATCTTTTTGAGGCCGACTGTTCTTATGAGACGAAACCAAAACCTCAAAAACATGAAATATCATTTAACACATGTGTGTGGGGGTGTGTGTGTGTGTTTCGTATGATAAACGTGACACTTGTCACACAAAACACAACATAATCACTACATTAAACACCAGCTCTCTCAAAAATGAGTGCGCCTAACAAATAGGCTTTACAAGTCACATTAATACTTAGTGAGTACTTAGTGAAGATTTACAACGTACAGAGGGCCTATCTGAATATTACATTCCTGGGCCTAGGCACAGACAGATGAGCTGCAGAAGGCTAGGTTGTGCGACATACCTATAATTGATTCATATTACGAAAATAATGTGACGCGAAAAAAATACGATAGGGTTCTCCTTGGCATAGGAAAGAAGTCACGAGTTCGTACCCTAACGTTAGCGGTTCTACTGATGAATCCAATATTGACAATAATAAGGAATTCGTACGAAATGATCTGCCTGGTCAACTTATCGTGGAAATCAAACCATTATGAAGTTTAGTTGATATAACACAGGAAACAAGTTTCGTGCAGCCCTTCTGCATTACTTCAGGTGTATTTGTCTCATTGATGATTCCAGAATGTCACACATCATCACAGAACAGAAAAAACAGACCTACTACTGTTTTTTCTGTTCTGTGCACATCACATACCACACACACACACACACACACACACACCCCCACATAACACACCATACTACCCCCCCCCCGATAACTATTATTTACTTACATCCTTGTAAGTTCTTGCCAATGTTGGTAGAAGCAGGCCTCCTTTATCTAACTGCCTGGTGGTCCGAGGGTCTGGCTTGACATTGGTCTGACATGACGTCAGTTAGGGCCACATGTCGTGGTTTCATAATAATATACATCACCCGCCTTGGTACGTTTATCTTGAGTGCAGTGAAGTGTACACAGTAATGCAACTCCGGTTTATTGTTACTTCAGTCGTTTTAACTGGAATGTTTTAGATGCACTTTTGTGTAATGTAATAGTTAATGTTGATGATTAAATTAATATAGCTATTTACTTCCTTCATGTCAGACACCAGCATAGCTATTCACAAACGTTCGATACGCTTCCGTGCCAAATCGGACATCAATCAATGTTATCCAAAGAGTCGCCTAAAGGCTGTTCCCAAATTCAAGACCCGAAAATGTTGTCAGTTTAAGGGCTGATTTTACCAACGCCAGATAATTTTATTCGAGGAATAATTTTGAAATTTTGACAGTTATTTCATACAAAAACTGTCAAACGTTAATTTGATTCTTCGAATAAAAGTTATGGTGTGTGGCGATGCAAAAATCAGCCCTTAATCAAATAGACAACTGCCAATCTTGCGACAGTTATTTTATGTCTGGGGCAAGTCGGATGGTTCTGAATAGCTATGCAGAAGTTTTATTGATTCTGTGATGGAGCAAGGCTACCCATAAGATGTAAATATTACTATTTACCCATCCAAAATTTCAAAAAAACACTTTAAACTCTTGTGTTGTAACATTAAAATGTAGGGTCTTATTTTTTCACCTCGTAACATAACTAGGTGAGTAAATACTGAACTACTGTATCTCGTGTACTGTGAGCTTATGTCTAAAGAATGTCGGCTACAGCGCGGTTTACCTTTCTGACATGCGTCCTTGCACTACATTGTGTACAAGTATATTAGAGAAAACCAAGTAAACTGGGTTTTTATGCTATACCATATAGAGATGGCTTGACAAAAATAGAGATTTCTTTGTGATGTGTAAGTTTGTACTAACTAGCTGCTGGCCGCGAGTTGAGCAGATAATTTCTCGAACATACGAAGCAATGGATTAGCAATATTCTTCAAAATGATTCAGACTGAGATTGAAATTCGGGTGCTGATCAATATTGATAAAACCGCTGTTATTTGCATTTTCCCGGTAAACAAAGTAAACTTATCTATAAAATTGAATAAAAATTCTGACAGATTGTGAGGCCATTTCTCCAAGTAACCCAATTTCTTTAAGCTGACCCTTGAGACAGTGTGGGACGAAGCAATCTACGTTCACTTTCCATTTTAAGTCCAGAATGACTCGCTAAAAATACGTTCTTATTTATTGTACTACTACATCTTGTAGATTATTGTCTTTTTAAACTGGAAAGTGAAGTTTAATCAAGCAAGAGAGCTTAGGTTTCTCATTAGAATTTGTTGGGTATCATATTATATTACAAATAAAAAAAGAAAGAAAGAAAATACCTACATTTATTTAGCTCAGACTATACTTTGTCGATACAGTGCGATTCTGTAACCAGCTCACCGTGAAAACTTCGGTGAAGTGAGTGTGGAGTGAACTGTCATTCGAACTAATACTAAGGATTGGCAATATTGACAGCTCACTCTAAGCTCACTTCACCTAACTTTTGACGGTGAGATTTTTACAGAATCGATCGGCAGGTTAACCGTTTTTTGACAGATCGAAATAGTGAGCAATTATATATTTTTTGTCAAAACTATGATACACGTACAGTATTATAATGTCTGTAAGAAGTCATATATAAGATAATTCAATAATAATAGGCAGTTTATATATTTATTTTATTACGCATTTTAAAGTTAACTTTTACGAAATCTGGAATAGTAACGTTCTAAGGCAGCTGTAAAAAAAACAGCTAACCTAGTAGACACAGTATATTACGAAAATAATGTGACGCGAATAAAATACGATAGGGTTCTCCTTGGCATAGGCATAAAAGACACACAATACATCAGAGAGGCAATTCTCTTAATTTTAAAAACGTTCAGTCTTATCTCGGTCTCAATCTGTCAAAAAATACTTCTGATTTCCCTACATTTTGGCAAGTTTTTGACATTTGTTTGTCGCCGAGATGAGACTGCAACTAGATTTTGAACGTTTTAAATTACAAGAGTTGGCCTACTGATAAAAACAAATGAAATTCCAAATCGTAATTAACATCCATACTAATATTATAAATGCGCAAATAACTATTTGTCTATCTGTTACCTTTCGCGTTATAACGGCTGAACCTACCTAAAATACGTGTATCCTATTTAGTGCGATTCATTCCCAGGCAAGTTCAATATTATTGCTTTTGGCAAGTCACCTCCACATCCAGTTTAGGTTAGGACATAGGATAATTACTATCCCGGTAGTATATTCCCGTGGGGATTGGTTCGTATCTTCGTCGTCATCACGTTGGTAAGTACTTCAACTTCATAATCAGTCTATAATTGGCTTTATGTCATTCGGGTTAAATAAATAAATAATCATTCTTCTTCTTCGTGTCGCGCTGGCACGATTGTATGTTGGATCTTGCTGGCTCAAATTTCGTCACTTCCACGGGATCGTTGGTGGCAGCGCAGAGGGCAGGATAGGAAGTAGAGCATGGATTGCGACATTTGCACACAATATTATGAAATATTGAACGGCACCCTAATTGCGTAACACACAATCAATCGGAATCGGTTTCATTTTGACAGTTCAACAACATTCATTGCGCTTTTTGTCTGGGTGTATTTCTATCTATAATATGAATGTATTTACAAAAAAAAAAAATGTATATAAGTAGTTTATCAGCCATCTTGTTACCATAACACAAGCATTAGGTTGCTTAGCTTGGGACTAAATGGCGCTGTGTGAAATGTCCAGGGATATTATTATTATTATTTACGTGTTGAGCAGACAAATTTTTCGAAATTATGAAGCAATGGATTAGCAATTTGCTTCAAAATGATTCAGATTACGAGTGATTGTGTGTTACGTAATTAGGGTGCTGGGTGGACCTACAAAAAATAATTGGTGTTCCATACATTTTGACCGAGTACGTATTGCACTATTAAAAATTAAAATAGCTAAAATATTTTTTTTTATCAGACGAAAAAACTAAGGGTGTCTTGAATCTTGCGTATAAGTCATGGCTACAGTTTACGCGTCGACCGACGTCCCTGCCACTCTGTATATTGATTTGATTTCCTTAAAGTTCACATAAGAAAACTGACAACCATTGTGTGTTCTTGCTCCAAAAATATATTTTTCCTTCCACGAATTGACAGTGACAGCTTATTTTTTGTTACTTTTATAAAAATCCAATTAAAAATACATAAATTACCTCGAAAGTAACCGAGTCTATTAATGCATAGTAAGTGGCTAACTCTAAACAGGGGAGGTAATTTCTTCTATGATTTAAAATTCTGGTCTCGCGTCGGAATCTCCTAACGACCTAGTAATTACATCTGAAGAGGTTCCCTTTAAAAATAAATAAATTTCTAAAACAATACGTGACCGAAACGGCTATTAAGGATCCCAGTTTTATTTCCAATCGTAAATTTTTATTGCTTTTCGGTAATAAAACAATATTTAATGCTTTATTTACACGATACGCGAACCGACTTCACGTAGACCAGCACCCTAATGGCGTATCATATTTTCAACCTCAATCTGAATTATTTTGAAGTATATTGCTAATCCACTGCTTCATATGTTCGAAAAGCTTGTCTGCTCGACAACGTAAATAAAGCAATGAAATACTGATAGTGTGTTACGCAATTATCCCGCAGAAAGGCAATGGCTAACTCTAATAGCATCTAGCTTGAATTTTAGAGTGTCATCATCATCTAGCAGTTAATACACTCGTTGCTTACAATTTATAATGTCATCATATAGTAGGTATCTAATACTATTCTATAATGCTAAAGACTAACATCATGTTAATTGTACTTCGGCAGTCAATTTTATTCTTCCACTAGCTGTGCCCCACGGATTCCCCGCATAAGTTTCGGCTTGAAAAAATCGGGACACAAAGTATCCTATGTCCTAATCCAAGTCATGGTCTACACATGTGCCAAAAAACAAATTTCATCCAAAACCATTCAGCTGTTTTAACGTGCGTAACAAATAAATGTACAAAAAATCAAACCTTTTCTCTTAATAACGTTAATGAAAGTAAGTAGTAAGATAACTGAAACGAAATACCTAAAGCATTTATAAATTTAGCCGTCCAGTCTCTTAATAACATTTAATCTTTTCAATAATACTACAGGACAGTTGCGACAAATAAGGTAATTCTAAGTATAGGTATAGAAATCCCAACCCAATCTGAACTACGACCTCAACCCAAAAACAAAGGCGGCAACACATTGGAACTATCACAAAATGCCCAAACACACTGCAGCTAATGTTCGTAGGCGGGGCACACAGTCGTACGTTAGCACTCGGGGTCATCTCGCCTAATTTACTGCTCACCCCGGGCAGCCCGTAATACTCTCATACGGAATTATGGCTCATCCACCGCCATTATAATGGTTCAAATTGATTTACAATAGCACGGGTTAAGATTTACTAGGCTTAACTGTTAAGCTGGATCAAAGGTCAGTGATTTGGCTAATGTGCAGGCAATTGGAATTGTGAGAGAGATTATAACTCTATGTGTTACTTGTTGAATGTATTAGTTTTGATGATTGTGGTTTGCAATTTTGGAGATTTTTGAAAATTGGCTGAAATTCAAATGAATATATCTTGATCTGACTGACCATTCAAAGTGTACCTGTCTATTGGGCTCTAAATCAGCAGTGAACCGCTACGGGCTTATGATGTTGATAATGATTTTTGCAACAGTTTATATTTACCGTTTATTTAATTGCAAGCTTGGAGAAGTGAATATATAATAATAATAATAATAAAAATCTTTATTGACATAAGTTTTGTAGTTACAACGAATTAATGAACCCTGACTCCTGTGCTAGTATTAACTGTATTACAGGAGCCAGTGTCTTCACCTTATATAGTATGACACTGATATTTATGTCGTCGTGAGAGTAGCAGTAGCGCTTTTATACAATTTAAAACAAAAAATAAAGAGATCAAACAAAAATAGAAAAATTAAAACTAGAATAAGTAAACAATAATAAATATATGCAGAATTAATAGCATAATCAGCCTATACTGTTCCCACAGCTGGGACACAGGCCTCGTCTCTGTGAGAGGGAGTTGGCTGTAATTCACCACGCGGGCCCGGTGCGGGTTAGTAGATCACGTGTCTTCGAATTTTTGGTTCTATAACATGCCGTTTCCTTCACCGGTTTGAGAGCAGTGGTAATGAAATTAAAAACACTAAGTAAAGTGCCTGCCTGGGTTCGAACTCACGACTCTTTAAGTCGGGGCGATACCATTGGGCCACCACTACTCTCCACTGGGCCACCATTTCTTTGAATTAATAGCGCTCATTCATATTTATTTAGGTACATCTGGCAGTAAATTCCAACCCATCTGAAATTGACACACTAGATTAGTATTCAATTCCAAGAAAAGTTTTAGCCTGTCTGTTCAGAACAGCAATATGAACCCAACAAAACAAATCTAGACGAACAAAAAAGTACAAAATCCTCTCACATCCCAGCTATAAAACAATATTCTTACATATTGGACAAGTTAAAAACATCATACTTTATCCCACTTAGCTACTCCGCATTGTCGGTTATAAAAACTTTTTTCATTATCCTGTGTATAGGGAGCTTATTGAAAATAACAGTGTCGCGGGCTTCCTTTGTTTTATTGTAAATTGCTAGTCCCGGAGTCCAGGATTGTATGTCTTTAGGTTCCGTGATTGCAGATTTGCCGGGACTTTTTCAGTGTACCGGATTTGCAAGTTCGGTGAAGGATTTCGTTAAAGTGTTTTTAATTACTGATTTATGTAACGAGGACTTGCGTTGACACGAAAAATATTACGAATGAACAAGACATGATAATTTATTGTTAGAAATGTTATAACATAGGTATATTCACGTCTTTATATAAATTCAATCATGATAATGTATAAGTACACAAAAAATAAATAAAAATCCTATATTCTAAGATCTAATAAGAATATTTTATCCTTCCTCTAGTTTATTTGCACAGTTTCCTGGCCAAGTTTAGATATTCTCCGGGGAATACTCTTCGAATCTTCTAAAGACGACGGTAGTTCTATGTTTTTCGTTTCTGGTAATGGGTAACACAACAATCCGCCAACTATAGCCATTACTCCAAAAACGCCCCCTGAGACTACTTGGGGCAAAGCATTGATGGGTGGTGCAATTATCTGACCCAGTCTTGACAATACTGATAAAAATCCCAACACAGAATTCCTTATAGAAGTCGGGAATAACTCGACACCATATAAGAACACTATAATAAAGGACATAAAGAAGAAAGTGTTGCAGAGACAGGCGGTCACAACCCTCGCCCAATTAGCGTGTTCAGGGATAATGATGACTATGATCATGAATGTCCCTGATAGGAAGCTTGTTCCCATTAAGAAGCATCTTCTTCCGAGAAATTGGAGTAAGAATGCAGCGGTGATGGTTCCTGGTATGAGCAGTGCCCCTGATATGGCGACGTTCACGTGAATGTCTCCACTCATCTTGCCGATGTACTGGGACACGCCGTAGTACCCCATGCCACAAACGAAATAGATGACTGACATACACACGAGGTTTATCGTGAGCTTCTTATGACGGAAGATTTGCCAGAAACTCAGTTTGCTGTGTTTCAGAGAGGACTGTGCTGCATGATACTCTTCCATTTCTGTTTTGATCGTGTCTGTTGGATGACGGTTGCTGAAATAGAAATCTTGAGGTTAAGCTTACGTCTATAAAAAGCGTAGTTATCCTAATAATCGAATAAATGCGAAAGTCATTGTTGTTTGTCCTTTCACGTAGCATTCGGCGCAATGGGTGGCGGTGATATTTTTTTTCATAAAATTAGTTTATGGCCTGGAGGCTTTTTCATGCCGTAGAAATCCCATATATGGAAGTGTGGCCGCGGGCAAAAGCTTACCTGATGATATGTACTTTCCCAGTCATTTATTTAAAGAAAACTGATACTTACAACCGCTCAATCTTTTCCATCACGACCGTCGCCTTTGCAACAGCACCACGGTCCATCAACCACTTCGGGGACTCCAAGCCTAGACACCACAACGTGACACACAAGAACATTGGAATCGACAGCACCAGTTGGAAGGTGTCACAGTGCCTCATCAGATATGACAATCCCGCCAGTGACATATGGCTCACGTTAATCGGCACATGGAACAGAGCTGAGACCATTTCTCTGTATCTGATTCCGCAGTATTCTACGCAGAGGACGTAGCCAGTGACGATGGCGCCCCCGACCCCAATGCCTTCGATGCAGCGCATGAAGATGAAGGATGCAGCTGTTGGCATGCTACGGACCAGGCATCCTGCTATGGCAATGGTTAGGCAGCTCAGTGAGAACGTAGGTAGGCGACCGGACCTGAAAATGGAAGTAAGTGTGAGAAGCATAATTGAAAATCTCCTTTCTCTCTATGAGCTCTTCATTGGCAATCGTCAGCTGTTCTGTTCTGAAATATTGTCATCATCGTTTTAAGCACAGTGGTTTGTTTTTGTCAACTCACCTAATAATTTGAACTAACCTTTAAACTTTTATCAAGAACTTTTTCTAACCTAGAAATGTCACCCAAAGTATTCAACATTATTTTCTGCCATCATTTGAAAAACTCACGAGGAACAGCAGTTTAAATCAAAATTCAGTTTAAAGCATTTTCAGATCACAATGTAAACTCTCAGGCTGGTGCTTAACGTAATTAATTGGAAACGTGTGCGAGCGTTCATCAATATATTAAAATTAATTTTGAGAGACGATTTTTCTGATGAATTCTCGTCGATGATAATAAATTTAAGGACTTGTTTATTAAAACATAGAAAGCTGATAAAATTGGTGTGTAATCAATGAAAGAAAATAATTATAGGCTGGATTAAAATATGGAAAAAGGACAATAATCAGCAGTACAATTTTAGCAATACAATAAACAATTTTTAGTCTCATGCATTACAAAATGAGCAGTGGTGG
Organism: Apamea anceps; assembly: GCA_951799955.1. Classification (NCBI taxonomy): domain Eukaryota; kingdom Metazoa; phylum Arthropoda; class Insecta; order Lepidoptera; family Noctuidae; genus Apamea; species Apamea anceps. The sequence goes on along the minus strand of OX637508.1, from coordinate 2,595,098 downwards.
TCCAGTGGCCCCGCCTTGCGAGTTGTAGGTCAAACTCAAACTCAAACTCAAATCATTTATTTCAATTAAACCCTTTCAGGCACTTTTGAATTGTCAAAATTAAATTGTCGGTCAGTTAGTCAGAAAATTGAAGCTAGTTGCCCATTCCAAAACGTAGATCTCTGTGGAGAAGAACGGGCAAGAAACTCCACGGACACTCTTTTAAATCAAGATATTATTACAAAATCCTGGGTACATTATTTTTATTGCTTCTATATGTGAGAACAATGTAAAAAAAACTAAACAATTTAAAATATAAAATTCAAAAATAAGCCCTGGCAGTTAAGAGATGACCAGTCTCAACCGACGGCGCCCGTTCACGAACATGACGCGTGGATCAGCACCATCCAGCTCAACCATTTCGTAGGGAACCGAATGATCCAACACACGCGCCACCACCAGTGAGACATTTAAGTGAGCATGACATATTCTTAACTGCCGAGCTCTGTCAAGTCAACATCAAAATATCGTAAAAAAAAAAGAAACGAATCCATGGTTCTTACATTTACAAAATTTAAAAAAATGCTTCTAAATTATACAAAACTATAGTTTGCAATCTATTTAAATATGAGAAAAAAGAAAAAAATACTACCAATCGGGAAGAGGTATATAATATTGAAGTATATTAAGAATTAAAACTTGAATGAATAAAGTATACATTAAGTTCGTAATGTCAAAAATATTTAAAAAAAATAAAACAAAAAGGGGAAGCATCTCTTCCAAATATTGAAATTGCAATCAACTAGCGTACCCAAGTGCCTGTGGAGCAGGACCAGCATTAAGCCAAGCATTTTTATCAACGATATACTCATCCAATTTATAATATGCTTGTCTACATAGTGTGCGTTTAATGCATGTTTTAAATTTCTTCTCATTTAGTTGAAGAATATCGAGTGGTATTTTATTATAACATTTTACACAGTACCCCATAAAAGAAGTTTTTACTTTAGACAATCTGAAACGCGGTTGATCTAGCTTGTTCCTATTCCTAGTGTTAAAATTATGCCTGTCACTTATCTTACTAAAAAGATGTAGATTTTTCCGAACGTACATAATGTTTTCGTATATATATTGACAAGGAACCGTCATGATGTTAATTTTTTTAAACAGTTCCCTTAGAGATTCGCGTCTGCTGAGATTGTAGATGGCTCTGATAGCCCTCTTTTGCAGGATGAAAATAGACTCAATATCTGCAGCCCGTCCCCACAGCAAAATACCGTAAGACATGATGCTATGGAAGTAACTAAAATAGACCAGTCTCGCGGTATCCACGTCTGTTAATTGACGGATTTTCCAAACAGCGTAAGCGGCTGAACTTAGCCGCCCTGCAAGTGATGTTAGGTGAGGACCCCACTGCAGCTTTGAGTCAAGCGTGATCCCCAAGAAAACCGTATTTTCGACGAATTCAAGTATCTCCCTATTCAATACAACGTGACATTCACTACTTCTAACATTCGGTAAAGCGAATCTAATGCATTTAGTTTTTTTCTCATTTAATACTAAATTATTTACAGTAAACCAATTATGGACCATAAGCATAGCGTTATTTACGTCGTCAAGCTCCTGTGCACGTCTGCTTACTTTAAAAATCAGTGATGTGTCATCAGCAAATAACACCATTTGTGGCCGGGTTTTTAGTAAATGAGGTAAATCATTTATATATACTAAAAATAGGAACGGCCCCAATATTGAGCCCTGCGGTACACCCATTTTGACTTTTAAGCCCAATGAGTTCACACCGTTTATTTGAACTTGCTGAAATCTATCATTTAAATATGATTTTAATAAGCTAAGAGCTAGTTTACCCAGTCCGTAATGCTCAAGTTTCAACAGCAGTGTTTCGTAATTCACGCAGTCAAATGCCTTGGATAGGTCGCAAAAGATGCCTATTGCATCTTGTGCCTCTTCCCATGCGTTAAAGATGTGTTTTAATAAGGTGACACCGGCGTCAGTTGTACAACGTCCTTTGGTGAAACCATACTGTTGATCGTGTAGGATGTTGTTACGATTGAAATGATTGAGCATTTGATTTAACATTACTTTTTCAAACACCTTACTGAAAACCGGCAAAACCGATACGGGTCTATAATTATTTGTGTCTTTACTGTCCCCAGATTTGAAAAGTGGAATAACTTTACTGAACTTCATTAAATCCGGGAATACCCCTTGATCTACACACAAATTAAATATTAGAGCTAAGTAGGGTGCAATTGTCTCAATAATGGATTGATAAACTTTAGTAGACATGCCCCACAGATCTTCGGTAAGTTTAATCTTAAGTTGCTTAAATGCCTTTATAATGACTATAGGGTTAATATGGTTAAATTTAAATTCCACAGTACAGGCTGAGACATTCGCTCTTAATAATTCTATAGCTAGTGCGGGCGAGGAATTTAAAGTTTCTGTAGTTTTAATTGGGATATTGGTAAAGAAAGTTGTAAATTCCTGAGCAACATCGATGTTATCGTTAATGATCGTTAATCGTTAATGGTCGTAGGTTCGAACCTAGACAGGCGTGTAGGGTTCACCCCTACCACATAGTACAGAAATACGTCAGTAGTAGCGCTCTCGTAGTTGTCAATTATCTGCCATGGTTGATATAATTATACTTGTGCTAATTTATTCCGTAATTTCGATTCATATTGTTATTGTGGATTTGTGATCGTGTTCTATCTATTGTGTTTCAACTGTCTATACTCCTTCTGTGTCTTTATATATATATATATAGTTATAGTATATAGTTAGTTATATATATATATATCGTGCTGTTTACGGAGATTATACATGTGCAGTAAGTTCAACATTTACTTTTGATTCTTATTCACCCGTACATGTCTTTTTTTTTTCATGCATTCTGCACTAGCACGGGGAGATAGTGCGCAGTTATGTGGGACTCTAACCCACTAAAACTCCACGGTGTCCTCCTCTGCTGCTTATGGCAGGAGCACGGGCACGCGTTAGCACTCATCCGTGTACCCGCCGAGGCTGTCCGTCACCGGACCCTCCTCTGGGGAGTACTCCCCATCACCGGCGCACCAGAACACATAGCACGCCGTGACCACTCCAGGGACCAAGCCAGCACATGGGCGCCAGACGATACCGTGTCTGGGCCGTAGAGGATAGGGAGAGCGGCCAACGTCATATCAACACTCCTCCTCTCCTGCGGCCCCACTGCGTTCGCCATCAGACGGTGGCGACCCCGTCAAGGCCGCGGAAGGTAAGGAGAGCGGCGCACCGCAATACACTCCTCTCCCGCCGCGGCCTCCAACCCTCAGCCGTGATGCCTCCCATACGACATCGCGACCCGCCTCAGTTGCGAGGTCGCCCAAGCGGCACCGCAACCTACTTGACACATTTTTCATACTTACTTAAACACATTTTTCTTTCGTTTACTGGCAAAGCCCTGACGAGCGGCCCCTCCTCGGGTTCCTCTTGACTATACCGTGGGTGACCAAGCCACAACAACCCGCCCGCCTCGACAATGGGGGAACCCACCAGGGGGGGCCCGTACTTGGATACCCTACACGAACTAAGCTGGTGACCCCGAAGTGATAATTTAATCATTTTAGTTTGTGAAAATTCGGTGAAGGAAAATATCGCGGAGAAACCGGCATGGCCTAGAATAAAAAAATCGGAGACATATGACATCTAACAACTTAAACTGGGCCCGCGTAGTAGTTTACGGTCCACTACCTCTCGCCGAGAGGTGGCCTGTGTCACAGCAGTGGTAACATTATAGGCTTATTATGCATTACATAAAATGAGAACCTTACCTATCAGAGAAAAATCCAAACAACAAAGCGCCAAGTAACGTCCCAACATACAGCATGCTTTGAGAAAAGCTGACAAGCCACTTTCTATCGCAGACGATCCCGTATTTAGTCTGCACCGTCTCCTCGAACACACTTCTGTCCCATATCGGTTCTTCGCAAGGACAGTGGTCTCCTGACGAGTTACTTACTCCCCTGCAAGTATACTTCATCGGTGGAGACAGGAATATCAAACTCAGTACATGCCAGAATATTGGTAACTTCGTCATGAAAAGAAGAAAAAAGAAATATAAATGATAACATGTGATACGATGAAAATATTTTTCGATTGGATTTTTTATGTTGTTCATTTTCAGTTTGTTGTGCTTGGATGGTTTTTGTTAATCGCGTTGGTTCCGATTGTTGTGTCATGTTTGCATAACATGCATAATCAGACTGAAACGTTCCCACTGCTGGGACACACGCCTCCTCTCTGTGACAGGGAGGGGGTGTCATGTTTGTTTTACATTTTTTTTTATTATTAGCAGTGATAGGAATAGGTAGTGCCTATTTGCCTAAACTTCGAAGAACAGAGACAAGAAACGGAGACTTCCTTAGGACTAAATTTTTCACTCAATCACTAACACATTGTGTACGTCATAAATATATATACTAACACAATTTTTGATTTTGATTTTACTGTAAATTATTTAATTTAATGTAATGTTAGTATTGTTTAAATTGATTTTAATTCTATTTCAGTGTCTGTGGTCTACGTACCAATTGATTTTAATATAATTTAATGTATTGTATGGATTATTATTATCTGAAATAAATGAATTATTATTATTAAAAGTGTTGTCCCGAATTTCTGGACAGATGTCCTGGAAAAAATGTAGTCCTAAGGAAGTCTCCGTTTCTTGTCTCTGTTCTTCGAAGTTTAGGCAAATAGGCACTACCTATTCCTATCACTGATTATTAGTCATTTTCAGCGGTTACCGTTAAATAATTTTTTGTTATCATTTATCGAAATTACAACTTTAGCAAGTTTAGTAACTAACTTTTTAGGAAATTATCTCGAAATTATTATATTTTTAGGTGTACCTACTGAAATTCAATGAAATTAGAGGGCAGCTTAAGTATACTAGTTTTATTTACTGACGTAGGACCTGACGTGTCTATAGCATAATTATTATCTTTCTAACACGATACTCTCCCTCAAGTATTTCGCAAATAATGTTAAATTAAATGAGTAGTTTTACTAATTGGGTACAATTTATGTTAACAGAGTGTTAAAATGTAGCAAAACTTTTTACGATTACCAAAAACAAGATACTTAGGCAGCAACGGTGAAAAGTGTCGTAATTGCTTCTTTAGGACTTACGATACTAATTATAAAGAATATGAAAATAATATTATGATCAACGATAAAAACGACACGAAGATTTGTCATACTTTTCCAAATACCTACGCAAAGTTTTTCTTTGTGTGTCTTCAAATGTTATGAAAATATTTTTTTTTTCAAATGTCTCGATGGCAACTGGATTTTCTACTAGAAATAAAATGCCATCTACCGTTTTAATTTGTATCCTGAATGTGTAACACACACAAACACGATCACACACGATCACAATCCGAGGGTTTTGAAGAAAATTCCTAATCCATCGCTTCATAGGATTGAAAAATTCATTTGCTAAACAACGTTAATAACGCAACGAATGTGGCTGAACTGTGAAAATGAAAGTCAGTGCAATAAATTGCGATTTATGGGCGTTAGGCAATTACCCCGTTAGTCGTCCTAAAAATGGCGGATGGCTATGTAAAACTACGAAAAGTTTAAGTTTTTCAAGCACTTTGTTATGGACAATATTCCTATTTCAGCAGTAGGTAGACAAGACCTCTGTTTAGCAGACCATGTTTTCGTTTTACAAGAAAACGCATTAGCTAAAATCCTATAGGCGCCATAAAAAAACTTATCTCATTCAACAATAACAAAACCAAGAACACAAATAAGGTTGATATCAACTGCTACGGGGATATGCTCAAATCGCTAACATTTTGCTAACAGCTAAAATATACGTTCGTGAGATAGTATTCAGGGCATTAAATGTTTCACCAACTTTATTTTGCGGTTGAGACTGGAAAGTTTGTGAGTTGTTTTGTAAGTGATTAAGGTGAGAATAGATTTTGGTAACGGCACAGTTAAGATTGTAAGGAAATTCGGGGATGTGCAGATGTACTGGAGCTAGAAGTGTCAATGCGTTTGCTTATATATTTTTTGGTAATCTACAAAGCAATCGAATCATCTTCGACTAGCTTCTACCGTATCTGTATTTCATCCGCATGGAACACAACTATATGACAAAACATTATATCCTTTGGCACTCAGCAACAATGTAGCTTTCCATGAGTAAAATATATTTTGTAATCGGATCAGGACTTCATTAGATTCATTCTTTCTTTTTTCTTTTTGTAAAAAAACGTTGCCCCACACTAGAAATTACTCCTGTGGGTGCATTTACAAATATTTAAACTCACGTACATAAACAGCCAGACCCGTAACAACTACCTGTAGGCAATACAAATATTTGTTCTGTGCGGGAATCGAACCCGCGACACGCAACGCAGCAGTCGATCGCTCAGCCACTGCGCCACCCGTGTGTCAGACTACCTCTGACAAACAGCTCCTACCTACCTCTTACCTTTTTATAATATTAGTTTAGATAAGACTGTATTTTCCTGGTATTAAATATTATTTTTCTTCAGAAAATACCTATTTAACGAAGAATATTACAACTTTCACAGAAAGGACCCACTCTTTGTGTACGTAGCTCAAGGGAGGTACGTACACAAAGGGCCTTTCTGAGAAAGTTGTAAAATGATATTGCCCCTTTATCCATCTTCTGTCACGAGGTTCTCTCTCGGAAACCATAACAGTAATTGAGCTTCACCGCGCACCGTATGGAAGAACTTCAGTTTTATTGTTTTAACAGTTCTGTGTCCAAGGACCAGCCGATCTATTCTGTAAAAATCTCACCGTGAAAATTTAAGTGAATTGAGCAGTCATTCCACATGATGCTATAGGCCGAACGCTTACCTGAGACGATGCCTGAGGTAGCTGCGCGGTGCGGGAGGGGTGATAGTTGTCACAAGTTGACGAATCACTGAGCTCTCGCATCATGTCACCACACCCCTCCCGAACCGCGTTGCTACCTTTTTTTTATTTTTATTTCCGGGGTGGAAAATCCTCATGGATGTCCGCGGCCCTGGGGCGGGCGACGGGGTCTATCAGACTCTTACTGACTAAAAACCACCCCGGTGTTCCATATCACACCTACAACGCAACGCCGGCAACGTCTCAGTTAAGCGGTTGGCCTATAGGGATTGACACTATTCATAGCTTACTTTAAGCTTACTTCACGTAAGTTTTATAGTGAGGTTTTTACACGCGGATTAGACTGATATCTTCACAGTCATATCCAGCATAGATGTATATCAGCGAATGGAAGACGTCCAAGTAACGCCTTTGATAATGTATGACGCGAGGGCTGCCGTAGTCAGAATTGATTGATACGATTTTAAGTGCCGCATATATGAAATCACTTTTTTTTTCATTCATAAGCTGTGTTTCAGCATACGTGGCTGCTGGCGTTGACATGTTTTAGGCCTGATATGTTATGGATAATATTTCATTAGCTTTTGGGGTTGAAAAGATGACTGGGAATTAGCGGAGTACCTACATAGCACACTTACAGTGGCAATTTTGACAATTCCACAACATTCATTGCGTCGTTGACATTTTCGAGCTGCAGTGGGGTTCTCACCTAACATCACATGCAGGGCGGCTAAGCTCAGCCGCTTACGCTGTTTGGAAAATCCGTCAATTAACAGACGTGGATACCGCGAGACTGGTCTATTTTAGTTACTTCCATAGCATCATGTCTTACGGTATTTTGCTGTGGGGACGGGCTGCAGATATTGATTCTATCTTCATTCTGCAAAAGAGGGCTGTCAGAGCCATCTACAATCTCAGCAGACGCGAATCTCTAAGGGAACTGTTTAAAAAAATTAACATCATGACGGTTCCTTGTCAATATGTACCTTCCTTATATACGAAAACATTATGTACCTTCGAAAAAATCTACATCTTTTTAGTAAGATAACTGACAGGCATAATTTTAACACCAGGAATAGGAACAAACTAGATCAACCGCGCTTCAGATTGTCTAAAGTAAAAACTTCTTTTATGGGGTACTGTGTAAAATCTATATATATAAAAATCAATTGCTGTTCGTTGAGTCGCTAAAACTCGAGAACGGCTGGGCTCATTTAGCTGATTTTGGTTTTGAAATGTTTGTCGTAGTCCAGGGAAGGTTTAAACGGTGAGAAAATATGGAAAAATTGCGAGGAAGATAGTAAAAACAACAATTTCATTTTCCCATATAAACTGTTATACCTACTTTCCTGTCAAACATTTGACGATCGTCCCTTCGGTACGGTAGACTCGGGTCCACTCGAATTGAAGCTCGTATTAAATAAAGGGTTTTGAATCAACAACATACATATATCCACATTACTCGGATTATCTAGGATTAGTGGGTTAGGAGTAGGGCAGGAATAGCTTAGGAGTAGGGTAGAAGTAGTGTAGGAGTAGGGTAGGAGTAAGGTAGGAGTAGGGTAGAAGTAGGCGAGGAGTAGTGTAGGAGTAGGGTAGGAGTAGCTTAGGGGTAGGGTAGAAGTAGTGTAGGAGTAGGGTGGGAGTAAGGTAGGAGTAGGCGAGGAGTAATGTAGGAGTAGGGTAGGAGTAGGGTAGGGGGTAGGACACCACGCGAACGAAGTAGCGTCGGGCAGCTAGAAATAATTTATATGCCAAAATAACGTTTACCGGGTCAGATAGTTCTAAAATAAATTCCATTCTAAACCTTTCGAATTGTGATTGCAAAATGGGATGGCTGTTAGTAAGCTAAGATGTCTATCTATCTTCCATATACCTTTCCGACAACTATTTTCAACCACGGTATGAGTTATTCTTTAAATAGCTCTCGCTGAAAGTAGAAGAAGGCTCTATAATCATGAGCAATGAATGGCCCTTCTTTTTTGGAGGAGGTTTACTAGAGTGACAAATGATTTCCATGACGGGATTTTCAAGCGTTTTAATACGTTTTCTTAAGGTATAAGGTTTAAGGCTTTACATTTAATACGTTATAAGCGACATTCTTCAATAATAAATATTCATAAAAATGCACTCATAGCAAAATGCAGAACGTTTAATATCAATAAATCATTTGAATTCTAACTCACTGCAGGTTCGCGTTATTAATCATCTCACTAGCTTAGTGTCGAGTATGACGTGGGGATATCATGTTGCTCCGCTTACGTATGTAATAATAAAACATAGGTACATACATATATGGTAAGTAGGTACTCTCTGCATTTTATAATATGATAATCTGGGGGGATGGGTCTTGAAGTCTCCTATGATCATAATTTACACCGTATCTTTACAGCAATCATTTCGACGAAAAAATACAATTAGTGTTCGACACGAGCAACATGCGTCGATGATAGAGTTGCAACTGCAACCGTTGACGCGTGTCGGCGGCAACCGAGGACGCGTCGGCGACTGCCGCCAACAACATGCCGTTCGTGTATTTGAGTACGGCATCGGCGACAGGCCACGACGCGTCGACGGATGCAGTTGCCTCTGTCGTCGACGAGTGTCGCTCGTGTGTATGCACACTAAGTTTTCACTATATTATTGGTCGTTCTCCATTGTTTCGTAAAAACAGCAGACGAGAGAAATAAATTATTCAACAATAGTATTTAAATTTCATGTACCTAAAGTGTTCCGTCTATCTAGCTAACTAGCAAAAAGTTTCGAACGGCATTCCCTTCCTGCTCTAATGAAACAACGCGACACGTACAGGCAAAAGTGCTTAGTGGCGCGTCACTAGCTATGGTCTTTATTTGTGCATCACTAGTGCCTGCGGGCTGGTTGTCGCGTCAGTCCTTTGGCAATATTTAAACAGTGTATATATATTTTTTTTTTTTAAACGTTGCCTCGCACTAGGAATTACTCCTGTATCGTGGGTGCGTTTATAAACATTTAAACTCACATAAACAAACAGCCAAACCCGGAACAACTACCTGTAGACAATATTGTTCCGTGCGGGAGTCGAACCCGCAACACGCAGCGCAGCAGTCCATCGCTCAGCCACTGTGCCAACCATGTCGCCTAAATATAAATGTGTTGCTTTGATTTAGAAATGAGATACTTTTTTATTGTTTTTTAGTTACACTGTCGTAACCTGTAACTAATCTACTACGTACTTATATAGTTACAGGTTACGATAGTTAAATTAGTTACATTTTCCGCCGCAAAGTTCAGAAGATGTTTCAAAATATCATTTGAACTCAAGTTCATAACATAAAATAATCGTATGAAATGACAAGAGAAGTCTGATCTCAGTCTCAATCTGTCAAAAATACCTCTAAAATCCCTGCATTTTTGACAAGTTTTTGACATTGATTGTCGCTAAGATGAGATTGCGATTAGATTTGAACGTTTTACATAAATTACGAGAATTGGCCTTCTGTACTGTGTGATGTTGCATTTGTAAGATTTTCTTTTGTTTTATTACGACGTCAGTCATAATTTTAAGCGGTCCTCTGAGCCGATTTAAGGCTTATAAAAATTTATGTTGTAACATTAAACGAATTGGGCTTGTATTCATTCAAATAAATATAATTTCTAAAATAGCTCACGTAGTAACTACACACGCATTGCTATTCAATAAATACATAGCTGTAAATTAAACCTCATGAACTTTATATACATTTTATTGATATTTATTTTAAAAGCATGTATGTCTGTAAATATATTCTCATATTGTATGTTTATATTGACGAATTCCTTTTGATTTTCTTTATTTTGTTTTATCTTCTCCTCTTACACACGTTGTCTATATCTCTTTTTATCTAGTCTCCTATAGCAGGTATGCTGTAAGAAATTTCTTTAGAAATAAGCATCACCTTTTTACATATTCTCTGTTCCTTTTTACTAGTCTGTTTATTTTGCGTACTTAAATGGTTAAACAAACAACAATTTACATAGGTAACAAATAATACCATACACAAGCCACTAAAACCGAAGCCGTAGACACCCTATGGCAACAATGTAAGTGGTATAGATCAATTGCCTTATAGTCAAATAATAGAGCTAATTACTCGGCTCAATTTACTACAGAATTGAGGCATTGTGGTCTCGTTTGTTCATGTTAGGAAATTGATTACTATGTATGGTGGTTAACGACATTACTTGTGGTTAGAGTGTTTTGTATTATGTCTAATAATAATTTGGGAAGGGAATTCGGATGTAGGTTGTGAGAAAATGGTAGTAATTAGAGTAGACATAAATCGATAACAACGACCAATAAGGTCCTTTATTTTTAGGAATGGCTTTTATTTTGACGCTTCAGCAACATTCATTGCGTTATTTACGTTGTTGAGCAGAGAAATTTTTCGAACTTAGAAAGCAATGGATTAGCAATATCCTTTAAAATGAATCAGGTTGTGATTGATAGTGTGGAACGAAATGAAGGTGCAGGTTGACGGTTACACAGAGGTAGATAATCCAAAAATCCAACAACTTACGGCTTGATTTTGATTTCGGGTTTCTTAAAGCTGAAATTTTTGAATGTTGATAACATTTTATTACATATTCAAATTCAAATAAAAACACTATAAAAATGAAGAGAGACATTTCCAAATATTATGAATACCAATAGGTACTAAACGTCCTTCCCTCCAGTGAATGTTAATATTCCATCAGAGGACATATGAAATCCGCTTTGAGTGCACTCATTTCCAAACGCGGGCATTTTGTCATAGCGTCTTAATATTTGATCAAAGCACGTCATTATAAAATAGATGGCTGAAATTCTAAAGTTTGTTAATGTGGCTTTGTTAACAACAGTAGCTTATTCAAAATTAATCATTAATTTTAGAAGTGCAGAGTATTTTTATTATCTACCTATGTAAATATAAATGAAAATCTCTCAATTTAGAGTGAGGGAAGAGAGAATGCACCTGTGTCTACGCACACACTTGTGGTGATTGGACACCATGTCCGAAATTCGGTCTGGGGGACTTTTTAAATAAAAATTAAACAAGTACTGTACGTTGGTAAGCGCGTCACTTGAGAACGGCTCGGCTGCTTCGGCTATTTTTTTAAATTTTAAAATGTTCGTTATATATAAACAGAAAAAGATTTTTATGAAAAAAAAAAATGGAAAAAAAATCCCGGAAAATGTTCAATTTCGGGAAAAATTGGAAATGCTTTTGTCTATGTTATTTTGTACGAATTATGGAAATTTGGACAGGACAACTCTGTCGGGGTCAGATAGTTATTATTAAAAGCCTGTGATATTTCACTACAGGGCAAAGGCCCTTCCTCACTTCCTTACTCTCTTTCCTCTTCTCTCTATTTATCGCTGCTAAGGACCAGTTCTTGTAGAAAGGAGTCCAGCTCATCCCGCAAGGTTCCTTTATTTTAGTTTTATGTGAAGTGTATGTTGTCCCTAAGTTAAACCACAGTACTGTGATTGAACATTACAAACAAAAATAATATTTTTATATTTACCTACATATTAACAAAAGATGGTAACTGGCAATCCTACCCTCAACCCTTGACCGTGTGATGGTTGAACCTTTTTAAACACCATGAATTTCAAACAAAACAAAAAGGTTTCGTTCAAAAAAGTTTCGTTGAATTCAACGAAACTTTTTTTAACAAAAACTTTTTGTTTCATCGCCGGCCAGTCACAAGGAAAAGGACAATAGGTTTATTTTTATTTCCAATTTAGTTCGAATTTAATTTTGTTGGATGAACTAGTGCACGAAGGTAGGAAGAGCACAAACAAAGCGCGTAAAAATATTAGTTGTCCGTCCAATCATGGAAGTTCAATTTTGACGCAAAATTAGACTTCCATGCCAGGTGTAAAAATGCCAATCAGATTTTTCCGTATTTTCATGTCAATTGAACAGGAAAAATATTTAGTTTGACATATGAAAGCTAAAAAAATGCTAATAATTAAGTAAATTAGTTACGGGAAGCTTGGGAAAGCAACTTATGCTCAGTTCCTATAAACAAAAACTAATGGTTTGTGTGTGGGTGTACCAATAGTAGTATTTTATTATTGCCAAACTGGGAATCTAATTAGATTCGTAAGCTAATTTTACGTGTGATTTTTTTGGGTGGGAAATTATCAAATGTCCTCTCCCGCTCTGGGCTGAGCGGGAGGGCGTGTCAGACTTTTACTGACTAAAACCCACACGTGTTCCTTCAGTTGCCTGTGCCAGGGGCCACGGTGTCTCTTTCGAACAGCCCGCAGCCCTGGCGGCATCGGTCCTAACCTCAGAGCTTGTCAGCACGAACTGATGGGGTCCCCGTTAGTTCATGCTGACAAGCTCTGAGGTCTTACTTCATTATTGGTAAAGTTAGAAATCTTAATTTTGACCTATAACAGTCCATAAATTATGGGAATCCGCCATTAGGAAACCATTATGTGTCATCAACATCATTTCATCACCATTGCTCTAAAAAACAGTGAATGAAAACATCGTCAGGAAACCGACATGTTCTAGGACCAAACATTCGAAGACATGTGACATCTACCAACCCGCATTGGGTCCACGTGGTGGATTACGGCTAATTCCCTTTCACAGAGAGAAAACCTGTGTCCCAGCAGTGGGAACGTTTCTATTACGCTAACTGCTGGAACACTGATTATGCCTTTGTCTTAAAACAGGCGTTTTTGCATGAACCTAATACCTCTACAAGGCACCACTCTGACACCACATTCGTTCAACAAGATCCATCTAATTACCTTCCATTTTCAACACTGGCTGATAGCACAAGATTAACGTCACGGACGAAGATGTTAGGCTGGGCGCACACGAGCCAACTGTATCAGGAGCGTGCAAGTGATTTATGCACTGTGAACAGAGAGCGGCTCGATAAGAGCCGACGTGCAAGCCGCAGGCGTAATTTAAGCTCGTGTGGACCCAGCTTTGCGATATTCGTCAGTCGAATTTATAGCGTATGTGAGAAATTGGTGTTCTATTTTAGTGTTCTTTTTTACGAAATTTGAAATTCTTTCGTTTTATGTTGTTTTTGAAGTTTAGTGCGCGCCAGTGTTATTAACTTTTTAATATAGGATTTGATGTCGTGTGCACCAGGATTGTGATTTTCGTCGGTCGATGGTTTACTGCGGGTAGGTTATCTGCGTTATTTTGATTGCGATGCATTCTTTCAGTTTATGCTGAAAGATATGAAAGGAAATATTTAATATTGAGACTCATGCGTATAAAAGGTCCTCTACATGAGAACTTGATTAATACACCTGCCGTGTTATCTCTCCGCCACCCCTAGTTGACTGGTTGAGAATGTCACTGTCACTGTCCATTCCAAGGTTACCTGGAAGAGATCGCAGAAAGCGATAAGGCCGCCCACTGTATAATTTGTACTGTTCGATGTATTTTTTGTTATGTATTATGGTTAACGATTAAGTATATAAAAACAAATAATAAATAAGGCATTAAGTCCGCCTTTTAACCATTTATCTAAATCTAAACTAATATGTTATTATAAAAAACTTTTTTGCAAAAAAAAAAACAACCGACTTTACAAAGTGAAAAATAACTTTAATTTCGGAAGTCGGTGTCGTAGGGTTCGCATTTTCGTATTTGCCACCGACTTCCGAAATTAAAGTTATTTTTCACTTTGTAGTGTCGTTTTTGGAAGTCGGTTGTTTTTTTTTTGCAAAAAAGTTTTTATTTTTCACTTTTTAGTTGTAATTTTTACCAGTAATTTTGGTTTAAAAACCAAACTACTGAACCGTTTTAGATGAAATTTCTATGAGACCATTTGGAAAGTATACTCTTTCCAACAAAAAAATAATTTTTCAAATCGGTTGGCAAGCGACGGAGATATGCACGAACAAACATAAAAAAAAAAATACAAACATCCGAATTGAGAACCTCCTCCTTTTTTAGAAATCGGTTAAAAAAGATTTGATTTTTTTATGTTTGTTTGTAATGCTTTCACGCTAAAACGGCTGAGCGAATTTGGATAAAACTTGACACATAGGTAGACCATGAGCTGGAGTAGGGCAAATAATCTTTTTATTCCGATATTCCCATAGAATCGACACTTATGCGGATGCAGCTGGTGTTGCATAAAGTTAATTAAATAAATGTTTCGCACTTCACCGTGCTCTTATAGATGCAATCCATTGCTTCTTTTGCATCAAAAAATTCAGACTCTATGGACATTTCAGATAAAAAATCGAATAAAAAAGCCAGTGCATCTCATAACACAATCAAGTAACTAAATACGGAACACAGAGATAATGTTAGCTGTCCGAACTTCGCGTGTTTGTGTCAAAATATCTGGTAGTGGACCAGGCAGACAGACGTGCGCTTACAGGCAGACACGGAGCCTTTGTGTCGGATTGCGTATCTTTTGGCGTATTGTTTGAGGACTGAACCTGATATTAGTTAGGAGAATCCTTGATTGGGAAGCTAGGGTTTTGTGTTCAAAAGTTGAAAGGAGGAACATGAATTAGGTTTCAGTGTTATTTGTTCAATAAGGCAATCACCTCTTTTATTGAAGTAATAATTGTGTTAGGGAAATTAATTACTAAGCAAATTAACTATCAACTTAAATGGTCCGTTTATTCAAATCAGAACTGTCAAAAAATTACAGCTCTGACTTTATTATTCAAAAGACACCTGTCATTCTTTAACAGTTGTGATAAAATAGCTCTATTATTTCAAATCACAAATTCTTTGACAGTTTTCTGACATGGCTATAACACGTCAAATTGACGTAGGTGGCATAAAAAATAATTTCTCTGGCTGTAAGTACTTATTGTACTTAGTACCTACTTCAAATTTTCCTATCACTAAAAATGACTATAAGTGAGTATTCTATTTTTTTTTTGTAACAGTGAAAAATCAACAGACATTAACAAAATCGGTTAGTTTGCAGAGCGATCTCGCTTTAATTTATAACAATCTTGTTCCAAGAAACCGATTTTAATTAAAACGGAGTATTCTGTAACTGTCAAACACTTCACGGTAATAGATACTACGTTAGGTCGCTTGGGCTTGTACCGGAAATGTTTCCAAAAGTTGTAACAACTTAGTAAGTGCTTCATTTACCTTGAAACCTTAATCTTATAGGTAAATAATGAATATAATATCAAAAAGAAGAATTATTTTTGAGTCTTACTAAGGGGTATCGTATTACCCCAGTATTAAAATTAAAAAAATAAAATAAAATTCTCATATAAAACTAAGAAACAATTAACAATTCTTAGATATGAATAGTTATTATCATGATGTCTGAGATATTTCACCAGCCAACCTCATAATAATAGTCCGCCAGACCATATTATCGGCCATGGCGGTCAATTTCAAAGGAGAGTAACCTTCAGTAAAATAGACATTATAGTGCACAAGTGTGTGTGCAGACACAGGTGACACACGTAACACAGGCACTAACATAACTTGATCCTTTTATACCAAGATTATTATACTTTAATTTTTATTGACATGTTATAAAATGGTGTCAAAAAAAGCATTTTCAAGCAATAACACGGTATGGTAGGGGTCGTACAGTAGTCTTAAAGCACGTTAACCGGCCACATTTCCTGAATAAGGGGGTATCGCACTATTGTGCGAAACATGAGAATGCAGTCCGTTTGATGAGCGGCGGGCGAAAAATACTTACATATCTTCAAGAAAGATATACTCGTGCCAATAGTAGTTTATTTATCATCAGTTTCCTTTCGGGTAAGTGTGCTTCACAAGCAACACGCGTCGACAATAAAGGCAACAGCAAGCGCCAACACGTGTCGGCGGCTGTCGACGACCGAGGCAACGGCAAGCGTCGACACGCGTCGGCGGATGTCGACGACAGAGGCAACTGCAAGCGTCAACACGCATGTGTTACATGCACACTAAGCAAACGTACTTATTGTTATTTCAATTGTTAGTTAATTTATAACAAAACCATTAATTGAAAAGTTTTCGGTAAACTTTTACAAACCAATCTTCCATATTGCTCAAAGAGCAATGGAGAGGGGTATGCTTTAAGTTTCCCTACGTGATCGAATCAGTAATGAAGGGATCTGTAGGAGAACCAAGGTAACCGACATAGCCGGAAGAATTGTCAACCATATTAAGTAAATCAGTTATTAGTGACCTAAAGTCCTTTTTATCCTTACGAGATTATACAACTACAAAGAAAATAATCATCTAAGATGTAGCACCACCCGCTGCCTCTTACACCCACACCATACCACGCCTGTATTGAATGTGTACGGAGGCACGAAGCACAAAGCACTCACCACAGCGGACAATGGCCGCCGACAGTGTGACCACGATCCACTCAAAGCACTGCCACCTTTTGCGAGTAGCCCTAGTGTTAGTTTAGTTCGACACCGTCTTTGGGCTGTAAGCACCAACCCCTTTTTTTTTTATATATTATATATTTATTATATAAGAATGTCGCTTATAACGTATTAAAAGTAAAGCCTTTTTTTTTTTTCAGGATGGGAAATCATCAAATGACCCCTCCCGCTCTGGGTGGAGCAGAAGGGAGTGTCAGACTCTTACTGACTAAAACCCACCCGTGTTCCTTCCTTAGCCCTTTATGTTCCAGGGCAGCGGTAACCCTTTCGGACAATCCCGCTACCCTGGCAGGCAGCACCAACCCCTTGGCCCCGGCCCTCGACTAACGAGTTTAGGTCATGGGGAGTCAGGCAGGCGCTTTACTTTGTGCAATTTACTTCATCACAACTGCTCTCAAAAACGGTGAAGGAAAACATCATGAGGAAACCAGCATGTCGGCACTGTGACATGTGACATCTACCAACCCGCACTAGGCGTGGTGGATGACGGCCCATTCCTTCTCGTAGAGACGAGGCCTGTATCCCAGCACATTAGAAGCTGATTATGATGATGATGCTGACGAAACACTATTAGATTCCTAGTGACCCCGACAGTAGTATTACCTATATTTTATGATTGAAATGTAATAATTCGCCGCGCCGAAACCGCTAATATATCCAAATTTTCTATTATCCGTGTTTGGCCGACACTCGTGTGACTTACACAGATCAAGTAAAAGTGCACAGCAGTGAAAGGAACAAGTCAGCGAACACGTGCTACATCTTCTCAGGCTGTCCTTGTATCAACATGCTTCATCCAAAAGACTCCCAAGTAAGTTCTTCATTCCCTTGTCCTACCCTGGTCAGCTCATTACTGTGTGTCGTCAATAGCTCACCCCTGCTTAAATTACATTCGGTTTCATGCCATTACATTCGATATCTACATGCGGCTTCGAAGGACTGGTCCTTCTAAGCCGCATGTAGATACTTATTCACCAATTGTCGTTACTGAAGACATAAGCATATTGTTTTTTCATGTCTGTACAGGGTAGCAGGGGCATTTACGCACAACCTGTTACCATTGATTCAGTAGGTTCTATCGCTAAAACCTATACCTGACCATTTTGAAAACAAAATTCCGTACACATGATGCCCACAGCTGCGTCCGTAAGTAAAACAAAAGAGGATCCTTTTTAGGTCGACTAATAATATGCGCTGCAAGCAGGAATAGTCCTTACGCGGTGGTTAGATATAGATTTTAGCGATAGTACATAATGTTGAACCCCCCAAAAGAAATTGCTTTGCCATACATTTTGACCGTATAGGTTTTGCACTTCTATAACAAATATTTTTTGATAACCGACGAAAACTTTCTATCCTTGGGGGTTGGTCATGGTTTTAGTTTTCGCGTCAATATCGCTGCCACCCTGTATATATTGAAATTATTGGCACAAATTTATTTAGTTGAACCTGTTTACCTGAAAAATTATTTGCTCTATTTTTCATCGTATTATAATTTATTATTACATACTCTTGAATCTCCAAACTTACGTTTCGTCTCAAAACTCCAAAATTTGTCCCTGTTTGACAGCCAACGTTAATCAAATCAAGTTTTAGGTCCCATCTGTTCCACTTAGCAGCCCGAAACTAATTGAATCGTTCTTTTTTAATAACTTTTCAAGCACACTTTACAATAAAAAAAAAAAAAAACAGTGAATTCGTCCTACTGACGTCGGCAGTTCTTGCGAACATATTTTTTGCAAAATGAAATTCAGTTTCAATTATTCTCAACCAGCCATAAATTGTAGAACTCTCGGCATATTGATATTTTTGTGTTCGCAATTTGTGTTTGGGAACGAAAATGATTGCATTTTTTATGTAGAAAAAAGATTACTATTTAATTATGAAACGAAACGGAGCATGCCTGCATCCTTTTGAAGTTTAATTTCTGTAATTCTTATAGGATTTCATTGAAATCCTTTATGACAGTTACGAAATTAATAATTATAAAAATAATGGCGGTCCCTCGTACTTATATGGGACTAAAACATAACTGGCGAAACAGTAAGTACCTACTATAGGTACTTACCCCTCTGCCTAACCCTGTGGGAAAAACCAAGCGTGATTATTAGCTCTAATTATTAGCCTAACGTTCTGTTAAAGTTTAAAATAGCAGCGGTCCCCCGACGGGGCAACATTTAATAAAAAAATTTCATACGTACTTACGTAGGGTCATAATTTCAAGGTTTTTTTTTCTTTTTATAGGGTTTCACGTTTATACCATTTTTGTTCTTTTTGTAAATATTTTTTCAATAGCTTTTTTTATTGTTTTAGGATTTTTACATTCATACTATTTTTATTATTATTTTATGTCGGGGTTTTTTTATGTTGGTACTTACTAAATGAAATATTTGTATTTTTTGGTTCCGTCCGACCACTCGGAACAATTTGCGGGTTGAACAAGTTTACACGACAGCTGTCAACGTAATTGTTTATTTTAAATGAAAAACGGATTGAAACTTTTAGTGTTTTCGGTATTTTTGATTGTTTCCTTTAATTTCTCATGAACGTTACAAAGAGTCAATTTATTACTAAGCGGTTGCAGGAGACAGAACGAGACACGATAGAAGTTTAATTGTTATTAAGTCTGGAGGCGTTTAGTGCTTTTCGAAGTATTAGAAATGTATTTTGACTGTATTGGTCTTAAGGAAGGTATTTTTGTCCATTAATATCCATAACATAAAATTGTAAACACAACTGGCGACATGCGGGTGTCGTATACGTACATCGCTACCTAACCCTTTAGGGATTACAGGCAATTGTCACCCAGCTGGCTCTCTTGGAGCAGTGGTATTCATCATCATGAAAACATCGTGAGGAAATCGACATGTCCTGAACCAAACATTCGAAGACATGTGACGTCTACCAACTCGCACTGGACCTGGGTGGTGGATTACGGCCGACTCCCTCTCACCGAGAGGAGGCCTGTGTCCCAGCAGTGGGAACATTTTAGGCTGTTTATGCTTATACTTTGCTCTGTTTGTTCAAACTTCGAAAAAAACTTAGAGATCAATGTCTCTTGAAGTCCAGACATTAATTAGTATCAAAAAATGAATGTGAAGAACGATGCAATAAATAAATAAACGTCCAGACCGCGATCGCAAATGGAATTCCACTTATTTTCTCTATAAATAAAAGATAGATCTGTCAGAATATTTGCAGAGCATTTACATTTTTACGTATTTTTGTTGAATCCGAAGGTTTAAGTTTGTTTCAATAGGAGTCAGTTCTGATTTTTCGGTCAACTGGCTCCTAGGGTAGGCTAGACAATGTGTGCTTCACGATATTATCGTGGATGTGCACGTCCATAAAATATATGGAAATTCGTGCACGCTATAACGTTATCATGGACGGAAAAGCGTCTTCATATAATATTTCCATACTTTGTACTTACTTCCTTGTGTTAATGTTGTTCCGTGACGTGGACGTGGACGTCCCCGATAATATTGCCACTTTAGAAATTATTAATGTGCACATTTACTTTTAATTATACTCCATTTATTAGAGTATTAGAAAAATAACGGCAAAATAGTGACTTTATGTGTTTTATTATTATGTTG
This sequence comes from Apamea anceps, assembly GCA_951799955.1. Lineage (NCBI taxonomy): Eukaryota > Metazoa > Arthropoda > Insecta > Lepidoptera > Noctuidae > Apamea > Apamea anceps. The sequence goes on along the minus strand of OX637508.1, from coordinate 2,574,233 downwards.
TTGTGTTGTGTTGTGGTTGAAATTACTGCACTTTAGAGTTATTTTTTAATGTAAATGGTAAATAGATTGCGTTGCTTTAGTTTGTATTTATCGTGAAATTTATTATGAACGTGTTCGTTAAAATGTACGTGTGTATTGAAACAACGAAAGAGTCATTATATTTCTAAAGTTATAATAAATGGAGTATAGTACATAATAATGTATATGTAGTACCTAAAATTAATACCGGAAAATGACACGTGTCCAAGGTAGATTATGTAATAACCGTTGGAATTACAATTGTCGCATGAGCGCACATAATCCCACAGTGTAAGCTAAGCCTAAACCTGACACGGTATTATGTACGCGTCATTATTGAGTCCAGCTGTTTGTCCACACGGTTCAAGTTTCGGCAATTAAGTGCAAATTACAGGACAAATCATTGATTAATTATTGGTACATAATTAAATGGTTGGCTCGTGAAGACAGCATTACACTTTCTCCTTAAATTCTTCTTGTTAGCGTGTCGATGGCGAAAATATCGTTATTTTTTTGGCCCAAAATTCTCCAACTCAGATAGCATTCGCTGACGCAGCCATTAGGTCCTCACGTGTGCAGGTGACAGGGCATGCGGTGCAAGATGGGAGGTGAGTCATCGTGAGGTGAGTATCTGTGGAGAGACACCGCATACACACCGGAGGTCTGAGCCTTCCATGACCCCACTTGTGGAGGTTGTCCTCGCTGCGGCCTTAAATTAGTCATGTTATTTCAATATTTCAATCAACCGAAGTAGGTAAAAAATGAAAAAAAAAAAGAAATAATTAGGTTTATTTCGGCACGGCTACAGCTACATTTAGGTTGGCTTATGCTACGCGGTTTCAGGTGAAAATCAAGCGAACCATTTTTCTGTTTTGGTTAAACACGTTTATTCTTTTGCCTCTCATCATTCTCCTGCCTCTATCCCAATTTATTTGAGGTCAGCGCAACATGTCTTTTTCTTCCATACTCCTCTATTAGCCGTCTATTTTATGAATAAAAAGCCGATTATTGTCTTGCCCATAGTCATTTTAAACTCGTACACACAACAAATCGTTGCTTTGCCACTGCTAATCACAGAACACAAACCCTTTGAAACGTTCTTTACACACACACATCCCATCGATCCCACTCACACACATACACCCTCACACTACAAATGACACTATGAATGCATTTAATCTTCGGAACCGCAACGGGGCGCAATATCGCCTTGATGAGCATCACACAATGGACCCTCGATCTCTCTGGATATTAAGTTTCCGTTGGCATGACAATGAAATGCCTAGCCTAGGCTGGATAGTCGGATAGACTACGTGTATGAATTAGTTTGGTCCATTCATGGAGGCATTATTCATTGTTATCTTCATGTTCCGTTACATGTGGTGTAATCAAGATTGGAAGTGTTTGATCTCTGTTCAAATGAACATCTGTGCACCTGCACTGCCTGCACCCTTGACGATCTGAACAACGCCTCTGACGGAGTCTGACGCCGCAATAAACGTGGTCACCACCAATTTTCCGTATTCAAATATAATGGTTTTGAATAAATTGAAGTTTGGCATTTGGTGGCACCTAAATATATGTATGCTTATCTAATAGCGCACTGTTATTTATATTCCCGCACTACCCGTACTGGGCCCGTGTGGTAGATTACGGCCCACTCCCTCTCACAGGAGAGGAGGCCTGTGTCCCGGCAGTGGGAACATTATAGGCTGATTATGCTTATACTATGTTGTATTCAACTTTCGGCGCTGAGCTTAGTGTTTAAAATCCAGCAGCGCGCTTTTATTTGAAGGCATTCATTCCGGTGGCGCCTGTATTCCTATTACCAGTTTCTGTAACAAGATGCTATCACAGCACTAAACTATGTCACAGTCACTGGCTAATGATTATCACAACAGTGGTAGATGATACTTGGCCGGATTTTTATTTTTATTTGCAGAATTTGTTGTGTTTTTTAGTTTATGCTAAATAAATGTTGTTTCTTTTCTTTCTTATTATAAAAATGTCTGCAGCTTGAGTTCATCTCCTGTTCCGAGACTGCACCGGTACTCAGCAGGATGCGTAGTTCCTTGTACAGAATATAAATAAATTTTCTTATAGAAAATTGAAATATTCTCGCCGGGTAGCGGATATTTCGTGTCGTCTTGGGATACGGCATGGCTAGCATATCTTGACTGTTCATGGTACCTTTTTTATCAACAACTATGGTCTAACTTCATATACTTACATAGGTACTTACTTGGATTTTTTTAAAATTAGTAAATGATAAATTAAGTAGGTTTGTACAAACACTTTTACACGTCAATCATATTTTAAAACTAGATGAGGTCGGCGTTTCCTATCTGACTAGCCTGAGAAGAAAGGCCGAAACAAACTCAGACGTCACAGTCTCTTTTAAAGTCCAGACGTAATCTTGGTCAGATCATATTTATGAAGACCACGTAGGTCGATGTCTGAGATGGGGGAGTCTTTTTCTTTCCCTTTTTTGTTGTCTAATGAAATGTAGGCTACACTAAACTTAAATATAAATTATAGGAACTTCACAATAAAGGTTGAAACTAAAAAAACTATAAGTAAAAAGTCGGAAAAAATTCAACTTATATGTGTTTGTTTTTTTTTTTACTAAAACTAATTTCAATTTAAGAGTGCGCTTTTATTTAAGTAATTATTTAAGAACTATTTGGTGAATATTTTGGAAACTTTTTGGTTCTTGGATCACTGGCTTGTATGTACGCACGGCTACACGTCAAGCTATACAAAACCAGTTTGTCTTGGCCTCACTTTGTATGATATTTTCTCACAATGAACGGTCAGCCAATACTGGTTTTGCATAGCTTGATGTGTAGCCGTGTGTACAGAGCACAAGATGATTTCTGGAATATTTTGCATCTAGGTGTATATGCTTGTGAGAATTAAGTGTGTGGTCACACAAGCTATCGCAGTAAATCGGGAAAAGCGGAAAGAGGGAAAGGAGGCTTTTGCCCTGCAGTGGGACCACACAGGCTTATAATAATAATAATAATATAAAACGAGCAGTGGTGGCGTGGTCGCGGGTTCGAATCCAGCCAGGCGCGTTACTTTATGTAAATCATTTCGTCACCACTGTTCACAAAACAGTGAAAGAAAACGCCCTAGAACCAAAAATTCGAAGATATGTGACATCTACCTACTTGCACTGGGCCCGCGAGATAGATTACAGCCCACCCCCTCTCGAAGAGAGGAGGCCTGTGTCCCAGCTGTGGGAACATTACAGGCTTATTATCTATATCTACACTAATAATACAGCTGAAGAGTTTGTTTGCTTTTTTTTTGTTTATTTATTTGAACGCGCTTTATCTCTAAAACTAATAGACGGATTTAAAAAAATCTATTTGCATTTGATAGCCCAATTCTTAAAGAAGACTATAGGCCATTTAACATCATACTAGGACTCTCAGGAGCCGAGCCAAGAGACAAAGAGTCAGAAAGAAAGCCAAGCGAAAACGAAGTAATAAAGCAGGCGATGCGATGCGATGCGAGGGAACGAGAAGTTTCACTCGGACGAAGTCGCGGGCAGAAGCTAGTGTTATATGTAACAGCGGGCTAATTGCGTACACACTATCAGTAGCAATGGGCTTAATTTTGACAGTTCAACAACATACATTGCGTTGTTTACGTGGTTCAGTAGAGACATTTTTCGAACCTATGAAGTAATGGATTAGCAATATCCTTCAAAATGATTCAGATTCAGATTAATAGTGTATTACGCAATTAGGGTGCAGTTCACTGTAGAAGCTTTACCGTATATTTTAAATTTCAGCAACGCGAGTCGTAGATAGAAACAGCTTTAATATTTGCCTTAAAAAATCTCGCGAACATTTTACACGGGCACCTTTTTGAGCTAAGTGAAATGATTTTCATAATGTAGGCAAAATATTATTTCGTGTTAGGTTTAGGTACATATTATATTCTGTCTACATTATAAATATCTAGATATCTCTTTTGCTATCATTCATTTATGAGAAGATAGCGCTTAGGGCATTTAAATATAACGTTCTAGGTATATGCTGCAACCCAGGTATCCAACATAGCCCGAAGAATTGCCAAACTTAAGTGGCAGTGGGCAGGGCACATTGCTCGCAGAACAGATGGCCGATGGGGCCGAAAGGTTCTGGAGTGGCGACCGTGTACCGGAATACGTAGCGTTGGAACGCCTCCCACAAGATGGACCGGCGAGATGGTAAAGGCCGCAGGAACCCGTTGGATGCGAGAAGCACAGAACCGGTCGAAGTGGAGGTGCTTGGAGCCTTTTCCACTTAGACCCTGGCCTATTTATTCCTATGTCTAGCAGTGGACGTCTTTTGGCTGAACGATGAGGTATGTGCTGTGCTGTATTTTTGGTGTTAGAAATAATTGAAATAAGTAACGTAACTATCTAAAAATACTACTTAGAAACACTTTAATTAGGCCTTGTCATGCTTGTTCTTTTTTTCGATAAATAAAAAAATAACATGCTTACTAGCAGATTTTTAGAAATATCATATCGCATCGAAAACATGTACTTATGGAGCTTGTACTTCCTTTTATCTGTGATATGTGTTTAACTTACCATAATAACAAACTTACTTACCAAAGTCGCAAACACGTCTGCTGAGCGCGGGTTCCCCGCTTCGATTCCCAAGTCGGGCAAAATGTTATTGTGTTTTTCCATTTGGAATTTCTCAATAACAGCCCGGAGTTTGGAATTTGGTGGTGCAATACCCCCGTGCCTTGGAAAGCATGTAAACCCGTCGGTCCGATCTCCTGGTCGTGCCGGCTTACCGTCCCATGGGACTATGAGAGTACCTGGCTAATCTCCGTTGAGATTGGCTACCGTAACTGAAATCAGTCGGGAGGATTATTATTTTATAATTATAAATAATAATTACAAAAAAAAGACAAACAAATTATTATTAACAGCACAATCTCAGTACTAGCACAGCTTCTCAAAAATTTTCTTACTGTAAAACCAAACTCAAAACTTAATTGTCCACAAACTTTGTTCATAAAACTTTACCAATATCGGCTTTACGAATTACGGACAAAGCAACAAATCGTAAGCGGCAACAAAAAAGGCAAACTGTACAGTAAGTTGCAAACAAGAGTGTTAAGTTGCCGCTGTGTCGCGCGACAATAAAATAGCTGCGACAGTTTAGCACTTACCGTGGGGCAACAGAAGCAGCGTGCTCACTGTTTGCATAGTTTCATTTTCACAGATTTTTTTTTCAACCGAATAGAGCTCTATTATGCCGTTTTTTCAATCATCTTATAACTTTTATCTGAAGAATAACCATTTTGACATATTTCTAAAGTTGACATAAGCTGTCAAACCACCATATTATTTATTTCTCAGATAAAAGTTATATGACGATTGTAAAAGCATCTATAAAGCAAATTACTATTGTTATACTCGTATTATATACCCGAAATGATATAGCAAAATCCTGAAATAAGCCTCGAAAGAAAGCTGTAATATGTTTTATTTTTTAAGACGTTATACTGACCAGTGGTTCAATAGATTTTTTTTTTAAGCAGCCTGTTACAAAACTCGCTTCAGACTACTACTACTTTTATTTTAATTTTTTTATCTAATGAAAGGTCGAGAGATAGAATGTATGATGTAGTTGTAGATTTTATAAACCTGTCTGGTAGAAAAAGTTGAAATAAAAACTTTCTATGTTGAACTGAACAATGCGCTCAGGAATCGCGTTTTCCCTAGCCGCCTGAGGTTGCGTAGGTAATGAAAAAAGTAGTATCGTTTCGGACCGCGGCGCGGGCGCGGCTGACGGCCATTCTGCTGTTATTTCACACTTCCACCCTTAGCTTACTGCCGCTTTTCAAGGGTTTTAGGCAGTTGGTTTTCTAGGAAAAGTTTGGTTTTCCCTGAGTGTACCAAATACACTGATCTCTTTTTGTTGAATGGGGAGATTATGTTCATCCGTTTTGTGTCATCGAATACACTTTTTGGCAATCCAGTCAGATCGCGAGAACACAATCTTAATTATTTTAATGTTTTGTTTGATTTTAATTTTGTAATAGATAAGGACTATGGACATTCAACATTGTCCGAAATAAATGAATTGAATTAATTGAGAGAAAGTTATGCTAAAGCGAGTAAGCGATGAAGAAAATGAATGAATACTGCTACTACTAAGTTGACTGATTTTCGTATACCTACCAATTTGGTTATAACTTTGCAGCAATGAAGATTTTCTAATTTTAATTTCATGTATTATTTGATATACTTGTGCATATAATACTTATATTTCATGCTGGATTATATTCGAACGCAATGAGAATTGTGAATTCTACTATTCTACTAATACTATAAATGTGAAAGTTTGGATGTTTGTTACTGAATCACGCAAAAACGGCTGAACGGATTTGAATGAAATATGTATGGCATACAAATAGTTTAAAACTTGGATTAACACATAGGATATGACTTTTATCTCGACAGCACGTTCCCGTGGGATCATTTCCGACATCGACGCGGGCGAAGCCATTAGCAAAAGTTAGTTTATAAATAAATTAAAATTGAACACTAATGTAGTTTAACACACAGTAGGTACGCTTACGTGTAAAAGTGTTTGTACAAACCTACTCACAGAAATAATCATTATCATTTACTAATAGGACATATAATGAAAACTACTTCTAGAAGGTTTAAAGAAAATCCTAAATTCAAAATGTTAGCCACTCCACCCGCCCGTGTGTGTGCGACGCGTAGATTCTTGCCCAAAGTTAAAGTTACAAGGCACGTTAGGCACAAATAATGTGTGCCCATTTCCAAGCCATTGAATATTTTATTTCGTTATTTAGACACTAACGGTTTTCTTCTCTTTATTGCTTCAGTGATACATTGCAGCCGTTTATTGGTATGTTAGTTCTCTGCTTATCGAATATTTCTGGCTCATATTTTTCTTTGATCACTTTAGATTGGACGAAGTTGGCGCAATATCTGCTGGGGTGTGACGCCGTAAATGACGATCGTAGTTTCTAGCTGGGGTTCGGTGGGTTGCGGATTGCTTTCCCACGTTAGAGTTACGCCAACGTTGGTAATTTAAATTATTTCTGGTTAAATTATTTCTAGCCTTTAGGGATGGTACACGTGGAATGGTAAAAGGTAGGTAAGTATACAACGTTAAATTTTGATCGTTTTAATCCTTAAAACGGGTCATTGTAAAAAAAACAGGATCCATACATTATGTCGAGTTATGCGAACATAAATCTATGGATCAACTGATTTTTTTTTCACGATTTCGTGGTTGGTTCCGTAGTAAAAGTTGTATATAATGATGAGTACAATGACCCCTTCTAAGGATTAAAACGATCAAAATTTAATGGTGTATTTTAGATGTCTTTTTTTAAAAGTAGGTTGTTCTTAAATTCTTCTTCTCAGCGTACCAATGGCAAATAAGAAATTTGTTGTGAAAATTCAAATGTTATTTTGCCCAAAACTCAGCCACGCGAACTGCGTTCACTGACGCATTCATAAGATCCTCATAAGTTGGTAGGTTGTTGATTTGAAGATTGACTTTTACACATTTTGGTTTCTAATATTTCTGTTCAACATACGTATCTGAACAGTACTGAAGGTCGGGCTGGTCCACAAATTCAAGGTCGCTCAGCGAGCTATGGAGCGAGCTATGCTCAGAATCTCTTTGCAGGATAAAATCAGGAATGAAATTATCCGGAATAGAACCGGAGTTACCGTCATAGCTTGCAGAGTAAGCAAACTGAAGTAGCAGTGGGCTACCCATGTTTGTCGAAGGACCGATGGCCGGTGAAGCAGACGAGTCTTGGAGTGGAGATTGCGTATCGGCAAGCGTAATGTGGGACGCGCCCCAGCTAGATAGTCGGACGACCTAAAGAAGGTTGCAGAGACAGACAGGATGCGGAAGGCGAAGGACAGGGTGTTGTGGCGCAGCCTGGGAGAGGCCTATGTCCAGCAGTGGACTGCGATAGGCTGAGTTGATTGATACGAGTATCAAAAGCCACGTTACTGTGTTTTAAAATGGGCAGCTTTTTAAACCACACATGCATGTTAAATCTATAGCGTAAAATTCACAAATATTTTTCGCTTATTCAACCTGAACATTTAGATAGATACGAGTACTCTATTTAATTGACCACAAAGCTGCAATATTGTGGTCGCCATGATATTTTGCTCCTAAATTATTCGAAGCTTTATTAGTTTGTAATTAGTTACCATCCCCTTGATATGCTTTGTTTATTTCTAGTTAGTTCGGTGTATTAAATACATTTTGGTTAATGAATGTACGATATTATTTTGATGGAATATTGTGTTAATAATGGCGCTGGATTAAGCCATGGTTTAGTGGAAATATTTAAACCATTAGTATTTATTAAACCTTGCTGACCGCGGGTCTGTTAATAATATTTTAGGCTAATTACGAGAAATAAGCTTTCATTGGTTAAGCTACGCTGGCCGCGGTCGGTTCGTGGATGATCATGACACATTTATAATACACCTTGATAATAATTATTTTGCATATTAATTAAATCAATGCATTTTGATATGATAATATTAAAAAAAAAAACGTTAACTAGACCCACAAAAACAATATTTGCATATTTTTGTAACTCGTCACGGATTCATGTAGGTAGACTATCTATACAAATAAAAAATCTGCATCAATTACACAATTGTCCAAACATTGATGTAAACGAGTCTAGCTAACGAACTAAAATATTGTATGTATTACAAACATGAAGCTTTTTGACACGTTTTTAGGAACTCTTTTGCGCATAGGTATATCAAAATCCAAAAATAAGAGCTGCAATCAATATATCTAGCCTTTTCTAACTATGTTGGGGTCGGCGTACAGTCTAACCGGATTCAGCTGACTAGTATTTTACATGGAGCGACTGTCTATCTAACCTCCACAACCCAGTTACTGGGTAATACAATATCTCTTAGTAAGACTGGTTGTCAGACTTTCGGGTTTCTGACTATCCGTAACGTCTGTCTGTCTAAATAATATTCGTATCTACGAATGACAGCCGGGACCAACAGCCTAACATGCTTTCCCAGCCACAGAGAAAGTTGCAACACTATTTTGTAACTAACAACAGCCGATCCATAGGCGTCGGACATAAACGTTCACAAACGTCCAGTGTTGCCCACAAACGGCCACTATTTCTTGCCCCATACAAAGTAGCGTGTCGTGCTGTCCGTCACGGTCATCAAACTGACGTTTTTCGGCGGCTGACCGACGCGCCGTGAATGGAACACTCGTGAAATAAACTGAACTGCACTCCATTTAGACGTGCTGTCTTTCAGCTTTGGTTTATTGTAGGATAGATTGAAGGTTAAATTGTCACTTCAGAAATTTAATATACAATGTATTTTGTAATCGGTTTTTAGTTTTAAAGAATATGGAAATACACAACATTTTCTTAGTTCTTCTTCTTGAGCGAGAGCTCACAGTTGTCACTTTGTCAAAGTGATGACGATTTTTTTTCAGCTTTATCAATGATATGATTGCGTATTTGTTCACTAACCTGCTCTAGGCATAAGTTAGAAAGAAAGAAAAAAAAATGCGTTGAGTTGGCCACTATGAACATAGATGTACTACTTGAAAACCGCGGGCATTCTATTACCTAAATAAAGTCATGATAAATAAATTACATACATCTTGGAGAACATGCTTTTGCTTTGCATAAATGCTTTTCATCACAAAATACACCAGAAACTCGAAATAATGATCTGATTTGGAGCTTATTATACTCTCAAAATAGAAAACATACCTACCTACTTAATCAATACGCGATTCATTTCACTCTCTTATTACGAACTAATCAATATCAGTAGCTGCCGGGAGTTTGAATTTGAGCCCGGTTGATTTCCATAGGCTCATCCCTTATTACCACAACACAACTAACGAAATTATAGTGCTCCAAGCGCTATAATTAGGTACACCTCTTGTTATGCAAGCATTTTCTGGTAAATGAAAGTCCCCAAAAAAGGTCAACACTTTCCCCTTTCTAAACATTTTCGAATGAAAAATTCCTTCAAAATCGACATGAAAAACTCGACCTACTATGAAAATATTCAACACATCACCTTCCTTTTACCTTACCTGGAGGAGCAAGTAAAAAGCCTGTGTATATACGCGAACCAACAGTTGTTAGTCTTCTTCCCGCTTAACACAAAAGATGGGAACGATGAGAATGCACTTTAGCAATGTTTCCTCCACGTCCTTATTCTGGATGCACGTGGAATTATGCTACTTTAGTAGGTAATTTATTTCTCTTGTAGAGAATATTCTGGAGGCGATAAAAGTGTATGTGGTGAGTAGAATGTATTTTAGTATTGTTTAACTTGTGCGTAGGTTTGGTGATTGGCCCACGAATTTCGGTATATTTTTATATTGACGAGCCAATATCAAATCGAGAATCCAGGCTATAAACTATTTGCTGCACGTAAGATTTTTAAACCTGCGACTTATAGGGCTACTAATAGGAACTATTTTTTCCTGTAGGATAAATTACAACATTCGTTAATAAGTACTTATACAACATTGAAGGCCCTTTACAAGTTTTTGTTTCATAATCAGTAAATTCAAAGTAAAGGGAACCAGAGGGGTAATTGCGTAACACACTATCCGTAGCAATGCCTTTCATTTTGACAGTTCAACAACATTCATTTGTTGAGCAGACAAATTTTTCGAACATATGAAGCAATGGATTAGCAATATCCTTCAAAATGATTCATATTGAGATGATAGCATGTTACGCAATTAAGGTACAAATTGTACTAAAGTTGCAGAAAGTTGCAATTGGGAAAAACGGTACCTGAGTATTAGAAATAAAGTTAAAGATAATGCATAGACACAGAATAGGAGTGCGGCAGACGGTTCCATTCCGTGAAAAGTTGATGGAAAGTGTAATAGGAACACTTAGGTCTCAAGTCGGAATGATGTGATGTAACGGATATTATTGCACCTACTGGCAATCGTGCTGTCTCGCTCTTGTTTCAAGTTTAACCATTGCATACGTTATGGTAATCATGTTGTCTCTGTCTTTTAGCGAGTTAAACTATTGCTCATCTACGTGTAATCGTGTTATCTCTTTCTATATGGATGTTAGCTTTGAGTAAAGTGTTTGTTTAGTTCAGTTAGGATCAAGCTTATGCATATTAATACAGTGTATGAAAAATGTTGAGCGTACTCAGAATTTGTGTGGGTTTCAGAGTATGCAGGAGTTATACAACTACGTTTTTGTAAAGTTAGAGAAATTAATTGGTAAGCAAATATAATACCAATTTAAAATATCCGCATATTCGAACCACAATTGTAATTTTTTGACAGTTGTATAAAATAGCTTTATCAAGGCAAATTAACGTAAGATGGCAATTTGAACATTAATTCATTTCCTGACTGTATTTGGGCTGAATCTTCAATTAAGTGCGTACGTTCAAAGCATTCTGCTTCTGCTGCTTCCAGTCTAACCGTATACAGCTGAATACCAGTATTTTACATGGAGCGACTGCCTATCTGACCTCCACGACCCAGTTACTTGGTAATACGATACCCCTCGGTAAGACTGGTTGTCAGATTTTCGGGCTTCTGACTACCCGTAATGACTGTCAGGACCAACAGCTTGATGTGCTTTCCGCTTACGCTCAAAACATTATTACGCATAAATTAATTACTAGTGTAATGTGGAGGTATTGATTAAATTGTACCGTTTTTAAAATAATCCTTTTCACAACTTCATGCTTAATTAATAGAATGAAAAGTAATCACAGCTGAGACACGTGGGCCGTGTGGCTCGTGGCTCGACTTAACCCACTCGTTCTTGTAGGTAGGCGTAGAGACATATTATAACAATTGACACCCACGGGGGCTACGTACATTTTGTGCAATCTCTTTAGTTAATTGCTTTCAGTACTGATCAGGGAAAGTTCTGATGTAAGTATGTTTACGTGGTAACACTATAAATAACTATTCAATCAATATCAGTACACTTATCGAATTTAATAACTGAGACTACCTCTTACTTAAATAATTAGGTATTCTGATTATCATCGTTATCATTGATGTAACTTAACTGGCAGAGGAACTACGTGCTTACATGACAGAGGGGCAATTTTTGGTATTTTAAGAGCGTTCACTGTCAGGGGACCTAAAAAGGTCACTTTAAGCAATACCTCTAAAAGCTATTCATTTCCTGAACTCCCAGCATATATCATTAGCAATTCCTCTAATTTTCGTAAAATTTAATTTCATATTTGGTGTCACATTGCCGCATGAAAAAAATAAAAACCGTAATTTTATCGGTAAAGTTTTCATTACAGTTTTCATTAATCAAATTGGTGTTTTATTTTTTATTTCTACAGTTTAAATGTTATTTTACTGTGTTATGAATTGCACATAGATCATAATTATTATGAATTGTCAGTTTGTGACCATTTTACGATTTTTAATATGATTCATTTTGTTATCCTATTAAGATCCTGCAAAAGTGGTCTGTCTTCTGTCTAAAATACCTCTTATTTCCCTACATTTTTGGCAAGTTTTTCACATTTGTTTGTCGCCAAGATGAGACTGCGACAAAATTTTTAACGTTTTAAATTACAAGAACTGTCCTTCAGGTGTAGCCGGGGTTTTGTATAACTAAACACAATTCGAGTTTGCTCTATATTTCCTTGTCCGTGTAGGTAGGTGCATAATTATTACTTTTAAGTAAAAATATGTCTTCACCAGATTGAGGCACTTTTGTTTCCTGTAGTACATTATTACTATTAGTTATTCTGTGCCTGTAGTAGTTATAGTAACTATTAGCTTTGCCCGCGACGTCGTTCACCTGGATTTCCGAAAGCAATAATGTGTATTTATACTAATTATACAAACAGATACTTCAATTTTATTTATTTGTATTGTACGATCTGCAGTGCAATTCTGTAACCATCTCACCGTGAAAACTTAGGTGAAGTGAGCGTGGAGTGAGCTGTTATTTCAACTAATGCTAGGGATTGACACTATTGGCAGCTCATTATAAGCTCACTTCACCTAACTTTTCACGGTGAGATTCTTACAGAATCGGTCGGCTGATGTTGTACATGCAAAAACCCTTACCCATTTCAGTATAGATCCCTTTGCATCCACGAAAAAAAAAAACAAACAATTTCTATTCTTACCTTCAAAAATCTCAATATTCTTCCACAACCACTCAACTAGTTTGTTTTCAATATATGAAAAGCTGTATCTGTTTGTTCAATATTGTCGTGTGCTCGTTCGTGTATTGATGTCAAATATTTGTGTACAGTTAACGTGCGCCGATAGTTCGCTGTTTGAACGGTAAATAGGCAGCTGAACTAGATAACTCCTGTGTTTCGAAGTATCTGTGGGTACTCGTATGTGCTGTTTCTTCGGCGTGTTCGTTGATCTCGGTCGAATTGAAGGCCTTAGAGTGATTTGGAGCTACACCTTCAATGATTCTACGATGAATACGTATAGTTTTTATTATATTTGTTGGTATATTGGCGTAGCTAGCTGACATATGGCAAATAATTTATTTTTATGTTCTGTGCCTTGTAATGTTAATAACTTAACACCTAGTATTGTATACAATCAAGTATCAAGTATTTTCTAACTGAACAGACAGCTGTGCTTCTGGGGAGTTTGTTGCGCCACTTCTTCTTCCCAGCGATAGCACTAGGAAGTGGTGAAGGGCACGCGTTTTTGGGGACTGTCTTTTGTAATTTTGACGTTCGAAAACTGCTGATTCTCAGCCTAATTTGAATAAATGACTTTTCATTTTGAATAAAATTGAATATTTATATGGTTTTCAGAAATAAATTGTATGAAAAAATCGCTGATCCTGGGTTACATTATATTTGTACTGATAATGATAACTAAAATATCATGTTTTACATGTGTGGAATGTTAGAAACGTAAACGAAACGCAATCGTCTTCTGTCATCTGTCTGTCTTGTTTCTTTTTGTCGTCTCTTTCTCTCTTGCGCTGTCAATTGTCTCGTCATGTATCTGTGTGTTTTGCAGGCCAATTCTCGTAATTAAAAACGTTCAAAATTTAGTCACAGTCTCATCATAGCGACAATCCATGTCAAAAACTTGTCAAAAATGTGGAAATTAGAGGTATTTTTGACAGATTGAGACTGACATCAGACTGCGAACGTTCTTGATATTACGAGAATTGCCCCTCTGCTAATATATAATAAATTTTAATTAAATCAACCTTGACAACTTCCATCAAGTTTTATGCAATCGAATACTTCCGCGAAAAAACTTTCGCACTTGTCTTTTTTTCTTAAACTTGCCTTTAACTACGACCAACACAGCAAAAGAAAATATTGTCCCAATGTTTATAAGTACGTATAGCTAACTAAACGAAAAAAGAATTCCACCACTGTAACAAGTTAAAATGATCAGATAATATTTTACAATTCAGCGTGCAATGCAAATGGTCGAACGCGGTGATAAACGGGCCCCGAATGTTCGCGAAATATGCCGAGTGGCCGATGCAAATGGATTCGGATGCGCTTCTAAAACAACGATGTAAAGGACTTACTGGAAGAGGCTGAAGAGAAGTCTTCTTATGTAGCTGTAGACTGATTGAAAAGAGTTAGTCCGTAATGTACCTGTAAGCCTGTAGCCCTTCAATCCTGTTTTCACTCATAATCATAATAATAACCTGTAAAACCATGTAGTACAACCCGATGCAAACTTTATGGCGGCTCTGAACACGAGGCGAGTAGCTGCGCTGTAACAAATTCAGGTGACTGCGGGGGTGCGGGGTGCGGTACTACGCAGCGAGTAGCCCACTTAAGGGCCGCGGCTTTGTTTTCTTTTTTTAATTGGATAACATTCACCACTTCTGTCCACGGAAGTATGGAAAAATCAGATTAGAATCGTTGGAACCTTTTCATCAAAAGCGGCCAAAAATGTATTGATCTCACTCTAATACCTTTTCTTCATTTGTATGAAATTTTCGCCATTGCAATTATCTAATAGCTGTATTTGAAAGTGTGTTTATTATCAGATTATAATGTTGCCACTACAGGGACACAGGCCCTCTTCGAGAGCCACAGCCCAGTTCAGGAGATTCTTCTATCAGATTTAACTCAATGTACACAGTGCACGCGATAAATTTATCGCCACTCATAATAGCCGTTTTAAAAGTTAAAAGCCGTTAACACAAAACCCGTTGTAAATTAATAGTTTGAATTTACAATTATGATTCATATTGTTGCTATCTTTCGTATACGCAAAAGTAGTAAAATTAATATAAACCATGGTTCTGTGGTCATAAACTTAGACCATTAATTATATGGTATTTAATTTATTTTTTAAATACTTAAAGTCAATTAAAATAGTGGTTCTGTACACGCAATGCCCCGATGTTGCGGAGTTGGATGCAGCTCCATGATGAAATTTAATTCTACTTTAATCTGTATATGTAACCTACTAACACGAGAAGTAAAATTGTTACTATTTTTTTTTAGTCAGTAATGTCACAGTCAACTTCTGGGCAAAGGCCTTCCCTAAGTCCTTCTATTCTACTAGGTAAATAAAATCAAAGTACTAGGTACAGAGAAAGCAACAGCAACGGTATAACCTTTGCTGTTGCTTTACAAGTTATGACAAAAGTTAAGAAAACATTATTGAAAAAAAAACTCGGAGTCTTCATGAAAAACTCATATTGTACTTGTAGTATAAATAATCATAATATCTATTGAACAAAATATTTCACAAGCAATAAATCTAAAGTTGAGTTCAGACTTCAGACAACGCTTATACATACGCAGGCGGGTTGAAAGAATCGCGTTTAATAAATCTCATGAAAAGAAATGTTTTAGTGTAAAGTCGGGCGCAAACTTATGTGAAGATACGAATATGAGCAACGTAGATTCTCTGTTCTGTAACGTTTTTTGTTAAACTCATGTAATGCAACAACTGTAATCTTCTATTCTAGACTAATAATAAAGCTGAAGAGTTTGTTTGTTTGAGCGCGCTAATTTCTGGAACTACCAGTCAGATTTAAATAATTATTTTTGCATTTGATCGCCCGATTCTTGAGGAAGGTGCTTTCCGAGACACGGGGCTATCACACCGCCTAACTCCGGGCTGTTATTTAAAAAAATCCCAATGGAAAAACCCAATAATAATAATATGTAATATTTATTAGGTATGTCTAGGACCGACATTACTCGTGTTATTTTAGGTTTAGCTAAAAAAAATGTACATCAATATAAATTGAATAAAGTTTAATTTTTATTCCAGAGAGGATGAATACATTTAATTTGCAAGAACTTTCAATATTTTGCGTCTGCTGCTAGGATTATTGTAAAAAGAAAGTTTTTGTAAAGTAAAATGATGTCTTAGAAATGATGTTGTAGTTTCTCGCCGTTGACGATACTCCAGAGTTGTTGTAGGTTGTACATGATTAACACCAAACCACTATACATTTTAAATGATTATTTGTAAATTGAGTTTTTAAGTTATGTTTAGTTATCTGAGCCGCACTTATTTATTATTGACACCTTACCGCGTGACGGAGGTGTAGTTACGACTAATTCAAATTATTGAGTTCATTATGCAAAATATATCAAAATACATTTTATATAGTGAACTCAATAATGCTCATACAGCAAACTGTGTGAGCATTGTTGGCTCGTACAAATGTAGTAAAGTGCTTCTCAGTATTTATACCGCCACCCTAATTGCGTAACACATAATCAATAGTAATCTGAATCATTTTGAAGCAAATTGCTAATCCATTGCTTCATAAGTTCGAAAAATTTGTCTGCTCAACACGTACGGTTTAGGAATAAAATAAATAAAATGTTAAGTGTTCTTTTGAATTCTCACAATTTAGAAGATGGATCTGCCGAGCAATTCTGTAAAAACTTCACCATGAATACTTAGGTGAAGTGAGCTGTCAATAGTGTCAATTCCTAGCATAAGGTGGAATGACAGCTCACTTCACCTAAGTTTTCACCGGACCGGACCGGCTTCCAGTTTGCAGGTTGTAATTAAAAACTTTTCTTAACTCATTAGCATCGCTTCTGAATCTTTGTAGATTCAGAAGCGATGCTAATGATTTCTTTTGTTAAGTTACTATTTGCGTTATTACCTAATTAAGAAAACTTCAATTGTTTCGATCTTCAAGGTTAAGCAACGCTTGCCGAGGCCGGTCCGCGGACGGGTGACCATTAGATACCGTGAGTCCTCCGTACCTTGGAAAGCATCCTAAGTCATTGGTCCTGACGGTCAATATTTTTGTTGGTATATTAGCGTGTGCTAGCTAACAAATCAAATAATTTAATTTAATGTTTCGTGTTCGATAAGTTAATTACTTTGCATAAAATCAAGTTCTTCTGACTTAACAGACAGCTATGCTGGGAAGTTTGTTGCGCCACTTCTTCTTTCCAGCTAAAGCACTAGAAATTGATGAAGGGCGGCCGTCAAAAAGTGCTAATTCTCAGCCTACTTACTTACTATCTTGATATTCGTTACGCGTAAGTAGTTAGAAGCCCGAAATTCAGACAACCAGTCTTACCAAGGGGTATCGTGTTACCCAGTAACTGGGTTGTGGAGCTCAGATAGGCTGTCGATCCATGTAAAATACTGGTATACTGCTGCATCTGATTAGACTGGAAGCCGAGCCCAACATTGTTGGGAAGGCTAAGCAGCAGCAGAAGCAGAATACTTTGAGCGTAAGACACTTACTTGAAGATTCAGCACTCGGGTTAGGAAAAGACTAGACTGATGGTGATGAAATTGGGATCCATGGCAAAATCCAATCCACGCAGACTGTCAATTCTTTAATGATTAACCTAACATCATTGTCTCACTTCATTTAGCTTCTTAATCCTCTTGGCAATTTTATTCAAAACGAAAATCTAGATATTTTGTCACGTATGCTTATTATGTGAGTATGTACGTATAGTTTCAGTAAAGAAAACAGTCGCAGATTATCTGTCAGGCAGAAGAAACGAGGGACTAGGCTACAATACTCATTTGGCACGATCTTGCTATACCGAAAGGAATAAAGTGGGGTAAGTCACTGTTATAAGTTCCCCCACTTTTGAAACGTGGTGCTGCGTTTAGATACTGACTTGTGATTAGCGATTTTTATTCCTAGTTTTAGTTTTTAAGCCGCCAGACGTACTGCAGCGTACCATCCACATTTGGCTGATATCCCGACGAGTCGTTCTTCTCTACGTTTATTATGCGCACAGCCAAAGTGTGGAACTCCCTGCCAGCATCTGTGTTCCCTCCCACATTGAACCCGACTGCCTTCAAAGCAAGAGTGAACAGGCATTTTCTGTGCACGTTCGTTCCATCATAGACCTCATTCATCACTTTCCATCGGGCGTGATCGAGGGCAAGAGCAGACCTATGTAGAAAAAAAAGTGTATTTTTTCAAATTCCAGTACTACCGATCTGCTCTGTAAAAGTCTCACCGTCTAGAATTCGGTGAGGTGAGCTGTCAATAGTGTCAATATAGCAGCGTCAGGTGGATTAACAGCCTAACTATTCTTTAAAAATCTCATTGTAAAAACTTAGGTGAAGTGAGAGCTTGAAGTTAGCTGTCAATACGGTTAATCGTTAGCATCAGCAGTGCGATTCTGTAACCATCTCACCGTGAAAACTTAGGTGAAGTGAGCGTGGAGTGAGCTGTCACTCCAACTAATGCTAGGGATTGACACCTTTGACAGCTCACTCTAAGCTCACTTCACCTAACTTTTCACGGTGAAATTTTTACAGAATCGATCAGCTGGTCGAATGAAAGCTCACTTCACCCATGTTTTCACGGGGCAGCTCACTTTACCTAAGTTTTTACTGTGAGATTTTTACAGAATATTGCTAGTTTCATTGTTGAACAAAGCCCTTATTATAAGATGGGGTCAAGAATCAAGTAAGTAATTCGATGCTGTCTTTTTAGGGTTCCGTAGCCAAATGGCAACGGAACCCTTATGGATTCGCCATGTCTGTCTGTCTGTCTGTCTGTCTGTCCGTCCGTATGTCACAGCCGCTTTTTTCCGAAACTATAAGAGCTATACTGTTGAAACTTGGTAAGTAGATGTATTCTGTGAACCGCATTAAGATTTTCACACAAAAATAGAAAAAAAACAATAAATTTTGGGGGTCCCCATACTTAGAACTGAAACTCAAAATTTTTTTTTTCATCAAACCCATACGTGTGGGGTATCTATGGATAGGTCTTCAAAAATGATATTGAGGTTTCTAATATCATTTTTTTCTAAACTGAATAGTTTGCGCGAGAGACACTTCCAAAGTGGTAAAATGTGTGTCCCCCCCCCTGTAACTTCTAAAATAAGAGAATGATAAAACTAAAAAAAATATATGATGTACATTACCATATAAACTTCCACCGAAAATTGGTTTGAACGAGATCTAGTGAGTAGTTTTTTTTTAATACGTCATAAATCGTAACGTAACGGAACCCTTCATGGGCGAGTCCGACTCGCACTTGGCCGGTTTTTTTGTAATAGAGACGAAATAATTCATAATCCTAACTAATATTATAAATGTGAAAGTGAGTTTGTTTGTTTGTTACACTTTCACGCTAAAACGGCTTTGGATGAAATTGGGACCATGGACCATGGAGTAGGACATAGGCTACTTTTCATTCCGGATCGCAGACAAAGTCGCGGGCAACAGTTAGTGTCAAATAAGTAAAAACCTACTAAAGTCATAACGTTGAAAAGTTCAAAGGTTACGCAACATCAGAAGGCCAATTCTCGTAATTTAAAACGTTCAAAATCTAGACGCAGTCTCATCTCAGGGAAAAACAAATGTCAAAACCTTGTCAAAATGTAGGAAAATTAGAAGTATTTTTTGACAGATTCAGACTGAGATCAGACTGTGAACGTTCTTAAAATTACGAGAATTGCCCCTCTGACAACTGTCCAGTAAGCTAATATAAAAATCTCCCACGCAAAAAAAGCCATTAGAAAATCAAACAAACAACTAAAGTCTACAACCCACATAATTATGTACTGTCTCTTCGTCTGTAGCTAGACGTGCGTCAAACCTACTCAAACATTCCATCTCAATACATCACTATAACGGATTAAGTTTTCTTGAAGTCCAAACAATTTTTGGTTCAAATCTTTCATACATTTTCAAACGTGTTTTGCTCTGACTTTAATAACTGTATCTTGTCAGCTCAGCGTGATAGATGACGTGCTTCAGATAATTGTAAAAGTTTGAAAAACTTGTTGAAGAATGTGCTCATACAGCAACTTGTGTATTTTTATGGAAAAGGCTTTATGTATTTAGGTTTTTCAATTATTGTTGTGATGAGTATATGATCTACTACGTACCTCGTGAATACATAGGGTCAAATGAAATTAGCTAGCCAAACTCTGCAGAAGTGATGAGTGATATGATAAAATAAAAATATAAAATACTAGCAGCGCCTCGAGGTTTCACCCGCATAAGTGTCGATCCCTTGGAAATATCGAGATAAAAAGTATCCTATGTGTTATTCTGATGTATATACTATATTACTCTAGGTATAGTTTCATCAACATCTGTTCAGTATTTTAAAAAGTAACAAACATCCATCCATCCTCACAAACTTTCGCGTTCATAATATTAGTAGGATTATAGTAACCGCTGGAAATGTTGTTGCTTGAGGTATGAGTAGAGAAAATTTGTTTTCTTTTATTTTATCACGTCTAGATATCAATACTTCTGTGAAGTATGCACAGAAAAAACAGATTTTTAAAAGGATGTATCAAGTGACTACACTAACTGAGGTCGTGGTAGCATTTCTTAGGCCTGCCTCGGTGACGTCGCCCGCTACTTGACGACATTTGCTTCTACGGAACAATAATTCAAATGAAATATTTTATACCATAAGAATCAAGTCCACTTGCCCACTGCAAACGCAGCACAAAACGCGAGCACTGCGTTTACATACTATTTCCTCTGCTTTGCGCCTTCACGCTCACCGGAGACTCAACAATTTGGAATTTAGAACTACAGAGTTTTAGTATAACGTCTGCAGACTTGTTACAATAAAACTTTATTGGCTTGTACGTGCTCTATCTTACATCGGTCGGTTTAGAACTCTATATTGTGACTCTACATAAGATTGTTAGTGGGGTTTATTTTTTATGTGTCTACGTTGGGTTATAGTAATCTGATTAAATTGGATCTGAAATATATTGTTATCAAAGCATCGTAATAATGAACTATAAATTACACAGCATGATGTTCCCACTGCTGGGACACACGTCTCCTCTCTATGAGAGGGAGTGGGCTGTAATCTTCCACGCGGGCCCAGTGCGGTTTGGTAGATGTCACGTCTTCGATTTTTTCTAGGACATTATACAGTTCCCTTACGATGTTTGAGAGCAGTGGTGATGAAATACGTTCCGCGTACATTGGCGATTGGCGACCAACCCTGGATTGGACATAGTTGTTGATGAATTGAAGACAGTAATTTTATTCTAGGTGAATCATCTTCACATATAATTAATGTATACCAAATATTGTAAAACATTAAAAAAAAAATAACGATGGAGTTTCTTTCCCATTCTTCCCCATACGAAACTACCTTTTGGAAGGGGCGACTAGAATCAATTCTATTTTAATATAATTTTTGACATTCAAAAGTGCCTTTTATGTGCCTATTTGAAATAAATACATTGACTTTGACGATTTTGGCGCCGATTCCCTTGTTCACAAACTAAATTAAATTTAAGTTCAGTGCATCTTTTTCTTTCTATTTAATTAAGAAAAGGACAGAAAATAAATACTAGTTTAGTTCTGTCAAATTAGTCGGTACCTGACGTAAATTGACATATTTTTAGTAGCCATGTTTTTAATCACGTTTAAACTGTCTATGGAGTATAATAATTTGACAGGACTAAACTAATATTTATCTTCTGTCCTTTTCTTAATGAAATAGAAAGAAGAAGATGCACTGAACTTAAATTTAGTTGAGTTTGTGAACAAGGGAATCGGCGCCATTGTCAGACTGTTTGCAGGTCTGTGAGAAGACAGAGTCAAAGGGTTGGAAAAATAATAGTTACTTTATTCATCTAATGTGGCAAACGGTTCTTGGTTCGGATCTTTCCTCCAATTTATAATAATAGTAATGATACAAAGAGAAGCATCTAGAAGTGTCGGGTTCCTAGTACTTTCGTAAGGAAATTGTTGAAGCAACCAAGAGTTTCCTGCCCCTTCCATTACGTAGTAATAAACGCTTTGGAACGAGCATGTAACTTCCTGACTTATTTTACAAACTTCTTGAAAATTCAGAAGTGTCTGTAATAGCTTGAATAAAATGCTTTCATATCGAAATATGTATGTATGTATAGGGGAGGTAATTGTGATCTGTCCCGAGCCCTTGCACTCAAACAGTCCATTATTTTAAAGCGATATCATTGAGTGCCAACAAGCTTCAATGCTAAGCCGTACAATAAAAATTAAACTTGCTCAAAGTATATATTTATTTATTTAACCATTTATACGAGTAAATACACACAGAAATAAAAAGACAAGAACAAAAAAAAGGAACAGAAAAATAGGTACAGAGGTGATGCTTATTTTACAAGAAATCTCTTCCAGCATACCTGCGGTAGGACAATACGTAGAGAGATGTAGACAGCGTGTGAAAGAGTAAAGGAGACAAAAAAAAACAAGTACCTAATGAAAAATGAAAATATAAGTAATGTTTAATCATTGGCTATCTTACATATTCACGCTAAACAGTCCAAACACATTGCGCAATTCGTGATATTGTGCAAATTGAAACTCAATCTCAAAGCATTTACTTCAATTAAACCATTTACTTTTGAATTGTCAAATACTCGGTCAGTTAGTCACCAAATTGAAGCTAGTTGCCCATTCCAAAACGTAGATCTCTATGGAGAAGAACGGGCCAAAAACTACACAGACACTCTTTTTAAATCAAGATATTAAAAATCCTGGGTACATTTTTCTTATATTGCAATATATTTGATAATGGTGTTATAGCCATTTCTTACATCTGTCAAATAATGACACTTGTGATTCGAATAAACGGTCAATTTAAGTCAGTAGTCAATTTGCTTAAAAATTAATTACCCTGACGTTATTATTAAACCACTGACTATTACCATAATTTACCTGAGAAAATTCATAAGTCACTTTATCATCTTTTTGAGCACATCAAAAAACGTACAAAAAAACCTTCATAAATGTAGGTAACAAAAGCAAAAAGATCGTTACGCATACCGCCTTCATATTTCAAGGAAAATATAGAATTATTCGTTCTTCGATCTGTATAACATACATTCAATATCCTCGTAGATATTGAGGTCAGAAATGTTTTATTCATCGGGAAAGGTCAGGAGTGACGCAAAAAATAAGCGAGTGAACGAGGCTGAAAGGCAGATGTGTTGGCATATGATAGCATATGATGGCATACGAAACTCGCTTGTCAGTCGATGGATCATCCGTCATTGGGTGGCAGTTCTGGAACGTTGTGTTGTTTTTTAATACTACGTTTTGTATGTAAGTATAATATTATTATATATTATTATTATTTGAGTATTGTAAAAGGAAAGGAAAGGTGCCTTTAGATACAGTTAATGTAAGTGGAGCGAATACCATCTGACAACCATTTTTTTAGGGCAGTGGTATCGACTGCAACTTACGAATTGTACGTCCTAGGTTCAGACGCTTAAAACGGTGAAGGAAACCGGCATGTCTTAGAATCAAAATTCTGAAGACATGAGACATCTACCAACCCGCACTGGGCCCGCGTGGTGGATTACGGCCTACTCCCTCACATCGAGAGGAGGCCTGTGTCCAACAGTGGAAACGGCATAGGCGATTATGTCTATTTTATTAAAATATTTCCCGGTCACATTCATTCAGAATGTACCCATTTTTATTAAACTACTCTTTTGTGTAATGTAGCCATATTTATTAATAGTGTGTTGCGCAATTAGGGTGCTGGGATGGCAGCAGATATACGCAGTTTAATTTATTGTTGCACATAAACCAAACCGAACCCTATATACTTCATGGTCGTTATGTCCGTGCGCAGCCGATATTATAAAACCTAGTGCCCACCACAGAGTCTAAGCCCTAGAGAGAGGTATCACTGCACCACACATTCGTGTTTAAGTTTAAAAAAATATTCTCAAACTTTAATACATATTTACAAAGCAATTAACGTGCGACTGCAACTACTGTGAAATGTTTTAACTTTCTTTGTATCATAATAGATTACTGCTATGAATTTCAGATACGACTTTACTTACATAATCAGCCTATATTATGTATATGTTCCCACTGCTGGGACACAGGCGTCGCCTCTTCGAAAATGATTCTGAAAATCTGTAGTCATTATACCAGCCAGAAATCTTTACTTAAATTATAACATCTTCCTAAAAGCCCGGTATAAATAAATTTCGTGAAGTAATATAATTAATGAACCCACTCCAGCGAAGCTGGTTGGTGAAAGCAGTTTATTTTACAATAATTTTAGAGAATACTGTTGAGATCGATGAAGGAAAGTATCTCTAAGTAACCTTTAAATACACACTAGTCTACACAACCTCCCCTCAATACAGCTACAACCACCAACCAGTAGCAAAACGACCACAGTCCTCAACAAAACACTTTACACTCGCGAATTTTATTCAAAACGCAGCCGGAACCCGCTTAGCCGACTTCGCAAACAGCCGCAGGGTACCGCTGGGCAAATGTTCAAACTACTCGTCTGGCACTAGTTTTACCTGCTCACCGTACAATTGTGTGGAACTTTACTCTTTAGGCAATACTAACTAAAGTGTATCGGTAGCATAGAGCTGCTTTTTGTGACGCGCGGAAAAGTTTTGGAGAAAAGAAAAATGGGAATTCTGGTGTCGCTTAATTTTAGAAGCGTTCATGTATGTGAATAAAATGAAAGAATTACAGGGGTTTTTAATGGGGAACAGAGGGAATTGATGGGAAGTGAGTGATTAAAAGTAGGCAGTTTGTCTTCCCTAAAATGGGAAAGGTTAGGTTACATTAATGACCTGCATATTTCATTATTATGTAACATTAAACCAAAAAAAATTTTGCACAAATACTTACCCAAGGCCATTTGTTATGTATGCATATTTTGTTATTTCTACGAGTTTCAACCATCGCTTGTAAAATAATTATTTTAGTTTTCATATTTAATTAGTTGAGGAGACGTGACGTTTAGAAGTTCGCAGGGAAGATCAGACTCGCACAGACGAAGAAGCATGGCACAAAAGAGAGGAGGCCCATAGTCAGCAGTGGATGGAACAGGGCTGCCAATGATGATGATGAATTAATTATTTACTGCAGATTTAAAAGCTGTATTTAAAGTCATTGAAACTGAATGAAAGAACAGACAAACTGAAAGACAGAGAAACTGTACCTATACAGTTTCTCTGTCTTTCAGTTTGTCTGTAAGATATTCTAGCAAAACATAGAAACCATTAGGTAACTAAAAACTTACCAAATATTCGGCGTCAAACCGTCACATCTAAACATCTGAACCACACAATAAACAAAACTAGCTAATAACCTAAATTGCAGCCATCCAGCTGGTTAGCACATGGCTAATGGCATCACTATAAAGACCAATTACTGATGTGCGCGAATCACAGAACTACACAAAAATATCATGGACTACCCTTTACTTTGAATAATTTTAAAGTTTTTTTTTTTTGTTGTAATTAATTACATTTTCAAAAACTACCTAATCCTAACTAATATTATAAATGTGAAAGCGATTTTGTTACGCTCTCACGCGAAAATGGCTAAACCGATTGTGATAAAATTTGGCACATACATAGGTAGACCGTAACCTGGAGAAGGAGCATCGCAGACGAGTTCGCAGGTAACAGCTATTAAAAACTTTACTTTTAGCTAAAAGCTTTAGCCTAATGAAAAGTATTTTTGTTGTAGTTATTAAGACGTGATTTTGAATGAAGACCGCGAATCGCCCAACGTAAGAGAGGTCGCCCTCAGGCTCGGTGGAGCGGCGATTTTCTGGGACGGCTGGTAGTAGCTGGATCAAAGTTACCTAGAATCGAGCTGAATAGGGTGCATGGAGAGGCCTATGTCCAGCAATGGACTGCTGTAGGCTGATGATAATAGATATACCGGGAAAAACACGGCATATTTTCGAGATGAAAAAGCTCAATGTTACAACAATTTTTCAAATTGTCACATGCAATAAATAACACGCGCTAATCACATAGCTTAGGAGCGCAGCTATCCAGCTGTTTAGCACAACGCTAATGACGTCACTACAAGGACCGATTACTGATGTGCGCGAACTAATCGACTAATTGAACGGATCGCTTTGATCGTGTATGCGGTTTTCCGAATAGAACGATTATTTGAATCGAATGATTTGTTTTTAAGAGCAAAATTAGCGGAATATGTTTTTATACTATCTGTTATTTTATTGTTATACCTATAAGTAATGAAGAATTGACTGCCCCATTGGTCTAGTGGTCGCAAACGCTAAAACTGAGCATGAGGGGTTCGATTCCCAGGTCTGCCAAGTGATGTTAGGTTTTTTCGTCAGGTATTTTCTCTAATAGCCCAGAGTGACTTAAACATAATAAAGTGTGGTGTAATATACATATGTATACCTCTGCCTAATCCTTCGGGGACACAGGCGTGATATTAATGGAGAATTTAACGTTTTTCTTGCTTGGTTACCGGGATGACTGGAAAAGATCAAATTCTTCCTCATTATGGTTATTAAGTCTAAGTAACCTTTTTCTTAATTCATGTGATGATTTTTCTTAATTCAAATGACTTCACATCGGGCCACATACCACACCGCGATCGCAGGCTCCCCCCCTCCTACCACTCATTCGCCGACACCTTGAGCGCACACAATCGGTCGTCTCCATAAATAAATTTTGTAATCAGCATCCAAAAATACAGTACTTGTAATATCGTAATAGTTTTATTACCAAGTCAAGACCACCAGCAGCACACCTGAAGCTTGACACTCAACGGTCATTAATTTTCAATTCTTGCTTCAAATATTTGGACCCACAGTTTGTCCATGCGGCAGACATGTCCTGCCAAACTGTGGGTCCCATTTAAGTTGGGCAGCCTTTTCAGCCACGTCAGCTATTTTTGTTTTGGAGCGCAGGATTGTGTTTCCAACACGATCCGTTTACTTAATGCCTAGTACGAACTCCATTGCTCGTTGGCAGACCTTGAGTTTGGACTTCTGGATGTTAGTCAAAGACCAAGTGGGTGCACCATAGGTTAAGACGGGAAGAATACACATGTCCATGAGCCTGCGTTTTAGTGGTATAGGCAACTCACCCTTAAATAGATTCTTCAAGGACCAGTAGCTCTTCCAGGCGTTTTCCGTTCGTCTTGTGATTTATTAATCTTGTCTCGCCTGGAAAGAGACGATTTGGCCCAAGTAAAGGTATTCCTGGACATGTTGTATTATTTCCCTGTCTACTTTTATGCTTCAAATAGCACGTTATTATAGAATAATTCAGAATCTTGAACATTCCTTAAACATTTTAAATTAAACAGGTCCCACTTCAAAATATACATGACAAAGGAACACAGTAACATCAATGCATTTCTGATCCCGAAGGCTATTGAAAACTCTTCGTTTATATTCGTCTATTTTCGCGCGAGTTCGTGCGTACTGCAGTCACGACCGGTATGTCAACTGATCGAATTGCAGCCTTATTTTATTACCCACTAGCTTCCTTAGTCTGGAGAAGAAATCCGTTTATATAGTCTTTACTTAAAATGTTAGTACCTATCTATTTTGTTTTTAAAAATCAACTCGTGTTCTTATCTGAAGGCAAATTCTCGTAATTTAAAACGTTCAAAATCTAGTCACCGTCTCATCTCGGCGACAAACAAATGTCAAAAGCTTGTCGTTAAGTTGAAATTATTACAAAAGATTCTTTCGGAAAAACATAATATTTAAATAATGATAGAAATAGATCCAGAAGCCGATTCTGAACACGAATCCCTCATATAATCTCATACTTACACAAATCCCTCATTCTGAAACATACTCTACAGATTAAATACATCTTATCAACTCATCAACATTTAATCTCCAGAATAATTCCCAGATAAGTTACCGAACCATATTTTCCGAACAATCAAGAATAGCTCGTTTTATATTACTAAGCAGTAACAATAGTAATTTCGCGATCATTAATTTCTCGTTACCACCTAAACTCGACTAAGTACCGAATAAACGATTAGTCGATTTAGCATAATAGTAATTACAGCACTAACAATTAACAGAACGATATTTTTGATAGCTTCGGACCAAAGGATCAAATAAATTTCTTGAATGATGAGATTAATTTTAATGCGCCTTGTACACGATGGTTTATGCTGGACCACTATGTACAGTCAGAGAAACGGTTTTTTTTTTGTTGTAAATTGACTCAATCAACCTTAGGCAGGTTGATTGAGTCAATTTACAACAAAAAAAAAACCCTTTCCCAAATAATTATGTTGGGGTTGGCTTCCAGTCTAACCGGATGCGGCTGAATAAATATAATGCATATTAAAACATGGAGCGATTTATTTGACCTCTATAACCCAATTACTGTGTAACACTACAACCTTTGATAAGGACTTGACGACTGTAAAAGGTCTACGAATGACAGCCAGGATCAACGGTTTAACGTGCTTTCCAAGGCACGGAGTGGTGTCGATATGTAATGGATGGATGGACCTATTCACGAACCGACCGCGGCCATCTTTTGATTGACCCGTGTGGCAGTTATTATTTAGCCAGGAGTCCCTATTGAAGAGTAACCTTTATGGTCCGTAGGTCTGTATAAGTATTGAAATCACAAACTATCATACATCATCAATCGTATGTAATTACTTTAGTCAAAACACGGCAACACGTAGTGTGTCTTATATATATTAGGACAAGACTCTTGTATCTGATCATAATATTCATTTATGTATATGTACATGTGAAAAAATAAGCAAAATAATCATAGGGCATCAAAAAATTCGTCCGCATCGTAGTCAACAGGAACAGTGCCCAAAAGGCTGGCAGCATTGCCACGTTGTATGGCGATGCTAATTCTTTGGCCAAGAAACAGGCCAGCCCTCTGATCACGTGAAGAGTTGACTAACCGCTGGCGATATCTCGAAAAAACAAGTGGACACTCGGACCCCATGGCCATTTTTTTTTTTTTTTTGTCGCTGAGAAATGCTTTATGCATCCCCGCCTCCCGGGGGACGAGACGGGGTATGTGGGACTCCCTGTCGGAATGACAGTATACCCACTAAAACTCAGCGGTGTTCCCGCGTCGCCGTGATGGGAGGGCCATGGGAATCCGGCATAGCCTTTACATCCACAGCCCTCCCGACGCATGCCCGCCAAGATGGTATGGCGGGCCCCACATGCCCCCCAGGTTGGGGGGCTACGGGAATGGCCGAGAACACCTGGCCATTCCCGTCCCACAAGGTGGAGGCGTGTGCGATGCAGGCAACGGTGCCCCCGCACCCGTTCCCTGCTGGCCCCCACGCCCGCCTAGTTGGCGGGCCCCGCATGCCCCCCGCGTTGGGGGAGCTACGGCCGCAGAAGATAGGGAGAGCGGCAACGATACATCGACACGCCTCTTCCCCTGCGGCCCCACCGCGTCCGCCATCTAACGGTGGCGGCCCCGTCAAAGCCGCGGAAGGTAGAGAGAGCCTCTCCCGCCGCGGCCTCTGTCCTCAGCCGCAATGTCTCCCTCACGGGGGACATCGCGGCCCGCCTCAGATAGGTCGCGATGTCGCGGCACCGCAACCTACCCGTGGGTCGCTACGTCGGGCTAAACCGCACAGCCCTGACGAGCGGCCCCCGCTGGGGTTCCTCTTAGCTTCACCGTGGTCCAGCCAACCACGGCTACTGAGCCCCCCCGCCTCGACAATACGGGAACCCACCGGGGGGGGGGGGACCCCATGACCCTAGCCCAACCCCAAACGGCTCGAACATATAACTCCCAATCAGGTTGGAATATTTGCGCCGTTTGAGGTTTTCTGCACCAGCAGCAGCTGCTTCAGCACAACCCACCGTGCTAGGAAGATGGGATGGCGCAAGGGTGTCGACACATGTTGCATCCCACACCAAAGGTCTTCCTAACATTATGTATATTGATTGTAAGTATCATATTGTAGTACCGTTATTGGCTAAGAGTTACACTTACAATTTTGTTCTGTTTTGTTTAGTTATATGTCTTTCAAAGAAAATAAGCGTAAGTATAATCAGCCAATAATGTTTCTACTGCTGGGATATATACCTCCTCTCATTCTGTGATCCACCACGCTAGCCCAGTGCGGGTTGGTAGATTACACATATCTTAAAATTTACCGTTTTGAGAGCAGTGATTAAATAAAGTAAAGCCCCTGCCTGGGTTCGAACCCACGTCCTACAACTCGTTAGTTGGGGGAAATAAATAAATGAATGTCTTAATATCAGCTAAATACTCTATTTATTCAGAACACTGTGATGATTTATGACGTAGTGATTTTCACTACGTCCAACATGAATCATCGTGTACCCCGCCCTTTACGAGCACAGCGAATCAGGGGACCAACTAATTCTCTTAAATAACGTTTCTCGTAAGTATTAAACTCACTATCTACCCTCCCAAGTGGGTAGTGACTATGAAAATTAATAATAATACCGTAGTTTCTAAGGATTTTGTCTTAATTTAGCTTGAGCCCCCGCATAACTATTATGGTGTTGTAAGTAATAGAATATGAGTGTGGAGCTGAGATCGGATTACGTCGTTAAATTAAAGGGTGCTAAGTTAGGTGCTTGGAGCTTGTTCACTGTTCTTTTATTTTAAGAGGGAGTAGAATAAGCAATCGATTTTTTTCTCTAGCACTTATTTTGCTCACATAAAATGAAATAAACTTCGTTTCATAAAAGTCCTCTTCATTTATTTTGCATGACGTATGCGTTTTGTAGTAAACGGTATCGTATTACCCAGTAACTGGGTTGTGGAGGTCAGATAGGCAGCCACTCCATGTAAAATACTGGTACTCAGCTGAATCCAGTTAGACTGAAAGCTGACCCCAACACAGTTGGGAAAAGGCTAGGCAGATGATGGTGTAGTATTTTGTAGTCTCAGTAATCATATGATGATATTTATATGGTCTTCAAAGATATCGTATCAGGGATTTCGTAGTCCAATATTGCCAGGAACAACTCGGAACCCTTTAAAAGAAACTGTTTCAAGGGGGCCTCAAAAGGCCACTTTAAGCAATACCTCTAAAAGCAATTCATTTCCTGAATTCCCAGCAGATCATTAGCAATTCCTCGAATTTTTGTAAAATTTAATTTAATTTTTGATGTAAACATTGCCGCATGAAAAAAATAAAAACCGTAATTTTATCGGTAAATTTTTCATTACAGTTTTTATTAATTAAATTGTTTTTTTTTTCTACCGTTTAAATTTTATTTCATTGTGATATGAATTGTACACAGATCATATTATGAATTGTCAGTTTGTGACCATTTTACGATTTTTAATATGATTCATATTGTTATCCTATTATGATTCTGCCTAAGTGGCCTTATTAGGCCCCAAGGACAATAAAGATTGCCTGCTACTAAAATCTGCCTTCATCAGTATACCACGTCAATCCGATCTCGATATGTTCACTTTTATTCGAAATTAACGTGTGCTCTTGTCGCCGAAGTAAAAATACTTGAATGGATTACGCGCTCAATGGCACACAACGTTAAAAGCCTCCGTAAAGTACCTACTACAGGAAGTCGAACTCTCTTTCAGTTAAGTGTCTTGTAACTCATTGAAAAAAAGGTTGTTTATTTATTTATTTTAATAATAATATTAAACTTCCAGTACTATCTTCTGGTTTGCGAGAAGGCTATGGAACGGAGTACTCTGGGTATCAAACTAACAGACCGGGTTAGAAATATGATCATCCGTTCCGTAACAAAAATAACTGATGTCACCTGGAAAGCTGCCACGCTAAAATGGAATTGGGCTGGACACGTTTGCCGCATGTCAGACGACCAATGGGCCAAACTTACGACCCAATGGGTCCCTCTTAATGGCAAGCGACATCGCGGCAGGCCCAGAGGGAGATTGCGGGATGAGCTGGACTCCTTTAACAAGAACTGGTCCTTAGCAGCTTTAAACAGAGAGAAGTGGGAAGAGAGTAGGGAGGCCTTTGCCCAGCAGTGGGACATCACAGGCTTTTAATAATAATAATAACTACTAAAAACACAATTCGTCATCAAATGTACAGACGCCAGCACATCAAGCTACTACAATCTGTCAAATTTCTTTAATAGATTTTCAACTTTATCGCTAAAGCATTAAGGTTAACGTTGATTGAGAAAATTTGACAGTTTCGGGTAGATTGTCCTGCTGGCGTCTGTACCTACAGATATCTTTTCAAATGTATGCCTTTATATGATTTCTCGTATTGTATCTTGTTAACGACGATGAGCAACGAGCTGTGCCCTTCGGAAAACAAATTGAATTTTATTTTATTTGCGCGATGCCCTAATTCTTTTTATAAAATAAAAGTAGCCGAAGGGCTGTTTTCTCCATCGCTGATTTCTCCATAACTTTATTCGAGGAATAATTTTGAAATGTTGACAGTTATTTCATACAAAAACTGTCAAACGTCAATTTTATACCTCGAATAAAAGTTATCTTGCGATGGGGAAATCAGCCCTAAGTTATTTATTATAATCTTCTTCTTAAATCAGCTATCTACCAGTGAAACCCGTTAAAATTGGTGGAGCCGTTTTGGAGATTAGCCGGAACAAATAGACAGATCGACAGGCAGACACAGACAGAAAACATTTAAAAAAAATTGTTATTAATAGGTACCGTATATAATTTCATATGCATATAGTAAAAAGTTGTTATTTGACATTACAAACAGACACTTAAATTTTATTTCTTTGTATAGATTGTATAGATAAAATGTAACATGCTTACGAACTACTTCAGATCTAAAATAGAAAACGAAGCAGCCATTTTTCAGGACAACATCCACCTACATTTTTATTCTCTCTCATATTACCTCTTGTTCCTCTCCTCTCACCAGCATGTCGACTGCACCTAAAGTCTTCGTCATCGACAACCAGCGGTAGGCCTCGTCTTAATATCCGTTCATTTGGGCTACCATTTGTCACAGTAACATTAAGACACCGGCAAAAAGGGCTCAAATGGCGTGCACCGTATATTTTATACTAACAAGTTACGGAAGTACCATCCTCTTGTGTTTGTTTTGATTTAATTTGTTTACCGGATCTTTCTTATTTGCCCTTGGCAGAAACTCGATACAAAATATTATTTATATTACTTGGAGATACACTGGGATTGTGGCTAAGTAATAACAGCCTCATGGGTCGATTGATCAGGTTAAGCTACGCTTGCCGCGGTTGGTCCGTGGATGGGTGACCATCTTCACATACCAAGACCGACCAAGACCTCCGTGCCTCGGAAAGCACGTTATGCCGTTGGTCCCGCTGCCATTCGGGATCTTTGACAGACGTTACGGATCGTCAGAAGCCCGAAAGTCTAACAACTAGTCTTACCAAGGGGTATCATTACCCAGTAACTGGGTTGTGGAGGTCAGATAGGTAGTCGCTCCATGTAAAATACTGGTATTCAGCTGAATCCGGTTAGATTGGAAGCCGACCCCAACATAGTTGGGAAAAGACTAGGATGATTTCTCTTATTTGTATGTTTGTCTGTGTCGTCACGGCATGCCCGAAATGACCATGCACTAGGCAAATGGCCGTCTCCGAGAACTAGTCTCGTGACTACCGTGATCGTGAAAAAATATAAGAATGCAGTGGTTTCTTGTTAAAACCGAAGCCAAAACCAAAACTTTGTAAATCATGGAATCACTTACCATATAAGCCTTACCATATAATAAGTATTTTACTATATTTGTCTTTAAAGTCATGAAAAACAGCAAATTGCAAATATTTCTTGCTTTTACTACGTTAATTTTGTTTTCGAATATTGCAATGACTGTACTATTTTCGCAGAAAATACATTGCTCCTTAAATTAACCACTGCCTAATTATGTCACTAAGTGACTAGACAAGCAATGTAAAAATCACAAAACGATACTTTATTTATGCGGTGCATCGCATGGTACGGCCGCTGCTGGTTGCGGCCAGTTATTGATGTGGCTGTGCAGATCCACTAACGCAGCCTGCGTTAGTGGATGGATGGATGGTGGATCGACAACCATGTCCCAACGAATATAAAATTAACTATATAGTTAATTTTACAATTTGTCAACCGTTTTGTCACAGTTAGAAGACCTAAAAGATGATGTTTAAATCCGATTGGAAGACCCTTGAGAAGATGTAATATAATGTAAAAAAAAATTATTTACATTTTTTTTCAAATATTTTTTACTGATTTATAATATAATATTTTCTGGACATATCGTTTTTTATCTATTTTATTTTCAGAATCCCAAATATTTTTTAGTACAATAATAAATGGGAGAATCGATAACTTTCTGATTTAGTCAATCACTAGCGTATATGTAAAATAAATGGCTTTTGCACAGCACTATGATAGCGACAGATGTTTTTGTGTGAGTAAGTTGTACGGTGCACGCAAATGCACGCTATGTTTGACGAGTGAAGGTTTATAACTGATTGTGTAGTACATTCCGATTTATGAATTGCAAGTGTGCGCGACTTTGTATCTATTGCTTTTACTGAACTACATGTGTAGTAGTGGCGCGGTAGTGGGATCGTCTTAACGACATGGAGTTCTGATACATTTTCAACTCCCTGTAGTTGAAAATGTATCAGAACTCCACTCTTCTCCTTCTCTTCTCCTGTCCTATATATCTATGTTTCAAACCCAAAAATTAGATTCTGTGCTACTACTGGCTGGAGAAATTCCTGATGGATAAACAACACCGTGGTTGATGGCAAAAATCTCGTACCCTATTATGGGATTCAAACATAACCGGCAAAATGTGGGTACTGGCGACTAACCTACACCCACATTTCGCCGGTTATGTTTTAGTAGCACAGAGTCTGCGCTACTTGTTTGCGACCACTGAGCAATAATGACGCAGATTCACTAGTCGTCTTAGTACCGCGGAGCTCTGCCCAACCTGTCGGGTGAAAACAAGCGCGATGTTTATGGTAGAACTAGTGCGGTATAAACATACTAATTTCCAGACAATTTTCTGTTCGGAGTTTCTAGACACATTTCCAAAACAGAAAACATGACTCACACGAAGTTTAATCAAGTCTGATCATACAAGTTCAGTAGGTACGGTTGATTAAATAACTAAGCTTTTTCTCGCGGCTTTGTCCGCGTGGAGGTCAGAAATTATTCCACAGAAACTTTTAATCCCGAACTCGTTTTCCGCGTGTCAAACGAGTCATTGGCTAAATTTACCACCATATGGGTCCCAGAGAACGTCCGGCGACATCCAAACAGACCCAGCAGAAGATGGCGGGACGAGCTTGACGCGTG
The DNA here is from genome assembly GCA_951799955.1 of Apamea anceps. Lineage (NCBI taxonomy): Eukaryota > Metazoa > Arthropoda > Insecta > Lepidoptera > Noctuidae > Apamea > Apamea anceps. The sequence goes on along the minus strand of OX637508.1, from coordinate 2,538,679 downwards.
CGAGTGCGCGAGTTTTGGTCCACACTAGGTCAAGACAGAGGGGAGTGGAGAGGAGAAACGGAAGCCTTTGCCATGCACTAAAAATAAATAATAATAATAGTACTCCAAGACTGGTATCGCTGATGTTGGCGATATGTCTGCGAGGGTGAAGTGGGACTGGGCGCGTCACACTTAAAGTCGTCAGACAGTGCGTGCCTGAAGACGGATGTCGTCACCAAGGCAGGCCTTAGAAACGCTGGCTTGACGATTTAGACTTGTTCCTAAGTGACAGGAAAAATAGAAATAAATATGGGGAGACCTTTGCCCAGCACTGGGCAAAAATAGTACCTACTACCGGGAATAAAAGTATAACCTATGTCCTAACCCAAATCGTGGTCTATCCGTGTACCAAATTTCATCGAAATCCGTAACAGACAGACGGACATTAATTTCGCTATTAATAATATTAAGTGAGGAAGTAAGTATTTTCACAGCCACAGAGCAAGGGTGGCCCAGTCATAACGGCCGCGACTTATGGGTTGTAAGTCGTGAGTTCGATCCGAAGCAGGCACTTTTTTCTGTGTAAATTATTTCATCTCCACTCAAAACGTTGAAGAAAAATATCCTAGACCAAAGTTTCGAAGACATAATTATGACATCCACCAACCCGCACTGGGACCGCGTGGTGGATTACGGCCAATTACTCACACAGAAGGACAAAGAGGCAGGGGCCTGTGTCCCAGCAGTGGGCACATTACAAGCTGATTATGTATTATTATTATACTAGCTGCGCCCCGCGGTTTCAACCGCATCGATTCTGTGGGAATATCGGGAAAAAAAGTATCCTATATTAATCCTGGTTATAAACCATCCGTGTGCCAAATTTCATCCAAATCCGTTCTGTAGTTTTTGCGTGAAAGAGTAACAAACATCCATCCATTCATCCATCCCTACTAATTTTTACGTTTATAATATTACTAGCTGTGCCCCACGGTTTCACCCGCATATGTTTCGATCCTGTGGGAATATCGGGATAAAAGTATCCTATATGTTAATCCTGGTTATGAACCATCTGTGTGCCAAATTTCATCCAAATCCGTTCAGTACTTTTTGCGTAAAAGAGTAACAAACATCCATCATCCATCCATACAAACTTTCACGTTTATAATATTATTATAGTAGAATAATAGGGAATATGAGTAAGATATATATATATATGTAGGATATAGGATTATTACCACGGCGAATGTGGTGTGACGATCAAGCGAGGTTCGCACGGCCAACATGTCCAGAGATCGCTCAATACATGGTATGTTTGGAAGGAAAAAGGGGAGGCGTTTACCCAGCAGTAGAACACAAAGGCTAAAGAAAAGAAAAAATAAAAGTAGCCACAGTTAAGCGAGCACAACGCACAAAAAAAAATGTAAGTAGCCACAGTTAAGCGAGCACAACGCACAAAAAAAAATTTAAGTAGCCACAGTTAAGCGAACACAACGCACAGAAAAAAATTTAAGTAGCCACAGCTAAGCGAGCACAACGCACAGAAAAAAATGTAAGTAGCCACAGTTAAGCGAGCACAACGCACAGAAAAAAATGTAAGTAGCCACAGTTAAGCGAGCACAACGCACAGAAAAAAATGTAAGTAGCCACAGTTAAGCGAGCACAACGCACAGAAAAAAATGTAAGTAGCCACAGTTAAGCGAGCACAACGCACAGAAAAAAATGTAAGTAGCCACAGTTAAGCGAGCACAACACATAGAAAAAAAAAACTTTAAACCTCAAACTTTACAACACTAACATAGCTACATAACGGTTTACCACAATATGGAGCTATGTATTAGAAGCCATGTTAGAAACAAAGTGGTAAGTTTTTTAGCTTGTAAGTGGCGGTCAGTAGTGTCAACACGACCCATTGTTTTCTCGTTAATGATGCGTTGTTCGTTGGTAGCGGAAATAGGGTTGCTAGAAGTGGCTAAGTGTAAATTATATACTTTCACACATTTCCACATTTATGTACTTAGGCCCGAAATCTATCGTTTTAGAAGACTATTTACGAAGTATTTTTTCATGTTTTTTGTTAAATGTTTTGATTTTTTATTGTGTTATAGAAATCGTTTAGGATTTGTATTCTAAATCTACCGGCTGAGAAAAGGGTTATACTATTTTTAATGGTGTTTTATAATAGCTATAGAAAAGTGCTTTCCTAAACTAAGCTTTAGGTTTCTTTGGAGAAGCGAACTCATTCTAAGGGCCACTAAAGACGTTTAAGGTGAAATTAATTTAATTTAAAAGATGTTCTGTCAATCGGTTTCTGTCAATCGTTTGAAGATATCAGTATTGTGTCAGCCTACAATATTGTAAATTCGGTATCAGAGAGGCAATTCGATATTTCAGAAGAATTTGAGGTACTCATTCTCAACAACTATTCAATACGTTTTAGTTCTTTTAGTTAATTAGTTCTATATATGAAGTTTTAAATATGTTGAGCTCTAAACACATTTAGTGATTTTTGGTGCAAGTGGGCCTTAGTGTTAACTGAAGCCACTTCCACACTCTTTAATTCTAGTGGTCCTTTTGTCCGAGGGTAGTATTTCTGAATAAATTCAGTGGCTTAAGCCCCGAGCAAGGCTTAGTATCCAATTTATTATAAATTCATATGCTTATGGACCGGTCTTCGCAGTATATGTTGACTAGAACGTAATGACTCGACTTTCCACATGGATTATATTTAAAAAAATATTTTTCATACTTTCATCGAGGTGGCGTGGGAAAAAAGTTCCTGGAAAGACCTTTGTCTAGGACTGGGACAGTATAGGATAAACAAACAACATACACATATCATGTGATTTACTTACAACATTTAAATAACATAAATTGTTGTTAAAATATTATTTTTACTTTCTAATTTGTTTAGTGCTGTTTTTTGTTTCGCGAACTGTGTCCAAATAAACATTATTCTTTCTTAATTTTTTTATTATCATGCGTGTATTCCCTGACGGATTGGGCAGAAGTGTACCCACATTTCGCCAGTTATGTTTAAGTCCCATGTAATTCTAGCTTACTTATTAAGTTTTTAAACTTAGCAGAGCAAAGAGCTTCACATGAAAAAGTTTGTTAACTGGCCGTTACCAGCACTTTACGGCAAATATATTATAATGTTGACAATTACGTGAACTTTCAACTTTGTCTTTAAAGGTTGTCACATACGTTTGATACGTTGACAAAGCCATTTTCTTGGTATTGTAGTTCGAGACTGTTTTCGTTGGGGGTGATACATTAAAAAGCCTGTTCAAAAGATAAAACCTAAATAAATGCATCAGTATTAACTAGCGCTAGTGGGCACTAGTGAGCAATAGGGGCCTAGTGGTACCGGCCCCAACTTTTTTTAATTTTGATTTTGCTCTTGACCTCGATCACGCCTAATGGAAAGCGATGGATGAGGTCTATGACGGAATGAGCGTGCCCAGAAGATGCCTGTTCACTCTTGCTTTGTAGGCAGATGGGATAAATGTGGGAGGGAACACAGATGCTGGCAGGGAGTTCTACACTTTGGCTGTGCGCATAATAAACGTGAGGACAAGCGCTGAGTACGACTTGTCGGGATATTAACCAAGTGTGGATGGTACGACGCAGTACGTCTGAAAATCCCATCCACCATCAAAACAAACATCACTATGAAGAAATAAACAATTACAAGAGCAATTTACACATAGGTAGACCAACGTACTTAAGTACAGAACATTAATGAACTGAACCAAATGTGAGGCACTCAGAGTATTTGTATAATAGTCCCTTTGATAAACTCTAATCATGTAGGCAAATAGGTTCTAGGACCAAACGAGGTGTGACCCTATTCCTAAGCGACGAAGCTCGGGCGTTAGCGGTTACGACCGACTATAACTAGGTTAGACATACCCAAGTCTGGCCTAACTTAGCTTTATCTACTGTTTATGGTCTAAATCTGTGGCTATAATCGTAACGGGTACGATATTTTAAATCGTCGCAGTCTTTGGAATGTAAATTGTAGTTTTATAGGGAGTTTTTATGTTAGGAAGGTCCAGTTTGCAGAAAGTAGCTGTCGCTGCGTATTTACACTTGAACAACAAAACAACTTGGATAACAAAACATCACGCTTATATTACTTGAAGTGGTAGGTAGGAGTGTATAATACTTATGAATTCTTTTCTTTTCTTTTTCTTTTTTTTTTGGAAGAACGTTGTGTAACCACCTTAATGTGTGTACCTATGTGCAGAAATAATAATTTTCCTTTATTTATGTAATAGTATTCCCTATTACATACAGATACAGGCTATCACTGAAAAAACAGGGATAAAGGAACCTAATAACACATTGCCTGACCCGGGGATCAAACCCACGACCCCACTCTCAGATCACTAAATCAACGGGCATGCATAACTCAACCATAATTCCGGTCCAAAGTGAAGTACCAACTCCCCAAAATGGCGACAGCTTAAAGGTAACTTAATAAGCTTTAGAGCTTAAGTACGAGAAGCTTAAATGTGCTTGCGTAGGTCACAAAGTTGGCAAACAGAGGACTGGCTATGATAAACTTTTTATGTCGCTGCAGGAAGATTCTTGTTTTTGCTGCTGTTTAATCGCGGTTTATCTACATAGAATTTTTCTTTTAAAGGAACTAAGTACTTGTTTTTTCACTATTACACAAAGGAAGGGCTAAATAATAACAGATCGATCAATCAGGTTAAGCTACGCTTGCCGCGGTTGGTACATCGATGGTTGACCATCTTTACATACCGAGACCCCTCTGTAGCTCGAAAAGCACGTTAAGCCGTTGGTCCCGGCTGTCATTCGTGGTTCTTTGACCGTCGTTACAGGTAGTCAGAAGCCAGAAAATCTGACAACCAGTCTTACCTAGAGGTATTACCCAGTAACTGGAGGTCAGATAGGCAGTCGCTCCATGTAAAATACTGGTATTCAGCTGCATCCGGTTAGAGTGGAAGCCGACCCTAACATAGTTGGGCCAGCCCTTTTTTCCTTTTTTTTGCGTGGGAAATCATCAAATGACCTCTCCCGGTCTGGGCTAAGCGGAAAGGCGAGTCAGACTTTTACTGACTAAAACCAACCCGTGTTCCTTCAGTTGCCCGTGCCAGGGGCCACGGTATCTCTTTCGAACAACCCGCTTCGGTAGGAGTCAAGCTCGTCCCGCCATCTTCGTCTTAGCCTGCCGCGATGGCGTCGTGCATTTAGTCTATTAATTTTATAATAAATAATTAAATAAATTTTTGGTACCTAACGCTTAAAAGTTAATCACATTTTAGATCCCAACAAATATTTTCGGCACTGCACTTCCTAAATTACCTTTTTGGCTAACTACTGCTGCAGTACCAGAGTTGGCCTGTTGACAAAAAATACTAACTGTAATATAACAACTTGCTAAATGCCTGAAACTTTTAAAACTTAAGTTTTTGCCCATATATTCTTGTTCTAGTCAGATAAATGGCCGTGCTTACTTATCACTTAAGCCGTTTCCTGAAACTCTAATGAATGGGTTGAACTTAATTTTATTTTAAACATATAAGTAAAGGACCATAACAATCTTGTCAGACTGGTCCCCCGTAAACATGCTTTTGTCATGTAGGCTTATCTCAATGCATTGGCTTTAATTATCTATGAACCCAGGAGTTTTCTTCACCATTGCCATCAATATCAGCCTTTAAAGTTCCCACTGCTGGTACACAGGCCTTCTCTGTGCCGTAATCGACCACGCGGGCGTGCGGGTTGATAGATGTCACATGTCTTCGAATTTTTTGGTTCTAGGACACGCCAGTTTCCTCACGATTTTTTCTATCGCCGTTTTGAGAGCAGTGGTGATGAAATAGTAACATAAAAACCGGACTGGGTGAGACTTGCGGCCTAAAACTTGTAAGCAGCAGTTGTTACCACTGCTTAATTTGGAGGAGTTTCCTTAAACCTTTGATATGCAAAGTTCAAAACCAATTGCAATACTACTACTACAGTACTATACTGTTTCTACTTTGTACGTGTTTATTTTATGACTTTTTTACCGTTCGAATTGTTTGTACAGAATATGCAATTTTTCTTTCTTTCTTTCCTTAATTTTATCATATTTCACGACATCTAGGAAAGTAATTATCGTGATTGTATATATTTTTTTTTGTGTATTTAACATATTCTTTTCCCAACTACAAATAACCAAGTACCAAAGGACCAATTTTTGCACTCTTGAACTATCAACCCAAAACCACTGCAACATCAGAACTGTCCATTCCCCTTTACCCCCATAAATCCGTTGCAATCCATACCATACAATTTACAAAGACGTAAGGACCATTAAACAAATCTTGCGACCATTAGCGGTTTGAACGGCAGTAAAGTGCCGCTGTGTCTACAATTATTGTAGTTGGGGTGCTGTGGTGTCATTGCGACCCCTAAGCGATTTGTACTAATTTGAATCGAGTGTCGTTAACGGTAAAATGTTAGTGGCAGTGCTGTTTGTTGAACCGTTTAATGGGTAGGTTGGAAATTCGTGTTTGTGGTGTAACTTTCGTGTGAGGTGTCCGTTTACAGTTTTGCGCATATGCATGCTTGATTAGTTTTACTAGTAACCGAACACGATTGAAATGGAGTTTCAGTCTCAAACTCAACTTAAACTACCACCCCCCCCCCCCTCCTACCTAACTACTTTAACTATTTATTTCAACTAACCATTTACAGGCAATTTTGAATTCTCAAGGATCGGTCAATCAAAAAGATGAAGCTAGTTCCTAAGCGTAGGAGGTACCTATGGAGAAGAACGGGCAGGAAACTCCATGAACACTTAGCAGTACGAACACTTAGTATTTCCGAAATATGTATGTGCCGAGTACAGTTGTTAGTTACGTAGGTTATAGTTTGTGTTTTAAATGTGTGAAGAATAAAATCCTGTAATACTGTCTGCTTCATTTAAATACACCAAACCAATCTTACAGCTCTACTGAAATAATCCTAGTATCATCATTTCAGTCGAAAGGCATCCACTGCTGGATATAGGCCTTCCCCAAGCATTGACACTTTGACCGGTTTGGTGTTTCTCCCATCTTGGATACATATACAACATACATAACCAGCCTATAACATTCCCACTGCTGGGACACAGGCCTCCTCTCTGTACGTTGGGTACATTTAATCCTCGATATTGCACTTTTAATAAACGATTTTTATTTTACTTTTGCTTTATTTACATCGAAATTTAACTAGGTCATATTCTAATGAAAGAAGTAAAAACTGCAACTTTTACTACCGACAAGAATACTGTCGCTATAACTTATCATCACAATACTAAGAAAAAACGCTCAGTTTCTCGTATAAGGAGTAAACTATACGTATAAATCAGCAATTCCAAGGAAACCATAATGAGGCAAAAAGTTCCCGTTACAATAGAGAGCTGAACAACTGATAAAATATTGTGACGAATTCCTAATCAGTAGGGGAGCTATCATTCTATGATTGCTATGGGAGACTTTTAAGGATTAAACGGAGCATGATTTAAAAAAAATCTTATTCTAAAAGTTCTGATATTGAAATTCTCGGTTCAGCGTCCTGGTAAGTCGTATATCGCTCACTCCGCCTCATTAAGTTTGAGAACCACTGGTATTTGTTTTTTCTATGCATTCCTTTCTCGCCGTCCTTTTGTTTGCTTATCGCTAGTTTTGACCTTCGTACATTATTGCTATTATGGCATTAAATCCTGCTCTCGTTACCTTAAAGTTGTATATTGCTTATTGAGATTTAACAGTCTACCTTACAATAATTATTTTGTATCTTTTAACGTTCAACTATGTACTACGCTCTTCGGACCTTATTCGTATGGAGAGTTTTGTTTCGCTTATCTGTATTCATCTCTCAATATTTAATAAATAATTACTTTAACGGATTGAATGTGCTTTGTATTCTTTTTTCTATACTTACTCTAGTGTTTTTTATGATGTATTATGGCGCCTATTAGTATTTTTTACCAGAACGTGCGGGGACTGCGAACTAAAACAGGTGTTTTCTACAGAAATATATGTATTAGTGATTTTGATGTTATTTGCTTGACTGAGACTTGGCTAACTGATGGTATATCCGATTCCGAATTATTTGATGACAGATATATGGTATGGAGACGGGACCGAGATTACATCAGTACAGGTCAGACTATGGGAGGGGGGGTTTTAATTGCCGTTAAGCGTGAGATTTTGGCTCATGCGCGCAGCGAGTGGCATTCATCGGCAGAAGACCTATGGGTCACATTATCCCTGCAACAAAAAAGACCTAGGACAACTTACAAAATGCATATATGCGTTGTTTATATTTGCGCTCAAAACCTAGGTAACTCATTAACAACTCAGTTGGGTAACTATTCTGATAATTTGACCAACATTATAATGGAGCACCCGGTCGACAAGTTTATTGTGCTGGGTGACTTTAACCAACCCAACTTAACGTGGACCCTTGCAAGTGATGGTTATTCTCTCCACCCTACAAACCTGAACGGTCAGGTTCAAACCACATTTTTTGATAACATGAACACATGTAGCCTGTTGCAGTACAACTGTCACCCTAACAAAAACAATAGGATTTTGGACCTGGTATTTTCCAATAATGAAGTTTCTGTCTCCGGCAGCTTGGACCCCCTAGTTCCTGAAGACCCTCACCACAACGCACTGAGTATTACGGCGGACTTTGTTCAGCTGGATGGTCTGCCAGCTCGTCCCTATGTTAAATACTTGTACCGGTCTGCTGACTATGCAGCAATAAAAGATAAACTCAACATCGTTGACTGGCAGTATGAGTTGGCCCACAGGTCATTGGACGATGCCGTTGCATTCTTTTATGATGTCTTATATAATGTGCACAAAACTTATATCCCATCGAAAACAATTATTTCCCAGTCTAAATACCCCTCTGGTATAAAAGTCCATTAGTAAAAATTATTAAAGAAAAATCCAAATTCCACGCTAAATTTAAAAAGTATGGGAACGTTTCAGATTACCAGTCTTATGTATTATTGCGGCAACGTGCAAAGAAACTAGAGAAGTGCATGTTCGATGATTACATGACTAACGTAGAATCCGCTATTCGCAACAACCCTCGAGCCTTCTGGAGCTACATAAAATCAAAGAAGCAAAACAACTCCTACCCTTCTGTGTTGCGTTTTGGAAACCTGTCCTCTAGCGATGGAGAAGAAATTTGCAATTTCTTCGGCGAGTATTTTCTTTCAAACTTTCGTGAATCCACCAGCTCTGAGAATAATGCACAATACCATTATACCAGTGAGTGGACTGATTACAGTCCATACGATATTGCTTCTATCGAGGTTTGTGAAGACGAGGTTATGAAACTGCTAAAGCACTTGGACTTAAATAAATCTGCGGGTCCAGACAAGCTCCCACCGGTTTTCATAGTAAACTGTGCTACAAGCCTTTCGGTTCCTCTTACAATCTTATTCAGACGATCTCTTAATACCGGGGTTATGCCTGTTATATGGAAGTCGGCTTATATAACTCCTATTCACAAAATGGGACCGAGAAACTGCGTAGAAAACTACAGACCGATATCCAAGTTATGCGTGTTTGCCAAAATATTAGAAAAAATTGTGTACAGGCAAGTTTACTCTGCTCTCAGACACGGTTTCAGCGAACACCAGCATGGATTCTTGGGTGGTCGGTCAACAACCACAAACCTCGTTCTCTGTAGTGACTTTTTGTCAGAGGCTATGTCTAATCGGTCCCAAATCGACGTTATATATACAGACTATGCCAAATGTTTCGACAGAATCGATCACGTCGTTCTCATGCGTAAACTTCTATCGATGGGCATTAGGGGTAATCTATTCCGTTGGTTTAAGTCGTATGTGGAGGACAGGTGTCAGACTGTTGTGCTGAATGGGTATTCATCCAGATCAATGCGCATCCCATCTGGAGTTCCTCAAGGTTCTTTGTTAGGGCCGCTCTTATTCAATTTATTCGTCAACGATATCGATTCTTGCTTCCTACACTCTAAAATACTTCTTTATGCAGATGATATGAAAATCATGTCAACGATATCCTCCTTATCAGATTCTCTATCATTGCAGGAGGATCTAGATAGGTTCCAGTACTACTGCAGCTCTAATAAGCTCCATTTAAACGTCTCCAAGTGTTACGTGTGCTCCTTCACCAGGAAGCCCGTTCCTATCACATTTGACTATAAACTTTTAGACAAATCCCTAGCTAGGGTTAACACAGTTAAAGACTTGGGAGTTGTTTTTGACTCAAAATTATTATTTGATCAACACATAGATAAAATCATTAACAAGGCATCAAAATCACTAGGGTTCATATTGAGGGTCTCGTCTGACTTTAGAAGCATCAAAACCATTAAAATTCTCTACTGTACTTTTGTTCGCAGTCATCTCGAGTATGCCTCTCAAGTTTGGAATCCCCATTACAACATATACATCAATCGATTGGAAGGCATACAAAGAAAATTTTTGAGGTACATTCAATTCCGGTCTAAAACGTATTCTCCAACTTATCTCTTACGTTGTAAAAGATTCCATCTACTTCCTCTTTCTGAACGTAGAAAAATTGCAGACTTAGCTTTTTTATTTAGAATTGCGAACGGTTCAACAGAGCTTCCCGAATTGCTGAACAAAATCGGACTGCGGGTTCCTTCTGCTTTTCTGCGCAATCCTCATGTGTTGCATACTCCTATGGTAGGAACACATTACAGACGAAATTCATACTTAATCAGAGCGAGTCATACGTATAATGCGGTCTACCGGGACGTCGACATCGATGTTTTCAATACCAGTATTTCAAAATTAAAAAAGACTGTTTGTGATTTCTTTTTTGATCGCGTAACTTAATTGGTTTACTTATGAAAATGTATTTACTCAAAACGCTGTCTACCTACTCAAATATTTTTGGTTTATATTCTCTCTTCTATCTGTGAAAACTTGTAATTGGCCTTATTTTTGTTACCCTTAATCGTGCAAAGTTTTTTAGCTGTAAGTTTTCCAAAAACTGTAAAATAAAATAAAAATAAAATAAAATAAAGTAAGTAGGTAGCACTAGTTCAGCACCCTACATACCGTTACACCCTTTCAATCTTAAGCTGAATCATTTTTAACCCCCGACGCAAAAACGACGGGGTGTTATAAGTTTGACGTGTCTGTGTGTGTGTGTGTGTGTGTGTGTGTGTGTGTGTGTGTGTGTGTGTGTGTATGTCTGTCTGTGGCATCGTAGCTCCCGAACGGATGAACCGATTTTAATTTTGTTTTTTTTGTTTGAAAGGTGAATTTGTCGGGAGTGTTCTTAGCTATGTTTGATGAAAATCGGTCCAAGATGGCCGCCGCTACAAAATGGCGGATTACATATTTTTTCACAACTCCCTCAATATGGGTATCAAATGAAAGGGCTTGATTAGTATAATACTATACACTATGATAAATTTAAAATCCAAGATGGCCGCCACCACAAAATGGCAAATTACATTTTTTTTTCCACGACTCCCTCAATATGGGTATCAAATGAAAGGGCTTGACTAGTAGAATACTATACGCTATGACAAATTTCAAATCCAAGATGGCCACCACCACAAAATGGCGAATAACAAAAAACCTGATTAAATACCAAATTACCTGAATCTTAAAACGCGCGAAAATAAAAGAAAAGAAATAATAAGGAATCCCTACAAAAAGCATGAAATAAAAATTAAATTAAAAATTTAAAAAACCCCCGACTACGTGAAACCCTATAAAAAGAAAAAAATAACCTTGAAATTATGACCCTACGTAAGTACGTATGAAATTTTTTGATTAAATATTGTCCTGTCGGGGGACCGCTGCTATTTTAAACTCTAACTGAACGTTAGGCTAATAATTAGAGCGGTCCCCCGACGGGACAACATTTAATCAAAAAATTTCATACGTACTTACGTAGGGTCATAATTTCAAGGTTATTTTTTTCTTTTTATAGGGTTTCACGTAGTCGGGGGTTTTTTAAATTTTTAATTTTGAAGGATAATGCTAATCCATTGCTTCATATGTTAGAAAACTTTGTCTGCTCAATAACGTAAATAACGCAATGATTGTATTTGAACTGTCAAAATTAAAGCGTGTGATGATAGTGTGTTATCCAATTACGTCGCTGATCACAAACAGGCGCCTATTTTATTAAATTATTTTGGTGGTTTTGTAAACCATTTCTAAGAAATCTATCATTGAAAAATGTACGGTCTTTATTAGAATTCCTTGTAGCCAATTAAGTGTGGTGATCGTTAACACCTAAGTAGGGTATAAAATACTTAAAAAAAATTGTATACTTTCCGCACCTGGTTTTTTATATTCATTTTGTTGTCATTGAATCGTGCTTTTGTGTGTTGTGTTATTTCTTTTGTGGGCACTAAACAAATGGTTTATCTATGTACGAGTATCTATCTAACTGCGGTAAAGAATGCTTAAGGCACAACCTACATTAATTCGCCTTTGTGCATCTTAGTTGCATAAAGTTTAATAAAAAATAAGTTGCAAAACTTCTCATTTATTGAAAATAAAAAAGTGATTTTTAGTCAAACCTATTGGCACACACAATACAATTTAAATCTCGGGCAACCAACTCAATAAGTACGGTTTTCTCTGCGAGTCTGAAAGCAGAAATATCATCTGAAGCATCTAAGACCAATATATGGATATTTGCCTTTCAAGCCGGCAAGTCCAGACAAACCCATAACGCCTGGTAGCCACACACCCTCAATATCGACACACCGAAGTATGGAACTGGGTCGACGGTATTCATACGTGCATCAATATGTAAGATGTTCTGCGAATCCATTCGAATCTGCTCATGTTTGTGATTACTAGATTTGTATGGCTTTAGGCTTAGAACGTGGTTGATCGTGGGGAAAAGTACTTGGCAGGAAATTAATAGAAATTGTCTGAATGAATTTTTTTTTTTTTCATATACCGGATTAGTGCTGAGTTCTTGATAGTCTATTTTTTTCTCTCTGTCTGTCTATTTTAGTAGTATTTTTTTATGTGCCGACGTAATTTATTTACATATAATTATGAACTATTAGTGTTTGGAATGAATTCTCAAAGAAGACAAAGTCACTTACATGAGGCCCGTGTTTAAAATAAATTGTATGAAGTTCGTCACAGGTGTCACGGTCACAGCCATTGACTTTATATTTTGTTTTTATTTTTTTAATTCACATTCGATTACCTAAACTATTTTGTATGCCTTCTGGCGGGACATAGTATGAACCAACATTTTTTTTAATATAACGTCTGTATAATTTTACCCCATGTTCAAAAAATGAATAAATCAATTTCAGGTAACAAACAACGCCAATGATTTTTGAAATGTTTGTTTTGCAGACTAGTGTTTTCGTTTGACATATAAAAATATATCAATTGCACACCAATCATAACCACAATCCAGTCCAATCATAACACCAACATAACATAATTCAATCCAATCTTATCACACATAACCGAGAAGTTCTTCCCTTATCTATGTAACATGAATAATAGACTTTTCAAGGCACTGTCAGCTGCTCCTTGTTTAGAACGCCACATTACATAACATACATCATCAAGCCTATTCTCTGTTCTCAGGTGCTGGGACATGGGCCTACTGTCTTCGAGAAGGAGTGGGCTAATAATCTACCACGCGGGCCCAGTGCGAGTTGGAAGA